>OZ023269.1:14327328-15754828 GCA_964006375.1 Tillus elongatus | reverse complement strand
GTTCTCCAGGTATACTTACTTAGTAGTTCTAAAGCCATAAATTTTAATTTATCAATAACTTTCAATTAAAATATTTGAGTAAACGCAATGTAGGTGTGTATACATTGGTTTTTACAAAGTATGCGTTGACGGCAATTCGATTTTTGATTGTTTTTAAAATGAAATTGTTCCCACCAGCAAAGTGTACACGTGTAACGCTTATGTAGGTCAATGTCAATTGTTCCGACAAACCTACTCCTGACGTAATTCTTACAAAGTATTCTAATGTGTTTAGGTGACCGAAAATAAAACTGGAACTAGAATTTTTTTTAGAATCGGAAAATTATAACCAGGTACAAATTTTTACTTATAAAGCAATTATCTACCTGTATTCTAACATACGACAATTACGTTGCCGTCAGGAGAAACCGTGTTATCAGGCATTCTTATCTATGTATACCGATCAACTTTACATTATATTTTGGATAAACAACGAATACCACTGATATTTTTGTATATGTTTGATATTTGTGTAATATAATGCAGCTAAGTGTGATTAGATAGTTTGAAATGACAAACATTTAAAACCGCGGATCGTTTGTTATTAAGTGTGACGATAAATATCAACATGTGTGACCCTGAAACTGTTGTCGTAATACATGCAGTGGTCTGTTACAAAACCCCAGTATACATGTCCTTTTAAATGATTTGTTATTTTTATCATTACCCAGAACAGTAGTAATCTATTACCACACCGTTTGCGTATATATAGAGGCGGATTTTTACCAATATAGACGTGTTACACAAACATTAGAAAGAAACAATTACTTTCATCAGAAATATGACATCTATCAATGAGATGAACCTAGAAATAATGTTGGGGACGTAGAAAATGCGTTAAGGTGGTGAATTTTCATAAGAGCAATATATTATAGTGATTTAGTTTTATATTAAAAGTTATAAAACATAACTTTATTTACTTAGGAACAGTAAAAAGGTAAAGGTAAGATGCTTACTGGCAATTAGGCCATTGCTGGCCCTGTTTGCTCATCTAAACTAACCTACCCTCCACCTTAAGCTCGATCTCAACGACGACAGTGATTTGAAAAATCATCCGCCGCCGGTGAGTCTCTAACCGTCGTCTGCCGAGTCCGTATTGGAAAGTCTGAATCGACTTTTCCCGAACGGCCACGGAGGCGCTTTGGAACAGTAAAAGATAAGGTAAAGAAAGGCGAGCAAAAACATGAGCTCTATCATAAATATTTATACAGTAATTTGATACAAAACTCAAACAAAGAAATTAATAAAGAAGAAATATACTCAACAAAAAATACACTAGCAAGCTGACCATAAAAGAATTCCCGTGGTTCATGCATTGAGGGTAATTGTATGCATGCAGAAGGGGAAGAAGAACCCCCAGGTCGAAGAGGGTTTCTGCCCCCTCACGCAAAAACACAGTAGTTCTTCTTCCCCTTGTGCATGCATACAACTACCTGCAAAGCATAAAGCACAAGAAAAAATTCTTGGGAGCAACCCCCAAGAAAGTTACTGGAGCTGGGCGAATATGGATGCGGTGCGGGGTAGACAGGGTTTAAAGGAGGTATTGCTGCAAAATGTGGAAAACGCATCTTTTCAAAGTCCTACTAAATATTTTTTTAAGCATTTTCCGATCATATTTTCTCCCCGCCCAGCAACCCTCTTCGTTCTTGGTCATTTAAGTTTCCTAGGAGTTGTTTGCACCAAATTTGCCTTATGGCTTGTGCATCCAAGAAGGGTTCTAAGTATGTTTCTGAAAAAAATTTCTAAAAACCTTAAATGCAGTAAACTGTAAATTTACCGACATTACATCCAACAACGTCGCCTATAATGCCTTTTTCAGATAATATCCAATACAGCGCTAAAGTAAATAAGTTCACTTGCTGTTTCACTTCTTTTTTTATGTTTATATTACATATATAAGCACAAGATAAGTAAGTATAATAAAAGGTGCCCCTAATTAACATCGGGGATACACAAACTTAAAAGTAGAAAATACATTTAGATCGTGTGTTAGGAGCCATAAGTTTGAAAATCACTTCTAACTGTATGCACACAAAAATTAGTCAAACACATTTATAAAATCTAATAAGTACACTTGGAGAACACCCAAATCACCACAACACATATTTCAGATACCTTACGATCGTTTCGTTGACAATGTCAACATCTTCAGAGGAAGAAAATTCTAACATAAAAAACTAGATCCCGTATATTTATATCGCGTCAAGGTAAACGAACTAGTCTGAAGTAAAGTTGTCGTCCAAGAACGATCGTTTGTTTATTGCGCAGTGAAACAGGTCGGAGACCTGCTTTCATCTTCTGGTCGACAAATTTATGACCCTTATCTAATATAGGTTTAAAAGGACCAGAGTTATTTAAAGAATCAGCATCGAAAGGAAACGTATTTATATTTTGACTGACCTTGAAAATGGGTTCCAAGGGCCCTAATTCGTGCTGATTTGAAGAAAATTTCTGAAAGTCTCACCGACGATACCTCTATTAGTGAATTTTCTTAATGAAAATTCACTCTAAAAGTGATACTGTTGAGAGATTTTACGAAACTGTGTTTCAGAATTTACGAAACAATACTTCGTTGTCTTTTGATCGTTATGCGATGTATATTTTTATTGATCGTTCTTATACTGATAAGTACAATTGGAGAACCCAAATCACCAAAACACATTTATAAAAAGCCTAACTATCGTTTGACTAACCAGTTAGTATCCGATGTATATTTTTATTGGTCGTTCTTATACTGATAAGTACAATTGGAGAACCCAAATCACCAAAACACATTTATAAAAAGCCTGACTATCGTTTGACTAACCAGTTAGTATCCGATGTATATTTTTATTGGTCGTTCTTATACTGATAAGTACAATTGGAGAACCCAAATCACCAAAACACATTTATAAAAAGCCTGACTATCGTTTGACTAACCAGTTAGTATCCGATGTATATTTTTATTGGTCGTTCTTATACTGATAAGTACAATTGGAGAACCCAAATCACCAAAACACATTTATAAAAAGCCTAACTATCGTTTGACTAACCAGTTAGTATCCGATGTATATTTTTATTGGTCGTTCTTATACTGATAAGTACAATTGGAGAACCCAAATCACCAAAACACATTTATAAAAAGCCTAACTATCGTTTGACTAACCAGTTAGTATCCGATGTATATTTTTATTGGTCGTTCTTATACTGATAAGTACAATTGGAGAACCCAAATCACCAAAACACATTTATAAAAAGCCTAACTATCGTTTGACTAACCAGTTAGTATCCGATGTATATTTTTATTGGTCGTTCTTATACTGATAAGTACAATTGGAGAACCCAAATCACCAAAACACATTTATAAAAAGCCTGACTATCGTTTGACTAACCAGTTAACTAACCAGTTAGTATCCGATGTATATTTTTATTGGTCGTTCTTATACTGATAAGTACAATTGGAGAACCCAAATCACCAAAACACATTTATGAAAAGCCTGACGATCGTTTGACTAATCATTAGTATCCGATGTATATTTTTATTGGTCATTCTTATACTGATAAGTACAATTGGAGAACCCAAATCACCAAAACACATTTTTAAAACGCCAGACGATCGTTTGACTAAGTTAGTTAAAATGAAAAGTTATTTTCATTTTTCATCCTCTGATGACCCTAACTTGATTAGTGAAACGATCGTCAGACTTTTTAAACATGTGTTGCGGTTTGGGTTTTGCAAGCGTGCTTATCATCAGTGCTCATCACAGGTTCCAATCTTTCCAAGTCATTCTTATGCTAGTAAATTATTCTTAAGAAATTTACCAACAGAGAAATAATGACGGACTATTTATTTTATACTGTTTTGCAGTGACTAGAATAATTACATACTAGAGCTGATGTTTCCGCCTGTTAATTTCGGGTCATCTTCAGAAGATTTATTAATATGCAATTAAAATATCAGTGTGTAAAGGCAATGTCGCCGGGTCGTTCCAACCATGACTGTCCCCAGTAGTTGCAACTGTTTCTGGTAAAATGTCCGACAAAGTTCTCATTTTATATCTCAAATTCTTTTAGTGAGCTTTTTTTTCTTCGTATCCTGCTTGTGCATGGTCAAGCTTTCCGCCTCATACACTTCAGACGGGTATGAAATTAAATTTTTGGAGAGCAGAAATCCAAAGATTAGTGACGTGACGTATGTCAGAATATCGCTAGTAGATCGGTTTTGACGAAAGTCGAATTGGCGATCATTATGATTTTTTCGGGCATTTTTTTTTTTTTTTTGAGGGGAAAGAAGAAAGCATGAAAGTTACGCCACCTGGGGCGAGTATAAGTGCTGTCCAGGGAAAATAAGATTAAAATGCAAAATGTGAAAAAAGCAGCCTATAGAAATCCAAGTTGTTTATTTTGCATTTATATTTACCTTATTCTTTTCCTTGTCCAGCACCCCCGTTCGCTGGCATTTTTCGTGACTATCTTAGGGGATTAAAACCACAACATTTCTTTTGTTGTTTATGCATACAGAGGTAGTTCTCAGCATGTTTTAAAAAGCTGATCGTGGGATAATTTGCAAAATTACTCCTTTGTGTAGAAAATGGATACGTCAATTTCTCTGGTCTACCTCGGCAATTCACCTAACACTCAAATTGTTATGATTGCTGAAAATGGCTTACGTGTGTTTATTAGAAATCTGAGTTTTTGTGTTCATACTTTTGAGCCTGTTTGTAATAGTTATTCCATCTCATAATTTAGGATTATTATAAGTGGTCTAGAATCTCTACATACAAGTCCCTCAGTATCAAGCACTTTAATTTGACATAAATTCTCAGACTCATATTATGCAACAGAATGGAAGTAAATGAATCTCTAAAGGTTCTATGTACTCGTTATGTGAATAATATCCACGTACGTTCTGGAGAGTGGTCTATATTAGTAACAAACAGAGAAAATCTTTATCGATGATGTTTATATAAGCATTCCCCTAATGAAGAATGGAGTTAGTATATTTTGATCCTTGGTCGAGATTGGTTGTTGCGCATAAATTAAATAAAAAGGAAAATAGTGAACAGTTTTCTTGTTGGATTTGTGACTGTAGTGATAAAAATATATAAGCTAATATCTGAAACTTCGAGAAGAACACAGATAAAGAGCATTTGCAACTTTTAAAAATTCGTTATTTAGTTTAATAGGAATAGAACTGTATTACGATTGTAGGAACGGATATTTATTTTAATTTAAATCTGTGTCTGGATATAACTGCTAGAGAATTATGGCTAAAAAATGACATTAAAATAGCCCCAAATCTTTTTTTTTTAATTCTTAGATAGTAGATTGGCTTAATTCATACCAGTGAAAAAGTATCTTAGCCCAACATTTCCGGAATTGCTTAGTACTGAACTAAGACAACTCATTTATGAAAAAAGAAAACCTCATCACCTATTTGTTACATCAGGTAAGATGGAAGACCACTTAAAATTATGACAGTTTAGACCTAGATGTGAGTTAATTAGTAAATAGTGCTTTTTTTGTTGGATACAGGAGGGAGAAATGCTCATGCATGCCCCATTCACGATACCGTAGTTTTGTGGGATATCGAGGTACTGTGAGACTGTGCTCACTAAAACTCCCTCCCTAGGAGTACCGGACCTTTTTCCCCTTAGGGCTCGTCCGCGGCCTTGCCGCCCCGATAGCACTGCAACCTTTGGTTGATTGCGCATACCCTTAGTCTTACTTCACCCATTCCAAAATCACTGTGCCTTGAACTAGTCTGCACAGCGATTGATAGGGTGAAGTTTTATAATGCTGTCTCCGGTCTAGACTGACCGTAGATCAGTTGTCTTTTGCGGTCCAGAGCTTTACACTCGCACAAGATGTGCTGGGCTGATTCCTCCCCTGGCCGCAGAGTCTGCATGCGAGGTCACCTTCGAACCGCCCCATTTTATGCAGGTGTTTCTTGACGGCCATGTGTCCCGTCAAGAGACCTTTTGTGTTTCTGAGCTGTCCTCTGCTAAGATTTAGCAGCTCCACAGCTCTCTTTGAACTGGGTTCGTCAATTATTGACTTCCCATGTCTGAGCCCTGGACAGTCCGCCCAGTACACCTTGTGTTGGTTTCTGACCCAGGACTTAATGGCTCCCCTGGCAGTGCTCTTTGTCACGCCCAGAGCCGGTTCTGGTTCCATATATGGTTCTGCTGGCCCTCTCTTCGCGAGACTGTCAGCTTCTTCATTGCCTTTGACCCCTGAGTGACCCAGAACCTAGATGAGGGTGACGTCATTCTGCTCAGTCAGGTCGCTCGTCTCGTCTCGGCACTCACTCACCAGCCAGGAATTTACCCGTGGGCTAATTAGTGCCCTAAGGGCTGTCTGTGGCTATGCTGATCCGCTTGTTGGTGTAGCCTCTCCTCTTGTTCTCCCGCACACAGTGCTGGATGGCGTACATTTCGGCCTGCAACACTGTTGCATGGGCTCCGAGGGAAATACTATGACTTACCCTCTTAGGCCTAGGGTTGAACACACTGAGACATTAGAGACGATCTCTGGCGAAATTTGGCGAGTAGGCAGATTTAGGCCCCATAATCGAGCTACAACAATCCAACCCACCTTTGTCCACCGCTCTAAGGAGTAGGGAGATTGAGGTCTTATAGTTCATGTCTTTACATTTTTCCTTTACCTTTTGAAAATGACTCCAAAATAGGAGCCGAAGTATCGAGTTTCAAAAAATTCTGGACGCGGTTCAACCCGAGAACCAAGTATGTCTCACATTAAAGACCGCGAAAATTTTTCCTAACATATGAGTTATCGGTGTGATATATATATATATATATATATATATATATATATATATATATATATATATATATATATATATATATATATGTATATGTATATGTATATGTATATGCATGTATCACACCGATAACTCAATAAATGGTTTGTAATGTAAAGTAATAATGGGCCGATTTTGAGAAAATTTGGCATGTACCTTCCTTTTCTAAGTGGGTTGGATAAGTTCGTGAGCCAGTAAAATCTAACCAGGTTTTCCGGGAAATTTTGGGTTTTCTTCCGGGAAAAAAATGTATCTCCAAAAATAAAAAAGCTATGGTAATCAAATTTGGTACACAAGTTTATGACATTAAAAGAAAACTATGTACCAAAATTTAGATTTATGTGTTAAAGGAAAAAAGTTATAAAAATATTTGGTGCCAAATCATTTCTATGAAAATTCACTACCATAACGCATTTGTTGCGTCCAGACTTTTTTTTTTTAATCTACTTAAAATATGTTGTCCTGTGATTAGTATTCTTCAAACTGATTGACCTGATTCGCTTTAAAATAACAAGCTTGCCAGATATGTTTTCAAACTTTTGAGAAACGAAAATATTTGATATAGGTATATCAAATTGCAAATTAATAATAGGTAATAATGGAAAATAGGAAATCGCTTGATTGATTCATAAAAGCAATAAAGTGAGAGTGTTGTTTAGCGAATTGTTTTGTACGTATTTGTTCTGTTATATAGAACTATTATTCTCTGTAACAATAGATGTCTTAAGCGAAACGGAAAGAAATAAAAATTCTAGACACAAAAGCCACATAACGGGCTTATAGTAGAATTCCTACGCAATTTAATGACGTGTATCCTGATCGGAAATCTATTAATAAATCAACGGTATTCAAGACTGTTGTGAAATATTTTTAGAAATAGGTTAACACAAGCATATTTTAATCGAAGATTGAACTTTCGCTGCTTTAAATCTTCAACCTATAATAGACTGAAAAATATACAGTGTATAATTTATTTTGAGACTATTAAAACTATGGATGAGATAAAACGCATGTCTGTTAACCTACATGTTTTAATTAATTAACTATTGTTGTCCTTACTTGATAAAACCGTTCCATACTACATACATATGCACAGGCTTTTTTCTGGCCTTACAAGTGTACTTCTGAAGCCAGAAAAGCCATTTCCACATCTATTTACTATATATTTCAGTTTAGTTAAAATACTTAATTGCAACAATCAATTGTTTAAATTGGCTCACTCTTGAGTTTTCATTATTTTGTTTTAGTGAATTTTATTTTAAAAAATTCACCAATAGAGAGGTATCGATGGTGAGACTTTGCAAAAAAAATATTTCAAAATGAGCGGGAACTAGGACCTCTAGAACCCATATTCGGGGTCAGTTTCAATTCTTACATATATATATATATATATATATATATATATATATATATATATATATATATATATATATATATATATATATATATATATATATATATATATATATATATATATATATATATATATATATATATATATATATATATATATATATATATATATATATATATATAGAGGGTGATTCATAAGTGGTGACCAAAAATGAAACCCCATGTTCTTTGAACAATTTTAGAGAGGGTATGTTCTTTAAAAAAAATTCTTATGATGCTTGATTAAAAAGATACAGGGTGTTAAAGTTGAATTTCAAAAAATAAAATTTCCCAATTTTTTAAAAAGTAGTACATATATTTTGCTGAAACTTCGCATGTGTAGGCTGTTGTGGAAGGCGCGTATTCTACCATAACAATTTAATCGGCTAATCCAGCAGTTGCGCGCGTACCAACATGTCATTGGTTATCCCTCAAGAAAAAAACGGGTACGCCAACGAATTTTTTTTATTTTTTATTTTTTGAATCTTACTTTCATTCGTGAACAAAATGACTCTCTGGATAATTTTCTGTACGACGCTTATTTGTCGAGTAAGCAATGAATCAGGTAAGTGTTTTAGAGCACATTTCATGATTTTTAACCAGTCGCTGTTTGGTAGAAAATCGCAATGATACACTTTTATGCCTCCATTGGCCTGAATACACGCACGACATCTTTTTGATATGGAAAATTTAATGTCTTGATAATTTTTTGTACGACGATTATCTTTTGTATTTTAGTAAGTAGTAGTCTGGTTTGCCAAAGTTGTCATTAAGTGTCACTTGACGTTTAGGTTAACAAGTTATTATTTTGAATAGGTGTAAGTGGTAAACTTTATAAAATTGCAAAATTTTCTACTCTTTTACTTCTTATAATGGAGTACACCTCAGAAGAGTATGCAGATATAATTTTTATCTACGGATATGCTGATGGAAATGCTCTAGCTGCTTGTCGGGAATATCAACGTAGGTTTCCCACTCGCCGTCAACCTACACCAACGGTTTTTTCTCGATCGTTTTCAAGACTTCGGCAGTGCGGTATTGGATAACGTCCTGACGCTAGAGCTAATGGTAGAAGACAACATCAACTTGAAGACGAAGAGAGAGTGGTGGATGCAGTGATGGATCAACCTTCTACAAGTACTCGGAGGATTGCCACACAGTTACAATATTCTCAAAGCTTTGTTTGGAGAACTTTACATCGAAAAGCCTTACACCCATATCATCGACAGAATGTTCATTGCCTTCTACCTGGAGATAATGTGCATCGACGAGTCTTTTGTGAATGGATGTTGGAAATGAACAATCAAAATATCTTATTCCCTAATCTAATCTTCTGGTCTGACGAATCAACATTTACAAGAAATGGTATTTATAATTCTCATAATGAGCATGTCTGGTCATTGGAAAATCCACATGCAACACGGACTCGCACATTTCAACATAGATTTTCCATTAATTTATGGTGTGGTATTTTTAGCGGGTCACTGTTCATGGAAGTCCTGCCACAACGTTTAAATGGATCTTCGTACTTAGCGCTCCTAGAAAACCGCGTAGAAAACATTCTAGATGACATTCCACTAGCAACAAGAGGTATAATGTGGTACCAGCATGACGGTGCACCAGCGCATCATAGTCGAAACGTTGTTACATGGCTACATGAACATTATAATTAAAGATGGATTGGCAGAACTGGACCAATACATTGGCCTGCAAGATCACCGGACTTAAACCCATTTGACATCTATCTTTGGGGTGATTTTAAGCGACTGGTCTACAGTGAACAAATAAATACACCAGAGCAGCTACAACAACTGATAAATAATGCTTTTCGTCATATTCAACCAACAATGAATCTTCAAGACATTAAATTTTCCATATTAAAAAGATGTGCGTGTATTCAGGTCAATGGAGGCATTTTTGAACATTTATAACTGTTAATTAGAAATAAATGTTATTGAAACAGGTGTAATATACGGATTTAATAATAAAAATGCTGGAAAACCCTATAACCACCGGTAAAGTATAATGACTCAAAAAAATCCACAGTAAGAGCCAACCAATTGCAATGAAAATTTCTATACTACTCAGTATTGTGTCTGATAAGAAATGATAACAGTAGTGGACTAAAAATTGTAACATGTCCCATTTTCCTTGCACTTGCTGGGTATCTCGGTTATTAGTAAAGATAGAAACTTGCTCTTTTTGCGAGCCTAAGCTACTTTTTTGGGAAAGGAAAGATGCCGCGTACAAAATGGTCATAACCCTCCTAGTTTACGAGATACAGGGCGAAATTGAGAATATTGCGTTTTAAGGTACCCCTTGTATGTCAGTTGTCTGACAACTTGTCAAAAAGGTAGAAACTAATTATTTCAGAATTTTTCACGTAAAATCTAGTGACGTAGTTAGTTTTTTCAAATGTTACTGTTTTTGAAATGTTTACCCAATGTTTGGTTTTTTTTTTAATGGGACGTCCCGTACATTTATATATATATATATATATATATATATATATATATATATATATATATATATATATATATATATATATATATATATATATATATATATATAAATTGAAACTGAACCCGGATATGGGTTGTGGGGGTCCTAGTTAGCGCTCATTTGAAAAAAAATTTGCAAAGTCTCACCATCGGTACATCTCTATTAGTGATTTTTTTAAAATAAAAATTCACTAAAAAGTATAAGATTATAAAGAAAATACTTCGTTTGCATAGGTTGTCAAAGAAGAGCAAACCCGAAAATATTTTGTATGGGAAATAAAATCTAAAAATTACTACAAAGATTAAGTTTCTTTGGGAAAAAACTCGAAGAGGTACCAAAAAATTACTTAGAAAATTTTTCTATGTTTCTTCTAAAACCGTTATGTTAAGAAATACACTGTTGAAAACCACTTCACCATACTTGCGTGGTTTTTTTTTGCATCTAAGAATTATTTTGATAAAGTCTCATTAAAAGATGGAAAATACAAAATATTCCATTTCCTAAAGAAGCTAACTCTGTTGGGGAAACGATCGTTATGTGCAAAAAAAGTTCGAGACTCAGCAAGTGCGTTATGGTAGTGAATTTTCATTAAAGGCGTCAAATTTGAATAACTTAATTTTTTGTAAACCTAGAAAGTTGAATTTTGGTAGGAAGTAAGGTCTTTCCCAGGGAAGTATATCCACCATATTTCATCAAAATGGCTCTGTAATTTTCAGAGATAAAAATGTTTTTCGAAAAAAATTTCCCGGAAAACCTTGTCCGATTTTCCTGGCTAACGAACACATCCAAGCTATTAATAAAAGAAAGGTACGTGCCGAGTTTCCTGAAAATCGGTTAATAACTTAAAACATATA
Source organism: Tillus elongatus (assembly GCA_964006375.1). Taxonomy (NCBI): domain Eukaryota; kingdom Metazoa; phylum Arthropoda; class Insecta; order Coleoptera; family Cleridae; genus Tillus; species Tillus elongatus. Next base: position 15,743,239 of record OZ023269.1, on the reverse strand, counting down.
CAAATTGAAACTGACTCCCGGATATGGGTTCTAGGGGTTCTAGTTCGCACTCATTTGACAAAAATTTTGCAAAGTCTCACCAACGATACCTCTCCATTAGTGAATTTTTTTGTAACTAAAAATTCGCTAAGAACGCGGTTATGGTGGGAGCGGACTTAGTACTGCTCGGTTAAAAAAATTCCACGTTATAAGTATAAACAAAGAATGGGTGAAGCTTTTGGCTTCTCTTCATTACAAATAGCCTAATTACAATAAATTTTCTGAATAGTTTTTGACTTACAATTTGATTATGTATCCAGATATAGATTACATAGTGTACGGCGAATGATAAATGGAAAATTCAAGGTTGACTTGTGCATATGAAAATACTAAAGCAGAAATGATTGAATCACTAAACAATGTTAACTTCCTATGTATTTTCATCCAGTATTGTTTTCGACGTGTAATTATATTTTGCTTTAGCAACGCATTAGCGGGTTTTATCATCATCATTATTACTATTATTCTTTATTCGCATTCAATACATACAATATTTTCATACGTGTTGCACTTGTATTGTATTACGAGGGTCTATCAATAAATACTTGTGCTTGAAGAAAGGTGGCGTTATTGAGGGAAGTTGGCATTACCGTCACCTGTCAAACGATACCATACTAAATTTCAGACTGATTCATTGGTTACTGTTTATTTGACAGACAGTTGTATCACACGTGTTTTGTGTTTGTCGATAAAATGAAAAAACTCTGGACGCAGCAAGTGCGTTATGGTAGTGAATTTTCATAAAAATGTTTTTATTGCAAATATGTGAGTTTTCTTTTTAAGAAAGCAGGCATCAATTTTGGTTACCAGTATAGTAAAAACAATGTGCCATGTTTCATAAAAATGACTTTATTGTGTGAAAATGTATAAAAATTTCCAAAAGTAAACTTAAAGTGTTCCCGGAAAAACTCGTTACTTGGTCAACCTTATAGGTTAATGGCAAATTGGGCTATTCAAATATAAAGCATTTGATCAACGTTCGCTACCATAACGCACTTGCTGCATTCAGAATTTATTACAAACATGCATTATATTTCGATGGAAAATGCAAAAATGCAGTAACATAAGGCGTGTTTGATTAAACAAAAAAGAAAATTTGTATCACCAACGACTTATGGGCCAGCCTGTGATTGTAGAAATATTTTTAAGATGTAGCTCAAGACACCCTATAATTAATATATACAAAAATTTTTCTTATCTTGTATAATAACGGATATATTGAGCTTTATTGATGTTTTACGAAAATTCAAAAAAAATTATATACCATTAAACGATAAACTCTATAGCTAAGACTGCTGCCAAGCATCAGAGAAAGGGTCTATTTGAAATGAATTTTCTGGAAACATTTTAGTAAAATGAAGGACAATGACGGTGGAAACTAAGACTTCAGGGTTTGTAAAACATCCTTCTTGAGACAATAGATTTCCATAGCCCGTATTAGATTCAAGTTATTTGCCTAAACTTTGCCGATCTTGACGTTTTAAATTGCAACTTTGGCGTTTTGAGGAAAACCCCAATTTATTTTTCTTTAAATGCCTATAATTTTTTTGTCTTTTGACCTACATAGCTAAATTTTAGTAGGTAACTTACGTATAAGGATATAAACCCGCGTACCAAATTTGGTTGTCCTTATTTCGTTAATTCTGGAGATATAAATTTTTTTCGAAAGAAAACAAAATTTTCCGGGAAAACCTGGGCAGATTTTCCTGGCTAACGAACTTATCCAAGCCATTTGCAAAAGGAATTTATTCACCAAATTTAATTGAAATCAGCGTAATATTTTTTGAGTTATCGGTGTGATACACACACACACACACAAATATATATATATATATATATATATATATATATATATATATATATATATATATATATATATATATATATATATAAATTGAAACTGACTCCGGATGTGTTCTGGGGGGCTAATTGGCGCTCACTTGAAGAAATTTTTTCAAAATTCCATAGTCGGAATCTCCTCATTAGTGATTTAAAAAAAAATGAAATTCACTAATAGTGCAATATTGATCCGTAATGCCTTAGGCGTGTCGTGCGGTAGGGCGATCAATATTTTACAAGATAAGTTAAATATGATAAGCTGTCGGTCTGATGGGTGCCACGATTCCTCGCGGCGGACAAAATATGCAGAAAGGAAGAACGATCACGGAGCAGCACTACAGTGAATTTTTGGACCGATTAGATAAGAAATTAAATGAGACGCGACCCCCTTTGGCTAACAAAAAGGTGCTGTTATACCATGATAACGCACCAGTACATCATTCGGAATTGTCGCGGCCAACTTGCATGATCTGCGCTACGAGTTACTGCTGCACCCACCGTACTTGCCGGAAGTGGCTCCCTGTGACTTCTCTCTGTTTCTCAATGTGGAAGCATGGCTCGGGGAAAAAATCCAGCTCAAACGAGGAGGTTATCGGCGAGTCAGAAGCGTATTTTAAAGAGTTCGACAGATGGTAGTTTTTGGATGGGTTAAAGAAATAGCAGAAACGTTTTCTAATTTAGTCTTTTTTTATAGTGCTTTAACCATTGTCTTTAATTACCATTTTACCCTCTTTCCTCGTAAAAGTAAAATAGGGATCTTTAAAGTACCCAACACGCAATCTGACTTGGCATGATCTAATTCCCTTTGGTTCTTTCATTTGGGTATGCATACTATGGGAAAGAGTCCCTACGCCGTGAGTCAACTGATTAATATTATCTTTGTAATAAGAACTGCTTTCTGATACTCTTTATTAAAATTCGTTTCTTACGTAAACTTTTTGTGATAATAATACAAGTTATTATTACAAAAATAGTGTCAATACTCAAAAGTAATGTTAATTTTTTATAAATATTCTCTAAACATTTTTTTTATTATTTTCATTCGATAAAATAATGTTGGCAATGAAAATTTAAAGCCGGAAAAAATGTGCGAATTGTCCGACGACCGCAGCCATGAAACAAGACAACACACACACAACGAAAATTTAATAAAACTTTAAAAAATCTGAAAGGAACTTATCCACGGAGATTCCAACCTGCGTGAAAAACAATTCAGTAAGAATTAAAAGCGGAACCTTTACAATGAATTTGTGGACGCATCCTTTAGCATGCAGTTATAGACGCATCCGCTACCAGGCAGCTATAGACGCATCTGTTACCAGGCAGCTATAGACGCATCCCTTACCAGGCAGTTATAGACGCATCCGTTACCAGGCTGAAATAGACGCATCCCTTGCCAATCAGCTATAGACGCATCCGCTACCAGGCAGCTATAGACGCATCTGTTACCAGGCAGCTATAGACGCATCCCTTACCAGGCAGCTATAGACGCATCCCTTACCAGGCAGTTATAGACGCATCCGTTACCAGGCAATTATAGACGCATCCGTTACCAGACTGAAATAGACGCATCCCTTGCCAGGCAGCTATAGACGCATCCGCTACCAGGCAGCTATAGACGCATCTGTTACCAGGCAGCTATAGACGCATCTGTTACCAGGCAGCTATATACGCATCCCTTACCAAGCAGTTATAGACGCATCCGTTACCAGGCTGAAATAGACGCATTCCTTGCCAGGCAGCTATAGACGCATCCCTTACCAGCCAGTTATAGACGCATCCGTTACCAAGCAGCTATAGGCGTATCCCTTACCAGGCAGCTATAGAAGCACCTATCGAGCTTGTGCACATAAAATACATTTTTCTTAAATGCCTATAATTCGATTTTCTCTAAAGCTATAAACTTGAAATTTTGTACGTATTATAGTCTCTATAAGGAAAACAATGTATGTACCAAATTTGATTAAAATAACTTTGTCATTTTCGAAAATACAGATTTTCGCGGAAGATAATTTAAATGCCCATATAAATCGACTTTCCCTAATTCTAGAAATTTAAAATTTTTACTTGTGAAATCAATTAAAGACAATGTGTGTACCTAATGGCATTAAAATAACTTTATTATTTTGAAAGATACAAAAACTTATGGAAAACAATTAAAAAATTTGCCAAAAAAGCTTATCCTAATGGGCTGGCTAACGAACTTATTCAAGCTATTTACAAAAGGAAAGTACTAGCCAGATTTCATTAAACTTGGTCCATAATTTTTTGAGTTATCGGTTTGATACCTATTTTTTTTTCCACTCAGGGCTCGTCCGCGGCCTTGCCGCCCCGATAGCACTGCAACCTTTGGTTGATTGTTCATACCCTTAGCCTTACTCCACCCATTCCAAAATCACTGTGCCTTGAACTAGTCTGCACAGCGATTGGTAGGGTGAAGTTTTATATTGCTATGTCTCCGGTCTAGACTGACCGTAGATCAGTTCTCTTTTGCGGTTCAGAGCTTTACATTCGCACAAAATGTGCTGGGCTGATTCCTCCCCCTCGCCGCAGAGTCTGCATGCGAGGTCCCCTTCGAACCGCCCCATTTTATGCAGGTGTTTCTTGACGGCCATTTGTCCCGTCAAGAGACCTGTTGTGTTTCTGTGCTGTCCTCTGCTAAGATTTAGCAGCTCTACAGCTCTGATACCTATAACCATATGATTGTCAAATTTGGTGTGTTATATAACTTCATATAAAAGGAAGATTTAGGTTGTAAATATGCTTCATTTATGTTTTAAGCTTAAAACTGAAATCAACAGAAGCGACAAAAATGTTAATGGTGGGCATATTTTGGAGGAAATTAAGATTTTATTTTGATTATCAAGATTGGTACATACATTGTTTCTCTTATAGAGGCTATAATACGTATCAAACTTCAAGTTTCTAATTTTAGAGAAAGTCTAATTATAAGCATTTAAGAAAAATGTATGAGATTTCATGTGCACAAGCTCATGATATATACGTCTATAGCTGCCTGGTAATGGATGCGTCTATAGCTACCTGGTAAGGGATGGGTCTATAGATGTATGGTAACGGATGCGTCTATAGCTGTCTGGTAAGGGATGCGTCTATAGCCGCCTGGTAAGGGATGAGTCTGTAGATGCCAAGTGACGGTTGCGTATATAGCTGTCTCGGAACGTATACTTCTTTCTATAGCTGCATGCCCGAGGATGTGTACAAATTTATTATAAAGGTTCCGTTTTTGATTGATACTGAATTGGTTTTCTAAGCGCATATTGGAATCTTCGTGGAAGCTTAATAATTGTATTTAACTTTTTTTAATTTTATTACATTTTCGTTTTCAAAATTATTTTGTCGAATAAAATCAATACAAATTTTTTAGATAATTTTTATTAAAAATTGATATTACTTTTGGTTGTTGACAGTATGTTTGTAATAACTTTAGTAACGAAACATGCAGTAAATTTATTTTATTGCAAAGCTTACGTAAAAAAAAGAATTTTCATAATGAGTATCAGAAAAAGAGTCCTTATGACAAATGAAATATTAATCACGTGCTTGATAGTGTAAGGGCCTCTTGCCGATAGCATGCATAGCTAAATGAAAGAACTAGAAGCGAATTGGGTCATATCAGATCAGATTGCGTGTTGGGAACTTTAAATGTCTTCACCCTACTTTTACAAAAAAGAGGGTTATGCAAAAATTTGAAGTGATGAAGTAAAATGTTGAGCAGTTGATTGTCCATTATTGCGAAACTAGGCAGGCGTAAAAAATACAATTTTAATTATACAGGGCTTTCATTAATTCCCGAACACCACGTGACCGGATTCTGTCTCTCTCTTAGTGGAATATGATTTTATGAGTTGGCAGTCAAAAAGTAACCAAAAAAAACCACTTGACTAGGGACCCTAAAGTTACTAAATCAATTGACAATTGACAGTTCAGTCCATTGACGCTCAATTCCCTTTTGACGGTTATTTTGTATGTATATTGTGCATTTTCCAAGTTCGACCAGTGTTTACCTTCTTCAAATAATTTTCTATCTGTTGGACAATAAAAATGAACAGTTTTTATCAAAACTTAGCATTTTCATTGCGTTTTTACGTAAGTTAAAGGTATAGGTATGTTAAGGTTATGTTGTTGACGATATTCGACATCGCATGGAACGAAGCCCTACCAAATCTGTTGGTCGGTAATGTGCCCAAACAGGTACATATTTGTTACATGTTACACAATACACATTCCTAAAACCGTAAATTAGAAGTTTAAATAATCGCACCTCAATTTGTTTACGTACATTACAAAATTTTGATATCTATACAAAATAAAAGTAATATTTTATTATGCTTCTAATTTATTTTTTTAACAATCAATAACAGTAAACCATACATGGACAGACTTGCTGTTAAAAATACTAAATAATAAATACATTTAAAACATTTACTGTTATAATTTTTATATTTTTTATAAAACCCCAAACGAAATATGAGACAACACTGGCATCTTAGGAATTTCATTAATTCAGGTTGTACAACCGTGTATGCCGGGTTGCCTACCTTAAGCGGTCACGTGGGGTTCGGGAATTAATGAAAGCCCTGTATTATGTATATACAAAACTGTATTTTATTTTTTTACATCTCCCTATTATATACATAAATGGTTTGAAAAGGGCTTCGGAAGTGGGTTCTAAGAAATCTAGATTTTTTTTCAAAATACTAGTCCGATTTCCACAAAATCGAATTTTTTCTACGGAAATAGCTTTCCTTCATTATGTCTGTTATTTTATTTCATTTATTGATTTTGAGTTAGCATTAAATATTTCAAAAGTTATACAGTGTGTTTCAAAAGTAAGGAATAAATTAATATTCTCTGTTGTTAGTTATTTTCAAGAGAAATGCTGAAAGGAGTAGACTTAGATTCTTTGAATGTCACCTTTTTAAGTAAAAATCATTCTACACCACCCCAATCCCATTTAAGCGATAATTATCCTCATAATTTTTAAATAGAAAGTGGGGGTCGTGTGATACTCCTTCTCAAAGGAAAATCAACTCTCTATACCATAAAAAATCAATTTTGGTCAATGGTACTGTAAAAAATTAATGATTACCAAGAAGCAAGAAGAAACAATTTTTTAGTAATTATTATTTTATTCAAGAAGAAAATAGCGAAGCAGATCAACTTTAATTTTAAAAATGCGGTATTAAACCCAATTTTCGATATTGAAAATGTCAACCTGTTTTGTTTTTGTTTTGCTACGGATAAGTAATTTTTATTACAAAATATTTCAAACTGGTAACGACGTTGCATGTTCCATTTTTTATATATATTTTTTATTTCAACAACACACCACGAAGGCTTACAGCCTAAATACTATCGTACCGTGGGTGTCGACAAGGAGGAAATAGGCAACTTGTTAATTCTGGACTTGAAGGAAGAAGAAAAAACATGTGCCGGCGAGCAATTCCATAACTTGGAAGTCCTCGAGACAAAAGAGCGGGCATAACAAGATGTTCTATGTCTGGTGACCTGGACAGTAAAAGGGTGCATTCGCTCTGTTCCCCTGGTAGATCTGAGAGAGATCAGAGAGAGAGAGAGAGAGGTCACCAACGGCACGTCGGTGGGCAAGGGATGGCAGCCTTTGGGTGAGGGTAGGGTGGTATAGAGATTAGCTGATGAAAAGTATTTGCGAGCCCGGAAGAGGAAACCTAATTTCTTAGTAGCCGCTTCTGCAATTGATTTGACATGTTGGTGTCAATTTAGATTTCGATCCACAGAAATGCCAACAAGTGAAAAGGACTCATTACTTTGAATAACTTGGTTGTTCATTGTGATGGGTCTAGGGCTGGTGTATCTCTTATGAGAAAAAAAGCAAGACTGTGATTTGGTAGGGTTGAATTGTACAAGATTTCTACTTCCCCAGTCTAATATTTTTTGGAGATCCACGGAGACAGAACCCTCCATGAGTCTGCGATCCTCATCTAATTGGGCTAAAGAGACAGGCTTAGAATATTGTATTTTGAGTGGAGGGTGCTGTCGTCCGCGTAACTGTGAACTGGGTTGGATGTGCTAGAGAGGAGGTCATTGATGTGGAGAAGAAACAAAGTAGGGGCTAAAGCTGAACCTTGAGGAACTCCTGCATTAATTGGATACAGTTTAGAGGAATGGCCATCCACAACAACAGATATAGTCCTGTTGGAGAGGAAATTTGCTGTCCAGGTACAGAGTTTTGGCGGTAGGCCATAGGCCGGAAGTTTATCAAGCAGCGCTGCGTGCCAGACCTGGTCGAATGCTTTGGATATGTCTAGAGCGACAATCTGGGATTCACCGTGTAGTTCCATAGACTTGTTCCAAGAACGGGTGACAAAGGAAAGGAGGTCGGCAGTTGATCTGCGCTGACGGAATCCATACTGCCTGTCGTGGATTAGACTGTGTTTTTCATGAAATTTTAGTAATTCGGTGTTTATATACTTTTCCATCACTTTAGAGACGACTGAAAGGAGAGAAATAGGCCTGTAGTTGCTAGAAAGCGCTTTGGATCCTTTCTTTGGGACGGGTTGTACTCTAGTAGTTTTCCAGTTACTAGGGAATATGCCTCTATTGGCTGAAACAGGCGAGTCAGGACAGGAGCAAGTTCTGGTGCGCATTTTTTGAGAACAATTGCTGGGATCTCGTCAAGGCCAGAGGCTTTCCTGGTATTAAGAGAAGAGAGCATCTTTCGTACCTTTTTAGTTTTGAAAATGATATCCGTCATTTTATGCGCGACATTGGGGACTGTTGGTGGTTGAACATTTGAAGATAGGTTGAAAGTAGAATTGCCGGCAAACAACGAGGCAAAAAGTTCAACCTTGCCCAGGGCGGTAGAAACAATTTCATCCCCTTAGACAAGAGGCGGGAACATGCTCTTGCAGAAATTATTCATCCATGCATTATTTTTTTTATTTTCATCATTTGGATTTTCACAAATCTGATCCCATGCTGCACGAGAGATAGTAACTAATGTCCCTTCCTTAACAAACTTTTTGTCGTTTTTTTGTTTCTTTTAACCTCGGTCTATTTCCGTGACTATGGCCAATCACCAACGCCAGGGAGCAGTTTCACCTCACTATCCCTGAAATTTTGCGGAAACCTTATTTTTCTCTAATGATGGTAGGGATCTTAACATGCCCAACATCGCATGGTACAATGCCACAACCTCGGTTGATGTTAATTTTACAGTGTGTACTGAAAAAGTGAAAGGGGATCCTGGGAATGGAACTCGGTACTCTTCGGTTCAGAGGCACATCCGTGAAAATAAACGTAAGGTTACTTGAGTCGTTGTTAAAGCAATTATGGGAAGTGTTTAGGAAAAAATTAAGTTGACTTAAAGAGAACGTATCGTAATATTTAATATGATTGGTTTATGCGACCGAATTCGTATGCAACATGACAGAGTGCAATTATTTAATAAGACTACCCTAATCGCTCACCAATTTCTAAAAGCACGGTGAGCAAGAAAAAAAGTAGGGGTTTAGGATGTGTCCGAGATTTACTTAAATCTGGAAGACTTTCACAAACCGAAGACATTCAGTTGAATGTTTTATTGTCACTGCAAAATAATCCGTTTAAAAAACATTGTGCGTATCATGGCCACAAAGTTTACTCGGTACAAGAATTATCCGAGGACGTCTTCGGTCGCAGGAATCAGTTCTGTGAACAAATACAGCAAATTTGTATTATAATTCCAAATTTCCAGAAAAAAACAGGATTTTTTAACATAAAGCAACTTTAGTCAGTAGATAAACCTTCACATATATGACTTGCTGAATCCCTTCCTTAGGTCCAAGTGAAAATGTTAATTAGTGAGAAGAGTATTTTGCCCATCAAATACTTGCTTTGCCAACCAAATCCTCCTTCCAAGTTCTTGCTTACTTGATATAAAATATGATACAGTTGGTTGTTTTGAAAAGTGACACGGAGACTTTTTTTAAGTGCAAATAATTTGTATTGTAACAATTTATTCTACGCCTCGTGGGTTTCCAGAAAAAACATGAAAAACATTAAATATCTAATACAAACTAATCCAAATTGATGCGTTAACGATCTGGATTTGTTTTTAAAATGTCCAAATTATTTTAAACAATTTTTTAACACTTCTGTTTCATAAATATGCATTATATCGCCACTAAAGAAAATGATTATCTTGCACTCTGCCGTAAGTTCCAGGTCACTAAAATTGGGTCAATTCACCACCACATTCCAATTTTCTAGTTGAAAAATTCGATTATATCGTATGACTTCCAGTTCCACCACCTGTTTGGTGACAGAAACCGCACTTCCCACCATAAGCCAGCTTGAATGTTGCTTTTAACACCTCTGAATTAGTCCCAAGATAAAATGCATTGATATGAAGTTAAACAGGGTTGGCATATTTTAAGCGATGCATGTTGCAAGGTAAACCATGTGTGCGTGTGCGTCAGTGAGGAACTAAATATGTAAATCACAACAGTTTTATATGACCTATCCGATCTTAACCTTTGATAGAAATCAGTAAATGCCGTAAAATATATTTACATTGGTCGTGCGTTCGCCGTATAAAGTCACTGCACTTACCCCTCATAATTTAATTTCCGGTTATTACAGTTTTTATTTTCACCGGGTCGTTCTGAAATGATTTAAAATCGTTTTTAATGGCATGTGGTCGGTTTTGCCATGTTAGCCATGTTGAGAAGCATTATTATTTGCTTCATGACTGTTTTCTGGTTACTGCAGGTTACAAATTGTTACAGTTTTATTAAGTATAGTCAGAGATTCACGCATATGATGACGTGGAACATAATTTATCATGCTTGAAATTGGACCACACTAACATATTTCATGTGTAACATTGTAAACTATGTCTCGTTAAGCGTTTCAGAAAATTGAGTAAAAATTTAGTTATCCCAGTATGAGCCATAAAAAAAGCAAAAGGTGTGTTGTGTCATTTACGCAACATTGAACCAGTCGCTAAATACTTCGGTGTATTTTTCGCGACTTTCGTAGAAAAAATTTGCAAACGAGATCTCGTCTTTTGCATTTTGTAAAAATTACTTCAATCACACCAATATCGCAAAAACTAACAAGGCGATTTCGATGAAATTTGGAAACTACCTTCCTCTTGTTTAATTTAATGGCATAAGTTCGTTAGTCACGAAAATCGGACCAGTTTTTCCGGGAAAATGTAGAATTTTCTTTCGAAAAATCGTTGATCTTTTTTCATTGACTATAAAGCGTAGCCTACATACCAAAATTCACATCTCTAAGTTAAGAGAAAAAAATTATTAGTATTTAAAAAAAATTGGAGCGCCACTGGTGATCAGAGAAACACACAAAACCAAAATATTTTCTGTGATTAACAAAATCTACCAAATATCACAAAGATTAAATTTTCTTGACACGAAAGGGCCAAAAAGTACCAGAAAAATTACTTTGAAAATGTTATAGTTTTTTTTTGCTGTAACTTCAACGTCGCTAGTTGAAACATAAAAATTGGCGATTTTCAAACAAAGATTCTGTAACGAATGCAGGTTATGTAGAGAATTGTGTTTTACAAAGTCTTCGGTTTCTGCTTCAACCATCATTGTCCTTCATTTTACTAAAATATTTGCAGACATTTCATTTCAAACAGACGTCTTTTGCATTTTGTAAAAATTACTTCAATCACACCGATATCTCAAAAACTAACAGGCCGATTTCGATGCAATTAGGAAACTACCTTCCTCTTGTAATTGAATTGAATAAGTTCGTTAGTCAAAAAAAATCGGACCAGTTTTTCCAGGAAAATGTAAAATTTTCTTTCGAAAAATTGTTGATCTTTTTTCATTGGCTATAAAACGTAGCCTACATACCAAAATTCACATCTCTAAGTTAACAGAAAAAAATTATTGGCATTAAAAAAAATTGGAGCGCCACTGATCAGAGAAACGCACAAAACCAACATATTTTCTGTGATTAACAAAATCTATCAAATATCACAGACAACGTAGCCTACATACCAAAATTAACATCTCTAAGTTAAAAGAAAAAAATTATTGTCATAAAAAAAAATTGCAGCGCCACTGGTGATCAGAGAAACACACAAAACCAAAATATTTTCTGTGATTAACAAAATCTACCAAATATCACAAAGATTAAATTTTCTTGACACAAAAGGCCAAAAAGTACCAGAAAAATTACTTTGGAAATGTTATAGTTTTTTTTTTGCTGAAACTTCAACGTCGCGACTTGAAACATAAAAATTGGCGATTTTCAAACAAAGATTCTGTAACGAATGCAGGCTATGTAGAGAATTGTGTTTTACAAAGTCTTCGGTTTCTGCTTCAACCATCATTGTCCTTCATTTTACTAAAATATTTGCAGACATTTCATTTCGAACAGACCATTTCTCTGATGCTTTGGCATTAATTTTAAGTTATAAAGTTTGTGATTTAATAGTTAAATATTTTATTTTATTTAGTCTTTTGTATAATAAATTATTTGATTCGTATTTTATCCCCGAACGTTTGATCTCTCAGTCTTATCTGCAATTTCCTGAGAATGATTTCGAAGTGGTGCCAGATAGTCTTCCGCATTGATTAATCTAAAGTGCAAGGGACCACCACCACCCCCCGCGCCGACGAAGTCAACGATTCCCAAATTACTGGATTGGCACAACTAGTCCCCTACATTAGTCACAACTGTCCCCGTGCTAAAATATTCTGGAGTAAACCATCTGGAGATTTTCAAAAGGTCTGGACGCAGCAAGTGCGTTATGGTAGTGATTTTTTATAGAAATGATCTACGCATGTTTTTTTACGAAAGTTATATATGCGCCAAGAAAATTGTTTAACACACACCTCAAGTGGCACTAAAAGCTTTTTTTATTAAATGGGTATACTATTTATTTCTTTTAACCGAATGATTTCAATTTTGGTATGTTGTTTACCTCTTATAATATAAACATACGTACCAAATTTCGTTGCCATATCTTTGTTATTTTCGGAGATACAACAAACATACCGAAGGCACTCTCAAAAGGAAGATGCCTGCCAAATTACATCAAAATCTGCCATTACTTTTTCACTTATACAGTTATATATATATATATATATATATATATATATATATATATATATATATATATATATATATATATATATATATGCATGCATACATACATACATACATACATTCAAGGTACCCAGCGACCTGGAAAACCGGGAATGTCAAATAACCTCTAAAATGTCAGGGAAATTTGTGATTTTACTCAAATGTCATGGAAATCGTTCAGTAGACCTGGAAATTATATATTTGTAAAATTTCGTCACTAGCAGATGCATTTTTATTTTGATTTCATATATATTATATGAATTTTCTCGCGTAAATAGTTTGCTCATACCTACGAAAATATATCTGATAACCATGCGGCTTACCTTTGGTACCAATATCAAGTAAATCTGCCAATGAAAGCAGCGTATGCCACATCATGCACCGATATAAATAGCGTCTTCATCTATCTCAAACATGTCTCACATTACACTTGGAATTTTCTTCCTTGAATGCATAAAATGCGAAATGCGTTGTAGGTATTGGCCTAGTACAACTGTGCTGTGAATGTGTTTATTCTGTTGTACCCTTTATGATCATGTTGCGAGTTGCAAAATATTTGACATTTGTATATGGCGCATGTAAACAGTATCTTTGTTCCATTTATTCAGCGAATTTCCATATATAAAACTTTACTTTTAGAGAGGTAACGACCCTCGAATTTTCAAAAAAATATTAATGGGCGCGAACCTGAGTTTTTGGAACCCATTTCCCATGCTTATTCAAATTTATACGAACAACATGGTTTGCGAAGTTTCTGGTTTGTTTCATCTGGAAAATTCTTTCCGGGGGCTAAGTTCGTCGGTCAGTTGTGAAAGTCAAGTTATTCCAAGAAAAAATTGCAAATTTTCTTCTCGAAAATGCTATATATTATAAATTTAACGGAGTTAAGCATACTTATGTTTTTGATTATGTAAGTTTTCTGTTCGTAATTTTTATTTATTTTGTTCACAAAAAAAGTATTCAGGTATATGTGTTTTTTATTTCGAGTGTTATGAAAAATTTACTTGAGCGGCCTGGAAATGTCAGAGAATTTGATTTGTCACTTCGGCTGGGTACACTGACATACATACATACATACATACATACATACATACATACATACATACATACATACATACATACATACGTACGTACGTACGTACGTACGTACAGTGAGTGGCACAGTTATGGAATACATTTATTAAAAATTGAGCAATTGTACAGTTTATGTAATTTGATTATTTGGACTAAATTTGTGATGGGATACGTTTTACTTGTGGCTATTAAAATTTTCCTGTTAACAAATGTCAGATTATTAGATACTGCTACTCCATTATTACAACTGTTTTCTCTAGACAAAAAGACAACATAGTTCATTATTATTCATGAACTGATTTCATAGGCTCAGACAGGCAGATAACAGGCCACTTTGATACTATTAAAGCATACGAGTAGATTGCAAACCTGCCTCTTCATTTTTATATCCGTTCGATGTAGGTAACGCGACGCATTACCAGTCTATAACAGAAATATATAACCTGCTTTTTCTGAATGTTACATTAATTTTATTATAACATGGTAATTTGATTTGAGATTATAAAATCTTGGATTGCTAATTGAACGTACGTTTTTTAATCCCTATGGGATGCCATGGCAGCCCGACTTGTCACTGTGAAATTTTTTATCGCGGCTTAAAGGAACTTTTAAGCCAAAGCAGTCATGTGTGGTACAGCATTGTATTTTAAATTTTTTACTGTATCTAGGGGTACCAAAATATAATATGCCGTCCATAATAAAAACAAAAATTGGTCATGAAAACTCCAAATCTAATAGGCCTAAATAAATTTAAAGCTACCCGTTTGATAGCTTGTAACAAATTATAGAAACACACCAATTATAGCGACATTTGATTTAAAAATAAAAAAATGTATCAAAAAGACTCTCATGTCATCCCTTTCTTTTCGTGGTCGTCTGGTCGATGGACATACCGTAACAAGGTTACAAGCATTTAGGGCGCTTCTTTCTCTAAAAATACTACAAATACTACGGTTTTTTCCAGGATTTTTAAGCAACCAAATTTAAGCTCAAAAATATGTCTTTAGGTTATGAATAGGCTTAAAATGAGGCACATTTGGTTAGTGGAACGATCGTCAGGTTTTGCAAAATGTGTTGTGGTTCCAATCTTCACTTAGTAACCCTTTATATATGGTGGCGCATTTAAAGCGAAACAGACCGATTTGCGTCCAGAGAATATTTTTTTAAGAAACGCTGAAACACGTCCATTTTAATATTGATGGAGACATGTTTTGACATAAAACTCAACTCTGTCACATCAACCCCTTAAGGGTGGTGATAACAACCCTTATATTTTAAATAGGGAACATGGGTCGAGTGTTACATCGTTTGAAAGCTCTTTCTTTTCTGGATTCAGCACACTAATTTTTTTGGAAGTTTTATCAACTCGTTTAAAAATTATTCACAGTTGAAGATGTAAAAACGCATTTCACTCATTCCGATAAGAAATGTGCTGATAGTCAGTGTTTTGTTGGTTTGTAAACAAAACATTGACTATCAGAACATTTCTTATCGGAATGAGAGAAATGCGGTTTATTATTTCAGTTTATCGGTCGGTTTAATACTTGATAGTACTACCGAAAATTAATTTCACAATGGTGTATTCTGTGGAAGAAAGAGTTGAAATAATTACTCTTTTTTTCAAAAACAATGACTGTGCCAACCGTACCGTAAATTTATTTAATGAACGACATCCGAACAGACATGTTAACAGAAAATACATTTTGGAGTTAGTTGCAAAGTTTCGACAAAGTGGTTCAGTAGCCAACAAAAAACGGGATCCTGAACGTGAATTTCCGGTTAGAAATGAGACTACTGAGATCGAAGTTTTAGGACAAATTGCTGCAGACCCAACTTTGAGCACGAGAAAATTGGCCACTGTTTCAAACATCAAAAGAAGAACTATTCAGCGAATATTGAAGCATCATAAATTTCACCCGTATAAAATTCATCTTGTACAACAACTGAATGAAGATGATTTTGATCGGCGGCTGTAGTTTTGTGAAGTTATGACTGCACGAATAGCTGATAACGGAAACTTTCTGTTCAATATCTGTTTTTCAGACGAGTGTACGTTTTTATTAAACTCTACAGTCAATCGTCATAATTGTCGTTATTGGGCAAATAATAATCCATGAAATTTTCACGAAGTACACAATCAAACTCCACAGAAATTGATTGTCTGTACTGGAATTTTTAGAGGCCGTTTAATCGGACCAATTTTTCTTGATGGCAATTTGAATGGCGAAACGTATTTGGAGTTACTAGAAGATATTGTTTACCCTCTAATAATTGACATTGTTGAAAATGGTGATCGCTATCAAGAAAATCAATTAGTGTTTCAACAAGATGGAGCTTCTCCGCATTTTACACAACGTGTTAGGGAGTTTTTGAACAGAGAGTTTCCAGAGCAATGGATTGGGCGTAGAGGTGCTATTGAGTGGCCCTCTAGATCACCGGATTTAACTCCTTTAGACTTCTTTCTATGGGGCCATTTAAAGAGTAGAATTTACGCAACAGAACCGGAGTCTCTGGAAGAATTACGGCGACGCATTGTTGAAGAATGCCGTCTAATAACTCCACAAATGCTCCAGAATGCCAGAGCTCGTTTTGAACAAAATTTGTACTTTAGTATGGAGGCTGGTGGTCAACAATTTGAACACTTACTTAACTGAATAAACATTTTTGAACGTTTGTTTTTGTTTCTTAGTTTTTTTTAACGAAAAATTGACTAATTAGTGCATTTCTTACCACAATGAATGAAATGCGTTGTTGCAACACCAACTGTGAATAATTTTTAAACGAGTTGATAAAACTTCCAAAAAAATTTGTGTGCTGAATTCAGAAAAGAAAGAGCTTTCAAATGATGTAACACTCGACCCATGTTCCCTATTTAAAATATAAGGGTTGTTATCACCACCCGTAAGGGGTTGATGTGACAGAGTTGAGTTTTATGTCAAAACATGTCTCCCTCAAAATTAAAATTGACGTGTTTCAGCGTTTCTTAAAAAAATTTATCAGGACGTAAATCCGTGTGTTTCGTTTTCATTGCGCCAGCCTGTATGTAGGTATATCTATCGGCGCAAAAATAGTTAGCCAATTTTGATGAAATTTGGCATGCGCCTTTCTTTTGTAAATCGTTTGCAGGATTTTTTCGCGGAAATTTCATATTTTTTTCCGAAAAATGTGTGTATCTCCGAAAATAACAAACTTATTTGAATGAAATTTGGTACACAATTCGCCTTTATATAGGCTATCGTACGTACAGACTTCAACGTTCTCGTCATAAATAGTTGTACAGACATTTGAAAAAAAACACCTTCAGATGCCCGGAGAAGTCACAAGACTAACGTTTTTATATGATAAATCCAATTGATGTTATTTTATAGATAAAGAGAAAACTATTTATGGCTAAGGGATTGAAAAATAGCAAAACATTAAATTAATTTTGTACCCAATAAAGCAGAGATATTCTAAGGCGTCATATAGTAAATAGACTTACTTCGTTCGCCGTACTTGTCACATATAATTGCAAATGTGAAATCTACTTGAAAAAGACAAATTTAGTAAGTTCTAAATATATTTTCTGACATGTGAAATGAAAATTGGTATAAATATGCTTGCTCTTTTACACCTGTTTATTTATTTTCCTTCTAAAACATCAAAGTAACGATTTGATTGTCAAACGTTATGTTAAAACGAAATGCTTAATTATTTTTCTCAAATATGCATTAAATTCATAAGTAATTTCCCTGCAGCTTTTCTAATTCTGATTTTGTATAGACGTTTAATTAAGATAATGTAGTTAAATATTTTATGATTCACCTGTTAAAGTTCAAACGTACAAGTCCAATTTTATGAAAACTCGCTATTACCACGCGCTTGTAATGTCAGGGTTTTTTCTAACAACGCTTTGTTTTGATGCTACTTGTTACATAATACAGTTCCGTAAAAGCCAGATATGGACCAGTGCATTTGCTCGTATACACGAGCAGAAGTATTGATCGATCCGACAAGCCTCCAACTCCAAGGTTCCATTCTTCATTCATAGTTTTATGAGTGCGTACACGAATGTTGCGCAGAGCGTCACCTGTTCTGTAATAGTGGAACCAATTCACTTACTCTTTCCCCTCATGAAACGTCATTGTGCCATCCATCCTTGTTTATTTCCTCCCTCACTAAGGCGCATATGGCCAATTACGCTATTTAATTAGAAACTTAAGAGACACGGCTATTTGTGAAGGATATTTACTGGTGGGGTGGGGTTGGTAGGAGAAGCTCTTCCTGTAATTTTCCAAGTAATTTTAGCTACTTTACACACGCTGGCCCAAAAGTCATTGTACACAAAGCAGCAGTAGATTATTGCTTTTTATTTGGAATCCAAAATACCTGAAATTTAAGAAACGTATTCTTGGATAGCTATTCTAGGCAAAAAGTGAGCAGATTCTGAGACAAAAAAATTGTAAAATCATGGTTTTGCGAAAATGTTACATTTTCTTTATACAAGCCAAATTTCTTTAAATCGTTTTATTGCCTGGCTTAAACGTTGGTCTTTCTACTATATACTATATTTTAAGTCTAAAGATTTAATTGAGACAAATAATGAAGCTACAAATATAGTGTATTTTAGAGCCTCGGTGGTTCAGGGGTAAGAACATGTGCCTCTGAACCGAAGGGTACTGGATTCGATCCCAGGATCCTCCTTTCACTTTTTTTAGTACAAACTGTAAAATTAACATCAATCGAGGTTCTGGCATTGTATTTGAGCAAGTTGAATGCCTGCGCGTTCCGCCCTTCGGAGGGGGTGTAAAGCCGTCGGTCCCGTGTCCATGCGATGTTGGGCACGTTAAAAATCCCTACCATCCTTACAGAAAGGCATGGGTTCGACAAAATTTTCAGAATAGTGAGGTGAAACTACTCCCTGGCGTCGGTAATGGGCCATAGTCGCGGAACTAGGCCGACGTTAAAGAAACAAAACACACACATAGTGTATCTGTAACATTTTATTGAATAATTAATAACGTTTATGTGTAAATTTTCGGATTAGCGCAATGTTCGTTTTTTGGAAAAAATAAATAATCAGAAACATGCTTAGAGGAACCCCTTTTATGTATTAACCATCAGACAAATGCTGCGTTCGCAACTCCACAATACAGCTAAGAGACGTAAAGCAAATTTGAGATGCTATGCAGGGTAAACATGTTGCAAAAGAGCTATAAATACAAATTGTAAAAGACTCACCTTACAGAAGTCCATACAAAGGAGTTTCTCCTACCAACCGTTCCTGGCCACTAACCGACACCTTTTCTCCACGAAAAACTCCCACTTTGCCCAATTGAAGAAGAAAAAACGCTAAATAATAACGTAATCTAATATTTTATTAGATAAACTCTTATAACTGAAACTACTGTCAAAGCATCACATCAAGGGTCTATTGCAAATTAATTTTCTGCCAATATTTTAATAAAAGAACAATGACGATTTAAGCTGAAACTGAGAGCTTTCCAACTTCTAATCACATTTCTACTCTTTAAATAACCGTATTCAGTTTAGGTTCTTGACCTAGGACATGTCAATTTTGACGTTTCGAATCGAGACGACTTCGACGTTTTAAGAAGAAAAACTATATTTTCCTTAAAAGCATATAACTTTTTTTTTCTTTTAAGATAGAGATATATTGTGATATAAACACGCGTACCAAATTGAGTTACCATAGCTTTGTTACTTCCGGAGATATAAAATTTTTCCAAAAGTAAACCCAACATTTTCTGCGAAAAACTAGTCCGATTTTCCTGGCTAACGAACTTATTCAAGCCACTTGCGAGAGGAAGGCACTCACCAAATTTAATCAAAATCGGCCCATTATTTGGAGTTATCGGTGTGACACATAAATATATATATATATATATATATATATATATATATATATATATATATATATATATATATATATATATATATATATATATATATATATATATATATATATATATATAATAAAATCAGTCATTAATCCAGCCATTCCACATAGTTTTCAGATATTTATTTATGACATTCCATCATTTGTTTTTTCCATCAGTGATTGTTTTAAAATTTATGTACTGCGAAATTGTTTTTATTAACCTAACCTTTTAGTCAATTTTCTTTAAAAAAAACACTAATAAGGAGATCGCGGCTTTTGAATTTTGAAAAAATTTCTTCAAATGAGCGCGATTTAGGACCCCTGGAAGCCAAATCCGAGGTCGGTTTCAGACTTTATATATATATATCTATATATATATATATATATATATATATATATATATATATATATATATATATATATATATATATATATATATATATATATATATATATATATATATATATATATAAAGTCTGAAACCGACCTCGGATTTGGCTTCCAGGGGTCCTAAATCGCGCTCATTTGAAGAAATTTTTTCAAAATTCAAAAGCCGCGATCTCCTTATTAGTGTTTTTTTTTAAAGAAAATTGACTAAAAGGTTAGGTTAATAAAAACAATTTCGCAGCACATAAATTTTAAAACAATCACTGATGGAAAAAACAAATGATGGAATGTCATAAATAAATATCTGAAAACTATGTGGAATGGCTGGATTAATGACTGATTTTATTATTCGATTAGTGATTTATGAGTGTTAGCGGCCTGATGGTAGCGCCTTCTGTATGCCGGTGTAATTTGATCCTACTCTAATGACCACAGCTTTGTATATTATGACAGAGAGAAGTTCTGAATGGGTCTTTTGTATTAGTCGAGCATCTGGCTTTCATTTGATACAGCATCTGGTTACAAATTTCGCCTCTCCATCACTTTCATCCTCTTCCTATCATAAAATTGTTTAGTCTATATCCAAGTTTAAATACATTAAGCTAGAAGGTACCATATCTTCTTGGCGTTTGTAGATAGGGATAATTATTTTATTAAACAAACGTTAAACTTCCTTACTTCAAAACGTATTTGATATCCTAAAGATACGCTAGAATGAAAGTATGTCCTGTAACATCCAGAGAAGACTTTCTCTTAAAATACGATGATTCATATTAAAACTCAGCAGTAAGGTTTGAATGTTTATAAGGCATTTCGAATGCCGAAAAATTCTTATCATTGGCCAATTTAGCATATAATAATGAGAAGTCTGGACGCAGCGAGTGCATTCTAGTAACGCATTTTCATAGAAATGATGTATCGCGAGGGCCAAACTGGCTCTGCTATAGAGACGATCGTGTCTGATGATGTGCACCATAAGCTACTCTGGAAGCCCTCATAAACATCCCACATCTTCACAAATGGCTGGAGATGGAGATTAGATTGGGCAGCGTACAGACTTAATCAAACGGCTGACAGCATGCCGAGGGCAATTAGTGTGGGAAGAGCTAGACTCCTCGGTGACATTGAAAGTCACGAGGTTCTGGGAATGATCTCCAATCTGATGCCTACGAAAACCTGTAGAAATCTGTCCTCCAAGAGTGTCCTTTCAGAGAGTGTGGACAGCGATCAAAATAAAACGACACTTTTAAGGACATATCTCTGCTGTCAAGTGAACAGCTCCAAAACCGAGCCAGAAGGAGGAGCTGGCGCATATGGGTGCAGTTTGAAGGCAAGAATATCTCTGTAAGTATGCAACCATATACCAGACAGCCAAGCCGCGATAAAAGCAATTGGGTCCTACAGTTGCAATTCAAAAACGGTATGGATTTGCAAGACTGTCCGTAACTATTAGGGCAGTAAAAATGAGGAAGAGAGATCTACATCCTGTTAGACACTCAGGCAGTACTAAACACTAAAATCTTTTAAGACAGAGTCTAAACTGACCTGGGAATGCAAACAATCCTTCAAGCAATCGGCGGCGAACAAGAAAGTAACTTTGATGTGGGTACCATGGCATCAAGGCATCGAAGGAAACAAGGAAGCAGATAGCTTTGCAAAAAGGGCAGCAACAGCACCATTCTATGGCCCAGAGCATTATTGTAGACTAACAAAAAGACACAACAGAAACGAACTTGATACTTGGGAGAAGAACTTAATGCTATCAGACCGGGGGAAAACGCCACACTTAAGGCAGTCAAAACGATTCATCACCATATCAACAAAGAACTGTTTTTTGGATTGAACAGGAGCGACTTGAGAATAATCACATGACTTTTCAAAGGACTCTCCCCAGTAAGGTATCACCTTATGAAGATGGGCAAGGCGGACAGAGAGAACTGCAGATACTGCATTGAAGCAGAAGCAACAGAACACTTGATGTGCGACTGTGCAGCTCAGTTCTGCAAAAGGCTTAAATACATTGGAGGGGTGACCCTAACACCACAGGAAATAGGTAAAATAGCCCCCAAGAAGATAGTGGACTATATAAAAAGTCTGACCTTTTTGGGCAACTACTAGGAAAAAGAGTCATGCACAAAAGACACATTGTGGTCGCAGCACTGAGAAGCCAATGGCCTATACGACTAATTAAACAATCTGCAATCTACAATGAGGTGTCTCTGGTCTGGATACCAGAGCACTCTTGATGGCAATGTAGCGGCCGACGCTCTTGCCACGGGGTTGCCGTGGCGGACTATATCGGGCCGGAACCTACACTGGTCATATCCTAAGGCACAGGGAAACGCACCTTGAAGGCCTGGGTGGATGCAAATACATTAAAACAATGGCAAAATCTTCCTGGTTTAGCTCACTCTAAGGCCTTAATAAATGGCCTCTCAGACTCAAGGACGAAAGAACTTCTAAAGTTGAACAGGCAACAGTATTGAACTCTGGTTGGTATGTATACAGGACCGTTCCACCTGCACACACAGAATTTGGCGTCGGCGTTGACAAGAAACCAACAGCCGACTGCGTGTGGAGGGCGACGAAACAGCAGAGCACGTTCTGTGTTCGGGTTTGCAAGCGGGCAGAACCAGGCACTTGCTCTTTGGCAAGACCCAAATTGCACCAGAAGATGAACAACTTTTGCCCTCAAAAATTGACTTAAGAGGCTGGACTTGGCAGGTGAATATAAGACAGACCTTAAGGTCGCAGTGGAGGGACTGAAATAGTCTGCTCACATTATAACCTAACCTAGAGAAAAAATTAAGTATTTTTCTCTCGATCTATAAACTTCAACTTCATGTAACAAAATCTTGCAATGCAACATGCGCACTAAATTTCATTAAACCAACTTCATTATTTTTGGAGATACAAATTTTTGGGGGAGTTTTCGTGTTTGCTATAATTTTTATAAAAATTCCTGCCATAACGCGCTTACTGCGTCCATAGTTTTTTTGTTAATATTAGGAAATTTCGAATTAAAAAGCATTTGCAATTTACGAAAAATCGTTATATAATAAATGTATACTCAGAAGTTCATCATTATTATATGATTTTTTTTTATAATTCTAGCGTCTGTATCGAATTCCAAGCGTATTGTTACGTTCTTCTGGGTTTTCTATTTGTTGACTCGGAAAATGCGCCTTTTTAAACTACTAACTTATAACTATTTTCCGATAATAAACCTATCAACTAAAATATTTTTCTATTAACAAATGTCTATAGAAAACTATATTTCACTTTTTGCCTTCTATTATCGCTTATTCCACACCAACACTGGCCCACTAATTGTCTATCTGGGGAGGCTGGATAGGTGGGAACAGCCCAAAGCTCAATGGAACCATCTATTGCACTGATGGGGACAAAAGAGCAGACGGAGCAGAATGCGGTATATACGGAGGCACCAGACCGGGATGCAGGATAACTGTCAGCCTGGGTCGGTATGCAACCATTTTCCAGATAGAAACAGTAGCTGTAATGATGTGTGCTCTACTGGAGAGGAATTACAAAGGCAAGAGAATCTTCGTAGCTAGTGATAATCAAGCAGTCCTAAAGGCGCTGGGGTCACAGAAATCGCGGTCAAATCTAGTACTTAACTGCATCCATAAATTTAGCCAGCTGGCGGCAAGCAATATCGTCAGGATGATCTGGGTACCAAAAAACAGGGCGAGCAAGGCCTCTAAACGGGTCAGAACCATACTGCGGGGGTGCATCTGAAACCGCAAGACAGGAAATCGAGACGATGCTGCAACAGTGTCATCTGGAATACTGGATCAAATTTCCTGCACAATGGCAGGTAAAAGACCTCCCCAGGGAACCGTCCAGCCAAAGAAGCTAAAGATCTGCTCAAGCTGCGCAGGAAAGAACTAAAACTATTGAAAGAACTGATACCGGGTCCCTGTCAAATGAAGAAACACATCTATAAGTAGAGGATTAAACCACACCCAAAGTGCTAAGGATGCGGAGAAGAAGAAGAAACTCCACTACATATAATGTGCTACTGCGATATGTTTATAGAAGCACGGCGCAGGTTGCTACAGAACGACAAGGTAAACTTGAAACCTCTAAAGACTACTCACTACAGGACAATACTGGACTTTGTCAAAGAAACAGGTATCCATCCTAGAAGAGAAGGGTGAATTTTGGGGGCACAATAGGCCAGAGAGGTTGCGGTGCAGGGACTCAAAAGTCTACCACCCCTGTCTAATAATAATAAAAATAATAATAATAATAATAATAATCTGCTCCATCTACGGCTCACTTATTTATATCGTCTATGTTCTAGATATTCGTACATTTTATCTGTGGTTTCTCGTTCACGCTCTAATATAATTCTAGAGGGTTCAATGCTACCAACTCACTCTACGAACTGCTTCTCACCATAGACATAATAATGCTCTATGAACTAGACTGCCATAGAGAATGAGTATAACAATGTGTTAGGCCTTCAGGATATGCAGAAGGAAAGTTTCTTTAACTAAAAATGTTTAAAAATAATAAAAATGCGACTGAACTTTGCAAGCGTTTACTGTAAATATTTTAGGTTTATGGCTAATGATTATGATCCGGAAATGCTGGGTCTAGATTTACTATACATTTGTATTCCTTTTTATAAGTGAATTTTCGTAAAAAAAAATCACTAATGGGGAGATCCCAACTTTTGAATTTTGAAAAAATTTTTGCAAATGAGCGCGAACTAGGACCCCTAGAACCCATATCCGGGGTCAGTTTCAAATTTTATATGTATATATATATATATATATATATATATATATATATATATATATATATATATATATATATATATATATATATATATATATATATATGTATGTATGTATGTATGTATGTATGTATGTATGTATGTATGTATCACACCGATAACTCAATAATCAAATAATAGGCCGATTTTGATAAAGTTTGGCATGTACCTTCCTTTTGTTAATGGCTTGGATAAGTTTGTTAGTCAGGAAAATTTTGAGTTTTCACTCGAAAAAAATTTTATCTCAAAAAATAAAAAGCTATGATAACCAAATTTGGTAGGTAGGTTAGCGATATAAAAAGTAAACTATACACCAAAATTTAGATTTCTATGTTACAAGAAAAAAAAGTTATAATAAAATATTTTGTGCCAGGACATTTCTATGAAAATTCACTACCATAACGCACTTGCTGCGTCCACGTTTTTTTAAATTGAGTAAGTCGCTTTATCAAATTTACTTTTAGTGATTGTTAAAAAAATGTTCATCAGAACAGAACATGTGTAAATGTGTAGGTATATATTTATCCGTTGGCGCATTTTACGTGCGCCCCAGGGTATCTAAAGATAAAAGGAAACATTTTTTGATTAAAAATTACAACGCTTTTAGGTTTATAAAATAATGTGCATTTTCAATTAAGCGTGATAAATTCCTAGAATATTTCGCTTCGCTGAACATCACAAGTTTTACAGCTAGCCAATTTTCAGTGGATGCAGTTTTCCATTAAATCGCTAATTAATGCATTTTGCCGTTCGCCGGATTTTCCTGGAGCGTGAAAAATTCCTACAGCAAAAAAGTGTAGCTGCAAAAGGAAAATTACCTCTAGTTTGCAAATCAGTATTACGCTTTGTAGTTCAATTCTGTCGAGTTAATCGTGTTAAGAAAATTAAGGAAAAAAACACGTACTTTGAAAATGGGAAGTAAATTACGAATTTTTAAAATAACTGCTAAATTCGCTGGATTTTCCTGTAGCGTGAAAAATTCCTACAGCAAAAAAGTGTATCTGCAAAAGGAAAATTACCTCTAGTTTGCAAATCAGTATTACGCTTTGTAGTTCAATTCTGTCGAGTTCATCGCGTTAAGAAAATTAAGGGAAAAAACACGTACTTCGAAAATGGGAAGTAAATTACGAATTTTTAAAATAACTGCTAAATTCGCTGGATTTTTCTGTAGCGTGATAAATTCCTACAGCAAAAAATTATCCGTGCAAACGGAAAATTACCAGTAGTTTGCAAACATGTATTACGCTCTCTAGTTTAATTCTGTCAAGTTTATCGTGTTAAGAAAATTTAAAAAAAGTGTGGACACAGCAAGTGCGTTTTGGCAGTGAATTTTTATAGAAATTATCTGGCACCAAATATTTTCTTATAACTTTTTTCCTGTAACGTAGAAATCTAAATTTTGGCGTATACCTACCAAATTTGGTTAACACGTATTTCACAAATGAGAAGTAAATTACCAATTTTTAAAATAACTGGTAATTGTAAAGGTTTGTCCTCAAAGTAATCAACTAGTGCAAAAAACTATACAAATACTTTTGGCAGTAAATTTTTTTTTCTCAGGGCTCGTCCGCGACTTTGCCGCCCCGATAGCACTGCAGCCTTTGGCTTATTGGGCATTGGCAGTTGCTTGATATCTTTTAAAGTATGTACTTTTTTTCTCCCTCAGGGATCGTCCGCGGCTTTGCCGCCCCGATAGCACTGCAGCCCTTGGCCTATTGTGCATGAAAGTATGTACTACTTCAATCAAATAGATTTTGCTAATATTTATATACTCTGTAAAATAATAGACAATTTAGATTAGCCATATATCGAAAAAAAAAAACATGTTTGGGTGACTTTCTTTGGGAACATTTAAGAAGATATTTACACAATGTTAATTGCCGGTACAAATTGAAAGGTAGCGTTCAAATATGACCAGTCTGGACACAACAAGTGCGTTATGGTAGTGAATTTTTTATAACTTTTTTTCTTGTAACATAGACATCTAAATTTTGTCGTATACTTTACTTTATATGTCGTAAACCTACATACCAAATTTGGTTACCATAGCCTTTTTATTCTTTGAGATATATTATTTTTTTCGAAAGAAAACTCAATTTGTCAGAAAAACTTGGTCAGATTTTCCTGGCTAACAAGGTTATAAAAGCCACTTATAAAAGGAAGGTACATGCTGAATTTTATAAAAATCTACCTATTTTTTGAGTTATCGGTGTGATACATACATACATATACATATACAGGTGATTTACTATCAATGCGAAAAAAATCGTCTTTTCTTACAAAAGAGAATGTATAAATTAGCTTGAACACATTGTAACTCACTTTACATCGGTCAAACTTTTAGAAGCTTCTACACCCGATACAAAAATTACATTTCTGCGTGTAGAACTAGCTACCCTGGCAAATCTGCTTCTGCAAAAATTATAGACACTCAACAGAAACCCACAGTAAATAATCATACTGGAAGCTTACCTATTTAAAAAAATGTGTTTTTTGACCAAAGATGGAATTTATAAGTTAGCTTGAACACATTGTAAATCAGTTTACATGCGTCAAGCCTCTAGAAGTTTCAACATCCGATGCAAAAATTACATTGCTGCATGTAGAACTAGCTAGCCGGGAAAATCTACATTTGCAGAATGTATGTATGATTGACAATCAACATAAACCCACACCAAATAAATAATCACCTTACATTTTTGTAATGACAAACAAACAAACAAAGCTATAGTACTATGTGAAAACTGGAACCTGTGATGCGCACTAATAAGTACACTTGGAGAACCCAAATCACCACAACACATATTTCAGAGACCTTACGATCGTTTCGTTGACCACATCTTCAGAGGAAGAAAAATTCTAAAATTAAACTACTAGCTACCGAATATTTATATCGCGTCTAGGTAAACTAACTAGTCCGAAGTAAAATTGTCGTCGAAGACCCATCGTTTATTTATTCTGTAGTGAAACTACGAAGTCGAAGACCTGCTTTAATCTTCTGGTAGACAAATTTATGAGCCCTTATCTAATATAAGCATAATAGGCTTAAAAGGAAAGGTACCGAATTATTTAAGGAATGTGCACGTTCCTTTTTATCTAGAAATTTACTATGCGGATATTGGAGCAAGCCGAGATGCACATCTGGCGAGACAAACACCATAACCTCCGCTCTTCTTTTTAAACTAAATTAAAGAACAAAACTTCATTGAATCGTGCGGCACCTTTAATTTCAAGCCCTTTATTTTCACTTTGCATTTGACCACTTAAACACTTCTAATTTGTCTGGTAGAATAATAAATTACTGTCAATAACTCGGCCGGTCTATACATATACTAGTCTCTACGCTTGTCTCGACTCAAAGACCCTTTCGTTTTCTTTGTATCTATGAAGTCAATATAAATATTGTTTTTACGAAGAATTAAAATCAATATAAATATAGTTTTTATGTAGTATTTTAGTTGAATTATTTATCCTTATTAGAGTTAGCATTGTGAGCCAAACACCCGGGTTAGCCTTTATAAAAAAAGGAGCGGAGGTTATGGTGTTTATCTCGCCAGATGTGCTTGTCGGATTGCTCCAATATCCGCATAGTAAATTTCTAGATAAAAAGGAACGTGCACATTCCTTAAATAATTCGGTACCTTTCCTTTTAAGCCAATATCCACATAGTAAATTTCTAGATAAAAAGGAACGTGCAGATTCCTCAAATAATTCAGTACCTTTCCTTTTAAGCCTATTATGCTTATATTAGATACGGGCTCATAAATTTGTCGACCAGAAGATTAAAGCAGGTCTTCGACCTCGTAGTTTCACTACACAATAAACAAACGATGTGTCTTCGACGACAATTTTACTTCAGACTAGTTCGTTTACCTAGGCGCGATATAAATACACAGTAGCTAGTAGTTTAATTTTATAATTTTTCTTCTTCTGAAGATGTTGACATGGTCAACGAAACAATTGTAAGGTCTCTAAAATATGTGTTGTGGTGATTTGGGTTCTCCAAGTGTACTTAAAAGCTATGGTAACCAAATTTGGTACGTAGGTTAACGTTCTACACTAAAATGTAGGTCTCTATGTTACAAGAAAAAAGTTACAAGCATTTAATTTACAAAATGTTTGCTGCCGGATCATTTCTGTGAAAATTCGCTACCATAACGCACTTGCTGCGTCCAAACTTATTAGTATGCGTACTATCGTTGTTATTATAAGACTCAATGAGAATTTCAATAGAAAGGACAACGTTGCCGCTGAAACTCCCGGTATATTTTATCATAAATTGGTACACATATCATGCATTTAAATAATTCAAGTTCCTCGAAATATTCTCCACCATTTAAAATTCAAAATATAATTTTAGACTAGTCGATTTGCAATAAGCGCATTTCTCATTAAACGGGCAATTATTGTAATTCGTCGGTTTTTCCTGCAGTGTAAAAATTGAATTTCGGGGACATAAAAATGATTTCAGCGATTAATTCCTATCCAGGAAATTCACCGTTGTCTCATAGATAATTGTTATTTGCAGTTCCGTTTTGTAAGTTAGTCATGTTATGGGATATGAATCATGTTTCTTTCACAGATGAAACAAATCAGGAATATGTAACGCTGTAAATCTGTTTAGAACAAGCGACAAAACACCTGAAAATTCCGACAAGAATAGTGGATAAAACGCTGCGGACCAAATTAGTTTCTTCGTAGTGATTTAGGAATTTCTAGTTACTATGAAGTTGTACAACAATGACTAACTAGTATGGTTTGTTAGTACACTACAATAGTTTGATGTGGCCTGACTTGTAGTAGTGTTATGAACGTCCACGGTGTTGCAGGAGTAATCGCGGTACAGTTATTTTCTTTGTGCATCAAGTGCAGCAAACCTGCTCTAGTTCTTTAACACGGCTTGTTTTTTTCTTCTTCGTTTCTCATAACAGAAACATCTCATAACGACACTCTTGTTAATTGTTTAATTGTGAACTGATTTTTTGTGGACTTCAGTTGAAATAACTGTTCAGTGCATGTTCTCAGGGTTTGCTTAATAAAAGTAAGTTTTTTGTTATTATTTTTAATGTTTATTAGCATCAATTATATACTTAATAATAAGAATAATTGTCTTATGGTCCTTTAGGTTCCATAGATACAGGTGTCCCAACTAAAATTTGTACCCCCTAAAATGTCCACTTTCCTCCAAGTGTAGGAAAATGCTAAAACAGGTCAATTTTGACTTGGAGGGGGAACACATTTTTTCTTGGTTTTGAAGTTATTTCTGCATCCCTCTAGGATTCAGAACCACTATATACAAATAAACCAAAGCTTTTGGCTGCATAGTATGCACAATTTTAAACCATAATGTCCAAAATTTTCCATCTAATTTGGTATTTAGAGGCTGACATTTGGTGAATTTTGAAACTTTTAATTTCATTCGCAAGTCCCCATCAATACGCTTCCTTCAGTAGATACTACATTTACATTTGCTAGAATATATCTTCATAGAGTACAATCAATTTTCATACTGTTTTTCCATTTCAATTTCCAAGCTTCTCTATTAGTGAATTTCCGTAGAAAAAATAACTAATGGGAAATCCCGACTTTTGAATTTTGAAAGCATGACCTCAAATGAACGGGACCCCTAGAACCCAATCCGGGGCCAGTTTTATTATTACAGATACCTTCCTTTTGTAAGAGGCTTGCATAAGTTCGTTAGCCAGGAAAATCGGACTAGGTTTTCCGGCAACATTTTAGCTTTTCTTACGGACAAAATTTTTATTTCCGAAAGTAACAATGGTAGCTAAATTTGGTCAGTAGGTTTACGTCATAAAAGGTAAACCATACACGAAAATTCAGATCTCTATGTTACAAGAACAAAAGGTTATAGGCATTTATCTTTAAAAAAAACTCCCTTTCTATGAGAAGTGCTTACCATAACGCACTTGCTGCTTCCGGACTTTTTATTATGATTCAGAATGTGTCCCAACAAATTTTGCCTTTCTCCCCGGATTTTCTTAGCAAGCAGCTCTCTTCTATCACCTCTTCTCTCTTTGTCTGGAACATCTATTTTTTTAAGTATGTTTTCTTTAAATAATGTCTCGGAATGCGTTTAGTAAATTTTTCCATGCTCGCATTTTATTCGTCTTTAACTGGTATACCTTGTCTTTGTCATTTTTCTCCATTTCCACATTTTAAAAGCTTATATAATCTTCGTGTTCTGCTTATTCAAAGCCCAGCTTTCCGCCCCATACACTACAACACTCCATACTTATGACTTGATTAACCTCAAGTCCAAGTTAAAATGTTGATTAGTAAGAAGCGTACCTTTGTCAATTGAATACCTGTTCTACTATCGCGATCCACCCTCTCAGTAATTTGCTACATTTACTATCATCCGTAATAATGCTCCCAAGGTGCTTGAACATTTGCACTTGTTTTAAGTTGCCAGTTAGCTTTATATTCATTTTCGCAGTCGTATCTTTAATTATCTACATTACTTTTGTGATCGTCGTATTGGTTTTTAGTTTCATTTTTTAACACCTTGTTCAGTAAACTCAGCATCTCTTGTAATTAATTTTCCGTTTCCCTCGGTAGCACTATGTCATCTGCGTACCTTATGCAATAAAACCGTTGTCCGTTTATTTTGATTGCTGGTGTCGTATCCTTTAGGATATGTATTGTATCTTTTAGGAATAATTTTAAAAAATATGACGATGTAGCTTCAGTTTTATATCCGTCGATATTTATTATGGTACTTTGATTTTTGTATAGATTAAGAATAATGCACCTACCACTCAAATCCAGTTCAAGTTTCGTCATTATATGAAACAATAGTTTTCATTTCACATTATCGAATTATAATATTATTGCTAAAAATTATACATGTCCTATACAACAAGTCTGAGATTTGTACCGTATATTAAGATAATTTGGGTACTTTGCAAACCAAATATTTGCCCTTTCTTGAAGCTTGGTCTATTTCCGCTACTATGGCCAATCACCGACGCCATGGAGCAGTTTCACCTCACGTTCCTGGATTTTTTGCCGAACCCCTGCCTTTTTTTTTCAATTTAACTTGCTCAAACACATTGCCACAACCTCGGTTGATGGTAATTTAACGGTATGTACTTAAAATGTGCAAGGGGAACCCGGGGGGTGGAAGCCCACAAAAGCAACAAACTTAATTCTATTTTGCTCAATTCCTTTCTCCTATTGTTTTAATTGCTAGAATTATTCCCTAGTTCCTCCTCCAGGTGTAAGTCCGAACTGATCCTCCAAGCAACTCTGAATTTTTCTTTTTATTCAATTTTTTATTATGTTAGCAGAATCTTTGCCACGTGACTGTACCTGTACATATTGGCCCAAATTGCTCAGTTTTAAAGGGAAACTCTGATTTCTAAACGAGGTAAGCGAAAACTGATGTCGGTGTGTGACAAACTTAATGGTGAAAACCGTTTCAAAACTGTGCATTTTTGGAAAGTGGCTATAACTTTTTTCCTATTTGAATTTTTTTATTTTTATGAAAATATTTCTAAAACATTTTTACGTGGAATTGATGAATGGTTAGATTATATTTTTAAATTTATATTTTGGTATTTGTAAACAGAATAAATTGTTTAAAGGCACATCTAGTATATTTTGGCATATTTGACTAAAGCTTGAAATTGCCATTCCAAAAATACACACTATATAAAGTAACGCATAAATTCAATAAAATTGAAAACGACCATTATTAAGGTAAATTGAAAAACAGGGCGATTTTTATTTTCAGAGACTTAACTTTTTGATATAAACATCTCACCACTATCGTTACACCTCTTCAATGGCTAGCTACCCTTTCGAAATTTTGAAATTGCATGGTGGGTAGTGTTCAGAGAACAGGAAAGGTTGGCATAAGGGCCGTAATAGACGTAGAAACATAATTGTTAAAAACACCAAAATAATAAGTAAAAGTAGTTTAGTTTCATTCTTTACAGCAAGGAATGTAAATATTGCAATTAAGTAGAGGTCAGAATTGTATCGATTGGCATTGAAAATATCACATTTATTATGTAAACAGTAAACAAAGTAAATTCGCAAGGTACGCAGCAATGCTGAAGTTGGCAAATTGGAAGGTCGCAACCTAATTGATTGCACCACGCCTGCCAATCCATCTGTTGGAAAAGCATTGTGTCCATCAGGAAATAAGTTCAATAACGACGGAATCAGACATAACTGTGAAAATTGTAGATATCGCGGTCCATTTATAGTTCCATCACAAAAGTAGGGACCAATAATCCCAATCCTAACAATTCCCGCCCAAACATTTACATTTCGTGGATATTGTGTGTGATTCTGTTGCATCCATCTTTTTCCCTTGCCCAATATCTGCAGCTTTTACGGTTTAGTTTTCCATGTAATGTAAAAGTAGATTCGTCCGAAAACAGAATATTCGGTACTTGCAAAGAGTTATCATTACATTTATCCACTAATGTTGCACAAAACTACATCCTTTTGTCTGGGTGGTCATCGGATAACTCCTGCAAAAGCTGTATTTTATACAGATGAAGCTTTCCACGTTTTAATACTTTATGTGCCGTCTGAAATGGAATTCCATTTCTCCGCCAATTTGTAGAACACTACTGTAGGGATTCTCTTCCACTGCCAATAACACATTTAACTTCACTTCTTCACTTATAGACCGGCGACCTGTTTTTGACGAATCTTCCAAGCTGGACGTTTGTCGAAATTTCTTATCTATTCGGCTCCCTGTTGATTGATTGATAGACATTCCAGATATTTAGTATTAGACAAAATACACACCTCTGCCTGAGTTCAGATCCTGTCACCATAACCAATCATCATTAGAACTTCAATTATTTGACTATTAAAAACGCATTTTATCAACAATTTAATAATTAATTTGAAAAAGCAGGAGTTCAAATTATACGTATTCACTTTGCACGACACCCAAAACGTAAATTTACTACTATTATCTGTGAATTGTGTCGCAAAAAATTATCAAACTTATGCTTGATTAGTTTTTATGACACATGTCAAACAGCAGATAACTTTGTTATCATCAGTCGATTGTTACAGATACGGCATAGTATACAACAAAATCTCTAGAGTTCTTTTCGTACAAAAAGCCCTATATTTTAACATTGTTTACAGATTTTAAGATATTAAAGTATTATATCATAAGTATCATATCACTATCATAAAGGTAAAGGTAAGATGCTTACTGGCAATTAGGCCATTGATGACCCTTTTTGCTCATCTAAACTAACCTACCCTCCACCTTGAACTCGATCTCAACGACGACAGTGATTTGAAAAATCATCCGCCGCCGGTGAGTCTCGAACCGTCGTCCCCCGAGTCCGTATTGGAAAGTCTGAATCGACATTCCCGCACGGCCACGGAGGGAGGCGCCATATCACTATCATAAGACTGGACTATGTGATTCTTTTTTTTTATGCACAATAGGCCAAGGGCTGCAGTGCTATCGGGGCGGCAAAGCCGCGGACGAGCCCTGAGGGAAAAAAAATGTGATTCTTTACAGGGTTCACTTGTGGTAGGTGTTACTGCAGGGTACACAGCTGAAATAAAAAGTCAAATTCCCTTGACATTTCTAAGCCCAAGTGATTTTTTCATAATATTCGTAATGAACAACACACATCTCTGAATACTTTTTTATTAAAAAGATAATAACAAAAAATCTGATTTTTTTTAAAATCAATATTAACTAATACGGAAACGTGATACATTTCTACCTGTCAAATTACAGAACTATTTAAGAAAATCATGATATGAATTATTTAAAGTTCACGTCAGCTTATCGTTGATTTTTATATTTCTCATAATTTCTTTATACTATCATACAAAACGCTTTGCAATGATAAACTTGTCTGGATTACAATACAAATGCCCATATACAAATGCCAAATATTTACACTCCAACTTCAACTCTATGTTACATCATAAAGGTTAAACTATAATAAACACATTCACAGCAGAGCTATTTGTCGCCAATAACTAGAACGCATTTTGCATTTTATGTATTCAAGGAAGACGATTCCAAGTGATAGAAACGAATGAGACATCTTTGAGATAGATAAAGAAGGCACCATATTATATTGCCGTATGAAATTACGTCTTCATTGGCGGTTTCAATTAATGTACGAAACAGCAGCGCTAGGAAGAAATATTTATGTAAAAAAATATATAATATAAATATATGAAATCAAAATAAAAATAAATCTGCTGGCGACATAATTTTACAAATATATAATTTCCAGGTCTATGGAACGATTTCCATGACATTTGAGCAAAATCATGAATTTACCTGACATTTCCCTGACATTTTAGGGGTTATTTCAAATTCCCTGATTTTTCCAGGTTTTCCCGGTTTTCCAGGTCGCTGGGTACCCTGTACTGATAATAAAAATGTTGTTACTTTATTTTATTCTTACAAAAAAAAACGGTGTTGCTGAATAGAGAATTGGATTAGCTTTAAAAAGATGTATCATATTACTCACCATCCAATTTCAAAATTTTAAAGGGGTAGCTACCTTTCGAAGAGGTGTGACTATAGAGGTGAGATTTTTATATCAAAAAGTTAGTTTTTAACAATAAAAATCGACCTGTTTTTGAATTTTCCTTAATAATGGTCACTTTTAGTGAATTTTCTTAGAAAAAATAGACTAATGGAGCGCCCCGACTTTTGAATTTTAAAATTTCTTCAAATGAACCTAACTAGAACCCATATCCGGGGTATATATATATATATATATATATATATATATATATATATATATATATATATATATATATATATATATATATATATATATATATATATATATATATATATATATATATTATTGAATTTATGCGTTACTTTATAGACACAGTGCATAAATGAAGCGGTTCCTAGAAGTAATTACATGTCATGTTTATAATAATAAGAGCTGCAGAATTTCAGAAACTAAATATATTTCTTAAAGAATATTTAATGTACAAATTAATTAACAAAACTAATAACTAGTACAACATCGACAATAAACAGGAATTTTACGGATGAAGCAATGGGAGTAATGACCTAATTCAAGAGGCTTTCAAAATGTCAACAGTTTTTGCTTGTCTACAAACGGCACCTGTTCTAAACACTTCTTGCTGAGCTAATCAGTTCAATGGGGATGAGAAGTGCAAAAGCTTGCAACACTGCGAGTTCTAAGTATTGTCTAGAGTTCGTCGGCATTTTAAAAATTAGGTTTTTTAACCCTTCCCAAAGATAAAAGTCTATAGACGTTAAGTCCGATCAACGGTCGGGACCTTGCTTAGCTATTCAGTTATTGCCAAAATTGACCGTCAAAAATCGGTAACAAAGTGTCCATTGTCCATAAGAGTGTAAGCTCCCCTCGCCCCCCTGCACTTAGTTATTATGGGGGAGGCCAGGCTAGGACTATACAGACTAGCTTGCAATGGTAGACTAAAGATCAACCCAAGCTTCAGGGGCCACTGCAAAATTCAGGAGATCGTGAAGGAGCCCGTGCTTGAAATGAGGTCAGACTTCGCGAGCCCGCCAATTTGCAGGAAAAACAACTTTACAGTGGAAATCCCCGACCGCGAGGCATGGCGGGAGGAGACGCCGGGCATACCACGGGAGGCGCTCGTCTGGTTCACGGACGGATCCGGCGGGGAGCGTGGGACGGGGCAGGTATTTACTCGGAAGGACCGATGGAAAGTCATAGTATTTCCCTCGGAGCCCATGCAACGGTGTTTCAGGCCGAAATGTACGCCATCTTGCACTGTGTGCGGGAGAACAAGAGGAGGGGCTACACCAACTAGCGGATCCTCATAACCACAGACAGCCAGGCTGCCCTTAAGGCACTAAGTAGCCCATGGGTAAATTCCTGGCTGGTGAGTGAGTGCCGAGACGAGACCAGCGACCTGGCTGGGCAGAATGAGGTGGCCCTCATCTGGGTGCCGGGTCACTAAGGGGTCAAAGTCAGTGAAGAAACTGACAGTCTCGCGAAGAGGGGGTCAGCAGAACCATTTATGGGACCAGAACCGGCTCTGGGCGTGACAAAGAGCACTGCCGTGGGGAGCCATTAAGTCCTGTGTCAGAAACCAACACAAGGTGTACTGGGCAGACTGTCCAGGGTTCAGACATGGGAAGTCAATAATTGACGAACCCAGTTCAAAGAGAGCTGTGGAGCTGCTAAATCTTAGCAGAGGACAGCTCAGAACCACAACAGGTCTCTTGACGGGACACATGACCGTCAAGAAACACCTGCATATAATCGGGCGGTTCGAAGGGGACCTCGCATGCAGACTCCGCGGCGAAAGGGAAAAATCAGCGCAGCACATCTTGTGCGAGTGTAAAGCTCTGGACCGCAAAAGACAACTGACCCACGGTCAGTCTAGACCGGAGACAGAGCAATATAAAACTTCTCCCTACCAATCGCTGTGCAGACTAGTTGAAGGCACGGTGATTTTGGAATGGGTGGAGTAAGGCTAAGGGTATGCACAATCAACCAAAGGTTGCAGCGCTATCGGGGCGGCAAGGCCGCGGAGGAGCCCTGAGGGGGAAAAAAGCTCCCCTCGCACGGTCTAAGACTTCTGGGTGCGCTATTTGTCTACTATGGTGTAATTATTTATTATCATTAACACCCTGTATCTCTTTTAATTTTGACTTTTCAATTGATGTTAGCTTGGCTAAGTCGTAAGAATAATCTACTACTCTCCTGTGTACCAATACTTTTGGATATCCATTTAATTCTTAAAAATTAGTTTTATTTAAAGTTACCTGTGCAATATCAGATTTTTTTAATTATTGCCCACTGGCTACCTTCAAAGCATAATGGAGTGTTTTTATTGTACACTAAAGGCACCCAGTATTAAATTTGAAACGTAGACATTAGCACGTTTCTAGTGAAGATTTAATGAAATTTTGTCTTAAAATGATACATAATGTGTATTGAATCAAACGTTAAATTGGAATCAAGTCAGACTGAGTTTAGCATCACTCCTTTTTTTATATTTTGTATAAAAACGCTGTAAAATGGTAGAAAACATTAATGATATAATTTACAACTGGAATTTTAATCGATTTCGTGCCAAGTGCTTCTTAATAAAAGATTTTGTAGCTCCATAAAAGGCTAAATACCTAGTTTAATTTTCTACTTACATCAACTTCTGCTTGCATTAAAGTAGTTATTCTTTATTGAAGAAGCACTGTTTAAAAATTTAACTAATCTCCATAAAACACTTAATACACATACTGCTTTAACAGATTACATAAAACAGTGCAAGTGTATTAAGTTTGTGGAATGTAAAGCTAAGTATTTTTATTTTTGCTCTTATACTAGTGTTTCTTTTACGATAAATGCATAACTCAAAGTGAGAAGCGTATATTTTCGATTTCAGAAGACCAATCATAATTCAAATAATTTTTCCCAAGTATTCTTAAAGTAAAACCAAAAATGCTACATTTAAGAGTCAATACACCCATCACAGAATGAAAACCAATTAAAAACTTTCGTCAGTTTTTATAATAACAAAAGTTACTAACGCAACTTCTGTGTATTACGTAACTTATAGACACTAATCTGTCGGCATTACTTAACTGACGTTCTGCCTACAATTGCGGTAGACAATGTTAAGGTACCTTTGAAATTTAGGTTCGTTTTTTTTTTGTAACCAAAAAAAGTTGCTAACGCAAGGTATGAGTCTTCCAGAATCTATAGACACTAATCTCTTGGTATTGCTAGATCACGTTCCGCCTACAACTGCGGTAGACAATGTTAAGGCACCTTTAAAATGTCTACTGCACTAACACAATCACGGAATGAAAACCAATTAAAAATTTAAATTGGTTTTTTTGTAACTAACAAAATTTGCTAACGCAAGGTATGAGTCTTCCAGAATCGATAGACACTAATCTCTTGGTATTGCTAGATCACGTTCCGCCTACAACTGCGGTAGACAATTTTAAGACACCTTTAAAATGTCTAATGTACCAACACAATCACGGAATGAAAACCAATTAAACATCTAAATTGTTTTTTTTTGTAACTAACAAAAGTTGCTAACGCAAGGTATGAGTCTTCCAGAATCTATAGACACTAATCTCTTGGTATTGCTAGATCTCGTTCTGCCTACAACTGCGGTAGACAATGTTAAGACATCTTTAAAATGTCTACTGCACCAACACAATCACGGAATGAAAACCAATTAAAAATTTAAATTGGTTTTTTGTAACTAACAAAAGTTGCCAACGCAAGGTATGAGTCTTCCAGAATCTATAGACACTAATCTCTTGGTATTGCTAGATCACGTTCCACCTACAACTGCGGTAGACAATGTTAAGGCACCTTTAAAATGTCTACTGCACCAACACAATCACTGAATGAAAACCAATTAAAAATTTAAGTTGGTTTTTTGTAACTAACAAAAGTTGCTAACGCAAAGTATGAGTCTTCCAGAATCTATAGACACTAATCTCTTGGTATTGCTAGATCTCGTTCCGCCTACAACTACGGTAGACAATGTTAAGACATCTTTAAAATGTCTACTGCACCAGCACAATCACGGAATGAAAACCAATTAAAAATTTAAATTGGTTTTTTCGTAACTAACAAAAGTTGCTAACGCAAGGTATGAGTCTTCCAGAATCTATAGACACTAATCTCTTGGCATTGCTAGATCATGTTCCGCCTACAACTGCGGTAGAAAATGTTAAGGCACCTTTAGAATATCTACTGCTCTAACACAATCACGGAATGAAAACCAATTAAAAATGTAAGTTTTTTTTTTGTAACTAACAAAGTTTCTAACGCAAGATTTGAATCTTCCAGAATTCATAGACACTAATCTCTTGGTATTACTAACTGACGTTCCGCCTATAACTGCGGCGGACAATGCTAAGCTACCTTTGAAATGTGTACTTCACTGACGTAAACAACTAAACCGGCTAAGGCTTCCAGGAATTATAAATTCTGGTCTCTTGGTATTACTGCCCGACGTTTCGCCTACAACTGCGGCAGGTGTGGTTAGAAGCTCCTTTAAAAATGTTAAATACAGACAAATGTCAAGTAGAAATACCGACCATAGCATGTAAACATAAAAATCAGCTTTTCTAATCTACGTTCTTTGACCAGTAGCACAATTTTATTATCCTACTTTTGGTTTCTTAAACATTGAAAATCACTAGTAAAATAGCTTTTTACATTAGGGTGATTAGTCTGAACACGTTTCGTCTTAAAAGGTTGTTTATTTTTTTATTCGCATTACCTACACTGTTCATATTTAACATGGATTATCAAAGCTAATTTTTATCAGCAGATGTCTAAGAGGGACAGTTGATTTAGGCTTGTCCAAACCCGGTTAATGCATTTCGGATGCGCTTTGGACTGTTCCAATGTTCTTCGAGAAGTTATAATGTTCTTGAAGGTGTTCTTAAGAATGTTATGTTCTTGAGAACGGTCTAATGCCTAATGTATTTGTAGTGTCCTCTTTCAGGGGGTGTTCTAATGTATTACATGTACTTCAACGGTCATGGAGGTGTTCTATTGTTTTGGAAGTGTTCGTGTTTTGGAGGCTTTCTAATGTTTTTGATGTGTTCTATTGTTTTGGAGGTGTTCTAATGTTTTAGACATGTTCTACTGTTTTAGCGGTGTCCTTGTGTTTTATGGGTGCTGTCATTGTCTGGATGAGGTAATCGTTTTGGCGGTGTTTTACTGTTATTGTGATATTGAGACGTGTTATAATGTTCTTGGGGGGTGTTTCAATGTTTTTAAAAGTTGTTCTAACGTTTTCAAGAGTGTTTTAATGTTCTTCAGGGAGTCACAAATAACCATTCACAGGACTGTAAATAAGAGACAAGTTAAGAAGTGATTGTTGATTGTACTTGCCCTTACTTTGTAAAACCGTCCCTATTAAATATAGCCCTAGAAGCTTTTCTCTTGGATTCACAATAACATCTCATCTTACCTGCAACCCATTTTCAACTGCATTGTAAGGCGAATGCCGTAAATGAGTAATTGCCTCTTTTGTACTTGATTTGTTACGTTTATGGTATTTTTGATTATATGCTTATGATATATTTAAAATGGTAGTTTATCCTGATAATGATTCTTGAGGACTTCATTTTGTATAAAAATTATTTTATGCTTTCTTACTTTATTGCTTTATCTTAAACATGTTATAGATACCCGGTGAAAATTCTTCATCTGTTTAATATCAATCTCTCCTGTTTGTATCAACATTTTAGGCTCGTAAGGCGAATGCCGTAAAAGAGTAATTGCCTCTTTTCTACTTGATTTGTTACGTTTACAGTATTTTTGATTATATTCTTATGATAAATTAAAAATGGTAGTTTATCATAATAACGATTCTTGAGGACTTCATTTTTTATAAACATTATTTTATGCTTTCTTACTTTATCGCTTTATTTTAAACATGTTATAGGTAGGTACACGGTGATAATTCTTCATCTGTTCAATATCAATCTCTCCTGTTTGTATCAACATTTTAGGCTTGTAAAAGTTTGAAGAATGTATATTTTTAGTTCAAAGTTATCTGAAATACGTACTTCTAAGTCTTCCAGATGTCTAGAAATAGATCACAGAAGTCTTGCTTTCGTGAACACGAGCTTGAGAAATTGAGTACAGTTAAAAACTCGTTTTTTACTACTATTATTGTCAGCTGACCTTGAATACATATTTCATTCTTAACTTGATTTTTTTATAAATGTACAATTCACGTTTTAGACTGGACATGTTCGTGTTCTGTTATACCGGTAGATTTTTTTCTATGCAGCCAATCATTCGTTATATAACACTTGTTCTAGGATGCAGAGGTGGACTAGCTTTGGGAAAAGCCAGGTTATACAAGAGTGACAAGGTAAAGGGGAATACTATATTTTTTGTTGGGAAGTTTGACAATATAATAAAAGTCTGGACGCAACAAGTGCGTTATGGTAGTGAATTTTCATAGAAGTGATCTGGTACCAAAGTTGGGTACGTCGAAAATTTGACATATTCGACGCTTCTTTCGACGCGCCGAGAATTATTTTTTGACATCATTGATTTTTGACATATTCGACAGTCGAAAATATAACTGGATATTTTAATTTGGAAATAAACTCTATAACTATAAATAAGCGTGTTCATATTAATATAATTCTTTAAAAATATGAAAATACAAAACAGCAGATGGATAACAAAGTTCTGACAACTTACAACAGGACTATAAAGCAGTGGCGGCTCGTGACTTTGGGATTGGGTGTAGCATCAGGGAAGAAGATAACAGGTTTCAGATAAACAAATTATCTGCTCCTGCATGTAATGCTTTTTGATAGGAGCCAACAGAACCAAAATTTGTACTTACTATAACACTCATATAATGTCTAACCTCCATCTTTTAAAAATGGAAAGCTTGCAACTATTACAGTAGAAGATAATGAGTTTGGCCTTTCGAATTAGTTATTAGCTTTTTTACTATGAATTAATATTTTTCACTCATTAACACTTATTTAAACTCCTATAACCATAACCTAACATTTTTATAATCCGTTAAAAAGCCACCTATTGTCCTCTCTCAAAGTATTTTACACCTCACACGGCCGTAGTTCGTAAAAACACAGCAATTTTCGATGTCGTTAACAGCTTTTATTTTCTACTGGCTGGCAGCAACTGGCCATCGCTCTACTGTCACTAATCTTTGTTCTTTTACCAAGCATGTGTCTCTTGACAACAATTTGAGGTAGATGCAATTTATCATTAAATTTCATAGGCCTTCTATTCCACATGAGGTATTTTTAAACAAACTAAGTAATCTTGGATTTTAAATTCTTTAACAGTCTTCTTTAAATCATATTTCTCTAACAGAACATCCTTTTTTTTACAATAATTGCCACTCACAAATTTGATGTTTTATCTGGAGTGCCTCAAGGCTCTGTCTTAGGCCCTGTCATTTTCAATGTCTTTATGAATCATCTGGATGAAATTCTGACTGTTCCAAAGCTACTATATGCAAATGCATTATTATCTATTTTATTTTTATTAAATGTGTGAGTGATGATTTCAAAATTTCTATTAAATAAAATTAAATCAGAAATGCAAGTTTCGTATACAAGTCAAATAGTTATCTACGAAACCTGAGTCTGCAGATGAAAATGTAACAAATCTATTTTTTATTTTGTTTAGTTTTCTAACTGAGATCCAACATTATTCTCACGGCAGGTTGCATGCAAAAATTAGTCATTATCATGCACTATACAGGCTGTCCCACCTAAGGCGTGCATTAGAAGTTTTTGAATTAATATTGAGATTTGGTATCTCAAAATTTGCAACTGGATGTTTTAATCCGCTGATTATGACTAAAATATTTTGGTGACTGTATCACTTCCGCTTGTACTGGAAGTTACCAACAACTGTCTTAATTTTAATGGAACACTCTATATATTATTGCATATTCGGAATGAGCATGCAATTCTGAGGAAAATGGTATTGCATTTGCACATACTGGTGTCAGCCGTTCTTAAGATATTCGACTTTCTATTATTTTTCCGTCATAAAGTTGCAAATCTTTGAAATGGCAATTCTCATGCATCAAGTATGTCATGGTTTTGAAACTTAGCGCAACTATAGTCCTAGTGATCAGAATTCTTCTCATCGCTATAGTCCTAGTGGTCACAATTCTTCTCATCGCGCAAAACTTACAAAAATGATACAGGGTGTTGTTTAACGAACTTACAATAACGATGATATTTTGATTTTTTTCCAAATGCACCACCCTGTATATTTTCATCCCATATCCTTTGGAATGATATTCTGCTTGGATCTGTTCAGCATTCCCTATTACCTATCTCGGATGATGCCCGAGTTATGATGGGAAATATGTGAATTTTGTATTATCCGAGATAATACTCTTTTCTTTTCTTTGTATTGATAATAATCATAATAATAATCATAATAATAATAACAATAATAATAACAATCATAATCATAATAATTATAATCATAATAATAATCATAATCAGAATAATCACAATAATAATCCTAATAATCATAATCACAATAATAATAATAATAATAATAATAATAATAATAATAATAATAATAATAATAATAATAATAATAATAATAATAATAATAATAATAATAATAATAATAATAATAATAATAATAATAATAATAATAATAATAATAATAATAATAATAATAATAATAATAATAATAATAATAATAATAATTTTTTTTTTTTTTTTTTTTTTTTTTTTTTTTTTTTTTTTTTTTGCGGGTTGGTGAAATCCTTTATGGACTGACAATGAGGATTAGGTTGCGACCTCCTCATCCTTTGTGTCGGAGTCTTCCTTGCGGACATACCGACTAAAACACCCGTCCCTCTTCTTATAGTCGACTGTTCCGGAACTACTTTCAAGTAATACTTCAGAACAGTCCCTTATTTGCCTGTCGGCTTCTTCTCCTTTATTCTCCTTCC
The DNA here is from genome assembly GCA_964006375.1 of Tillus elongatus. NCBI lineage: Eukaryota > Metazoa > Arthropoda > Insecta > Coleoptera > Cleridae > Tillus > Tillus elongatus. The sequence goes on along the minus strand of OZ023269.1, from coordinate 15,698,636 downwards.
CAGCCTCGGTTAGCCTCCTTTGCTTTCAGAATGTTGATGACAAAGTTGGTGACGGCATCCCAGTTCTCCTTCTTGTCTATCATTTTGGCAATGATCGTGTCAGGGGTGAAAATCCCTACATTGCCAGCCAAGTCGCTTCTGAGATGTTCCCACTGGGGGCACTCAAAGAAGGTGTGATACGCGTTCTCTGCTTCCGCTTGGCAATACCTACACTGGGGATCGTGTGAAATAATAATAATAATAATAATAATAATAATAATAATAATAATAATAATAATAATAATAATAATAATAATAATAATAATAATAATAATAATAATAATAATAATAATAATAATAATAATAATAATAATAATAATAATAATAATAATAATAATAATAATAATAATAATAATAATAATAATAATAATAATAATAATAATAATAATAATAATAATAATAATAATAATAATAATAATAATAATAATAATAATAATAATAATAATAATAATAATAATAATAATAATAATAATAATAATAATAATAATAATAATAATAATAATAATAATAATAATAATAATAATAATAATAATAATAATAATAATAATAATAATAATAATAATAATAATAATAATAATAATAATAATAATAATAATAATAATAATAATAATAATAATAATAATAATAATAATAATAATAATAATAATAATAATAATAATAATAATAATAATAATAATAATAATAATAATAATAATAATAATAATAATAACTCGTAACTATACAACGGTATCGGGGGATATTAATAAATACCACTAGTAAGCTTTGGGTATAGGGCAAAGAGAACCCAGAATTTTTTATGTAGGTATTCCATTCATATTCTGGACGAGAAGAATGAAAACTTTTCTTAGGTTTTATTGTATGTCAGTTATAATGTCGTGTGTTTGTGAGTGTGTGTGTTTTTTAACTGTGGGGCCATAATGTAGCTGACGATGAATTTAATAACTCTCAAGTATTTTTTTCCATTTCATTTTTTCATTTCTGGGTGTTCGAATACGTTTTCACGTCATACCCTTTAAAAAGAAGACATTCCGATTCGATTTGCACTGTTTGAGAAATGATTACATCTTCTACTCAATCCAACATAATGAGGGATGTTTATGAATCGCCCTGAAACTGAAGTACTCAAAATGTAAACAATTTATAGAACCATCCATCAATAGGAAAATATATCAGTGAGTTTAAATATAGAAAATAATCAACGAAACAGTGAACGAATTAATAATAAAAAGTCTGGACGCAACAAGTGCGTTATGATAGTGAATTTTCATAGAAATAATCTGACACGAAATAATGTTTTATAACTTTTTTTTTTCTTTTAACATATAACTATAGATTTTGGTATATAGTTTTCTTCTAATGTCGTAAACTTATGTACCAAATTTGGTTACCATAGCTTTCCTATTTTTTGAGATAAAATTTTTTTTCGAAAGAAAACCCAAAATTTTCCTGGAAAACCTGATCCGATTTTCCTGACTAACGAACTTATCCAAGCCACTTACAAAAGGAAGGCACATGCTAAATTTTATCAAAATCGGTCCATGATTTTTTGAGTTATCGGTGTGATACATATATATATATATATATATATATATATATATATATATATATATATATATATATATATATATATATATATATATATATATATATATATATATATATATATATATAAACATATAAAAATTGAAACTGACCCCGGATATGGGTTCTAGTGGTCCTAGATCGCGCTCATTTGAAGAAATTTTTTCAAAATTCAAAAGTCGAGATCTCCTCATTAGTGAATTTTTTCTAAGAAAATTCACTAAAAAATGCGTATGAGTTTCAATACAAAATGTGCTCTATATGACCACTATAGACTTCAAGACTTTAATAATTTTCTTTGCAATCCAGAATTAGTGGCTTTCGTATCATTATAAGCTTGTCTCACTTTAGCCTCCAGTTCTTCTTGGGAGTTTATTTGGCTGGAACAAACTTCATTTTTAATGTGACCCTATAAGAAGAAGTCAGGGGGAGTCAGGTCTTGTGACCTTGCAGGCCAAAGCCATGGACCGCCGGGTCAAATCCAACGATCCTCAAACATTCTTGTCAACTCCTTGTGTACAGCTGCCGTAGAATGTGCTGGAGCGCCATCTAACTGGTACCAGAATTCTGCATCAGGCAAACCAGTCAAGATACCAACAACAACTTCACAAAGTATTCTAATATAACTTTCTGAAGTCAACATATCCTCGTAGACGTGGAAAAAACTCTCCCATTTCCAATAACAGCGCAAACATTGAAACTGAATTCATACTGGAAATGCGGTTCACGCATAAAGTGAGGATTTTCATCAGCCCAGAAATGACATCGCTTCCGATTGATTTTTTTCTTGTGAATTTTGATTCATCCGCCCATAAAATCCTATCTAACATGCCTGGGTCTTCCTGGAGCTGTACCATCAAACATTCACAAAATGCAATCCTTCATATGTGGTCATCCTCCCGTAATCCATGCACTGTCCTTTGGGCATATGTATGCCATCCATACTTCGAAAGAATTTTTTAAATTGGTATTCGAGTTACTCTTAAATCTTTTACTGCTTGCTTGGTGGAAGCATGTGGATAGGCTGTAAGATATACACATTGATTTCATTTGTTTCACTGCCGGTTATGTTACTTAAACAATTTCTATTTAAATTACTATTCCAGTTATCCAGAAAATTTGACTCGATTCTGGAGAACTTTGTCCTATTCATAGGTGGTAAATATGGAAATCTCTCATTGGAACAAGCGACACGTTCTACTCACGATTCTCCTGCATTCTCCCTGAATGTAAAATATATTTAGAATGTTGTCGACAGAATATTCTTCAACAATATTTTCCATTGTGTACCTCACAATACTTTCAAAGAAATAGATCACTCTATTACGATGACAACTAACGATACTAATAATAGATCTCTTTGTCATAAGTTTTCATATTATGTCCAAAGCCTAGTCTCCGACTAGGTACATAGATTCGCAATTTTGTAGTATATTCCCGTTTTATTCATATTCCTTCTTATAACTCATAAATAATTCAAGATATGTATAGGGAATGTTGATCCAGATGGAAGCAGAATATGATTCTGAAGGATATGCGATGAAAATATACAGTGTGTTCATTTTGGAAAAAAATATTTTTTCGTGTTTGAAATCATCGATATTTGAAGTTCGTTAAACAACACCCTGTACCATTTTTGTATATTTTTTTTTCACGATAAGAAGAATTCTGACCACTAGGACTACAGTTGCACTAAGTTTCAGAACCATGACATACTTGATGCCTGAGAATTGCCATTTCAAAGATTTGCAACTTTATGACGGAAAACAATAGAAAATCGAATATCTTGAAAACGGCTGACACCAGTATGGGCAAGTGGCATATCATTTTCCTTAGAATTGCATGATCATTCCGAATATGCAATAATATATAGGATGTTCCTTAAAAATTAAGAAAGTTGTTGGCAACTTCCAGTACAACCGGAAGCGATACAGTCACTAAAATATTTTAGTTATAACGAGAGGATGGTGATACATCCAGTTGCAAATTTTCAGATTCGAAATCCTAGTACTAGTTTGAAAACTTTTAATGCACGCCTTATCTGTGAATTTCAGAATAGAGGCTTTACCTTTTACAGTCAGTCATTAAATTTCCCTCATGTGTAGCGGTCTATGACTTTTGGACCCAAATTTTTGGTACCATGTTAAAAAAACATGCTCTTTTAATTTCCCTCGAAAAATGTTGAGGTTGCTATTTGAAAAGACATCAACAAGGGGTGGGGGTGAAATGGTGAAGAGTAAAAATTTCAAACCAATGATTCATGGCTTTTTCCATTATTTATTGAATATCTCAGAGACAGTTGACTTTAGTACTTCCTCTACGATATAATGTTTTGAAGAGCATTAAATGACCTTCATTTTAGTGAATTTTCGTAGAAAAAATTCACTAATGGGGAGATCCCGACTTTTGAATTTTGAAAAAAATTTTGCAAATGAGCGCGATCTAGGACCCCTAGAACCCATATCCGGGGTCAGTTTCAATTTTTATATGTTTATATATATATATATATATATATATATATATATATATATATATATATATATATATATATATATATATGTATGTATGTATCACACCGATAACTCAAAAAATAATAAGCCGATTTTGATAAAATTTGGCATGTACCTTTCTTTTGTAAATGGCTTGGATAAGTTCGTTAGTCAGGAAAATCGGATGAGGTTTTCCGGGAAAATGTTGAGTTTTCATTCGAAAAAAATTCCTATCTCAAAAAGTAATAAGCCGATTTTAATAAAATTTGGCATGTACCTTCCTTTTGTAAATGGCTTTGACAACTTCGTTAGTCAAGAAAAACGGATGAGGTTTTCCGGGAAAATTTGGAGTTTTCATTCGAACAAAATTCTTATCTCAAAAAGTAATAAGCCGATTTAGATAAAATTTGGCATGTACCTTCCTTTTGTAAATGGCTTTGACAAGTTTGTTAGTCAGGAAAATCGGACGAGGTTTTCTGAAAAAAAAATTAAGTTTTCATTCGAAAAAAAATTGTATCTCAAAGAATAATGGGCAGATTTTGATATAATTTGGCAAGTACCTTCCTTATGTAAATGGCTTTGATAAGTTCGTTAATCAGAAAAATCGGACGAGGTTTTCCGAAAAAATTTTGAGTTTTTATTTGAAAAAAATTTTTATCTTAAAAAATAAAAAATCTATGATAACCAAATTTGGTAGGTAGGTTTACGATATAAAAAGTAAACTATACACCAAAATTTAGATTTCTATGTTACAAGAAAAAAAAGTTATAATAAAATATTTTGTGCAAGAACATTTCTATGAAAATTCACTACCATAACGCACTTGCTGCGTCCAGGCTTTTTTCATTCCCACGACATTTTTGTAGTGTGGGCAATAAGCACGCCGTTTGACCACATGGACACAAATTTTGTTTCATACAAGGAATGGTTAAAGTTAAAACTGTTAAAGTGATTTTATATCTTGCAAATAGTTATATGATACAGCCATCTGGTACAAAAAAAAAACAGTCCAAAAAGCCTTTTTTCCTGGTCTTTTCGAAACAGTGCATTTGTCAAGTTAAAAAAAATATTTGTTTATTACCTGCGGTGGACTTAAACAACCGGTCAGTGGTTGCTTGATTTATTCTTGTAATAAGCCACTGACATAAAAACGTAAACGTTACTCGGCATCTCCAGGATGAAGAGCTGGAACACCTTTTATGGTGGGAAGGGTGTAATAGCTCCCTACGTACAGTTATCGAAACAAAACTTTGTGAAAATCCAATGAGACAAAAAAATTATTGACGTGCCCGAGCGTTTTTCATAAAACACTTTTCTCTTGGAATTATAAATTTTATTCCATAACTGCGGTCCCTACTGTATACAAGTATTTCATGCAAGCGTACTAAACTCTGAAGCCAACTAACTGAATGATTAAAAATTTACCGATGGTGGTTACATACATTAGCATACTGGCTTTATGCAAAACTGGATATCGTACAACACAACGTAATACTAGCTTATGTGAGTGGTTTAAATTCATTAATTGGGTATTAGGTTTGCTGATTAATAGTTTGGTTACTAAGTACTGAGTAAATTGTTAAGTTTAGCCCATTATTCAGACGTGCTCATTAATAAAATACAGTAAAGTTCAAGAGATTTTTCACTTGAACTACTTATTAACGTCGGTATATGCAAGCTTATCATTTTTAATTTTTAACGCTACATAGTGGTTTTTATGGTTTAATGCGGGTTACATAGGCGCTCGTCAGTGTAAGCTGGAAAAGGGTTTTTAATTATTTAATAAACAAAAGGTAGTTGCTGGCATATTTTTATCATTTACCTTCATTATGAATTAAATCGGTTATCCTGGCAGTGTATCGAACGTTTTAAAATAATAAACGTTAATTACTAAAACATTTAAATAGAACTTCAGGACGCAGCAAGTGCGTTATAGTAGCGAATTTTCATTAAATGCTTCAAATTTGCATAACTCGTTTTTCTATAAACCTAGAAAGTTGAGTTTTGGTATGCAGTAAGGTATTTACGAGGGCAACATACCAACCATATTTCATCAAAATAGCTTTGTTATTTTGTGAGATACAAATATTTTTTTCGGAAAAATTTATTATTTTTTTAGAAAAGCTGGTCCGATAGGGCTGGCTAACGAACTCATCCAAGCCATTAATAAAAGGAAGACTCTTGCCGAGTGTCATCAAACTCGGTTAATAACTTTTTGAGTTATCGCCTGGATACATACATACATATATATATATATATATATATATATATATATATATATATATATATATATATATATATATATATATATATATATATATATATTCAGACGGATATTGCTTTCGGATTCTAGCGGCCCAAATTCGCTCATTTCAAAAAAATATATTGTAAAGTCTCACCATCGATATATCTCTCTATTAGCGAATTTTTTAAAAATAAAAATTCGCTAAAAACAATATATTTTGTCTTGTCAGCATAAATTTGTTTTTTCTTATTAGCGAATTTAAAAAAAATCGCTAATGAGGAGATCTGGTTTTCCCGAAACATTTTGTTTTCTTTCTAAAAAAATTCATATATCCGGAAATAACAAAGCAAGGGCAACCAAATTTAGCTTTAAAAACAAAGAAGTTATGAACAGTTAAAGAAACAAATTTTGGAGTTTTCCTCAAAACGTCAAATTCGCAATTTTAAACGTCAAAATTGGGAATGTTTACGCAAAGAACGTGAAACAAATACGGATTGTGAAAAGAAAATGTTGCAAGAAGAGTGTTCTGCGAACTCTTAGGTTTCAGATTCAACCGTCATTGCCCTTCATTTTACTAAAATATTTACATTTCAAATAGACCCTTTCTCTGGTGCTTTGGCTGTCGGTTTAGTTAAATTGATGCTTTCGCTGTAGGTCTAGTGAAGTTTATGGTTTAACGGTCTATAATTTTTTTAGCTAATTTTCGTAGAACACATTCGTTAATGTATTTTTGCATTTTTTATCGAAATATGATGCGTTTGTAAAAAATCTGGAGGCAATAAGTGCGTTTTGGTAGCGAATTTTCGGTAAATTTGAGGTTTAGCTCCCGAACGCTTTTCAAAACACTGTTTTCAGAAACCTGGCTAGCCCCCCCCCCTGAATCCACAAACCCCAAGAAAAATTTCTTGTTCACGCTCCCCAAGGAAGTTGGGACCAGGATTGAGTAGGGGTGCAAAAAAATTTTTTTAGCTAAATTTCGTAGAACAAATTCGTTAATGCATTTTTGCATTTTTTATCGAAATATGATGCGTTTGTAAGAATCTGGACGCAGTAAGTGCGTTTTGGTAGCGAATTTTCGGTAAATTTGCAGTTTAGCTCCCGAACGCTTTTCAAAAAACTGTTTTCAGAAACCTGCCTAGCCCTCTCCCCCCTGGATCCACAAACCCCAAGGAAAATTTCTTGTTCACACCCCCCAAGGAAGTTACGGGACCAGGAGTGAGTAGGGGTGCTGGGCGAGGTAGGTAGTAAAAAGGAAATATGAGCAGAAAATTCGTATAAAGCGGGCTTGAAAGCTGTCTTTTTCACATCTTGAAGCCATATCCCCTTAAACCCTGCATATCCCGCACAGCACCCCTATTCACTCCCAGTCCCGTAACATCCTTGGGGGGTGTGAACAATAAATTTTTCTTGTGGTTTGTGCATCTAGGTGGGGCCCTAGTAATGTTTCTGAAAACAATTTGTTGAAAAGCGTTCGGGAGATAATCTGCAAATTTACCGAATTTTCATTAAATTCCTCAAATTTCAATAACTCAATTTGCTATTAACGTAAGCTTTGTTGGTTAGAAAACCAACATTTAAATTTATTTTCGGAAAATTTTTGTATATTTTCAAACCATAAGTAATTTTGATAAAATATAGTACATTGTTTCTACTACATAGGCTATACTGGTAATCAGAATGATGCCTGCTCGTATTTGCTATTAAAAACATTATTATGGTTGGCGATAAGTGTCCCAGTCAATTCCCACTTATAATTGAAAAAAAAAAAGAATTTAAAAAAAATTATGAAAAATGCCAAAAAAAAAATATATGGAAAGAATATATTATGTGATTATGTGTATGTGTATATAGGTGTATGTAGGTATAAGGGTTGTACTAATTTTAGTAACTATAAGATTATTATGCAAGTACATATATGTATAGGGTAGGGATATATTTTATCTCCGACAATTTCCGGCTGCAAAAGTATAAAATAAAAGTCTGTGGCTGATGGACGAAGAGTTCAAGGCCATCTCAAAACTCAACTCAACTCAACATTATTATGGAAATTGACTTCCATAACACATTGCTGCATCTAGACTTTTGAAAAATGTTTATATATTTACAAACAATAAATTTATTTCGATGAAATATGGTTCATTGTTTCTACTATATAGGCAACCAAGTTTGATGCTTGCTTTCATCAAAGAAAGACATTTGTTATTAAAAATATTTTAAAGAAAATTGGCTAACATAACGCACTTGCTGCGTCCAGAGATTTTATTAATGAAACGGTTTTACTTAGTTTCACAGCTGTCTAACAATCAAACCTTGCAATCGAATTTTGACTCGCTTCCGATCGATTTGAGATTTTGCAAACTTATACATTTCCGGTGACAATACATTATGGTACCATCAACTAGTATGATTGCAAAAAGGCGGCCAACGCAAAATGGCGGAATATTTATTTCTCAACAACCCCCTTGATATGTGTATCAAATGAGAGGGTTTAGCGAGTAAGATACAGTAGACTAGCTGATGCTTTGATAATTTCAATATGGCGGCTGATGCAAGGTTGGTGAATATATGTTTCTTAACAGCCCCTTTATATGATTACCAAAAGAAAGTGCCTCGCGAGTAAAATACAGTGGGCTAGGTAAAGCTTCATAAATTCAATATGGCGACCGACGCAAGATGAGTGATGATTGGAACCTGTGATGAGCACATACCTTCCTAGAGAACGCTGTTCGCAACTGCTTGGCAACTAACATATAAATAGTAGTTCTAGTTTTTATTCCCTTAGTTTATTCATTCATCTGATGACGCTAACTTTGTTAGCGAAACGGTCGTCAAGTCTAAAAACTGTATTGTGATGAATTGGGTTCTCCAAATTGTACGTATCGACGCAAGATGCTATTTATATTTTTCTTTCCAACCATCTTGACATGAATCCAAAGAAAGGGCAAGTAAAATACGGTAGGCTAGGTGGGGCTTTCATAAAGTAAAAAATGGCGACCGACGTACGAAGTCGAAATTTTTATTTCTCAACAACCTCCTTGATATGGGTATCAAATGAAAGGTCCTCACGAGTGAAATACAGTAAATTCACTATGGGTATTTTTAAACGATCTCATTTTGTTTCACAGCTGTGTGACAATCAAATCTTGTAATGGTATTTGAACTCACTTACGATTGTCTGATCGTTTTGAAATTTCGCAAACTTATTCAATGATGATAGGTCCATCGAGTTTAGGCTCGTTTGACTTGTCTTCGTGATTCCTTAGGTTACATATTGTGAGGAGAAGGGTCAGATGGTTGAGGAAGGAGGTGGTCATAGGAAATTCTCGATCCTTTTTACCCACTTCTAACTGTAACAATAAAATATTATCCAGTGACAATACAATATTATGGTATCATCGAACTTGTATGATGATGGAGGAGGGAGGTGGTTATAGAGGCTCCTCAATGATTAACGGTAAGACTGTCAAGTTTGCAGTCGTTTGATTTGTTGTAGTGAGTTCTTTGAATACATATTGTGAGGGGGGGGGTCAGGTCAGGTCTCACTGCTAGATCCTAGGCTCGTGCAATCCCGCTCTACGAGCCACCACGAGTCATCCTGGCTACACAGCGGTGGATAAAATTGTACAACCTCGAAGTAATTGAACAGATTCTGCGTGTTGCTAGCAGTCAGTAGTGTATTGAATCTTTTTTTTATCCAGGAGGGAGAGATGCATCATGCAGACCTCATTCACGACACCGTAGTGCCTTGGGATATCGAGGTACTGTGAGACTCGTACTCTTAGTACACTTACTCACTAAAACTCCCTCCCTAGGAGTACCGGACCTTAGTCCATATCTCCCGTCGGAAAGAATACACACAATGACTTTTGGGTTTGAATGTTTCCATTCTGATTTTGCCGCGGGGGCGTTAGCGGGTAAGTTTAATCTTTTTAGAGACAAACATACATTTAATACTCCACTGACTAGTTTGAAAAGTGATAAATCTAGATGATCGACGCGCCCTGTCACCCTGACTTATGTAACCACAGTTTATAAACAAATCAAGCTATATGCTCGTAGAATGGCAACCCACGTGCCCCCTATATGGGCCTTTTTAGACTAGTTCGCATTTTTTATATTATATTTTAATTATTACTATTCTACTAAAAATTAGACATTAAAAGTACCATAAAAATGATTATTCTGTAGAACCATCATTTTCTTCTATTACAACATAAATACGTCACGGTATGCTTTTTATGTAGCTAATAAATTTCATTCGATTTTTCATTATGTGATGATAGATCATTATTTTTATTATTTGGACCGTTGTTTTATTCCCCCCCCCCCCCCTCTAGTTCCCTCTTCAAACAGTGCGAGTCATTCTCGATTCGATTTGTGCCCTGAGAAATTCCGGATCGGGCGAAGCAAAGGGATGTCATTGCCTTGAAGGTATCTAATCGGTAGTTCAGTGGTAAGGACGTGTACCTCTGAACCAAGGGGCACCGGGTTCGATTCCCAATACATATTGTACAATTAACATCAACCGAGGTTGTGGCATTGTATTTGATCAAGTTGAATGTCTGCACGTTACGCCCTTCGTCACAGTCGCGGAAATAGACCGACGTCAACAAAGGTATCTAATAACTGACTTTGCTTTATAGCAAGGTCTTGCATGACAATCATGCCAAAGGGGAGCTACCCCTTAACTAGAAGAAAAGTCTTATCAATGAAAACTTGTTAGTGCCAGTCTTGTCGCCTGATTTCCTGGACAACGTAGAGTCTGTCTGTGAAACTGATGGATCAGATCATCACTGATTCTGGGTGTTTGAGTCTCCCAAGAAGTCAGACCCCTCATGGAACAACCTCTAAAAAGAGCACTTTTGAGGGCCTCCACGAGTCACTTTGAGGCCTTATATGCTTCGTTTTTAACCCCCAGATCTCCGGCCGGTGGCACAGCTGCTTTGTGAAAGAAAAATACTTGGTATCTCCCGCTGCACTTGAGATATTCGAGTTAAAATGGCGTTAAGTAATATTCGAAATAATGTATTTTTTTTTTTTTAGTAATTAAACTTGGGGAAAAATAATGCGGCGCCTATGAATGCATTCCTAGTGTGAGAAGTTCAACAAACCTCAGCTGTAAAGTTTATCTTTGAAAGTAAATTCGTAATCGTTGATTTATTGGTTTCATAATAAAAAACAATGCCACATTTTCTTCAATGATTTACGTACTGATCGTTTCTATAAATAGTCCACGAATGTAAACAAACCTTCAGCTGATGTTTTGGTAACAATATTTTTTATGAATGAAGAATGCAAGGAATGTGTTCGGCAATCGAGATTGAGCAAAAATATGCATTCCGCTTCTAAATTAAATTGAAAGAGGTGGAGTGGTAATTTTATAAATTTAAATTTGGTATCTGATCGGAATTTGCACTCAAGCATTGTTATTATTAATAATCATTAACTAATTATTTATCAAAGATTACTTATTACGTACGAAATAGATTGTTTTATCTTAATAAAGTATCACGTATTGTTTTCAAAAATAGATATACATATATAAAAGTTCCATATAGTTGCTATGATTTATTTTACGCATGTTGTTACGTTAAAATGATCGTATAAGATGATTCACTAATTAGCTAATAAATTAATTTGTATTTCATTTAATATTATACATCATACATCCTGTTGATTTATCAATTGTGAACTAGTTTTTGACTGATTTAGGCGTTTTTGTTCAATTAAGTGATTTTCATAAGCATTAGACAAAAAGTTTAGTTCTGTACTGTTCAGTGTTTACCTACATTCTCATATACAATATAATCCATAATTCATATTGAGAAGTAAGTCAAATATTTTTTTACTGATATCTAACTTTACCAATTTTTCCTGATAAAAAACATGGATTATATAATCACGACTCTAAATTTCTTAAAATCAATTAGGTCACCTGTAAGTCTTCCGAGTCCAGAAAGGCTTTGTTCATAAGTGAGATAATATTTTGCATTGCTCTTTGTGGTACTTCCTGCCAAAATATGATATCTTAAAAAATAAGGACACCATACCACGGCATTAGATTTAGGTCCAGGTCTATAATATACGTTTTAATAATGCACTTCCAAATCTCGTAGTTCGGAAAACGAAATGTTCTGCTTAGCAAACATATCAGTGAATTTGTTTTGGCGATAACATTAGTATAAATTGTGGATTGCTTGATTGCTTGTAGATTGCTTAATGAGTTGTATACGCCTTTGGCCTCTTAGCATGATTTCATTTTCTAATAGATAGATATAAGCATTCACAGGCCATTTAGGCCCATAAATTTGTGATATATTTTCACTGCTTCCTGTCTCTTACAGCGATCTTCTAGTTGGAACCCCTTTATCTTGCAAGTCTTGCTGAACTGCGCCAAGCCACATTTTTCTTGGTCTGTCCTTCTTCGATTTGCCTTCTGGACAGACTTTTTACCATTCTCTCCTCACTGATTCGTTTTATATGGCCCAGCCACTCTAGTCTGCGTGCTTTAATTACCTATGTCACAGCTGGTTCGCCATACATTTGATAGACTTCCGTATTTGTACGCATTTCCCAAAAGCCATCTATTTTCTTGCCTCCGAAAATTCTGCGCAGTATCTTTCTCTCCCATATCGCTATTCTATCTTCCAGTCTTTTGTTCATTGTCCACGTTTCACATCCATATGTCAATGTTGGTCTTACCACGGTCTTATATACTCTAAGCTTTGTTGTGTGCCAAATATTCTTCGATCTAATAAAGCCATTAATTCCTCCTGCACATCTGTTGGCTTTTGTATCCTCAGGTTAACTTCTACATCTTCATCACATCTATTGTCTATTAATACACCTAAGTACATGTAATTTCCAGCCTCTTCAAAGTTGAAGACAGTCCCCCCTCCCATTTTAACTGTAAAAAGTCCACTATTAGTTTCCTTAGTCTTTCTAATTGTCATGTACTTGCTCTTGTCTTTGTTTACGTGAAGCCCTGCACTGCCTGCTACTTCAACCAAACTTCTAGTGATGTTTTCTAGTTATGTTCTATTTCTGCCCATTAACAAGATGTCGTCCGCGTAAGCAAGGCGCTGTTGACCCCTTCGAAACAGGATTCCGCTTCTATTTGTGCCACTGTCTCTTATTACTTTCTCCAGAACCATATTAAATAATAATGTTGACAGCGGATCGCCCTGCTTTACTCCTCTTCTCACCTCAGACTCGTCTGACGGCTTTCCATTCACCCTAACTACACCTGTGGTGTTACGTAGCGTCATAATTACTAGTTTCACTATATTCTCGGCTACTTTAAACTCTCTAAGTTTCTCAAGAGGTTTGCTCCTTTTCATTGAGTTATAAGCGGCCTTATAATCCATAAACATCATGTGTGCTGGAATCGCATACTCGTAACAGCCTATCAAAATTTGCTTCAGCAGGTATATCTGGTCAACTATCGACCTATTTTTTCCAAAACCAGCCTGATATGTCCCTAGCAAAGCCTCCACATACTTCTTTAGTCGTTTTTTATTAATGTTGCCACAATTTTGTAAGCTACATCTGGTAGAGCTATCCCTCTGTAGTTGCCACATTTCGTTATATCTCCCTTTTTAAATAGATTTAATTATTTATATTATTTTCTAATACTTGCCCAAAAAGCCTTTGAACTATTTCACCTACGGTGTTAAGGTCAGCCCTCAAAGGCGTTTGAGCATTTTTCAGAACTGTGTCAGGCAGTTCTATCCTTTCAGGGAGGCAGTACTAAAGACTCTGAAATCATCTAAAACCGACTCAACACTGACCTGGGACTGCAAAAACTCCTTGAAGCCACTTGTTACAACCAACAAAGCAACTTTGATGTGGGTCTTAGTGCATTAAGCCGTTAAAGGAAATGAGAAAGCAATACACTTGCAAAAATGGCCTCAATAACACTATTGTGTGGTTGAGATCCCTGTTGTGAATTAACAAAAAGTCATGTAAGAAATGAACTTAATACTTGGGAGAGGAACCAAATGCTGTCATAGTGGAGGAAAACGCCAGGATTAAGCCAGGCAAAACTGTTTATAAACTGTTAATAACCTGTTTATAATCATATCAACAAAGAAGCCTAAACTCCTACTTGAATTAAACAGGAACGACTTGAGAATAATCACAGGACTTTTCACGGGATACTCCCCAGTAGTGCTATCGGGGCGGCAAGGCCGCGGACGAGCCCTGAGGAAAAAAAGGTATCACCTTATGAAGATGGGTAAGGTGAACAGTGAAAACTCTAGATACTGCACTGAGGCACCAGAAACAACAGAACATTCGCTATGGGACTGCCTGATCTGCCCGTTTTAGATTTCTTTTTATGGGGAACTGTAAAAAAGGGTGTACCGTGGGTCTTATGATACAGTGAACGATCTTAAAGAAGCCGTCCTAGACAATTTTGCCAATATCGATAGACGTTCTATTTAAAAGGCGACAAATTCAGTTTTGCTGTCCCAATAATAATGGAGAACTTTTTGAACATTTTCTGTGAAATTTTGTTATAGTTTATATTTTAATGTAATAATTGTATTTTGTTAATTATTATCTTAAATCTCTAATTAGAAATGTTATGTAAACTATGTGCGAAAAGTTAGATTCAGGTTTTTGCTATTTTAAATAAACAACTGTGTCCGTGGTAACCAATGTTATTTTTTTTGAAAAAAAAAAAAAAAGAAAACCACTATAAAATTTGTATTTCTTAGAATGATCACATCGTGTTTCATATGTAAAGAGGAAAAAAAGACATATTTAATGAAGCCAAGGTCAGTTATGGTTTCCATTTAAAAAAACAAGTTACAGATCTTTTTAAAATTTGCATATTTTTGCTTTATTTAGAACATCTCTATCTACAACTTTTTCTTTTACACCTTTTCAGTAAACCCAATACTAGCGCAGCTAAATGCATTTAATGAAAGCTGCAAATATCAGTTTTTTCAAAATATCTAGTAATCCGTGACATTTTGTATGGAAACAAAAACAGTTCTGAATTAGACTGATAAAACTGCACTACTTTTCCCATTTAACCGTCTTTCTAACTGCAGTAGTTTACGAGATCCCTGCAAAAATTAGCCTATATATATATATATATATATATATATATATATATATATATATATATATATATATATATATATATATATATATATATATATACACATGTATGTATGTATACATATATAAATGATCTATATATACGAGGGCGGGTCAATAAGTCCGTGACTTTTCGAATTTCCCCTTTGCGGAAAAAAACATCATTCAAACCAAGGCTAAGCGTGATAAATACTACGGGGACTCTGCACCATCAATTTCCATGGTAAAAAAGTGGTTTACTTAATTTCGTTGCGGCCGTACGTGGCCGTACAACCACAAATGACGCCGAACGTTCTGGACGCCCAGTTGATGTCGCTACACCCGAAACAATTGAAAAATTTTATGGTGTTGGCCGATCGGAGATTGAAAGCGCGGGAGACTGTGGAAGGCATAGGCATGTCACATGGCTCAGTGGTTTCGATTTTGCATGATCACTTGGGTATGAGAAAGCTATCCGCAAGATGGGTGACACGTTTGCTCACAATCGAACACAAACGCAATCGTGTGACAACTTCGAAGGAGTGTTTGGCGTTGTTCAGCCGCAATAGGGACGAGTTTTTGCGCCGTTTCATAACCGTGGACTAAACATGGATTTACCACAACACACCAGAGACCAAGCAGCAGTCAAAACAGTGCGTTTCTCCGTGCGAATCGGCGCCGAAGAAGGCCAAGGTGGGTTTGTCAGCCAATAAAGTCATGGCGACCGTTTTTGGGATGCACGCTGTATAATGCACATTGATTACCTTCAAAAGGGAAGAACAATCAATGGCGAATATTATACCAACTTACTGGACCGATTCAATGGCGATTTGAAGAAGAAACGACCGCATTTGGCTAAGAAAAAAGTTATTTTACACCAAGACAATGCAAGGGTGCACACATGTGTAGTCTCCATGGTGGAATTGCATAAATTGGACTACGAATTGCTCCCTAATCCGCCCTATTCTCCGGACTTCTCGAGTGACTATTTATTGTTTCCAAACTTAAAGAAGTGGCTCGGTGGAAATAGATTTGACTCCAATGATGAAATCATCTCACAAACAAATACCTATTTTGAGGACATCGACAAATCTTATTTCTTTTTGGAAGGGATAAAAAAATGGAGAAACGTTGGATGAAGTGTATAGAGTTTAAAGGAGACTATGTTGAAAAATAAAACGATTTTTCGTCAAAAAACCTCTGTTTCATTTAAAACGTCACGGACTTATTCACCCCCCTCATTCATATAAAGAGAGAGAGACAGGTTCCAGTGTTTTATTAGCGAGAATGGTACTTTGTCTAACGAATTTGCCATCGCAATTCTTTTTCTCACTTCTCGGCCACACGTGTGCCATCATTTGAAGTAATACTCCAAAGACAGCTGAATATTTCTACTTCCAACAACTACAGTTTAATACCCGTAAGCAGAAAATTAAAATTGTGCTCAAAAACGTGTATTCCATAATTTTGAAGAATCAATGAGAATAAATAATTTTCAATAAAATATATATCTTGGTATCTTAGAACGTTAATATAGGATACAAAAGTAGATTGTATGTTCCCTCAGATATACAATTTCTCTAGTTGGTCCGGTGCTTGTAATTGAACAAAAAATGGGCTATAATTATTTTATAAAAAATATCGTCGACCCATATATTTTATAGCCTCATCCTCTTATCATGAGGCCTGAAGTATGCCCATTGGCATTTCCACAATTTTTGTTGAGCCATGATTGTGTAGGAGATTATATAATATATAATTCAGAAAGTCTTTAGTTATGCCATGTAAAACCACATGAAAAGAATGTTGCAACTTGTAATTTACTTAAGTGGTGCAAATGCCTCACGATATCAACTGAAACGTGGAACACGAATACGGAGGAACTATAACGAAATGCATGTAAAATAAAAGTCTGGACGCAGCAAGTGCGTTATGGTAGTGAATTTTCATTAAAATGTTTTTAATGGCAAATATGTCTTTTTTAAAATAAAAGGCATCGAATCTGAATAACCTACATATAGTAGAAACGAACCTCTTCAAGCTATTTACACACCTGCTAAAATATAATTATTTAAAAGAAGCTTTTTGACAAAAATTCAAAAAAAATTGTTTGAAAATTTCTAACCAATTTATTTAGCGAAAATTTCCAATTTTCTTTACAAAAATTGGTTAAAGTAATGTTACAAGAAAATGTGTTTTTTTTTACAATAACATACATTTATTATTACCAACACCACAAAAAAATTTCCAAAAATGATTTCTTCAAAAACACAAAAATAATTTTACATAATATTTTTTACACGAAAATCTGCTAAAGAATTCATAATATTCAAATTACATATATACCTAATATGTATATAAATGTTCGTGTGTAATTCACATTCTGTAATATAAAGCCGCCAAGTTTGGTTGTCATAGCTTTGTTATTTCCAGAGGTATCCAAATTTTCCGAAAGAAAACCTAAAATTTTCCAGGAAAAACACGTCTGACTTTCCTGACTAACGAACTCAATCCAGCCTCTTGTAAAAGGAAGGTACTTACCAAATATGATCAAAGCCGGCCTATTATTTTCGGAGTTATCGGTGGCATATAATATATGGAAATGTGTCGGGGAGGAGAACGGGGGGGGGTCAGTTCGCGGTCATTTGAAGACATTTTTTCCAAATGCAGAAGTCGCGATCTCCTTACATTAGTGAGTTTTTTTAAAGAAAATTCAGTAAAAAAAAACAGTACGACAATAATTATGGAAACAAAAGAAAATTCATTGATTGTTGTTACCCTTAATTGGTGAAACTTGTCCATATTACATACAGACTTGGAGAAGAAGATTTAACATATCCTTTTCGAATATATGTGGCCTAAATTCTAACCTGAACTCCGTCCACCATTTCCTCCAGGCTAATAGGCCCCAACTCCTCTTCCTCACCGAAACCCAAATCAGTGCCAAAACAGCCACTAATCACCTTAATTTCCCGGGGTATGAGCTCCTTACTGCCTTTAGATTGCATGGAGGCGTGTGCGCATACGTCCGTAGCAATCTACCCTGCACCAGACTTCCCAATTTAGAAGCTGGAAGAAAAGACATACTATGGATAAAACTCTCTCTCAGGGCTGCAACTAAATTCATCTGTTGCATTTACCGGTCACCTTCTGACAACAACTTTGTCCAGCTCTTTGACTACCTTTCTGAAAAAACCGACTATTTGATTTCTAAATATCCTTCCTCCGAGGTCACTATTCTTGGCGACTTCAATGTCCATAATAAGGAGTGGCTGGGATCTTCAAAAACCGATCCACAAGGGAGAGCAGCGGAGGCCTTTGCAGTCAGCAATTCTTTGGCCAATATGGTTCAGCAACCTACTTACTTTCCTCGTATCCCAACACACAGCTCAAATTTCTTGGATCTCCTTCTTACTACAAATCCTGAATGCTATAAGATATCAGTCACCGCCCCCCTTGGTCGCTCAGACCACGGCATGGTCACTGCTTCCTGTGCAATGCAACCCGAGGTCACACAGTCATCACACCCACGTATCGTTTGGCACTACAACTCCGCAAACTGGGACGAAATGCGGGATTACTTTTCCTCATTTCCATGGGCGCCTGTCTGCTTCTCTCATCCTGACCCCTCTGATATCTCACAAAACGTCACCGAAATTATCCAAGCTGGCATGGAATTATTTATTCCACGTACACAGAAAACCTCTTCAGCCACTCAAAAGCCCTGGTTCTCTAAATCCTGTGACAAGGCCAGACTTGAAAAGGTCAAAGCTCACAAAACGCTTCTACACAATCCCAGTCAAGAAAATCGTCAAGCATTCAACGACGCAAGAAACCGCTATGTCCGCGTTCTTTCTGAGGCAAAAAACTCGTTTAATAACCACATCAAAAACAAAGTCCTCTCAAGCTCCAACGGCGGCAAACCCTTCTGGACTCTTGCTAAGTCTATTGGGAATAATTTCTGCAAGAGCACGTTCCCACCTCTCGTCTCAGGTGATGAAATTGTTTCTACCGCCCTGGGCAAGGCTGAACTTTTTGCTTCGTTGTTCGCCGGAAATTCTACTCTCAACCCACCTCCAAATGTTCAACCACCAACAGTCCCCAATGTCGCGCATAAAATGACTGATATCATTTTCAAAACTAAAAAGGTACGAAAGATGCTCTCTTCTCTTAATACCAGGAAAGCCTCTGGCCTTGACGAGATCCCAGCAATTGTTCTCAAAAAATGCGCACCAGAACTTGCTCCTGTCCTGACTCGTCTGTTTCAGATATCTTACAATAAAGGCATATTCCCTAGTAACTGGAAAACTGCTCGAGTACAACCCATCCCCAAGAAAGGATCCAAAGCGCTTCCTAGCAACTACAGGCCTATTTCTCTCCTCTCAGTCATCTCTAAAGTGATGGAAAAGTATATAAACACCGAACTACTAAAATTCCTTGAAAAACACAGTCTAATCCACGACAGGCAGTATGGATTCCGTCAGCGCAGATCGACTGCCGACCTCCTTTCCTTTGTCACCCATTCTTGGAACAAGTCTATGGAACAACACGGTGAATCCCAGATTGTTGCTCTAGACATATCCAAAGCATTCGACCAGGTCTGGCACGCAGCGCTGCTTAATAAACTTCCGGCCTATGGCCTACCACCAAAACTTTGTACCTGGACAGCAAATTTCCTCTCCAACAGGAGCATATCTGTTGTTGTGGATGGCCATTCCTCTAAACTGTATCCAATTAATGCAGGAGTTCCTCAAGGTTCAGCTTTAGCCCCTACTTTGTTTCTTCTCCACATCAATGACCTCCTCTCTAGCACATCCAACCCAGTTCACAGTTACGCGGACGACAGCACCCTCCACTCAAACATACAATATTCTAAGCCTGTCTCTTTAGCCCAATTAGATGAGGATCGCAGACTCATGGAGGGTTCTGTCTCCGTAGACATCCAAAAAATATTAGACTGGGGAAGTAGAAATCTTGTACAATTCAACCCCACCAAAACTAAGTCTTGCTTTCTTTCTCACAAGAGATACAGCAGCCCTAGACCCATCACAATGAACAACCAAGTTATTCAAAGTAATGAGTCCTTTTCTCTTGTTGGCATTTCTGTGGATCGAAATCTTAATTGGCACCAACATGTTACATCAATTGCAGAAGCGGCTGCTAAGAAATTGGGTTTCCTCTTCCGGGCTCGCAAATACTTTTCACCAACTAATCTCTATACCTTATACACTTCACAAATAAGGCCAAACCTCGAATACTGCTCCCACATCTGGGGTGCAGCAGCCGCTTCTACACTCGCTATCCTGGACTCCATTCAAAAGAGAGCTATACGTCTCATCGGTGACCCTACCCTCACCCAAAGGCTTCTATCCCTTGCCCACCGACGTGCCGTTGGTGACCTCTCTCTCTTTTATAGACATCTGCACGGGCACTGCTCAGAGGAGCTTTCCTCCATAATTCCCCCACCTGCTGCCCCCAGCAGATCTACCAGGGGAACAGAGCGAATGCACCCTTTTAATGTCCAGGTCACCAGACATAGAACATCTTGTTATGCCCGCTCTTTTGTCCCGAGGACTTCCAAGTTGTGGAATTCCTTGCCGGCACATGTTTTTCCTTCTCCTCCGAACCTCCAAACCTTCAAGTCCAGAATTAACAAGCTGCCTCTTTCCTCCTTGTCAACACCCACGGTACGATAGTATTTAGGCTGTAAGCCCTCGTGGTGTGTTGTTGACATTAAAATAAAAAAAAAAGACTACTTCTCTGGCTTCACAGTGAAGCCAGAGAAGTAGTCTCCAATTCTGTATGTAACAAAAGAAAAATCACAAAGATAAAATATTATGTTTAGTGAAAATTCACTAAAATCCTTCATAAACGTAACGTTCAATTACTTGATTAAATTAGTAATTACTTTGTTTGGTAATGAAAAAGTGAAGTGTAATATTCAGTATGAACGTATGGCATCCCTATACATCTGTTCTACCATAGAGTAATATGTCTTTTACATTGGCATAATATATTAACCGTCGGCTCAAACCTGGCACTAGAAATCCTACTGTCTAATTAGAACAAAGCATTGTTTAATCTATTTGTAACACATAATATTATATATAGATTTTATCTTTCTGCTCTCCTTCTTTACATGAACTTTATCTATGCCAAATCTCACACTGCTCCGTGCTTAAAAATATGTACAAAGTTTTTCTTCATGTATTATAACCATATAATTGAAACTACTGCCAAAGCATCAGAGAAGGGGTCTATTTGAAATTCCTTTTCTGTAAACATTTAAGTAAAACGAAGGACAGTGATGGCTGAATTTGAAAGTTAAGGCTTTATAGAACACACTTATTGCAACGTTTTTTTTTTACATAAGCCGTATTAGTTTCAGGTTCTTTATCTAGAACATATTAATTTTGACGTTTCGAATCGCGGCTTTGAAGTTTTAAGAAGAAAAACTATAATGCTCATAACTTTTTGTTCTTTCAACGTAGAGATTCAAATTTTGGTACATAGTTTGCTTTTTATGATATAAACCCGCGTGCCAAACTTGATTGCCATAGCTTTGTAACTTCCGGAGATATAAAAATTTTCCGAAAGAACACAGAATTTTCCGGGAAAAACTAGTCCGATTTTCCTGGCTAACGAATTTATCTAAGCTACTTGCGAAATAAGGTACTCACCAAATTTTATCAATTATTTTTTGAGTTATCGGTGTGACACAAATATATATATATATATATATATATATATATATATATATATATATATATATATATATAAATCAGTAGCGTGCTGATGATGAACCGGGGCGGTTCGAAACTGCAGCCCACGCAAACCAATAAGAAATCACAAACGTACAGACACAAATAAAGTGTATATTTAAAAAGTGATTACAGTGTAGTGCAATATTCCAAATATATATATATATATATATATATATATATATATATATATATATATATATATATATATTTTTTTTTTAATGCCAACAACACACCACGAGGGCTTACAGCCTAAATACTATCGTACCGTGGGTGTTGACAAGGAGGAAAGAGGCAGCTTGTTAATTCTGGACTTGAAGGTTTGGAGGTTCGGAGGAGAAGGAAAAACATGTGCCGGCAAGGAATTCCACAACTTGGAAGTCCTCGGGACAAAAGAGCGGGCATAACAAGATGTTCTATGTCTGGTGACCTGGACGTTAAAAGGATGCATTCGCTCTGTTCCCCTGGTAGATCTGCTGGGGGCAGCAGGTGGGGGAATTATGGAGGAAAGCTCCTCTGAGCAGTGCCCGTGCAGATATCTATAAAAGAGAGAGAGGTCACCAACGGCACGTCGGTGGGCAAGGGATGGAAGCCTTTGGGTGAGGGTAGGGTCACCAATGAGACGTATAGCTCTCTTTTGAATGGAGTCCAGGATAGCGAGTGTAGAAGCGGCAGCTGCACCCCAGATGTGGGAGCAGTATTCGAGGTTTGGCCTTATTTGTGAAGTGTATAAGGTATAGAGATTAGTTGGTGAAAAGAATTTGCGAGCCCGGAAGAGGAAACCCAATTTCTTAGCAGCCGCTTCTGCAATTGATGTAACATGTTGGTGCCAATTAAGATTTCGATCCACAGTAATGCCAACAAGAGAAAAGGACTCATTACTTTGAATAACTTGGTTGTTCATTGTGATGGGTCTAGGGCTGCTGTATCTCTTGTGAGAAAGAAAGCAAGACTTAGTTTTGGTGGGGTTGAATTGTACAAGATTTCTACTTCCCCAGTCTAATATTTTTTGGAGGTCTACGGAGACAGAACCCTCCATGAGTCTGCGATCCTCATCTAATTGGGCTAAAGAGACAGGCTTAGAATATTGTATGTTTGAGTGGAGGGTGCTGTCGTCCGCGTAACTGTGAACTGGGTTGGATGTGCTAGAGAGGAGGTCATTGATGTGGAGAAGAAACAAAGTAGGGGCTAAAGCTGAACCTTGAGGAACTCCTGCATTAATTGGATACAGTTTAGAGGAATGGCCATCCACAACAACAGATATGCTCCTGTTGGAGAGGAAATTTGCTGTCCAGATACAAAGTTTTGGTGGTAGGCCATAGGCCGGAAGTTTATTAAGCAGCGCTGCGTGCCAGACCTGGTCGAATGCTTTGGATATGTCTAGAGCAACAATCTGGGATTCACCATGTTGTTCCAAAGACTTGTTCCAAGAATGGGTGACAAAGGAAAGGAGGTCGGCAGTCGATCTGCGCTGACGGAATCCATACTGCCTGTCGTGGATTAGACTGTGTTTTTCAAGGAATTTTAGTAGTTCGGTGTTTATATACTTTTCCATCACTTTAGAGATGACTGAAAGGAGAGAAATAGGCCTGTAGTTGCTAGGAAGCGCTTTGGATCCTTTCTTGGGGATGGGTTGTACTCGAGCAGTTTTCCAGTTACTAGGGAATATGCCTTTATTGTAAGATATCTGAAACAGACGAGTCAGGACAGGAGCAAGTTCTGGTGCGCATTTTTTGAGAACAATTGCTGGGATCTCGTCAAGGCCAGAGGCTTTCCTGGTATTAAGAGAAGAGAGCATCTTTCGTACCTTTTTAGTTTGGAAAATGATATCAGTCATTTTATGCGCGACATTGGGGACTGTTGGTGGTTGAACATTTGGAGGTGGGTTGAGAGTAGAATTTCCGGCGAACAACGAAGCAAAAAGTTCAGCCTTGCCCAGGGCGGTAGAAACAATTTCATCACCTGAGACAAGAGGTGGGAACGTGCTCTTGCAGAAATTATTCCCAATAGACTTAGCAAGAGTCCAGAAGGGTTTGCCGCCGTTGGAGCTTGAGAGGACTTTGTTTTTGATGTGGTTATTAAACGAGTTTTTTGCCTCGGAGAGAATGCGGACATAGCGGTTTCTTGCGTCGTTGAATGCTTGACGATTTTCTTGACTGGGATTGTGTAGAAGCGTTTTGTGAGCTTTGACCTTTTCAAGTCTGGCCTTGTCACAGGATTTAGAGAACCAGGGCTTTTGAGTGGCTGAAGAGGTTTTCTGTGTACGTGGAATAAATAATTCCATGCCAGCTTGGATAATTTCGGTGACGTTTTGTGAGATATCAGAGGGGTCAGGATGAGAGAAGCAGACAGACGACCATGGAAATGAGGAAAAGTAATCCCGCATTTCGTCCCAGTTTGCGGAGTTGTAGTGCCAAACGATACGTGGGTGTGATGACTGTGTGACATCGGGTTGCATTGCACAGGAAGCAGTGACCATGCCGTGGTCTGAGCGACCAAGGGGGGCGGTGACTGATATCTTATAGCATTCAGGATTTGTAGTAAGAAGGAGATCCAAGGGATTTGAGCTGTGTGTTGGGATACGAGGAAAGTAAGTAGGTTGCTGTACCATATTGGCCAAAGAATTGCTGACTGCAAAGGCCTCTGCTGCTCTCCCTTGTGGATCGGTTTTTGAAGATCCTAGCCATTCCTTATTATGGACATTGAAGTCGCCAAGAATAGTGACCTCGGAGGAAGGATATTCAGAAATCAGATAGTCGGTTTTTTCAGAAAGGTAGTCAAAGAGCTGGACAAAGTTGTTGTCAGAAGGTGACCGGTAAATGCAACAGATGAATTTAGTTGCAGCCCTGAGAGAGAGTTTTATCCATAGTATGTCTTTTCTTCCAGCTTCTAAATTGGGAAGTCTGGTGCAGGGTAGATTGCTACGGACGTATGCGCACACGCCTCCATGCAATCTAAAAGCAGTAAGGAGCTCATACCCCGGGAAATTAAGGTGATTAGTGGCTGTTTTGGCACTGATTTGGGTTTCGGTGAGGAAGAGGAGTTGGGGCCTGTTAGCCTGGAGGAAATGGTGGACGGAGTTCAGGTTAGAATTTAGGCCACATATATTCGAAAAGGATATGTTAAATCTTGATGTTGGCGCCCCCTGTACACCCCTCTCCCGGAGATCCGAATGGAGGGGTATTTTGCCTCCGGAATATTTTATACAAGGAGGAGCCATCATCATTTTTGCTTATAAGGGAAACCGACTCATACACCAGAACCGGAAACGTCCGTTGGGACTTCACCGGCCCCTTGATGTATGGGGTGGTACCTCCTCGGGCGTGAAAAAATATATATATAAAGTCACGATCTCATTAGTGAATTTTTTCAAGAAAATTCACTAAAATTAGACGACTTACTTCAATTCATAAATAATAAAATTATAGTAAGTCTGGAGTTGTGCGTTTGTTATATTTTAGAAGACCTTTGAAGCCAAACGGCCTTTTAAGAGTTCAATGTTCATATTATCTCTTACTATTATCGTAGTATTCTTGAGCATTATTATTTGTAATTAATGGGATTGTTAAATGGAATGTAAACAATTAATTGGTCTTCCCATCGATTTCCTGTCCTATGTTCGCATATTGTTTATTTATTGAATGTTAAGATAAATCTTGTGGTCAACAAATTATACTCTACAACATTAAAAATGTAACATCTGGGAAAAGACCCTAATTTTTGTATTAAACTTTATATGCA
Source organism: Tillus elongatus (assembly GCA_964006375.1). Taxonomy (NCBI): domain Eukaryota; kingdom Metazoa; phylum Arthropoda; class Insecta; order Coleoptera; family Cleridae; genus Tillus; species Tillus elongatus. The sequence continues at coordinate 15,672,693 of OZ023269.1, read as the reverse complement.
AATAGTCTGTCGAAAACGGCCGCTAATAAAAATATGAATTCTCAAAGCACGTTGATCCACAAAATTTTGACAAGTTAATGGATGTGAAGAAAGTTGGAGAGAGATGATAATAAGTTTACAAAGAAAATGTGGATAATAAAAGCAAACTTTCGAGGCCAGCTTGCAACCACAACCACCACAAGAAAATTAAATTGGTTGAAAAACGCAAACCTTTCGCTCGCACTGTTAATCACTAGATAACGACCTTTCCCCATCTACAATACTTTTATGTCAGCGAATTCGATTAAAACCAGATATAGAAGTTTTCTAACCGACCAAAAATATAGGTCAGCTTGTTAGATCTTCACCTTAAGGTGTTACATGCCAAGATCTTTTGCGATACAAAAAACGTTTTCAAATAAGTTCGCTAAAAAACAACCTAAAAGGAGTAGGTTAGGTTAGGTTTAAATGTGAGTGGGCCATACCGGTCCCTCCACCGCGACCATAAGGTCTATTGTGGCTCACGCCTAATAGTCTATATTTCGCCCAACAAAGCCAGCAGAGGTCGATAATCTTTGTGGGCGAAAGTTGGTTCAGATCTTCCGGAGCAAGCTTTGTCTTGCCAAAGAGCAGGTATCTAGTCCTGTCCGCCGCCAAACAGGAACACAATACGTACTCTGCTGTCTCGTCACTCTCCATACAAAGCCGGCACTCAGTTTCGTGGCCGACTCCAATTAGGTGCATGTGGTGACGCAAGCGGCAGTGTCCTGTATACAAGCCGACTAGAGTACTCAGTTGTTGTCTGTTTAGCTCTAGAAGTTTTTTAGCACTTGACTCAGACAGGCCATTTATGAAGGCCTTAGAGTGAGCTAATCCTGGAAGATTTTGCCTATGCTGGATTGTCATTCTTTCTGTCCAGGTCTTTAAGGTGTGTTTTGCTGTGCATGCTGTTATCCCCAGCACCGGTTCTGGTTCGATAAAGTCCCTCTGGGCACCACTTCTGGCAAGCGCGTCGGCCGTAACATTGCCATCATGGTCCAAGTGACCCGGTATCCAGACCAGCGACACCTCATTACAGCTGCTCAGTTCGTTGAGGGCAGATTTACAACTCCATACCGTTTTTGAATTGCAACGGTAGGAACCAAGAGCCTTTATTGCAGCTTGGCTATCTGTATATATCATTATCGATTTGTGTGTGCACTGGTTTTCTATACTTTCCCTTGCACACATCTCGATGGCATACACTTCTGCCTGGTGTATGGTTGCGTACTTGCCGAGGCTAGTTGATAGTTTAGCATCGGTGTTGCCCCCATATACGCCGGCTCCTACTCCCATATTGGTTTTGGAGCCGTCAGCATGCCAGCAGATATCCGCTCTCAATGGGCTCGTTTGATTTCGTTCCCAGTCCCCCCTTTCCGGGAGGACGATCTTGAAAGACAGATCCCTACTGATATTTGTAGGCCTCAAGTCTGAGACCATTCCCAGAATCCCATGACCCTCAATGTCATCGAGGAGTCCGGACCCTCCCAGACTGATTTCCTTCGGCATGCTGTCGGCCGTTTGTTTTAATATGTACGTTGTCCACCTCGCCACCCATATGTGAAGAGGTGGAATATTAAGGAGGACCTCCAGAGCGGCTGATGGTACGGTGCTTATCGCTCCCGTTATCATCAGACAAGCTTGTTTCTGTAGATGAGCCAGTTTGGCCCTCGCGATACCACGAAGTGCCTTGGGCCACCAAACTATGGCTCCATATGTTATCATTGGTCTGATAACCACTACATAGAGCCAGTACATCGGTTACGGGTTTGTTCCCCAGTTATTTCCACATATTTTACGGCTTGTCCACTGGGACAGTTTAGTTGGTTTGAATTTGTCTGCTTGAAATAGTATCGACGCACTTAGTGCTGTTTTGCTGTTCACGCATATCTGCAGTGAAGTCAGTTCCAGCATTGTCTCTACTGCAGCTTGTAACGAAAATTGCATTTCGCTACCGTAACTCATATTTTATAATTAAATTCTGTAAATATTTATTTCCAAAGAATTCTACCGTATACTTATTTTAAATCACCTGTATATAAACAAAAAGCTGCACAAAATACCGGTCCACCCAGATTAAATCAATATTGGAATGTTATCTACCGATAAATAATACTCAAACTTCGTAAATTTACAAAACTTTCAGTTTATTCCGACCATAAAAGGAACAGAGGCGTGGGCATTAGACTGGATATTACAGCATCGTACTTGCTCTTTACTGTTGTGACAATATCACAAAAAGGGGTTTTTGACTGAAAAGATTTGACTAAATATTTAAGACCCACTGTCTTCAGAATCTCCGGATATGGATCTGGAGCTTGATCTTATAACGTTTATTTTCGGGGGACATCTGGGACTAAAAATCGCCGATATATCAGAGTTTCTAAAAGATTACTCAATCCATCAAGTTTAAATATGTTATAATAGAATCGCGTTTTTCGTTCACAAAAACATATGTTACCTTTTTATTCATTAGCATTAAAGAACTCTAGTAATCTATAAAAAAAATGAAAATATTACTTTTCGGATATATAAACATTTTCAAAAAGGAAACTTGATTTGTTCCAGAGAATCTCTGGTTTAATTCGACTTGTTAGCAAAAGTCATCCCAAGCTATTAACTAAAGAAAAACACGTACTACCTTTAATTAAAATCGGTCAATTATTTCAAATTGAAAATACTTTTTTGATGTGGGTTCTATGGGCTCTGATTCGCGATCATTTGAAAAAAAGATTCTTCAAGTTATAGTCATTCTAAAACTGAAACTTTTAAATAGAATTCTATGAAAATAAATGAGCAGCATAAAATAACATTCCTTCTTTTTTGTTAAAAAATAATTTATAATATTTACTCTTTAACTCTGTTTTGGTAACCTATAAATATGAATTTGGCTATGTATTATAATAAAGGCCACTAAGATGCAAATTTACTTGAAAGTACATTTTTTTATTGTCGAATATATGATTTTTTTAAATCAAATTGTTGCCAGTAAGCTGGGACAATTAGGCTGACCAATGGACTTCGCCAATATATCATTTAAATTAAGATAACTGCCAAATTTCATGAAGATAAAATGAAACGTGGGCTCTTTTGCAGTGGATTCTGAATCAAAAATTCTAGATTAATGCCTACCTGATTTTAATAAATAAATAGATAAGACATGTAGCATTAAAAGCTCTAAACAAACTAAGCTAGTGTTTTTGCCTGCTTAAAATTTTTAAACTTTTCTCACCGCCTCAAGATATATGGTACAAAATCACTTCCATCGGTTTTGCCGTTTCAAAGTCAGTCAGTGTAGTCGAAGAAGCCAATCTAGTTTTTTTTTGTTTTGCTAGCGTCACCGCTACTGCAATTTTCTCAGACAGCTTAGTATAATCACTTCCGTACAAGTGCAAGGAATTCAGCCATATATGTAATATTTAATACGTCTATAAGTATATATGTAATTATTGTGTTTCTGTAGCAAGCGAAACGCGAAAATGATGTAATAAAACATAAAACAGTTTTATCACGGAATCAATCTAATAATCTTTCAATCCACGTTAAAAATAATAAATTAAAGGCGTTCTTATTAAACTTACGGTTCATTTTGTCAGGTGTATAAGCTCCATATCGTTGACTTCGTCTTTTTTTATACCAATATCAACAAAGAAAAGCATGTAAAGAGTATATGCGTTAAGGTAGCGAATTTTTAAGTGAAGGATATGCCAATCCCCGACAATATTGGGGTAAAAGGGACTTTGTAAATATCTATAATCATCAGAGATGGGTTTTATTTTATTGATTGGTTAGATATTTCAAGTTGAATCACTAAGTGAAGATTAGAACCTATGATAAGTAGACTTGATCACCATAACACATTTAAAAAAACCTGACTGATTGTTTCACTAACCAAGTTAGCGTCATCAGTGGATGAAAATTTCAAAAGTTTGACGACTAACTAACTGTGTTTATATTCTGTGCAGTTACTCCACCTAGACGATTGAGGGTAATTCAAACAAACAAACTTTCACTCTTTGTTTACCGGAAATTCCCTCTCTCGAATTCGGGTATTATCATTCCCACGCTCCTTTTGTCGGTATCTCTCGTAAAGTGGTCAATCAATAAACTGCATATAGGCGGCGGTGCCGAATTCATACAACTTTTATTCTTATATGTAGTAATATATATATATATATATATATATATATATATATATATATATATATATATATATATATATATATTTACATATATACTTTCTAAAGCATTTAGCTGTCCTGGTTGTTTAACATTTTTGATTAATTTTAGGTTATTTTCATCTAAGTGGTGATTATTATCCGAAACATGTTGGGCCACGCAGGATCTATTTATAGTACCGTACCTTGTGCTAAATGTTCTTTAAATCTGATTTCAATAGATCTTTTTGTTTGTCCGACGTATTTGAGACCACAATATTATCTTATTTACTCTTCGTGATTTGCCTGCTCAAATTGTAGGCAAACTTTCATACTTTTAAAACGCACTGTATAATAATCTAAGAGTATATGGAATAAATTGTGAATGAAAGTTTTGAATGGAATTCTGATGTAATGACAATATTGACAAATAAAGGTGTAATTTAAGGTAAAGAGAGAAGAGGGAATCACTACAAAAATATTTTTTGTAGTCATTTTAAAATTTTAAATTTGTTAAATTGGGAAAGGTAGGTGTCAAATATTATTGAACTAAACCTGCTCTAAATTAGGCAAAATATACTGGAGAAGTATGACCTATTTGTATAAGGCGTGTTCTATAATTTTAATAAATAAAGAATTAATGTCAATTTGATCACGTCTGCATGCGGCATTCCTCAATAAACTTACATCTCTTCTAACTGATCGTACCTTGTATGTAGTTGTTCATGGCGTTTCGTGGTATAAATTAAAAATTAACGCAGCTGTTACACAAGATTCTGTTGGCTTGCCTAATATCTGCCCCTGGGTCCCTATCAATAAAAATTGATTAGACCAAATCTTTGACTCGCCTGAGATTCTCAATCGAAACTCAGCCATAGTGGTTAAACGTATGCAGACTTGCATCTACTCACCTATTTCTGACATACAAATGGCTGGAAAAATACTGCCCCAAAAATTCCTATCTCACTACATTCATATAATGCAGAAAGTTCTTACTTACATTCGCTTGTTTTCCAATATTACAAAGATCGTAGCAAATAAGCTTAGAATTACCTTTCAAGTGAAAAAAAAAAAACCGTTTACACCGCCTCAGCTTCTAACATTCTTACGTCACATACATATTTGTCCACAGCTGAATTATTGTTTGCCTGCCTGGTGTCCTATTTATTTTGAATTCCATTCAAAAACTAGTTGTTTGCCTTTAAGATTTATCTATCGCTGCAAGTCTCACTTCTTTCGATTAGAAAATAAAGTGTGGGTGCCTTGGTTTCTTCCATCGATTTGACCCTATTCCCCAGAAATTAATTAGTTAGTTCCTCTATCCGTTACCTATATTGGGAAAACATGATTAAGGCTATTGTTAGACATTGACGAGTATTTTCGTGAGAGAGGAATGTTAGGTCACAATATTGATAACGGCGGGGGGAGACGCCGGGCCTACCACGGGACGCGCTCGTCTGGTTCACGGACGGATCCGGCGGGGAGCGTGGGACGGGGGCAGGCGTTTATTCGGAAGGACCAAGGGTAAGTCACATTATTTCCCTCGGGGCTCATGCAACGGTCTTTCAGGCCGAAATGTACGCCATCCTGCACTGTGTGCGGGAGAACAAGAGGAGGGGCTACACCAACAAGCGCATCCTCATAGCCACAGACAGCCAGGCAGCCTTTAAGGTCCTAAGTAGCCCACGGGTAAATTCCAGGCTGGTGAGTGAGTGCCGAGACGAGACGAGCGACCTGGCTGGACAGAATGAGGTCACCCTCATCTGGGTGCCGGGTCACTCGGGGGTCAAAGGCAATGAAGAAGCTGACCGTCTCGCGAAGAGAGGGTAAGCAGAACCATTTATGGGACCAGAACCGGTCCTGGGCGTATCGAAAGGCACGGCCAGGGAAACCATCAAGTCCTGGGTCAGGGACCAGCATAACGCATACTGGGCAGATTGTCCAGCGCTCAGACATGGGAAGCCACTAATTGGGGATCCCAGTTCAAAGAGAGCTGTTGAGCTGCTAAATCTTACAGAGGACAGCTCAGGAACATAACAGGACTCTTGACGGGACACATGGCTGCCAAGTAGGTTAGGTTAGGTTTGAATGTGAGTGGGCCATACCGGTCTCTCTACCGCGACTATAAGGTCTATTGTGGTTCACGCCTAATGGTCTATATTTCGCCCAACAGAGCCAGCCTCCTGCATAGGTCAATAATCTTTGTGGGCGAAAGTTGATCCAGATCTTCCGGAGCAAGCTTTGTCTTGCCGAAGAGCAGGTATCTAGTCCTGTCCGCCGTCGGACAGGAACACAGTACGTGCTATGCTGTCTCGTCATTCTCCATACACAGCTGGCACTCAGTTTCGTGACCGACATGGGGCGGTTCGAGGGGGACCTGGCACGCAGACTCTGTGGCGAGGGGGAGGAATTAACCCAGCACATCTTGTGCGAGTGTAAAGCTCTGGACCGCAAAAGACAACTAATCTACGGACAGTCTAGACGGGAGACAGAGCAATATAAAACCACCCTACCAAGCGCTGTGCCGACTATTTCAAGGCACAGTTATTTTGGAATGGGTGGAGTAGAAAAGACAAAGGGCTTGCACAATAAGCCAAAGGCTGCGGTGCTATCGGGACGGCAAAGACGCGGACGAGCCCTAAAGGAGAAAAACAGATATTGATAACAAAAGGAAATGCTGATGTTGCTGTTACTTTATGCTGATGATTTGGTAATATCAACTTGAGCTAAACGTTTAGGAAACCAATATGTTTCAGAAAGGGATGGTTTGCAGGGGCTGTGGTGAAGTTATTAGTACTTGCGCAAGGACATTAAGGTGGTAAGCAGGAGGTATACATATCTTGAAACTGGTTTTGCTCTTCGTCACTGTTTTTAAGTATGGCAAATGACATGGTTAGCAAGGGAAAGCAAGCATTTTCTCTGATGGCACGAGCTAGGTTTGATTCTTGGGATTCTAGGATGGCACTCTTTAATTCTGTTGTTCCCTCTATTTCAAATTTCATCGCGGTGTGAGTGTTGCGAATCCTGAGTTGGTCGAGAGAGTTCAGGTACACTTTTTTTAAAGATTATTACATCTGCCATGCATTACGCAAGATTATATTGTTCATTTGGGGGACAGGGGTGATCATACTGGTGTCCACTGTTTTAAAATTAGTTCTTTCATGTCCACAGTGGTTATTACATATAGATAAGTGTAGATTTCCTCGTTTTGATAGATTGTCAGTTGAATATTAGTGATGTGAGGTGCAGTTGGTTGGCGCAGGTCCAGTATATGTTTGTTTCCATGGGATATGCAGAGCTTTGGAACAATCTGCTAATTAGTAATCCAAAACTGCGCAAACCGGAGTTGTTGGCGCAGTTTGAGAGGAAACTATTTGAAAAAGACATTTGGGGGCTTTTTTGTATCCAGACATGACCAGCCTTATTTACACATAAGCATTGCCAAGCGTTGTATGAATTTTTGTTGCTCTGAGAACATACAATGAATGTGAAATGCGTATGTCATAAAGAAGTTCATATTATGTATTTAACACAGGGATATTGTTCTATTTGTAACTTGTTAGAAGTGGAATATGTTACAAATATTTTCTTTGGACCCATCGGATCGGTGAGTGAGCTGATAACGTTCCTACAACCATTTATGGGACCAGAACCGGCTCTGGGCGTGACAAAGAGCACTGTCAAGGGAGCCATTAAGTCCTGGGTCAGAAACCAACGCAAGGTGTACTGGACAGACTATCCAGGGCTCAGACATGGGAAGTCAATAATTGAAGAACCCAGTTCAAAGAGAGCTGTGGAGCTGCTAAATCTTAGCAGAGGACAGCTCAGAAACATAACAGGTCTCTTGACGAGACACATGGTCTTCAAGAAACACCTGCATAAAATGGGGCGCTTCGAGACTGCGGCGAGGGGGAGGAATCAGCCCAGCACATATTGTGCAGAGTGTAAAGCTCTGGACCGCAAGAGAAAACTGATCTACGGTCAGTCTAGACCGGAGACGGAGCATTATAAAACTTCACCCTACCAATCGCTGTGCAGACTAGTTCAAGGCACAGTGATTTTGGAATGGGTGGAGTAAAAAGACTAAGGGCATGCACAACAAGCCAAAGGTTGGAGTGCTATCGGGGCGGCAAAGCCGCGGACGAGCCCCGAGGGAGGGAAAAAAACGTTCCTAAATAGAAATCGAGATACGGCCAGTAAAATGTTTGTTTTATTTTATTGTTAACAAGTTTAAACTTAGGTCTTTCATCCCAAATGAGTAGTTTAGATATGACGTATTGATTTTTTGGGGGTTCTTTTTTTTACTTAAGAAATCTTATTTTTCAGTTGTTCAGGCCAGATTTCTTGTAATAAGGATTTAATCCTTTACATACAGTGCAGAATGATTGTTATTATTATTAACACGTTCAAGGCGAACAGAAAGTCTTAACATTTTGTTCTTTATTCCAATTATTTCTTCTGTATGTCTGGCTATATATATTCTAGATTTTTGTAGTTCGAATTCGAATTGTTGTTACAACTTGCAACAACTTATTAGTTTAGTGTGGGAATGGCTATACATTTACATTGACGATTATATTTATATATTATGCATACACTTTCACTGCATTGAAGCCTTACTCATTACCAAGTATTTATTATTAATCAAATATTGTAAAAAAAAAACAGTGACCTAGTAAATTAATAACTCATTTAATTAATATGTGTCCTTAGTTCGTAAGAACAACTGAGTAATAAGTCTTAAAATATTTGACAGGTCAATGTCAAAGTTGATGAAAATACAAATTTTGAGCATGGATGATACTGTTTTAAACTTCTACTTACGTGAGACTACTATCTGAAAACTGGAACATGTGATGAGCACTGATAAGTACACTTGGAGAACCCAAATCACCACAACACATATTTCAAAGACCTTACGATCGTTTCGTTGACAATGTCAACGTCATCAGATGATGACAAATTCTAAAATTAAACTCAACAGCTACAGTGTATTTATATCGCGCCTAGGTAACGAACTAGTCCGAAGTAAAATTGTCGTCGACGACCCATCGTTTGTCTATTGTGTAGTGAACCTACGAGGTCGAAGACCTGCTTTAATCTTCTGGTTGACAAATTTATGAGCTTTTATCTAATGTAAGGATAATGGGCTTAAAAAGAAAGGTACCTAGTTATTTAAGGAAGCTACACGTTCCTTTTGATCTAGAAATTTAATGTGAATATTGGATCAAGCCGACAGGCAAATCTGGCGAAACAAACACCATAACAGCCGTTCATCTTTTTTATAAAAACCAACCGAGTGTTTGACTCACAATGTTAACTTTAACTAAGGATAGATAATTCAACTAAATTCTACATAAAAACAATATTTACATTGATTTTTTTATGTAAAAACCAAGTATTTATATTGACTTCTTAGGTACAAAGAAAACGAAAGGGAGTCTTTAAGTCGAGACAAACGTAGAGATTAGTATCTCTATAGACCGGCCGAGTTATTGACAATAATTAATTATTCTGCCAGACAAATTAGGAGTGTTTGTGCAAAGTGAAAGTAAAGGGCTTGAAATTTAAGGTGCCGCACGATTCAATGAAGTTTTGTTCTTAATCGACCTTGATATATAAATACTTTCTAAGGAATCAAGCATAGTTTGATGTCTAACATTTTTGACAAGTTTCAAATTTTCTTTGTCAATGTAGTGATTATTATCCCATATATGTTGTGCCACACGCGATTTGTCCACCGTACCATATCGTAAATGTGCGAGATGTTCGCGAAATCTGGCGGCTGTGTTTCTCCTGGTTTGACCCACGTATTTAAGATTGCAATCTTTGCAACTTATCTCATAAAGACCGGACATTTCAGTGACTTTGTCTTTGTCTTTCGTATTACCCAACAAATTTTTTAAATTACTTTTTGTTGAAAAAGTCAAATGTAAATCGGCTTTGTTAAAAATACTTTCCAAACCCTTTGTGATTCGTGGTTCATAAGGTAGACACACAATTTTTTTCTCTATTTTATCTTTCCTAAATGTCGTACATTCAGATATCATTTTCTTTGTTCTGGGTTTGTTAACCAATTTGTCTACTAAGCCATCCGAATAACCGTTATATCTCGCCACGTTTTTTATGTACTTTAACTCTGTATTAAATCAGCTTTTACTTCACGGAAAATTTATCAGCCTGCTTGCTAGGAAATTTAAACCAGCCGTTTTTTGTGCAAACGTATGCTGTGAGTCGTTAGGAATATAAACTGCCACTATTAGTTATCTTGTAAAAAATTCACGATATGGTTTTGGCCGATCGGAGATTGAAAGTGCGGGAGAAAGCCATAGGCATATCGCATGGCTCAGTGGTTTCTATTTTGCATGATCGCTCGGGTATGAGAAAGCAATCTGCAAGATGGGTGCCGCGTTTGCTTACAAACGCAATCGTGTGACAACTTCGAAGAAGTGTTTGGCGTTGGTTAACCGCAATAGGGACGAGTTTTGCGCCGTTTCGTAACCGTGTACCAAACAAGGATTCACCACAACACACCAGAGACCAAGCAGCAATCAAAACAGTGCGTTTTTCCTTGCGAATCGGCGCCGAAGAAAGCCAAGGTGGGTTTGTCAGCCAATAAAGTCATGGCGACCATTTTTTGGGATGCACGCTGTATAATCCACATTGATTACCTTTAAAAGGGAAGAACAATCAATGGCGAATATTATACTAACTTATTGGACCGATTCAATGACGATTTGGAGAGAAAACGACCGCACTTGGCCAAGAAAAAAGTTATTTTTCACCAAGACAATGCAAGGGTGCACACATGTGTAGTCTCCGCGGCAAAATTGCATAAATTGGGCTACAAATGGCTTCCTCATCCGCCCTATCCTCCGGATTTAGCCCCGACCCCGAGTGACTACTTTTTGTTTCCAAACTTAAACAAATTCCTCGGCGGAAATATAAATAAATAACCTACAATGCATAGTCGAGTGTATTGACTTGACACATTTAAATTTTACAAATAAGTATAGGTTTTACTTACTAGGAGTACGCTAATCGTTTAAATGTAAATTTGTTAACAATTAACATACAATGTATGCACTTTAACAAAGCATTTAGCTATTTTCGGGGCTATTTTAAAAGCTATTTATAATCGTCACAATACAGTTTTTAGTTTTGTACCACAAACAGAGTATTTGTAGCGTATTTTAGGTCTGTGTTTTATTCTCTTTCCGCAAATAGAATGTCCATTTGCTCCGCCTTTCAGAAAAAAATAATTAAATCAGTCCCGTATACCACGTGATGATAAACATTAAAAGCCTCGTTTGTTGATAATTACAACAATTTGACCATTAAAAAAAATTAGACAATATTTCTATTAATGAACCATTTCAGCAGATATTTCATTATGTTTTTATTTGTTACAGGGCAGTGAAGGCGTTTAGACAACTACTTTATGTTGCTCCCGGTTTCCAAAGGGCAAATGAAGTTCATCTTCGACTTGGATTGATGTTCAAAGTGACCCAGGAATATGAATCATCTTACAAACATTTTCAATTAGCTCTTGCCGACAACAGTTCACTATCAGTCCCAAAAAATATTAGTAAGTATCACCTTTTTTTTAATTGTATTGCGAGAAGTATACCAGAGTACACCGTTGTATACAGGGTGATTAGACATTTTAATTTATATGTTATATGATCCACCTTGCCATTTAAAAATATTAAGCAATTCACTTTCAGACCAAGGGGGATGGAGTTGAGGATATTAATTCTGTACCAAAATTTGACATCGATTGCCACAATTTAATTTTCACCGGTAAAGGGGGGGGGGGGGGGGTGAAGTTTTTGTTGGAAGCCTGTGTGTGCGCGTGTGTGTTCGCGAGCGTCTGTGCGTGAGAACTACTTTATCAATTTTCGGAGTTCATTTTTCATGGCATACTGCTTTAAATTGTCTTACAGCTGTTAAATGTTTAGTGTATATATATATATATATATATATATATATATATATATATATATATATATATATATATATATATATATACAGGGTGGCGCATTGAAAACGAAACAGACCTATTTGTGTCCAGACAATTTTTTTTAAGAAATGCTGAAACACATCAATTTTAATATTGAGGGGGACATGTTTTGACATAAAACTGAACTTTGTCACATCAACCCCTTAAGGTTAGTGATAATAACCCTTATATTTTAAAGGGAACATGGGTCGAATGTTACATCATTTGAAAGCTCTTTCTTTTTTGAATTCAGCACACTAATTTTTCTGGAAGTTTTAGCAACTCGTTTAAAAATTATTCACAGTTGGATTTGCAAAAACGTATTTCATTCATTGTGATAAGAAATCCACTAATTAGTCAATTTTTCGTTAAAGAAAACAAAAAAAAAACCAAACGTTCAAAAATGTTTATTCAGTTAAGTAAGTCTTCAAATTGTTGACCACCACCTTCCATACAAAAGTACAAATTTTGTTCAAAACGAGCTCTGACATTCTGGAGCATTTGTGGAGTTATTAGACGGCATTCTTCAACAATGCGTTGTCGTAATTCTTCCAGAGACTCCGGTTCTGTTGCGTAAATTCTACTCTTTAAATGGCCCCATAGAAAGAAGTCTAAAGGAGTTAAATCCGGTGATCTAGGGGGGCACTCAATGGCACCTCTACGCCCAATCCATTGTCCTGGAAACTCCGTCTTGTTGAAATACTAATTGATTTTCTTGATAGCGATCATCATTTTCAACAATGTCAATTAGTAGAGGGTAAACGATATCTTCTAGTAACTCCAAATACGTTTCGCCACTCAAATTGCCATCAAGAAAAATTGATCCGATTAAACGGCCTCCAAAAATGGCAGTCCAGACATTCAATTTCTGTGGAGTTTGAGTGTGGACTTCGTGAAAATTTCTTGGATTATTATCTGCCCAATTACGACAATTATGACGATTGACTGTAGAGTTTAATAAAAACGTACACTCGTCTGAAAAACAGATATTGAACAGAAAGTTCTCGTTATCAACTATTCGTGCAGTCATAACTTCACAAAACTCCAGCCGCCGATCAAAATCATCTTCATTCTGTTGTTGTACAAGATAAATTTTATACGGGTGAAATTTATGATGCTTCAATATTCGCTGAATAGTTCTTCTTTTGATGTTTGAAACAGTGGCCAATTTTCTCGTGCTCAAAGTTGGGTCTGCAGCAATTTGTCCTAAAACTTCAATCTCAGTAGTCTCATTTCTAACCGGAAATTCACGTTCAGGATCCCGTTTTTTTTTTGTTGGCTACTGAACCACTTTGTCGAAACTTTGCAACTAACTCCAAAATGTATTTTCTGTTAACATGTCTGTTCGGATGTCGTTCATTAAACAATTTGCGATACGGTTGGCACAGTCATCGTTTTTGAAAAAAAGAGTAATTATTTCAACTCTTTCTTCTACAAAATACACCATTGTGAAATTTTCGGTAGTACTATCAAGTATCAAACCGACCGATAAACTGAAATAATAAACGGCATTTCTCTCATTCCGATAAGAAATGTTCTGATAGTCATTTTTTTGTTTACATACCAACAAAACATTGACCATCAGCACATTTCTTATCGGAATGAGTGCAATGCGTTTTTGCATCTTCACCTGTGAATAATTTTTAAACGAGTTGATAAAACTTCCAAAAAATTAGTGTGCTGAATTCAGAAAAGAAAGAGCTTTCAAATGATGTAACACTCGACCCATGTTCCCTATTTAAAATATAAGGGTTGTTATCACCACCCTTAAGGCGTTGATGTGACAAAGTTGAGTTTTATGTCAAAACATGTCCCCCTCAATATTAAAATTTACGTGTTTCAGCGTTTCTTAAAAAAAATCGCGCCACCCTATACGTATTTCACACACATTGCTGTAGCCTTTTTATTAACCAGGTCTGCATTTCTTTTCTTCAAAATGCAGCTCAAAAATACTTTTTCCATGTCATGATATATAGATACATACATGCAAGTCCGTTGCTTACATGTGCCTACAAAGTATGTGCTAAATATTCAAGGTTATTGCATGCATGTGAAAATGCTAGGGCATAAAATGATTGCATCAGTAACAATGTTGCCTTCCTATTCGTTTTAATCCTTCGTTCAGTGTATATTATTATCGATTCAAATTTTAATTCCACTACTAACACCATTTACGCATTAACCTATAAATAGCAATTTGTCCTCTCAAGTGTGCTTTGGAAACACCAGGTTTACCCCATCTATAACTGAATTATTCAAGTGATATAACCTGCACACAAGATTTTACTATTCGCAGGATTTACTCCTTTTTTGTAATTTGCTTTGCAATAAAGTATCTTTTCAAATAAACGCCATATTATATTATGTCTATAAAACAGTCAGTGTAAATAAACTTACCTTTATTAGGTGATTATTCATAAAATAGTCAATATCAACTTGCAGCAGATAAAGTGTGTACAGAATCAATAACAAAAATATTAAAGCAGTCTGAACATCTCTACGAACCACATTTAGTTCATCAACTCAGAAGACTATTTTGATCTCGGGTTACAATTTCTAGAAATTATGACGGAACCAGGACCGATCCAAAATTTGTGAAAAACATTGTTTCCTCAGACGAAGACACATGTCAACTTGAAACGCAATTTCCAGAAAAACGATGTTTTGTGTGGAATATTGGACGGTAACGTCATCAGCCATTACTACCTATAGTACAAGGCCTCAGCTCTGTCGTGTGACGTCATAACAAGACGGCGATCGGTCTCAGTTCAGCTTTCGGCTGCACATACACATTGACGTCAACGCGCTTTCAAGGATTACTAAAATAGGGGTTTCCTGTGAAAATGGGGCTGCCAGTCGTGCACTGAGCCCTTCGTCGCACCCCATTCGTTTTTTTATAAATGGAAAACGAAATTTCAAAACCAAAACCACATGAGAAAAATTCAAGTTTCTACTGTACTAATATAAAAGTATACTTCTAATGTATGTAGGTATGCACAATAGGCCAAGGGTTGCAGTGCTATCAGGGCGGCAAAGCCGCGGACGACCCCTGAGGTAGAAAAAAAATATGTATGTAGGTCCACTGATGTAAATCTTAAATTAATTTATCTAGTTCCTAACGTACCATGTATTTAACTGATTATTAATTTTTCCACAGTAGTTTTTAATTAATGTGTTGGCTATCGAGTTAATTATAATATTCGCTATTTTTTCATCCCTGTGACAAAAAAACCCACTTGCAATTATGGAGTCTCACCATCAAGGACAATTTTTAGTAAATGTCTGGTTTGGAATAGTTGGAAAACACTTAATTGAACCTTTTTCTCTGCCAGCAAGTCTGAATAGCCATTATTTTTACCGGTTTCTATAAGAAGATTTGCCCATATTGTTTGAAGAAGTGCCATTTTTAATCAGAAACAAAATGTAGTTCATGCATTTCAGTACACTAGCTCATTACAGTGTGGAAATAAGAGAATATTTAAATCGGATATTTAATAACTGACTGGTAGGTCATGGTGGAGCACAACCATTGCCTCCTAGCTATCCTGATTTAAACTGTTTGGACTTTTTCTTATGATGGCATTTTAAAAGTCTGGCTTACAGCACCCCAGTTAAAAAGAATTGAGGAATCGCATAATAACTTCCTTTGACTCAATAAAGAATACTGCGCCGAGGCATGTAGGTGGAGGGCATTTTCAACAACGTATCTAATTTTTTGTTTTTGGTTTTTTTCTTTTGAAAAGTTGTTAATAATTTTTTAACAGCCAATTGATATTTTATTGTATGTTGGTGTGTTTTTTTCTTCTTTAATGTCGGTCTATTTCCGCGACTATGTCCAATCACCGACACAGGGAGCAGTTTCACCTCACTATTCTGGAAATTTTGCCGAACCCCTGTCTTTCTGTAAGGAGGGTAGTGGTTTTTAACGTGCCCAAAATCGCATGGACACGGGACCGACGGCTTTATGCCCCCTCCGAAGGGCGAAAGGTGCAGGCATTCAACTTGCTCAAATACAATGCTACCTTGGTTGATGTTAATGTTACAGTATGGACTGAAAAAGTGAAAGAACCCTGGGGTTGAACCCAGCACCCTTCTGTTTAGAGGCATACGTTCTTACCACTGAACCAGCGAGGCTCTGATATTTTAGTGGAATTATCAGTTATAACGCAGTTCTTTAATCAACAATGTTTGTTAAGTTTCCGAGCTAGTTAAGATATTTTTTTTCTTGTTTCAATAAGAAATTTCAAAGTACTTTAAAGTGTAAAAATACTTTCCTTTCATGCACTAGTTAGTATTAATTTGACAGCCACAGCCTACCGATGAATTTTAATATCCAGCTTTTAGTTTAGGGAATTGGGGATAATTGTTTTTTTTTACTGCAAAGTCGTTGAAGATATGAAAGAAGTCAAGATACTTTTTTTTTATTACAAGACGAAGCGCTATTTGGAAAATATATATTTTTTTAAAGCAGTAGATACCGTATATTTTTCAATAAAGGTATTCCAAGGTCATATTAATTCGGGTGCGACTTGTTAAATTTTTCCCAATTAAAGATCGTCTCTACCCCTAATTTACACTCATCAAACTTCATAAAAATATCTAATCTACTTTCCAACTTTTTTAAACGGATTTTTAACACCTTGTGTTTAAAAAAATTTGTGAAAACGGACCTGTGTTTATATATAAATTTTTTTCTATAAATTATGTACATACTAACCCCATTCATGTTGCGGTGCTATCGGGGCGGCAAGGCCGCGGACGAGCCCTGAGGGAACAAAAAAAACCCCCCATTCATGCCGAGACGAGACGAGCGACCTGGCTGGGCAGAATGAGGTGACCCTCATCTGGGTGCCGAGCCACTCGGGGGTCAAAGGCAATGAAGAAGCTGACAGTCTCGCGAAGAGAGGGTCAGCAGAACCATTTATGGGACCAGAACCGGCTCTGGGCGTGTCAAAGAGCACTGCCAGGGGAGCCATTAAGTCCTGGGTCAGAAACCAACACAAGCTGTACTGGGCGGACTGTCCAGGGCTCAGATATGGGAAGTCAATAATTGACGGACCCAGTTCAAAAAGAGCTGTGGAGCTGCTAAACCTTAGCAGAGGACAGCTCAGAAACACAACAGGTCTCTTGACGGTACACATGGCCGTCAAGAAACACCTGCATAAAATGGGGCGGTTCGAAGGGGACCTCGCATGCAGACTCTGCGGCGAGGGGGAGGAATCAGCGCAGCACATCTTGTGCGAGTGTATAGCTCTGGACCGGAAAAGACAACTGATCTACGGTCACTCTAGACCGGAGACCGAGCAATATAAAACTTCACCCTACCAATCGCTGTGCAGACTAGTTCAAGGCACAGTGATTTTGGAATGGGTGGAGTAAGACTAAGGGTATGCACAATCAACCAAGGGTTGCGGTGCTATCGGGGCGGCAAGGCCGCGGGCGAGCCCTGAGGGAACAAAAAAAAACCCATTCATTCTAAATACGTAACCCCTGTAAATATAACGAATCACCTACCCAATAATGCTGATACAAATAATGTCCAAATTTATATATTCAAACAAATAGGCCAAATAATTATTTGCAACGTTGATATGGAATTTAGCCATTGTAAATACTTATACTGTGACAGCGGACCAATGGAAACATTGTTTGTTATTGTTATTAAACTCTTACGCTAAACAATGAGTTACTCACGTCAAATATTTATTCTGGTAAAAGCAACAAACTATGCCAAGGTCATATTGCGAACAACGTAAAACCGATTGGCATAGGTCAGTTCTGCACTCTATTCATACATTTCTGCATATTTGAACTCTACTTTGTTTAGCGCTGTGACACAAAAATTATGGAAAAAATGGTCAAAAAGGTTCAGATCTCACATCAAGCTGCAGGTTTACCAAACCAGATTCAGTTCTCTCACATCTGTCGTTTAAATTACGTCACCATTATTTTCCAAATATGCATGAGCATATAATTTTTACTATGTTTTTTGATGGACGGTATATTAATATGTGGTACCACAAAGAAATGCTTTGGGATAATCAGCATTAAACGTATATATTTTTTAAATTGGTCTATCAACCACATAAGCTTACTGATTTGTCCAGAAGCTTCATAAGACCTATTTTTGTGGTGAGAACTATACTGCGGGATCTTATTTACACCCACTGCATTTAGCTATGCTGCAAGGTATGATTACTACTTTTTTAGCGAATTTTTTTTAATTTGCTAATGAGGAGATCTGTGTTTATATATATATATATATATATATATATATATATATATATATATATATATATATATATATATATCCGACCGATAACTCAAAAAATAATGGACCAATCTTGATCAAATTTGGTGAGTACCTTCCTTTTTCAAGTGGCTTGGATAAGTTCGTTAGCCAGGAAAATCGGACCAGGTTTTCCCGTAAAGTAACAACGTAAGGGCAACCAAATTTGATACGCGTGTTTGTATTATAAAGAGTGAACTCTGTACCAAAATTTAGGTCTGTAGCTTCAAAGACAAAGAAGTTATGGGCAGTTAAAGCAACAAATTTGGAAGTTTTCCTCAAAACGTCAAACTCGCAATTTTAAACGTCAAAATTGGCAATGTTTAGGCAAATAACGTGAAACAAATACGGATTTTGAAAAGAAAATGTTGCAAGAATAGTGTTCTGCAAACCCTTAAGTTTCAGATTCAACCGTCATTGCCCTTAATTTTACTAAAATATTTACAGAAAATTCATTTCAAATATACCCTTTCTCTGACGGTCTCTTTAACGGTCTATAATGAAGCTAATTTTCGTAGAACGAATTCGTTAATGCATTTTTGCATTTTTTATCGAAATATGATGCGTTTGTAAGAAAAACATCTGGACGCGGTAAGTGCGTTTTGGTAGCGAATTTTCGGTAATTTGCAGTTTAGCTCCCGAACGCTTTTCAAAAAACTGTTTTCAGAAACCTGCCTAGCACCCCCCCCCCCACAAACCCCAAGAAAAATTTCTTGTTCACACTCCCAAGGAAGTTACGGGACCAGGAGTGAGTAGGGGCGTATAATTTTTTTAAGCTAATTTTCGTAGAACAAATTCGTTAATGCATTTTTGCATTTTTTTTTATCGAGATATGATGCGTTTGTAAGAGCATTTTTGCATTTCTTATCGAAATATGATGCGTTTGTCAGAAAAACACCTGGACGCGGTAAGTGCGTTTTGGTAGAGAATTTTCGGTGGATTTGAAGTTTAGCTCCCGAACGCTTAAAAAACTGTTTTCAGAAACCTGCCTAGACCCCCCGGATCCACAAACCCCAAGATAAATTTCTTGTTCACACTCCCCAAGGAAGTTACGGGACCAGGAGTGAGTAGGGGCGTATAAATTTTTTTAAGCTAATTTTCGTAAAACAAATTCCTTAATGCATTTTTGCATTTTTTTATCGAAATATGATGCGTTTGTAAGAAAAAAATCTGGACGCAGTAAGTGCGTTTTGCTAGCGAATTTTCGGTAAATTTGCAGTTTAGCTCCCGAACGCTTTTGAAAACACTGTTTTCAGAAAGCTGCCTAGCCCAAGACAAATTTCTTGTTACCCCCCCCCCCAAGGAAGTTACGGGAACAGGAGTGAGTAGGGGTGCTGGGCTGGGTAGGTAGTAAAAAGGAAATAGGAGCAGAAAATTCGAATAAAACGAGCTTGAAAGCTGTCTTGTTCACATCTTGGAGCCATATCCCCCTTAAACCTTACCTACCCCGCACGGAACCCCTATCCCCCCAGGTGCCGTGACTTCCTTGCCAGGTAGGAACAAGACATTTTTCTTGTGGTTTATGCAGCGAGGGTGATTGTATGCATGCGATGGGAAGGAAAATCCCCACGACAAAGCAGCACCCCCCACCCCCCACCCCAGCCAAAAGTCGAAATGGGGGGAGGTCCTGCTTCATCGTAGGCATTTCCTTCCCCCCTCGTGTGCATACAACCACCCTCGTTGCATAAACCACAAGAAAAACTTCTTGTTCATACCCCCCAAGGAAGTTACGTGACCTGGGGCAAATAGGGGTGCTAGGCGGGGTTTAATGGGGATATGGCTTCAAATAGACAGCTTCCAAGCAGTTTTATTCGCATTTTCTGCTCATATTTCCTTTTTACTACCTACCCCGCCCAGCACCCCTATTCACTCTCAGTCCCATAACTTCCTTGGGGGGGTGTGAACAATACATTTTTCTTGTGGTTTGTGCATCCAGGTGGGGTCCTAGTAATGTTTCTGAAAACAATTTTTTGAAAAGCGTTCGGGAGCTAATCTGCAAATTTACCGAATTTTCATTAAATCCTTAAAATTTCAATAACTCAATTTGCTATTAACGTAAGCTTTGTTGGTTAGGAAACCAACATTTAAGTTTATTTTCGGAAAATTCTTGTATATTTTCAAACTATAATGAATTTTGATAAAATATAGTACATTGTTTCTACTACATAGACTATACCGGTAATCAGATTGATGCCTACTCGCATTTGCTATTAATTATTTTTTTAATGGAAATTCACTTCCATAAGACACTTGCTGCATCCATACTTTTGAAAAATGTTTATATATTTTTAAACAATAAAGTTATTTCGATGAAATATGGTACATTGTTTCTACTATATAGGCAACCAAGTTTGATGCCTGCTTTCATCAGACATTTGCTATTAAACATATTTTTTTTAAAATTCGCTACCATTACGCACTTGCTGCGTCCACACTTTTTTTCGTTATAGTGTACATAGGTTAAATCTAAAATACTGATTACAGCAAGATGGAATATGACTATTAAAAACTAATTATGACTCGTGGACTGGGATAGTGGTCCCCCAAAGCATCTAATCTTACCGCCTTTGGTCTTTTTCTTTGGGAATATATAAACTAAATCTCCCGTTTATAACACACCACCTTCTTTAAGTAGATTAACGCAGCGTATACCCTAAGTAAATGATAATGTGGCGAATTGTTATGTACATTCGGCAATTTGTACAGTTTCCATGGCAACGGAATCCAGAGACGTTGAATTACCATTAGATATTTTGATCATTTTAGGTTAATTTTAATTCTAGGTAAAGCTTAACAATTTACACTATGAAAATATGTTTTTAATTATCTGTAGCTTTTTCTTACATTTTGAATTACTTTCTCAACATTTTTAAATTTACATCAAATTTTAATATTTATTGAAAAATGTGCATGTTTTAATACATTTTAACGTCTTTAACTGTGACGTCATACTAATTTGACGTGTAATAAAGTTTGCATTGAGTGCTATATCTAAATTGTAGACCCTAACATTATTTTAATTTAATTGATGAGGATTTACTTTTTATAAATATCTACTTTTTACATTTACTTTGTCAGCAAATTTCATAAACATTTCTGACATTTATCGCATACAGAAAACTTGCTGTCAAATAATGCATCCAAAATTATAGATTACTCACTAATTCAAAATGTATAAGTGTGTCAAAAGATGCAACTTGATCTAAACTCTTTTTAATTTATTGGAATTAGTTGGTAGGGCAGTATAAAAATAAAACAAAATGGGTCCATTGTTTATTTTGCTTTAGCTTGCTAGTGCCATCTCGTTTGCAGTCAGTCAACCTTGTTTAGTAGTCTGTCAAGCAGATCAACACAACACCAATAAGCATTGTTATTTGTGATAGTTCTACCGTTAGTGGGGCTCCACAAATTTGGGCAAGTCGTAGGTACAGTAGCGACTCGTGCCTTAATGCATTGGGGGTCCGCAAGAAAAAAAGTTCGGGACGCAGGAAGTGCGTTATGGTAGTAAATTTTTATTAAATGCTTCAAATTTGAATAACTCAAGTTTCTACAAACTTAGAAAGTTCAATTTTGGTGTATAGTAGGGCCTTACACAAGGCAACATATCCACCAAATTTCATCAAAATAACTTTGGTAATTTTCAGGGGAAATTTTTTTTTCTTACATCGCTTTTTGTTCATCCACAATAGGGCTCTGGACCATATTGCTGTGTTGCTGCTGCCCGTTTTGCAGAACTATCTGCTTCCTCAATTTCTTCAATGCCCTGGAACCCACATCAAAGTTACTTTGTTGTTCGTAGCCAATCCCTTCAATGATTTTTTGCAGTCCCAGATCCGTTTAGACTCGGTTTTGAAAGATGTCAGAGTCTTTAGTGCTGACTGACTGTGGTAGGATGTGGATCTCTCTATTTTTGAGGCTTTATCTGCCCTCCTTACACAGAGATTTAGAGCAAGAATTTCTGCTTCGAAAGTGGTGGCAGTTTTTCCTAGGGCCTTAGCGAGTCTGAAGTTAAGGCCCTCTTATTCCCAATCCTGCTCCCTCCATTTGTTTAGACCCGTCTATATACCCTACGGATAAGTTGTTCTCGGCCTTTCACTATCTCTGTCCCATGGCTTGCGGTCACTTAGGACGTCCAGTTTAGCTGGCATTTCATCTGTTCGTTTGGCAAGTGAACCCAATGGAATAATTTCCAGGATCTTCAAATGACCAACCAAGTTTCCTGGTTTAAATGTGTCTCCTTGAGATGTTCTTGAGGCACTTAGGGCTGCTTCCCTCTGCAAGCATATCTGCAGTGGAGTAAGATTCAGCATTGCCTCTATTGCAGCTGTAGGGCACGATGGCGTAGCTTCCGTTATTCCAAGGTAGACCTTGGATTAACGGAATTGAATTTTTATTTTAAAAAAATCACTAATAGAGAGGTATCGATGGTGAGACTTGGAAAAAAAAATTTCAAATGAGCGCGAACTAGGACCACCAGAACCCATATCCGGGGTCAGTTAAAATTTATATATATATATATATATATATATATATATATATATATATATATATATATATATATATATATATATATATATATATATATATATATATATATATATATATATATATATATATATATATGTATGTATGTATGTATGTATCCCATAACTCAAAAAATAATTAACCGATTTCGATAAAACTCGGCTAGTGCCTTTCTTTTATTAATGGCTTGGATGAGTTCGTTAGCCAGGAAAATCGGACGGGGTTTTCGGCCAAAATTTTGAGTTTTCTTTCCAAAAAAAAATTTTTCTCCGAAAATTACAAAGCTGTTTTAATAAAATGTAATGGATCTATTACCTTAGGAGATACCTTACTACGTACCAAAATTCAACTTTCTAAGTTTATAGAAAATTGAGTTATTCAAATTTTGAATTTTCTTTCAAACACAAAACTTTTTCCGAAAATTCCGAAAATTACAAAGTTATTTTAATGAAATTTGGTGGATATCTTGCCTTAGGAAAGACCTTACTATATACCAAAATCAACCTTTCTAAGTTCATAGAAAATTGAGTTATTCAAATTTGAAGCATTTAATAAAAATTCACTACCATAACGCACTTGCTGCGTCCCGAATTTTTTTGCAATTTGGTTTGTGTTGAGGCTTGTTGCGTTTTTGGCCACCATACTACGGAAGCATACGTGACCATGGGTTTAACCACAGTTTGGTGTATCCAATATACCGTCCTGGTATTGAGCCCCCATGTCTTTCCTGAGATTCTACGGCAAGCCCAGATTGCCATTGTGGCTCTCGAAGGAGTTTTTCCAAGTATGTGTGCTGGTTCAGTTTTTGGCATAAGAAAATTAAAATCATTAAAATCACCAAGCAGAACAGCTTTGAAATTCGAATAGTTTTGTACAAAATAATCAACTTTACTAGAATTAACACATAAGATCTCTAGGTTTTCAGTAAAAAGGATGATATACTAACAAATTGCACGATCTAAACTCTCTGGAAGATATGCTTGCAAGGTTTCTAAATAAATATTATAGATTTTATTACCATTTGAGTGACTTTTGACAGGTTATTGTACATTAAGCAATTAAAAGCGTGCCAACTTATCGCAACGACACAGAAAACGTGAGAATATACAAAATAAAATTTTATCTGGTTAGGTTTACTTGTAAATGTATTACAGGCTTGCATGCTTATCATCAAATAAATATAGATCAAATAAGCGTCAAGAAAAGTGATAAAAATGTCAAAAATAAACATTTATATATCAAACAGACCAATCAATTAATGATTTAGCAACGTTGATAAGGAATCTGGATCACATTTCAAATATTCTATGGTAGGTGTCTAAAAAAATTATTTGCAATTGTTGTTAAACTGGTTACGCCAAACAATGAGTTACCCATTTCAAATATCTATTCCGGTAAAAGTAAGAAACTATGCCAAGGCTATATTGCGAACAACGTAAAAGCGATTGGCATAGGTCAGTTCTGCACTGTATTCATGTAATTCTGCATAGCTATTTCAACTTTAGTTTCGTTCAGCATAGCTATTTCAACTTTAGTTTCGTTCAGCATTGCCACAAGAATCTATTACTTCACTAAAGCGTTGTTTCGTCATTTCGCACTCAATAAATAATACGTGCTTTCCCTCTTGTTAAATGGTTTCCCTATTATTACCTGCGCTATTTAATAATTTCATGGGGTAATTTATAAATCTATTATGGAAGCTTTGTAAACAAGGGTGGTGAAATTGTATTCCATATTATTATTACTTAATTATGTAATAGTCATTAGCAAATCAATCTTGATCGATGTCTAGGTTGATAAGTAACATGTCGTGAAACACGTGTGGTCTAAATATAACTTGTAAAGTATGTTTTACTTTTAAGTAATAAAGAGAAATTTTAATCGTCACGCAAAAAATGCATTTATAAATTTATTGCGTTTACTTTGGTTTGCTTACTATTTCGTACAAGATAATTTATATAAGATTTCAACCATTTAACCTTTTTACTTTCCGAAAAAATCATAAAAACTGTGATATAAATATTGTGGACATTTGTAGGTACAGACTTATAAAGATTATTAGAATAATTGTGGTCAAACATGTCAAAGGAGTACTAATTTCCTTTTCCTTTTAACGAATTAAAAAAAAATCGCTTATGGGGAGATCTGTGTTTATATATATATATATATATATATATATATATATATATATATATATATATATATATATATATATATATATATATATTTCGCCAGGAAAATCGGACCAGGTTTTCCCGGAAACTTTTGTGTTTTCTTTATAAAAAAATTCATATCTCCGGAAATAACAAAGTAAGGGCAACCAAATTTGGTACGCGTGTTTGTATTATAAAAAGTGAACTATGTACCAAGGTCCCTAGCTTTAAAGACAAAGAAGTTATGGACAGTTAAAACAAAAAAATTGTTGGAGTTTTCCTCAAAACGTCAAACTCGCAATTTTAAACGTCTAAATTGGCAATGTTTAGGCAAATAATGTGAAACAAATACCGTTTGTGAAAAGAAAATGTTGCAAGAAGAGTGTTTTGCAAACCCTTAAGTTTCAGATTCAATCGTCATTGC
Source organism: Tillus elongatus (assembly GCA_964006375.1). Classification (NCBI taxonomy): domain Eukaryota; kingdom Metazoa; phylum Arthropoda; class Insecta; order Coleoptera; family Cleridae; genus Tillus; species Tillus elongatus. Next base: position 15,647,126 of record OZ023269.1, on the reverse strand, counting down.
CCTTTCATTTTACTAAAATATTTACAGAATATCCATTTCAAATAGACCCTTTCTCTGATGCTTTGGCTGTCAGTTTAGTTAAGTTTGGTGGCTTTTTGGATATTTATTTGTAGGTTTAGTTAAGTTTATGGTTTAACGGTCTATAATTTTTTTTAAGCTAATTATCGTAGAACAAATTTGTCAATGCATTTTTGCATTTCTTATCGAAATATGATGCGTTTATGAGAAAAAAAATCTGGACGCAGTAAGTGCGTTTTGGTAGCGAATTTTCGGTAAATTTGCAGATTAGCTCCCGAACGCTTTTCAAAAAAAAACTGTTTTCAGAAACCTGCCTAGCGCCCCCCTGAATCCACAAACCCCAAGAAAAAATTCTTGTTCACACTCCCCAAGGAAGTTACGGGACCAGGAGTGAGTAGGAGTGCATAATTTTTTCAGCTCAATTTCATAGAACAAATTCGTTAATGCATTTTTACATTTTTTGTCGCAATATGATCCGTTTGTAAGAAAAAAATCTGGGCGCAGTAAGTGCGTTTTGGTAGCGAATTTTCGGTAAATTTGCAGTTTATCTCCCGAACGCTTTTCAAAAAACTGTTTTCAGAAACCTGCCTAGCCCCCACCCCCCTGGATCTACAAACCCCAAGGAAAATTTCCTGTTCACACTCCCCAAGGAAGTTACGGGACCAGGAGTGAGTAGGGGTGTATAATTATTTTTTTAGCTAATTTTTGTAGAACAAATTCGTTAATGCATTTTTGCATTTTTAATCGAAATATGATCCGTTTGTAAGAAAAAAAACTGGACGCAGTATGCGTTTTGGTAGCGAATTTTCGGTAAATTTGCAGTTTAGCTCCCGAACTCTTTTCAAAAAACTGTTTTCAGAAACCGGCCTAGGCCCCCCCTGAATCCACAAACCCCAAGAAAAATTTCTTGTTCACACCCCCCAAGGAAGTTACGGGACCAGGAGTGAGTAGGGGTGTATAATTTTAAATTTCATAGAACAAATTCGTCAATGCATTTTTGCATTTTTTATCGAAATATGATGCGTTTGTAAGAAAAAAAATCTGGACGCCATAAGTACGTTTTGGTAGCGAATTTTCGGTAAATTTGCAGTTTAGCTCCCGAACGTTTTTCAAAAAACTGTTTTCAGAAACTGGCCCCAAAAAATTTCTTGTTCACACCCCCCAAGGAAGTTACGGGACCAGGAGTGAGTAGGGGTGCATATTTTTTTAGCTAAATTTCATAGAACAAATTCGTTAATGCATTTTTGCATTTTTAATCGAAATATGATGCGTTTGTAAGAAAAAAATCTGGACACAGTATGTGCATGTGTAGCGAATTTTCGGTAAATTTGCAGTTCAGCTCCCGAACGTTTTTCAAAAAACTGTTTTCAGAAACCTGGCCCCAAGAAAAATTTCTTGTTCACACCCCCCAAGGAAGTTACGGGACCAGGAGTGAGTAGAAGTGCTGAGCGGGGTAGGTAGTAGAAAGGAAATATGAGCAGAAAATTCGAATAAAGCAGGCTTGAAAGCTGTCTTTTTCACATCTTGAAGCCATAGCCCCCTTAAACCCTGCCTACCCCGCACACCACCCCTATTCACTCCCAATCCCATAACTTCCTTGGGGGGTGTGAACAAGAAATTTTTCTTGTGGTTTGTACATCCAGGTGGGGTCCTAGTAATGTTTCTGAAAACAATGGGTTGAAAAGCGTTCGGGAGCTAATCTGCAAATTTACCGAATTTTCATTAAATCCTTCAAATGTCAATAACTCAATTTGCTATTAACGTAAGCTTTGTTGGATAGAAAACTAACATTTAAGTTTATTTTCGGAAAATTTTAGTATATTTTCAAACCATAAGTTATTTTGATAAAATATACATTGTTTCTACCACATAGGCTATACCGGTAATCAGATTGATGCCTGCTCGCATTTGCTATTAAAAACATTTTTATGGAAATTCACTTCCATAGCACACTTGATGCATCCAGACTTTTGAAAAATGTTTATATATTTTCAAACAATAAAGTTATTTCGATGAAATATGGCACATTGTTTCTACTATATAGGCAACCAAGTTTGATGCCTGCTTTCATCAAAGAAAGACATTTGCTATTAAAAATATTTTAAAGAAAATTCGCTACCATAACGCACTTGCTGCGTCCATTGATAAAATGAACACAATTGGTACGTTTAATATTTACTATCCATGACCTTGTTTTTAAAATAAGTACAGCGTAGGCAAAAAGAATAGAACACCACCAATATTTTCAAGCATATGTTCGGAAAACGCTGGGACTCGTCGATTTTATTTTTGATTTTTACAAATTTTGAGAATTTTTAGTATTATAAAAGATGGCTCAGAAAGTCGGGGCACACGTCAAATTTAATTTCTCAAAGAATACCCCAAATTTTATTCGATTTTTAAATTCTACTTAAAATTCTGAATATTTTTCATGTAACATACCCCATTTGGATCTTCAGCAATTTTCGAGATATCCCAATCTAAGCAATAATAATTAACCCTACGGTGGTGGCGCCGTAGAACTGAATATTACCGGTGGCGCTGGGTCTGTCAGACCCATATTCATTTTTGATTAAAAAAGCTTATTTTGTTCATCTATTTGTGCTAATTAACTTAATGAACTAAAGAACAAAAGCTACAACTCAATTAACTCGAAATAAGTTGTAGGAAAACAAATAAAAACGTTACATAAAAATGGTCTGTACGAACGAAGCCCAAAGGCGCGTATTCTGCGATATATTAATACCATTAGAATCTTAGTTGTAAAACTCCCAACCAAGCATTTTCAATCGAACGTTGTCTTGTAAAGCCGTAATCCTCAAATATTTATATTTCAACAACACACCACGAGGGCTTACAGCCTAGATACTATCGTAACGTGGGTGTCGACAAGGAGGAAAGAGAGAGCTTGTTAGTTCTGGACTTGAAGGTTTGGAGGTTCGGAGGAGAAGGAAAAACATGTGCTGGAAAGGAATTCCACAACTTGGAAGTCCTCGGGACAAAAGAGCGGGCATAACAAGATATTCTATGTCTGGTGACCTGGACAGTAAAAGGATGCATTCGCTCTGTTCCCCTGGTAGATCTGTTGGGGTCAGCAGGTGGATGAACTATGGAATAAAGCTCCTCTGAGCAGTGCCCGTGCAAATATCTATAAAAGAGAGAGAGGTCACCAATGGCACGTCGGGTGGGTGAGGGTCGGGTCACCGATGAGACGTATAGCTCTCTTCTGAATGGAGTCCAGGATAGCGAGTGTAGAAGTGGCAGCAGCACCCCAGATGTGGGAGCAGTATTTGAGGTTTGGCCTTATTTATGAAGTATATAAGGTATATAGATTAGCTGGTGAAAAGTATTTGCGAGCCCGGAAGAGGAAACCTAACTTCTTACCAGCCGCTTCTGCAATTGATATGACATGTTGGTGCCAATTGAGATTTCGATCCACAGAAATGCCAACAAGTGAAAACGACTCATTACTTTAAATAAGTTGGTTGTTCATTGTGATGGGTCTAGGACTGGTGTATCTCTTATAAGATAGAAAGCAAGACTGAGATTTGGTGGAGTTAAATTGTACAAGATTTCTACTTTCCCAGTCTAATATTTTTTGGAGATCGACAGAGACAGAACCCTCCATGAGTCTGCGATCCTCATCTAATTGGGCTGAAGAGACAGGCTTGGAATATTGTATATTTGAGTGGAGGGTGCTGGCGTCCGCGTAACTGTGAACTGGGTTGGATGTGCTAGAGAGGAGGTCATTGATGTGGAGAAGAAACAAAGTAGGGCTAAAGCTGAACCTTGAGGAACTCCTGCATTAATTTGATACAGTTTAGAGGAATGGCCATCCAGGGCAACAGAAATGCTCCGTTTGGAGAAAAAATTTGCTGTCCAGGTACAGAGTTTTGGTGGTAGGCCATAGGCCGCAAGTTTATTAAGCAGCACTGCGTGCCAGACCTGGTCGAATGCTTTGGATATGTCTAGAGCGACAATCTGGGATTCACCGTGTAGTTCCATAGACTTGTTCCAAGAATGGGTCGGCAGTTGATCTGCGCTGACTGAATCCATACTGCCTGTCGTGGATTAGACTGTGTTTTTCAAGAAATTTTAGTAATTCGGTGTTATAATACTTTTTCATCACTTTAGAGACGACTGAAAGGAGAGAAGTACGCCTGTAGTTGCTAGGAAGCGCTTTTGATCCTTTCTTGGGGATGGGTTGTACTAATGACGATCTCCCGTGCTGAAGTTGTTTGATGTCGTCCGGATCCATGACGACGGTTATGGATTCCTTCTTGAGACCACCTGGACCAACACTGTAGCACTGTTGACACACTGCCTCCTATGCGGTCGGGTATTTGTCTGATTGAAAAACCAGCTTCCCGCATACTAACAGGGCGCCCCCTTTCGAATTCACTTAAATAGTTGTAAACGGCGCATGGGCATAATGACTTGATAAACTGCTCATAAATCGCTACGAAACATTGGTTCAAAGTGAAGTAAACTCAAATTTAGAAAGATAATTTTTGATAAGACAAAATTAAAAAGTGTACACCTGTAAAAAAATTGCCTATATTGTTATCATTTCTTATCAGAGACAAACAGAGCAAGATTGAAAACTATAAAACTTCATTGCACATTGGTCCACTTTTACTGGGTGTCCGGATTTTTTGGAAAGTCAGTATATTTAACGTGGACTCCTGTATCATATAAGATCACTTTCAGAAGCAATGCTTTTAATATTGCTTGTATAACTATCAGTAAAACATTAAGTAAAGGAATGTATTTCTAGAAGAGCATACACTTGCAAAAATCAACACAGTATGACATGCATGCATGAGTACATTATTTAGTTTTACACGGAAAAAGATCAAAGGACTTGTAAGAATGGTGACTTCCTTTGTGTGTTAGGTGTCGACACATTATGTTCTCCGAACGCTTCTTAGTTTGCTAATAATAATACACTGTCTGAAGTAATGAAGACTCGAAAATAGTAAGTTGATAGCAAAGTAACGTAATGGTGTATCCAAACAGAGAACAAAGAACAAAGCTTTCATCGTAAGGGGGTGTGGTAAAAGTTTTCAACTCATACACTACAACAAAGAAAACATAATTTACAAATTAAAATGCTTTGATGCATTTGTTTTTAAATGACATAATTGCTGGTTCCCAATTCTGAAAGGACTGTTAAGAAAGTAAGAAAGAAAACTCTGCTGTAGCAGATTTTTTGTAATTAAAATGCTCGTCCCAATTTGGCAAGGACCTAAATTTTTACACCTGCAAGTCTGTATATATACCAATTGGTGTTATTTATTAGGCAGAGAAAATAATATATATATATATATATATATATATATATATATATATATATATATATATATATATATATATATACAGGGCACCCAGCGACCTGCAAAACTGAAATACCCCCAAAAATGTCAGGGAATTTTGTGATTTTGTTCAAATGTCATGGAAATTATTCAGTAGACTTGGAAATTATATATTTTTAAAATTTCGTCACCAGCAGATCCATTATTATTTTGATTTCATATACAGGGTGATTCATAAGTGGTGACCAAAAATGAAACCCCATGTTCTTTGAACAATTTTAGAGAGGGTATGTTCTATATTTTTTTTTAAATAATGCTTCATTAAAAAGATACAGGGTGTTGAAGTTGAATTTGAAAAAATAAAATTTTCCAATTTTTTAAAAAGTAGTACATATATTTTGCTGCAACTTCGCATGTGTAGGCTGCTATGTAAGGCGCGTATTCTACCATAACAATTGAATCGGCTAATCCAACAGCGCGTACCCACATGTCATTGGTTATCCCTCAAGAAAAAAACGGGTACGCCAATGATGTTTTTTGTTATTTTTTATTTTTTGAATCTTACTTTCATTCCTGAACGAAATGACTTTCTTGATAATTTTCTGTACGACGCTTATTTGTCGAGTAAGCAATGGATCAGGTAAGTGTTTTAGAGCACAGTTCATGATTTTTAACCAGTCGTTGTTTGGTAGAAAATCGCAATGATACACTTTTATGCCTCCATTGGCCTGAATACAGGCACGACATCTTTTTGATATGGAAAATGTAATGTCTTGATAATTTTTTGTACGACGATTATCTTTGTTGTATTTTAGTAAGTAGTAGTCTGGATTGCCAAAGTTGTCATTAAGTGTCACTTGACGTTTAGGTTAACAAGTTATGGTTTTGAATAGGTGTAAGTGGTAAACTTTATAAAATTGCAAAATTTTCTACTCTTTTACTTCTTATAATGGAGTACACCTCAGAAGAGTATGCAGATATAATTTTTATCTACGGATATGCTGATAGAAATGCTCTAGCTGCTTGTCAAGAATATCAACGTAGGTTTCCCACTCGCCGTCAACCTACACCAAGGGTTTTTTCTCGATCGTTTTCAAGACTTCGGCAGTGCGGTATTGGACAACGTCCTGACGCTAGAGCTAATGGTAGAAGACAACATCAACTTGAAGACGAAGAGAGAGTGGTGGATGCAGTGATGGATCAACCTTCTGCAAGTACTCGGAGGATTGCCACGCAGTTACAATATTCTCAAAGCTTTGTTTGGAGAACTTTACATCGAGAAGCCTTACATCCATATCATCGACAGAATGTTCATTGCCTTCTACCTGGAGATAATGTGCATCGACGAGTCTTTTGTGAATGGATGTTGGAAATGAACAATCAAAATATCTTATTCCCTAATCTAATCTTCTGGTCTGACGAATCAACATTTACAAGAAATGGTATTTATAATTCTCATAATGAGCATGTCTGGTCATTGGAAAATCCACATGCAACAAGGACTCGCACATTTCAACATAGATTTTCCATTAATTTATGGTGTGGTACTTTTAACGGCTCACTGTTCATGAAAGTCCTGCCACAACGTTTAAATGGATCTTCGTATTTAGCGCTCCTAGAAAACCGTGTAGAAAACATTCCAGATGACATTCAACTAGCAACAAGATGTATAATGTGGTACCAGCATGACGGTGCACCAGCGCATCATAGTCGAAACGTTGTTACATGGCTACAAGAACATTATAATGAAAGATGGATTGGCAGAACTGGACCAATAGAGTGGGCTGCAAGATCACCGGACTTAAACCCACTTGACTTCTATCTTTGGGGTGATTTTAAGTGACTGGTCTACAGTGAACAAATAAATACACCAGAGCAGCTACAACAACTGATAAATAATGCTTTTCGTCATATTGAAGCAACAATGAATCCTCAAGACATTAAATTTTCCATATTAAAAAGATGTAGTGCGTGTATTCAGGCCAATGGAGGCATTTTTGAACATTTATTGTAATGAATAAATTACTATAAGCCTGATAAAAGTGTATCATTGCGATTTTCTACCAAACAACGACTGGTTAAAAATCATGAACTGTGCTCTAAAACACTTACCTGATTCATTGCTTACTCGTAAAATAAGTGTCGTACAGAAAATTATCAAGAGAGTCATTTTGTTCACGAATGAAAGTAAGATTCAAAAAATAAAAAATAAAAAAAATATCATTAGCGTACCCGTTTTTTTCTTGAGGGATAATCAATGACATGTGACAATTGTTATGGTAGAATACGCGCCTTACATAGCAGCCTACACATGCGAAGTTTCAGCAAAATATATGTGCTACTTTTTAAAAAATTGGGAAATTTTATTTTTTGAAATTCAACTTCAACACCCTGTATCTTTTTAATGAAGCATTATAGGAAAATTTTTTATAGGACATACCCTCTCTAAAATTGTTCAAAGAACATGAGGTTTCATTTTTGGTCACCACTTATGAATCACCCTGTATATTATATGAATTTCTTTCACGTAAATATTTTTCTACTACGGCTGTTGTATGGTATATTAATTGAAACCGCCAATGAACCCAGCGCATGTCACATGCGCCGATATAAATATAGTGTCTTCTTCATCTCAAACATGTCTAATTCGTTCATCTCATGTCGAATGTTCTTCCTCGAGAGCATAAAATGCAAAATGCATTCAAGTTATTATTGGCGACGTAGAGCTGCGCTGTGAATATTGATTTTAACCTTTATGACCGACCATAGGGTTAAAGTTGGAGTGAAAATATCGGGCATTTGTATAATGGGTATTTGTATCCTAATCGACAAGAGAAAACTTTAATATCGCAACACATTGTGTATGATAGTTGAAAGAAATTATTAGGAGTGGGAAATAGAGAAATTAACGATAAGCAGAGGTACTATGTGAAAAATTCATATCATAAATATATAATAAGAATTCTTGATGAAAATCAGAAGACAATGCTTGATATGGGCGAAGCAGAAAAAAGAAACATAAGGCATGTAGAAAAATATCAAAACTACAAATGAGGAAAAAATGCATTAAAGACAATGCAAAATACAAAACTAAAGTTTTAAAATCTAAAATTATCACCTTGAGCAAATATGTATGAATAATTCCTACCATCTTCTCCATGTGGTGATCTCTCTTGGCCTTTTTTTTTGTAGTAAACATTTGAGATCTGAATTATTATTGTTTTTAAAAAAAGGTTATTTGATTGAGGAAGAAGAAGCGCTTAATTTACTGTTCTGATTAAAATTCTTTTCGCAGATAATTTATTCCAATGCTTGAACAGTAGTTACACAATATGGTTCTTGTGGCTTATTTAGATGAAAATAAGTGAAACTTTGTTGAGTATTTACTGCAAAAATGTGTAATGAACTCGTCATTTAAGAGGTAGAAGGTTATCACTTTTCTGTATTAGTTTGACATCTTTGTGTTTTATTAATGTATGTGTCTTTTAAAAAATATATTCAGAGATGTATTTAGAGTATTATGAAAACTTCACTCGAGGGGCCTGGAAATATCAGGGAATTTGATTTTTGATTTCTGCTGGGTACCCTGTATATATATATATATATATATATATATATATATATATATATATATATATATATATATATATATATATATATATATAGACACTTTATTTGTTTGCTGTACTCGCGCTCGGGGTGCGTCAAAATTATGTATTGTGTTTGTGTGTGGTTTTGATTGATAATTTGTATCTTTTTGATTTCTTTTGTGGTTTGTTTGATGTATTAGTCAGATAGTTGTTTATTATTGATGATTAAAGTTTGATTTGATTTTAATTGAATATGTGGCTAATTTTGAGCTAAACTAAAACTACCTCCATTTTAACGCACATAACACCCAACCAAGAGCGATAATCGAACCTGCCGCCCATTAAAACAAGCGGCACAGTTAATTCGGGTAGTTCACCTCGTTATTAAACCGCTGAATTACTGAATGACAGCCCCAATAATTTATTTTCCAACGTTTATTTTATCTCTTTATCTATTAAATGATAATACCCTTAAAACTTTGGAGTTATTATTAAAAACATACATTCCAGGAAAATACCGGACCTGTTAGATTGTTTGCTTTTGGTCAAAGAGTCTCTTTACAAATTATTTATGGATAAACGGTTTTTCCTGAAAAATTAAATTTTTTTAAATTATAGAAAAAGTCCTTAAATACGCTAAATGTAGCCCGTTTTTATATATCATTCATGATATTGACACAGCCTAAATACATATTAAACTATATACTTTCTGCATTTTATCGCCCATAAGTGACTGCCGGATTATAGCACCTACCTATTATAGATTTAAAAAAATTCGCAGCAAGTGCGTTATGGTAGCGAATTTTCATTAAATACTTCAAATTTGAATAACTTAATGGTAAATTTACGGATTACCTCCCGAACGCTTTTTTGATAATTTTTTTCACGGGCATCCTTAAAACCCCCCTAAGAGCAAGATGCAACAAGAAATATTTCTTGTTCTCACCCCCCAGGGAAGTTGAGGTTGGAGGGTTGAGAACAAGAAATTTTTTATGTTGCATCTTGCTCTTAGGGGGGGTTTAAGGATGCCTGTGAAGAAATTTATCAAAAAAGTGTTCGGGAGCTGATCTGCAAATTTACCCACTTAATTTTCTATAAGCCAGAAAGTTGAATTTTGGTATATAGTAAGGTTTATTATACCTACCAAATTTCATCAAAATAACTGCTATTTTCTGAGATACAATTTTTTTTGGGAACGCTGCACTTAACCGCAACTACATATTAACGTATTGTAATAAAATATGGCCTAAAAACAGTTGTACATGCCATAATAAAGTTAAACAATGTGGTATATTTCGTTTTTAATAACCTTTCAATGATAAACGCAATAAAAACCTTTAGATTATAACAAAAACTTATATTTTTGTACCTGAGGTTATGACTGTTGTTTCGTTGACATATTAGATGGAGATAGGCGTTGTTGTCAGTTACGAAGCTATTTACTTGTTACTGGGTACTGAGTGTTTTTTGATGTCAGGTCAGGTCAAGGTCAGGTTAAGGTCAGGTCAGGCAGGCTGATAAAGCAGTAAGCACTGTCCGGCAATGCCGCTCTCGCAATGACGGGACCCGTCTACTTAACGATCGCCGGTCAGGTCGGCAGGATTGTGTGTAAAAAGCATTTTAGACTTTTATTTCGTTTCAGTGGCCCAACACTCTTGGAATTTGATATTCAATGTGGCAACGCTGCTGAAAATTGACAGTTCGGAACGTGAAAATGGTGGATTTTTAAGAACTTCATTTCTTATTTTTTTCTCTTGTTTATGGTTTCTCCGTCAAATTTTTTCATGATTATTAATCTACGTTACATACTCTTGCTTGTGGTGTGCGCCGTTTTTCTAAATTTTGGTTGCGGTTAAGTGCACCGTCCCCTTTTTCGAGAAAAATCTTTTTTATACATAGAAAAACAGGCCCGACCTGGCTGGTCAACAAACACGTCCGCGGTCTTAACAAAATGAAGAAATGTCCCCAGTTTCGTTCAAATCAGTTTATTATTTTTTGAGTTATCGCTCGCATACATACATACATACACACACCCACATATATATAAACTTTAACGTTTTTTTTTTTAATAAAAATTTGCTAATAAACCCAAACAAACAATTAAAATTCACTAAAAAGGTGACATGTAGCAGCCCTGCTATTGTAAGTTTCATAATTATTCAGTAATACAATACAGTTATTTAAAAAGTAATATAAATAGTATAGTATGGACATGTCTAAAAACTATTACTGACCTTGAATTACAGGATAACACGATGATTATTCCTTTTAATATGCAACACAAATTAAGGGTTTGCTGGCAAGTATTTGATATCCAAAGACGGAGGATTTAGTTTAATATTTTGTTTTGTTTATTATAATAACGCACAATTGTCACGAGTCTTAAACATCACAAACACAAAATAAAGCTCACAAAAATAGGCGGGCAATGCACATGTACCTACCCGTCGATAAAACTGTTCGATGGCAAAGATTTAATAACGTCAAAACCAGGATTGTTGTAAAACTAAGTACATTTTAACCTCTTTCCATTTAAAATATTTATTCTACACTTTGATTTGTTTGGTATAGAGATCAGGAAGTAATATTAGGAACCCGGACCGCACTCGATCCTAACCGTGAAAACTAGACGTATTGATAGCGAAGTTGTAAATTGTAACTGTCAGTGTGATGACATCACAACTAGGTCCCAAGGACTATGAAGTTGCCTTTCCGGATCGTCACTAATTTAAAAGTGTCATTTGTTTAGGATATAGTTACAAATTGCAGGTATATGAGTATGTATATGATCTGTTATGCCCTAAATTTCTTTATTTCTGGTTTGTTTACTGTCTATGATTGCGCAATCTGCAATACGGATTTTTAACGAATTTTCGTTAAAAAGAGTCGACTCTTTTAATTCGCTATAATTTTGTGTTCTTACCACTGTCTAACCTATTGATGTATCGATAATTAACGTGCAATATGCTGATGATATACTGAACTTAATTGACAGCAGTTTTCCTATCCCGAAATAGATGGGTTCTAATAGAGTTCAGTTTGTTAATAGCTCCAAATAGTTGTCTAATTTAAACTAATTTTATTTCTTATTTTATTAAGTTACAATCCACCTTAATGTTAGCGCTTTTTTTCCCTCAGGGCTTGTCCGCGGCCTTGCCACCCCGATAGCACTGCAACCTTTAGTTGATTGTGCATACCCTTAGTCTTACTCCACCCATTCCAAAATCACTGTGCCTTGAACTAGTCTGCACAGCGGTTGGTAGAGTGAACTTTTATATTGCTCTGTCTCCGGTCTAGACTGACCGTAGATCAGTTATCTTTTGCGGTCCAAAGCTTTACACTCGCACAAGATGTGCTGGGCTGATTCCTCCCTCCTCGCCGCAGAGTCTGCATGCGAGGTCCCCTTCGAACCGCCCCATTTTATGCAGGTGTTTCTTGACGGCCATGTGTCCCGTCAAGAGACCTGTTGTGTTTCTGAGCTGTCCTCTACTAAGATTTAGTAGCTCCACGGCTCTCTTTGAACTGGGTTCGTCAATTATTGACTTCCCATGTCTGAGCCCTGGACAGTCTGCCCAGTGCACCTTGTGTTGGTTTCTGACCCAGGACTTAATGGCTCCCCTGGCAGTGCTCTTTGTCACGCCCAGAGCCGGTTCTGGTCCCATAAATGGTTCTGCTGACCCTCTCTTCGCGAGACTGTCAGCTTCTTCATTGCCTTTGAACCCCGAGTGATCCGGCACCCAGACGAAGGGCACCTCATTCTGCCCAGCTAGGTCGCTCGTCTCGTCTTGGCACTCACTCACCAGCCAGAAATTTACCCGTGGGCTACTTAGTGCTTTAAGGGCTGTCTGGCTGTCTGTGGCTATGAGGATCCGCTTGTTGGTGTAGCCCCTCCTCTTGTTCTCCCGCACACAGTGCAGGATGGCGTACATTTCGGCCTGAAACACCGTTGCATGGGCTCCGAGGGAAATACTGACTTACGCTCGGTCCTTCTGAGTAAACACCTGCCCCCGTCCCACGCTCCCCGCCGGATCCGTCCGTGAACCAGACAAGCGCGTCCCGTGGTATGCCCGGCGTCTCCCCCCGCCATGCCTCGCAGTCGGGGATTTCCACTGTAAAGTTGTTTTTCCTACAGATTCGCGGGCTCGCGAAGTCTGACCTCATTTCACGCATAGGCTCCTTCATGATCTCCTGAATTTTGCAGTGGCCCCTGAAGCCTAGGTTGATCTTCAGTCTACCATTGCTGGCTAGTCTGTATAGTCCTAGCCTGGCCTCCCCCATAATAACTAAATGTAGGGGGGTAGATCCAGCAACACTAATGTTAGCGTGCTGTGGGGTAAGAGTTTACTCGGGGTAAGAAAATGAGCTTTTTTTTTCTAAGGTTACAGTTTTATACATGCAGCGCTATGAAATAAACTAAGCAACGATTTTGTAATAGGTGTAACAAGTACTGATGTGAAGGCACATATTTGTTCAAAAGTTATGTCAAAACGGAAATAAACAAATTTAGAATTTTTTGTAAACCAAATGGAATAAATTCCGTGTTTTAATTATTGTGCATATTTATAAAAAATCGCGAAACAGCACAATTTTAGTTTGAAAAATGACACCCTGCAACGTGAAAACTTCACCCCCACATTCAACCCCCTTCAGTTGTCGCAACCGCCCAATTTTTAAATAGGAAGTAGTGACTTGTGATACCTCATTTAAAAGGTCTCTTCATTCTCTATTCAAAAATGCTATGGAATGGAAATGCTAAGAAATCGGCCAGGGCTGACAATTTACAAAATTGTTAGTTGGTTGTACACAGTCTCTATTTTTATAACAATTTGTGTAATTTTGAGCTGTCGTGACAACATACTACTTGGTTCCATAACGAGATGGCGACTCCTGGCTTACATCTCACTAAGTGCTGTGAGGTTGGCTACCATAACCCTATTACTTTATTGGTGTTTTCTCGCTGAGATTAGTATGCCGTACTTGACGACATCTAATTAGAGCGAAACCGGTCTACGGTTCTAATTGTGGTGAGAATACATCTAGCCTTTCATACATTGCAGTTCTGCTTCTTTGAGATCAGTTAAGTGTAAAAGTTTTACTACTACAAATGTATTTGATTTTTGTTCTTTAATAATAATAATAAAAATCTTTATTGACTACAATCATACAGCATGTCTATACAGATAAGTCTTCGACTTGTAAAATATTTAGACATAATTTAGTTAAAGGTCAACCTAAAAATGTTTTAACAGCTATTTTCCAAACATTATACTTCAAATTTTGACACATGAAAAGTCTAAAATTTATATCTTCCGTTTCCACCCTCCATCCTAAAAATGCTTCCAAAACTTTCACTGCTTGATTTCCCTTTCTATTTGGCAATGTTCCACAACAAGAATCGTTCTTTTCTGCTCCATATTATTGCCAAAAATACAAATTTTGTAACGAGACAACTTACATTGACTTTTCTCAATGACACCCTATTTTTTTAACAAGTTAATTAAGCAATTTTAAGTTTAAATAATTTAATCCTTTGATCTTTTAAAGTTATCTGAATAAAGCCCAAAAATACTTGTCTTAGTCATAGAAAATTTGAATATTGAGTCGGGCAGAAGTCAGGGAAATGGCTGTAAAGGTAGGAAGCCAGTTGTAATGTATTTACTTAAAATTGTAGAAAGGAATATAAAAAACTGCACTGGTGATTTTTTTACAGACCAAAATATCTTTTTTAGATCTATGTATTATTATTTTGAAACGCAATATTAACATAAAGTGAATATTTTGTGTCGTAGACATAACTATCTTATACTAACATGATTTCACCATCCCACTAAATTAACATATATGTGAATATCCTCATATATGTGGAAAGTTATTTTTTATGTTACTTTAGTAATTTAACTAAGTTTGCTCTCTGTTTACATAATCATGACAAACTGAGTAGCTTGTTAGAGGACTACTACCTACCTAATTAAGTGGTTTTTTTCTTCCTACACACCTAGATTTCAGAAGAAGCGTCTACTTTTATATCAGATGAAATAACCTACTAAGAAGGTTTGCTTAAACCATTAGTTACGAAAAGTTCGCAGCACGTACTGTATGGTAGCGAGTTTTCATAAAAATATTTAATATTTTCCATCTACCTAGAAACTATAAATTTGGCATATGCAGGGTACCCAGCGACCTGGAAAACCGGAAAAACCTGAAAAAATCAGGGAATTTGAAATAACCCCTAAAATGTCAGGGAAATTCGTGATTTTGCTCAAATCGTTCAGTAGACCTGGAAATTATATATTTGTAAAATTGTGTCACTAGCAGATTTTTTTAAATTTTGATTTCCTATATTTATATTATATGAATTTTTTTACATAAATATTTTCCCCTGGGGCTGCTGTTTGTTACATTAATTGAAACTGCCAATGATCGTGCGACATGTCATATGGCAATATAATATAGTGTCTTCTTTATATACCTCAAACATCTCTCATTCGTTTATCTCACTTGGAATGCTCTTCCTTGAATGCATAAAATGCAAAATGCGTTCTAGCTATTGGCGGCGTAAAGCTGCATAAATGTGTTTATTATATTTTAGTCTTTATGATCATGTAACATAGAGTTGAAGTTGGAGTGTAAATATTGGGCGTTTGTATATCGACATTTGTATTGTAATCCAGAAAAGAAAAGTTGATCATTGCAACGCATTGTTTATGATAGTGTAAAAGAGCTTCGGTTGTTCAGGGGTAAGAACGTGTGCCTCTGAACCGAAGGGTACTGGGTTCGGTCCCAGGGTTCTCCTTTCACTTTTTCAGTACAAACTGTAATATTAACATCAACCGAGGTTCTGGCATTGTATTTGAGCAGGTTGAATGTCTGCACGTTCCGCCCTTCGGAGGGGGCGTAAAGCCGTCGGTCCCCAACGATAAGCTGACGCGAACTTTCAATAATTCATATCGTGATTTTCTTAAGTAGTTCAGTAATTTGACAGGTTGAAATTTATCACGTTTCTGTATTAGTTAACAGAATGAATTATATTTGTTTTTGATAATAATCTTTAAAATATTCAGTATTTTGGTTGTTATTTTTCTAATAAAAAAGTATTCAGAGATGTGTGTTGTTCATTACGAGTATTATGAAAAAATCACTTGGGCCTGGAAATGTCAGAGAATTTCATTTTTTATTTCTGCTGGGTACCCTGTACATGATAAAGCTTCAAAATGGATTTTCAATGGAGAGCGGATATATTTTCCAAAGTGTTTTTTAGTAGAGACCGGGTATATTTGAATTGAAATAAAAACACATTTGCTGTTTGAAATTTGATTGTTTTCTTCATTTAAAAGCGTTATGTCAGGAATATTACATCATTCAAATGACCACCCAGACTTCGTATGCTAACGTGAATACGAGGGGTCCTATTTTCGATCACTTTCTGACATAATGACAGTCATATTTCATTGCCGAAGCGTGTTATTTTAGTCTTTAGGTGTCCAACATGTTCGCATACTTACACCACTGATCTCACGTATCCTTTAAAAAATAATTAATGGATATTAAATCATTCGATGTTAGAGGCCATGTATAGTCCCCGAATCTTGAGATCGAGAATCCGATGAATTTCTCTGTCAATAAATAGATTGTTTCTCTGGAGGTATTACCTACATGTGAACCGATTTTTTTATTTTTTTATTTCAACAACACACCACGAGGGCTTACAGCCTAAATACTATCGTACCGTAGGTGTCGACAAGGAGGAAAGAGGCAACTCGTTAATTCTAGACTTGAAGGTTTGGAGGTTCGGGGGAGAAGGAAAAACATGTGCCGGCAAGGAATTCCACAACTTTGAAGTCCTCGGGACAAAAGAGCGGGCATAACAAGATGTTCTATGTCTGGTGACCTGGACAGTAAAAGGGTGCATTCGCTCTGTTCCCCTGGTAGATCTGTTGGGGGCAGCAGGTGGAGGAACTATGGAAGAAAGCTCCTCTGAGCACTGCCCGTGCAGATATCTATAAAAGAGAGAGAGGTCACCAACGGCACGTCGGTGGGCAAGGGATGGCAGCCTTTGGGTGAGGGTAGGGTCACTGATGAAACATATAGCTCTCTTCTGAATGGAGTCCAGAATAGCGAGTGTAGAAGCGGCAGCAGCACCCCAGATGTGGGATCAGTATTCGAGGTTTGGTCTTATTTGTGAAGTATATAAGGTATAGAGATTAGCTGGTGAAAATGATTTGCGAGCCCGGAAGAGGAAACCTAATTTCTTAGCAGCCGCTTCTGCAATTGATGTGACATGTTGATGCCAATTCAAATTCCGATCCACAGAAATGCTAACAAGTGAAAAGGACTCATTACTTTGAATAACTTGGTTGTTCATTGTGATGGGTCTAGGGCTTGTGTATCTCTTACGAGAAAGAAAGCAAGACTGTGATTTGGTGGGGTTGAATTGTACAAGATTTCTACTTCCTTAGTCTAATATTTTTTGGAGATCCACGGAAATAGAACCCTCCATGAGTCTGCGATCCTCATCTAATTGGGCTAAAGAGACAGGCTTAGAATATTGTATATTTGAGTGAAGGGTGCTGTCGTTGATGTCAGTTAGATCAATTTAATCCAATTTTGACTAGTAAACGTTCCGAATTATCTGTCGGTAACGATCATCATTTAACTGCCTTACTCTCTAACTTTCACCTAGATCAATTTCTTCCAAATTTGGCTAGAGAACGTTCCGAATTATGTCTGTAACGATCACCATTTAACGGTCTTACTCTCAAAGAAATAAGGATTAATATGCCCTCAGCCCAAAATGTTTGAGGCCGTGTATAATCCCGTAATCTTGAGATCGAGAATCCGATGAATTTATCTGTCAATAAATAGACTGCTTCTCTGGAGGTATTACATGTGAACAGATGTCAGTTAGATCAATTTCATCCAATTTTGACTAGTAAACGTTCCAAATTATCTGTCGGTAACGATCATCATTTAACTGCCGTACTCTCAAAGAAAGAAGGATAAATATGCTTTGAGCCCAAAATGTACACCAATCACTTTATCTGAATGCAACGGCCTCCTGAATCTTTTGGGGATTTTTCATTCGCCTAAATTGGAAAATTTTGCTTGCTTACAAACCGTTTATCCAAAAATGAGCTTTATCGCTAAAGATTATTGTCTGAAAGAGATTGGGGTTGGTATGAAGTTACTCTATCTATTACAATAAACGACATTTTTGTAACTAGATCATTACATGCCTGCATGTATTTTTTTTTATAACTAAAAAGGTATATTTGTTGAATGAGAGCAAAATTAACCGTTTTCGTAATATTTACTATTATAAAAGTAGCTTCAATACATTCTTTATAATAGTTTTCAGATGAGATTTTATTTACCGCATAGTAGGCCTCTGTCATCAACAAATTTATGACTATGCTTGCCAAAATCACGGCTTGGTATTATTAGTTGTTATTTGGATAAGCTGTTGCAAGAGATTACGCAAAGTATGCCGCGGCGTAATTGTTTTTATGATGAAGAAATGCGCGATACGGTTTGAAATTTTCACGAAGTCCACACTCAAACTCCACAGAAATTGAATGTCTGGAC
Source organism: Tillus elongatus (assembly GCA_964006375.1). Classification (NCBI taxonomy): domain Eukaryota; kingdom Metazoa; phylum Arthropoda; class Insecta; order Coleoptera; family Cleridae; genus Tillus; species Tillus elongatus. The sequence goes on along the minus strand of OZ023269.1, from coordinate 15,628,621 downwards.
TGCCATTTTTGGAGGCCGTTTAATCGGATCAATTTTTCTTGATGGCAATTTGAGTGGCGAAACGTATTTGGAGTTACTAGAAGATATCGTTTACCCGCTACTAATTGACATTGTTGAAAATGATGATCGCTATCAAGAAAATCGATTAGTGTTTCAACAAGATGGAGCTCCTCCGCATTTTTCACAACGTGTTAGGGAGTTTTTGAACAGAGAGTTTCCAGAGCAATGGATTTGGGGTAGATGTGCTATTGAGTGCCCCCCTAGATCACCGGATTGAACTCCTTTAGACTTCCTTCTATGGGGCCATGTAAAGAGTAGAATTTTCGCAACAGAACCGGAGTCTCTGGAAGAATTACGACGACGCATTGTTGAAGAATGCCGTCTAGTAATTCCACAAATGCTCCAGAATGTCCGAGCTCTTTTTGAACAAAGTTTGTACTTTTGTATGGAAGCTGGTGGTCAACAATTTGAACACTTACTTAACCGAATAAACATTTTTGAACGTTCTGTTTAGTTTTTAGTTTTTTTGGAACGAAACAATTTTTTTCTCGAGGGACAACATGGCCAATGCTGTAAGTCTGTCTTGGCTCATGATATTTCTTTAAAATGTCTTAACGCGTTTTAAAGTAGAAAAGCATCTTTCGCCTTCTGAAGTGGTCATTGGAATCGTTGTTACAATATTACATAGTTTATAAATTTCGGAAAATGCTTTGTTAAGGTTATTTTCCTTTAGAAAATTGAAGAAAGCACTAACACCTTCCATAGATCAATACACTATACAAATGGTCTTTGAAAGAAAATCGATCTTTTAATTGTGTTATAACGTCACATACTTCTATAAAGTGCCGGGCACCTGCCGACGGCCGGATATTATGACGGTCACACAATATGTGTGACCCCTCCAGGCGATTTTAAACTCGACTAGTCGCCCACGCCTTTGGGCCCCTATGGGCCCACGCCTTTGAATGATTATTCAAAGGCCCAAGCGAGCGTAATGCGTCGGCGGTTTCAGGATGCAAATCAAAGTCTGCCCTAGAATTCAAAGTACGGTGACACGATGCAAAAGTCAAAATCATCATTTGTGGTATAAAAGGAATAATAATTAGGATGTGAATAGTTTGTCGTATAAAATTAATTTATATTATTGTAACAGTCTTTTATAGTAAATTAAAACAAAAGAAATATATTTTTTCTATTGAAATTTGGGCTGGGCACGTGCCATTGTGCCCCTTATCGCCAACCGCCACTGCTTAAGTAAGTTTTTTCAGTTTCTAATGTAGATCTTTACTTTGTTACAGTTCACTTCCACATTGCTCATTTATTTGAAGTCCAAGGAAAAGTGAAGATTGCAAAAGAAAAATACGAACTTCTACTTCGAGATAAAAGTTTAACAGCTGGTCTAAGAGCTGAAGTCTTTAGGCAGTTAGGTAAGTTTTGTACAAAGTTTCATACTTAGGCATATTAACTATAGTAACTTACCCTTTTTTTAGTGGTTTTTACCTGTTATTAAATATATTTTTAAGCTATCTAAGTTCACCGGTGGTTTATGCCTTTAGAATTAAATTGATATATTTTTTAACGAATCGTCGTAGAAAAAAATCGTTTTGTGGAGATAGCAACTTTTAAATTTTGAAAAAATTCTTCAAATAACAACGAACTAAAGCCCCTTAAACCCGTACCCGGGGTCAGTTTCAACACACCATAACCAAAAAAATAATGCGCTTATTTTGATGAAGTTTGGTAGGTATGTACCTTCCTTTTGTCAGTGGCTTTTTTTTCCTTTAGGGCTCGTCCGCGTCTTTGCCGCCCCGATAGCACCGCAGCCTTTGGCTTGTTGTGCATGCCCTTTGTCTTTTCTACTCCACCTATTCCAAAATCACTGTGCCTTGAACTAGTCTACACAGCGATTGGTAGGGTGAAGTTTTATATTGCTCTGTCTCCGGTCTAAGCTGTCCGTAGATCAGTTGTCTTTTGCGGTCCAGAGATTTACACTCGCAGATCCAGCAACACCTCCATGGCGGCTATTGGGGTTGAAGTTATCTCCCCTCTGATGCCGAGGCAAGCCATCCTTTGGATGTTGCCTAGCTTTTGTTTGGCACTGGATTGTGTCACCTTAGGCCACCACACCAGTGCCGCATATGTTAACGATGGTCTGACCACCCTTGTGTACAGCCAGTGGGCCATACTAGGTCTTAGTCCCCACGTTTTTCCATATAGCCGCCTAGTGACGGCTAGGGTCATAACCGCCCTGCGCAGTATTTTTTCAACGTGACCATTACAGGTTAGCTTGGAGTCCAGTACGACCCCAATATATTTTACCTCGCTGGCCATTGGGATGTTTCTACCGTATAGAGTGAGTGTTTTGTGGCCCTCCCACATACAGAAGCCAGCGAAGCTTACCTGGTCGGTCTGTTCGAAGACACCAACCTTTGCGCAATTCACGCCAAACGTGTGACCTACTCCTTGTAAACGGTATGACGGTTGATTTCTCGGGGCTCACCTCGAGCCCTTGGTCGACCGTCCACCTTTCCACCACTTTCAGTGCTGTCTGTAAGTGGCTTGGATAGATTGTAGATTGGTTGTAGATTGTTTAATGATGTCCTCTCAGCGGCGGCACCCCAATGAATCTTTTGTGTATGACCCTTTTTCATAATAGTTGCTCAAAAAGTTCAAACTTTTTATGTGGTGTACTGTAAGACTAGATGCATTCTCGCAACAATTAGAACCGTAGACCGGTTTCGCTCTCATTAGAGCTCTTCAGTACGGCATACTAATTGTTGCAAAAATGCACCAAAAATAACACGGCTATCGTATAGCCAGTCTTAAAACTCTAAGTGAGTGGTGAACGTGTCGCCACCTAGTTCGGAACCAAGTAGTATGTTGTCACGCCCGCTCCAAATAACACAGAGTGTTAAAAATAGAGACAGTATACAACTAACTGACGGGCGTGACAACATAGTACTTGGTTCCGAACTAGGTGGCGACACGTTCACCACTCACTTAGTGTTTTAAGACTGGCTATACGATAGCCGTGTTATTTTTGGTGCATTTTTGCTACAATTAGTATGCCGTACTGAAGAGCTCTAATGAGAGCGAAACCGGTCTACGGTTCTAATTGTTGCGAGAATGCATCTAGTCTTACATACTTTGTCCCTATATTGGGGTAGAAATGGGCCAGGGCTAACAATTTTTTAAATTGTTAGTTAGTTGTATACTGTCTCTATTTTTAACACTCTTTGTTATTTGGAGCGGGCGTGACAACATAGTACTTGGTTCCGAACTAGGTGGCGACACGTTCACCACTCACTTAGTGTTTTAAGACTGGCTATACGATAGCCGTGTTATTTTTGGTGCATTTTTGCTACAATTAGTATGCCGTACTGAAGAGCTCTAATGAGAGCGAAACCGGTCTACGGTTCTAATTGTTGCGAGAATGCATCTAGTCTTACATACTTTGTCCCTATATTGGGGTAGAAATGGGCCAGGGCTAACAATTTTTTAAATTGTTAGTTAGTTGTATACTGTCTCTATTTTTAACACTCTTTGTTATTTGGAGCGGGCGTGACAACATAGTACTTGGTTCCGAACTAGGTGGCGACACGTTCACCACTCACTTAGTGTTTTAAGACTGGCTATACGATAGCCGTGTTATTTTTGGTGCATTTTTGCTACAATTAGTATGCCGTACTGAAGAGCTCTAATGAGAGCGAAACCGGTCTACGGTTCTAATTGTTGCGAGAATGCATCTAGTCTTACATACTTTGTCCCTATATTGGGGTAGAAATGGGCCAGGGCTAACAATTTTTTAAATTGTTAGTTAGTTGTATACTGTCTCTATTTTTAACACTCTGTGTTATTTGGAGCGGGCGTGACAACATAGTACTTGGTTCCGAACTAGGTGGCAACACGTTCACCACTCACTTAGTGTTTTGTGGTGTACTATCTTTTTGGGACCTATTTTACCTATTTCCTGGAGTGTTTAGGTCACCACTCCTTAGGTCACCACTCCAAGGTGTTTGAGTCTTTTGCAGAATTGGGCCATGCAGTCACATAGCAAGTGTTCTGTTGTTTCTATTGCTTCAGTGCAGTATCTACAGTGAAAGGGAAATCCTGGGAATCGAACCCAGTATCATTCGGTTCAGAGACAAACGTTCTTACCCCGAGACCACCAAGGCTTCAACCTGGAAGTAATCAATTGGAAATAGATATAAATGAAGCTGAATATATTTTATGTGATATTATTAATAATTAATTAAACTTAATTAAACTGTACAAAAAAAGTGTCATACAAAGTTTCCAAATACATCATGATGGAAAAACCACGTGTTGGAATTCACATTGTTATTTGAATTATTTGCATTGCATCAGGTATGCAAGCCATCTACGGCTTTAGATCACTAGTCCAACATAGTCGTTATGTCAAGGTAAATGTAGATTACTATTTTGAATGTAAACTTGTTATTTTTAATTTTACAAATACCCAGTTAACTATAATTTCTCAACAAAATTAAGGGAGCTTTTAACTAAGATTAACAAACAATTAAATTTCGGCTGGATCAAAACTTTTAATGAGTTTTATTACTTTAATTGAAAATGACCAGGGCGATGAAGATCAGTGCGGATTTAGACCTGGCCAAAGAATTAAAGAAGCCGGGATTTAAAGTGTACTTAAAACAGTGGGACAAAGAGGAGGATTGAGGAAATAGAAAATATGATTCTTGCTTTTGTAGACCTGGAAAAAGCATTCCCCAGTATGGTATCACCTTATGAAGAGGGGCAAGGTGGACAGTGAAAACTGCAGATACTGCACTGAAGCAGCGGAAACAACAGAACACTTACTATGCGACTGCATTCAATTCTGAAAGAGACTCAAATACCTTAAAGGGGTGACCTCAATACTTTAACACACTAGGAAATGGGTAAAATAACCCCCTAAAAGACAGTAGACTATATAAAAAGTGTTGAACATTTTGAGCAGCTATTAGAAAATAAGACTAGATGCATTCTCGCAACAATTAGAACCGTAGAGCGGTTTCTCTCTCATTAGAGCTCTTCAGTACGCCATACTAATTGTAACAAAAATGCACCAAAAGTAATACGGCTATCGTATAGCCAGTCTTAGAATACTCAGTAAGTGGTGGACGTGCCGCCACCTAGTTGTGGAACCAAGTAGTATGCTGTCACGCCAACTCCAAATAACACAAAGTGTTAAAAAAAAATAGAGACTGTATACAACCAACTCACAATTTAGTAAATTGTCAGCCCTGGCCCATTTCTACCCCAATATAGGGACAAAGTATGTAAGACTAGATGCATTCTCGCAACAATTAGAACCGTAGACCGGTTCATTAGAGCTCATTAGAGCTCTTCAGTGGTGCTTTGGTGCATTTTTGTTACAATTAGTATGCCGTACTGAAGAGCTCTAATGAGAGCGAAACCGGTCTACGGTTCTAATTGTTGCGAGAATGCATCTAGTCTTACATACTTTGTCCATATATTGGGGTAGAAATGGGCCAGGGCTGACAATTTTCTAAATTGTTAGTTAGTTGTATACAGCCTCTATTCTTTAACACTTTGTGTTATTTGGAGCTGGCGTGACAACATACTACTTGGTTCCGCAACTAGGTGGCGGCACGTCCACCACTCACTTAGTATATTAGAAAATAGTCATGCGCAAAAGACCCATTAGATTCGCAGCGCTCAAAGGCCAAGGGCCTATACGAGTCATTAAACAATCTACAATACTGTAATGTTATTGCTATTATTACATTACCATAATTATTACTCGTGTTATTTTTCTAGAAATACATACTGATTAATTTGGTTGTTTGTTTAGTAAAAAAACTATTTCTGGTCACACTAGGTATCACTTCAGTATATATAAGTAACAACCTTATCAGTGAGTTGACTCATAAGGAAGTTCGGCGAGCCAGTTTACTGTCATTTATTATACAGAAATATAAATACCAATGACTAATTATTTATTATTGTAGTTGATATTGTCTTTTAAGGATATGTCAGTTTATTTACTAGCCTGTTGTAGATTTGTGTTTAGCTCATTTCAAAGTTGACATTTGTGTTTATAAGAAATCATAATTTCTTCATGTCTGAAAGAATTTAATTTATTTTAATGGTATGCTATATATACTTAATAGAATATTATAAACTTCTGGGAAACAGCCATTTACAAATAGACGAAAACTTTTTTCTTTCGAAAGCTTAGACAGTATCTCTATTGCTTCATCAGTGAGGTCTTGGTGGTCCGGTGCAGAGGCCTTAACCACCCAGGCGCCCCGAGCGAGCCAATCATTTGGCGCCCTTTATTATATGATAATGATATAATACTCATGTATAATTATATATTAAAAATTCGGGACGCAGCAAGTGCGTTATGGTAGTGAATTTTCATAAAAATGCTTTTAATAGCAAATATGTGTTTTTTTTCAGAAAGCAGGCATCAAATTTGATTACCAGTATAACAAATATAGTAAAAATAATGTGCCATGTTTCATCAAAATAACTTTATTGTTTGAAAACGTACAAAAATTTCCGAAAGTAAACTTAAAGTGTAACAGAAAAAATCCGTTTCTTGGTCAACCTTATAGGTTAATAGCAAATTGAGCTTTTCAAATATGAAGCATTTAATCAAAATTCGCTACCATAACACACTTACTGCGTCCAGAATTTCTTAACTTACAAACATGCCTTATATTTCGATGGGAAATGCAAAAACATAAGGCGTTTTCGACTTAAAAAAATTATTTGTATCAACAACGACTTATGTTACATCATGTGATTGTAGAAATAATTTTTTAAGATGTAGCTCAAGACACCCTATAATTAATGTATACAATATTTTTTCATATCTTGTATAATGACGGATATATTGAGCTTTATTGATTTTTTACGAAAATTCGACAACGATAAACTCTATAGCTACGGCTGCTGCCAAACATAAGAGAAAGGGACTATTTGAAATGAATTTTCTGGAAATATTTTAGTAAAATGAAGGACAATGACGGTTGAAACTAAGACTTCAGAGTTTGTAGAACATTCTTCTTGAGACATTTTCTTTCCATAGCCCGTATTAGATTCAAGTTCTTTGCCTAAATGTTGCGAATTTTGACGTTTTAAATTGTCACTTTGACGTTTTGAGGAAAACCCCAATTTATAGTTCATTAAATGCCTATAACTTTTTTGTGTTTTGGCGTACAGAGCTAAATTTTTGTAGGTAGCTCACCTGTAACGATATAAACCAGCGTACCAAATTTATTTGCCCTTACTTTGTTAATTCCGGAGATATATATATATATATATATATATATATATATATATATATATATATATATATATATATATATATATATATTAAAGAAAACACAACATTTTCCGGGAAAACTTGGGCGGATTTTCCTGACTAACGAACTTATCCAATCTATTTGCAAAAGGAAGGTATTCACCAAATTTAATCAAAATCGGCCCATAATTTTTTGAGTTATCGGTGTGATATATATATATATATATATATATATATATATATATATATATATATATATATATATATACACATATATATATATATATATATATATATATATATATATATATATATATATATATATATATATATATATATATATATATATATATATATATATATATATATATATATATATATATATATATCTGTCTGATAACTCAAAAAAAAATTAACCGATTTCAATGAAACTCGGCAAGTGCCTTTCTTTTATTAATGGCTTGGATGAGTTCGTTAGCCAGGAAAATCGGACGTGGTTTTCCGGGAAAATTTTGAGTTTTGTTTCAAAAAAAAATTTTTTTCTCGAAAATAATAAAGCTGTTTTAATGAAATTTACTATATATGTTGCCTTGAGAGAGACCTTACTAAGTACCAACATTCAACTTTCTAAGTTTATAGAAAATTGAGTTATTCAAATTTTAAATTTTCTTTCGAAAAAATTTTTTTCCAAAAATTACAAAGTTATTTTAATAAAATTTGGTGGATATCTTTCCCTAGGGAAGACCTTACTACATACCAAAATTAAACTATCTAAGTTTATATAGAAAACTGAGTTATTCAAATTTGAAGCATTTAATAAAAATTCACTACCATAACGCACTTGCTGCGTCCAGAGTTTTTTTTTTAATTTAATAGATGCGCAACTCTTGTGAGGGTTCGTTGACACATGCGTTGGCACGCGCGGCGCCCTGGGCGACCGCCCGGCTCGCCCCACCCTACCCTACTTAGAGAGGCAGGGTTCGCCGTAATTTCCAGGATAGTGAGGATGGACTGCTCCCTGGCGCCGGTGATTGGCCTTAATCGCGGAAATAAGACCGCAGTCACTAAAAGGAATACAAAAGTAAACATACAATAGTTCATGTAGTAATGTGCAGAATGCTTAGCACCCATAGGGGTGGCGTGGGAAGGGGTCGACATGTAAAACACCGACATTACTGACGAATCCACAGTGGCGGATTTAGGCTTGCTGCCGCCCTAGGCCCTGTCTGATGCGCCGCCCTTTTTGAATAACAAAATTCAATTCATTTTGATTCAATATTATTATTTAAATATAATTTTTATTTTATATAATTACAAAACAATACAAATAAAAATTTAAGAAACTCTAACGAAATAAATAATAAGCATTTTTCTTAAATTATAATGTATTGCTCAATTTTTAAATCTCTTCTTTCTGGCTTTCGTCTGTGCAAAAACATTAACTATGTCGTCATAATCAATTTCTTGAAGTAGTTGAGCTTCAATAGACAGTAATGCCAAAGCATTAAGTCTATCTTGGCCCATGCTTGCGCGTAAATAAGTTTTCACCCTTTTCAACGTGGAAAAAGATCTTTCTCCTGAACAATTCGTAGCAGGAATACTAAAAAAAATACGTAGAGCAATATCTACATTCGGATAAACATCTCGAAGATTCCGAGAATGCAATACATTGCATATTTCTTGTGCGGAACCTACATCTTCCGGATTTGCTAAGGAATCTTTGAGTTGATAATGTAAATGAATACATTCAATCCCAAAAGTCTCTTCCAAATCATCAGGATACTTATTAACTAGTTTATTTGGAAGATTTTTCAATTCATTTGTGTCTATGTTAGATAAATTATCAAAAAAATTGAAATTTTCGTAAAGCTTTTAATAAGCACTTTTACGTCCGGCCAATTGTACACTCAAAGTATCTAAAATTCGTTATACACATTGGTGCGAAAATTTTCTTGTCCAGATAAAGGTGTTCTTTCATTTACCCGTGATTCATCTGCCTGAATTTTTCTGGTTTTCTTGCGACAGGTATAACAATAATAATCTTGAACTGCAGATAGGGCTTTGGCTCTTTCTTTATATTCGGAGAATTGTTTATCTCTCATGTCTTGAAGAAATAATACCAAAGAATTATAGATTTGCACCACAGATGATAAATCAGATTGAGATTCCTGAAGCTTCTTAGTAGCAGCATTAAAACGATATAACATAACATTCCAAACAGTGACTAGAATTGCTATTTCTAGATGCTGTAATTTTCGCTGCAATCTCGTAGATTCAGATCGGGTAGTCGGTTTTTCGTCGCTGTTTTAGGAAATAAATTCCAGTGCATCAGTTATTCCAGGCCACTCTTTTTCTAACGCAAAACAAGCATCATGTCTAGCAGACCAGCGAGTTTGAGAAAGACCCTTAAGCCTTAAACTTCTACGTTGCACCAATATCTCCAAAACGATGTGTTGATATAGTAAAAAATATATAAAGTTCTTGCAAAGTACAAAAAAAGTCAACTGCTTCGGTTACGGATTCAGCTGCACAAGTTCCTACTAAATTTAACGAATGGGCAGCACAAGGAACATATTCTGCTAATTAATTAATCGTAATTTTAAAAGCTTTACATATGTAAAAGTAATTTCACTAAAGACACAAACAGTAAAAAAATGATTTATACATTAATACATTATTTCGGCTTTAAAATTTTGGCGTTCTGAAAAGTTTGCCGCCCTAGGCCCGGGCCTCACGGGCCTAGGCGTAAATCCATCACTGCGAATCCATCATTTTATGGTCCCTGAGATGAATAGTAATTCGCCTGATACCGTTTAAAAATATTGTTGGGGTCAGATCAAGTAGGTGGTAAGTGGTATTGGTCAGACACCCCCTAGCACTTCTAGGGATGATTTAGGACTGCTTATGGTATTCTATAATATAATAAAACTGGTCAACGCCAGATAATCAGCTGGTTGTTTATGAATAATATATTGAACCAACTTTATTTTGCTTTAAAGTTATGTCGCAATATAATATTATTGTAAATGCAGATGTAGAGGCTTCTTCTCTGTAAGCGGTTTCGATGCTTGACAGCATCATCAGACAGTTGTGGTAATTTTTTAATTTTTGATGTTTTCTTGTTTTTAGGTTGGCTATATCGCTCCAATGAATCTTTAGGGGAGAAAAGTCAGCGTGTGACGTTAGCAATACATTTTCTCCAAAGAGCGATTGACATTGATCAAAACTCAGGACAAACACTGTATCTGCTTGGACGTTGTTATGCTGGTATTGGAAAAGTCCATGATGCCTTTATTGCTTATAGAAATTCTGTTGAGAAATCCGAAGGGAATGCAGATACGTGGTGCTCAATAGGGTAAGCTATCTGTTCAATAATTTACTTATTCCTCAATTGTGGCATAGAGAATTAAGGTCATAAGCAAAGAAGAAGACGAAAGCTCATTCCATGTACGCGGTGTTAATGTGAAGGCCCCATAAGGTTGATGTTCCAGTCACTGAGAGAGCTAAGGCTGAAAACTTGTGAAACCTGATAATCGAAATAATGCTGGGCAGGGTGCTCTAAGAGATTTACATAGAAAAATCACAATAGATTGTCGTCAGAAAGGCAAGTTGGCCAATCTAATGTAATCCAAGATAAAATGCAAAATGATCAGTAGGTTACATCAATGGATATAAAAGGCTGCTGTAAATACCTGGGAATACAGTAAACAGAGAAAATATACCACCCAGTAATAAATAAATCATAAAATTTGTTTGCCTCAGAGATGATATCGTTTTCGTTAAATTGCTGTTCTACTCTCCAAGGCACGCTTTCAGATTTGTTAGTGGTTCGAGGCCTACTTGTTCAGATTTTCCAGGAGTTTTCTCTTAGTCTCTGCCTCTCCTCCCTTCTTTTCTAAGTATGTGACCTTCAAATAATCTTGTCACCAAGTTATTATATAAAAGACCGAGGTTTGACACTGTGGCTGGAAACAAAAAGCAGAATCAGCCCAAAAACCCCAAAAATAATAAGATAAAGGTATCGGACATGCAGGTGGAGCAATATATAAAGTTAATTTCACTATGCATGTCTGAGAGTTTCTTTAGAACCGGTGGGAAGTTTTATCTGCAGACGGAGGGAACCACAATGGGAAACCCTTTGTCTCCCTACTACCTTTCTGAAAAAAACGACCATCCGATTTCTGAATATCCTTCCTCCGAGGTAAACTATTCTTGGTGACTTCAATGTTCATAATAAGGAATGGCTAGGATCTTCAAAAAGCGATCCACAAGGTAGAGCAGCGGAGCCCTTTGCAGTCAGCAATTCTGTAGCCAATATGGTTCAGCAACCTTCTTACTTTCCTCGCATCCCAACACACAGCTCAAATCCCTTGGATCTCCTTCTTACTACAAAACCTGAATGCTATAAGATATCAGTCACCGCCCCCCTTGGTCGCTCAGACCACGGCATGGTCACTGTTTCCTGCGCAATGCAACCCGACGTCACACAGTCATCACACCCACGTATCGTTTGGCACTACAACTCTGCGAACTGGGAGGAAATGCGGGATTACTTTTCATCATTTCCATGGGCGTCTGTCTGCTTCTTTCATCCTGACCCCTCTGGTATATCACAAAAAGTCACCAAAACTATCCAAGCTGGCATGGAATCATTTATTCCACGTACATAGAAAACCTCTTCAGCCACTCAAAAGCACTGGTTCTCTAAATCCTGTGACAAGGCCAGGCTTGAAAAGGTCAAAGCACAAAAACCACTTAAAAACAAAGTCCTCTCAAGCTCTAACGGCAGCAAACCCTTCTGGACTCTTGCTAAAACTATTGGAAATAATTTCTGCAAGCGCACGTTCCCACCTCTTGTTTCAGGGGATGAAATTGTTTCTACCGCCCTGGGCAAGGCTGACCTTTTTGCCTCGTTGTTCGCCGGCAATTCTACTCTCAACCCACCTCCAAATGTTCAACCACCAACAGTCCCCAATGTCGCGCATAAAATGACGGATATCATTTTCAAAACTAAAAAGGTATTTCTCTTAATACCAGGAAGCCTCTGGCCTTGACGAGATCCCAGCAATTGTTCTCAAAAAATGCGCACCAGAACTTGCTCCTGTCCTGACTCGTCTGTTTCAGACATCTTACAATAAAGGCATATTTCCTACTGGAAAACTGCTCGAGTACAACCCGTCCCCAAGAAAGGATCCAAAGAGCTTCCTAGCAACTACAGGCCTATTTCTCTCGTTTCAGTCGTGGTGGAAAAGTATATATACACCGAATTACTCAAATTTCTCGAAAAAACAGTCTAATCCACGAGAGGCAGTATGGATTCCGTCAGCGCAGATCAACTGCCGACCACCTTTCCTTCGTCACCCATTCTTGGAACAAGTCTATGGAACTACACGGTGAATCCCAGATTGTCGCTCTAGACATATCCAAAGCATTCGACCGGGTCTGGCACGCAGCGCTGCTTAATAAACTTCCGGTTTATGGCCTACCACCAAAACTCTGTACCTGGACAGAAAATTTCCACTCCAATTAATGCAGGAGTCTCTCAAGGTTCAGCTTTAGTCCCCTGCTTTGTTTCTTCTCCACATCAATGACCTCCTCTCTAGCACATCTAACCCAGTTCACAGTTACGCGGACGACAGCACCCTCCACTCAAATATACAATATTCTAAGCCTGTCTCTTTGGCCCAATTAGATGAGGATCGCAGACTCATGGAGGGTTCTGTCTCTGTGGATCTCCAAAAAAATATTAGACTGGGGAAGTAGAAATCTTGTACAATTCAACTCCACCAAATCTCAGTCTTGGTTTCTATCTCCGAAGAGATACACTAGCCCTAGACCCATCACAATGAACAACCAAGTTATTCAAAGTAATAAGTCCTTTTCACTTGTTGCCATTTCTGTGGATCAAAATCTCAATTGGCACCAACATGTCACATCAATTTCAAAAGCGGCTGCTAAGAAATTAGGTTTCCTCTTCCGGGCTCGCAAATACTTTTCACCAGCTAATCTCTACACCTTATATACTTCACAAATAAGGCCAATCCTTGAATACTGCTCCCACATCTGGGGTGCCGCTGCCGCTTCTACACTCGCTATTCTGGACCCCATTCAGAAGAGAGCGGTGACCTTACCCTCACCCAAAGGCTGCCATCCCTTGCCCACCGACGTGCCGTTGGTGACGTCTATCTCTCTCTTTTATAGATATCTGCACGGGCACTGCTCAGCGGAGCTTTCTTCCATAGTTCCTCCACCTGCTGCCCCAAAGAGATTTACCAAGGGAACAGAGCGAATGCATCCTTTTACTGTCCAGGTCACCAGACATAGAATATCTTGTTATGCCCGCTCTTTTGTCCCGAGGACTTCCAAGCCTTCAAGTCCAGGATTAACAAGTTGCCTCTTTCCTCCTTGTCGACACCCACGGCGCGGTAGTATTTAGGCTGTAAGCCCTCGTGGTGTGTTGTTGAAATATATAAAAAAATAAGACTAAAAAAAAGTAAAAAAAAGAGAAGTCACTAACTGAGATTATAACGCGTGTTATACATCTCGGCCATTCTCGACATGACAGATTTATGTACTAACAGGTATATATTCTTGTATATTAATTTTATAACGTCTTAATTATTTACACCATACAATTTTTCTTAAAAAAATTTTTTTCTCATATTTTAACGAAATGAAGGAAAATGACGGCTGAGACACATTTAGGAGCTTGTTAGGCATTTCGAGCCGTATTTTTAACTCATAAAGCGCTAATGCGTACTAATGTACGACTACCAGAATTATCAACTGTTTTAATCAGAGGCTTGTAATTCCTTTCTCTTTTAACCTAGAGATCTGAATTTTGGTACAAAGGATACTCTTTATGACAGAAACCAGCGCACCAAATTTGGTTTTAATTTTCGGAGATATGAATTTTTTTCGAAAGAAAATCCAAAATTTTCCCGGAAAACGTCCGATTTTCCTGGCTTTCAAAATTCAAAAGTCAGGATCGCCTTATTAGTGTTTTTTTTTTTAAGTCACTAAAACATATTAATCTTTGTTTTAATTTCTACAATTGTTTGAAGAGTCATTTTAATTTACACTGCTTTATTTAATCTGGTATGTTTATGTGCGAGATGATGTCAGAAGCTTTGTGCATCGATCACAGAGTTTTAGAGTTTTTAAAAATCTGGTAAAAAATATATCAATTATAAAAATAGTTTGATAAAAATAGCCAAAGCAATTGGTTTTAATTGCACATAAATGCTTCAACGACATTAAGAATGTAAATATAGCTAGTTAAAGCGTGGTTAGATGAAAATTTCGAAACAAATTAGCTACTTCAATTACTGATAATAATTGTTTGCTGGAAATGTTTAGTGTTTCATCATAATAATATAAAGGAACTTTGATTTTTGATAATATTTTAGTAATAAAGTCATTGGTTAAGTTTAATTGATATTCAATAGAATACGATGTCATTCTGTTTTCTCTAAATAGCTGCTAAACTTATTGTTTTCGTATAGACCTTGAAATCACAAGTATTACTACACTTTAAAAAATAGTTATTAATTGCCTCTAACTAAAGTAAAGAAATAAAATATGCGACAAATTAATTGTATGTCTCAATTGTTATTAACACTGTTTCTGTTTCTTATTACCTCATATCTTTTTTGGAATGATTTGTTATTTGTCCCCTGTGGGTCCGGGGACTAACTAAAAGAATAGGCCCATGGTAATTCCTACCTGTCGTAAGAGGCGACTAATCGGGGGCAGGTGGTAGTGGACTTTTCTTTTACGTGATAGTGAAGGATTTTTTCACGCGCGAGGAGATACCACCCCTTAGATCAAGGGGCCGGTGAAGTCTCGACGGACGTTTCCGGTTCTGGTGTATCAGTCGGTTTCCCTTCAAAAAAAAAAGATGATGGCTCCTCCTTGTACAAAAGATTCCGGAGATAAAATACCCCTCCATTCGGATCTCCGGAAGAGGGATGTACAGGGGTCGCCGGCGTCAAGATTTAACATATCCTTCTCGAATATATGTGGCCTAAATTCTAACCTGAATCGATCCACCATTTTCTCCAGGCTAATAGGTCCCAACTCCTCTTCCTCACCGAAACCCACATCAGTGCCAAAACAGGAACTAATCACCTTAATTTCCCGGGGTATGAGCTCCTTACTTCCTTTAGATTGCATGGAGGTGTGTGTGCATACATCCGTAGCAATCTACCCTGCACCAGACTCCCCAATTTAGAAACTGGAAGAAAATACATACTTTGGATGAAACTCTCACAGGGCTGCAACTAAATTCATCTGTTGCATTTACCGGTCACCTTCTGACAACAACTTTGTCCAGCTCTTCGACTACCTTTCTGAAAAAACCGACCATCTGATTTCTGAATATCCTTCCTCAAAGGTCACTATTCTTGGTGACTTCAGTGTCCATAATACGGAATGGCTAGGATCTTCAAAAACCGATCCACAAAAGAGAGCAGCGGATGGCTTTGCAGTCAGGAATTCTTTAGCCAATATGGTTCAGCAACCTACTTACTTTGCTCGCATCCCAGCACACTGCTCAAATCCCTTGGATCTCCTTTTTACTACAAAACCTGAATGCTATAAGACCTCAGTCACCGCCACCCTTGGTCGCTCAGACCACGGCATGGTCACTGCTTCCTGCACAATGCAACCCGAGGTGACACAATCATCACACCCACGTATCGTTTGGCACTACAACTCCGCGAACTGGGACAAAATGCGGGATTACTTTTCCTCATTTCCATGGGCGCCTGTCTGTTTCTCTCATCCTGACTCCTCTGATATCTCACAAAACGTCACCGAAATTATCCAAGCTGACATGGAATTATTTATTCCACATACACAGAAAACCTCTTCAGCCACTCAAAAGCCCTAGTTCTCTAAATCCTGTGCCTACCACCAAAACTCTGTACGTGGACAGCAAATATCCTCTCCAACTGGAGCATTTCTGTTGTCGTGGATGGCCATTCCTTTAAACTGTATCCAATTAATGCAGGAGTTCGTCAAGGTTCAGCTTTAGCCCCTACTTTGTTTCTTCTCCACATCAATGACATCCTCTCTAACACATCCAACCTAGTTCACAGTTACGCGGACGACAGCACACTCCACTCAAATATACAATATTCTAAGCCTGTCTCTTTAACCCAATTAGATGAGGATCGCAGACCCATGGAGGGTTCTATCTCCCTGGATCTCCAAAAAAATATTAGACTGGGGAAGTAGAAATCTTGTACAATTCAACCCCACCAAATCACAGTCTTTTTTTTTTTTTTTTTTTTCCCTCAGGGCTCGTCCGCGGCCTTGCCGCCCCGATAGCACCGCAAAAAAAAAATCACAGTCTTGCTTTCTTTCTCATAAGAGATACACCAGCCCTAGACCCATCACAATAAACAACCAAGTTATTCAAAGTAATGAGTCCTTTTCACTTGTTGGCATTTCTGTGGATCGAAATCTCAATTGGCACCAACATGTCACATCAATTGCAGAAGCGGCTGCTAAGAAATTAGGTTTCCTCTTCCGGGCTCGCAAATACTTTTCACCAGCTAATCTCTATACCCTATATACTTCACAAATAAGACCAAACCTCGAATACTGCTCCCACATCTGGGGTGCTGCTGCCGCTTCTACACTCGCTATTCTGGACTCCATTCAGAAGAGAGCTATACGTTTCATCAGTGACCCTACCCTCACCCAAAGGCTGCCATCCCTTGCCCACCGACGTGCCGTTGGTGACCTCTCTCTCTCTCTTTTATAGATATCTGCACGGGCACTGCTCAGATGAGCTTTCTTCCATAGTTCCTCCACCTGCTGCCCCCAACAGATCTACCAGGGAAACAGAGCGAATGCACCCCTTTACTGTTCAGGTCACCAGACATAGAACATCTTTTTATGCCCGCTCTTTTGTCCCGAGGACTTCCAAGTTGTGGAAATCCTTGCCGGCACATGTTTTTCCTTCTCCCCCAAACCTTCAAGTCCAGAATTAACAAGTTGCCTCTTTCCTCCTTGTCGACACCCACGGTACGATATTATTTAGGCTGTAAGCACTCGTGGTGTGTTGTTGAATTATATATATTTATATACAGGGTCGCTGATAAGTCTGGAAACGGTCGATTATCCGGGAAAATATACAAGGTGTCGAAAAAAGTTTTATACAAAAGTTTTTGGGTTCTTCAATGTCTACTAGGCGGTGATAATTTTATTTATACAGGGTTGGTCATACAGGCGTGGCACACCAATATTAATTTTTTTTTAATGGAACACCCTATATATTATTCGATATTTCAATCCTTCTCTTAATTTTGAGCAACATTTATGAGAAGCATAATGTACCTAAACTCAATCGTTTCCGGGTAAAAAAATAAATAAAAATAAACGCTACTGTTTTTAAAATCTATTGGATGAAGAACAAAAATAAATGAAAAGTAGAATATCTCTTGAAAACAATCTGTGAGTGTGAAAAGAACCGGTTGCGATGTTTTTAACATTGTTTGGAATCCCAAGATAAGATAAGATGCCCATAAGAAACGCAGTATTATTCTTTTGTTTTAAAATGTTTCCAGGACAACGAATGTCAAACATTCATTCAGTGTCAACAGTTTTGAAACATTAATAATTTAGTGTCAACAGTTTTTGTGCAAAATGGCAAGTTTAAGTGAAACCGAACGTATCGAAATTTTAATGATGATAGGGTACGGTGATAGAACACGAAGTTTTGCTCAAGTGGTGATTATGTTCAATGAGTTGCATCCTGAGCGGGAATCGATCTCCAAATCCACAGTTTCGAAAACTTTGCATCGTTTTCACGAAACTGGCGGTATCAAGGATAAACCTAGAACTGGAAGGCCAGTAACCGTTACAAATGAAGAAAATTCTTTGAATGTAATATTGGATGTGGTGGAAAATCCGAAAACTTCGGCACAGCAATTGGCTTTAAATCACAATATGAGTCGATATTCAATTCAAAAGATTACGAAGCGGGAAAAGTTCCGTCCATATAAAATTCATTTATTGCAAGAACTGAGTGAAGACGATTTTGATCGCAGAATCGAGTTCTGTGAACTTATTATGGAGAAGTTACGCCAAAATTTTAACTTTGCCAACCACATTTTGTTTTCCGACGAATCTACATTTTGTTTGAATGGACAAGTCAACCGACACAACTGTAGGTATTGGTCAGACGAAAACCCACATTGGATGGAACAAATTCACACCCAAAGACCGCAAAAAGTAAATGTTTGGTGTGCTATTATTGGTGGACATATCATAGGACCTTATTTTATACACGGTAATTTGAACTCTGCTCGATATTTGACACTTTTGCAAGAATCAATTGTTCCAGAGGTTAGTCGATTATTTCCGAACAATAACGACCCAAATCTACCAGCGGAAGAAATATGGTTTCAGCAGGATGGGGCACCCCCTCATTTTGGAATTGAGGTACGGGAATATCTGAATCAAACCTTTCCTGGCAGATGGATAGGGCGCAGGGGAACTATTGAATGGCCAGCTAGGTCTCCCGACATGACGCCGCTTGACTTTTTTTTGTGGGGTCATGTAAAAAATTTAATTTACCAAAATAGACCGCAGAATATTGAAGAGTTGCAAGCAAGGATTGTGCATGAAATTAATAACATTCCTCAAAACGCTCTTGTAAATGCAGTGCAATGTTTTGTTAAGCGAATTCATTATTGTCAGGAGGTCAATGGAGAACACTTTGAACATCTTATAAAATAGGATTTCAAACAATGTTAAAAACATCGCAACCGGTTCTTTTCACACTCACAGATTGTTTTCAAGAGATATTCTACTTTTCATTTATTTTTGTTCTTCATCCAATAGATTTTAAAAACAATAGCGTTTATTTTTATTTATTTTTTTACCCGGAAACGATTGAGTTTATGTACATCATGCTTCTGATAAATGTTGCTCAAAATTAAGAGAAGGATTGAAATATCGAATAATATATAGGGTGTTCCATTAAAAAAAAATTAATATTGGTGTGCCACGCCTGTATGACCAACCCTGTATAAATGAAATTATCACCGCCTAGTAGACATTGAAGAACCCAAAAACTTTTGTATAAAACTTTTTTCGACACCTTGTATATTTTCCCGGATAATCGACCGTTTCCAGACTTATCAGCGACCCTGTACATATATATATATATATATATATATATATATATATATATATATATATATATATATATATATATATATATATATATATATATATATATATATATATATATATATATATATATATATATATATATATATATATATATATATATATATATATATATATATATATATATATATATATATATATATATATATATATATATATATATCTATATATATATATATATATATATAAATATTTGTTTTGTTTTGTATCGCATAATGTAATTGGATTTTCTGTAAGATGGTTCTAAATAAACAAATACGATTCTTAATGTCCTATCAGAAAAAATAAGTACTGTTGTGAAGCCATTATCATTATTGTAAACTTTTAGTAAGCTATTTTAAGTATAGTTATTTAATTATAGGCTAATTTTAAATACGTTCACATTCTAAAGTAAAGTAAAACAATTCCTCTTTTATTTTAGGGTACTATATCAGCAGCAAAGTCAGCCTATGGATGCATTGCAAGCCTACATCTGTGCAGTTCAGTTAGATAAATGTCATTCAGCTGCTTGGGCCAACTTAGGCATCCTTTATGAAAGTTGCGGTCAAGCTCGTGACGCATATGCGTGTTATTTGAACTCAAGTCGTGGAGTTTCTAAAAGTAGTACAGACGAACCATTCGATCCTTCCAAGTACCAGAAACAGTGCTCTGTGGGTATGAACCCACATCTTACCCAAAGGATTAATTTTTTGCAGAAGCACCTTGCCAGCGCTCCAATGCCGAGTGTTACCAGCCAGTAAGTAAATGTTTTATTATTTTTTATGTTCTTTTTACAAAGTATTCTATAAAATACATCGTGCCAAGCCAAGAGCATATCAAAATATAACTAAGAACGTTATAAAATAAAAATAACAAGATGCTTTGTTTCTGGTGCTTATTTACCTAAAACTGTAATAAAAGAATGTGTCCTTGAAAGAGATCCCATAACTTTTACTTCGAAAGAAAATTCATATATTCAAAGAATATTTCAAAATTTACAGTAAGAATTCATCAAACAGGGTTCCCACTCGTCTGGAAAACCGGGAAACGTCAGGGAATTTGTAGATGAAAAAATTTTGTCAGGGAAAAATTGGAAAAAATTTTGAAATTTGACTAAGAGTCGGGGAATTTTTGCCCCTCAGGGAAAAATTACTTGTTTCCTTTTTATGATAAATAACTGAAACAATGTGTTTGCTTTTTGTGCAATTCTGAACCATCTATTTAATGATTTCTTTTTCAACAAAACCACAATAATTGTTTTTATGAAATTTTGTGTTCATTGGTCGTATAAATCACGAAAAGCAGCGGGCCCAGGGTATAACCTTGAGGCACTCCCGCGCACGTCGCTTCGTAATCTGAATATTCATCCATTGTTCGGTTTCTTTGGCTGCGGTAATCTGAATGTAAAATATCTTCTTTCCTATCAGTAACCTTGGTACATTACTTACTGCCCGTCAAATCAGTATAAAGAAAATTTAAGGGAACACCCCGCACGTCACAACTCCCCAATTGAGAGGGAAGGATAACAACATTCACGCAGCCAAAGGCATTCGACAGATCCACGAATACACCAGCCATTCTCTCCATTATTTATGCCCTCCCAAAGACCTGATAGATAGCTCTAGTAGTTGTTCTTGTTTTCATGAACCTATTTTGTTCATTTGTAATTATGTTATTATTTAGCAAAAATCTATATAATCTTGAATAATCTTTTCAATGATTTTTGCTACAAAAGGAAAGTAAGGCTATATGTCCCAAACAAAAACTAGGCAAGAACCAAAGGATGACTTGCCTAGGCATCACAGGGGCCATGTCTTAAACCCCAACAGCCGCCATGGAGGTATTGCTGGATCTGTGCCCCCCCCCCCCCACACACTTACTTATTATGGGGAGGCCAGGCTAGGACTATACAGACTAGCCTGCAATGGTAGACTGAAGATCAACCCAGGCTTCAGGGGCCACTGCAAAATTCAGGAGATCGTGAAGGAGCCCATGCTTGAAATGAGGTCAGACTTCGCGAGCCCGCGAATCTGCAGGGAAAACAACTTTACAGTGGAAATTGCTGACCGCGAGGCATGGCGGGGGAGACGCCGGGCCTACCACGGGACGCGCCCGTCTGAATCGCTGACGGATCCGGCGGGGAGCGTGTGACGGGGGCAAGTCTTTATTCGGAAGGACCGAGGGTAAGTCATAGTATTTCCCTCGGAGCCCATGCAACGGTCTTTCAGGCCAAAATGTACGCCATCCTGCACTGTGTGCGAGAGAACAAGATGAGGGGCAACACCAACAAGTGAATCCTCATAGCCACAGACAGCCACGCAGCCCTTAAGGCCCTAAGTAGCCCACGGATAAATTCCTGGCTGGTGAGTGAGTGCCGAGACGAGACGAGCGACCTGGCTGGGCAGAATGAGATCACCCTCATCTGGGTGCCGGGTCACTCTGGGGTCAAAGGCAATGAAGAAGCTGACAGTCTCGCGAAGAGTGGGTCAGCAGAACCATTTATGGGACCAGAAGTGGCTCTGGGCATGACAAAGACAGGGGAGCCATTAAGTCCTGGGTCATAAACCAACACAAGGTGTACTGGGCAGACTGTCCAGGTCTCGGACACGGGAAGTCAATAATTGAGGAACCCAGTTCAAAGAGAGCTGTGGAGCTGCTAAATCTTAGCAGAGGACAGCTCAAAAACATAACAGGTGTCTTGACGGGACACATGGCCGTCAAGAAACACCTGCATTAAATGGGGTGGTTCGAGGGGGACCTCGCATGCAGACTCTGCGGCGAGGGGGAGGAATAAGCCCAGCACATCTTGTGCGAGTGTAAAACTCTGGACCGCCAAAGACAACTAATCTACGGTCAGTCTAGACCGGAGACACAGCATTATAAAACTTCACCCTACCAATCGCTGTGCAGACTAGTGATTTTGGAATGGGTGGAGTAAAAAGACCAAGGGCATGCACAATAAGCCAAAAGTTGCAGTCCTATCGAAGCGGCAAAGCCACGCACGAGCCTGAGGGAAAAAAAAGGCTATATGTCTATTTTGTCTTAATTTTATGTGACCCTTCTTAAATGCCGGTACAATTTACGCAACTTACGCCTTTCAATAAAGTTCCCACACTAACAGTCCAGGTTTATTATGTGCGACAGTGGTTGTGCAATAAATTGAGCACAATGTTTTAGGAACTCCACAGTGATGTTATCGCAGCTAGTTGATCGTGTTTTTCAAAGCCGTTATCTCCTTGAAAACTTCATGTTTGTCAGTTGCATACATGTACCTACATTTACTTACTTTTTTGGTTGAATATAAGATGTTTTATTTATAGTTTTACCAATACTTATAAAGTGGCTTTTAACATTAGAGGACATTTTTCTCTGTGATTATGATGCTGCCAAGACATTCAAGGCTTTCCAATTTTAACATCTCCTACATAGAGATTTTTGTTTTTTTAAATTTTTTCTCGTTATGAAGAATTGAACTTGATTAGTAATTCATTTTTTAGTGTGTTGTAGCAACGTTTGTCAATCGGATGAATTTTTTTACTGTTAAATTTTGCAATAAATTATAAATTTATGAATAGAGAATGAAGAGAGATTTCAAATAAGGTTCACAAGTCCCTAGTTTTTTATTTAAAAATTTGGAGATTGTAACTGTCACTTGAAGGGAATTGAATAATGTAGGGGTGAAGTTTTCACGTTGTAGGATGTCATTTTTAAATCCAAAATCGACGTGTTTCCGGATTTTTTTTTAAATAAACAATAATTGAGATACTGAATTTATTCCATTTGTCAATTCCACACTGTACGTAAAGTTAATATAGTGGAATTTAGTTAATAATTTTTATGTTTGACAAATAGCATCAAAAAGTAACAAAATACATACTGGCATATTGGTAATCAACTGAATTTAAATTCAAATTTTTACACTTCTTGAGCTTCTCAACTTTATACCACTGTCAAGCAAGGGCGTACCCAGCGAGGGGCAGAGGGGGTAGAAAACACGTCGGCAGTCACCAGCACAAAACTTCAGCAGCAGCTGCAAAAGCGTTCCTTGAAAATGTTCCAGTTGATGTACAGTTGCAAAGTGGTCACCAGAAGATGATTTAAGAAAACAAACAAATATTGTCATCAATTATTTCTTGTATCATATTTTGTGGAACTCATGATTTGCCACTTAGAGGAAAGGAAGGAGATGAGAGGGTTTTCTTTGACCTTTTAAATTTGAGAATTGACTGTGGTGATGTGAAGCTAAAGAATCATTTGGATACATGTCGAAAAAATGCACTCTACACTTCACCAAAAATTCAAAATGAGATTATAAGATTATGTGGTGAAGTTGTCAAAGAAAGAATTATTGAAGATTATAAACAAGCAAAAGCTTACGCTGTAATGGCCGATGAAACAGGAGATATCGCTGGAAAAGAACAGCTTTCTATCGGATTGCGGTTTTATGATGAGAATCAATAAAAATCAGAGAGGAATTTGTAGGCTATGTTGAGCTAAAATCTCAAGATGCCCCTACAATTGCTAGCACAATTCAGAGTTTTTTAGTTGAGAATTGTGTTGGATTTGGATTTGACGGATGTTCTACGATGGCTGGAAAAGAAGGTGGTGTACAGGCCATTTTGAAGAAAAAGTACAATAAATCTTTATTTTTCCATTGCTCAAGCCACAAACTAAATCTTGTGGTCAATGATGCTAGCAAACTACTGGAAATAAGAAACTTGATTGCAACAGTTAAGGATACAATATCCTTCTTTCGTGAGTCGCCAGCCTGCAGGAATTCGGCTCCTAATCTATGAAGGCTCAGTGAGACCAGATGGTCTGAGAAATACAAGAGCATTAGAAAGTTTTCAGGCAGCTTCCATGAAATCGTCAATGCGCTAGAACATCTCTCGGTCGAAGGAAACTATGCTGCAAGAAAATTTCCCTATCAATTGCAGTGTGCAGTTACTAAACCAATTTTCATCGTAGATTTAATCATGATTGCAAAGTACTCTGCGATTTTGGAACCCGTTGTGAACGTTCTACAAAGTAAAAATATGGATTTGATTATGGTGAGGAAACATATTGGTGCAATCCTTGATGTCAACAAGAAGCATCGACAAGAAATTGAACATGTTTCTGATGAATTACTTGAAAAATCACATGATATCGCGGAGAAAGTCGGCGTTGAGTTAACAGTCCCACGAATTGTTCAAAAGCAAATACACAGAAGTAATCCGCCATCTGAAACTGCGACTGAATATTGGAGACGGTCGTTGATCATCCCTTATCTTGACTCTTTAACTTTATCATTGAATGTTAGATTCTCACACGAAAATACACCTGCTTTTGCCTTATCCCATCTTCATCCTTCATACATGCTAAAAATGACTTCAAAAGATTTGGAGAAAAATGCAATATCTTTCATGGAGTTTTATGAGTTGGGTGATATCTCTGCAGAATTAGATTTGTGGTATAATCTGTGGAAAAAGAAGGATTTAGCAGGAGACAAATTAAAGGATATTGAAGTGGCTGCACTTTTGGAAGGAGTCTAATATTTTTTTTCCTGCAACAATGCATGCACTCCTCATTTTAAGTGCTTTCCCATCAACTACGGCTACTGTTGAACGATCTTTCAGTACCCTTCGAAGGGTAAAGACCTGGCTGAGAAGTACAATGGGAGAAGAAAGACTGACTGGGTTGTGTTTGATGAGCGTCCATCGGAAATTCTTCAGGGAAAATCAGGACTGGATTGAAACGAGAGTTTTGAACAAGTTTTGTACAAATCCAAGAAAAATTATACTACTATAAGACATGTAACTAGAATTTTTTTTTTCAAGCAAATAATTGTAATAACTTAGTTGATAAAGCACTGCTATAATTATACATAATTTTCTTAACATTTTGGTTTCATTCACCTTTTCCGCGATAAGATGTTACAACCTGAACGACCATGGCTTGAAACCCCCCCCCCCCCAACGTTTTGATCCTGGGTACGTCCTTGCTGTCAAGTTGTTATTTTCCAGTTGTTTTGTAACTTGTTTATCATTACATTGTTAACACCTTAATTTCCTTGAGTTTTCATGTTGTTTGTGTGTTTTTTTTTTAATTCTCAAACCATGTTTCCTCCTACAGACGAAGGCAGTTGCTTTCAATTGAAGAAGCTTGGAATTTACCTATATCAGCAGAGATGTCGTCTCGTCAACAACAAAACTCCTCTCAGCAAAACCGAACAACACAGCAAACATACCAAAAAAGCTATAACCAAGTGTCAACACCTCAAGGTCCACCACCACCATACCCATCTCCAGGAAATGGTGCCAAAAGATTCAAAAGTGAACCGCTAGATCAGAAGTCACCTGTTATTACTCAGCAACCATCATTTTATTTATCCCAACAACAGTTGCAGCTGCTGAATTGTTTTCAGCAGAATGTCAATAATTTGACTCCCGCTCAGCAGGTTATTTATTTTTTAATTTTATTATTTTGAATAAGTGTTCTGTTGCTTTCCTTAAAATTTACTTGAAGGGCAAAACTTATGTAGCAGATTATTAATTAGATATTCTTTTATTGGTGCTTGGGACATTTTTGGGTTAATGTCTGGTAATATCAGTAATATGTCATATATATTTGCTTTCTGGAGCTGCAGAATGATATTTTCCCATGACACCGTACCTATTACACATCTGACAGTTGAATGGTATATTTATAGTTACCAAATAGTTTATTGTCTCCTAGATCAAATTGACATTTTAACTACCAATTATAGCTTAATTTACTGGTAGTTTTCACTTAAAAATTATTGTTAATTAAAGAAACATATTAATATTTAGAACAGTTGTTGAAATTGAACAACATAAGTGAAGCGCTTTGCAAAGAATATTTAACTTTAACAAACCTTTGTATAAAACAAAATATTTTTCAATTTAACAATGAGTTTTTGAACAAACTGAAGGCACAGCAATGGGCAACCCACTCTCTCCATTCATTGCGGACCTTTTCATGAGCAGATTTAAGACGGATTTAGCCAATGAAAGTGGGTATTTTCATAGAGTATGGGTTCATTATGTGGACGATACTTTTGCAGTGTTTAACACAAATATATGCAAAGTAGATGATTTTATTAAAAGACTGAACTGTCAATTTGATTCAATAAAATTCACCCACGAATTAGAAGTTAATAAACTTTCTTTTCTAGATTAAAAATAATGACTCTTGAATTCGATGTCCACAGGAAGGAAACTACCACTCTTAAGTTACATTTCAAATGACTCATCATAGGTTTGCACAAAAAACGGCTGGTTCAAATTTCTTAGTATATAGATTTAAAAAAATTTCCTTAAGTAAAAGTAGATATAGTATATTAAAAAACGTGGCTAAATATAACTAATATTCAGATTGCTTAGTGGAAAAATTAATTAATAGACGCAGAACAAAGAAAATGTTAGCGGAATGCACGACATTCAGGAAAGACAAAATAGGGAAAACTTGTTTGCCTACCTTTTGAACGGTGTATCACAAGGGGTGGTCCCGAGAGAATTTTTAAGAAAGCCTATTTGCAGCTAGGTTAGGTTAGGTTTGAATGTGAGTGGTCCATATCGGTCCCTCCACTGCGACCATAAGGTCTATTGTGGCTCTATTTGCAGCTAGCTTTTTCGACAAAAAATAATTAAAGAAATTTGTTAGGTAGTGCTACGAAAGATAAAGATAAAGTCACTAAAATGTCAGGTATCTATGACATAGGTTGTAAAGATTGTAATCTTAAACACGTTGGGCAGACTAAGAGAACCATTGAGACTAGATTTCGTGAACATCTGGCACAGCTGAGATACGATAGTGTGGACAAGTCATGCGTGGCACCACATATTTGGGATAGTAACCACCACATTGATAAAGAAAATCTGAAACTTATCAAAAATGTTAGACAGCCAGCGAAGCTAGATGCTTATGAAAGTATTTATATTTGTTTGCCCTCTGACTGGGATACAGATAAAAAACTCCGAAACTTCGTAAACAGGTAAAATAATAAAGATAGATCAAAAACCTCGTCCCGTAATAAGAATATACAGAAATTTTGCCTGCGATTTAGTCTCCCTCTCGGTATCGGTCTCTACCTAAAACTCAGTATATAAAATGATGTTTATAGTAGGATGCAGTTTAGAATTTTTTATCTTTTGATGACGCTAACCTCGTTAGTGAAACGATCGTCAGGTTTTATAAAAGATGTGTTGTGCTAATTTGGGTTCTCCCAGTGTATTTATTTGTTGACACATAAAATATGATTGTAACACTAAGTGAGTGGTGAGACACGAAGCAACGTGCCGCCACCTAGTTGCGGAACCAAGTAGTATGTTGTAGTCTAAGAGCCAGAGGTGAAAAAATTCTCTGAATTTACAAAAGCTGATTTTTTTATAGTTAATTAGGTACGCTGTGCACGTACACATATTCTGGTCAGTCAAGCGAATCTTAGAACAGATGCCACAGGTGTGCCAACAAAGATGTCGCT
The DNA here is from genome assembly GCA_964006375.1 of Tillus elongatus. Lineage (NCBI taxonomy): Eukaryota > Metazoa > Arthropoda > Insecta > Coleoptera > Cleridae > Tillus > Tillus elongatus. The sequence continues at coordinate 15,600,653 of OZ023269.1, read as the reverse complement.
TTTACCGGGGTAATAAAATGAATTTACAAAAGCTGATAATTGTTATACAGATTCTATATTGTATAACAATAAAAGTTATGTCAGTCAGTCAGCTGCATACGGGAACAGAGCTGGTCAGTCAGTTGGGATGTGTGTATGAAAAATAAATAATGTGAAATTTATTTGCAAAGCTTGGAATTTGTTTTGTGGGTATATATTGATCTGTGAAACATTAAAAAAATAGTCAGTCACCTGTTTTGTAGAACAACGCCCGTCAGTCAGCGAAAAAAGGTATACAAATTTCGTGCGCGCCGGCGGCGTTACAGGCGGCATGCTCGCTCTTCTCCTCCCATTATTATTTGAAATATCAGAAAAATATGTGAAATTATAAATTAGTAATTTATTGTTTTATTAAAACATATAAGTATATTAATAATGTTAACCGACAATTTATTTATTTATTTAATATTATCCCGTTACACATTATTAAATAAATAAATTGTCTGTTAATATAATTATATATATATATATATATATATATATATATATATATATATATATATATATATATATATATATATATATATATATATATATATTATCGATAAAAATACCAATTATTAACTTATAATTACAAATTATAATTTCACATAGTTTTCTGATATTTTAAATAATAATAATGGGAGGAGAAGAGCGCGAGCATGCCGCCAGCGCGCACGAAATTTTTATATATTTTTTCGCAGACGAGCGTTGTTCTACAAAACAGTTGACTGACAATTTTTTTTAATGTTTAACAGATCAATATATACCCACAAAAAAATTTCCAAGCTCTGTAAATGAATTGCACATTATTTATTTTTCATACACACGTTCGAACAGACTGACCAGCTCTGTTGCCGTATGCAGCTGACTGACTGACATAACTTTGTATTGTTATACAATATAGAATCTGTATAACAATTATCAGCTTTTGTAAATTCATTTTATTAGCCCGGTAAAAACGACACCTTTGTTGGCGCACCTGTGGCACCTGTTCTATGATTCGCTTAACTGACCAGAATATGTGTACGTGCACTACCTAATTAACTATCAAAAAATCAGCTTTTGTAAATTAAGAGAATTTTTTCACCTCTGGCTCTCCGTCTATTGTCACGCCAGCTCCAAATAACACAAAGTGTTAAATATTAGATACTGTATACAACCAACTAACAATTTAGTAAATTATCAGCCCTGGCCCATTTCTACCCTAATATAGGGATAGTCTTACATAAAATATGGGTTTATAGTTGATTTTGGTCTATGTTGATGGAAGTTCAGCAATGTTTCTAATAATCTTCTAATTGCTACTGTGGTTAAATCTTGTTAAGTGTAAAACTTCAAGTAATTTTTAAGTATTTGGTGGAATAATAATTTGATACTATTGTTTAATAAATGCAATTTTTAAAAATTTGAATGTTATAGGTATGGTTGAATTTACAATATTTTCTTCATTGTTTTCATTTTTCTTAATTTTGTTTTGTTTAATGGTGTCGATTTTATTACAATTTTAGTGGTATTTATCTAGTGTGCTTTAAAAAGGGAATTGTCTCATTATCTCAGAATCTTTACGTCTTATGTAATTGTCTACTAGTATCTATCAAAGCAGTGTTTATAATATATTTTCAACAAGCAATATTTCATGTATAATATTGTTATTGAGAATGTATTGTAATGAAAAAAAAAGCATGCTGAATATTCGTCAAGGGACTTCCAAGCCAATCAGGACTTCAATGTTGTATTTTTTAATTATATATGTAGACCATCGCTCGTCTGAAAGTTTCTTTTTTAATTTATTGTTTCTGAAGGTTCAATTTAGTATTTCTAGTAATAGATAACATCCAACTGCCTTATTAGTGTCAGTGTTTGAATCTGTAATTATAAAATATAAGTAAAGAAATGTTGTTAATAGGTATGTCATACCTGAAAATAATATCTAGAGGTGTGAGAACCTTCGAAATTTCGAACCGAACCCATAATTCAACCAGAACCTTTGGTTCGAACAAATATTCATTCTAAATGATGTTGAAGTAGTTCGAAGTTCGAAATACATAATTTGTTGATTATTGGTTAATAGTGGACTGTATTTTAGTGGAGGTTAGTTGAAGTTCAAAACAGAGAATGTTAAACTTAACAATACTATCTTTATTATATACACAAAGGAAACCGTACAATGGACCGATGGAAAGGTCTGGTCGCTTCGAGATCGACATACAAATAGGCAGAAGCAACCACTTACATCTTTCGGTTACAATTTAATTTTAGGGGTGCCACCGTAAAACAATTTAGGGTATCTTTAGTACAATATTGGTAGTTATATACGACTGGGGTGCCTCTGGTGAAATTATGTAATAACTACAAACTAAAAACATTATATACAATTCTGGCGGGAACCGACATAATTCTCCAAAATAGTTGGAAGTTCGTTGCTCAGGACTACCAGGAAGTTGAACTTTACAGTCATTCAATGCTGCCAAAGGTAGCGAAGTTGTAACTCGGTAACAGCCCCGTTAGCTCGTTGTAAACTTGGTATTGGTTCCATTAAGTCGGTAGTGTGATTCCAGGAGATTCCACTCATGCATATTTTGACAGTTGGTGGGTATTGAGACCCGATAAAGCCATTTAACAATCACAGAATATTTTTTGTTTACATATCCTAGAACCCAGACGCGTTTTTCGGTTACAACATTACGATAGCAGCAACTTGCTCAAGCACAATGCCATTATCATGGCAGTTGTTATATTTTAATATGTACCGAATTAATAATTATTTATAATTTATGAAAAAAGTGATTGACGAGCTTCAGTAGGATGCGAATCCATAACAACTGAAACAAAGCCAATGGTCTAGTTGCTAAGCTACTGAGACCGCTAATTCAGATATAGATCCCAAAAATATAACAATTGGTCAATGCCAAATGGTAGGTGGAGAACAATTTGAACATGCACACTAAATTTTGTTTGTTTTCCTTAGTTCAATAATTTTTTCCATTAAATTTACGTTTCCATTTTTTTATGGAAATAATGCTATTAGTGAATTTTTATTTTAAAAAAATTAACAGAGAGGTATCGGTTTATATATATATATATATATATATATATATATATATATATATATATATATATATATATATATATATATATATATATATATATATATATAACATCTATCTGAGGCCTAGGGTTGAACACACTGAGACCCCACAGAATATCTCCGGCGAGATTTGGGGAGTAGGCAGATTGAGGCCCCTTAATCGAGCTACAACAACCCAACCCACCTTTATCCACCGCTCTAAGGAGTAGGCAGATTGAGGCCTTAGAGTGTCTTTACATATTTCCTTTACCTCTTGAAACCAACCCAACCCACCTTTGTCCACCGCTGTAAGGAGTAGGCAGATTAAGGCCTTAGAGTGTCCTTACATATTTCCATTACGTCTTGGAACCAACCCAACCCACCTTTTTCCACCGCTCTAAGGAGTAGGCAGATTGAGGCCTTAAATTGTCCTTACACATTTCCTTTACCTCTTGGAAATGGCTCCAAAACAGGAGCCGAAACGTCGAGTTTTCATAAATTCTGGACGCGGTTCAACCCGAGAACCAAGTATGTCTCATAATATATATATATATATATATATATATATATATATATATATATATATATATATATATATATATATATATATATATATATATATATATATATATACTTTTATTAAGAGCTTGGATGAGTTCGTTAGCCAGGAACATCGGATAAGGTTTTCCGGGAAAATTTTTAGTTTTCTTTTAAAAAAAAAAATCTTTATCTCAAATTACAAAGCTATTTTGATGAAATGTGGTGGGTATGTTTCCTTGGGAAAGGCCTTACTACGTAGCAAAATTCAACTCTCTAGGTTTATAGAAAATCGAATTATTCAAATTTGAAGCCTTTAATGAAAATTCTGTACCATAACGCACTTGCTGCGCCCCGATTTTTTTTTATTGTTTTCTTCACTCGAATGTGGAAAGTTCTCTTTTTTAGTTAATAAAGTACATTAGCACATATGCATAGTTGTTCCCTTTTCTTCTTAGTTATTCAGTGTTAAACTGCTGTCACGCCAGCTCCAAATAACACAAAGTGTTAAATATTAGACACTGTATACAACCAACTAACAATTTAGTAAATTATCAGCCCTGGCCCATTTCTACCCTAATATAGGGATAGTCTTACATAAAATATGGGTTTATAGTTGAGTTTGGTCTATGTTGATGGAAATTCAGCATGTTTCTAATAATCTTCTAATTGCTACTGTGGTTTTTGTGGTTAATTCTTGTCAAGTGTAAAACTTCAAGTAATTTTTAAGTATTTGGTGGAATAATAATTTGTTACTATTGTTTAATAAATGCAATTTTTAAAATTTTGAATGTTATAGGTATGGTTGAATTTACAATATTTTCTTCATTGTTTTCATTTTTCTTTATTTTGTTTTGTTAAATGGTGTCGATTTTATTACAATTTTAGTGGTATTTATCTGGTGTGCTTTAAAAAGGGAATTGTCTCATTATCTCAGAATCTTTACGTCTTATGTAATTGTCTACTAGTATCTATCAAAGCAGTGTTTATAATATATTTTCAACAAGCAACATTTCATGTATAATATTGTTATTGAGAATGTATTGTAATGAAAAAAAGCATGCTGAATATTCGTCAAGGGACTTCCAAGCCAATCAGGACTTCAATGTTGTATTTTTTAATTTTATATGGAGACCATTGCTCGTCTGAAAGTTTCATTTTTAATTTATTGTTTCTGAAGGTTCAATTTAGTATTTCTAGTAATAGATAACATCCAACTGCCTTATTAGTGTCAGTGTTTGAATCTGTAATTATAAAATATAAGTAAAGAAATGTTGTTAATAGGTATGTCATACCTGAAAATAATATCTAGAGGTGTGAGAACCTTCGAAATTTCGAACCGAACCCATAATTCAACCAGAACCTTTGGTTCGAACAAATATTCATTCTAAATGATGTTGAAGTAGTTCGAAGTTCGAAATACATAATTTGTTGATTATTGGTTAATAGTGGACTGTATTTTAGTGGAGGTTAGTTGAAGTTCAAAACAGAGAATGTTAAACTTAACAATACTATCTTTATTATATACACAAAGGAAACCGTACAATGGACCGATGGAAAGGTCTGGTCGCTTCGAGATCGACATACAAATAGGCAGAAGCAACCACTTACATCTTTCGGTTACAATTTAATTTTAGGGGTGCCACCGTAAAACAATTTAGGGTATCTTTAGTACAATATTGGTAGTTATATACGACTGGGGTGCCTCTGGTGAAATTATGTAATAACTACAAACTAAAAACATTATATACAATTCTGGCGGGAACCGACATAATTCTCCAAAATAGTTGGAAGTTCGTTGCTCAGGACTACCAGGAAGTTGAACTTTACAGTCATTCAATGCTGCCAAAGGTAGCGAAGTTGTAACTCGGTAACAGCCCCGTTAGCTCGTTGTAAACTTGGTATTGGTTCCATTAAGTCGGTAGTGTGATTCCAGGAGATTCCACTCATGCATATTTTGACAGTTGGTGGGTATTGAGACCCGATAAAGCCATTTAACAATCACAGAATATTTTTTGTTTACATATCCTAGAACCCAGACGCGTTTTTCGGTTACAACATTACGATAGCAGCAACTTGCTCAAGCACAATGCCATTATCATGGCAGTTGTTATATTTTAATATGTACCGAATTAATAATTATTTATAATTTATGAAAAAAGTGATTGACGAGCTTCAGTAGGATGCGAATCCATAACAACTGAAACAAAGCCAATGGTCTAGTTGCTAAGCTACTGAGACCGCTAATTCAGATATAGATCCCAAAAATATAACAATTGGTCAATGCCAAATGGTAGGTGGAGAACAATTTGAACATGCACACTAAATTTTGTTTGTTTTCCTTAGTTCAATAATTTTTCCATTAAATTTACGTTTCCATTTTTTTATGGAAATAATGCTATTAGTGAATTTTTATTTTAAAAAAATTAACAGAGAGGTATCGGTTTATATATATATATATATATATATATATATATATATATATATATATATATATATATATATATATATATATATATATATATATATAACATCTATCTGAGGCCTAGGGTTGAACACACTGAGACCCCACAGAATATCTCCGGCGAGATTTGGGGAGTAGGCAGATTGAGGCCCCTTAATCGAGCTACAACAACCCAACCCACCTTTATCCACCGCTCTAAGGAGTAGGCAGATTGAGGCCTTAGAGTGTCTTTACATATTTCCTTTACCTCTTGAAACCAACCCAACCCACCTTTGTCCACCGCTGTAAGGAGTAGGCAGATTAAGGCCTTAGAGTGTCCTTACATATTTCCATTACGTCTTGGAACCAACCCAACCCACCTTTTTCCACCGCTCTAAGGAGTAGGCAGATTGAGGCCTTAAATTGTCCTTACACATTTCCTTTACCTCTTGGAAATGGCTCCAAAACAGGAGCCGAAACGTCGAGTTTTCATAAATTCTGGACGCGGTTCAACCCGAGAACCAAGTATGTCTCATAATATATATATATATATATATATATATATATATATATATATATATATATATATATATATATATATATATATATATATTCTTTTATTAAGAGCTTGGATGAGTTCGTTAGCCAGGAACATCGGATAAGGTTTTCCGGGAAAATTTTTAGTTTTCTTTTAAAAAAAAAAATCTTTATCTCAAATTACAAAGCTATTTTGATGAAATGTGGTGGGTATGTTTCCTTGGGAAAGGCCTTACTACGTAGCAAAATTCAACTCTCTAGGTTTATAGAAAATCGAATTATTCAAATTTGAAGCCTTTAATGAAAATTCTGTACCATAACGCACTTGCTGCGCCCCGATTTTTTTTTATTGTTTTCTTCACTCGAATGTGGAAAGTTCTCTTTTTTAGTTAATAAAGTACATTAGCACATATGCATAGTTGTTCCCTTTTCTTCTTAGTTATTCAGTGTTAAAAATTACATTATATGTTAATTACAACATTTATTATAATTGGGAAGAAACCAACAAGGCTTGATGCAGCAAGCGCAATTTAAAAAAGACTAAGGACAAAAGCAAATAAGTAGGTATATGAAATGGTGGGCAAGAAAATTGATAAGTGTAAGAGAAAAAAGATCCGTTTTCGTACGAAATGTATTTCTGGTGTATTGCTACTTTTTGACCTCTTAGCTCTAATTTTTTTTTTTTGGTGTGAAAAAAAACTTTATCATACACAAAGTTTGAGTCCTTGTATCCTTCTTTGGCCTCCTGGGGAAAAATATTTGTCTATGACTCAAATTTTCGTTCAGCTAAAAACGTAGAATTTGGTGAATAGTATTATAGTCTATGTCAATGCAGTTTGCCCAGCAAGTTTTATTTCAATAACTTTACTATTTTCAGAAACATTTTCCGAAAAGAGACTTGAATTTTTCACTGAAAAACTATAGGTCATAATAAAAGTGTGAGGATATTCTTATTTCCTTTTTTCCTAGGTAATTTTCTAAGTATAATTTTCTCTGTAAGCTTATTGCATGGGCAATCATAAAATGCTTTAAGAAATTAAGAGTTTTTTAAGCAACCGATTGAATCTTGTTCGTCAAATAATACATTGTAAAATTAATGTCAATGGCAAATTTTACTATTATTTTCATCATTATTAACTACCTGATTTATTTTACGTTGTCAAAAGCTTATGGTTATCAGAGTATTCAATTTCAGTGAGTATTTTATAACACTGACAACACTGCTTATGTCGGAAGTAGTCAGTCGTTGGATCCATTGCTGACCCCATCTGTTTTACAATTGCCAAACTTGTCATCGCTCAGCACAGTGACAATACAGTTGCACTTGCACTGAATTTGCCTCGTGGAACCATAGAAAACGTATTGTGTGTACATTTATTAAAACCGTAATTAAAACAAAAATAGAAGGGTTACATAATCAGATTTTATTGAAATCAAATCTTTACATGTTCCTACAGATAACGAATGGTCAAAGTAATCTTTTTTGGAATATGTTGGTATATATAATCTTATCTAAATCATTGTAATATTTAAGTGAATTTAAATTAATTATAACTAATAACACAAAACATTTTTTGAAATGTGCGAACATTCATCACCATTTGTGGTTTGTCTAGATCAGGGATGGGGAAACTTTTTCCGTCGCGTGCCAATATTTACTAACGAAATATATGGCGGGCCAAGTTGTTGAATTTTTGGCTATATTATATTATATACTGAAATAAAAATATTGATATGTATTTTCTGAACAACTAATTTATTGTGCAATATTAAAAAATAACTTATCTAATTGCAATTAAACTTTTAAGTTTGCTGTGAAGTAGAAGGTTGAGGAGCTCTAGTCTTTGTGGGGACATGTGGAACTGTTTTTGTTTCTGCATGATTTCATTATAAACCGGCTTCATTTGTGATGCTGAAATTTTTAACAGTGAAAAAAGGTGGTCATCTGAAAGCCTATTACGAAGACAATTTTTTTTAGTTTCATTGTTGAAAACGTTTGTTCGCACAAATAGCTTGTACCAAACATAGCCATTATTTTTTGGGCGTGGGCAACTATATTCAGGTATTGTGTCCTAGATAACGACTTATAAAATTCCAATTTGCTGGTCTTAGAAATATTTGCTTCAAATGGGTATTGCATTGCATCTCAATTAGTTCAAGTTGGATGTTAGCGGGTGCTTCATCGACGTTGACATTAAAAGGCATCGAAAAAATATTTAGTGACGACTCAATTCCCTTAAAATCTTGAAATCTCTTGTCAAATTCCTCGTGCACTTTCTTCAGTTGTTGAGCGAACCTATTTAAGTTGTCGTCTGAGACAGGTGATATACTGCTCAGTTTGGGAAAATGTGTAAGTTCATTTTTCTCTACACAACTGCAAAATAATTCAAGCTGCAATTTGAAGGCTTTTAAATGTCCCCAAAGCTCATCTAAGAATTGATTCTTACCCTGAAGCTTCGTATTTAATTTATTTAGGTGTGACAGCAAATCAGTGAAAAATGCGAAATCAGGAAGCAAATTTTCATCAGACAGGATTTTAAAGTCGTCCCATTTTCCTTGCACCGTCAGAAAGTCTTGAATCTCCTTTCTTGAGTTCCACACTCTCTCCAATGCATTACCACAGCTTAACCAGATCACTTTAGTATGGTAGAGGAGATCAGAGAACTCGCTTTTGGTGGATTTTAGAAATTCTTGGAATTCTTGATGCATCAAACCCCGTGAATGTATTGTGTTTAACAACCACACTCAAAACGGGTTTTATGTCAATAGCTGCTTTACACAACACATCCTGGTGTATTAAACAGTGCAAAAATAACACATTATTATTGGGGTTTTCTTTTCAAAATATACCCATAAACCCCAAATTGCTGCCCACCATATTGTGTGCTCCAGCCGTGGTTATGTTACATAATTTGTCCATAGGCAAGTTGAACTTTGAAATACCCTCAAAACAAGAATCGCAAATAATTTTTCCAGTGGTTTTTCCTTTCAAGAATTGTAAGCTAGCTAATTCTTCGGTTATGTTGAATTCTGAATCAATTCCTGTGGCAAAAATCAGCAATTGAGCAGTGTTGCACACGTCTGTGCTCTCATCCACGGTTAGAGAAAAGTATTCAGATTCATTACATTTCTTTTCCAGCTGTGACGATAATTGTTCAGCGATGACGTCAATTCGATCAGTTATTGTTGTCCGTGATAAAGCTAAAGATTGAAACTCTATACTTTTTTCTGGACAAATGATGTTGCTTACAGCCACCATACAATCTTTTACAAATTCACCATCCGATAATGTTTTGTTAGTTTTAGCAATTTTGTAAGCTGCAACATAACTTGCCAGTGTTGCAGCCTTTCGAGTATCAGTTTGCTTTGTGAACATGTTCTGCTGTCCATGTAACTTCTCTTTTTGCGTTTCAACAAAAGACTTTCTTTCTGCCTTGGTCATAGATGAATATTTCTCATTTGTTTTTTTGTTGTTGAGAAGTGTCGAGATAAATTAAAATCTTTAAACACTGCAACTGTTTCATTACAAATGAGGTAAACTGGTTTGTCTTTATATTCTGTGAAAAAATATTTCCATGACCACTCTTTTTTAAAAACTCGACACTCAGAATCAACTTTGCGTTTTTTGGGCATCATTTTGCTGCTGTAACAAAACAACAGAGCCAGCATCAATACATCACCCAAACAAACATATCTTACAATCAAATCATTTTAATAAGCAAAAAGTAATGAAATTTACGTTACTCGTATATTATTATCTGAACAAACTGTTTTCAGATTTTACATACAAAGTATATGATTACATCTTACCTTGCGGATTTAAAAATGTAACCGTCTGTTAGCTGACTGTTGTAGTTTCGTAAGTAGGCGTACAAACATGCGATTTGAAGTAAGACAAAACTCGGACATCGGCAGTGCGGCGTGGACACGGGCAGCCAAGAGAGGGCGCGCGGGAGTGACGGCCGACCGCGCGCGCCCGCGCAAGCTGCAGCAATCGGATCGGAGTTTGGTTGTCACTCATACCGCCCGCGTTAGCGAAACAATACGTGATTCTTTTATGGGAGCCGTGCACTGCCAATTAGAATGAAATTTCTGACAACACGAAAACTTCACTTGATTTTTGTTTAATGATCGCGGGCCGGATTCCAACGCTTCTCGGCCCGGAGATGGCCCGCGGGCCGTAGTTTCCCCATCCCTGGTCTAGATTATGCAGCTTTTTAAATTGTTCCTGTAGACCTACTATTTCTTGAGATAATTACAATTTAAGGAGGCTGCGTTTTAAAGTGATACCTAAATGCCACCCTTAAGGAATATTTAACACATAAGTTTAGAATCAGTTTTTGTACAAGGAAAATGAATATAGTGAGCAAACCAAAACATATATTTGAGTTATAATGCACATAAAATTAAGGTTTTCAATTTCCTGGGCAGCCTAAGTCATTTAGTGGGCAGAGTATTGACCTGCTTAGCCAGGAATCCTGGGTTCAAAACTCCACTTGATCCACTCTCTTAAAGTAAATTTTCTTTTAATAGTACAAACTGCTGCATAAAATCTACTGAGGCTGTAGATTTTGTAGTGTTCGATTAAGTTGAATCTTTGCATACTTCACTCCTTGAAAGAGATTCAGAAAATTTAGGTACACTACAAATATCTACCTTCTAATGAAAAGAAAGCTCCGGTAAAATTTCTAGATCATCGAGTAAAACAGCTTCCTGGCATCAGTATTTGACCATCGTTGTAAACATAATCTGACATTAAATGAAAAATAGAACAGAAAGTCTTGTATTTTATTACTTTTGCATTTCAAGCACTGACAGCTTATTGTACGTAATTGTGGATTTATGTTATTAGATTGACTCCAAGCAGTGATCAGCTAGATCTCGCATAAGTGACTTCGTTATGACTTACAAGCTAAGATAAACATATCTATATAATAGTTTTCTGTTAGTAGTTATTTTTGCCTCTGTTATAGTTCCTTTTTACATATTTCTGACCTTAAAATTACTAGGCTCTAATTGGCTTCACCATAACTGTATGAAGGAACCATGTAATTCGAAAGTCTCAAGCTGATACAAATTATCCTTGCATACACTAAAATTAAGAATCATATTTCCAGAGTTTGATGCAGCAGTTGCAACACCAATATCGTCTAATGCAACAACATCAACAACAGTTAAGGCAACAAAGGCAGTCAACCCCGGTAACACCTGTTTCTCGTACTGGTGCTTCACCACCGGCATATAATGGAAGCAGTCAAGTTTATTCAAGCCTTTCACCGCACAGCAATGGATCCCCTTTGAATCCTATCAAAAGCTACTCACCTACAGGCAGTGAGAAGCTAATCCAACCAAACACCACAGCGGTTCCAAACATCTCCAGAGACATGTCAATGAATAATCCCAATCATCCAGATTTGGATGTTAGCGAAGAAGACTTGAAGGATTTGCTGTCACAGAAGGATCTGGCGACTACACTTGCGGAGAATTTATTGAAGCATTTTGGATCAGATGATATGGATATCAAAGAAGAAGATTCAGGTATGTGTGTTGTATATTCTCCCTTGTATTGGTGATTTCCAAATCTTTTATAACTTGTTTTTATGTATTTATTTGGCAGCAATGTGGATATTTTAGTGTACCAACATATTTAAGACTACAGATTCTGAAAATAAAAATGGATATATTGTTACGTTCTTCAGGATTCTGGATTTGTTGACTAAACAAAACACAGCTTTTCAAACTACTAATTTATTATAACCAACTATTTTCCATCAACACTATCAAGTTAAATATATCTCTATTACTAAATGTCCATAGAATGATATTCCGCTATACAGCTTCTATGATCGTTTGTTATACACCAACACTAACTTACTACTGACTGACTCTATGTGAGGCGCGCCTATTTATACTGTCCATAGAGATTCTAGGCCTTTCTACATTGTTCCTGTCACTTGTAGTTTGTTCTAGAAATATAATTCCAGAGTGCTCGCTGTTACCAACTCACTTTTTCAAGATGCTTGTGACCATAGAAGTAACAGAGTACATAAATTTAGTTCTCATAGAGATGGGCGTCACAATATATATATATATATATATATATATATATATATATATATATATATATATATATATATATATATATATATATATATATATATATATATATATATATATATATATATATATATATATATATATATATATATATATATATATATATATATATATATATATATATATATATATATATATATATATATATATATATATATATATATATATATATATATATATATATATGGTGTTAAGGCAAGCAACATATTGTTCATTCAGGATGATGATCTTGGGAAAAAAGCCGAGTTTCTTCCAAATCGGTTAATTACTTTTTGAGTTATCGGTGGGACTTTATTGCTCTTTTTTTTAACTTGCAGTGTCATGCTTTTTAATGGTGTAGCTATTGCATATATATATATATATATATATATATATATATATATATATATATATATATATATATATATATATATATATATATATTGTTACGTGCGGCAGGGTTCTGGATTTGTTGACTAACAAAACACAGCTTTTCAAACTAGTATTTATTATAACCAAGTATTTTCCAACACTATAAACACATCAACTAAAATATTTCTCTCTATTACTAAATGTCCATTCCACTATCCGCCTTCTATGATCGCTTCTTATACACCAACACTTACTACTGCTAACTCGCTTAATACTCCATGATCACTTTACTCTGCACCACACTAATTCAATACTGAACTAACTTACTCTGTGTACTGCTCGCCTATTTATACTGTCCATAGAGATTCTAGACCTTCTACAATATTCTACTCCTGTCACTTCTGGTCCCTTCTAGAAACATCATTCCAGAGTATTCGCTGTTACCAACACACTACAACTGACCATAGAAGTAATAAAGTCCATAAACTTAATTCTCATAGACAAATGTGACACTGTCCCCCCTCTTATATTCCATCATCCCGGTCGAATTCTGACATTTCTTGGTATGATGTAAGTCTGTGCATATGGACCACCTTCATCTTGCTCTTCGGGCTCCTCTGAATGCGATAGACAATGTCATTGATGCTTTTGACCACCTTATATGGACCTTTCCATAGTTTCTGTAGTTTCGGTGACAGTCCCTTGTGTCGTACTGGATTGTTGAACCACAGCCGATCTTCTTTAAAACCAGCTGAATTAGCTCGCACGTCATAACGGGTCTTCATGCGGTCGCTTTCTATTCGTATATGTATTCCGACAGCAAAGTTGATGGTTTTCCTTCTCGTCAATATGTCAGAGCTTTCTTCAAGAGAAGTTCTTACGTGGTACTGGCTCTTCCGTGTAGTTGTTCTCGTTCTGGTGTTTCTACTTGTACAAATATCTCGGCGGGCCTTATTCATCCTGTCGACATCGGATCTGTTCCAACAAATGTGTTCACTGACCTTTTTCTGGGTTGGCTTCATATTTACATGGTCTTTACACCCTTCATCTTGTACTTCTCCCATAATTTCTTCTCCACTTGCTGCTGGCTGAGTAACTGGATCGTCTCTTCCTCTCACAGCTCTTTTCACTGGAATGGCACTTTCACGGCAGACGTTGCTATTTTCTTCTATGGTGATTTTTCACACTACCAGGTTAGTGCCAGGCGACATTATTATTTATTCACCGCCGATAGTCAGGATGTTAGTGCCAAGATCAAGTTTGGCGCACTGACCCTGAAGTATATCCAAGCCAATTATAATTGGGTCTGATATGGTGGCGACTATGGCTCTCTGCTTTGCCTTCCATGTCCCAATTTGCAGCTCGGCGTCAGTTTCGCCAAATACCTGGATCCGATCACCACCGGCTGCATTTACTCTGTACACTCTGTCTGGCTCCCTTACTCACCATCTTGGAACCATGTCGCGGCGAATAATCGTCCTAGGTGCACCTGTGTCGACGACCATCTGGGTCTTATTACCGCTTACGTATCCGTTTACGACGAGAGCGCTGCCAGAATCTCTAACCTGAGAAATGGTTACCGGCCTTAGCTTCACTTTTTCCCTTGTGCGTGATCTTAGAGCCCAACATTCATCCCTTATATGTCCCACCTTGCTGCAGTTCCAGCAACGCCAGGCATTTGCATGGTAAGCTCTTATTGAGTGTCCATGAGGCGTCAGCCTTGTTTGTTCTGCTATTTTCTCTAGTAGCTGCATGATCTTGGATGAATCTGTTTTATTATCTTCTTGGACTTGGAGACTGCAAACTGTCACATGATTTTCCAACGCTTGCTTTACCGCTTCAAACTCCAAGCAATGTGGCAAAGCATCGTTTAAGTTTTTGTGTCTCGCCATCCTCAGCGCATGTTGCGTGTCGGTCTCTCTGATGTTGTCATTGAAGGTTTGCAGCGACAGCTGGTTTAAAAACTCCATCGGACCTATGGGGTAGGCTAATCGTGGCAGTTTGACAACGTCAGCATGGAGATGTTGGAGACTTTCACCCGGTTTCTGACAATGATTTTTCAACTGCAATCGATACAACTGTTGTAAATGCTGGTCGCCAAACCTCATTTCTAATTGATGTCTAATGCTGTCAAAACTCAGCGGTTCTTCCCTGGGAATACCTTGAAGCACATCTAGAGCATCTCCTCTGAGAGCTACAATTAACGAAGTCGCTTTCTCTTTCTCGCCCGACCCATTTGCTGTAGCAGCAGCTTCGAACTCGCGTAGGTAAATACCCTATGAAACTGAGCCATCAAATGTGGGGACGTTAATTCTTACGACCAGGCTATCTTCGAGCATGATGTTTCCTTTGGCTAGGGTTTTGCACTTATTTTCTAGTGATTGTATTTTCTGCTGCACTTCCTCTTTTATATTCGTCAGCTTGTCATGTACATCGTAGCTGATACCCCTTAATCTGCTTTCTACTTGCTGGAAGATGTCGTCTTTTACCTGTTTCATACGTTCATCGACACATCAAGTAATATTGTCAATTCTGCTGGCCTGTTGTAGAATTTTCTTTGTTTCTTAATCTCTTCTTCTCATTTCGTTCTTTGCTTCTTCGTCCCTTTTTCTCAGTTCCTCTCTTATCTCTCTGTCTCTTTTTCTCATTTCTTCTTTGGCTTCTTGGTCTCTTTTTCTCAGCTCTTCTTTCGCTTCTTGGTCTCGTTTTCTAGCTGCCTCATCTCTTTTTATGGCTTCTTCTTTAGCTTCTTCGTCTCTTCTTCTGACCTCTTCATATCTTTTTCTCATTTCTTCTTTGACTTCTTCTTGGCTCTTCATTTCTTTTTCTCATTTCTTCTTTGGCTTCTTTGTCTATTTTTTCATATCTTCTTTCGCTTCATCTCTTTTTCTCAGCTCTTCATCTCTTTTTCTGGCTTCTTCTTTCATTTCTTTAATCAATTCACTATTAGGGGCCAACAGGATTTTTGAAGAAAAATTCAGAAACATGCCTAAAACTACCCCAGTATGTATGAGCAAGAAGGAGAATGTTGTGGAAACACCCTCCTCAAAAGTTACAGGACCTGTGTGAAAATGGGTGCTGGGCGGGAAAGGAAATATAGAAGCAACATCAACAAAAACAGCTTAGTTGGACTTCTATAAGCAGCCTTTTTCAGATTTTGCATCAACACTTAACAAATGTTCTTCCCCCTCCAGCATGCCTATTTGCTCCAGGTCCCCCATCTTGTTTAGGGGTTAAAGGGACAACATCTCTCTTGTCTTTTATGCACAAAATACTCTACCAAGCAGGCCTGAACCACTGGATCTGATCTGGTGACCTGACCTGACCTGACCTGACCTTACCTTACCTGACGTGACCCTGACCTGACAAGACCTGAACAAAAAACGTGAAAGAAAACTGAAGAAAAAGTATGCATTTTGCAAAAAAAAAAACAATGTTAGTTTAAACTTACTGTATGTGACCAGTGATGAACTACTAATCTCAATAACTTGGCAACAACAAATTCCCACAATGTAAAAAGAATTTCCACAACATAAAAATACTATCAAAGTGCATATAAGGTAGTAAACTTCATCTATCAGTAGTCGATTTATCTAAAACTAGTTGGGTCCTAATATGCAGTATCACTCAACGTTTATTAAAGAAAAACCCCGACTGTGTAAGAAACCAAACAAAAGGATGGTAAATGGAAACAACATGAAAAAAAATATCAAATGGCATGTAGTCTGAGGCATAGATCTGGTAACACATTTAACAGAAATGTCTGATGACCCTGCTTGCATGTTATACTACTACTACTACTACTACTACTACTACTACTACTAGCTCTGGGAACGGTCGATTTAACCGCAACTACATATTAACATAATTATAATAGAATATGGCCTAAAAACCGTTGTACATACCTTAAAAGTTAAACAATGTGGTATATTTCATTTTTAATAACCTTTCAATGATACACACAATTAAAACATTTCGATTTGCAACAAAATTGTATATTTTTGCACCTGAGGTTATTACTGTTGTTTGGTTGACATATTTCATGCAGATAGGCGGTGTTATCAGGTACAGAAGGTCAGGTCGGCAGGAGTGTGTGTAAAAAGGATTTTAGATCTTTTATTTCGCTAAAGCGGCAAAACACTCTTGGGATTTAATTGCAAATAGGCGGTGTTGTTAGGTCCAGAAGGTCAGGTCGGCAGGAGTGTGTGTAAAAAGCATTTTAGATCTTTTATTTCGTTAAAGCGGCACAACACTCTTCGGATTAAATATTAAATGTGGCAACGCTGCTGAAAATTGACAATTCGAAACGTTAAAAGCGGGCATTTTTGAGAACTTCATTTCTCAATTATTCTGTTATTTATGATTTTTCCGTAATTTTTTTTTTCAAATTATTACTCTACGTAACATGAGCTTTCTTGTTGTGTGAGCCGTTATGGTCAATTCCAGTTGCGGTTAAGTCGCTCTAGCTCTTTCTTCTTTAATATATCACCCACAACATCCGACCAAATGTTCCTGGGTCTTGCATGACCTCTTACAATTTACATGCTCTCTATAAATTCTACTTGCCATTCTATCATCAAACCATCTAAGCAGGCTGCTATCCTACTTACTTTCAATAGATTTGTCTACATTACATTCTCTAAGAACCCATTAATTCTAACTCTGTCTTTCCTGGATTTACCTCTCACTTGAAAAATAAATTGTTCATATTTAATTGATTTTAAACTGGACGAATTTAAAATATTTTTGTTATATTTCAACAACTTTAAAGTGTAAACTGTAAATATAAAGTCAGGTTTATACTTTTCTGTTCTTCATTTTAAAATAACAAATAACCACCACACTATTTGGTTGACATTAGTAGTGACAAGAATGAAAGTTGTTTTCCTTCCCTGTTTTTCTTGGCCAGACTTATTTACATCAGCAGGGCATGCTGTATTTAAATCATGACATCAAAGGCCTGTTTTGATACCATTTAGTAATAAATACCCTGGTAAGATTTGTAATATGCCATTTCCTCCATTAACTACACTAATGAAAAATTAATTTCACATTTTTTTAAAGAATTCTTAAAATTGAAACATGGGAGAGGATTTATTGCATATAACTTGACAGAGTCTTACTAGGAAAAGTAACTAAATCCTGATTAGAATTTAAATAAAAGTGAATTAGAAATTGGAGTATAACCAGTGTGACCATAGACCTATGACTGTGACAATATTGTAAAAAATGTTTTCATTATAACAATTCAAAAATATTAATTAGTAAACTAAAAAAATGGCTTAATTGCCTGTTTGTAATTTAAAATAACCACACTATTTGGTTGGCATTAGTAGTGACAAGAATGAAAGTTGTTTCCCTTCCCTGTTTTTTTTTTTTTTGCCAGGCTTATTTACATCAGCAGGGCAGGCTGTATTTAAATCATGACATCAAAGGCCTGTTTTGATAAAAACATCATTTAGTCATAAATACCCTGGTAAGATTTGTAATATGCCATTTCCTCCATTAACTACACTAATGAAAAATTAATTTCACATTTTTTTAAAAGAATTCTTAAAATTGAAACATGGGGGAGGTATTCTTGCATATAAACTAACAGAGTCTTGCTAGGAAAAGTAACTAAATCTTGATTAAAATTTAAAAAAAGGGAATTAGAAGTTTAAGTATAACCAATGTGACCATAGACCTATGACTGTGACAGTATTGTAAAAAAATGTTTTCATTACCTTAACAATTCAAAAAGATTAATTAGTAAACTAAAAAAATGTCTTAATTGCCTCAGTTTATTATTTAAAATAGCCACACTATTTGGTTGACATTAGTAGTGACAAGAATGAAAGTTGTTTTCTGTTTTCCATCCCTGTTTTTCTTTGCCAGACTTATTTGTATTAGTAAAGCAGGCCCTACCTATGACATCAAAGGCCTGTTTTGATTTTTTAAAATCATTTAGTAATAAATACCGTGGGAAAATTTGTAATATGCCATTTTCTCCATTAACTACACTAATGAAAAATTAATTTCACATTTTTTGTAAGAATGATCAAAATTGAAACATAGGATAGGTATTCTAACTTAACATAGTCTTACTAGGAAAAGTAACTAAATCTTGGTTAAAATTTAAATAAAAGTGAATTATATATTGGAATATAACCAGTGTAACTATGATTGTGACAGTATTGTAAAAAATTGAAACATGGGACATGTATTCTAACTAAACATAGTCTTGCTAGGAAAAGTAACTAAATCTTAGTTAAAATTTAAATAAAAGTGAATTATAAATTGGAATATAACCAGTGTAACTATGACTATGACAGTATTGTAAAAAAATTGAAACATGGGACAGTTATTCTAACTTAACATAGTCTTGCTAGGAAAAGTAACTAAATCTTAGTTAAAATTGAAATAAAAGTGAATTAGAAATCGGAATATAACCAGTGTAACTATGACTGTGATAGTATTGTAAAAAATTGAAACATGGGACAGGTGAATACCGGTTGTTTTTTAAATGGTTAAGGTGATTAGGAATTGTTTTAGTATGTTAATTAATGTTTTTGAATTGTTAACATAATGAACACATTTTTTACAATACTGTCACAGTCATAGTTACACTGGTTATATTCCAATTTCTAATTCACTTTTATTTAAATTTTAACCAAGATTTAGTTACTTTTCCTAGCAAGACTATGTTAAGTTAGAATTAACTTAACATAGTCTTGCTAGGAAAAGTAACTAAATCTTGGTTAAAATTTAAATAAAAGTGAATTAGAAATTGGAATATAACCAGTGTAACTATGACTGTGAGAGGATTGTAAAAAATGTGTTCATTATGTTAACAATTCAAAAAGATTAATTAATGTACTAAAACAATTCTTAGTCACCTTAACAATTTAAAAAACAATAATTAGTAAACACTGTTTAATTAACCATTTTTAAAATGTTAAGTAAGTACATCATTTTTTAGAATATTGTTACATTGGTTAGATGTACTTTTTCTCTGAAACAGTATATGAAATCAACTGTTAAATAATAAATAGGTGTTTTTGTGTAAGTTAATTATCACATAGAGAGGAGAAAATTCCTACTAAGCAGAACAGAATCACAAACAGAAGTTAGACTAATTTTATCTGGAACAAAGTTTTAATTTAAAAAACTGTTTAATTCCTTTGTGGCTGGCGCCCAGATACCATGTAAATATAGATTAAGTAAAATTTCAAACCTAGAATATTAGGTTTAAAATTTCACTTGATCTATATTTTCAGTAATACCAACTGCAATGTGAAATATACTGAATCTCTGGCATTGTATTTAAGTTTAATTCCTAGACACCTAGCTTTTCAGAGGGGGTACAGAGCCGCCTGTACTTTGTACTTTGAGATGTTAGGTACTTTAAGAATCCCTACTCCCTTTTGTGAAAAAATTTGTTTGGTAAAATTTTTAGATGGTGTGGTACAACTGCTTCATGATATGAAACTTTTTTGTATGCCATGTATCCACCACATATAGAGCTTTGTATGCCATTTATCCACCACAAATAGAGAATACAGTTGGTAATTATGATGAAAAATTGCATCATTTCCTTTTCCCTTTGTTAGGCAGCCATTTCCTTTAGGTAACTGGACTGAGAGGCTGTGTTTAATCTGCTTATCAGTAATCTTGTTTCAGGTAATATAATCTTATGTTTAAATTCAGTTTTCAAGGCTTTATCTATTTGTTTTTGCTACAAGATACCCTGTAAAGATAATATTTATTTTATAAATTTAAAATAAAACAAATAATAAAAATTGAAACTGAAGATGCCTTAAATAAATTTTAATTTTCAGATATTTATTAATATAAAAGAATCAGGAAATTATCATTTCAAGTTTTTATGATAAGATTAATTTATTTTATTTATTTTGTATATATGGATACTCATTTGATTTGTTTATTTTGTTTCCTACCACATGTGAATTTTTGTGTTGTATGTTATTTTGTTAAACATTACTTATTCTTCCGGCTGAAATAGGTATTTACTTATGATAAAATTACTTTTCTAATGATTATATTTAATTTGTATGTGAAATAATCATAAGCCTCACCAAGTAATGTGTTAAAATATGTTAGCGGTTTCAGTGGTTAATTGTTCTTTTGCTACAATCATCTGGAATACTTCGTAGTTTGTTTTGAGTCAGGCAATTTTTAAGGATCATCAAAAAGGTACATCTTAACTAAACCTTTCTATTCTTAGCCTAACGAATTTTCATAGAGGTTTCGATGTTAATTTTACAGTTTGTACAAAAAAAAGTTAAAAGATGCTTCTACTGGGAATCGAACTCACGACCTGCAGGTCCAAACACACGATTCAATTCAAAATGCTTTATTTATTAGCAGTTTATATAAGATACGTACATGTATTGACAAAAGTAATATGTATTTACAAACATAACATCTCAGGGTAATTTTATTTCATAAGCAGAGTTCCTACCTGGTAGGTTTACCTACTTGGTTGTATAACATTCTTGGAATTTATCTATTAGAAAATTTCGACATTGCAAAACTATTATTATTGTTATTGTCAGCATGTGCGGAAGTTTACAAGCGGTAAGTACAGGAAAATATAAACTCCTGTTTAAAACTAACTGTGCAATATGACACCAGATTATATATTTTCTTGTCTATCTTCTGCAGAAATTTGCGTTTTATGACTGTAAAGTTTGGTATGGTAGTTTGTGTTTAATTCTAAAAGGGTACGTGTTTATTTTATTAACTGTAAATATTTTGTTGAGGGTTGTGACTAAGTTGGTATACATAAAACTGTTGACAAACTTCTTTTATGTGTTCAAATATCGGACAGTTATTGGCTTTATGATGTAACTCAGAATTTCTTTTGTATCTGTTTGAATTTGTTGGAAGCCTAAGGCATTTGTTTTCGATTATCTCAAGATGCTTAACAGCTGTTTTAGATACATTGCACCAAACTGGCGTCGCATGTGTCATGATAGGGCGTATTACTGATTTATACATAGTAGTAGTAGTAGTAGCAGTGGTGGGGAGGCTAACGCCAAGCAAGTAGGCCACCATGGGCCCTTTTTGCCAACCCCAGTAACCCAGCAACCATGCTCTACTCCTCCTCGTGGCCAAACCACCTCGACCTCGAGATGAAGGCCGTGACGGTCTTCAATTGGACGGTACTTACCTGATTCCTTTGCAGAGTCCTCGATCTGAACAATTCTGCTCGAAGACTCCCAAAAGCCTCGCATTCGCACAGGTAGTGGTAGGACGTTTCCTCATCTTTGCCGCATTCCTGGCAAATGGGATCCCTCTCTATGTCTACCAATATGAGGTGTATTCTAAGTGCGCAGTGGCCTGTGAGCACCCCAAGGATGCGGCAAAGCGTAAGTCGACTCCTTCCGAGTAGCCAGACAACTTCATTTCTGTCCGGCCCGTCCACGAACTTCCTCGCCTGCCTGCAGCCACCTACCGACCCCCAGTGCCTCTTCATTGCTTCCTCGGTCCACCTGTCTAAGGCGACAGATACCATCTTCCTACTTATACCTATCGCCGGCTCCTGGCCACAGAACGGGCTCCGGGAACCAAGCCTTGCGAGATTATTCGCCACCTCATTCCCCACCACGCCACAGTGTCCCAGAACCCACACTAGTTGTACCTCCTTTGTCCTGGCTAGTCCCCTGAGGGCGTCAGCGCACTCCAGAACCAGTGTAGACCTGATTGTGGCCGCGCAGACTTCCTGGAGGACTGCCTGGCTATCCGAGCAAATGTAAACCATTTCTCGGGACTCTTCACATCCTGTCTATTCGCCACAGACAGGATAGCGTACACCTCTGTTTCGAATGCCGTGGTATATGCGCCAAGAGCATAGCTCTCGCGCACCCCCAGGCCCTCAATGTATATTCCTGCCCCGGAGGATTGTTGGTCCTCCAGCCGCGATCCGTCGGTGAAACAGACCAGGCTTGCGGGCTGGAATTCAACCCCATTTTTCCTCCACTGATCCCTACTGGGGATCCTGAGGGTGTATGTCCTAGTCAACCTAATATCATCCTCGGCAGACCGCACCTTTATGGCGGAAATCGAAATTTCCTTTTCCACCTCCTTAGCGACTCTTGCATGCCCTATTACTTCTCCCTCTCTGCACCAGTTTCCTGCGTCTCGCATTCTGAGATGCGACGCCATCGCCTCCCTCCTGACACAGATGGGAAGCGGTGGCGGCATCAATAGGACCTCTAGCGCGGCTGAGGGTGTCCTCGTCATAGCGCCTGTGATTCCCAGGATTGCCAGCCTTTGGAGTTTGGCCAGCTTCCTGCTGGTAGTTTGGTTCACACCGCACCACCAGACCAACGCCCCATAGAGGATTCTCGGCCTGACGATCACAGTGTAGATCCAGTGAAGGATCCGAGGATTAACTTCCCAGGTCCTCCCTATCAGTCGACGCAGCTACTCCCTTCCTTACAACCCGTTCGATATGCGACCCCCATGTTAGTTTGGAGTCCAGGATCACCCCCAGATATTTTACCTCCCGTCCTAAAGCTAAAGGTTTTCCAAACAACATGGGCGCCCTTATACATAAGAACACACATGTTTTTAACAGTGTGCCACCAAGGCTGCTAATATTAAACTGAAAATCAGTTAGGAAAATAACATCTCTTGGCATTCAATATCGTGTTATCAGTCTCATATCACTAAGTGAATATTGGAACCTGTGATGAGAATTGATAAATATAAATTAGTGTCATCCCTCTGAAGATACTCATGCTATTGGCGAAACTATAGTCATATCTTAAAAATGTGTCAAGGTGAATTTGGGTCCTGTACTGTACTTATCAGTCTCATATAAGGCTACTTTACTATTTCATTGTATTTTCTTTCCTTTTTTACTTTTATATTTACATGTTTCTCTTTCTATATCTTTATTTTAGTTTCCCGTATGGCTGGGTCAGGTTAGGTAATTGTCACGTTGATATTTCTCGGTTTCCTTTTCTCTGTTTTGGTTTCAGATGTCTCTAGAGTTTATGTCAAGTCAGTGTGTATGTCATAAGATCATTGCGAGTTTGAGATTTCTCTTCAGAACTCATTCACCTCAAGGCACTGGTCAATATTGGGATCAGGTCATGGTCAGTTTGAGATCTCTTTTTAAAGTAACCCATACTGTACTTGCATGATAAATAAGTGTTTCTGCATCATGTATTTCTTGTTCTGCTTTGTTTCCATGTAGTTTTTAATTATAACTTGATGTTAAACTTCTGTTTATTTTTACCTCGATTTCTGCTTTACTGTCGAAGTTTGCCACTTGTTTCCAACGTAACCAGTTGGTAAAATAATTAGACTAATAATGACTGTCAGTATTGAATGTTGTGTTATCAGTTGCATAATAGAGCTAACACTACTTTACCATTTCATTCAATATTTACGTTTTCTTTTGCTTTACAATAATTTTATATTGAATTATTTTTTTATTTCTGGATTTAATCTTTCTCCTATACGACACTATGACTGTGTAAGCACTAAGGTGTCTGCTAATGCACAATAAGCCAAAGGCTGCCGTGCTATTGGGACGGCAAAGACGCGGATGAGCCCTAAGAGAAAAAAAGGGGGATCTGCTGGTTTGTCCAGAAGTTTGACAAATATTTGAGGATGTTTATGTCAAATGCGGTAGATTGTTTAATGAGTCATATATGCTTGTAGCCTCTCAGCACTGCGACCTTGATGGGTCTTTGGTGCATTATTACTTTTTTTTTTTCTAATAGCTGCCCAAGATGTTTAGACTTCTTATGTAGCCTAAAATTTTTTTGGGGGGTTATTTTGCCTATTTCATGTGGTGTTAAAGTCACCCATCCAAAGTATTTGAGCCTTTTGCAGAACTGAGCCATGCAATTGTATAGTAAATGTTCTGTCTATTGTTTTTGAAGCTTCAGTGCAGTATCTGCAGTTTCCACTGTCCACCATACCCATCTTCATAAAGTGGTACCATCCTGAGGAGGAGTGCCCTATAAAAAGTCCCGTGATTATTCTCAAGTCGTTCCTGTTCAATTCAAGAACAGTCCAGACTTCTCTGTGTTGATTTGGTGATGAACCTTTTGCCTGCCTTAGGCCTGATGTTTTCCTCCATTTGCTTCCTCTCCCACGAATCAGGTTCATTTCTCACCTGGATTTTTGTTAATCCACAATAGAGCTCTGCCCTTTTTGCAAGGTTATCTGCTTCCCCATTTCCCTCAATGTCTTGATGCCGTGGTACCCACATCTAAGTTAGTTTGTTGTTCGTAGCCAGTTGCTTCAATGATTTTTGGAATCCCAGGTCATTTTAAACTCGGTTTTGAAAGATTTCAGATTCTTTACTGCTGTCTGAAAGGATCTAGATCTCTCTATATTTTTGTTCAACTGCAGTAATCTTCCCGCTTGTCAAGTTTCAAAAATCATAGAATAACTGTGATTAACTATTTGGGATTATTCTCTGAGATACTGATATCACTGTGGAATAAGTATTTCTATTAGAAAAACTCTTGCAACAAGTTCGTCTAAACGTCTGGCTGATTGTGAGATGTCCGATGGGTTGCCATCTCGATGCAGAACCAGGTAGTATGCTGTCATGACAGCTCCAAATAACACAAAATGTTATAAAATAGACACTATGTACAACCAACAATTTTGTACATTGCCAGCCCCGGCCCATTTCTTCCCTAATGTGCCATCATGACAGCATACTACCTGGTTCCGCACCGAGATGGCGACCTTGTCGTACATCTCACCATGTTCTAGGAGGCTGGCTACCATAGCCGTATTACTTTGAAGGTGTGTTCTCGCT
Organism: Tillus elongatus; assembly: GCA_964006375.1. Classification (NCBI taxonomy): domain Eukaryota; kingdom Metazoa; phylum Arthropoda; class Insecta; order Coleoptera; family Cleridae; genus Tillus; species Tillus elongatus. Next base: position 15,574,784 of record OZ023269.1, on the reverse strand, counting down.
GTAATTAGTATACCTGACAAGCTCTAATTAGAGCCTGCAGTTCTAATTATGGTGAGAATACACCAAGTCTTACATCTAGCGGATTATTTAAAAACTCTGGACGCAGCAAGTGCGTTATGGTAGTGAATTTTCATAAAACTATTTTTTAATAGCAATAATGTGTTTTTTTAAGAAAGCGGGCATCAAATTTGGTTACCAGTACAATCTATATAGTAAAAACAATGTGCCATGTTTCATCAAAATAACTTTATTGTTTAAAAATGTACAAAAATTTCCGAAAGTAAACTTAAAGTGTTCCCGAAAAAATTCGTTTCTTGGTCAACCTTATAGGTTAATAGCAAATTGAGCTATTCAAATATTAAGCATTTGATCAAAATTCGCTACCATAACGCACTTACTGCGTCCAGAATTTTTTTTCTTACAAACATGCATTATATTTCGATGGAAAATGCAAAAATGCAATAACATAAGGCGTGTTTGATTAAAAAAAAAAGAAAATTTGTATCATCAACGACTTATGGACCATCCTGTGATTTTAGAAATATTTTTTTAAGATGTAGCTCAAGACACCCTATAATTAATATATACAAATTTTCTTCATATCTTGTATAATAACGGATATATTGAGCTTTATTGATTTTTTACGAAAATTCGACAAAAATTATATACCATTAAACGATAAACTCTAAAGCTAAGGCTACTGCCAAGCATCAGAGAAAGGGTCTATTTGAAATGAATTTTCTGGAAACATTTTAGTAAAATGAAGGACAATGACGGTTGAAACTAAGACTCCAGAGTTTGTAAAACATCCTTTTTGAGACATTTGATTTCCATATCCCGTATTAGATTCCAGTTCTTTGCCTAAATGTTGCCGATTTTGACGTTTTAAATCGCAACTTTGACGTTTTGAGGAAAACCCCAATTTATTTTTCTTTAAATGCCTATAACTTTTTTGTCTTTTGACCTACATAGCTAAATTTCGGTAGGTAGCTTACCTATAAGGATATTAACTAGCGTGCCCTTACTTTGTTAATTCCGGAGATATAAATTTTTTTCGAAAGAAAACACAAAATTTTCCGGGAAAACCTGGGCAGATTTTCCTGGCTAACGAACTTATCCAAGCCATTTGCAAAAGGAATTTTTCCACCAAATTTAGTCAAAATCGGCCTATTATTTTTTGAGTTATCGGTGTGATACATATATATATATATATATATATATATATATATATATATATATATATATATATATATATATATATATATATATATATATATATATATATATATATATATATATATATATATATATATATATATATATATATATATATATATAAACATATAAAAATTGAAACTGACCCCGGATATGTGTTCTAGGGGGCCTAGTTCGCGGTCATTTGAAGAAATTTTTTCAAAATTCAAAAGCCGGGATCTCCTCATTAGTGAATTTTTTTTAAGAAAATTCACTAATAAAAAAGTAGAACAAAATATAGAGATTTCCATGTTTGTTTGTCAGAGCTTGAAAATGACATTTTTGTTACCAAAACATGTAAAAATAAAACGCCATTTAGAATTAGAAAATAATTTATTTTTAAATTACAGTTATACTAAAGCAGGATGTATTTAGGGTACATATTTACACGTTTCAGATCATCTTCTACGACTTCTGCACCTGCTGGAATGAAAATAACTTCAATACATAAACTCAAGTCATTCTATCTTTTTCCCAGAGTGTTTATTCAACAGCTTGTCTACATCTTTTTATTTTTGTTCATTTACCATGTGACTTATTGCAATTTAGCCCATCCTTTTGTAGCAGGACAAGTCATTTTAGTAATAAAGTTCTCAGATTAGAACAGCGACATGTTTTTTAAAAAATCTTTGGAAATTTCTATAACTGCATGCAAGATATTCTGGTAACAATTTAGGTGAATATCTGAAAATTAAATTAGAACTGATAGTTTCAACCCTAATCTTCTGTTATGATTTCTAAAATTTGCACTGTTTTCAATAAGTCTACAATAAAAAGTACTACAAGAAAGTAATAGGCTCTCTACAGAGAGGTTAACATTACTAACTTTACTTTCTCTGAAATGTAACATTTCCATTATCTTTTCATTTTTCTTGCAGCATTTGGTGTTGCAATGGGGCCACTTCCATACTAATCACTTTTAGTAATTTACTTTAAAAAATGTACTAATGAGGAGATATCGACTTGAATTTTGAAAAAATGCAATAAAATAATGGTGTTCGAAAAAAAATTTGTAGGGATCACCAACGACTTTTGTGCCAGCCTGTGACTGTCAAAATTATTTTACAAGATGCAGCTCAAGACACCCTATAATTAACTTATACAATTTTTTCTCGTCTCTTGTATAATAATAATTATATTGAGCTTTACCGTAGAAATGCGTCACCCTGTATATATGTAAACAGATAAAAACTGAACGTAAACCCGGATATGGATTTTAGGGGGCCTAGTTTGCGCTCATTTGAAGAAATCTTTTTAAAATTCTAAAGTCGCGATCTCCTCATTGACGATTTTTTTTTTACGAAAATTACCTAAAAATTATGGACCGTTAAACCATAAACTTAACTAAAACTACCACCAAAGCATCAGAGAGGAAATAACTAACCTGTTGCATATCAGCCTTTTTTGTAAAACTACGATCTTTTATATCTGTTGACAAACATCACAAACACTGTTTAGTCCACCCACAAACATTAATAAAATCGTAAAGCAAAATTTGCACTTGTATATTAAAATTCCCAAATAACACAAATAATTTGTCAACTGAAATTGAAAACAGATAAACGATCTAATAATATACGATAAACGTCAGTTACAGTGTGTAACATATTAACGTATGTGTGTTTATTATTTCGAGTATTATGAAAAATGTACTCGAGGGGCCTGGAAATGTCGGGGAATTTGATTTTGGATTTCTGCTGGGTACCCTGTTAATGTAGTTCCTATTTTTTGTAGATCTTTTATCTTCTGGGCCGTTTTCACCAACAAACCTGGAGTCGACACTTGTGAAACAAGAAATGCAAGACAGCAAAAGAAGACGGGAGTCACCCAAGCCGGAAAACTTAATGAGTTCCGTTAAGTCTGAACCACCATGGGATTTTGAATCTTTGCATTCAATGGACAAACGAAGTGATTCCGAGTTTAGTATTGACATGGATGCAAAAACCATCCTAAAATTGTGCGAGTAAGTAACAAATTTTTCCTTTAATTATTTTGTAGGTGTAGTGGTAATTTAAGTTGGATTCTTGTTGTTACCAAACACAGTATAAGTTGCTTATAATGAGATTGTATGTATGTATAGTCGAAATTGCTTGGCTGCGGCTAATTTAGCCATTTGCACATTTTCTATAATGAGATCGCAAGGGAATGTTTTACCATCTCGTTATAAGCAAATTTTGTTAGGAGGAAATTGAATATTAGAGTGTAATGGAAAACGCGAATTGTATGGTACGATAAAAAAAATTAACGTACAGACTTTCATGTAAAAATAAAATTGTTGAGAAAAGTTAACAGGCCTTGTATTTTGTACTAATGGAAAGTAAACTGAATATGCACAAATAATTTAAGTGTAATTATAAGATAACATAACTTTTTGAATCATTTGAATGATTTATTTACATGGGAGACTACTGAGGGAGAAAAAAAAGTACACATACAAAAATGTCTAAGAATGATTATATTTTGACAAAGTAGCAATACTCTTGCCTATGTGTTCTTCCTTGTTCTAATAATTAAATAACATTCTTTTTTTTCAGAGGCGAAGGTTTAAAAGGGGACATCAGTCACTCGTTAATAGGTGACAAAGCTCCACCACCTTCACCTCCAGACCCACCAGGCATTAAGCTAAGTCATCAGCAGTTGCTTCCCCCGGCTCCTTCAGTTTATCTTGATACTAAGAAACATGCATTTAGCCCTCAACTTCAAGAGTTTTGTTTGAAGCATCCAATTGCTGTCATCAGAGGTTTGGCAGCTGCTCTCAAGTTAGATCTAGGTCTATTTTCTACCAAAACACTAGTTGAAGCAAATCCTGACCATAGTATAGAAGTGAGAACCCAAATTCAACAACCTTCCGACGAGAATTGGGATCCTCAGACAGGAAAGAAGGTGTGGGCATGCATTTCTCACAGATCGCATACTACTATCGCCCGATATGCTCAGTATCAGGCATCAAGTTTCAAAGAAAGTTTGAAGGTAAATAGAATATTTACTTTTTATTTTAATTTTATAGAAACATTGAAAATTTGATTTGAGTTGATAGGTGTTCCTTATTTGCATAATTTTATCGCATAGCTTCGGGAGTGCCGCAGGGTTCCATACTCGGTCCATTACTGTTTAATATATTTATTGACCCAGTTAAACATGTTTTGCATGTTACTTTTTTAATGTATGCAAATGATATTAAGATTTTCGCAAATATTTCGAGTGTTGGTGACTGTTTGCAGCTCCAGAACAGTCTTCAGATCCTTGATGAATGGTGTTGTCGGAGTGGTCTTTCTATGAATGTTTCCAAGTGTTGTGTGATGTCCTTTACTCGAAATAAGCACGCAATTACTTTCGGGTACAATATAAGAGGGCTTTCACTTGATCGCCCCGGGACAGTTAGGGAGCTTGGAATTGTTTTTGATGGTACTCTATCTTTTAAACGACACTACGAGCAGACTGTCAGTTCTGCTTACAAAACTCTTGGGTTTCTGATAAGAAATAGCAAAAATTTCTCACAGACTGACACCCTCCTCCTGCTCTTTTGTTGTTTGGTTAGGTCCCGACTTGAATATGGCTCAGTTGTGTGGGCTCCTACTTATGAGATACATGTGGCAAGGCTAAAATCAGTGCAAAGGAAATTTCTCAAATTTCTTAGCTTTCGTGAGGATGGTCGATATCCTTCTATTGGTTTTCCTCAGGAAGGTTTACTTCTTCGCTTTGGTCTGCAGAGTCTGTCGATGCGCAGGCAGTGCACAGTTTCGTTACATTTTTATACAAACTGGTTAATTATGTGTTTGATTGCCCTAATCTGCTTCAGCAACTTAATTTCGATGTGCCTTGTATTGCAGCACATTTTCCAGGCACATTCTATCTCCTGACTGCTCGTACGCGATTGCTGCGATCGTCTCCAATTTACCAGATGTGCAATGATTACTCTGTATTGCAGGACAGCCTAGATATCTTCTCATGTAATATATTAGAGATAAAAATGTTTTTCAAAGCGATCTAATTTGTGACTCTCTTTTGTGTAGTTTGATTATTGTTTGTTATTATGTTTTGTGTATTGGCCCATCCTTAGTTTGACTTTAAGCTGTTGGATGGTGTATGAATAAATAAATAAAAATAAATAAATAAAAAGTCGCACAGTGGCATGTTGATGGAGCAAGTTCAGGATGTATATTCGCAATCTAGGCTGATTAAATCGTAGAGACTGCAATTATTGTGCAGAAACTGTATCAATGAAATTTATTCGTATTTCAAACTCGTCTTCCATGAGCACCCGAGTTTGTATTAATTGATATAGATGCATTTTATTTTCTTTTAATATTCGAATAATAGATGAATGACTAACGTCCAATGTTGAGACTGCTTGTTGAGTCGAAGTATGTAGGTTTTCCTCAAACTCAAGCATTACATCAAAATTGGTGTCATTGCTCAATGCATCAGAAGGTTTTTTGTATCTGTAATCTGTATAACATGTCCAAGTTTGTGAAATTGCTTTTCAATTTGGCTAATTGTCCCTTGGAATGTAGGCAGAAAATGGAGAAGTTTGAGTTCAGTATCAATATACTTAATTAGAGTAAATTTAGTATTGTTTTTCTTTACAGGAGGAACGGGAGAAAGCAACCAGTGGTTTATCTGACTCAGATTCTAAGGAATCAACGACAACATATGCTAGAAGGAAGAAGGGAGTAGCAGCGGCTGCTGCAGCCGCAGCCGCTGCTGCAGCACCGTCTCCAACGAGCGGAAATACCAAAGCTTCAACGCAACCAAAAATGCTTAAGTAAGTTTCGCATATAATATTTATTATTTAACTGTTTTCACAATTAAATAAATACAATTTTTTGCTTTATGCCTTACTTTACCACTTTTTGCTTCAGGTTTGGTACAAACGTTGACTTATCCGATGAACGTAAATGGCGTCCACAGCTCCAAGAACTAATGAAGTTACCAGCATTCGCTAGAGTAGTTTCAGCAGGGAACATGTTATCACATGTTGGACATGTCATTTTAGGCATGAACACTGTTCAGTTGTACATGAAGGTACCTGGTAGTAGGACCCCAGGTCATCAAGAGAATAATAACTTCTGTTCCATCAATATAAACATTGGTCCAGGTGACTGCGAATGGTTTGCTGTACCTGACTCATACTGGGGTGCCATCTGTAACCTTTGCGAGAAGAATCAAATCAACTATCTTCACGGTTCTTGGTGGCCCATCCTTGAAGACTTATACAAAGCTAACATACCGGTTTATCGCTTTTTACAGAGACCTGGTGATTTAGTATGGGTTAATGCTGGCTGTGTTCATTGGGTTCAAGCTGTTGGTTGGTGCAATAATATTGCATGGAACGTAGGACCTCTCACTGCCAGACAATATCAATTAGGCATTGAAAGATATGAGTGGAATAAGTTGCAGAGTTTCAAATCGATTGTGCCTATGCTTCATCTTTCATGGAATTTAGCACGTAATATTAAAGTGTCGGATCCCAAGCTTTTCTCTTCAATAAAGTAAGTTGCCTTTTATCATTAAACATTGCTTTTATTAACAATTATCGTTTTTATAGGAAATGTCTGTTACGGACTTTGCGACAGTGTGCATTGATCTTGGAATTTGTGAAACACAAGGGTGTTGAAGTTAAGTTCCATGGCAGAGGCAAGAACGAAGCTTCACATTATTGTGGACAATGTGAAGTGAGTAATTTAAAAATATATATTTATTGCAATTAAAGTAGTTATTTTTTTCAATTGGGAACTTACATAAATTATTTTTCCATTTGTAGTAAATAAAGTGTCTATAGTCTATATGGATAATAATACATAGTGATTCATATACACCATTTAGAGTATTGCAGGGAATAAAGAGTGGAGGGGTTCGAGGTTCATGAGTCGTGAACAGGAGCATTAATGGCGAAAAAATTATATTTCCAGAAACTATTTCGTATGTCTTAGTGTTCGTGAAACCATTAATGTAAAAATTTAATGGGTCTAATAGTTACATATACCGAGCATCCTAACTATATTTGCATATACAAGATCTTATAAATAGGGGAAAGAAGAAAAGCAACTTTAACAAAAATAAATATGCTAAGTTAAAACCAGCTATTTGCTGGCATGTATAAATAAAAATATTTAAAAGCCAGACCTTTTTGATGGTGAGTTACGTTATGTTATGAGACGATAAAAGTCCCTCCATAGCGACCTTAAGGTCTATTGTGGCTCATGCCCAATTGTCCTATACTTCACCCAACAAGTCCAGCCTCTTACAGAGATCGATAATTTTTGATTCACATCTTTTGGTGCAAGGTGGGGTTTGACAAACAGCAAGAGGTGTCTAGTCCTCTCCGGATAGGAACATAGCATGTGCTCTGCTGGTTCGTCACCAATCTTCATACACTGCCAGCACTCAGCTTCTGGTCCAAGCCAATGTGTGCATGTAGTGATGCAAGTGACAGTGTTCTGTATACAGGCTGATCAGAGTTGTCAGTTGTTGCCTGCTTTACTCTAGAATTTAATCCTGAAAGGCCATTTATGAAGACTAGAGTTTGCCAATCCTGGCAGATTTTCCCATCCCCGGATGGTCTTACCAGAGGTCGATAATTTTTGATTTACATCTTTTGGTGCAAGTTGGATTTTGATAAACAGCAAGAGGTGTCTAGTCCTCTCCGGATAGGAACATATCCTGTGCTCTGCTGGTTCGTCACCAATCTTCATACACTGCCAGCACTCAGCTTCTGGTCCAAGCCCATGTGTGCATGTAGTGATGCAAGTGACAGTGTCCTGTATACAGGCTGATCAGAGTTGTCACTTGTTGCCTGCTTTACTCTAGAATTTAATTCTGAAAGGCCATTTATGAAGACTTTAGAGTGTGCCAATCCTGGCAGATTTTCCCATTCCTGGATTGTCTTACCATCTGTCTAGGTCTTTAAGGTGCGTTTCGCTGTGCATGAAGGGATCCCGGCACCCCTCCCGGCAACAGTGTCAGTCAATACATTGCCATCAGAGTGCCCTGGTAGCCAGACCAGCGACACCTCATTGCTGCTGCCTAGTTCGTTGAGTACAGTCTTGCAACTCCATACCGCTTTTGAATTGCAATGGTAGGAACCAAGTGCTTTTTCAATACAGCTTGGCCATCTGAAAATATTTTTATTGATTTGTGTGTATTTTTTTCTCCCTCAGGGCTTGTCTGCGGCTTTGCCGCCCCGATAGCACTGCAACCTTTGGTTTATTTTATTTGTGTGTGCAACGGTTTTGTTTAATTTTGCTCGCAAACATTTTTTCGGTGACGTTTTGTGAGATATCCGAGGGGTCAGGATGAGAGAAGCAGACAGACGCCCATGGAAATGAGGAAAAGTAATCCCGCATTTCGTCCCAGTTCGCAGAGTTGAAGTGCCAAACAATATGTGGGTGTGATGACTGTGTGACTTCAAGTTGCATTGCGCAGGAAGCAGTGACCATGCCGTGGTCTGAGTGACCAAGGGGGGCGGTGACTGATGTCTTATAGCATTCAGGTTTTGTAGTAAGAAGGAGATCCAAGGGATTTGAGCTGTGTGTTGGGATACGAGGAAAGTAAGTAGGTTGCTAAACCATATTAGCTAAAGAATTGCTGACTGCAAAGGCCTCTGCTGCTGTCCCTTGTGGATTGGTTTTTGAAGATCCTAGCCATTCTTTATTATGAACATTGAAGTCACCAAGAATAGTGACCTCAGAGGAAGGATATTCAGAAATAAGATGGTCGGTTTTTTCAGGAAGGTAGTCTAAGAGCTGGACAAAGTTGTTGTCAGAAGGTGTCCGGTAAATGCAACAGATGAATTTAGTTGCAGTCCTGAGAGAGTTTCATCCAAAGTATGTCTTTTCTTCCAGCTTCTAAATTGGGGAGTCAGGTGCAGGGTAGATTGCTACGGAGGTATACACACACACAATCCATGTAATCTAAAGGAAGTAAGGTGCTCATACCCAGGGAAATTAAGGTGATTAGTGGCTGTTTTGGCACTGATTTGGATTTGGGGCCTGTTAGCCTGGGGGAAATGGTGGATGGAGTTCAGGTTAGAATTTAGGCCACATATATTTAAGAAGGATATGTTAAATCTTGATGCCGGCGCTCCCTGTACACCCCTCTCCCGGAGATCCGAATGGAGGGGTATTTTATCTCCGGAATCTTTTGTTTAATGGGAAACCAACTCATACCCCAAAACCGGAAACGTCCGTTGGGACTTCACCGGTCCCTTGATGTAAGGGGATGGTACCTCCTCGGGCGTGAAAAAATCCTTTTCTATCACGTAAAGGAAAAGTCCATTACCACCTGCTTGACTCTGATTGGTTGCCTCGTCCGACAGGCAGAAGTTACCTTGGGCCTATTCTTTTAGTTAGTGTCTGGACCGACAAGGGGTTGGGGTTGAGTTTGAATAGCCCTGAAAGACTTCGCCGTTTCCTAATGGTGGTTGTGGGGTTGTAATACTAATTATAATTTAGTTAATAAAGGCGATATTTATTTATTTATTTTAAACAAACTTTTTTATTTTTGAAGATACAATTGTTTTATTTCTCCTGATTTGAAAGATTTGCATAAAAATTCACTACCATAAATCACTTGTCTCCAGACTTGCTTTAATTAAATGTTTTTATTTAGTGATTCTAAGAATGTAATTTTTGTGTTTCAGATTGAAGTGTTCAATATCTTGTTCATCCGTGAGCAAGAAAAGCGTCATGTAGTGCATTGCATGGAATGCGCTAGAAAACAATCCGCTAATTTAGAGGGTTTCGTTTGCTTAGAAGAGTACAAGATGGAAGAGTTGATGGATACATATGATAGTTTTATTTTGCATCCGACTGTAAGCGCTAGTACTGCCGAGCAATATCGTTTAATGCAGTAAAATTAATTTGGTTAACTAAAGCTATCACTGCCACTCGTAACTGATGTACAAGATTGATGTTATCGTATTTGCTTGTTATAAATAGCAGTTCGTGTAAAAACTAGGTGATAACGATGTAGATAGAACTGTAAATAAGTCTGTCGATAATAGCAATTTATAGATTGGGTAGGCGTGGCTACATGTGCACCCATGCACAGTGATCTCATAACTGTAATTAGTTATAAGTGTAAATACAATATTGTCAAAAGTAAATATATTTTAAACGATATATTTATTATATTAGTGAATTTACGATGTAGCTATGTTCATGTTTTTGATAGTTGCTTTTATTTCAATTTTAGATGTTTCATGTCATCTCATCGATGTAAATTCTCAACTCAGCACATCAACACTGCCAGCACATTTTGTGTGTACTCCAAAATAAAGTGTACAACTTCTTTATTGTTAAATAGGCTTATCAGACTTCTTTTCTTATTTAATTAATATCTGCAAGAAATAATATTGATAAGGCAGCAAAATCAGTACGGAAAATTCCACTGCCATTTTGTGATATTATACTGCCCAACCAAATTATGTTCAGACAGCCTGGGTTTGTACAGTGCCTTCTCCTGTAACTGTCTAAAAATATATTCAGAAGAAAAGGTAATATTTTTCACACTCATGACCAAGCTACAAATCAACATTTACATAAGACTACATTGTGTACATACGATATCGATCGGTAGTTCAGTTCAGGAAATCTAGCTCAATTTTTCTATGTAACTGTATTTGTCATCTAATAGTTCACGTTATATTCCTATTAATGTGTTTCATAATTCGTAAAAGGCTGATTTCAATAACTTATGTATTATATAATGAGTTCTGTTCTCTTAGTGTAGTATCATAATAAATAACATGTTACTTTGAGCAATGTTTTATTTATATTTAGTCACCTAAAAGTAGGTGCTTGTTACATTACCTAAATTATTAGGGTCTGTAAGCGGTGGTCTATTGATGCTTTTATACCTAACACTTCATCTACAGCTATGGTCAGTGGCAAGGGTAAGGGTTGCGGTGCTATCGGGGCGGCAAGGCCGCGGACGAGCCCTGAGGGAAAAAAATGGTCAGTGGCAGATTTGGCCGTCCTAGGCCCTAGGTCATGTAGTAAGTACCAGCCGCCCCTTTCTCAGCACTCATCATATAGACTACATAATGAATTTACTTTATTGGCCACCCCTAATATCTGGCCGCCTTAGGTCAAATCTGCCACTGGCTATGGTGGACAAAACAAGATAGATAAATACCAACAGACCATGGCTTATAACTCTTAGTATTTAGATAGTCTAATTTACACTTTACGTTAAAACCTACTCACCTATTAGTTATCTAAGAAGGTAATAGTGCATCCTTTTTAGCAAATTTATATAAAAAATGATAGGAAGAGCCGACATCGAAGGATCAAAAAGCGACGTTGCTATGGACGCTTGGCCGCCACAAGCCAGTTATCCCTGTGGTAACTTTTCTGACACCTCTTGTTGAAAACTCTTCAAGCCAAAAGGATCGATAGGCCGTGCTTTCGCAGTCCCTATGCGTACTGAACGTCGGGATCAAGCCAGCTTTTGCTGTATGCGAGGTTTCTGTCCTCGCTGAGCTGGCCTTAGGACACCTGCGTTATTCTTTGACAGATGTACTGCCCCAGTCAAACTCCCCGCCTGTAGCAAACAACATTTTCATCCCAACCGCTTTATAATTTACAAGTATCGAGAGTTTTTAAAACGTTTTAGATACATTAAGAGTGTGCGAAGCTTCGAAATTTCGAATCGACTTCACATTATTTCAACAACACACCACGAGGGCTCACATCCCCTAAATACTATCGTACCGTGGGTGTCGACAAGGAGGAAAAAGGCAACTTGTTAATTCTTGACTTGAAGATTCGGAGGAGAAGGAAAAACATGTGCCGGCAAGGAACTCCACAACTTTGAAGTCCTAGGGACAAAAGAGCGGGCATAACAAGATGTTCTATGTCTGGTGACCTTGACAATAAAAGGGTGCATTCGCTCTGTTCCCCTGGCAGATCTGTTGGGGGTAGCAGGTTGAGGAACTATGGAGGAAAGCTCCTCTAAGCAGTGCCCGTGCAGATATCTATAAAAGAGAGAGAGGTCACCAACGGCACGTCGGTGGACAAGGGATGGCAGCCTTTGGGTGAGGGTCGGGTCACCGATGAGACATATAGCTCTCTTCTGAATGGAGTTCAGGATAGCGAGTGTAGAAGCGGCAGCGGCACCCAAGATGTGGGAGCAGTATTCGAGGTTTGGCCTTATTTGTGAAGTATATAAGGTATAGAGATTAGCTGGTGAAGAGTATTTGCGAGCCCGGAAGAGGAAAACATCTCTTAGCAGCCGTTTCTGCAATTGATGTGACATGTTGGTGCTAATTGAGATTTAGATCCACAGAAATGCCAACAAGTGAAAAGGACTCATTACTTTGAATAACTTGGTTGTTTATTGTGATGAGTCTAGGGCTGGTGTATCTCTTATGAGAAAGAAAGCAAGACTGATTTGATGGGGTTGAATTGTACAAGATTTCTACTTCCCCTGTCTAATATTATTTGGAGATCCACGGAGGCAGAACCCTCCATGAGTCTGCAATCCTCATCTAATTGAGCTAAAGAGACAGGCTTAGAATGTTGTATATTTGAACGGAGGGTGCTGTCATCCACTTAGCTGTGAACTGGGTTGGATGTGGTAGAGAGGAGGTCATTGATGTGTAGAAGAAACAAAGTAGGGGCTAAAGCTGAACCTTGAGGGACTCCTGCATTAATTGGATACAGTTTAGAGGAATGGCCATCCACGACAAGAAAAATGCTCCGGTTGGAGTTTGAGAGGAAATTTGCTATCCAGGTACAGAGTTTTGGTGGTAGGCCATAGGCTGAAGTTTATTATGCAGCGCTGGGTACTAGACCTGGTCGAATGCTTAGGATATGTCTAGAGCGAAAATCTGAAATTCACCGTATAGTTCCATAGACATCTTCCAAGAATCGGTGACAAAGGAAAGAAGGTCGGCAGTTGATCTGTGCCGACGGAATCCATACTGCTGTCGTGGATTAGAATGTGTTTTTCAAGAAATTTTAGCAATTCGGTGTTTATATACGTTTTCATCACTTTAGAGACCACTGAAAGGAGAAAAATAGGCCTGTAGTTGCTAGGAAGCGCTTATTGGATCCTTTTTTAGGGATGGGTTGTAGTCTAGCAGTAAAAATACACCTATAAAGTAATACGGCTATAGTAGCCAACCTTCCAACACTAAAAATGAGTGGTGGACGTGCCGCCACCTAGTTGCGGAACCAAGTAGTATGTTGTCACACCAGCTCCAAATAACACAAAGTGTTAAAAAATAGACTGTATACAACAATTAGAACCTATATTAGGGTAGAAATGGGCCAGGGCTAACAATTTTTTAAATTGTTAGTTGTATATTGTGCAGAGACTTTAGAATATCTAATGTGTATGTTATAAAGAACAAAGGAGACAAAATTCATCTCTGCGGAACCCCTGATAAAATACTTGATTCGGGAGAAACTACACCACCCACTTCCACTATTTTGGTAGAATTACTTACGAATTATTCAAAAAATGATAAAGATTGTATGTACATGACACGGTATAAGCTCATGATTTACTCTGTCAAACGTCTTTGAATAATCCAGGAGAATCAGAGCTGAAGGCATACCCATTTCTATGCTCCCATGGTATCTGACAGCACAGAGACCAAAGCAGTGGGGGTACTGAAGCCACTCTGAATTTCAGACAATATGTCCACACCTATTATATAAGCAGTCAACTGATTATACAGAATTTTTTCCAATAACTTAAGATATGAAAGGTAAGATGCTTAATTATAATTGTCAAGTCAAAGAATACTTTAGGGCACTTGTTGTTCAGAAGAGGTTTTCCAATGGCAACCTTCCAAATCAGAGGAAATTATCGATCCAGTAATACATAGACTAGTTATATAAACCATGAATTTATCATTAAATGATGAACAATACTTTAAAAGTTTGACAGAAATATTATGAATCCACAGTACTGGATTTAATACTATGCGTAAGACATTGTTAACTTGTTCCGCATTCATTAATTCAAATGAAAACTTATTAGGCCCACTTACAGTATGTTCACTGTAAAAATGATCAAATTCATGCAATTATTATTGACTGAATGATGGAAAGGTTGAAAAACAGTTGTTAATTTCTTCGGGACTAAACAGCAAGACTGGTAAAGCATTTGACTTAGATCAATGAATATTTAGATTTTTTAAAGCATCCCAAGTTTTTTTAGGATTGTGGCAAATATTTATAAACTGGGGATAACCCTTCGTTTCCTGTCCTACCATATTAAGGGACTGATTTTTAAGTCCCAGTTAGCGTCTGTTTTAACTTTTTAAGAGCTTTGTCATGCTCACCAGAGTTGGCGATTTATCGCAAATTGGGCTACCTTTTATCTTTTGTTGCAAGGTTTTTATGAAAGAAATGGCAGAGTCGCAAATTGGGCTACTTTTGTTGTTTAAAAATCGCATATTTGGCGATTTTAGGGAAACTAACTCGGTTGTAAAACTGTTCAGTTTCGCGAAAGTTTGATATATTCAGAAGTAACATAATCATAATAGAACATTCTTTATTCTTTTATCTAAGAGAAGAGATGACATTTCGACATCCGTGGAAAATCAAGGATACCAAATGCTTGGATAGTTAATAGAGAATCAATGACATATATACAGGGGATAAGTAAGGGTAGTTTACATAATAGGCAGAAAAGTGACGAGCGTCTCGCCACAGTAATGACCCGGTTGCATTGATCATGAGCACTTCGCAGATATTTTAAGTAAGGAAATAAAATACCTCCCTGGCGTGCTGTTTACACACAATCCTCCCAGCTAAAAGCAGGAAAGGAAAAGTACATTATGCTCACATGAATGGCAGGGTTGATTTTCCTTCACCTTTCAGCTTTTAATTGGGCTATCAGCATAAAGAGGTTTATCTTTCTAGCATTTTTGATTACCGTTTCAGTCTTTAGGTAGAAAAATATGATGATTTTTTTTCAATTAGTCCGAATCTTGATCGCAAGGTGTATGAATGGCCACTGACCAAAAATTGGTGGTTTATCCCTTTCACGTTAAAATCTGGAGATGCAGTAATGTGGTTACACAACAGTGACAGCTTTATTTTGCTGTTTTGACCTCTGCACTGGTCAGAATACATGGTAAGGCTTTTTGTAGCCACGAAATTTTTTATTTAATACAAAAGACGAGAGCCCCACCTCTTGAGGCAACTGTTTCATCCCAAACAAACATAAATGAATTATCAGTGCACATATCATGAATATTGAAGCAATATGTCCATAACTGCCTTTTGTAATAAACAATTCTAGCACTTAATACAGGCGCAAGTAGGGTTTCCATTAAGTAAAATCAAATCACAGATGCCTCTCCCCTTTTTGCCAGAGCAGTGTTATTTTTTAAACCATCTCTAGCACTCTGGGCCTTGCTTTGATGTAGGTCTTTTTCAAATTCAAGTTGTTTTCTCCTTTCATCTGAACATTGAATAGGCCACACTTCTGACAAGAGTCTGTGACTGCAGGGTAGAAGTGCAAGTGGAACTTCTTGTTGAAGATTTCTCGAAACATAAAATAGGACACAGGGTTCCTTTCTCTCTTCTCATCGTTATACAACTGGTACATCTTACCGAGGCTTAAATCAGACGAAAGATGTTTTCTGTGGCTACTTTTTTCTCTAGCATAATGAGATTCATAGTATGGAAATTTTTCGCTAAAATATAAAATAAAATATTCATAAAATGCTCAACTGTTAATGAGAAACCACATAACACACACGCCAAGTTTTGAGCGACACAGTGGACTAACTGACTTGGTCCACTTTACTTCTAAAGTTCAAAAATAATATAAAATTATAAACCTAATATAGTGCTGCCACCTAGTAAAGCTAAGGATAAGGTGCTTTGATCCACTTTGCAGTTGATAGACACCAATTTAACAGTTTGAAATCTGCATTAAAAGAAAAATCACATTTTTGTGGGTTAGTCCACTATTGCGCTCGTAGCCTCAATTGGTTTTTACCAAGTAAACAAAATATGGAAGCATATCTGTAAAGCACAAGACTAACTAAGATTTATAATTTTGGAAAATCTAGTAATGGCCTGAAATAAATACAAGGTACAAAATTATAAGGGTTTTTATTTTTTAAATGTATAAAGTGTCCAAACGGTTAAAGTAATAACAAGAAAAATAGTAATTACAACCCATAGATAATTATATAATTTTATAGCTCAGGTAACGAGATCTAAATAACGATTGTAAACAGACAATAACAAATTTGACTAGACAATGTTATGGAAGTAGATAAGATCTACGTGAACTTGTTAAATTTGAAATAACTGGAGGGGATATATCAGTTGCTGGTGGTGGTGGTTTTTTTGGTTTTCTTAGAAGCGAACCAATTTCAGTAAGACAAAACTTTGATACACGAATTACAGCTATATGGGCTATATGTTGAAGAATTAATGCTCCGAATCCTTTGTATAATCCAAGAACCCCTTCAGTAGCAACACATTTCTCGTAACAATCAACTGGTCCAGTATAATTTGTCAGAATTGGTAATACTGATTTTCCACTATCTAGGTTGTCAACGATTGTTCTTGTGCCCTGCAAAATAAAGGAAAAACTTTTAACATATTCTCGAACTTCATAGAAATTAAAAACCTACTCATTAAATGTTTAGTGAGTATTAAACAAAACATATTGGGGTGTAAAGCTAGTTCGCGTCCGTAGTAGAATACTACACGTGCACCCTGGTTAACGCTAAATGAACTAGCATAAACTGGCAGCCAGACTATCTATCACCTTACAATCTCCTGTCTACTGTACATCACAATGACTAACTATACAGAAACCCACGGTTCTTCTCAGAACCAAAAGACCAGGAATATTGGACCCTCAGTCCGAATTTGCCAGTTAACAGTGTTGCGGGTGGTATATTTTCCTCCTAATTCTTGTTTTAAGGCAAATCAAAGTTTTGTCAACAAGTGTGAACACTTAAAAAATACTTATAGTGGATCTAAGTTGTTGATTTTTGGTGATTTTAATCTGCGACATATTAGGTGGTGAAGATGATTTTATGGTGCCTCATTGTGGACAGAATATATGTTCTGAGATTGTGACTGACTCAATGTACTTCCTGGAAATCGAACAAATGAATGCTGTGCAGAATACGAATGATAAAATCCTAGATCTAGACTTTTCTGAGTTACACAAAGTCACAGTTGAAGAGAGTACAAATCCTCTATCTCGAGTTGATCTGCATCATCCTCCTTTAGAAGTGACAGTTAGTTTTACGTATCTTCCCTCACTCAGGAGTGAAACTCAAGTTGAAACATATGATTTTGACAAAGCTGACTATGCTTGTGCGAATCAGTGTTTCTTGGATTATGACTGGTTTTTTATTGATTACTCAAGTGATCTTGATCTGTTAACACATCAGTTTTACAATGTGTTGTACAAGGCTATTAGCCAAAATGTTCCATCTAAAACAGTGAAAAGTTCTAACTATCCTTGGTGGTTTGATTCGGAACTTCGTAAACTCATCACTGAGAAAAATAAAACTTACCGTAAATTTAAAAGAACTGGTCTTGAATCTGATTATATGAAATATTCTAATCTTAGACTAAGTATCGCATTGACTACAATTATTTACAGTTTGTGACTAGTAAAGAGCAGATCATTCAATCTGATGTCAGACAGTTCTGGTCTTTCGTTAATTCCTTTAGGAGGGACTGTGGGCTTCCGAATAGAATGAGTTTTAATAATGTAATATATAATAATGAGTCTGATATAGCAGACGCCTTTGCTGCACATTTTCAATCCTGTTATTCTGACAATGGTTCCATTGATGTTGACTTTTGTGATGTATCTAATATATGGTCTGCACATAACCTTTCTATGCATATTTTTACAATTCAGGAAATCGAGGATAAAATTGACTCACTAGATGGCAAAAAACGAGCTGGTTTGGATGGTATTGCTCCTTCATTCTTGAAAAATTGTCGACACTCTTTGAGCGGCCCTTTGTGTAGTATATTTCAAAGGTTTTTCAATGCCGGTTTTTGCCCCTCACTCTGGAAGTTGTCTACTCTGATCCCCATTCACAGATCAGGTGATAAGACACAAGTTGTCAATTATAGAGGTGTTTCAATTGAACCTGTAATACCGAAACTATTTGAATCTATCATTGTGAATGAGATTTCCAATACCTTCAAACACAGTATTGTTGGAGAGCAGCATGGTTTCTGTAGTGGAAGGTCAACGGTCACTAATCTCGCCATTTTTCAATCTTACGTGACGGATGCATTGGAGGCTGGTAAACAAGTTGATGTTGTATACACTGATGTATCAAAGGCTTTTGACAGTGTGTCATACCCTTCTTCTGCAAAAATTGTTGGCAATGGGCATCTGTGGTTGTTATCTTTCGTAAAATCAATCTTACCTGCCTGACAGAAAGCAATTTGTTAGCATTGGTGGTGCTCTATCAGATGAGGTCCTCGTCTTGTATGGGGTACCAGAGGGATCACATATAGGTCCCGTTCTCTTCAATCTTTTTATTAATGATATTGTGAGTTGTTCTGAGTCATCGAAATGTTTATTGTATGCAGATGACTTGAAGTTTTTTTCAGAAGTTGTCCATGGTGTCAACACTTTGCAACATGATCTCGACAACTTGACTCGCTGGTGCAGTTCAAACTTGTTGTCGCTTAATGTGGGTAAATGTAAGGTTGTGAGTTATTTTAGGGGTCAGAATCAGATTGTTCATAGCTATACCATTTATAACACGGTGTTGGACGTTGTCATTTCAGTTGCAGATCTTGGTATAATTTTCAAAAATGATTTGTCATTTAATCTGCATATTGATGCTATGGTTGTGAAATGTTGCAGACTTTTGGGGTTTGTTAAAAGACACACTAAGCATATGACTGACACAAGGGCAATCACTAGTTTGTATACATCCTTGGTTCGAAGTAATATTGAGTATTGTTGTGTTGTATGGTTTCCATCCTATGCTTGCCACATTAATCGTATTGAAAGGGTACAAAACAAATTTGTTAAGTACCTTCTTTATAAGCATCACTTTCCTTGCCAAGATATTGGGTATAATGTCAGATTGCTTCTTTGTGGTGTGGTCAGTCTCAAAGCACGGGGGGGGGGGGGGGAGGGGGAGAGTAAAAACCCCACCCTTATCTACGCTCTTTGTTGAAAAGAGACTGTGAGCTTGTACTCAAATACACCAGCTGTCTGATGAAAACTGTCTAAGGATTTACTACCTTTGACCAACCCTGTGGGCCCAGGGACTAACTGAAAAAATAGGCCCAAGGTAACTCCTGCCTGTCGTACGAGGCGACTAATCGGAGTCAAGCAGGTGGTAGTGGACTTTTCCTTTACGTGATAGTAAAGGATTTTTTCATGCCCGAGGAGGTACCACCCCTTACATCAAGTGGCCGGTGAAGTCGCTACAGATGTTTCCGGTTCTGGTGTATGAGACGGTTTCCCTTATAAACAAACATGATGATGGCTCCTCCATGTACAAAAGATTCTGGAGTTAAAATACCCCTCCATCCGGATCTCCGAAAAAGGGGTGTGCAGGGGGCGCCGGCATCAAGATTTAACATATCCTTTTCGAATATATGTGGTATTTCTAACCTGAACTCCGTCCACCATTTCCTCCAGGCTAATAGGCCCCAACTCCCCTTCCTCACCGAAACCCAAATCAATGCTAAAACAGCCACTAATCACCTTAATTTCCCGGGGTACGAGCTCCTTACTTCCTTTAGATTGCATGGAGGCTTGTGCGCATACGCCCGTAGCAATCTACCCTGCACCGGACTCCCCAATTTAGAAGCTGGAAGAAAAGACATACTTTGGCTGAAACTCTCTCTCTCAGGGCTGCAACTCAATTCATCTGTTGCATTAACCGGTCACCTTCTGACAACTATTTTGTCCAGCTCTTCGACTACCTTTCTGAAAAAAACGACCATTTGATTTCTGAATATCCTTCATCAGAGGTCACTATTTTTGGTGACTTCAATGTCCATAATAAGGAATGGCTAGGATCTGCAAAATCCGATCCACAAGGGAGAGCAGAGGAGGCCTTTGCAGTCAGCAATTCTTTAGCGAATATGGTTCAGCAACCTACTTACTTTCCTCGCATCCTAACACACAGCTCAAATCCCTTGGATCTCCTTCTTACTACAAAACCTGAATGTTATAAGATATCAGTCACCACCCCCCCTTGGTCGTTCAAACCACGGCATGGTCACTGCTTCTTGTGCAATGCAACCCGAGGTCACACAGTCATCACACCCACATATCGTTTGGCACTACAACTCCGCGAACTGGGACGAAATGCGGGATTATGTTTCTTTATTTCCATGGGCGCCTGTCTGCTACTCTCATCCTAACCCCTGTGATACCTCACAAAACGTCACCAAAATTATCCAAGCTGGCATGGAATTATTTATTCCACGTACACAGAAAACTTCTTTAGCCACTCAAAAGCCCTGGTTCTCTAAATCCTGTGACAACGCCAGACTTGAAAAGGTCAACGCTTCTACACAATCCCAGTAAAGAAAACCGTCAAGCATTTAACGGCACAAGAAACCGCTATGTCCACATTCTTTCTGAGACAAAAAAACTCGTTTAATAACCACATCAAAAACAAAGTCCTCTCAAGCTCCAATGGCAGCAATCTCTTTTGGACTATTGCTAAATCTATGGGGAATAATTTCTGCAAGAGCACGTTCCCACCTCTTGTTTCAGGGGATGAAATTGTTTCTACCGCCCTGGTCAAGGCTGAACTTTTGGCTCGCTGTTCGCCGGCAATTCTACTCTCAACCCACCTTCAAATGTTCAACCACCAACAGTCCCCAATGTCGCGCATAAAATGACAGATATCATTTTCAAAACTAAAAAGGTACGGAAGATGCTCTCTTCTCTTAATACCAGGAAGGCCTCTGGCCTTGACGAGATCGCAGCAATTGTTCTCAAAAAATGCGCACCAGAACTTGCTCCTGTCCTGACTCGTCTGTTTCAGACATCTTACAATAGAGGCATATTCCCTAGTAACTGGAAAACTGCTCGAGTACAACCCATCCCCAAGAAAAGATCCAAGGAGCTTCCTAGCAACTACAGGCCCATTTCTCTCATTTCAGTCGTCTCTAAAGTGATGGAAAAGTATATAAACACCGAATTACTAAAATTTCTTGAAAAACAGTCTAATCCAGGACAGGCAGTAAGCCCTCGTGGTGTTGTTGATATATATATATATATATATATATATATATATATATATATATATATATATATATATAAAAGGAGTAATGTTACTGATAAGCTACAAAATCGTACATAATCTTTTCTCTGGTGATATGACTAGCTCACTTTTTTCTCACATGATCGTCTGCTATCATGGAAGTGCCTGTGAATGCTTCTTTAGCAACTGAGTGTTTGCTTTTTGGAATCACTTACCCAAAAGTGTTGTGTCTGAACCAATATGTGTCGTGTTCTCTTAATTTGATGATCAGTGAAATAATGTAAAACTTTGTCAATTATTTTAGACATACTTACTTGTAAATATAGACGATGAATAATAGTTTCGCATGGGTAGAAAACAATATCAGTGGCAATATTTCCGATTAGTGAAGCAGTAAACTCCATCTCTTGTACAGCAACAGAATTTGATAAATCTTTTGGTAGCGCCCCATTTGCTTCATGTTGATTCCTACATTTAACTTGTATTATTCTTAAAGTTGCACCTCTTACTAATGTACAAAATAAATATCTGGTTAATCCTAAAGCTACTGTCGGTAGTATAAGGGCCCAAATAGGTATCATTCTGCCTCGTGAAACACCTCCCCAGTTTAAAAGGCGTATAAAGCCTTCACGAAACACATCTAAAATTCCAGGTCGTTCACTGGCTATTTCACTTTGGACTGTTTCAACAAAAGATGCTGAATAAAATGGTGTTACAATAGCCAAGGTGACACTGTAAAAATATAAATTTATTAATAAATGATTTTAACAATTAAGTGAGCTTATTACCATTTCAGTAACGTATGTTGGCAGAATTGTTTTACGCTACTGTGCCAAGTAATCTCCCTGAAAAAGAAAATAACTTTGGATAAAGGCTTCTAATATTTGCTATTAAACATACTTCGGCCAAGGTGTAACTTTTGATATTAGATCTTCAACACCTAGGGTCATTCCCCGAACCAACAAGACTGAACCAAGTCCTTTCCAGAGAGCAGTTAAACCTTGGTGTTGATGTAAGTGATACACTGAAGGAATCAAGGTAAATGGCACAAGATGGTATTTTTGAGATGTATGATGTACCTAAAAATAAATTGGTCAATATTTAACATTAAATATTAATTATGGGTATATTTTAATACATTTTAGCTTTGTATTATATTTGTAAACAACAAACTAACAATATGATCAAATAAAAATATAGAAAATGGTTAGAGGATGTCAAACCCAGAGGTGTTGACGTACAAAAATAATATAAAGAAAATCAACAGGAGTATGGATGCAAATAAATATTGGAGAAATAAAAAAATTACATGACAACTTTGTCCAGCTCTTTGACTACCTTTCTGAAAAAACCGACCATCTGATTTCTGAATATCCTTCCCCCGAGGTCACTATTCTTGGTGACTTCAACGTCCATAATAAGGAATGGCTAGGTTCTTCAAAAACCGATCCACAAGGAAAAGCAGCGGAGGCCTTTGCAGTCAGCAATTCTTTAGCCAATATGGTTCAGCAACCTACTTACTTTCCTCGCATCCCAACACACAGCTCAAATCCCTTGGATCTCCTTCTTACTACAAATCCTGACTGCTATAAGATATCAGTCACCGCCCCACTGGGTCGCTCAGAACACGGCATGGTCACTGCTTCCTGCGCAATGCAACCCGAGGTCACACAGTCATCACACCCACGTAGCGTTTGGCACTACAACTCCGCGAACTGGGACGAAATGCGAGATTACTTTTCCTCAATTCCATGGGCGTCTGTTTGCTTCTCTCATCCTGACCCCTCTGATATCTCACAAAACGTCACCGAAATTATCCAAGCTGGCATGGAATTATTTATTCCACGTACACAGAAAACCTCTGCAGCCACTCAAAAGCCCTGGTTCTCTAAATCCCGTGACAAGGCCAGACTTGAAAAGGTCAAAGCTCACAAGCTACACAATCCCAGTCAAGAAAACCGTCAAGCATTTAACGACGCAAGAAACCGCTATGTCCGCATTCTTTCTGAGGCAAAAAACTCGTTTAATAACCACATCAAAAACAAAGTCCTCCTAAGTTCCAGCGGCAGCAAACCTTTCTGGACTCTTGCTAAATCTATTGGGAATAATTTCTGCAAGAGCACGTTCCCACCTCTTGTCTCAGGGGATGAAATTGTTTCTACCGCCCAGAGCAAGGCTGAACTTTTTGCCTCGTTCGCCGGCAATTCTACTCTCAACCCACCTCCAAATGTTCTACCACCAACAGTCCCCAATGTCGCGCATAAAATGACGGATATCATTTTCAAAACTAAAAAGGTACGAAAGATGCTCTCTTCTCTTAATACCAGAAAAGCCTCTGGCCTTGACGAGATCCCAGCAATTGTTTTCAAAAAATGCGCACCAGAACTTGCTCCTGTCCTGACTCGTCTGTTTCAGACATCTTACAATAGAGGCATATTCCCTAGCAACTGGAAAACTGCTAGAGTACAACCCGTCCCCAAGAAAGATCGAAAGCGCTTCCTAGCAACTACAGGCCTATTTCTCTCCTTTCAGTCATCTCTAAAGTGATGGAAAAGTATATAAACACCGAATTACTAAAATTTCTTGAAAAACACAGTCTACTCCATGACAGGTAGTATGGATTCCGTCAGCGCAGATCAACTGCCGACCTCCTTTCCTTTGTTACCCATTCTTGGAACAAGTCTATGGAACTACACGGCGAATCCCAGATTGTCGCTCTAGACATATCCAAAGCATTCGACCAGGTCTGGCACGCAGCGCTGCTTAATAAACTACCGGCCTATGGCCTACCACCAAAACTCTGTACGTGGACAGCAAATTTCCTCTTGAACCGGAGCATTTCTGTTGTCGTGGATGGCCATTCCTCTAAACTGTATCCAATTAATGCAGGAGTTCCTCAAGGTTCAGCTTTAGCCCCTACTTTGTTTCTTCTCCACATCAATGACCTCCTCTCTAGCACATCCAACCCAGTTCACAATTACGCGCACGACAGCACCCTCCACTCAAATATACAATATTCTAAGCCTGTCTCTTTTAGCCCAATTAGATGAGGATCGCAGACTCATGGAGGGTTCTATCTCCATGGATCTCCAAAAAATATTAGACTGGGGAAGTAGAAATCTTGTACAATTCAACCCCACCAAATCACAGTCTTGCTTTCTTTCTCATAAGAGATACACCAGCCCTAGACCCATCACAATAAACAACCAAGTTATTCAAAGTAATGAGTCCTTTTCAGTTGTTGGCATCTCTGTGGATTAAAATCTCAATTGGCACCAACATGTCACATCAATTGCAGAAGCGGCTGCTAAGAAATTAGGTTTCCTCTTCCGGGCTCGCAAATACTTTTCACCAGCTAATCTCTATACTTTATACACTTCACAAATAAGACCAAACCTCGAATACTGCTCTCACATCTGGGGTGCTGCTGCCGCTTCTACACTCGCTATCCTGGACTCCATTCAGAAGAGAGCTATACGTCTCATCGGTGACCCTACCCTAATCCAAAAGCTGCCATCCCGTGCCCACCGACGTGCCGTTGGCGACCTCTCTCTCTTTTATAGATATCTGCACGGGCACTGCTCAGATGAGCTTTCTTCCATAGTTCCTCCACCTGCTGCCCCCAACAGATCTACCAGGGGAACAGAGCGAATGCACCCTTTTACTGTCCAGGTCACCAGACATAGAACATCTTGTTATGCCCGCTCTTTTGTCCCGAGGACTTCCAAGTTGTGGAATTCCTTGCCGGCACATGTTTTTCCTTCTCCTCCGAACCTCCAAACCTTCAAGCCCAGGATTAACAAGTTGCCTCTTTCCTCCTTGTCGACACCCACAGTACGATAGTATTTAGGCTGTAAGCCCTCGTGGTGTGTTGTTGAAATTAAAAAAAAAAAAAAGTCAGATAAAACTTACCAGCATGCAAGAAGAGTTCAATATAAGCCAGAAGCAAAAAGGAAGGTTATAATGCTGTGAATTTGGAGAGCTGCCTAATGAGTTTATGAAGAATAAAAGTAATACTAATTAAAAAAAGGTAAATGTACGGAAATACAACCAGTACATTACTATTAGTGTACAGTGTATTAATTGCAAAGAAAAGTAATAAAGAAGATACATTGATGATCTTGACCCACACATTTTAAGACAAGAATTTGAACAAGCCCTGAGGGAGCTTAGACAAATTTAAGGGTAAATTTGCAGATTAGCTCCTGAACGCCTCTCGAAAAACTGTTTTCAGAAACCTGCCTAGAGGCCCCTCTGGATGCACAAACCACAAGAAAAATTTCTTGTTCACACCCCCCAAAGAAGTTACGGGACCAGGAGTGAATAGGGGTGCTGGGCAGGGTAGGTAGTAAAAAGAAAATATGAGCAGAAAATGTTAAAAAAACGGACTCGAAAGCTGTCTTTTTTCACATCTTGAAGCCATAGCACCCTTAAAACCTGCCTACCCCTCACAGCACCCCTATTGCCCAGGTGCCATAACTTTCTTGGCGGGTATGAGCAAGACATTTTTCTTGTGGTTTATGCAACGAGGGTGATTGTATGCACGCGAGAGTGAAAGGAAAATCCCCATGACGAAGCACATCCCCCCCCTCCCCCCCGTGACAAGTTGAATCAGGGGGGGTGTTGCTTCACCATAGGCATTTTCCAATCCCCATGACGAAGCACACCTCCCCCCCCCGTGACAAGTTGAATCAGGGGGGGTGTTGCTTCATCATAGGCATTTTCCTTCCCCGCTCGTTGCATAAACCACAAGAAAAATTTCTTGTTCACACCCTCCAAGGAAGTTACGGGTGAATAGGGGTGCTGTAAGGGGTAGGCACGGTTTAATGGGGATATGGCTTCAAATAGACAGCTTTCAAGCAGTTTTCTTCGCATTTTCTGCTCATATTTCCATTTTACTACCTACCCCGCCCAGCACCCCTATTCACTCATAGTCCCGTAACTTCCTTGGGGGGTGTGAACAAGAAATTTTTCCTGTGGTTTGTGCATCCAGGGCGGGTCCTAGTAATGTTTCTGAAAACATTTTTTTACAGCGTTCGGGAGCTAATCTGCAAATTTACCAATTTAGGAATTAGGATCAAGATTAATGCAATTAATAAAAGTCTCAAACTTTTGATAAACATTTCAACAGTGGTTATTAAAAGAATTGTACAGGAAACATGAGTCGTCTTGTATAGGTAGCTGCTTTTTATATAGCTGATAGTGATAGTCCACAAAATATATAAATATTTTTACAATTTGGCAAACACCCCTTACAAGTATAATCCTATTCCAGAATATGACATCCATCATTGTGAATCAAACTGACTTTGTTTCGACCACTAACGGTGAATTTCAATGACAACTTACGTATACAGCTTATTCAATAAATGCATGTGTGATTAATTTTTACCTGACATTGTCTCCTTAAAACTTGAAACGGATGACTCAATAAATTATCAGCTACAAGACTTACAAAAGCCACTCCTGATCCTATATAACGGCTTAAGACCACATCTGCAAAATAAAGTATTTAGCTTCTTTTAAACATTTATGAATTTGTAGTTTATTACCATCATGACTGTGACTAAAACGAGTGGGTAACTGGACTGTTTGTGGACGTTCTACTTTTATATATTCATCATGTAGTGGATGTCTCTTACTTATGCGGCCATGGCTATCGTATAACTGGGGTAAAATATCATCATAGCCAGGACTTAGATGCTCCGGAATAATATTTGTTCTTTCCATTTTATCAAAATAACCTCACTGAAATTTGATTATAACATTATAAATCAGAAGGAATAATAAATCTTTTTAAATTACAAATAACACCAATAATAACCCTATTACTGTTTTACTACAAAGTAATGGATAAGTTGGCTATTTTTATTAACAAATTTTTAATGTTTAAAGCTCAATCGACTATATTCATAATTCCGATTCCGACACTGACAACGACAAATGACAACTGACAATTCAGCTTTTTGACAAATGACGTAATTGACAGTGACAAACGACAACTTAAATATTTCACTGTTCTATTTCTCTGGGCTGAACTCTACAGAAAAGACAAATGGCATGCATAATGAGCCAAAGGCTGCGGTGCTATCGGGACGGCAAAGACGCGGGCGAGTCCTCAGGGAGAAAAAAATCTCCTGGATCAATGGAAACACCTTTAATGATTAATTAATTAAATTACACCTTAAAAATGTATTAAGATGTAGATAGGGAACGTGCACGCGTCCGCAATTAGAGACTCCTATGGCTAAGTTTGGGGTATAATAGATCTATTTACAACACGTGTGTATGGCGTTTAGTTGCTTCTCTAGTATCAACTATCATAAATAAAACTGTTTATTGAGACATTCTTGGTGCAACGAATTAGACCCTAATGCAAAACTGACAAAATAATTAGATACAAGTGTGGCAGTATTTTAATAGTAGAAGCTGATATTTCTTCCATGACACGATTTTTCACTATTATAACAGTCCACAGCACAATTCTACTCCACCCTTCCAAAATCACTGTGCCTTGAACTAGTCTGCACAGCAATTGGTTGGGGGAAGTTTTATATTGCTCTGTCTCCGGTCTAGGCTGACAGTAGATCAGTTGTCTTTTGCGGTACAGCGCTTTACACTCGCACAAGATGTGCTGTGCTGATTCCTCCCCCTTACCGCAGAGTCTGCATGCCAGGTCCCCCTAGAATCGCCCTATTTTATGAAGGTGTTTCTTAACGCAATGTGTCCCGTCACGAGTCCTGTTATGTTCTTGATCTGTCCTCTGCTAAGATATAGCAGATCCACAGCTCTCTTTGAACTGGGTTCCTCAATTACTGACTTCCCATGTCTGAGCCCTGGACAGTCTGCCCAGTACACCTTATGTTCGTTTCTGACCCAGGACTTAACCGATCCCCCGGCAGTGCTCTTCGTCACGCCCAGGGTCGGTTCTGGTCCCATAAATGGTTTTGCTGACCCTCTCTTCAGTCTATAATTGCAGGCTAGTCTGTACAGTCCTAGCCTGGTCTCCCAGATGATAAATAAGTGTGTGTGTGTGTGTGTGTGTGTGTGTGTGTGTGTGTGTGTGTGTGTGTGTGTGTGTGTGTGTGAGAGAGAGAGAGAGGGGGGGGGGGTTAGATCCAGCAATACCTGGCATGGCGGCTGTTGGGGTTGAAGTCATGCCCCTGTGATGCCGAGGCAAGCCATACTTTGGATCTTACCTAGTTTTTGTTTGGCACTGGACTGTGTCACCTTAGGCCACCACACCAGTGCCGTGTATGTTAACGATGGTCTGACCACCCTGGTGTACAGCCAGTGGGCCATACTAAGTCCTACTCCCCACGTTTTTCCATATAACCGCCTAGTGACGGCTAGGGTCATAACTGCCTTGCGCTGTATTTATTCAACGTGACCATTCCAGGTTAGCTTGGAGTTCAGTACGACCCCAAGATATTTTACCTCCCTGGCTATTGGGATGTTTCTACCGTATAGAGTGAGAGTTCTGTGGCCGTCCCAATTCCCCCTCCTCGTAAACGATATGACGGTTGCTTTCTCGGGACTCGCCCCGAGCCCTTAACCGTCCACCTTTCCACCACTTTCAGTGCTGTCTGCATGCGCTCCCATACTGACTGTGTAACCTTTCCTCGGAATATGATAACAATGTTGTCCGCATAGCCCTGCACCTCATAAACCCCACCACCACATCACCCCCCATAAGCCTCCCTATCAGACCGTCAACTACTAGGCACCAGAGCAGGGGAGACACCCTTACACTGTGAACTAACATGGTTATAGTGCAAGCATTTCATACATTGAATGATGCACTGGATATAACGTTCCACTTCAAAAATGATTTTTTCTATTGCTAACTTTTTTGGAAGATTTTGTCCTTGGAATGGTACTAGGACCTATCATGTTGGAATATATGAAATTTCTCCGTTGTTTACTACCCTCCTATCATGCGTCTTACATTTACTACTTGAAAATATTCGCCTATTCTCGGTAATATCATATTACATAATTCTTTTTCTGTAATGTCTAAACCTACACTTTTTATAACACCCTGTTTGTAGTTAGAAATTGTGCTAACTGACCACCGCCTGTTAACTAAAATGTTGAAAATTAAAAATATTTAATAATGAGTGAGTTCGCCGCGGTTTCTTAGACATTCGATAACTCTCCGAGGCATGCTTGAAATTAAATTATTCATGGTATTCTGACGAATATCATCTCAGGCTTCTTGAATTCGGTGACGAAGATCAACTAGGTTATTTGGGAATTAGTGTAAATTATCCACTCATATCCCACATATTGGTGACAAGTCTGTGGAACGAGAAGGCCATGGAAGTAGGGTCACGTTATTTTCTTGCAAAAACCTTGTAGTAACTCTTGCTATATGATAGGACGTGCGTTGTCTTGTTGGAAAAGGGGTTGAATTAACCCTAGGAGGTATGTCAGTGCAACAGGCAGCAGTCAGTTTCGTATGTAGGTAACCATTTGCATTCAAATTTCTGTCAATAAAAACTAGAGGTGACCTACGATGCTACCGTATGTTATAGAACCCCACACGATCACCCATCGTATAAGGGCCGTATGCTGTTCCACAGTAAATTCTAAATGTTTACGTTCTTCACGTAATCGTCTTACTCTTCTGCGACTATTGTGAACCCAAAGAGGCAATCGGAACTCGTTAGAAAACACAACACGATTCTATTCATCAGCCCAATTTGATCTTCCGTTACCCCACTCAAGCCCAGCAGCACGATGTCGTGGTGTCAGTGGGAGACAAAATTGGTCCAGACTAACGCGACCCAAAAGCGTGTATTCTGCCTTATATCCCCACACAGCACATGGACCTCCATTAGATATCCAATGGATATCCACGATGGATATCCAGGACATCCAATGGTTATCCATTGATATCCAATGGACATCTAATGGACATACTGATGTCCTACCGATATCCATCAATCTGGATAGCCATGTGGATATATATTGCATGTTATATGGATATACATTTACGAAATGGATATCCATTATACATCAAATGTATATTGTATGGATATACATGTGGTCATCAAACGGTTATCACTTTTACATGTAATGGATATTCGATGCTAACCAACCACCATATTCTCTTTCTAACCCCATCCCCCCAATGAAACACTAATATAAGCAAACAAATATTTATTGTGTTCTAAAATCATTTAAATAACTTTATTTTCTTGATCTATGAGCTGGCTCAGGTCTAAATTCTTGCTGTAAAGAAAAAAAAAACGAAACTCATAAAACAATCTAATAAATAATATGAACAAATGTTTATAAATATTACTTTAATTATTATACCTATAAGCTATAACTACAACAGTTTAGTGGGTATTTCAAAATAATAGCTAAGAGCTGTTAATGTTGAGTATCACGACGGAACTGAATAGTTTTTATTAACCTTAAGTGATCTACTTTCATAATCTACTGGAAGTGATCTGCTTCTAAGTAAGGACGAGGAATATCCACCAGTAAAATGAACAATTTTACATACACATAAACTTCCATTATATTACTAGACAATTTTCGCTGATCTCGATACGAAGTAAATAAATATTTACTTAAATAAAGAAGATATTTGTTTTCTAGTTCACGTCCACTAGCCATGTTATTATCAACCAATGTGCCTTTTACAGCAATAAATAATGGTATTTACGTAAATAAGTATAAAATATATTTTCCTAACTAAAAAGTGTAAGGTTATGTACTCACCTGTAAATTATTTACTGACTGGAAATCAAAACAAAATTTATTAACAAAAATAACACACACTTTATTTGGTGGAAGATCTCAATCCTCTATCTCTAGTTGTAGGTTGTTGTTTATCTTTTATTTAGCAGTTGATGCAAAATGGCAAAATGCAATTTTAAATTTTGTAGCCTCAACTTTGGTCCAAACTACTTCAAACCAAACAAATGCGAACGGATCTTAGTCATTGTAGCCAACAATTCAAGCATCCAATGCCCCAAGGTGAGTTATTAAATGATCCCGCGTTTTTTGTGCGGAAGAGAATTAATGAATAACAATATGATAATAGATTCTTCTCACGAAATAAAAGATATAAACAATAATACTCTCTGTATTGAACAAAAAATAATTTTATTGTAATGTTTTAATCGCAACGAGAATTTGGATGGAAATTTATTGTTGGTGCTAGTTTTAACGCTTTTCAGTGATCCTTGTGCTAGAACGTGTTATTTTTCTCCTATAATCTTTTAGAGGCGTAACTAACGGTTTCTATAATTTATCAATCTTGTTTCCTGTTGGTGTGAACATATTAACGGAACATCAACTGGATGCCCTGTGGACATCTAATAGATGTCTTCTGTATATCCATGTGATATCCAATGGACATCCATTGGATATCAGATGGATATATACATACTTGAATAAAGTACATACATCCAGAAATTCGAATGCATTCTTACTTAGATTTTAATGAATAAGAAATGCTCATATGTTCAAATTATTTAAGTTTTATTAACATTTTTCTGCTCTAACAATATCCATTGGATGTCCATATGATATACATCATGGCCATGGACGTAAAACGGATATTATGTATATCCAATGGATATCCATTGGATGTCCTGTGCTGTGTGGGTCCTTGCCATAGAGACTCTTTGTTGTAAAACTCCCAAACCAAGCGTTTTCAATCTACCGTGTTGTGGAAACTGTATTGTAAAGCCGCAATGCCAAAATGACTATCTTCCGCGCTGACGTTGCGCGAGGTCCTCTGTATCTTCTTTTTTCTTTCTTCTTTCTTTCTTTCTTCAGACCACCTGTACCAACACTGTAAGACTGTTGACACACTGCATCCTATGCGGAAATTTCTGATAAAAAAATTTAAAAAAGACCACATTTTTTGTCCATATTGTTATCATTGCTTATCAGAGACAAAACAGGGTGGTATAGAAAACTTCATTGCAATTGATCGACTCGTACTGGCTGTTCGGAATTTTTGGAAAGTCAGTATATAAACATATAAAAATTGAAACTGATCCCCCATATGGGTTCTAGGGGTCCTTGTTTGAAAAAATATTTTCAATATTCAAAAGTCACGATCTCCTCGTTAGCGAATTTTTTCAACGAGAATTCACTAAAATAATTATCTATGATACTCACTGAGAGTTGCACACTCTGGTGGTAATATTTATTTTTAACTTCTTTCTTGCAGCCTAGGTGGTCCGGTGGTAAGGACATGTGAGTAGGTAATGCGGCACTTTGAGCAGACAGTGACGTCACAGGAAGTGACGTCACGGCGCCGGCGCCACGCCCTGGCGCCGGCGCCACGCCCTGGCGCCACGCCCTGGCGCCACGCCCTGGCGCCTGCCACGCCCTGGCGCCTGCCCTGGCGCCGGCGCCTGCCCCGGCCCCGGCGCCTAGCCACGCCCCGGCGCCAGCCCCGGCGCCGGCGCCCAGCCACGCCCTGGGCCAGACAGTCACATTCGTGTTATTCCTAAGGTCATTGACCTGTCTAGGAAACTGTGACGTCACACGACTTGGGCCAGACAGTCACATGCAAACATTTCAAAAGTGTCTAACCTATTACTTCAAATTATTATATTTTGAAAAAAACCATTTGGTGCAGGTGAGTTTCGAACCCGGGGCATTCAGATGGGAGGCAACGATGCTACCCGTTGAGCTAAGCAGACGCTTACTAATTTATTGTTTTAGGTTGGTATATATATATATACGACTACAAACAAACCATACATGTAACATAATTAAAGTTTATTATTAGACAAATGGATGATTTACAAAATAATGTTTAATATTAGAGGCTGCTGAACCAAAACGGAGGAACCAAAATGGCGGAAAATGGCGGAATGAAAGATGGAAGCCTGTGATACCTTAAGCTGACATCCCTGACATTATAAAAATGGCGGCTTTCGCTGATAAAGAATGGCGGCTTTCGTTCTTAAAGATGGTGCCTTTTGTTGATAAAGATGGTTGAAGACTCCATTATTTAAAGATACGTCACCCCAACCTAGCCGACAAATGAGAGTGAGGTTGATAAGCGAGAATAATGGTATTGCCGACAAATGAGAGTGAAGGTTGATAAGCGAGAATAATGGTATTGGTCGAAGACTCGGAAGATCCGTGAGATGTACGCTGGAACCAACACATGCACGGTGTTAAGGAGGCCAAATCAAATTGGAATATACAATAAAATGGCCACTTCCGGTCTAAACTTTAAATCCTTGTATCTTTTCAACGACAAGTGATAGAAATGAACCGACTTTAAAAATATATCGTTTCATAACAAGGTCTACAAGAAAATGAGATAAAAAACTTTAAACCCTTATCGCGGAAGATCCGTGAGATGTACGCTGGAACCAACACATGCACGGTGTTAAGGAGGCCAAATCAAATTGGAATATACAATAAAATGGCCACTTCCGGTCTAAACTTTAAATCCTTGTATCTTTTCAGCGGAAAGTGATAGAAATGAACTAACTTCAAAAATGTATGTTTCATAACAAGCTCTACAAGAAAATGAGATAAAAAACTTTAAACCCTTATCGCGGAAGATCCGTGAGATGTACGAGAGAACCAACACATGCACGGTGTTCAGGAGGCCAAATCAAATTGGAATATACAATAAAATGGCCACTTCCGGTCTAAACTTTAAATCCTTGTATCTTTTCAACGACAAGTGATAGAAATGAACCGACTTTAAAAATATATCGTTTCGTAACAAGGTCTACAAGAAAATGAGATAAAAAACTTTAAACCCTTATCGCGGAAGATCCGTGAGATGTACGAGAGAACCAACACATGCACGGTGTTAAGGAGGCCAAATCAAATTGGAATATACAATAAAATGGCCACTTCCGGTCTAAACTTTAAATCGTTATATCTTTTCAACGACAAGTGATAGAAAGGAACTGACTTCAAAAATGTATGTTTCGTAACAAGGTCTACAAGAAACCGAGATAAAAAACTTTAAACCCTTATCGCGGAAGATCCGTGAGATGTACGAGAGAACCAACACATGCACGGTGTTAAGGAGGCCAAATCAAATTGGAATATACAATAAAATGACCACTTCCGGTCTAAACTTTAAATCGTTATATCTTTTCAATGGAAAGTGATAGAAATGAACTGACTTTAAAAATATATCGTTTCGTAACAAGCTCTACAAGAAAATGAGATAAAATGATTTAAAGTTACGTCCCCCATTAAAACAAACCATTCATAAAGCTTTTGTTATTAGACATAAGACATAATAATTAATATGTTTAATATTAGACTATTAGATTTCGCATGAAGTTCAGAAACATACTGTAGGGGGCCCCTTGATGGGTAAATGGTATTCGTGTTTGAGCTTGTCTAGAATACAGCCATTAGAAGTATGACATCATCCACAAACCTGTTCCACAAACCTGTTTGAGCTTTGTCTGTACGGTCGT
The DNA here is from genome assembly GCA_964006375.1 of Tillus elongatus. NCBI lineage: Eukaryota > Metazoa > Arthropoda > Insecta > Coleoptera > Cleridae > Tillus > Tillus elongatus. The sequence goes on along the minus strand of OZ023269.1, from coordinate 15,539,885 downwards.
TATCTAGTGTAATTTCCGTTGAATGACATCACCCCATTATTTGTGTTTGAACTTGTCTGTGTATCTGTTTAATATACGCAAGAGAGAGGCCCGCTTAGGGTAAATAACGTGTCAGTTGATGACCTTGGTGAATGTTATCTTGTGTTATATCTGTTCAATCACCCCCATTACTCGTGTTTGAGCTTGTCTAGTACAAACCGAAAGGATGACATCATCCATGTATTTTAGCTTATTATATAAATAAGTGAGCAAGTTCGGTTATCTTATTAGTTGTTGTACCATGTCGTTTAACAGTGTCTTATGGTATGGACACAAAAATAGATTGTTTGAAGAAGACTGTGAATTTGAATTAAAACAGTTGGTGTTAAAGATACAAGAAGAAGCCTTTATCGACGAACGTGATTCTGAAGGAGAAAATTATGAAGCCGGACATATAGTCGAGTTGTGTGACATATATTTAAGTGGGTTCTGCTCTACACAATTTTTTGCTTTGGCACTCATTCGATACCAACCGGGGGCCCCGTTAAGTGAACCGTTTTTCAAGTATTTACCCGAAGAAGCAAAACATCAATACATACGTTATTACGATAAACAAACCGTCCACACAGAGGCTATTTAGTTTATACAAAAGCCCAGTGGTATACAGATGAAACAAGAATGAATAGTGAGAACGACACCACAAAAGTTAGACTGTTAGTGTTACAGATACAAAAACAAGCTTATCGAGACGGGCGTAAGTCCGAAGCCGAAGAATATGAAAATAGACATATGGTAGAGTTGTGTGACTTATATTTAAGTGGATTTTGTTCAACACAATATTTTGCTGTGGCACTCATTCAACACCAACCGGGGGCCCTGTTAAGTGAACCATTTTTTAAATATTTACCCGAAGAAGCAAAAAATCAATACAAATATTATTATGATGCTGATGAGGTCACACTCGAAACAACGAACATTGAAATTGAACCGCCCTGCGAGGAAGAACTCAAACAAGAAACACTCGAAACGATGAGAGAAGGGTTTAATAAAGAATTTGAGTTTTCAAGCTGTGATGACATCCACAAGGTTGCAGACCACCTAAACGATATATTAAAGCACAGTTCTAATTTAAATGATGATGATGCTGAACGTACTAAATCCATTAATTTTCTAACACGAAAACTTCACCGTACAGACGTCACCGACATGTTATATACAATTTGTAACGAATATTTCGACAGTCTTCCAACCAATGCTGATTGGGATAGACATGAGAACAAAGATTGTGTTGTTGTAGACAAGTTTGTTAAAGTCTGGCAGAAATATCTGGATGATCATGCAGTGTAGCACGAAATATGTTAAAGTATTTAGTGATCGCAATAGATTTGTAAAATTTACCAGGAAACCACTCAGAACCATTCAACCGACGTTTGTGGTGGAGGGAACAACATCCGGCATCAGTGCAAGAAACGACTTTGCAAATGTTGTGAAATTTGTCAATCCGTTGGCGTTGAATGAAGAAAACCAATATTTGGCATTGGAAGAGTGGGATTTTTACGATTTCCTAGACAACATACGTGAGCTGTATAGGAAATATCTTAAAGGTGAAGACGAGCCACAATAGCTTTATAGTGCATCATCTTAATTACTGTCACATAACCTATTCAAAGGTGCTAAGTGAAAAAAAAAAAAGCCTTGTGTATCGATCACGGTTTCACATCTATGCATCTATTCTTAAACGAAGATCACCATTTAAATGACGTGTGTAAATATGGCGGCTAGAGCATGCGTACAAGTAATTTGTTTATTAAAGTCCTACGTGTTTGGTATTAAATGAATCGTCTTGATTCACATAGTAAGTTAAAAGCAATAAAACTCAACACGGCAACAAAGCTCAGCTGTAAGAGTAATAATAATAATTAGATAAGTATAAAAGTTGATAATTTCAAACGGAGCATTTAGTTGAAAACTGAAGCAGACCGAGTATAATATGGTGAACAACGGTAGAAAACGAAAATCTGCTAAAGCAGAAAATAGTGGTGGTAAAAAACTTAAAGTGCTACAAGACGTCTTACTGGGTGATGCAATAGAAAGTATTATTCCAAAAGAAGAACCAAAAACGTTGGAAAACATGATAACTAGTTGTAGCCATAGCTTATGCCATAAACAGTCCTTATATAATGCAAATTAGAAGAAATCGTCAGAAAATGCAGGATCAAGAGGTCGAGAAGTTAATGAGAGAAACAGGTATAGAAATACCGACTGAAGGCGCAGGTATTATTGAACTTCAGAAATTTCAACAACATCTGACTCAATACAAGATCACGGTTTACGAATATGGTTCTAAAGGTCGGACTGTGATGTTTGAGGGGCCCGATGCTCCCCTAAAAATAAACTTACTTCATCACAACAATCACTTTAACGTTATTACAAATTTAAAAGCAGCCTTTTGCTGCAGTTATTATTGCGAGTGGTGCCATGTGCCTTATGATCATAAAAAGGATCATCGATGTTCGGCCTCTTGTCCATGCTGTCAGCAGAGCCCACCTTGTGAAAAGACGCGTGAGGAAATAACTTGTGTCGATTGCAATAGAAAATTTAGAGGTCACAACTGCTTCACCAATCATAAAAGAATTGATAAAAATGGTAAGAGTATGTGTGACACAGTGAAAAGGTGTGAATCATGTCTCAAGACAATTAAAGCCGGCCGCGACCATGTGTGTAACGAAGTCTATTGTAGAGTGTGTTCCAAACATCAACCTGCTGGCCATTATTGTTACATGAAACCTGACGAGCGAGAGCCAATAACAGAGGGTACGTTGTTTGTATTTTACGATCTAGAGACGCGGCAGGATGAAGTGGGGCCCAATGGTGAAAGGATACATTTACCCAACCTATGTGTGTTTCAACAACGCTGCGACCTCTGCATGGAGCAAGATGATGACGTGCTCATATGTTATAGATGTTGTGCGAGACGTCAAGTTTTAAAAATAAAACCTTTGGAGAGGTTTGCAGAATACGTTCTGGGTGTTGCACCGGCTTTCAAAAGGTTAGTGGTAATGGCGCACAATGGAAAGGCTTATGATCACCAATTTATTCTAAAACATGTGCTGGAAAAGACAAATCTCAAGGTTGATTTGATTATGCGAGGTACCAGCATTATTAAAATGAAAATAGGTAACGTAATATTTTTAGACTCACTCACTTATTTTCCGATGCCATTAGCTGTACTGCCTAAAGCGTTCGATTTGGGGCCAGAGCTAAAGAAAGGTTACTTCCCTCACCTTTTCAACACCCTGGCGAACGCTAATTACAACGGGCCTCTGCCAGAAATAAAATACTACGACCCAGACCACATGAGTGAAGATAACCGTCTAAAACTTATTGAATGGCACAAAGAACATCAAAATGACAACTTTAACATGCAAAGAGATTTGATCGACTATTGTGTCAGTGACGTCGAGATCTTACGGAAAGCCTGTTTAAAATTTCGAAAGATGTTTCTGGATGAATGTAAGGTGTGTCCATTCACAGAAGCATGCACCATAGCCTCTGCCTGCAATCTGGTCTTCAGGCGCAACTTCTTACAACCTGAGACCATAGGCATTATACCCCAAGGAGGCTATCGAGACTGTGATAAGCAGTCAAAGATAGCCACTCTCTGGCTGATATACGAGGAAGCACAGCGTGGTATAAATATCGAGCATGCTGTAAAGAAGCCAGAGGCTTTGGTAGCAGGTGTTAAAGTTGATGGTTTCTGTGCAGAGACACAACAAATATTTGAGTTCCATGGGTGTTACTACCATGGGCACACATGCCTAAGTAACAAAAGAGACGATCCTCTTCACGACGACCCTTCCGACACTCTAAACAACCGCTATGAGCGTACTCAGGCAAAAACAAATCGTTTGAGACAGAGGGGTTATGAAGTTGTTGAGATGTGGGAGTGTACGTTTCGAGAAATGCTTGAAAAGAACGCACCTTTGAAAATGACGTTAGAGACAAGTCCCCTGTTAGCCGCCACAGCTCTTGAACCACGTGATGCTTTCTACGGAGGCCGTACGGGCAACTGCAAGACTTACTATCAAGCAAAACCCGGAGAAAAAATTAAATACGTTGATGTGTGTTCATTGTACCCCTATGTATGCAAATACAAGGGGTACCCAGTAGGTCATCCAAAAGTTCACATAGGTGATGAATGCAAACATCTAGACCTCTCCAATATGAATGGCGTCATCAAATGCAAGATTTTGCCTCCTGAAAATTTATATCACCCTGTACTACCAACTAAGATGAATGGTAAATTAATGTTTGTACTGTGTCGTACATGTGGTGTGTGTATGAACCAAGGTGCCTGCGAACATACCACTGAACAAAGAGCGTTGGTTGGTACGTGGGTGATGGACGAGGTAAAGAAGGCTTTAGAAAAAGGGTATGTTATGCTTGAAGTGTATGAGGTTTGGCAGTATCAAATAGAGCAGTACGATGTGACCGAGAAGACTGGTGGTTTGTTCACTAAAATGATGAACAAGTTCATTAAAATGAAGCAACAAGCAAGTGGTTGGCCTTCAAACTGCATAACATCAGAAGAAAAGGAGGCATATATTGACGAATTTTTCGACAAGGAGGGGATTAGGATGGAGTTTGGAGAAATCGTGAAGAATCCTGGGTTAAGAGCTTTAGCTAAACTGATGCTCAACAGTTTTTGGTATGTACCATGTTTCTTTTCAACACACACACACACACATACACATTAAGATTTTAACTTGTAGCCACACACTTTTAAATTTTAACATGTAAGATTTCAACTTACAGCAGTAGCACATATACATACACAAACATAAACACACACACAAAAAATCACCAGCATCTGTAAATATAGTAGGTAAGATTCGAAAAATTGCATATTATTAATTGTTTGCTACTGTGCAAGAACACGTATATTTCACGGAGTTCCATCTGTAAACTAAAAACCACCAGCTGATCTGGCCGTTCACCTTCCATATCAACCGGAAGCCCGGCGATATCACTTTATGTAATATTAAACGCTAGAAATAAAAACACGTTTTGTTTACATGTGGTGTAAAATCGACCTAATTTTTCATTCTACATACAAGTGATTTATATTAATTATATTGATCAAATTTAATACACATATTAGCTACCTTTGACAAGTGGTATATATATTTATTACTTATTAATTAAATTTAAATTGATTTAATCAGATCAACCTAATTTTTTCATTCTACATACAAGTGGTTTATATTAATTATATTGATCAAATTTAATACGCAGATTAGCTACCTTTGACGAGTGGTATATATTTATTACTTATTAATTAAATTTAAATTGATTTAATCAGATCAACCTAATTTTTCATTATACATACAAATGATTTATATTAATTATATTGATCAAATTTAATACGCAGATTAGCTACCTTTGACGAGTGGTATATATTTATTACTTATTAATTAAATTTAAATTGATTTAATCAGATCGACTTAAATTTCCAGTTTTCTGAACATCTAAATACACACATTAAGATTTGAACTTGTAACCACAGACACATTAAGAGATTTTAACCTGTAACCACACATACATTAAGAATTAAATTTGTAACGTAGGTACTCATGATTGTATGATTTCAGGGGCAAGTTTGGACAGAGAGAGAATCAATCAAAAGTTGACATCATTAGACAACCACATCAACTTGAAGAATTGCTCTCAAATCCAGCGATTGAAGTCACAAATATACATGGGGTCACCGAGGATACCCTCATCGCTAGCTACATTTATAAGGATGAAGCCGCCGACATTCTAAACACTGTTAATGTTTGTATAGCAGCCTACGTTACAACACATGCTCGCTTAAAACTCTATAGTTATCTAGAGAAGCTTGGAGACAGGGTTTTATACTACGATACAGATTCCATAATATATGTTTCTAGATCTGCTGAGTGGGATGTACCAACAGGAAATTCTTTGGGTGAAATGACAGACGAACTCGAAGAATATGGGCCTGGAAGTTATAAATTACACCAAGCATTTAAGGATTCTTCAACGAAGCTTTTATACTTTTTTCACCATTAACACTACACTTTTTTAGTTTATAATTTCCAACTGGTTAAATAAAACACTATTATTCCATATATAGCAATTTATTACCAACATTGTAATACATATATTTTGAGAACATACTATATTTTTTTTTAATAAAATTTATCAGTAATATTTTTTTTACAATACATATATTTTGACTAGGATTACACCAGTTCTTATACATACTATAATTCATCTTAACAACTAGTTACTACACAAGGTAGTTTATATTAATGTTGACAAGTGATAATAAGCTATCAACAAGTGACCTGTCTACATAGATAACTAAAACAGGTGTTATACCATGAGAGTAGGTATGAGAATAAAAACAATTACCCATAAAAAAAAGTGACAAGTAATTGTAAAAAAAAACATCTGACCGATGTTACTAACACAGGTTCATCAGGTTGTTACAAAAGGTACCAAAATAATATAGAGTTTACTCATTTTGGGCTGTGGTAAATAGCTATTTTCATTTTAGCACAGAACTTCTTCAGTTATTACAAGTGGGGTACCAAATAACATAGAGTTTAATACTTTTGATTGTGATAAATGGTTATTTTCACTTTATTCACAACACTGAACATCCTAAGCTTAATTTAGCTATGAAAAATGGTTATTTTCAATCACATAACTTCTTCAGGCTGTTATATGATAACTCTACCCCAATATTTAACCTACTCATTTTGGCTGTGGTTTTTTTCAAACACAGAGCTTCTGATTATTAGGCAAAACTCTGTTTTATATATAATTTTTGAGACCAGCAATTAGGTGCCACTTCTTATGAGTTTGTTAGTACAATTACAAAACTAAAAACTGTTTAAATTTATATTTATATTAGACATTAAAATTAGTTTTTAAATGCTGAAGGCTTTTTACAAAATCTTATTATGTATCAACTTTAAATAATGACATTATATTGAACAACTCATATAAACATTTAGAGGCTTAAAGATAGTAAGGTACATGGTTTCACTATGATGATTGATATGTGATGAAGGCTTACCGGTTTTTCACCTGAGTCATTGTCATTCTAAATGTATCAGAACGAAAACCGGATCCTTTGCTCTGGTATATCTTGCTCAGTAGGTGCCAGACGTCTTCGAAAACAACATTCTTTGCTTTACGAAATGGGAGATGGGCAGCCCCCTTGTCGAAACCTTCCGAGTTAAAGGTAAAACCTACCTTGTCTTCGGGGTCGACATTCTCAACTATATGGCTCACAACATCTTTAATACGATCTTTGACCCAGTTCTCTGGATCGTTGACATCGTCAGGTATATCTTGTAGTCTAAAGCAAACACTACGTCTATCAAATTTAAACTTCTTATTGGAATTCACTGTGTCTTCAAGTATTTGGAATGCCATTGTTTCCAAGAGTTCACTTTCACAACCGAAGTTTTTCGTGTTCACTTCACGATTAAGAGACTAAAGTTTAACGGTATTTTCACTGTCTGAAGACTGAAAACCAAAACGGGTGCTTTTTTAGTCTTAATGTTCACCTTTCACTGTTACAAGAATTGAAGTTTAACCTCGTCCTATATTCAGTGGGAGTTTCTCGTGCTAATATAGTGTGTTCACCTAGGCTGTTCACCTACCTCATAGCCTTCTGCCTTATTACATATTTGACAAACAGGGTTTTTTAGCGTCTGATTGACATTCTGAACAGGAGTAGGGACCTCCGAAGAAACAACTAGGCATGTTGACTGTTTGACGGTTGGTGGTTGGCTTTGAGACCCTTTTTTTCTGCATTGAAAAGAAACGGAAACATGTGTGGATGTTACGATAAATCTTTATATCGTCAAAGCTATTGAAAGGTTGATGAAGAGGAAGCATCGGCGTTATCGTAGAGTTTACGTTTTTCTTGAAAACCATAGGGTTGCGAGCAGTATGATTCATCAAACTTACGCTTCTCAGACTTTGACCTATATATTTTAGTTTCCTCCCTTGTTACTACTTGGTGGTCTTTTGTCCTTCGTATATTCATACTGATTATCGGAATAGATTCTATCGATTCAATAGCCATAATCATGTCACTCATGCTAAATACATTCACAAGCTTCAGGGTATTATAGTTTAACCGTATACCTTTTACTTTACAAACCATAAAGTATGTGTGGTACCTGGGGCTGAATACAATATAGCTGTAGTTTTTTGGCCCTCCGGAAGCAAATACAACTATATAACTTCCAGGCCCATATTCTTCGAGTTCGTCTGTCATTTCACCCAAAGAATTTCCTGTTGGTACATCCCACTCAGCAGATCTAGAAACATATATTATGGAATCTGTATCGTAGTATAAAACCCTGTCTCCAAGCTTCTCTAGATAACTATAGAGTTTTAAGCGAGCATGTGTTGTAACGTAGGCTGCTATACAAACATTAACAGTGTTTAGAATGTCGGCGGCTTCATCCTTATAAATGTAGCTAGCGATGAGGGTATCCTCGGTGACCCCATGTATATTTGTGACTTCAATCGCTGGATTTGAGAGCAATTCTTCAAGTTGATGTGGTTGTCTAATGATGTCAACTTTTGATTGATTCTCTCTCTGTCCAAACTTGCCCCTGAAATCATACAATCATGAGTACCTACGTTACAAATTTAATTCTTAATGTATGTGTGGTTACAGGTTAAAATCTCTTAATGTGTCTGTGGTTACAAGTTCAAATCTTAATGTGTGTATTTAGATGTTCAGAAAACTGGAAATTTAAGTCGATCTGATTAAATCAATTTAAATTTAATTAATAAGTAATAAATATATACCACTCGTCAAAGGTAGCTAATCTGCGTATTAAATTTGATCAATATAATTAATATAAATCATTTGTATGTATAATGAAAAATTAGGTTGATCTGATTAAATCAATTTAAATTTAATTAATAAGTAATAAATATATACCACTCGTCAAAGGTAGCTAATCTGCGTATTAAATTTGATCAATATAATTAATATAAACCACTTGTATGTAGAATGAAAAAATTAGGTTGATCTGATTAAATCAATTTAAATTTAATTAATAAGTAATAAATATATATACCACTTGTCAAAGGTAGCTAATATGTGTATTAAATTTGATCAATATAATTAATATAAATCACTTGTATGTAGAATGAAAAATTAGGTCGATTTTACACCACATGTAAACAAAACGTGTTTTTATTTCTAGCGTTTAATATTACATAAAGTGATATCGCCGGGCTTCCGGTTGATATGGAAGGTGAACGGCCAGATCAGCTGGTGGTTTTTAGTTTACAGATGGAACTCCGTGAAATATACGTGTTCTTGCACAGTAGCAAACAATTAATAATATGCAATTTTTCGAATCTTACCTACTATATTTACAGATGCTGGTGATTTTTTGTGTGTGTGTTTATGTTTGTGTATGTATATGTGCTACTGCTGTAAGTTGAAATCTTACATGTTAAAATTTAAAAGTGTGTGGCTACAAGTTAAAATCTTAATGTGTATGTGTGTGTGTGTGTGTTGAAAAGAAACATGGTACATACCAAAAACTGTTGAGCATCAGTTTAGCTAAAGCTCTTAACCCAGGATTCTTCACGATTTCTCCAAACTCCATCCTAATCCCCTCCTTGTCGAAAAATTCGTCAATATATGCCTCCTTTTCTTCTGATGTTATGCAGTTTGAAGGCCAACCACTTGCTTGTTGCTTCATTTTAATGAACTTGTTCATCATTTTAGTGAACAAACCACCAGTCTTCTCGGTCACATCGTACTGCTCTATTTGATACTGCCAAACCTCATACACTTCAAGCATAACATACCCTTTTTCTAAAGCCTTCTTTACCTCGTCCATCACCCACGTACCAACCAACGCTCTTTGTTCAGTGGTATGTTCGCAGGCACCTTGGTTCATACACACACCACATGTACGACACAGTACAAACATTAATTTACCATTCATCTTAGTTGGTAGTACAGGGTGATATAAATTTTCAGGAGGCAAAATCTTGCATTTGATGACGCCATTCATATTGGAGAGGTCTAGATGTTTGCATTCATCACCTATGTGAACTTTTGGATGACCTACTGGGTACCCCTTGTATTTGCATACATAGGGGTACAATGAACACACATCAACGTATTTAATTTTTTCTCCGGGTTTTGCTTGATAGTAAGTCTTGCAGTTGCCCGTACGGCCTCCGTAGAAAGCATCACGTGGTTCAAGAGCTGTGGCGGCTAACAGGGGACTTGTCTCTAACGTCATTTTCAAAGGTGCGTTCTTTTCAAGCATTTCTCGAAACGTACACTCCCACATCTCAACAACTTCATAACCCCTCTGTCTCAAACGATTTGTTTTTGCCTGAGTACGCTCATAGCGGTTGTTTAGAGTGTCGGAAGGGTCGTCGTGAAGAGGATCGTCTCTTTTGTTACTTAGGCATGTGTGCCCATGGTAGTAACACCCATGGAACTCAAATATTTGTTGTGTCTCTGCACAGAAACCATCAACTTTAACACCTGCTACCAAAGCCTCTGGCTTCTTTACAGCATGCTCGATATTTATACCACGCTGTGCTTCCTCGTATATCAGCCAGAGAGTGGCTATCTTTGACTGCTTATCACAGTCTCGATAGCCTCCTTGGGGTATAATGCCTATGGTCTCAGGTTGTAAGAAGTTGCGCCTGAAGACCAGATTGCAGGCAGAGGCTATGGTGCATGCTTCTGTGAATGGACACACCTTACATTCATCCAGAAACATCTTTCGAAATTTTAAACAGGCTTTCCGTAAGATCTCGACGTCACTGACACAATAGTCGATCAAATCTCTTTGCATGTTAAAGTTGTCATTTTGATGTTCTTTGTGCCATTCAATAAGTTTTAGACGGTTATCTTCACTCATGTGGTCTGGGTCGTAGTATTTTATTTCTGGCAGAGGCCCGTTGTAATTAGCGTTCGCCAGGGTGTTGAAAAGGTGAGGGAAGTAACCTTTCTTTAGCTCTGGCCCCAAATCGAACGCTTTAGGCAGTACAGCTAATGGCATCGGAAAATAAGTGAGTGAGTCTAAAAATATTACGTTACCTATTTTCATTTTAATAATGCTGGTACCTCGCATAATCAAATCAACCTTGAGATTTGTCTTTTCCAGCACATGTTTTAGAATAAATTGGTGATCATAAGCCTTTCCATTGTGCGCCATTACCACTAACCTTTTGAAAGCCGGTGCAACACCCAGAACGTATTCTGCAAACCTCTCCAAAGGTTTTATTTTTAAAACTTGACGTCTCGCACAACATCTATAACATATGAGCACGTCATCATCTTGCTCCATGCAGAGGTCGCAGCGTTGTTGAAACACACATAGGTTGGGTAAATGTATCCTTTCACCATTGGGCCCCACTTCATCCTGCCGCGTCTCTAGATCGTAAAATACAAACAACGTACCCTCTGTTATTGGCTCTCGCTCGTCAGGTTTCATGTAACAATAATGGCCAGCAGGTTGATGTTTGGAACACACTCTACAATAGACTTCGTTACACACATGGTCGCGGCCGGCTTTAATTGTCTTGAGACATGATTCACACCTTTTCACTGTGTCACACATACTCTTACCATTTTTATCAATTCTTTTATGATTGGTGAAGCAGTTGTGACCTCTAAATTTTCTATTGCAATCGACACAAGTTATTTCCTCACGCGTCTTTTCACAAGGTGGGCTCTGCTGACAGCATGGACAAGAGGCCGAACATCGATGATCCTTTTTATGATCATAAGGCACATGGCACCACTCGCAATAATAACTGCAGCAAAAGGCTGCTTTTAAATTTGTAATAACGTTAAAGTGATTGTTGTGATGAAGTAAGTTTATTTTTAGGGGAGCATCGGGCCCCTCAAACATCACAGTCCGACCTTTAGAACCATATTCGTAAACCGTGATCTTGTATTGAGTCAGATGTTGTTGAAATTTCTGAAGTTCAATAATACCTGCGCCTTCAGTCGGTATTTCTATACCTGTTTCTCTCATTAACTTCTCGACCTCTTGATCCTGCATTTTCTGACGATTTCTTCTAATTTGCATTATATAAGGACTGTTTATGGCATAAGCTATGGCTACAACTAGTTATCATGTTTTCCAACGTTTTTGGTTCTTCTTTTGGAATAATACTTTCTATTGCATCACCCAGTAAGACGTCTTGTAGCACTTTAAGTTTTTTACCACCACTATTTTCTGCTTTAGCAGATTTTCGTTTTCTACCGTTGTTCACCATATTATACTCGGTCTGCTTCAGTTTTCAACTAAATGCTCCGTTTGAAATTATCAACTTTTATACTTATCTAATTATTATTATTACTCTTACAGCTGAGCTTTGTTGCCGTGTTGAGTTTTATTGCTTTTAACTTACTATGTGAATCAAGACGATTCATTTAATACCAAACACGTAGGACTTTAATAAACAAATTACTTGTACGCATGCTCTAGCCGCCATATTTACACACGTCATTTAAATGGTGATCTTCGTTTAAGAATAGATGCATAGATGTGAAACCGTGATCGATACACAAGGCTTTTTTTTTTTTCACTTAGCACCTTTGAATAGGTTATGTGACAGTAATTAAGATGATGCACTATAAAGCTATTGTGGCTCGTCTTCACCTTTAAGATATTTCCTATACAGCTCACGTATGTTGTCTAGGAAATCGTAAAAATCCCACTCTTCCAATGCCAAATATTGGTTTTCTTCATTCAACGCCAACGGATTGACAAATTTCACAACATTTGCAAAGTCGTTTCTTGCACTGATGCCGGATGTTGTTCCCTCCACCACAAACGTCGGTTGAATGGTTCTGAGTGGTTTCCTGGTAAATTTTACAAATCTATTGCGATCACTAAATACTTTAACATATTTCGTGCTACACTGCATGATCATCCAGATATTTCTGCCAGACTTTAACAAACTTGTCTACAACAACACAATCTTTGTTCTCATGTCTATCCCAATCAGCATTGGTTGGAAGACTGTCGAAATATTCGTTACAAATTGTATATAACATGTCGGTGACGTCTGTACGGTGAAGTTTTCGTGTTAGAAAATTAATGGATTTAGTACGTTCAGCATCATCATCATTTAAATTAGAACTGTGCTTTAATATATCGTTTAGGTGGTCTGCAACCTTGTGGATGTCATCACAGCTTGAAAACTCAAATTCTTTATTAAACCCTTCTCTCATCGTTTCGAGTGTTTCTTGTTTGAGTTCTTCCTCGCAGGGCGGTTCAATTTCAATGTTCGTTGTTTCGAGTGTGACCTCATCAGCATCATAATAATATTTGTATTGATTTTTTGCTTCTTCGGGTAAATATTTAAAAAATGGTTCACTTAACAGGGCCCCCGGTTGGTGTTGAATGAGTGCCACAGCAAAATATTGTGTTGAACAAAATCCACTTAAATATAAGTCACACAACTCTACCATATGTCTATTTTCATATTCTTCGGCTTCGGACTTACGCCCGTCTCGATAAGCTTGTTTTTGTATCTGTAACACTAACAGTCTAACTTTTGTGGTGTCGTTCTCACTATTCATTCTTGTTTCATCTGTATACCACTGGGCTTTTGTATAAACTAAATAGCCTCTGTGTGGACGGTTTGTTTATCGTAATAACGTATGTATTGATGTTTTGCTTCTTCGGGTAAATACTTGAAAAACGGTTCACTTAACGGGGCCCCCGGTTGGTATCGAATGAGTGCCAAAGCAAAAAATTGTGTAGAGCAGAACCCACTTAAATATATGTCACACAACTCGACTATATGTCCGGCTTCATAATTTTCTCCTTCAGAATCACGTTCGTCGATAAAGGCTTCTTCTTGTATCTTTAACACCAACTGTTTTAATTCAAATTCACAGTCTTCTTCAAACAATCTATTTTTGTGTCCATACCATAAGACACTGTTAAACGACATGGTACAACAACTAATAAGATAACCGAACTTGCTCACTTATTTATATAATAAGCTAAAATACATGGATGATGTCATCCTTTCGGTTTGTACTAGACAAGCTCAAACACGAGTAATGGGGGTGATTGAACAGATATAACACAAGATAACATTCACCAAGGTCATCAACTGACACGTTATTTACCCTAAGCGGGCCTCTCTCTTGCGTATATTAAACAGATACACAGACAAGTTCAAACACAAATAATGGGGTGATGTCATTCAACGGAAATTACACTAGATAACGACCGTACAGACAAAGCTCAAACAGGTTTGTGGAACAGGTTTGTGGATGATGTCATACTTCTAATGGCTGTATTCTAGACAAGCTCAAACACGAATACCATTTACCCATCAAGGGGCCCCCTACAGTATGTTTCTGAACTTCATGCGAAATCTAATAGTCTAATATTAAACATATTAATTATTATGTCTTATGTCTAATAACAAAAGCTTTATGAATGGTTTGTTTTAATGGGGGACGTAACTTTAAATCATTTTATCTCATTTTCTTGTAGAGCTTGTTACGAAACGATATATTTTTAAAGTCAGTTCATTTCTATCACTTTCCATTGAAAAGATATAACGATTTAAAGTTTAGACCGGAAGTGGTCATTTTATTGTATATTCCAATTTGATTTGGCCTCCTTAACACCGTGCATGTGTTGGTTCTCTCGTACATCTCACGGATCTTCCGCGATAAGGGTTTAAAGTTTTTTATCTCGGTTTCTTGTAGACCTTGTTACGAAACATACATTTTTGAAGTCAGTTCCTTTCTATCACTTGTCGTTGAAAAGATATAACGATTTAAAGTTTAGACCGGAAGTGGCCATTTTATTGTATATTCCAATTTGATTTGGCCTCCTTAACACCGTGCATGTGTTGGTTCTCTCGTACATCTCACGGATCTTCCGCGATAAGGGTTTAAAGTTTTTTATCTCATTTTCTTGTAGACCTTGTTACGAAACGATATATTTTTAAAGTCGGTTCATTTCTATCACTTGTCGTTGAAAAGATACAAGGATTTAAAGTTTAGACCGGAAGTGGCCATTTTATTGTATATTCCAATTTGATTTGGCCTCCTGAACACCGTGCATGTGTTGGTTCTCTCGTACATCTCACGGATCTTCCGCGATAAGGGTTTAAAGTTTTTTATCTCATTTTCTTGTAGAGCTTGTTATGAAACATACATTTTTGAAGTTAGTTCATTTCTATCACTTTCCGCTGAAAAGATACAAGGATTTAAAGTTTAGACCGGAAGTGGCCATTTTATTGTATATTCCAATTTGATTTGGCCTCCTTAACACCGTGCATGTGTTGGTTCCAGCGTACATCTCACGGATCTTCCGCGATAAGGGTTTAAAGTTTTTTATCTCATTTTCTTGTAGACCTTGTTATGAAACGATATATTTTTAAAGTCGGTTCATTTCTATCACTTGTCGTTGAAAAGATACAAGGATTTAAAGTTTAGACCGGAAGTGGCCATTTTATTGTATATTCCAATTTGATTTGGCCTCCTTAACACCGTGCATGTGTTGGTTCCAGCGTACATCTCACGGATCTTCCGAGTCTTCGACCAATACCATTATTCTCGCTTATCAACCTTCACTCTCATTTGTCGGCAATACCATTATTCTCGCTTATCAACCTCACTCTCATTTGTCGGCTAGGTTGGGGTGACGTATCTTTAAATAATGGAGTCTTCAACCATCTTTATCAACAAAAGGCACCATCTTTAAGAACGAAAGCCGCCATTCTTTATCAGCGAAAGCCGCCATTTTTATAATGTCAGGGATGTCAGCTTAAGGTATCACAGGCTTCCATCTTTCATTCCGCCATTTTCCGCCATTTTGGTTCCTCCGTTTTGGTTCAGCAGCCTCTAATATTAAACATTATTTTGTAAATCATCCATTTGTCTAATAATAAACTTTAATTATGTTACATGTATGGTTTGTTTGTAGTCGTATATATATATATACCAACCTAAAACAATAAATTAGTAAGCGTCTGCTTAGCTCAACGGGTAGCATCGTTGCCTCCCATCTGAATGCCCCGGGTTCGAAACTCACCTGCACCAAATGGTTTTTTTCAAAATATAATAATTTGAAGTAATAGGTTAGACACTTTTGAAATGTTTGCATGTGACTGTCTGGCCCAAGTCGTGTGACGTCACAGTTTCCTAGACAGGTCAATGACCTTAGGAATAACACGAATGTGACTGTCTGGCCCAGGGCGTGGCTGGGCGCCGGCGCCGGGGCTGGCGCCGGGGCGTGGCTAGGCGCCGGGGCCGGGGCAGGCGCCGGCGCCAGGGCAGGCGCCAGGGCGTGGCAGGCGCCAGGGCGTGGCGCCAGGGCGTGGCGCCGGCGCCAGGGCGTGGCGCCGGCGCCAGGGCGTGGCGCCGGCGCCGTGACGTCACTTCCTGTGACGTCACTGTCTGCTCAAAGTGCCGCATTACCTACTCATGTGCTTCTGATCCCAAGGGTACTGGGTTCGACTCCCAGTACGGGCTGATTTCACTTTTTCAGTACACACTGTAGAATTAACACCAACCGAGGTTGTGGCATTGCGTTTGAGCAAGTTGAATTTCTGCACTTTCCGCTCGTCGATCGCGTGTACCATGCGATGTTGGGCACGTTAAAGATGCCCACCCTCCTTACAGAGAGACAGGGGGTTCGGCAACATTTCCAAGATAGTGAGATAAAGTGATTGGCCGTAGTCGCGGAAATAAGCAGACATTAAAGAAAATATAAAAAGAATAAAACTTTTTTCTTGCACATACCTGAATCTCCTTGACTGTAATCAATTTTAAGTACCACTAAATAGGAGAACATCCCACAAACGAAGAAATCTCTCTCGTCTAGTTTATTGTAACAAAAAAATACGATTTGTACAAAAAGTGAATTTGCTTTACATTGAGCTGATGTTGTAATCCTGTTAATTACCATTTTTAACAAAGTGATAATCATTGATAATGATTAGTTTTGTGTTTTTACTTCGTATGTTAATAACCTATGTTAATTATCAGTATTGATGATAAACATGTCACAAAAATCAGACAACTAACACAAAATTTTACTGTGGGAAAATTTTGTGTTTAGTCGAGAAAAGAAAGAAGCTTTTGATTATGTTATTCACGATAAAAAAATAGGAATTTTGATCACACCAATGAATCGGCCCATTATTACAAAGATATTTTACGTTACAACATTATCCAAAAAAAAAACTCGGGACGCAGCAAGTGCGTTATGGTAGTGAATTTTTATTAAATGCTTCAAATTTAAATAACTCAATTTTCTATAAACTTAGAGAGTTTAATTTTAATACGTAGTAAGGTTTTTCCTAAGGCAAGATATCCACAAAATTTCATTAAAATAACTTTGTAATTTTCGGAGAAAAACATTTTTTTCGAAAGAAAATTTAAAATTTGAATAACTCAATTTTCTCTAAACTTAGAAAGTTGAATTTTGGTACGTAGTGAGGTTGAGGCAACATATATAGTAAATTTCATTAAAATAGCTTTGTTACTTTCGGAGAAAAAATTTTTTTTCGAAAGGAAACTCAAAATTTTTCCGGAAAACCCCGTCTGATTTTTCTGGATAACGAACTCATTCAAGCCATTAATAAAAGACAGGCACTTGCCAAGTTTATCGAAATCGGTTAATTATTTTTTGAGTTGTCATATATATATATATATATATATATATATATATATATATATATATATATATATATATATATATATATATATATATATATATATACATATATATATATATATATATATATATATATATATATATATATATATATATATATATATATATATATATATAAACATTTAAAAATTAAACCTATTTACAAATGAACTTTAATAAGATATTATGCTGTGACAATACCTCTCTCAAGCACCCTAAAATATAATCAACAGCAACCACATACTTATGATTTAACTACAGAGGTGATAAATGATAATAAATTACAATAGGGTTATATATAATCGTAAATGCTTCCAATGATTAACAATCACTGAATTCAGTATTATTGACATTTCTCGGAAACTTAAAAATGAATTTCATGAGTCAATAAGAGAAGCATTGACTAACCAACAGCAACCACATACTTATGATTTAAACAAAAATGTTTCAAATTTGAATAGCTCAATTTTCTGTAACCCTAGAAAGCTGAATTTTGGCACATAGTTAGGTATTTCCCTGGCCAACGAACTCATCCAAGCCATTAATAAAAGAAAGGCACTTGCCGAGTTTCATCTAAATCGGTTAATTATTTTTTGAGTTATCAGACGGATACATATATATATATATATATATATATATATATATATATATATATATATATATATATATATATATATATATATATATATATAAATTCAAACTGACCCCTGGGTTCTAGGGGTCCTAATTCGCGCTCATTTGAAAGAATTTTTGCAAAGTCTCACCATCGATACCTCTCTATTAGTGAATTTTTTTAATAAAAATTCACTAAAATGGGTATAATTTAATTAAATAGCCAAATCTAGTAAATAACTTAATTTACTAACAGAACTCAATAAAAAGCAGATTAATGATTTACGAAGACGCATTTGAAAATTGTTTGATTTTTAAACGTAAGCCAACTGAAAACCAACAGAAGAAAGATTGTTATGGATACAACACTATCGCGACAATTAAGAATACTGTCATTCTTAATTATCTGAACAATTCGAGGTGTATTTAACACGTTGCTTAACATTTTGTACTAAACAGTTTGTTTCCTGTTTATTTTAAATATTATTCAACAATATGTAATGAGTAATGAAGAATATTTTGACATGTTGGAATGTTATATTCGTTCTAACCGAAATACTGAGTCAGCTGCAAATTAATATCAAAACAATTACCCAGGAAGACGACAACCAAACACCAAAATATTTAGCAGGATAGTGACCAATATATTGAACGACGGTAGCTTCCACGCAAAGAAACTACCAATCCCTAGAAATGAAGAAAGAAATAATGCCGTCTTACAGGTTTCAAACGAAAACCCTCCGCAATCTGTTCGGTTTTATGGTGAACAAATTGACGCTCCAAAAAGTATGGTACACCGTGTATTAAAACAAAGGCATTACCATCCATACAAACCTACAATCGTACAAGGCTTAAACGTTGACGATTACCCATTACCCTAAGCGACTTCAATTCTGCAGATGGTATCAAGGACAATGTCGTCAAGATGAACATTTTCATTTGAAAACAATATGGACTGATGAATCCAAATTTACAAATTGTGGTGTGTATAATCGCCATAATAGGCATTATTGGGCAAATGAAAATCCCCATCTAAAGGAAGAAAGACGATTGCAAGACAGATTTGGTATTAATGTTTGGTGCGGCTTATTAGGTAAAAAACTGTTATTTTTATTTGTAGATTAGACAGTGCATTTAAAAAAAATCAGGTAACTTCATTGTTGGTACGTTTTTTTCCTAAAATAATTTAGCTGGGGAAAGGTATCTATACTATTGAGAAATGATATCTTACCAACAATTAGACATATTATGGTCTGCTGCAAGTTGCCTGATTGAGGTTTGTGTGTATCCGTAACATTTAGTAAAATTTGTAATGAAACGTCATCATTTGTTGTTTTCGGTCTTCCGAGAGTTGGATGACTTTTTACACATGACCGACAACGCGACACATCCTCATTTCCCAGGAATCTCCCCACAGAGTGAGCAGTTGCAAGTATTACCGCCTTCTGCATAACCTTATAAAGATGCCCTCCAAGGCCCAGTCTCTTAATGTTTTCTCGAAGATTCTTAGGAACCACACCAGTTGACGACATGACCATTGGAATCACTCGGACACTATCTGCTCTCCACTGTCTCTTTACTTGTATCTTGAGGTCTCTGTACTTAATGATCGTCTCGTTGTACTTTATTTCTAGATTATTAATATTTGGAATGGCGACATCAATCAGCGTCACTTGGTTGCAGGACTTACACTCTTATTATATCTCGCCTGTTGTGGGAAACTCGTTGGTTTGTGAGTAGGCTCTGATCCCAGTACAACCTGTATCCTGAGTTCTCTAGAACAGGCTCAGGAGTGTGTCTATAATAGGGCACCTTACTAAGATTTAAAAGTCCCAGTTTCAGAGCCAGTTCTTGATGGAGTATTTTAGCAACTGTGTCGTGCCTCACTTTATACTCTGTTGCAGCAAACGCTTGACATCCTCCGGTGACGTGCTGGATAGTCTCTAATGACTGACATCCAAATCTACATTTGCCGTCTTGGACCAAATTATCTCCAACTATATACTTCAGGTAGTTTCTTGTTGGGATGACCTGATCTTGTATGGCCAGCAAAAACCCCTCTGTCTCTGGAAACATCTGTCCGGACACCAATCAGTAGTTCGACGCCAATTTGTCGACATGTTCCTGGGAGGTCTTATTCAGATGTCGTCCATGGAGAGGCTTGTGCATCCAAGATTGCAGCTTGTCTTGATCAGTCCTATAATAACTTTGTATTTCACTTTCTTTTAATTGTAGCGGTGTTGAATCATCTGTCTCGCATATATCACGGTGTAGTTAAGAAGTAAGCGCCTGCTGATGGAAATGTGTACGCAGGTTCACGATCTGCTAGTCCAACTGTTTACCGATATCCAACACTCCTCTTCCACCTTGGTGTCTAGGTAGGGTTACTCTCTCGATAGCACTACGGGGGTAATGCTTTTTGGATTTTGTTAGAAGTGTTCGCACCTTCTGTTGTAGATTTTCGATGTCCGTTTTACTCCAGTTCACAATCCCAAATGAGTAGCTAAGTGCAGAACATGCATATGTATTCACAGCTTTAGGCAGGTTCTAGCTGGTAAGATGTGATCGCACCACCTGCTTTACTCGTTTCGTAAACTCATTTGTCAGATCGTTCTTCATTACTGAGTTGTTTATTTTCCTCGCTTGCTGTACTCCCAGGTATTTGTAACACTCTTTTACATCGATCGAGGCAATTTGCTGGCCGTTCTGCATTTCATATACACCTGTTTTTATTTTCCCTTTGACTACACGACATTTGTCGAGCCGAAAGTGCATGTCAATATCCCTAGAAAGCCCTTCCACGATTTTAAGGAGTTGTTCCAGATGGTTCTTTGTGGAGGCCATCAGCTTAAGACCATCCATATACAACAGATGATTTAGCAGCCTCATTTGTTCCCTGCCATTGCTTTTTATACTGAAGCCATATCTGGTGGAGTTTAGGCGGTTTGATAGTGGATTCAATGGAAGGCAGAACCACAATAGGCTTAGCGAGTCGCCTTGAAATATGCCTCGTGATGGTTACGATGTTGTCACCCATTTGTACCCGTAACTGAATCTTTGTTCTCCAGGTAGACATTGTGTGTTCAAGGAACCTCAGGATGTAAGTATCGATCTTATAGATCTTCAGCACACTTATGAGCCATTCGTGTGGAACTGAATCAAATGCCTTTTTATAATCCACGTAGGCAGCAAAGAGATTCCTTCGTCCATTGTAAGCTTGATTGCACACAACCGAATCAATTATTACCTGTTCTTTGCATCCCATAGATCTACCAGCACACCCTTTTTGCTGGCTCGCAATTATGTTGTTTCCTTCGCAGTGCGCATATATGGGTTTCTCAAGGCAGGATGTGATTAATTTATACAGGCTCGGAAGACAAGTTATTGATCGGTATCTGCCGGGGTCTGCAGAACAGTACTGGTCCTTTGGCAGAAGATACGTGTCTCCTTGTGTGAAAAGCAATGGCATCTTCTTTGGGTCAAGTATAACATAATTTATTAACACCGCCAATAGATGATGTGTACAGCCAAATTTCTTCAGACAAAAGTTTAGAACGCCATCAGACTCAGGTGTCTTCCAATTATGAAGCTCTAATAACCTCGGAGACTTCATCTGTGGTAAACGGCTCATGATGCATCTGTTCGTAACTCTGATAAGCTCTGTGTTCTTCATTAACCCAGCTGGCGCCAATATTGCAGGAAGCTGTTGTGGCTAGTTGACTTTGCCAGAACGCTTCAATTTGTTCCTTATTTGGAAAAGTATCGGTGGCTGCATTCCTAGCTGAATTAAGCTGATGGTAGAAAGCCCTTTCAGAGCTTTCAAACATTATATTGTCGCACTTTCTGTTGTTGCTCGCTTTATATCTTCTCAACCGTTCTGTATATACAGAAAGCTTCTGTTTTAAGGTGTCCAAACATTCTTGTGCAGTGTAGTTGAGTGGGTCTTGCGCTGAGTGTTGTCGAACTCGGCATATTATTTCCTCTACTCTTTTCTGCAATTTTCTCGTCTGTACTCTCCCAATGTTTTGCGTCAGCTGTCCAATTTCTTTTCGAAGTGTTTCTACTCTACTAATCAACCTTTTTTCCCACGGGGGTACTCTTTGACTCGAGTCTCTGTGATTGGACCTTCGATCAGAAATCTTAATGCCTAAAGTTTTAATAGTTGCAGTTGTTGCACAGTAAATCAGTGTATGCATTTGCTCAAATGTGTTGATCTCTAGAAGGTGTCATGGCGAAATTATTCTGTTCAAAAGTTCCAATATAATTGACAGCTTTCTGGATGATCTTAGCCTAGGTAATCGTGGTCTAGTAAGAGGATTTGTTCCTTCATACTCTGCGACTGCACGACTCATTTCTGTAGACAATTTGTCGATGAGTTCTTCATTTTCTTGTGTATCCTCGATGTGTTCTTCCTGCTCAGTATGTACAGGTTGCAGATTACTACCATCAAACAGGATCTCGTTATTTTCCGTAACCGCTATGTTAGTAACTTCATATTCAACTTCTTGTGTGATGGCATTCAGTCGCGTTTGTGGAATAAGGTTATTTCTAAGTATGAGACGTTACTGACCCGCTACTCTCTGTTGAGTCACCTGTTGTTGCTCATATCCGGTCGTCTATTGTCCGAGTTGTGTTACTCTGCAGTAAATGTGCATAATTGTTTCATTCATATCCATAGTCCATTTCATGCGCCGTTTTGGTAATCCCATTTGGGTGAGCGCTGGCTGATTTTCCTGCGCAGCATCTTCAGTGGGTGGAGCTCTTGGTCTTACTAGGCTCCCCTGCTGTTGATTTTGGGCTGTAATTTCTTGCATGACAGGGGCGCGCCTCATCAGTATCTCGCCAACGACGGCCCGAGTGCTGTCATGTCCAGCGCCGTCTCCAGACATGCCCTGACGAACTTCAAGCAGCGGCATTTTCCGAGGCTTTGGTTTTGCTCCATTTCAATTGGTGTACCACCAATTAACCCTGGTGGCCCAGGTAGGGAGGAAGAAAGGAGTAAGGTAATATGGTTAAGGTAAATGAGGGCAAATAGGACAGCGGACAGCTGGCGTCGCTGGCTCTTCCGTCTACGTCGTTACGAGTAGCGGTGAGCACACTGCTGGAAGCAGTACAGCCTCCGGTCAGACAGCTCTGTGACCATAGCCAGGGGCCCTTACGGGGTGCTACCGCCCGGGCTAGACGCACCCTGGTTTTTTAACGTGGTTGTTACTCCACCCCCCTCCTTCCTTCTCATCCGGGCTTGGAACCGGTGATGGCGGAGTTTTGTCATCATCATCATCATCATCATCATCATCATCATCATTATTATTATTATTAGTGAATTTTCGTAGAAAAAATTCACTAATGGAGAGATCCCGACTTTTGAATTTTGAAAAAATTTTTGCAAATGAGCGCGAACTAGGACCCCTAGAACCCATATCCGGTGTCAGTTTCAATTTTTATATGTTTATATATATATATATATATATATATATATATATATATATATATATATATATATATGTATCACACCGATAACTCAAAAAATAATGGGCCGATTTTGATAAGATTTGGCATGTACCTTCCTTTTGTAAGTGGCTTGGATAAGTTCGTTAGTCAGGAAAATCGGACGAGGTTTTCCGAGAAAATTTTGAGTTTTCATTCGAAAAAAATTCTTATCTCAAAAAGTAATAAGCCGATTTTAATAAAATTTGGCATGTACCTTCCTTTTGTAAATGGCTTTGACAAGTTTGTTAGTCAGGAAAATCGGACGAGGTTTTCCGGAAAAATTTTGAGTTTTCATTCGAAAAAAATTTTTATCTCACAGAATAATGGGCCGATTTTGATAATATTTGGCATGTACCTTCCTTTTGTAAATGGCTTTAATAAGTTCGTTAATCAAAAAAATCGGTCGAGGTTTTCCGGGAAAATTTTGAGTTTTCATTTGAAAAAAAAATATCTCAAAAAATAACAAAGCTATGATAACCAAATTTGGTGGGTAGGTTTACGATATATAAAAAGTAAACTATATACAAAAATTCAGATTTGTATGTTACAAGAAAAAAAAGTTATAATAAAATATTTTGTGCCAGATCATTTCTATGAAAATTCACTACCATAACGCACTTGCTGCGTCCAGACTTTTATTATTATTATTATTATTATTATTATTATTATTATTATTATTATCATTATATAATTAGTAAAAATATGCAGTTTGGAGAATCCAATTGATCACAATACAGTTTTTTGACCTTAGGTTGGGTTCTCCAAATTGTACTTTAAGTGCTCATCACAGGTTCCAATCTTCACTCATTGGAAATTTTTCCTGTTTATGTAGTAAAATTGTGTTTCATTAAGTTGTATGTGACGTAAGATATTCCAGTAACAAATTGGAATGATTATAGACAGTAACCTATAATTTATAATTATCACCGACCAGAAGTGTTGATTATAAATAATTATATTTTGCTAATGGAAACAGACAATTTGGTGTCCACATGTCATAAAGCAACGACATACTGAAGGCAATAAAACAAAACAAAAACGATATAAAAACATTTTAGACAGTCCAGAATTGAAAGCTGAGAACCATCAACGTCGTGAAACAGCTGAAACATTTAAATGGTTTAAAATGCGAAGCAATGTTGTGATTTACGAGGTGGAAAGTGAATCAGCTAGGAGTGAATACGTAGTGAGTATATAGTTCGTGAAAAGTTTTGTTTTCGTAAACTAGGAAGATTTACACACTGTAAGCCAATTAAATATATGTTTCAAACAAATAATGAAAAAGCCTGGACGCAGCAAGTGCAATATGATAGTGAATTTTCATAAAAATGTTTTAAATAGCAAATATGTGTTTTTTTTTAAGAAACCAGACATCAAATTTGGTTACCAGTATAACATATATAGTAAAAATAATGTACCATATTTCATCAAAATAACTTTATTGTTTGAAAATGTAAAAAAAAATATTCGAAAATAAACTTAAAATTTTCCCGAAATAACTACTTCCCTGGCCAACGAACCTTATAGGTTAATAGCAAATTGAGCTATTCAAATTTGATACATTCAATAAAAACTCGCTACCATAACGCACTTGCTGAGTCCCGAATTTATTTTCTTACAAACATGCATTATAATTTCGTGGTCTAAATTCCATACATTTAAGGCTGGCTCAGAACTGACACTGATAGGGGGAATCCGTCTGTGTAATTAAAAGCAAACATTGTTTAATCCATTTAAACTGAGCAGATTTTCCTGGTTAACGAACTTACCCAAGCCACTTGTAAAAGGAAGGTACTCACCAAATTTGATCAAAATCGGCCCATTATTTTTTGAGTTATCGGTGTGATACATATATATATATATATATATATATATATATATATATATATATATATATATATATATATATATATATCATATATATATATATATATATATATATATATATATATATATATATATATATATATATATATATATATATATTAACTAAAACAGGATTGATAACACGGCATTTATGTACTATACAAGGAGAAAGGTTTAGGGCAAAGCCGCAAGGAGACAACCGCAAACACGTGTTTCAGGCTAATTAGCCATCATCAGTACGGTATAGCACTGGTTGCCTGTTGGGACTCCGTATATTTTTCCATCTTCATCCAGAGTGTTACCATCTTCACCTGGCTATACCGTACTGATGATGGCTAATTAGCCTGAAACACGTGTTTGCGGTTGTCTCCTTGCGGCTTTGCCCTTAAACCTTTCTCCTTGTATAGTACATAAATGCCGTGTTATCAATCCTGTTTTAGTTAATATAACTTCCTGGGATCCGGATGTTCACGCAGGTGATTTCTTTGCCTCCGTAGCTTTTTTGGTTGTTTCCCTCGGATTGAGGGTCTTCCAAATGTTGCTGCAATTGTGCACTGGTTGCCTGTTGGGACTCCGTATATTTTTCCATCTTCATCCAGAGTGTTACCATCTTCACCTGGCTATACCGTACTGATGATGGCTAATTAGCCTGAAACACGTGTTTGCGGTTGTCTCCTTGCTGCTTTGCCCTTAAACCTTTCTCCTTATATATATATATATATATATATATATATATAAACATATAAAAATTGAAACCGACCCCGGATATGTGTTTTAGGGGCCTAATTAGTGCTAATTTGAAGGAATTTTTTCAAAATTCAAAAGTCGAGATCTCCTCATTAGTGAATTTTTTTAAAGAAAATTCACTAAAACGGAAAATTGATCTGAATGTGTAAAAGCTGGGGGAAACAAAATATACCCCTCTGGTGTTTATAGGCTGAGAGAGCAATAAGGGCAGGAATTTTTGAGAGTACATTTAAATTTTGCAAAAGACAAACAACTTAACGTGTTTATTGAGAGTCGAAAAAGTTATATTAACGGCAAGATTTTCACAATTGAACAAGTCAAAATTTTTAAGACAAGAGGCAAGCGAGAGACCAAGCAGTACACCTGCCATGCTAGCTACTGATCAGGAGGTTGACTGGGAAGAAGACCATCAACAGGTTATTCTCAGGGAGTCTACTGAGAATCCTGCGTGATATGAACCCCCCAAAAAACCTTGACAAGTGCACCATGTAAGACCAGGCCAAAAAAAGTATAGCCGCAGCAAGTGCGTTATGGTAGTGAATTTTCATAAAAATATTTTTAATTGCAGATATGTCTCTTTTTTAATGAAAGCAGGCATCAAATTTGGCTAAATATTTTTTACACAAAATTCTGCCAAAATAATACATAAAATTCAAATTATATACCTGATCTGTAATTA
The DNA here is from genome assembly GCA_964006375.1 of Tillus elongatus. NCBI lineage: Eukaryota > Metazoa > Arthropoda > Insecta > Coleoptera > Cleridae > Tillus > Tillus elongatus. The sequence continues at coordinate 15,512,765 of OZ023269.1, read as the reverse complement.
GAATTGACAATAAAATAATTTGTTTGCACAAAAATCTATTAAAAACTTATTTTCGACGAATTTAGTTTAAAAAATGTTCCATCAATTAAATAATTTTTCGTACAAAAATTCCCAAATGTTTCTTCAAAGAAAATTCATTAAATTCATTTATAAGAAAATTGGCTTTTAAAGGAACATTTTGTACAAAAAAAATTCGCTAATGAAAATAAATTAAATAAATTAAAAAAACTGGTCCGATTTTCCTGGCCAACGAACCATTTCAAGTTATTGACCCACCTACCTAAATATAAACTTCCACAAAAACTTTTTCGACGACACAACAAAAATTTCATGAAAATTTGCAAACAATTTTTCAAGAAAATCCATAAACATTTTTTTTATAATAAATTATTAAACATTTATCTTTAATTACCAAAATTTCACAAAAACATCTTAGAAAAAATGATTTCTAGGAAGCACAAAAAAATTTCTGCGAAAATAGGCTATTTAGCCAGTTCTTTTTGCAAAATTAAAATTATATACCTAATCTCTAATTAATAAAATTAAAAATAAAATAATTTGTTTGCACGAAAATCTTAATAAACCTTATTTTCAAAGAATTTCGTTTAAAAAATGTTCCATCAATTGAATAATTTTTCATACAAAAATTCGCAACAAACGTTTCTTAAAAAAAAACTCATTTATAAGAAAATTCGCTATTAAAAGAACGTTTTGTACAAGAAAATTAACTAATAGAAATAGAAATAAATGAAATAAATTAAACAATATTCAAAATATGATCTAAATACAGAACTAGATCCTTTTTCTCTGGCTTCACAGAGAAAATTCTTTTGCGTGTGGATGTTGTAAAAATTGAATCCGGTTGTAGAGAAGAAAACAACCTCTTCTCATGTCACAAATCTCTACGTCTATGTTAACTGTGGCAACAACAGCTACTATCAAACTTGAATTAAGTCTTAAAAGTGCTTCCTATATTAAATAAGTTCTTGATTTCTTTCTTCCTAATATATTTTCTAATCATTTCTTTACCAGACGTTCGAGCTGCTGGGTTGGAGGATAAGGTTTCGCTTGATAATGGTCTGAGAAGGCTACCTCTTATGTCCTTACCTCCCGGGTCTGGAGTTTTAAAGCGGATGACCAGTAACAAAGTTTATTATTATTATTATTATTATTATTTGATATAAGCGTTACACTTTCTCAGTATTGGAAACCTTTTGACCGACCTCCCACGCGCGACGTTGGGGCTCGGATCGGCGGATGGGGAAATTCATCATATTCCATTATGCCGATATTATCAGTAGAGTCTGACTTCCGGTGCTCCAACACAGCAGACGTGTTTAAGGTCGCCACTTAACTGGGGAATTTTCGGACTATGTGACATGTTTGCAGCAGAACCGCCCTCTGCCCCACGTTGAGGATGTTATTTGGTAGTCCGAGTTCCTTTAGATTTCCCATGAAATTTTTGGAGACTATTCCTTCCGCCGACATTACGAAGGGACATATAGCTACCTTCTGGAGTTTCCATACGTTTTTATGTCATATGCCAAGTTTTCTACTTGGTGATCTTTTCAATTTCGGTTTTCTGAATGTTATGGGACAGCGGTACAGCAATATCTATGATCACAGCAAGCATAATCTGTTTGTTTATCAGGATAATGTCTGGCCTATTGAAGTCCACAGTGCGGTCCGTTATCATGGGTCGGTCCCAGTACAGGAGAAAGTCCGCCGACTCCAGCACCTCCTCCGGAGAATACTTAGTAGGCTGGTGTTGTTGACGGGTTCAGGAGGCTGTATTTCAAAGCAATTTGTTGGTGGATGATCCTGGCGAGCTGGTTATGCCTGCCTAAGTAAGCTGAGCCTGAGAGGGCAGGTCATGCTGCCATGACGTGTTCAATGGTTTCTCCAACAGCTGCGCATTTTCGACATTTATCCACCACTTCTAATTTTAGGCAATGCTTCTCGTAGTTCTTAGTTTTTTTAACCCTATCCTGAATTATCATCACAAAACCCCCCGCCCCCTTGTAGAGTTGCCCTCCAACCAACCACATAAGCGAAGAGGTTTTATCAACATTATTTGCCTGCAGGTGTTTGGGGTACCTTCCATGCATAGCCTGGTCACTCCACTGGACTATACTGTCCTGGTCAACTGAGACGTACAACTCATAGTTGCGCTGCCCAGCCTAAGTGGAGTATAATACTTATCCTCGCACACCACCAACTTCATCAGTTCATCACGCGATGCAAGAAAACGTTGTCGATTGTTTCTTTCCTGCTTAAAGCAGTTGCTCTTTTATTATTATTATACAAGTTGGTCAAAGCGCGGTTGTTTTTATGCAAATTAGTATATAGTGCATTAAATACATAAGATGACCCGTCATAACAATTATTTTAAAATAACAACTTAGTGAGATAAGAAAACCACTTATTTTATAGATTTTGATTTCATACTTCAAACTCCAAAGACAGTCTCCGTGCTCAGTTCAGTATGATAGTACGTATTCCATATATTTACATAAATCCATCCGATATTATTAACAATATTGATCTTTTAGGGACAAGACGATTTAGTTCTAACATGGTCAAATATAAGTGTAGACAAAACAGAAAAAAAGTGGAATTACTGGAAATTCGATGTTACAAAGAAAAATATTCTTCAGGATGGTGAGTATGTTTACAATACTCTGCGTTAAATATGGTTAAATAATCTAAACAACATTAACGCAAGATAAAATAATTATTTATTAATTAAAATAAAATTGCAACCTTGCATCATATTTAATTTATAAACAGACGCTTCCATCGGAAATGTCGATAAATTTAACTACCCAAAACTAAATGATAATATAATTAATTAACAGCTTGACAGGAAGGATTGTACCCAAACATAGGTTTCTTTTATATTTATTCAGTGAATCAACGATTGAATAAAATAACTTTTTCGTTTATGGGCAAAATCTTTAAATAAAATGTATATATTAATAGTTTATGGTTACTATGTGTGCACATTTTAAAATTATTTTCTCAGAAACATTTTGTCAGGAACCTGCTTAAAACCCCACCTGGATGCACAAATCACAAGAAGAATTTCTTGTTCACTCCCCGCAAGGAAGTTACGGGACCAGTAGTGAATAGGAGGAAGGAAAATCCCCACGACGAAGTAGACCCCCCCCCCCCTCTGCCCCGTTTGTCGCAAGTGGAACACTGGGGGAAGAAAAACCCATGTTAAAATATAAGTACCCTAGTTTGTATGTACAGCTAAAAGAGAACATATCATAGCAAATACTGTCAAAGTATCGAAATTTAAAAAAGAAGGGTAAACTTCCATAACACTTATACCTTTTTCATCTCAAGCAAATGAGGTAGGTCCGGCCCTTAGTGTAAACAACCTGCGACCTCGTATTTTCCTCATTACAAAAACAATGTAGGAAACAAATAATATGTCATGGATCACTAATTCGCGGCACATGCACGCAAACCACTACAACACTAGGTCACTAGGTAAAAAGTGAAGAATGCATAATTTCAGAAGAAGGCCTTGGAACACATGATTAATAAAGAACCCGATGACAGCGATACGTGTAGTGCACTAAAACAGAACCGTACTGTGAAACTGTTTAAAAAGTGTGTAATGTGTAGAAAACTTTAAATGTAAATAACTCAGCAAATACAGGAGAACAAACGGTAAGTCAGCGTGAATGTAAGATACCAAAGCTTATCCATCCGCAGTCGCTTAGCTAAAACTGTTCGGGAGTATGTCTGTAAATTCACCCAAAAATCAAAATATCATCATAGATATTGACGGGATTGAAGCTAAAATATGAAAAGATGCCAAATATGACCATATATGTTTCATTTATTCATGGAAGATAGTTGGATAAAGTGGTGGGGGTAAACAAGTGGGAGTTTAATTTTTTAACTATGATTATAAGATAATGTTCGACAAATTAAACTTCACGTGTCTCAGCGTTTTCCACAAAAACAATTTTTTGCTGCATAATGAATTTTATTCCATAAGTGTGTTTTACACTGTATATATATATATATATAATATATATATATATATATATATATATATATATATATATATATATATATATATATATATATATATATATATATATATATATATATATATGTATATATATATATATCACAGTGATAACTCCGATTTTGATATTTTGATAAATTTCTTGGGTGCGTTCTTTTGCAAGTGGCTTGGACAAGTTCGTTAGCCAGGAAAATCGGACCCGTTTTCCGGGAAAATTTTGGGTTTTCTTTCGTAAAATCTTTGTATCTCCGAAAATAACAAAATTATGGCACCCAAATTTGGTGCGCAGGTTTATATGGAAAGTATACTACGTACCAAAATGTAGATCTCTAGCTTATAAGAAAAAAGTTATAGGCATTTAATGAAAAACAATTGGGAGCCACTGATGACCAGAGAAACGCACAAAAACAAAATATTTTGTATGGCTAACAGCATCTATTGTATATTACAGACAAAGAGTAGTAAAGTAACTAGAAAGGAAAAAATTATAGACATTAAAAAAATAGTTGGGTACCACTGATGACCAGAGAAATGCATAAAACCAAAATATTTTGTGTGGACAACAAAATATATTGTATATTACAGACAAAAATTAAGTTTTCTTGACGCAAAAATGTCAAGAAGTATCAGAAAAATTACTTCGAAAATTTTATAGTTTTCCTTCTTAAAACGACAAACTCGCAATTTGAAACGTCAAAATTGTCAACCTTTAGGCTAAGAACCTAAAACGATTATGGATTATGTAGAGAAAATGTGGCAAGAATTGTCTCTAACAAAACCCTGTGTCAGCTTTAACCGCCATTGTTCTTCATTTTTGTAAATATTTGAAGAAAATTCGTTTCAAATAGCTACTTTCTTTGATGCTTTGGCAGTAGTTTTAGTTATAGAGTTTATGTTTTAATGGTATATATATATTTTAGCGAGTTTTCCTAGGAAAAAATCTTACTTGAAAAGACCGCGACGTTTGAATTTTGAAAAGAAGGCCCCCTAGAATATCGGGGGTTAGTTTCAGTTTTTATCTGTTTACATATATACAGGGTGACGCATTTATATGGTAAAGCTCAATATAACCGTTATTATAGAAGATACGGAAAATATTTATATGTTAATAATTATAGGGTGTCTTGAGCTGCATCTTATAAATTTATTTTTACAATCGTAGCGTGGCCCATAAGTCGTTGATGATACAAATTTACTTTTTTTTTAAATCGTACGCTCCTTATTTTATTGCATCTTCCGTCGAAATGCATCGAAATCGCATGTTTGTAAGAAAATAATTCGAAACGCTTAAGTGAGTTTTGGTTGCGAATTTTCATTTAATACTTCAAATTTCAATAACTAAATTTGCTATTAACGTAAGGTTCGTTGGCTAGAAAACTGTTTTTTTCGGGACCATTTTGGTTTATTGTCGAAAAATTTTTGTAGATTTTTAAACAATACAGTTATTTTGATGAAATATGGTACATAATTATTGTTTGTACTATATAGGTTATACTGGTAAGCAAATTTGATGCCTGCTTTCATTAAAAAAATGACACATATGCTACTAAAAACATTTTTTATTAAAATTCATTTCCATAACGCACTTGATGCGTCGAGACTTTTTGAAAGTTCATTTATTTAGTAGTTATTTAGGTAGTTACAAGGGCGGGTCAATAAGTCCGTGACTTTTTGAATTTCCCGCCTCTTCACAGGAAGGGCAATACTGCTCCTGTCAACAAGCATCTCTTAGTTGACTTCTGTCAAATTTTGAACAAGCTGCGTCATTTAGTTTGTGTTAGATAGCCATTGAAAGCAGACAACCTCTTGAGTTATAACGAAAATGGAAAAAAAGTGAATTTCGTGTGCTCATCAAACATTATTTTTTTCGAAAAAAAAAACATCACTCAAACCAAGGCTTGATCAATACTATGGGGATTATGCACCATCAATTTCCATGGTAAAAAGTGGTTTACTAAATTTCGTTGCGGCTGTACAAGCACAAATGACGCCGAACGTTCTGGACGCCCAGTTAAGGTCGCTACACCCGAAATAATTGAAAAAATTCAAGATATGGTGTTGGCCGATCGGAAATTGAAAGTGCGGGAAATTGTGGAAGACATAGGCATATCACATGGCTCAGTGGCTTCGATTTTGCATGATCACTTGGGTATAAAAAAGCTATTTGCAAGATGGGTGCCGAGTTTGCTCACAATCGACCACAAACGCAATCGTGTGACAACTTCGAAAGAGTGTTTGGCGTTGTTTAACCGCAATATGGACAAGGTTTTGCGCCGTTTCGTAACCGTGGAGGAGCCATGGATTCACCACAACACACCAGAGACCAAAGATCAATCAAAACAGTGGGTTTCTCCGTTCGAATCGGGGCCGAAGAAGGCCAAGGTGGGTTTGTCAGCCAAAAAGTCAATGCTACCGTTTTTTGAGATGCACGCGGTATAATCCACATTGATTACCTTTGAGAGGGAAGAACAATCAATGGAGAATATGATACCAACTTATTGAACCGATTCAACGACGATTTGAAGAAAAAACGACCGCATTTGCCCAAGAAAAAAGGTCTTTTCCACCAAGACAATGCAAGGGTGCACAGATGTGTAGTCTCCATGGCGAAATTGCATAAATTGGGCTACTAATTGCTCCCTCATCCCCCCTATTCTCCGGATTTAGCCACGAGTGACTATTTCTTGTTTCCAAACTTAAATAAATGGCTCGGCGGAACGACATTTGACTCTAATGATGAAATCATCTCACAAACAAATACCTATTTTGAGGACCTCGACAAACCTTATTTTTTGGAAGGGATAAAAAATTTGAGAAACGTTGGACGAAGTGTATAGAGCTCAAGGGAGACTAGGTTGAGAAATAAAATGATTTTTTGTCAAAAAACCTGTATTTCATTCAACAGGTCATGGACTTATTGGACCCGCTCTTGTATTTAACTAGTCAGAACTATTTAAAAAATATATTTACCACTTGTTTTGTTAGATCTATAACTTGCTTGGGAGCTCAGATGACAATTAAGTAAATATATATCTTTCAGTTACAGGTGTGGCAAAAAGTTATGACTTAATTGCAATAATGGGGCCTAGGTAAGTTTTAATAGTTTGTTGCATTTATCTATACTATAGCAAATTCTATTTCAGCGGGGCAGGTAAAACCACTTTATTAGGAGCCATTTCAGGACGACTTAAAGGTAAATCTAAAATATAAATCCGTTTTTTATTTGTACGGGGTTAAAATATATATCAGATCTTCAAAATGCTGTATATGGGTCGACGGTCATACGTGATATTGCTTATAAATAAAAATATATTTTATTAACCACTTCGAGCACAGTACAGTGCATATGGCAACTCATGGGTATTTAAAGTACACCAAGGTTACAACACAGTATAAAGCACAAAAGAAGACGAACAAAACACACCATCATGAGTCTAAGAGCCAGAGGCGAAAAAATTCTCTGAATTTACAAAAGCTGATTTTTTGATAGTTAATTAGGTACACTCTGCACGTACAGATATTCTGGTCAGTCAAGCGAATCTTAGAACAGGTGCCAAAGGTGTGCCAACAAAGATGTCGTTTTTACCAGGGTAATAAAATGAATTTACAAAAGCTGATAATTTTTATACAGATTCTATATTGTATAACAATAAAAGTTATGTCAGTCAGTCAGCTGCATATGGGAACAGAGCTGGTCAGTCAGTTAGAATGTGTGTATGAGAAATAAATAATGTGCAATTTATTTACCAAGCTTGGAAATTTTTTGTGGGTATATATTGATCTGTTAAACATTAAAAAAATAGTCAGTCAACTGTTTTGTAAAACAACAACTGTCAGTCAGCAAAAAAATATATAAAAATTTCGTACGCGCTGGCGGCGTTACAGGCGGCATGCTCGCTCTTCTCCTCCCATTATTATTATTTAAAATATTAGAAAACTATGTGGAATTATAATTTGTAATTATCAATTAGTAATTTATTGTTTTATTAAAACATATAAGTATATTAATAACGTTAACAGACAATTTATTTCTTTATTTAATATAGTTTGATGTCTTTCATCCAATTTTTAAAAATTTATGCAATAAGAAATTTATATTAAATGTTCAATATATAGAGTATTCAAATTCAACACACAGCCAATTTGTTTGCAATTTATATATATTAAAAAAATTAAAACAGGTAATGAGGTACGATTTGTCATGTTTTCGAAAGCATACATTTGTAGTTCCAGCAATGTTGATGATATATTTAAAATTAAAGTTAAAAATATTGACGGATCGAGCTTGCCGCCGTGTAAGACTGAGTTAATGCAATACATTTTAAGAGCCTTTTACATCGCCAACATTTGGAGTAATGCGCATTACAAAATAATAACAGAACTATCACCAATGGATCACGGCTGGAAGAGTAGTGACAATGTTTATGAATTTCTTTGGTTTGAAGGTGATCAGTTACCCCAGCTAATCAACGACGTCGTCATTCAACCCCCACAGAAAAATTTAGGTTTGTGAATAATACTATTGCTAAATTGAATTATAAGGTTGAAATTACATAATTTCACTTATTTTTTATATAATCAATCAGAATCTCAGTTAGAAATATCAGAGTTAGATATTTCAGATCACGAAAGTGAAACTCGTGAATTCGAAGATTCAGAGGAAGAATTGGATTTTGAATGTGATTGAAAAAAATATTTTTTAATATATACATATATTCTTTGTATAGAATAATCAACTATACGTTTGTTTTATTAGACAATTTTTTAATATTTTTTTCCTAATGTTATCCCGTTTATGTTACACTTTATTAAATAAATAAATTATATATATATATATATATATATATATATATATATATATATATATATATATATATATATATATATATATATCATCAATTAAAATACCAATTAATATCTTATAATTACAAATTATAAATTTCTTATTGCATAAATTTTTAAAAATTGGATGAAAGACATTAAACTATATTAAATAAAGAAATAAATTGTCTGTTAACGTTATTAATATACTTATATGTTTTAATAAAACAATAAATTACTAATTGATAATTACAAATTATAATTTCACATAGTTTTCTGATATTTTAAATAATAATAATGGGAGGAGAAGAGCGAACATGCCGCCTGTAACGCCGCCGGAGCGCACGAAATTTTTATACCTTTTTTTGCCGACTGACGGGCGTTGTTCTACAAAACAGTTGACTGACTATTTTTTTAATGTTTAACAGATCAATATATACCCATTAAAAATTTCCAAGCTTTGTAAATAAATTGCACATTATTTATTTTTCATACACACATTCGAACTGACTGACCAGCTCTGTTCCCGTATGCAGCTGACTGACTGACATAACTTTAATTGTTATACAATATAGAATCTGTATAACAATTATCAGCTTTTGTAAATTCATTTTATTACCCCGGTAGAAACGACATCTTTATTGGCGCACCTATGTTACCTGTTCTAAGATTCGCTTGACTAATATGTGTACGTGTACAGCATACGTAATTAACTATCAAAAAATCAGCTTTTCTAAATTCAAATAATTTTTTCACCTCTGGCTCTCCGTCTATGAGAATCAATCAATAAAATAAATAAGATACACACACACATAAGATAGTAAAACAACACTAGATAATTCAGATACAGCAAAATAACAACATACCCAAGGTAATACTAAAAGCATTTCAAATTTCAAATCCAAGAATTATCTGGTGGTGTAAGAAGCTCCCTCCATTACTATTTTTTACCTGTTTCTTAAAAGACAACGGGCAATTTATTTTTCTAGCTCAGCTGGCAAGCTATTATAAAGAATCACACGGTTATAAAATGGACTGTTTTTACACTTTGTGGTCCGATGATGAGCAGGAATTCTTAAAAGTGTTCATTGGTCCATACTACATACAGACTTGGAGACTACCTCTGGCTTCACTGTTGGGTTTTGTTTCGGTAAGTGAAGGATGTAGCCAGCGTGTAAGCTAACTGGAGCAAGTGGCCCTTCTGAATTCTAGATGTTCTAGGATGTTCTTCAACATTTCTGTAACAATGCGTGACAGCGAAACCGGTTACAGAAACGTTGAAGAACATCCTAGAACATATAGAATTCAGAAGATCCAATTGTTCCAGTTAGTGTACGCGCTGGCTACGTCCTTTACTTACAGAAATTAAGCCCAATAGTGAAGCCAGAGAAGTAGTCTCCAAGTCTGTATCTTAATAATGTGTTATGGCATGTGTCATGTTCGTAAAATGAGTTCATCACAAACTTGTGTGGGTTACTTTTAACAAAGCAGGAATACACCTTAAGAGGTACACACTTGGAATTGTTAGGATATTATGCTTCTTGAATACGTGCCTGCATGCTTCCATTGGTTTCATAGCGAATATAAGCCTTATTCATCCCTTTTGGGCTATGAAAACTCTCTCCAATAGAACAGCACTACCCAGTATTATATATATATATATATATATATATATATATATATATATATATATATATATATATATATATATATATACAGTGTGGAACAGCCAAATGGAATAAATTCGATAACGGATAAATGAGGACGTGTTGGGAAAAACGCTTGGACACGTCGATTTGTATTTTTAACTGCGCATCTTTTTCAAGAAAAAAAATTATATAGGGTGCGTCATGTGACAGTGGCCAATACCAACTTTCTTATTTTAAATACAAGCCCCTGTATATTATTAATTTTTTGGATTCTTCAGAAAATTCTAGACATAATTCATGTACAATGTTCTATACCTATCTTCAACTGTTTCGGAAATATTAAGTATTTTCAGATTTATTACAAAAATTAACATTAAAAATAGAAAATTATTTTATTTCACAAATTCTAATAAGAAATACTGATTATTTCTTAATAATTTAAAAAAACAAAAAAAAATTAATGTCAATGTAGTAAATGTTCAAAATGCTCGCCACGAACATCTTGGCAACATGCTAATCTGGTATAGAAATGTCTTCTAACATTACTCAACATCTCAGGCGTGACTGATCTAATCGCAAGCGTGATTCGTCTTTTTAAGTCATCTAAGTTGAGGGGCTTAGTTTTGTATACAATACTTTTGACATATCCCCACAAAAAGTAGTCTAATAGCGACAGATCAGGAGATCGTGCTGGCCATTCTATCGATCCGCGCCTCCCTATCCACCGATTTGGAAAAATTTGGTTCAGGTACTGCCGGACATTGATTTGGTAATGGGGCGGTGCTCCATCTTGCTGAAACCATATTTTATTGGCAGGAACTTGTCAAAGTTGGCACGACATTATTTTGGAGCAGTTCTAAATATTTATCCCCATTCAAGTTGCCATCAATGAAAAAGGGACCTACGATATGATTTCCAACAATTCCTGCCCAAACATTAACTTTTTCAGGATATTGCGTATGTTCCTCTCTCATCCAATGAGGATTCTCATTAGACCAATAGCGGCAATTTTGACGATTAACATGACCGTGAAGTGTAAATGTGCTCTCATCAGAAAACAAAACATCTTCTAATTGGATCACATTGTTATCTAACATTGCCATCATTTGTTCACAAAAATACGTTCTCCTATCGAAATCGTCCTCCATGAGCTCCTGAGTTGGTATCATTTTATAGGGATGCATTTTACTTTCCTTTAATGTTCGAAAAATTGCTGTGTGGCTAACGTTGAATAGTTGGGCTGCTTGTCGACCAGAAGTATGTGGGTTTTCTTGAAACTCAAGCGTAATATCCAATTTCGTATCATCACTTACTGCATTGGCAGCTACTTTTTTTATCTGTCTCACATGACCAAGCTCGCGAAACTGCTTTTCTATTTTGCTAATTGTTCCTTGGGATACAGGCGGCAAATTTGGAAATTTTTCGTGAAATAAGCGAGACACTTCCATCTGTGTCCGTGTGTTATCTCCATAACCAATCATTTGTAGAATGGTTATTTTGTGCATTTCTGTTAAATGAACCATTTTTCTGATATTATTACGTACAGTTAACGAAATTCAAACGACAATAGCACTGACACTAATCACTACTGTCATGCAGGCAGACAACAAGTTGCTAAGGCTACGAGTTTTATACGAACAGAAAGAAAACTGTTTTTGTTTTTGTTTCATTTCATATCAGTAAAAAGAAACGCAGGAATGGTTTTTGTTTACTTTCTCATTATCAAGAGCTGAATGGGAAATAAGTATTGAATGCAATGTAGCGAATTTGTGAAATAAAATAATTTTCTATTTTTAATGTTAATTTTTGTAATAAATCTGAAAATACTTAATATTTCCGAAACAGTTGAAGATAGGTATAGAACATTGTACATGAATTATGTCTAGAATTTTCTGAAGAATCCAAAAAATTAATAATATACAGGGGCTTGTATTTAAAATAAGAAAGTTGGTATTGGCCACTGTCACATGACGCACCCTATATAATTTTTTTTTCTTGAAAAAGATGCGCAGTTAAAAATACAAATCGACGTGTCCAAGCGTTTTTCCCAACACGCCCTCATTTATCCGTTATCGAATTTATTCCATTTGGCTGTTCCACACTGTATATATATATATATATATATATATATATATATATATATATATATATATATATATATATATATATATATATATATATATATATATATATATCATATAGAAAATCCATGCATACGCCTACACGTGGTTGTTTTAATTTTAATACTATCACGTATTTTAAGTAAACAGCAATCTTATAGGGAGATAAAGGAAATGAGTTAAAAATAATGAGCTTGTTAAATTAACATACACATTACAGGTGTTTCCATCTTTATATATGTTAAAAATTGACAGTGACTGAATGAGCCCGTGCTCAAAGTCAACATTCTTGAAAAAAAATTATGTGATAGATATTTAATTTTTTAGGCATATGTATACCAGTTTGCTTGTTAGTAAAACATATTTTACACAACAAAGTGAGCAAACATCTGATAAGTATTTAAATTAATTATGAAAACATTCAGTTTCGTCACAAGTATTTCCTTTGTTTATTTTTTAAATGCACCTTAGGTTGAAAAAGATGTTTAACGGAAGCATATCTCAAGCTTTGATGTTCGAAAAACAGATAATGGGTTATAAATAATTTTACGATAACTTGTCAATTTAATGCTTAATGTCAACCATTTAGCTAAAAATGGGCTTTTCCGCTAAATGCTGCAAAGGAAATAACCAAAAGTTTGTTCCTAGACGTAACGTCATGACGCTGTTTATATACACGCATACATCCTTGGTTTTTCGTCAGAAAAGAAAGCTTGCCGGCGGAGCATTTTAACATGCTATATAATCAGGAATTCATTTTGCGTTCATTTCAAGATTAGCAAAATAGCTCAGTACCTTAAACCTGGAAATAGTACTGGCCTAAAGTGAAAGTAACTGTGGACATGTAAATTAACTTTTCACACAAAAGAAAACCCAAAACTTTTTAGGTATAGCATTGTTCAAAATATACCTGCTAGTAAATATAGTCTAGATTAGTAATATTTAAGAAATGCAAGATAGAATATTTCGAAACACATTTTGTAACCCATACTTTCTATATTTGATACGACACCGAAACCGGTTATAGAGAAGAAAACAAACATTTGTGAAGCCAGAGAAATAGTCTCTAGGTCTGTATTTAGTATGGAACGGTTTCAATAAGTAAGGATAAACAATAGTTAATCAGCTTATACTATTTGCGGAGTTACAGTTGTAACAGAACAGCAAGCTGTTGTTCAAAGGTTTAGTTAGTTGAGTTTTTATTTTTTTATTTCAACAGCACACCACGAGGGCTCAGAGCCTAACGACTGGCGTACCGTGGGTGTCGACAAGAAGGAAATAGTCAACTTGTTAATTCTGGACTTGAAGGTTTGGAGGTTCGGAGGAGAAGGAAAAACATGTGCCGGCAAGGAATTCCACAACTTGGAAGTCCTCGGGACAAAAGAGCGGGCATAACAAGATGTTCTATGTCTGGTGACCTGGACAGTAAAAGGGTGCATTTGCTCTGTTCTCCTGGTAGATCTGTTGGGGGCAGCAGGTGGAGGAATTATGGAAGAAAGCTCCTCTGAGCAGTGCCCGAGCAGATATCTATAAAAGAGAGAGAGGTCACCAACGGCACGTCGATTGGCAACGGATGGCAGCCTTTGGGTGAGGGTAGGGTCTCCGATAAGACGTATAGCTTTCTTCCGAATGGAGTCTAGGATAGCGAGTATAGAAGCGGCAGCGGCACCCCAAATGTAGGAGCACTATTTGAGGTTTGGCCTTATTTGTGAAGTATATAAAGTATAGAGATTAGCTGGTGAAAACTATTTGCGAGACCGGAAGATGAAGCCTAATTTCTTAGCAGCCGCTTCTGCAATTGATGTGACATGTTGGTGCCAATTGAGATTTCGATCCACAGAAATGCCAACAAGTGAAAAGGACTCATTACTTTGAATAACTTGGTTGTTCATTGTGATGGGTCTAGGGCCGGTGTATCTCTTATTAGATAGAAAGCAAGACTGAGATTTTGTGGAGTTGAATTGTACAAGATTTCTACTTCCCCAGTCTAATATTTTTTGGAGATTCACAGAGACAGAACCCTCCATGAGTCTTCGAACCTCATCTAATTGGGCTACAGAGACAGGCTTAGAATATTGTATATTTGAATGGAGGGTGCTGTCGTCCGCGTAACTGTGAATTGGGTTGGATGTGCTAGAGATGAGGTCATTGATGTGCAGAAGAAACAAAGTAGGGGCTAAAGCGGAACCTTGAGGGACTCCTGCATTAATTGGATATAGTTTAGAGGAATGGCCATCCACGGTTGCTGAACCATTTTGGATAAAGAATTGTTGACTGCAAAGGCCTCCGCTGCTCTTCCTTGTGGATCGGTTTTGGAAGATCCTAGCCATTCCTTATTATGGACATTGAAGTCACCAAGAATAGTGACCTCGGAGGAAGGATATTCAGAAATCAGATGGTCGGTTTTTTCAGAAAGGTAGTCGAAGAGCTGGACAAAGTTGTTGTCGGAAGGTGATCGGTAAATTCAACAGATGGATTTAGTTGAAGCCCTGAGAGAGCGTTTCATCCAAAGTATGTCTTTTCTTACAGCTTCTAAATTGGGGAGTCTGGTGCAGGGTAGATTGCTATGGACGTATGCGCACACACCTCCATGCAATCTAAAGGAAGTAAGGAGCTCATACACCGGGAAATTAAGGTGATTAGTGGCTGTTTTGGCACTGATTTGGGTTTCGGTGGGGAAAAGGAGTTGGGGCCTATTAGTTGTAACAGAACAGCAAGCTGTTGTTCAAAGAGTTAGTTAGTTGAGTTGTCACTAATAGGATTTAGAAAACAGATACTGATTATACATGCAACTATACAAAAGCATATTTAATGGTGGGCGGATATAAGAATCGTATTTTAATACTGTTGTGAATGGTGCCAAGTTTAAAAACTTATAGGGGATCTATATAAGTTGACTAGTTTTTATTGACTATTTATCCCGTCATCTTACACAGCACTAGTAGAATAAATTATGGACGATATTTTTGGTCGTTCTCAGTCACATTTTTTTTAAATACAACGGAATCTTCCAGAGTATTTTTTGAACCGTTGTTCACAAGACGAAAGTTACCATACTGTACTTATCTCCTATTTCTAACTAACCGCCTTTTTATCCCACCCTTAGCGGTGCTAGGGTTGTCTTACCTTAACAGAATTGTTTCTAAACAGTAATTCGTATGTGATTTAACTACATGGGCGCTAAATTTAAAGCATTTTACTTGCGAGTCAGGGCTTACTGCAATCAATCTTTTCCATTTAAAGAATGTTTAATTAGACCGTCTAAGCGGCGATACACCCCCCAAATAAAACGATTACACTACGTTCTATTATACGAGATGTCAGTTTTAGAAAAACATATAACCAGTAATTTTATACCAGCAAGTATAAAAAACGGAAAATCAGAGAAGACTTTGTAAGTCGCCTCTTCTAATTGGATTAGTGTTGGTTATGATGTTATTACCTTACTGCACCGGTAGCTGATTTTTATTTTCCAGGCAGATGTTGTGTGCCCTAGGAACCTCAGGATATATGTGTCAATCTTATAGACCCTGGGCACAATTATAAGATAGTTCTTGTCGAACTGAATCAAACGCCTTCTTGTGATCGACGTAGGTAACAAAAATATTTCTTTGCCAATCGCAGTCGAGATTTCTTGGTCAATTATAGGCTTGTATTTTAGTAAGTTGATTAGCTGTTCTTTGCATTCCATAGATCTTACATATATTTTGATGGCTTGTAATTAGGTTGAATCGTTTGCAGTGTGCATATAAGCATTTCTCAAGGCAGGCTATGATCACATTATAAAGGCTCAGGAGGCAAGTTAGTGGCCGATAATTATCGGGATTTTGCAACATTGTTTTAAATCTAGTCTAACATAATTGCGATCAGTGATCAATACTGCCAGTAGATGACGTGCACACTGCAATTTCTCCAGCCAAATGTTTTGCACACTATCAGGTGTGGGTGTCATCTAGTTATGAACCTCTTTGGCCACCTTTGAGGCTTTATCTGTGGTAAAGGGTTCGTGCTGCATCTGATTATAACTCTGGCAGGCTTAATGTATTTCGTTAGCCCAGTTGGTGCCAATATTACAGGAAGCTGGTGTGGCTACTTAACTTTGGCTTTATTCTCCAAACTGTTCCTTATTTGGAAAAGTTTTGGAGGCTGTATCAGAAGCTGAAGTAAGCTGACGGTAAAAAATCCTTTCAGGCCACTTTATTATTAGCTACCAGTAACCACTATGTTAGTAATTTCACGTTATACTTCCTATTGAAGGCATTAAATATCGTTTGTGGAATGATATTGCTTCTGTATATAACACGATGCCGATACGCTACTCTTACCTATCTCTTAAAACTTTATGAAAAATGCGACGTGTTGTTGCCTGTAGTTTATTTTGTTCGCCTTAGGACTCGTCCGCGTCTTTGCCGCCCCGATAGCACCGCAGCCTTTGGCTTATTGTGCATCTCCTGTAGTTTATTGCCTGTTGTGTTACTCTACAGCCTATCACAGGGTGCCCGATTTTCGAGGCTCACCACGAGGAGCTCGCTTATCTTAAGAAATACAAGGTCAGTTAAAATAGGACAAAGCTGCGTAATCCAGTGCTGATTATTTTTGAAAGAAGAAAACTGAGATATCTTTTAGGGTGTCTGGAAAAAATTTAAAAAAAAAACAACAAAATGTTCGATTTTGTATTTTCCTATTTTCTGTCAGAGCGGTATTTTTAGATGACAGTACCGAATTTTCCCCAAAGCACTCTTACAAGTACAACAAATCTAATATTATTAATAAGATAATAGAGCAAATCATATCATGTGATACATCATTCTAATTAGAAAAAAAGCCGTTTCCGAAAATTCAAAAAATCCAATATAGAACCCATTAGAAAAAAAATTGACAATCGCTGTAGTACTGTGGTGCATGCCACACTGACGAAATTCACATTTTTAAATACCTTGTGCAAAAGTGTTCTAATAATGTGTTTGCTGCAAATATTCAATAGTTTTCGGGAAAATTGGAAAATATGAAAATCAACAATTTCATTTTTTAAATTTATTTCGAACACGATAAAAGAGTTTTCAGTTTTCTTCATTCCAAAATGATCAGCACCGGATTACGCAACTTTGTCCTAAGTTAACCGACCTCGTATCTCTTAAGATAAGAGAGTTCCACACGGTGAGCCTCGAAAATCGGACAACTTGTATAGTAAATGCGCATAATTGTTTCATTCGTATCGGTAGTCCATTTTATGCGCAGTCTTGGTAATCTCATCTGGATAACTCTGGCTTTTTTCCCGTGCAGCATCCTTAGTGTATAGACCTCCTGGTCTCGCTTGGCTTTCCTGCCGGTGAAAATAGGATAATCAAAGTAGAGGATAGAAGGATATGAAAACAGGATTAGCTCAGGCACCCCGGGTTCGCTAAGCCCATACTCACCAATGGATTGGGATGGAAGAGGTGAGCCCCTGTGGAGGTTATAGTAATAATAATAATAATAATAATAATATTTTTTATTATTAATTTAAGATATCGAAAAAAGACGACATTACAACTGGAGTTTCTTAAAGGGTAATCCTTTTGAGAACTTTTTATTTTTAGTGAATTTTCATTAAGAAAATTCACTAATAGAAAGGTGTCGATGGTCAGACAGACAATTTTCAAATGAGCGCGAATTAGGGCCCCTAGAACCCAAATCCAAGGTCAGTTAAAAAGTATATATATATATATATATATATATATATATATATATATATATATATATATATATATATATATATATATATATATATATATATACATACATACATACATAGTTATCCAACCAATAACTCAAAAAATACTTCACCAATCGAAACCAAATTTGGCAATTCCCTTCATCTTATTAATAGCTTGGATGAGTTCGTTAGACAGTTTTTACACTCAAATACTTTTAGAAAAAAAAATGGAAAAAACTGTTTAAAAACGCAACATCTTTTAAATTACTAGAAATATTAAACTAAAACTTGACAAGCACGTACACATTGTACAAGTGGTCTTACCTACTAAATTTGAACTAAATTGTTTCAGTAGATCTTGAGGTGTAACTAAATAGAAAATCAATAATCTACTATATGACTTGAAATTACCTCTAAATGGATGCCTATAATAGACAAGGTCAGACAAATAAATCAGGGTTCCGCTGCCATTGCAAACAAAATCTCCAAATTAAGTTTTAATCGGACAGGCTACGAAAATATGTCACAATAAACAATCCGCGATGTTGCCATTTACGACAACTCTCATCTAAATTTGTAGATATTAGAAAAATGTAAATACATAGAAAATTTAATGAAAGTGATTCAATTTGTTTAAAAGCAATCTAGAACTACGTTTTATTATACATAAATATTAAGCTCCCTATTTTCACGGTATTTAAAAGCCATCACCATCTTTCTAGTTTAATCTGACCACACCACTATTTGTCATTTGTTAACTGACATTGGTCATGAGATAAACGTGTATGTTCTGCGAATAATCTCGAATTCGACTCCGCGAATACCTTAGAATCTTAGAATATAAAACAACTACCTATATTCAAAGGTTAATACAAATAGTAGGTAAATAAAAACCCAACTTTTAATTTTAACATAACTTTAACAAATGCCTTCGGGCGTCGACTGTGACTTTAGTATATTATGATTCTAACATCCAATCAAACAAATAAAAAAGTGGTTGTGTACATTAGATTCAGGTTCCTAATCAATGCATGTAGGTATTGTATTACAAATACCTAGGGTACCTAGGTACTTATGGTTTTCTTTACTCTTAGCTTTTACTCTTTATGGGACATTTGAAGTAAATGAAACTACATAATATCATAAAGCAGTTTAAATTACATATATAGTCAGATGTATAATGTAAATTATTAAAGTTATAATTTCAAAATTTTGTACTGTTTGTATTTTTTTTTAAAGTATGCATACTGTAATAGTAAATAAGTGTTGAAAAGTGTTTAGGTGCAGCAAGTGTGTTATGGTAGCGAATTTTTGTAAAAATATTTCAAATATTGAAAACTCAATTTCCCAGTAAACTAGAACCTTCAGTTTTGATACATATTAAAACCCATATAAAGGAAGCGTGGGTACTAGATTTGAAAAATAACTACAAATTTCTTTTAAAAACTTTTTTTTTGTTATTTTGTTTGCAGAAACTGGTTCGATTGAGTTGACTAAAATGGATCATCCAAGCGATTAATAAGGGAAAATACCTGCCACGTTTATAATTTGGCAGGTACATTCCTGTTGGAAATAAAAATCAAATTTTCGGTAAATTTGCAAATTAGCACACAGGGGACTTTTCACAAACATGCTTAGAACCCTTTCTTGATGAAAATATCAAGAAAAATTTCTTACAAACGGCCTCTAAGAAAGTTACAGGACCAGGAGTGAATAGGGGTGCTGTGCGGGGAAGAAGATAAAAAGAAAATGTGAGCAGGAAGTTAGTAAAAAACAGCATAGTTGGACCTCTATAAGCTACCTTTTACCCATTTTGCAGCTATACCTCCTTAAAATCCCGTTTACTTCGCCCAGAACCCTTATTCACTGCAGGTCCCGCAACTTTCTTGGTGGTTGTTCCGAAGCAATTTTACTTGTTTATATTGTTCTTGTTTATGCATATAGGGTGGTGGTAGGCATGTAGAAGGGGGAGGAGAACCCCCGTGACGAAGCCGCGAACCAAGATTATCAATTTATGTTTAAATTGGTACCTCATTTCATCTGTTTAAGATATTTTTCCCAAAACAAATTTGAGATTTCCTTGTTTGTCAGTCTCATATAGAGAGCTACAATATTTTATCTTTTAAAAAAGTATGGATACAGTAACAGTAAATGCTTTTATTCCAGTTTTAGTCCATTTTCATATTTACATAATTTTCAGATATAAAGGGCAGTGTAAAAATAAATGGAGAGTTGATAGAAGACAATAATATGATGAAGAATTTATCTGGATATGTACACCAAGATGATATTTTCACAAATTCCTTAACGGCCTATGAACACATGAAGTTTGTGGTGGGTAAATAATTCAAATACCTTGTAATTAAAAGAATAAGATAAGAGAGCATCAGTAAAAAGGTTGTACAACTTCTAAGATGATTCTTGGAATAAAAAGTTCTATCAAATTTTAATTTTGACATTATTAGTCCATAATAATGCAAATTGTGTAATAATGTCGTTTTATACTTTACAGGCTACTTTGAAGCTGACGGACAAAAGTCGAGAGGAAATACACACTCTTATTCATAAATTATTGGCTGAATTATCCTTAGAAAATCATATGCATAAAATGATAAATATTTTATCTGGAGGAGAGAAAAGAAGACTGGCTGTGGCTTCAGAGGTATGACTGATATTTTAAAACCAAAATATTCGCAACAAAAATGAACTTAATATTCATACTATGTAAGTTGTGATCGATAATTGATGTAAGGCAATTATATTATACAGGTGTTTCTAAAATGATGCGAAAAACTCGGCGGGTGATACTTGAGGTTGTTTTAAGAAAACAATATCATACAAATTTAGGTTCTAAACGTGTTAACTCTTGAAACACAAGTTTTAAAATTAATTCTTCTTTTCACAATAACTTTATCATTTCATAGATATCTTTGTGAAATTCAGTATACACCTTCTATGCAGCAGGAGGTATTTTCTGATCTACAATGATTTTTTTTATTTCTACTAGTGCAGAAGTTGTATTGAATATTTCTGAAAAAAAACACGTCATTGCTTTTTCTTGAAGGAAAAACAATTTTCCAAATCCACATGTATTTTTGATCAAATTTAGTCTCTTGATTTTCTTTTATACGACGCAATAGTTTCGCACTAAAAATCAAAATCATATGTTCAGGCACCTGGTGGTTTTGAGGAGAGACCTGGATTTACAAAAATAGCCTGTTGATAGTTATACGTTCTTTAATCGATAAAATAAAATCAGGGGATATTCATGTTTTACGGAAATACAAAATCCTGTCAATTCCATCCTGCCAAATTTCGCTTTCAAACTTTTGTCACAAGACAACTCGTTCAGATTCACCTCATCTGCAGAAATAAATTCAGACGTAGCATTGTGTTAAATACATCTTGTATAAATGTAAACCTATGGAAACTTTAATTTGGAAAGTATTTCTCACACCAGATAATTAGCTGTGATAAGTGCGCTTTTCAAATATGGTTTTTATGTCTTGAGAGTCAAGTTCATTTGACGTCAAAAATTGCTGCAATATTTAAAAGCAATCGTTGCGGTCACCTTCAATCAGTTTTCTTCTCCATGGTTTAAGTGTTTTCATAAAAGTTGAAAATGTTTGCATTGACTTCAAAAGGTGCATGTTTTTTCCTGCAGAGAGAGATTAAGGGAATGTAGATTTTTTTAAATGTCACATAATGATGCTATATTTATTAAAAGCATCTGCGTTGGCAAAACCTTTGCAATTTTTGTGTCCTTCCTCTTTAAGAAAAATAAAAATTCCCTGCGTCAATTAGAAGGTAGGTTATGCAACCTTACCACAAGAGAGTCATCGTGCACTGCTATAGCACAACAATGACGAGTGTTCGGCTCGTATATCCTAACACAGTTTTTTGAAAACGCTGCCTCCAATCGACAAGTTTTTATAACATTTACTATATTCACTACACTTTTTAACACCTGATTTAGTGCAAGATTCAGCTGCTTTGATGCAAGCGCTTCCTTGTAAATCATGCAATGGTCCACGGTGCACCAGGGGCTTTGCTTCCAATTAAGCGCCTATAATCCTCCTTAGCAGCCACACATGAAATGAGCTCTATCATTACGGACAGCAATGCACTTACTCCAATCAAATTGTTTTCAGATGCGAATGTATCAAGAATCTCGAACAAGCCCTGAGCCTTCACTCCTACAGTCATATTTTTTTTTTACAAAAAAAGCAAGTCTTCTACATTGTGATAACCTTCTACGAACCGCGCGTAGCATATCAAATCAGCGTCCTTATTATTATTTATAGTCTCATATAGCTGCACTCAAAACGCTTCCTTTGATTTTTAAAATTAATTGATCGTTGAGGTTTTCCATCATATGTTGTATTTTGCGACTAATTGTGTTATTAGACAAAGGCACTTTTGAAAGCGGTTTTTCAGCAGACTCACCAACCATGATGTTCGCCATTGCTACAGCAGCCGGTAGGGTACGTCCTTTTGCGATGGTATGAGCCTTCTTAAATTTCGCAACTCTATAAGCCACCTTGTGAGATGCCAGTAAATGATTGTTTGGTGTTGATGCAGTCTTGAAAATCGTATTTTTTCTATTCAAGTTCTTTTTACTTCCTGGCAAAGAAATCACGTTTTTTGCCAACCATGTAGTGGTTATTAGTTTCTAAATGGCGCTTCATTACTTCGGAGCACATACTTTGGCTGCAATTTAATACACACTACAGATTGTTGTCCCTCTTTACTATTGATTTCTATCAAAGTAAAACCTAACTCTAAATCAACGTCATCACATTTACGTCATTTTCGTTGTTTGAGTCGTGCGACTGGTTGAAGACATACTTGTACTTTCTTTATCTGTACCTTTATTTCTGTTCAAAAACCGGTCTGTCATGTGCAAAAATCACCAAACTATTTATCAGAGACAATATACAAGAAGTAATATAACACAAACTATACTACATTAACTAGTTTACATCACTTTGTCTATTTATATCACGCGCGGACTTTATTTTTCACTAAGCTTTGACTATCAACTGACTGACTGAATCGAGCCAGAAACGCTTGTTATATATTCCGTCAGAAATACCTTCCAGAACAGACCAAATATGTCGCGAAGGATCTACGTACCTCAAAGTGTCTGATACGATCAGAGAAAGGGCAGCATTGCTGGCTCACGTTAACAAGAACGTTCTTCCCGGAGGTTTTAGTTTTACCAATTTTTAATTTGTTATTTGTTTAATGATGCCTAATCATGCTAAATATCTTGGACTAATGTCTAATCTCTAATAGTCCAATTAATTAATCGACAGGCCAAATAGCTCAGTTCGTTAGGCGAGTCACCTATATAATTCAGACTAAGAGGTCTCGCGTTTGAGTCCCGATTCAGATAGTTTATAATCTTCAGGCCGAAGCCCCTGCCTTCCAGTCCGAAGACTTTAGGTATGTTATCCTTTTACACTGTCAGGTCGAAGACACTCTCCATTGAATCCCCATAACCTCCACACTCTCAAAAATTAACAGGTAAATTAAGACCTTGCTTCTCCCAATAGAACTCTTCTCACATTCACTCAACTCTCGCTTTTACCGATATCTCATCCATTTCTCTATTCGGATTCTATCATTTCTTCACAGTTTGCCCCAATCTCACTCCGCGTTTCGTCATCCAGTTCCACTTCCGCGGGTCATTCAGTGAACTTCCTGATTTCCTCGTTCTTGGAAACCCAATTACCTTGAACGAATAGGAACCTCCAACCCTACTCTGTTTCCTAGCAAAGTTTTCTCTTGCCGTCCTCCGATTTTCCATTTGGCACTCTTCCAGTCTTGCTGTTTCTTGCCTTAGGTAAATCTACTAAAGTAGCCCTTGAAATGCCCGTGGTCAGTCAACACGCTTACCGCCTTGTGATTCCAGCCCTTGAGGCCCGCAGCCACGCTCTCTCTGTACGATAAGAAGTCCTATTCTTCGTCTCATCGTCCAAGCGCCTTTGCCACTCGGTGTTAGTGTTATCCTTGGCACTTCGTTTGAGCATTCTATTCGTCACTGGAGCCTCTACGCTCTTGTGACCTTAAGGGTCACTTCTGCTGGCTTTTGCCTTCGTGTCTGTTTTTTAGATAACGTCGAACTGTTCGATATCCTACCCCAGATTTATTTGTGTTTCCGAGCGCTCCACCTCTTGTATTTTTCTGTGGGTGCTGTCCGCCGTTTTTCTCTTCCTTCTGGTGAGCATCTCTAGGACGACTCTGCTGTCGAAAGCAATGTTTACGGTTCCACCCTGAAGAGTGGAGGCCTTTTAAGCTGCCGGATCCACCATGACAATTCCGCCATGTGCACCGGGTACCCGCCCTGGAGCTTCAGCCCTGTGCTCTCGATCACCAAGTTGTCTTCATAGACCACCAGGCCTATTGTAACCGCGACTCCGGCTCTTAACGCGTCTGTGTATATTCACCATACTGATGTTGTCTTTGCAGCTCCTTTTATCATCGTCCATGTTTTTCTCTTCACTGCTGGGTGGTTAGCCGCAGATTTCGGTGACGTACAAGGTCTTTGGATGCGGCCCACTCGTCATTCCCGCCACCGATCGTACCCTATGCGCCGCCCTCTCTCTCTCTCAGGGCTCGTCCGCGTCTTTGCTGCCCCGATATCACCGCATGCCCCTTGTCTTTTCTACTCCACCCATTCCAAAATCACTGTGCCCAGAACTAGTTTGCACAGCAATTGGTAGGGTGAAGTTTTATATTGCTCTGTCTCCGGTCTAAGCTGACCGTAGACCAGTTCTCTTTTGCGGTCCAGAGTTTTACACTCGCACAAGATGTGCTGGGCTGATTTTTCCCCCGCGCCGCAGAGTCTGCATGCGAGGTCCCCCTCGAACCGCCCCATTTTATGCAGGTGCTTCTTGACGGCCTTGGCCTATTGTGCATGCCCTTAGCCTCTTCACTCCACCCATTCCAAAATCACTGTGCCTTGAACCAATCTGCACAGCGATGGCTTGGGTGAAGTTTTATAATGCTCTGTCTCCGGTCTAGACTGGCCGTAGACCAGTTGTTTTTGCGGTCTAGAGCTTTACACACGCACAAGATGTGCTGGGCTGGTTCCTCCCCCTCGTCGCAGAGTCTGTATGCCAGGTCCCCCTCGAACCGCCTCATTTTATGCAGTGTTTCTTGTCGGCCATGTGTCCCGTCAAAAGTCCTGTTATGTTTGTGAGCTGTCCTCTGCTGAGATTTAGCGGCTCTATAGCTCTCTTTGAACTGGGTTCCTCCACTATTGACTTCACATATCTGAGCCCTGGATAGTCTGCCCAGTGCACCTTGTGTTCGTTTCTGAGCCATGATTTAATGGCTCCCCTGGCAGTGCTCTTTGTCACGCTCAGAACCGGTTCTACTGACCCTCTCTTCGCGAGACTGTCAGCTTCTTCATTGACTTTGACCCCCCGAGTGACCCCGCCGCCCCTGCTGTCTTGATATTTAAACAGTAGGTTTTTTCACTCGAGTGTGGAAAGGCTAGGTTTTGATGAATTATGGGTGGTGTCCTTTGTCTATATGTGTATGTAAGCTCCCCATGTACAAGTCTAAAACTTCTGTGTGCGCAGTTTGTCTACTGTGATATCCTTACGTTATTAATTAATTATAAGGCTTTCGCAATATTTCGCAGGGCCCCTGTGAAGCCGCCGCGGCGCACTGTTTGGGAATCATTGCTTTAAACTCTAAATAAACTACAGATTTTAAGGTTGACTTTTTTGTATTTTTAGCTCATTGACAATCCTCATATATTGTTTTGTGATGAACCAACAACCGGACTTGATAGCTTTAACGCCTTTCAAACTGTCAGAACCTTGGACGAAGTAGCAAAATCGGGAAAAATAGTTATCGCAACAATTCATCAACCATCTACGCATTTATATTATTGTTTTAATAATATAATTTTAATGGCGAAAGGTAGACTAGTGTGTCAGGGAACAAAGGCAGAGATAAAGGATTTCTTTAAAAGGTAAGTTAAATGAGGTGTCTATAATAAACTCAGTTCTATCAAACGTAAAACAAAACCATTTTGTTGAATTCTAATACTTTCATTTAAGGCCGATCAATTTCTGTAATCACGCAAATCACTGACAGCAAGGAACGGTCACACTTACCCACCTAAATTTTTTTCTGAATTGCTTCCTTTTGTAAGTAGGATATGTCAAATATCACATAATATAGATACCTGATCCTAAGGGCAGAGGGTACATACATTAAGGTTTATTAAACCTAATGCATCAGATTCAGTATATGCTATTTTGCAGTTTGTACTGCGGAAAGAAATAAACAAGGAAAACAACACGCTGAAAATTGAATAGAATCTAGGATACCCAGGTTATTGAATAAACGCTATTCTACTGAGCTATCGGGACTGTAACGTCACATATTTAATCCCCTAAACAGATAACTTTACTACAAACGACTGTTTTTTGGTTGAAAATACAACATTTTATGAAGACCGACAAGCATTTTGTCTAAATTACCATCAAATATAAAGTTTATTAAGAAAATATGTTAATGAAAATTTGTATCTCATCGTAAGTTTGAGTTATCAATTAAAAAAAAACATCATAGAAGTTTTTGTTTGCTCAAATAAGATGAATAGTCTACTTACACCTTAACACGTTTTTATTTTTAATAATATTTAAGTCAAATGTAGCTCCTATGACTTCTATCATATTGAAAATACTAATACAACTTATCAAAAATACTAGTCATTAGGGCAGTTGTGGATAAAGTGTAATTTAGATGACAAGTGTTGTGCTATTGCTATTTTATATATACCTCCCAGTAGTAGCTTACTTATTGGAGAACTCGTTAACGGTCATACTACATAAGTGCGATGACTTACTGACCTCCGGCGATCTAGATATTGATTTGTTGTTTTATACTCAACACAAAAATCGTTGCTCGCAAAAATTTTACACTTTTTAAAGTTGATGTAACATTCGATTGCCGATATCAATTTAAACTCTGTTAAAACTGTTTGCAAGCACGGTCATTTTGCTATTAGCCCGTTATTTTGTAAAATATCAGATAATTCACATAAATTTTATACAGGGTGTTGAATAAAACATTGCAAATTTTCTATACCATCAAGAAGATCCCGTTCGAAAAATAAATTTTATTTCTTAAATTTCAACTAAAAACATGTTGAAATAGGATGAAGCTTTCCCCAAGACCGCCATGCGCGGTAAAGAGCTGCATCCTGCACGAGGTGACCCTGCTGATAACTAAACATGACGGATCTAGACGTGGAGGTCGAAACAAACTCCCCCAATCTACGGTGTCACGTGACCCGTGCCTAGGGATGGATGGCACCAGGGTGATGGTGTCGTGAACGGAACCTCTGGAGTACCGGGAAACCCTCCAGAGTAACCCGCCTTGCACCACACAGGAGGTTCTGATGGTGTGGACAGTATTTCCCCCATTCTCGTGGGAACAACATGAAGAACATAAATATAAATAAAACCAAAACCAATAAGGCTCGAGGAGTAGCTCCGGCTACAGGCTCGTGCCGCCCACTAGCGAAGCAACCAGGGGTTGTTGGGACTTAGGTTCCTTAAGGTCAACCTCCAACACAGTAGGGCAATCACGGTCGGACTACTGATGGCTCTGAGGAACACGGATGTGGCTCTCATCCAGGAACCGTACTCCTTTAAAGGAGAGATCAAGGGACTCGGCGGAGCTGCTGAAAAGCTCATCTACGGCAGATCAAGCGAGAACCCGAGGGCCTGCATTTTTGTCAGGGAAGGGACAAAGTTTCTGCTTTTAATGAATTTCTGTTTCAGGGACCTGGCAACGATCAAAATCCGTGGAGGAGCGGATGGGCCGAGAAACATTATTGTAGAATCAGCCTATCTGCCAGGGGACAGCACGGACCCTCCTCCACCCAAGGAATTGGAGCAGCTGATGGTGGGTAGCAGAGCAGGTGGATGGCAGACCATCATCTGCATGGATGCGAACGCGCACCATGAGTTGTGGGGAAGCTCGGACACTAACTCTAGGGGTGTGTCACTTTTACAATTCTTTACGAAATTTAATTTAGACATATTGAATAGAGGTAATAATCCGACCTTCGTCACAACACGGCGTGGGGAAGTTTTAGACCTAACAGTTTCCACCCAGTTTCTGGGTGACTTTGTTAAGAACTGGGGTGTGTCTGGGGAAGTGAGTAGCTCAGACCACAGATACATCTGGTTTGAAATCGCCAAATTGGAAAGACAAACGGTATGGTACCGGGATTCCCGCAAGGCGGACTGGGAAGCATACAGGGCAGACCTAGCAGTGCAACTGCGGTGGGTTAAAAGTACCATAGAAAATTCAATAGACATCGAGATTGCGGCAGCCCAATTGCGAGAACAATCACCTCTGTCTATAACGCCAACTGCCCCCTGAAAATGAGTCGTCCACCAGAAACGTCCCGTGGTGGAACGAGGACCTCAGGCAAAGGAGGACGCAGGTTCGTAAGCTGTTTAACGCGGCCAAAAGGTCGGGTGCATCGGATGAATATAGACAGGTCGTAACGATCTATAACAAAAGACTGAGGGACGCCAAGAAGAAGTCGTGGAGGAGGCACTGCGAGGAAGTGGAGA
The DNA here is from genome assembly GCA_964006375.1 of Tillus elongatus. Classification (NCBI taxonomy): domain Eukaryota; kingdom Metazoa; phylum Arthropoda; class Insecta; order Coleoptera; family Cleridae; genus Tillus; species Tillus elongatus. Next base: position 15,483,816 of record OZ023269.1, on the reverse strand, counting down.
ACAGGTCCGAGAGTGCTCGACTACACAAGATCCAGTCCAAAGGCACTCAGACCAACATAGGCTCCCTTAGAACATCCACGGGAGGCTTTACAAGCTCGGAGGAGTAAACTATGGAAATTTTACTCCAGACGCACTTTCCCGGTTGTAACATAATAAACCAATCACCTCCGGACTGGGAACACTCACAAATAGAGGCGCCTTATAGGCGGGCATCTAGAGTAGACTGGACAGTCGCTAAAGAGGTGGTTACTTGTAGCAAAATAAGATGTGCCATTAACAGCTTTAAGCCATACAAATCCCCGGGATTTGATGGAATAATGCCCATCATGCTCCAACAGGGGATAGATAAACTGGCGCCGGCGCTTACCCCCATTATGAGGGACAGCCTGGCTCTGAGGCACATTCTGAGGGCATGGAGACTGGCCAGGGTTGTATTCATTCCTAAACTTGGGCGTCCAGCAACCCAGCAAAGTCCCTGAGGCTAATAAGTATCATGTCCCTCTTGCTAAAAACAATGGAAAAACTGCTCGACCGGCACATAAGGGGCGGTGTACTGGAAGCATATTCCCTACACTGCGAACAATATGCATACAGAGCAGGAGTCTCAACAGAAACAGCACTGCACAACTGGTGCTGAAACTGGAGAATACACTGGAGAACAGGGAGGTGGCGCTGGGGGCCTTCCTAGACATAGAGGGGGCCTTCAGCAACACCTCACTCGAATCGGTTCTGGCAACTTCCAGGGAGCGTGGAATAGAGGAGACCTCCTGCAGGTGGATCGGTTCCATGCTCAGTGATAGCGCGGTGTTCACCTCACTCGCGGGAGGGACTCTGCTGGCGGAGGTCGCGGCGGGGTGTCCGCAGGGGAGCGTTCTGTCTCCCTTGCTCTGGTGTCTAGTCGTGGACCTAGTCGTGGACAGGGCTATGCGGACGACATTGTCATCATAGTCCGAGGAAAGGTTCCACAGTCAGTGTGGGAGCGCATGCAGACAGCACTGAAAGTTGTGAAAAGGTGGACGGTTGGTCAAGGGTTCGGGTTGAGCCCCGAGAAAGCAACCGTCATAACGTTTACGAGGAGGAGGAAGTGGGAGAGCCACAGAACTCTCACTCTATACGGTAGGAACATCCTAATGGCCAGGGAGGTAAAATATCTTGGGGTGGTATTGGACTCTAAGCTAACCTGGAATGGTCACTTTGAAAAAATACTGCGTAAATCAGTCATGACCTTAGCCGTTACTAGGTGGCTATATGGGAAAACGTGGCGACTAAGACCTAGTATGGCCCACTGGCTGTACACAAGGGTGGTTAGACCATCGTTAACATACGCGGCACTGTTCTGGTGGCCTAAGGTGACACAATCCAGTGCCAAACAAGAACTAGGCAACATCCAAAGGATGGCTTGCCTAGGCATCACAGGGGCCATGTCATCAACCCCAACAGCCGCCATGGAGGTGTTGCTGGATCTGCCCCCCTACACTTAGTTATTATGGGGGAGGCCAGGGTAGGACTATACAGACTAGCCTGCAATGGTAGACTGAAGATCAACTCAGGCTTCAGGGGCCACCGCAAAATTCAGGAGATCGTGAAGGAGCCCCTGCTTGAAATGAGGTCAGACTTCGCGAGCCCGCGAATCCACAGGGAAAACAACTTTACAGTGGAAATCCCCGACCGCGAGGCATGGCGGGAGGAGACGCCGGGCATACCACGAGACGCGCTCGTCTGGTTCACGGACGGATCCGGCGGGGAGCATGGGACGGGGGCAGGTGTTTATTCGGAAGGACCGAGGGTAAGTTATAGTATTTTCCTCGGTGCCCATGCAACGATCTTTCAGGCCGAAATGTACGCCATCCTGCACTGTGTGTGGAAGAACAAGAGGAGGGGCTACACCAACAAGCGGGTCCTCATAGCCACAGACAGCCAGGCAGCCCTTAAGGCCCTAAGTAACCCACGGGTAAATTCCTGGCTGGTGAGTAAGTACCGAGACGAGACGAGCGACCTGGCTGGGCAGAATAAGGTCACCCTCATCTGGGTGCCTGGTCACTCGGGGGTTAAAGGCAATGAAGAAGCTGACAGTCTCGCGAAGAGAGGGTCAGCAGAACCATTTGTGGGGCCAGAACCTGCTATACACAAAAACACGTTACTAATATTAACAGTCTAGTAATCACTTTTATTTTCATCGATTTTGAAATGAATCATTTTTAACTATGGTGCAGAAGTATTAAAATTATAGGATTTTAAAAACAATAAAAAACAAAATTCGGCCATATTATCAGCATTATTTATTGCCCATCCTATGCATATAATTCTTATGGTTAGTAATTTTTATGTTATGTAATAATTAATTGTTGTACTTAGATACTAATTCGTAACCAATAATTTTGCTATTAGGAAAAACGATGCGATTTATGCTTTAAGTTGTTTTGATGCTCACGTAAGCACTGGAAGATTAGGTTTCAAAAACACCCCGAGTGTCGACATACGGTGAATATATTTACTGCCGCAGAAAAAGTGTCAAGTTACTTGAGAGAAACCACGTGAATACATACGTGTTTTTATCAAGTATTTGTTTATACACATACATCATTTTTGCGCTCATATGTTATTTATTTTAAGCATTTCAGTAGTTTTATTTGTCATTTTAAGATACATTAAATTTTTTAACGAGTTTTATTCTATATCTATGAAAGAAACGACATAATGTTATTAGTGTCAAATCTGTCTAGTCTATATGGACGATGCCATTATATTCTCCACTTCTCTTCAAGAACACTTAGAGAAACTATCACAAGTATTTGATAGGTTTAGCAGATGTCAGTTGTAAATTCAACTCTACAAGAGCGAATTTCTGAAAAAGGAAGCTGAGTACCTGTGCGACGTAGTGACGCCAAAAGGTATCAAGCCAAATCCTTGTAAACTCGAAGCCATCAAAAAATACCCAATACCAAAAACAACTAAAGAGATAAAAGCATTTTTGGGACTAATTGGATACTACAAAAAGTTTATTAAAAACTTCGCAAAGGTAACCAAACCACTTACAAAACGTCTGAAAAAGGGCGCTACCATTAACCCTAATAACGACGAATACAAAGAATCCTTCGAAACGTGCAAACAACTTCTAATGAGGTCCGATACCTCAACCTCCCGATTTTTCAAAGCCTTTCATACTTACTACGGATGCTTCTAATGTTGCACTAGGTGCCATCTTGAGTCAAGGGCCACCAAAATGAGACCGACCCATTGCATACGCTAGTAGGACCCTTAACGAAACAGAGTGTCGATACAGCACGATTGAGAAAGAATTGCTAGCCATTGTATGGACAGTAAACTACTTTAAGCCTTATATATATATGGAACGAAATTTACCTTTGCGACCGATCATAAACCATTAAAACGGCTCTTTTCTCTCAAAGAGCCAAACTCAAAATTAGTTAGGTGGCGATTGAAATTGGAGGAATATGAATACGATATTGAATATAAGAAGGGTGTAAATAATAATGAGGACGCTTTATCTCGAATTGAAATTCACCCATTGGAAACTGATAATGAGTCGATTGCAAAAAAACTAAACGAAAACGACTGGTCTCATCGAGAGGAAACAAATAATGAAAATATCGGCGAAGACGACAACGAAACTCACGACGACAACACTATAAATTCCAATCACGATTCATATTCAGCACCAGGCATTCCTATATTAAAGGAAGAAATCATTAATAACAAAACTAACTAAAATTTCCTTCAAAATAGCCTAGAGCCTGAAATCTCTTCCTTGCGCAAAGGCAGAAGAAATATGATATACGCAAAATTAAACCTAGAAGACCCAGAACAAATAACTGAATTTATTAAGCAATACTGCCTCCCACAACGGAATATTACTGTCTTTTTTAGAGAAAGAGATTACGAGACGGTCAGTTCAGCTATTAATCAAAGATTCAATAATGAACAATCGCCATTATTCTTTAGGTGTGATAAAGTTTTAGATGAAATTCGTAATGAAGGAGAACTCATAAAAATTATAATTACAATGACTCGTAAGCAATATAAATACAATTACTAACAACTTGTCATTTCTAGAAAAGATTTGGTTGTTCCTGTTAACTACAACCCTGCAGATTTTTACATAAAATGCATTGGAAGTAACGATACGATTTCTTTGGATAAACGTGAAAGCAGGATCCTAGATAGAAGTCGCAGTATTAGCATATCAAGCACAACTGAAAACGAAACAACAAGCACAAGCAAGTCTATAGTAAACAGAGTAAAACGCAAGTAAGTATGGACGGGTATTTGTAAAGCTTCCATACAGTTATTAATTTATAAATTTGTTTCCAGACCATCATGTACCAAATAAGTATGCTATTCTAACTCCACTGTAAAAACCTTTCCAAAGTTCTTACAAAACACACACAGTGGTATAATTTAAATGTGTACACGAATATATATATATATATATATATATATATATATATATATATATATATATATATATATATATATATATATATATATATATTTCTAACTAGATATATCTATTTTTTCTCGTTCCTGCCAAAACCAACATCCTCAGCGAAACAGCTGCCTAAAGGGTTTTGATAATATAGCGTAAATAATATACGTATTTATGAAAAAATGTAAAATTGAGTAATCATCACCATATGCTAAAAACGATGTGGTGATCACCACACATTGATTTTAGACTTGCACGTCCCATGTTCCTTGGAATACCAAATTATTTCCAGGTTGTTTTGCCGTGGTCAAACTTATTTAGCCGACTCCTAGACGTTGCATCAAATATAGCTGCTGGTTTAGTCAGCAGCTAAACTTAAACTGAGTAGACATTGCTCTGGTAACTTGTAACCCTTCCTTATACCTGTATTCATAGATTGGCCGTGATGACGCCACAATTATTGATTTTTTTAATGGTATGTACGAGGCCTGTGGAATCCTTTCTATTGCTATTTGCAGGGAGCCAGGTTCGACTTTTCGATTGGGAATGTTAGGATGTCTCTGTATTTTAAGCGCCTCCCTCCAGATTTGCTGATGGTATTCGTTTATTTATTTTCTCCTTTATTTATTACTTTTATACAAGGTAGATATAAACGTTTACAAATTAACTAAATATCTTATATCGACTGGCCAAACCAAAACCACGACGAAGTCTAGCCCATATAGCTTCCCTCACTCAATCGTAGATTTGGACCCGATCCAATCAAGTATTTCAGTGACTTGGTAACAGTGCTCATCATTAATATACCCAGCATAGAAACACATACGTATACAACACAAATGCAATCACATACAAACAACCCAAAAACCACAGAGTCCCACACATCCCCGACCACTGTCACACTTGAATCCCAATTGCCAACCTCCCCTCTGCTCTCCCAGCAGAGTGCCCAAGGACACTAAGACTACACGCTCTCAGGCAATCCGTTAATGAATTGAATAAATCCACCTCAAGATATAAGAAACTTTTTCTGAATAGCAACGCCCTGTTACGAATTATAGTTAATCGATTTTGTAACCTACTCTGTCGATCATGCAACTCCGAACGTATCACCAACTTGTTTTTGAGTGATATGTATACGCTTGGGAATCGCAGCGATTTACGAACGAATAGACTGATATTAAAGAACCTGCGATTTTCCATATTTAACCAGTTACCTTCTTCATAGTAAGCGAAACATGAGCATATTTTCTAAGGCCGAAAATTAAGCGAATACATGAGTTCTGCATTTTCCGTATTCAGTTTTTTCAGAAATCCGCAAATAGTGACCAGAAATAAAGTCGCAGGATACGATCCATGAGTTACATAGAATTTTTCTTAAACGGTAATTTAGAAAATGCCTGCTACGGTAGATTAATTTCAGTAATGTAAATGTTTCCCCATTAACATATGTAATATGTTCTTCGAATCGCAAATCGTCATCCTATACTAATCCCAAATTTTTAGCCGGTGTTACAAAAGTCAGAGCAACATTGTTTATATGCAATTTCATAATATGCTTTAAGAAATCCCTCTTGGTTCTACTACCAAATCACATGGTTTTTGTTTTAGTTGCGTTGAGCATGAGTCTGTGTTCCTCAGCTAATGACTTGATCAACTACAGATCCCCGTTTATTTGCTTAATCGCCTCAACATAATCCTCACCACTGAAACTGTGGTAGATTTGCAAGTCGTCACCAAAGGCATACGCTCTACAGAATCGCAGAGCTTTTATAATATCCATAGTGTACACAATGAAGAATAATTGAGAGATAATAGAGCCTTGCGGTACCCCCTCATGGAACGTAATAGTATAAGAAACATTGTTTTCAACAGAAATTTTCTGTGATCTGTTACCAAAAAGAAGATGCCATATATCCAAAGCATCGGAGCTAAAGCCAAAGTATTTAAGTTTGACCAAACGAAGGTCATGGTTTAGGGTGTCAAACGCTTTAAAAAGTCCAACAGAACCAACACAGATGATAGACCCTTGTCACAAGATGTGATAATATCGTCCGTCACCGAAGCTAACAGCCCTATTGTAATATAATTCTTTCTGAAACCTCACTGATAGTTTGGCAGTAGATTTTTACCATTAAAATGTATCAGCATTGGCTAGTGCAAAACCCTTTCCAACAACTTTTATAGAATTGGCAGAATGCTCACAATCCGCAAATGAAAAAGAAACAGGATTGCGAGCGTTAGCAAGGGGTTTTCCAACAGAAATTTTTGAGAAAATAGGATTTTTTTTCTATGCAAAAATTAATATGAAGGATAACAATATAAATGCATGGACTATGGTATCTGAACACCGTAATTTTACACCAAAAGCGTTCGTTTTAATGCCCAGGATCTTATGTATTTGATCCTCGGTAGTTGAATCGAATGAAAAATGAGTATCGTGATAAAAGTGCTGCTGTTATACTCGTAATCATCTATTTTATTCTTACAATTGATGACTAAAGCATTATGAAGAAATGACGAAAATTATTGATTGACTTCATTTGGATTTGTAAACTCGCTAGGCAGTGATTTGTTTTATATGGGTTTTAATATTCATACGTTTCAATGCGCTACAGATCTTTACTTTGGCAGGAACCTCCGTTTTGTCAAATAAGACTCTGTGGTTTTCAAAATAGCATGTTCAGCTAACGTCGACTTTTCCGGTTGCAGTGACCGCATATGTTGTTGATGCTGCAGACTCCTTGTCATTACGGTCTTTGTTGTTTGTCCTATGTATACTTTCCCTCATTCTTTGTTGTTTGTCCTATGTATACTTTCTCTTATTCGCATGGTATCTTATATTTATATTCCTGGCGTCTGATCTACGGTCAATTGATCAATACAGGCGACTACACCATACACATAGGTAGGGTTACCATATCGATGTCGGCTCAATTTCAGTCCAGCTACCGAGGAAGCCAGCAACTGTGGTTGGTGAAATGTCTAGCAGCCCACCAAGTGAATTTTACCACGGAAAAATAGTCAGACCATCTACCATTCCAAATTACCACACACACACACACACACAAAAATACAAATATATATATATATATATATATATATATATATATATATATATATATATATATATATATATATATATATATATATATAAACACATTTTACTTTTTACAGAAGGCGCAAAATAAGCTTTTGGATGGAATTTAAATGGCTATTGTGGAGAAATTTAAAAGATTTATCGAGAGATTTTGAGTATTACAGACATGTCTTTCTTTTCAGATTTGTAAGTTTTTGATTCCAATATTATATAATATATTCTGTATTATTTTGAAAGTTTTTTTAATTATCGTGTTTCGTCGTCGTTGTTACAGAAGGCATTATTTATTGTTTGAACCGTTTAATAAAGAAATATTAGAACAGTAAGAAAATCTCAGCGATCAAGGCAAACAAAGACTGGTTTCGTCTTTATAAGCTTCTTGCATTTCAAGGTATTGCAAAGGGCTGTCGTCAAATATATCCTCGAGTTTCAGTGTGGCTGCCCAAAACACCCAGTGTTCTTTAATTGTAATAAATAATACAAATTGATACTCCCTCATAGAGGGACAAAACCCGCCTCTGTTTTACATTACAGCTGAGTAAACCAAGTATATATTGTTATACAGTGCGCTTCAAAAGTAAAGAATACATTCATTTTCCTGTTATTAGTTGTTTTTAGAAGAAATGCTGAAATGAGTCAACTTAGATTTTTTAAATGCCACTTTTAAAAATAAAAATTCATCTACCCATACCAACCCACTTTGAGTTGTCATTACACAATCCTAAAATTTTTAAATAAAAGGTGGGGTTGTGTGCTATTTCCTTTTAACGGAATTGGTCATATTTGACGAATCGTGCACATTATTTGAAATATATAGGAATTAAATCCAATAACTACACCCCTATATCAGGCATTCCGCAAGGTTCGAACCTGGATCATCTACTTTTTATTCTTTTCATTAATGACTTCTGTGATCGTACGCCTTGTCAGTGTTTACTTTATGCTGACGACTTTAACATTTTCCCTCAGATAGACACACTCTGGGAACGTTCTGTGTTGCAAAATGATTTAGTTACTCTCCAGAACCGATGTCATGATAATCTACTATCACTCAATATAGGTAAATGTACAGTAATGACTTATTGTAGAAGCGTTACCAACATGTCACATCAATTGCAGAAGCGGCTGCTAAGAAATTAGGTTTCCTCTTCCGGACTCGCAAATACTTTTCACCAGCTAATCTCTATAGCTTATATACTTCACAAATAATGCGAAACCTCGAATACTGCTTCCACATCTGGGGGTGCTGCTGCACTCGCTATCTTGGACTCCATTCAGAAGAGAGTCTCATTGGTGACCCTACCCTCACCCAAAGGCTGCCATCCCTTGCCCACCGACGTGCCGATGGTGACCTTTTTCTTTTTTATAGATATCTGCACGGGCACTGCTCAGAGGAGTTTTTTTCCATAGTTCCTCCACCTGCTGCCCCCAACAGATATCTGCTGGTCACTGCCCAGAGGAGCTTTCTTCCATATTTCCTCCACCTGCTGCCCCCAACAGATCTACCAGGGGAACAGAGAAAATGCACCCTTTTACTGTCCAGGTAACCAGACATTGAACATCTTGTTATGCCCGCTCTTTCGTCCCGAGGACTTCCAAGTTGTGGAACTTCTTGCCGTCACATGTTTTTCTTTCTCCCCCGAATCTCCAAACCTTCAAGTCCAGAATTAATAAGTTGCTTCTTTCCTCCTTGTCGACACCCACGGTACGAAAGTATTTAGGCTGTAAGCCCTCGTGGTGTGTTGTTGAAAAAAAAAATCAATTTTAATTATACATTACTGAGGAGTGTTTTGCATAGGAGTGATAGCAGGGGAGCTTTGGGTGTTGTTTTAACCAAAAAACTTTGCTTTCACCTGCACATTCAAACACCAGTGTCCGATGTTACGAGGTCTCTAGGCTGTATCATTAGGATATGTAAGGATTTCAGTGGAACCGATTGCATAGAAGTATTATATAACACATTGGTAAGATCTAAATTGGAATAAGCTAGTCAAATTTGGTCCCCGTTAAACCACTGCTATAAAAATGCTATAGAAAAGGTTCAGGAAAAATACCTAAAACATATTTCCTACAGGTTGGATAATGTCTGTTCGACGCGGAACACACCTTATCAGCAATTGCTTGATATATTCAATACACCTTCTCTGGAGGCCAGAAGGGTTTTCTCTCTGTGTTGACTGTGCCGATTGTGTTGACTAGACATAATAACTTTCTTAGTTTGCCTACAGCGAGAACAGGCATTATGCTAAAATCGCCGATATATCAGATGTGTAAGTTTGCTAACCAAGTCTGCAATATCAGTGGTGATGACATTGTTTGTGATAGTGTCTCTGAGGTGTTTCCATATGTAATCTGCCATGTACATCTGATTTCTGCCGTGTAATTTACTGATATTTCTTTTTATTTGGTATACTCAGTAAGTGGTGGACGTGCCGCCACCTAGTTGTGGAACCAAGTAGTATGCTATCACGCCAACTCCAAATAACAAAAAGTGTTAAAAAAATAGAGACTGGATACAGCTAACTAACAATTCAGAAAATTGTCAGCCCTGGCCCATTTCTACCCCAATATAGGGACAAAGTATGTAAGACTCGATCCATTTTCGCAACAATTAGAACCGTAGACCGGTTTCGCTCTCATTAGAGCTCTTCAGTACGGCATACTAATTTTTTTTTAACACTTTGTGTTATTTGGAGTTGGCGTGACAGCATACTACTTGGTTCCACAACTAGGTGGCGGCACGTCCACCACTTACTGAGTATTCTAAGACTGGCTATACGATAGCCGTATTATTTTCGATGAATTTTTGCTGCAATTAGTATGCCGTACTGAAGAGCTCTAATGAGAGCGAAACCGGTCTACGGTTCTAATTGTTGCGAAAATGCATCGAGTCTTACATACTTTGTCCCTATATTGGGGTAGAAATGGGCCAGGGCTGACAATTTTCTGAATTGTTAGTTAGCTGTATCCAGTCTCTATTTTTTTTAACACTTTGTGTTATTTGGAGTTGGCGTGACAGCATACTACTTGGTTCCACAACTAGGTGGCGACACGTCCACCACTTACTGAGTATTCTAAGACCGGCTATACGATAGCCGTATTATTTTCGATGAATTTTTGCTGCAATTAGTATGCCGTACTGAAGAGCTCTAATGAGAGCGAAACCGGTCTACGGTTCTAATTGTTGCGAAAATGCATCGAGTCTTACATACTTTGTCCCTATATTGGGGTAGAAATGGGCCAGAACTGACAATTTTCTGAATTGTTAGTTAGCTGTATCCAGTCTCTATTTTTTTTAACACATTGTGGTATTTGGAGTTGGCGTGACAGCATACTACTTGGTTCCACAACTAGGTGGCGGCACGTCCACCACTTACTGAGTATTTTAAGACTGGCTATACGATAGCCATATTATTTTCGATGAATTTTTGCTGCAATTAGTATGCTGTACTGAAGAGCTCTAATGAGAGCGAAACGGTTCTAATTGTTGCGAAAATGCATCGAGTCTTACATTTTTATTTGATGTTAATGCATTTGTTCGCTTATAGTTTTTTTCTTTAACGTCGGTCTTACCGCCGCCAGGGAGCAGTTTTACTTTACTATCCTGGAAATTTTGCTAAATCCCTGCCTTTCTGTAAGGAGGGTAGGGATATTTAACGTGTCCAAGATCGCATGAGACGGGACCGACGGATTTACGCTCCCCTGAAGGGTGGAACGCTACATTTACAAGAGCTTACATAGAAGAGTTTTTTTTTGCCGATTGTTTTTTCTCTTTGCAATACTTTTCTTTAAATTACGACTTTTATCGTGGTAGCATCTAATCGTTTTTATGATACGTGTGTTGAAATCGTGGGGATCAAAGCTCTGAGTCATCTTAGACACATTATTAGCAGTAGGCTCCCGATTCCAGTTCTCAAATTTTTTTTCATATTTTTGAAAATCAAGGGCTTTGCGGCAGCACTAAACATCATTTAAAAATTTGAATATAAATATTTTTCTTATATGGAGTGAAAAAGGAAAAGAATTGGCACTGTTATTAAACCAATTTCGAAAGTTAGTTTTTATGTTTCACGCTAAATGTCTAAGGCCAGAGGCGTGCACTTGCAAAGCACACTTGCAAAGCACGCGCCACACATGCATACAAATACACACTTAATAAATCTAAGTTGACCTCTCTCAGAATATCTCTTAAAAATAATAATAATACTAATACTATAAATTTATTTTCCTTTATTACAAAAAATAAACAGTTCATTAGTTGCAATTAATTAGGTACATAAACAGAGGAAAACCACTTGGTTGCGATCAAGCAAGCAGAAGATCCTTCTGCCCCCCGGACTAATTAGCTTACCTAGGTATCTTACATTTAATATTTTAGCGATTCTTTAACCTAACCTAAACACTTAACTAGACTAATATCTTAACCGGAAAGTCATAATATCTCCCAAATTATTCCCGATTACAAAAAAAGAAAAACTGTTCAAGTACCGTTTACTGTGTACTATACAGGTAGTCAAACAAATGCTTCTTAAACTGTTCAATTTTTAGCCTCTTAAGTTCATTTGGTAAGGCATTATAAAGCTTTGGAACATTGTAACTATACGATCTTTCAAAAAGAGAGGTTTTATGGTGAGGAGGAGTTATGTAATCACGGTTGCGGGTATTTATGTTGTGAATGTCAGTCCTGAAGCGGATTTTATCGTACAAATAGGCAGGTTTTTTATTAAAAACAACCTGATGGTAAGAAGCACAGCGTATTTAACTTCAGCCTGTTACCCATATTAAGCCACTTTAATTCACTTAATTTATGCGATACATGTTGCCTACGTCGCAATCCAAAAATATACCTGAGACACGAGTTTTGTATTTTCTGTACTCTGTTCTTGGTGACTACATCAAGACAGGGATAATAGAGTGGTGCAGCATACAAAAAGTGCGACAAGACCATCGTGTCACATAGCATCGCTTTCGTTTCAACAGATAAATAATTTCTATGGGGATACAATAGTTTTAAGGCAGCATATGATCTTCTTAAGTATTTTGAAATCTGACTAATAAACCTAAAGTTATTTTCAAAAGTAACTCCCAAATTACTAGCACTCTCAACAATAGGTATTACGACGTAATTTATTTCCACAACAAAATTCTCAGCTATTTCAGCTACAGATGATTTATTTCCAAATAGTAGCACTTGAGATTTGGATGGATTCAGAAACAAAGAATGTTCCCTCGAAAACTGCGTCAAGTTCGCCAGATCACAATTGATCTTGGTCTCCGCCTCACGAACCTTTGCCCTTTCGAACGACAAATATAGCTGGGTGTCATCGGCATACATATGAAACTGACAATGTTGGAGCTTACGAAACGTGTTGCTCGTATAGATACTAAATAATAGGGGACCAATAATTGACCCTTGTGGAACACCGACACTAATTAAGCGTGTCTGCGAGTAATTGCCGTCTGTTTTCACAGACTGGGTTCGGCCCTCCAGATAATTATAAATGAGGTCCAGTGCAGTCGTTTTCAGACCAATGAAATGTAAAATAGAAACAAGTAAATTATGGTTAATAGTATCGAATTGCCTTAGTACAATCCAGCAGTATAACTAATAACTTAGAAAATAAATGTATTCCTTACTTCTGAAACGGACTATATATTACCGTGTTAAAATTCTCCCTCATCGTATACCTATTTTTGTTGATTTTTGAAAATATTGAGATCACCTGGTATAAAAACTGATATAAAATATAATTGAACAACCTTTATATTACCGTTTTCAGGTAACAGTGTTATTTCTTGTAATATGCTGCGCAGGAGCAATGAAAGACAATACAGCAATTGTGCAAAATGTTCAAGGAGTCTTGTTATTGATGGTTTCTGAATTAATATTTTCCCACTTATATTGCATTTTAGATAGATTTCCAATGGAAGAGCCTATATTCGTGAAAGAAAAGACTTTATATTCAACTTTGCCATACCTTCTGACAAAACTGTTAATAATGGTAAGTATAAGCTTAAGAGCAAAAATCGATTCTATATTAATATGTAACAAAGTCTAAAAGAAGCATACTCCCTGTCCTATGTACCCCGCAAAATAAAAATTTTATTTAGTACTCAAACTTATTTTGAATAATTTGATCACATCCACAATGAATTCTCATCTTTTAGGTCAAAATATCTCAATATGGGGAAACTGTCGGTTTTATCGCGTTAAGTCGCGATTAACTTCCTTGTTTTAAGTACAATGAAATACTTTTGGTTGTGTTGTTCTAATCTACGCTCTTATTTAAAGCCATTTAAATCAGGTTTACCTTTTTCTGAAATTTATTTTTTCACCTTGCCAAAAGGTTTCGGGCTGTTTTGCCGTGATTGAACTCACTTGGTGGCTTGCTAGACGTTTATCCAACCACAGCTGTTGGCTTGTTTAGTAGCTGGACTGAAACTGAGCAGATATTGATTTTGACCCCTTTTTATACCTGTGAATGATGCAGTCGCTTGTAAAAGCATGCAGGAGAGAGTCGCTCGAAATAGAGATACATCCTAACAACCTTAACCCAGATTACGGTTTGAAGTCAAACCTGGCTCCCTGCAAAAATCAATATTGGCGACGTTATCTGCCATGACGTTAATTGATACAGGCAAATATATCATTCACAGATATAAAAAGAGTCACCAAATCGATGTTTGCTCAATTTTAGTCAAAATACTGGAGAAGCCAGCAGCTGTGGTTGCTGAACGTCTAGAAATCCACAAAGTGGGTTTTACCAGGGCAAAACAGCACGGAAATCATTTACCATTCCAAACAAGACCAGCCGTGAAGGTCTAAAATCCTCAGTGATAAACCTCTACCGGGAGGAAGTCGCGAAAGTAGTTCGTTACCTAGAAAACTGAAGAAGAAGCGGAATCAACAACTGAGTTATCTTACATTCATGTGTTGTTTCAAAGACTAAAAGTAAATATCAAAATACTTACATCAATGCCTGAACACCAGTTCAGCAGCAGCTCATTATATTTACGAAAAAACAAACAGAGTCTTACTGAGGCAGCAGATCTATTCCACCAGAAAGTATGTACGGACCAGACGTTAAATTATTGCCACTTACCGTTATCGGTGAAATTGAAGCCCGAGCACTGTAAGATTATGGATGGAATGATAGCCCACTTAGTAATGCACCATTTTAAGTTTTAACAGGTAGACAGAGAAGAAACTTTGAGAAGCTGTTCCCAAAGATTCACAATCGCATAAAAGACAATAGTAGTAAATCTGTCAAGTTAACCGATCTGTAAGGATTCTAAAGCAGTTCTACCAAAACGCAATAATTTTTCAGTAACACCAAAAACCATACCTGTTAAAGAAATAGTGACTCAAGTAGAGACCGCAGTCCGAAATCTACCGGCCATTCAAGAAGTAACATTCGAGGCATGTAGAATTACATGTTAGGCGAAACCACCCTAACCAAAAATCAGTGTCAGAGCAAGAATAGACAAAGATAATGCCACTGTTATTATAGACACAGAGGAGTAGAGCAGAAAAATAATGGAATTATTTACACCGGCGACATACATTGAGAGAAAACGTGATCCAACATAAACTATTAAAAAAGATACAAATCTGCTCGTAAAATGTACCAACTGCGATGAAGAAACAAAGAAGCGCCTTCAACAAATGAAGAGCAACCCACCCAGACTGCGTAGACCACCAAAAATTCACGAAGATGGGGTACCACTAACAGGAGTAATCAACACCATTAAATCACCAAATTATCAACTCGCTCATCATTATCATCATCACTAAAACCGCATGCTGGAAACAAAGTACACCATATGAGGAACTCAAAACGCTTCATGGATATCATTCACAACATGCAGCTTACAGAGGAAGAGTACGCTTCGTCGTGGAGTCAGTAATCACAAAGGTGCCGATAGTAGACAATGTAACAATGGAATTTTCGGCACGGACATTTAGGCACTACTGAAGGATTATATGGCAAGATACATACAGAAATATGGAGTAGCAATAGATAGTCCTCTGAGTCCGGTAGTATCAAATTTCGTAATGGAAAACGTTGAGGAGACAGCATTGAGAACACCAGGAACATGGATGACACATTCGTTGTCTGGCAACACGGTGAACACAACTTAAAAGAAATCCTGGATTATATTAACATTTATCAGGGTATCAAGCCGGCCAGTAAGAAGGAGGCAGACAGACAACTACCTTTTTCGACGCACTGCGGAAACGTGAACCATCAGATGGCTTAGGACATACATTATATCGAGAGCTGACTCATACTGACTTATAAATCCCGGCAAAATCCAATCATCACACGAGCCAGAAGCGGGCTGCCATCCAAACACTACTTAACAAAGTTACAACAATCGCAGAGGAGTCGGAACTTCATAGTGAAGTACAATACTTAAAATACACCCTGGAAGAAAATGGAACAAAGGGGCATTGAAAGAGCTATACGCACAAGACAGAAACACATAAACACCTGAAGAACGTATGGTCGAAAAAACAAATGAGAAGATTTTTCAACCATGTATACAAGAAACCAGAGATAAAATAGCTAAATCACCGAAGAAAAAGGATATAGGCAGCGTATTTATACATACAACAAAGATCGGCGTCATGCTTATATCAGTAAAGACTTCAACAGATCTTCTCCGCACGTCACGAATATATCAGACATCTACAAGAACCTCAAACCAAGAAAGCTGGAGTATCCATAACATCTAGTTACTGCAACCTAAAAAGTCGCCGTTAGCTGAACATGCTATTGTGAAAAACCAATTTGACCATTTGACTATTTGACAAAACGTGGGTTCTACCAGAGTAAAGGGACTTCACCAACAAATCAGGGGGGGGGGGTTCCTTAAATTACAGAGTAATAATCTCAACAGAGATGACGGTTGCAAGTTAAGTTGAACCTGACCGCTGCGCCATGTATCTAATCACTTCAGTTTTGATAAAACACTTGCATTATTATGTGGGTTTCATAATGTGATTCTTAATTTCTGACCAAAAGATCATCTTGACTTCTAAAGAGATTACACTGGACCCTGTAACATTTGGTGGCAACGCTCCTATCACTGACTTTGGTCTAAGAAGGTCTCTCGTGAAAAGTTTCCTTCTATTAGTGAATTTTCGTAGAAAAAATTCACTAATGGGGAGATCCCGACTTTTGAATTTTGAAAAAATTTTTGCAAATGAGCGCGAACTAGGACCCCTAGAACCCATATCCGGGGTCAGTTTCAATTTTTATATGTTTATATATATATATATATATATATATATATATATATATATATATATATATATATATATATATATATATATATATATATATATATATCACCGATAACTCAAAAAATAATGGGCCGATTTTGATAAAATTTGGCATGTACCTTTCTTTTGTAAGTTCGTTAGTCAAGAAAATCGGACGAGGTTTTCCGGGAAAATTTTGAGTTTGCATTCGAAAAAAATTCTTATCTCAAAAAGTAATAAGCCGATTTTAATAAAATTTGGCATGTACCTTCCTTTTGTAAATAGCTTTGACAAGTTTGTTAGTCAGGAAAATCGGACGAGGTTTTCCGGGAAATGTTGAGTTTTCATTCGAAAAAATTTTTTATCTCAAAGAATAATAAGCCGATTTTAATAAAATTTGGCATGTACCTTCCTTTTGTAAATGGCTTTGATAAGTTCGTTAATCAGAAAAATCGGACGAGGTTTTCTGAAAAAATGTTGAGTTTTCATTTGAAAAAAAATTTTATCTTAAAAAATAAAAAATCTATGATAACCAAATTTGGTAGGTAGGTTTACGATATAAAAAGTAAACAATACACCAAAATTTAGATTTCTATGTTACAAGAAAAAAAAGTTATAATAAAATATTTTGCGCCAGATGAAAATTCACTACCATAACGCACTTGCTGCGTCCCGAGATTTTTGTAGACTGGTTAAATATCTAGTTTTCTATCTCTTTTTGATGGTAACTCCTCGTCCTAGTGTGGCCCTAACACCCTTTACCAAAAGAGCTGTCACATTGTTTACCTTAAATTTAAAAATTCGCCAAGGCATCGATGACTGAAGGTCGTGGAAGTAAGCAGACATTAAATAATTAAAGATACAACATAACAGCTTTTCATATAAATTAAATCATGTGTTTACTTCTCTTCGTTACATATACTTATCAACTTATATTATTAGTTTATATTAATAATAGCACAATGTACTAATCAAAAGAGCTGAGTTTGTGCTCGTATATAACACAATTAATACAAGACAAAAAATTACGTTTAAATATCAAAGTCTGATTTCTTGAAGTGATATTCTAAATTTTGTAAAATTGACTATTTCGTGTTATTTCCTGTCACCAATCTTTAATAATCGTCTCTCAGTATTAGTCACAATTTAACAAAATTTTATTTCAGTGCACAGCCAAGAATGTTCCAAACTTCGATATAAAATAAAGCAAATAATTTTGACTGTAGGATTGTATTATTTAAAGAAAACGCCTGACTAGAAAATTTAAAAATTATACTTTCGATTAAACAGATTTGTACAGTCCTGTAAAAATCGAATATTATGCCCCAGAATGATTTATTTACACATACTTTAGAAACTTATCAAGTACATATTTTACATTTTAGGTACCATTTTCCCTGGTGCAAGTTATTATTATGATATCACCATATTTTATGTTTTTTGATGCATTCCACGGAGCTACTTTGTATTTTGGTTTTCTGTCAGTCCTACTGATCGGATGTATTACAGTTATTTCATATGGTAAGTATCATAAGTTTAAAGAACTTAGGAATGTATTTAATTTCTGAAACAAAAATCAGAATCACTCGAAAAACTACAAAACATACCAATAGAAAGTTAGGCCCTAGATACGTATTTTGACAACAAAGTTGTCTTCATCAGTAGCTGATGCTAAACTATATGTGAGCTACTGATGAAAACTACTTCGTTGTTGAAATACGTATCTAGCGTATAATAATATTATTTTTTGTGGTTTTTGGGGTGATTCTGATTTTTGTGTTAGTTTCCAGCCACAGTGTCCAGATTCAGTCTTTTATTTAACTTAGGTTTATAAAATAAAGGTCCTGATGCAGCAAATGCATTATGGTAGCGAATTTTTAAAAGAATATGTTCAAAAACAATAATAATCATTTAATAAATAAATCAATTAAAAATAAGGAAATTGAGCAAATTTGATCATTTTTTTTATCATTGTTGTTTAAAATGTGATCAATAATTATTGTCCGTTACAATAAGTATGTCTCTTTTGTAATCCACTCCTTTGTGAATTTACCTACCTGCAAGAAATCAAGCCCCAGTGCAGTTTGTTCAAAGCCGCCCTGGCGGGTCTCTGGACGCACAGTGTCTCAGTCATCCGATACAATAATTAAACAAAAAAAAAGATAGAGAAAAAAAGAATTGAAAAAAATATGAAAAAAAATTATATAAAAACAAAATTTATATAGAAAGGAAACATTATAAATTAGTCATTTAGGTATTAAAAATAGTGCAAGATAATAAAATTGGCTGGCGATACAACCTTGATACATTTATATTTCGTGTATAGAGTGCCCATATACATACCACTAGAAATAATAAAAGTCATAAAAGTATGTGACTAATGGACCTAACGTTCTAAAGCCAAACAAAAATAACAACAACATCATCATTTTTATTTTGTTAGAATAAGGATAGTGAAGGTCATTTCCTTCACACGAGTCAAGGGTTTGTTGTACTGAACATGCCTACCACATCGGTACTCTCGAGATAAATGGACTCAAAACAACGAGCCATTATTACAACAATGTAGCAACCCAAGTATATAGACACCAGAGTCAGCGGATCAGAAAATTTGTCCCCTGTGGCTCCGGGGACTAACTAAAAGAATAGGCCCATGGTAACTCCTGCCTGTCGTACGAGGCGACTAATCGGAGTCAAGCAGGTGGTAGTGGAGTTTTCCTTTACGTGATAGTAAAGGATTTTTTCACGCCCGAGGAGGTACCTTCCCATGCATCAAGTGGCCGGTGAAGTCCCAACGGACGTTTCCGGTTCTGGTGTATGAGTCGGTTTCCCTTATAAGCAAAAATGACGATGGATCCTCCTTATAAAAAAGATTCCGTAGGTTAATTACCCCTCCATTCGGATCTCCGGGAGAGTGGTGTACAGGGGGCGCCAGCATTAAGATTTAACATATCCTTATCGAATATATGTGGCCTAAACTCCAACCTGAACTCCGTCCACCATTTCCTCCAGGCTAATAGGCCTAACTCCTCTTCCTCATCGAAACACTAATCAGTGCCAAAACAGCCACTAATAACCTTAATTTCCTAAGGTATAAGCTTCCTTTAGATTACATGTAGGCGTGTGCGCATACGTCCGTAGCAATCTACCCTGCACCAGACTCCCTAATTTAGAAGCTGGAAGAAAAGACATACTATGGATAAAACTCTCTCTCAGGGCTGCAACTAAATTCATCTGTTGCATTTACCGGTGACCTTCTGACAACAACTTTGTCCAGCTCTTTGACTACCTTTCTGAAAAAAACCGACCATCTGATTTCTGAATATCCTTCCTCCGAGGTCACTATTCTTGGTGACTTCAACGTCCATAATAAGGAATGGCTAGGCCCTTCAAAACCCGATCCACAAGGAAGAGCAGCGAAGGCCTTTGCAGTCAGCAATTCTTTAGCCAATATGGTTCAGCAACCTACTTACTTTCCTTGCATCCCAACACACAGCTCAAATCCCTTGGATCTCCTTCTTACTACAAATCCTGACTGCTATAAGATATCAGCCACCGCCCCACTGGGTCGCTCAGACCACGGCATGGTCACTGCTTCCTGCGCAATGCAACCCGAGGTCACACAGTCATCACACCCACGTATCGTTTGGCACTACAACTCCGCGAACTGGGACGAAATCCGAGATTATTTTTCCTCATTTCCATGGGCGTCTGTCTGCTTCTCTCATCCTGACCCCTCTGATATCTCACGAAACGTCACCGAAATTATCCAAGCTGGCATGGAATTATTTATTCCACGTACACAGAAAACATCTGCAGCCACTCAAAAGCCCTGGTTCTCTATCCTTCCTCCAAAATCACTATTCTTGGTGACTTCAATGTCCATCATAAGGAATGGCTAGGATCTTCAAAAACCGATCCACAAGGGAGAGCAGCGGAGGCCTTTGCAGTCAGCAATTCTTTAGCCAATATGGTTCACCAACCTACTTACTTTCCTCGCACCCCAACATACAGCTCAAATCCCTTGAATCTCCTTCTTACTACAAAACCTGAATGCTATAAGACATCAGTCACTGCTCCTCTTGGTCGCTCAGACCACGGCATGGTCACTGCTTCCTGCGTAATTCAACCCGAGGTCACACAGTCATCACACCCACGTATCGTTTGGCACTACAACTCCACGAACTGGGACGAAATGCGGGATTACTTTTCCTCATTTCCATGGAAGTCTGTCTGCTCCTCTCATCCTGACCCCTCTGATATCTCACAAAACGTCACCGAAATCATCCAAGCTGCCATGGAATTATTTATTCCACGTACACAAAAAACCTCTTCAGCCACTGAAAAGCCCTGGTTCTCTTAATCCTGTGACAAGGCCAGACTAGAAAAGGTCAAAGCTCACAAAATGTTTCTACACAATCGCAGTCAAGAAAATCGTCAACCATTTAACGATGCAAGAAACCGCTATGTCCGCATTCTTTCTGAGGCAAAAAACTCGTTAAATAAACTCTTCAAAAACAAATTCCTCGTAAGCTCCAACAGCCGCAAACCCTTCCGGACTTTTGCTAACTCTATTGGGAATAATTTCTGCAAGAGCACGTTCCCACCTCTTGTCCCACCTTTTTGCCTCGTTGTTCGCCGGAAATTCTGCTCTCAACCCACTTTCAAATGTTCAATCCCCAATGTCGCGCATAAAATGACGGATATCATTTTCAAAACTAAAAAGGTACAAAATATGCTATCTTCTCTTAATACCAGGAAAGCCTTTGGCCTTGACGAGATCACAGCAATCGTTTTAAAAAAATGCGCACCAGAACTTGCTCCAGTCCTGACTCGTCTGTTTCAGACATCTTACAATAGAGTCATATTCCCTAGTAACTGCAAAACTGCTCGAGTACAACCCGTCCCCAAGAAAGGATCCAAAGCGCTTCCTAGCAACGACAGGCCTATTTATCTTCTTTCAGTCGTCTCTAAAGTGATGAAAAACAATATAAACACCGAATTACTAAAATTTCTTGAAAAACACAGTCTAATCCACGACAGGCAGTATGGATTCCGTTAGCGCAGATCAACTGCCGACCTCCTTTCCTTTGTCACCCATTCTTGGAACTACACGGTGAATCCCAGATTGATGCTCTAGACATATCCAAAGCATTCGACCAGGTCATGCATGGCCTGCAGCGCTGCTTAATAAACTTCTGGCCTATGGTCTACCACCAAAACTCTGTACCTGGACAGCAAATTTCCTCTCCAACCGAGGCATTTCTGTTGTCGTGGATGGCCATTCCTCTAAACTGTATCCAATTAATGCAGGAGTTCCTCAAGGTTCAGATTTAGTCCCTACTTTGTTTCTTCTCCACATCAATGACCTCCTCTCTAGCACATATAACCCAGTTCACAGTTACGCGGAAGACAGCACCCTTCACTAAAATATACAATATTCTAAGCCAGTCTCGTTAGCCCAATTAGATGAGGATCGCAGACTCATGAGGGTTCTGTCTCCGTGCATCTCCAAAAAATATTAGACCAAGGAAGTAGAAATCTTGTACAATTCAACCCCACCAAATCTCAGTCTTGCTTTCTTTCTCATAAGAGATACACCAGCCCTAGACCCATCACAATGAACAAAAAAGTTATTCAAAGTAATGAGTCCTTTTCACTTGTTGGCATTTCTGTGGATCGAAATCTCAATTGGCACCAACATGTCACATCAATTGCAGAAGCGGCTGCTAAGAAATTAGGTTTCCTCTTCCTGGCTCGCAAATACTTTTCACCAGCTAATCTCTATACCTTATATACTTCACAAATAAGGCCAAACCTCGAATACTGCTCCCACATCTGGGGTGCCACTGCCCCTTCTACACTCACTATCCTGGACTCCATTAAGAAGAGAGCTATACGTCTCATCGGTGGCTCTACCCTCACCCAAAGGCTGCCCTCTCTTGCCCACCGACGTGCCGTGGTGACCTCTCTCTCTCTTTTATAGATATCTGCACGGGCACTGCTCAGAGGAGCTTTCTTCCATAGTTCTTCCACCTGCTGCCCCCAACAGATCTACCAGGGGAACAAAGCGAATGCACCCTTTTACTGTCCTAGTCACCAGACATATAACCTCTTGTTATGCCTGCTCTTTTGTCTAGAGTACTTCCAAGTTGTGGAATTCCTTGCCGGCACATGTTTTTCCTTCTCCTCCGAACCTCCAAACCTTCAAGTCTAGAATTAACAAGTTGCCTCTTTCCTCCTTGTCGATACCCACGGTACGATAGTATTTAGGCTGTAAGCCCTCGTGGTGTGTTGTTGAAATATAAAAAATATATATTTACTACCATAACGTATTTGCTGCGTCTAGACTTTGTAATCATTAACTGTTTCTGTTACTGTTTTAAATTTTCAGGTTTTTGTTTTTCATCGCTGTTTTCAAATGTTCAGTATATGCTCCTAATTGCCGTGCCGCTTGATTTGATGAACATTATATTATCAGGAATATATATCAAAATTACTACATTGCCTATGGTATTTAGGCTTCTTAAATATACGTCACCGTTTTATTTTTGTTTTGAATCATTATCAATCCTGCAATGGGCAGAGGTGACTAACATGAGTAATATATGAACTGTGTTTCATTTTTCATGAAATTAATTTTAATTTTAATTCTAGGAAACTGTACACATGTTGAAGAGCTGCCGTGCATTAGCAATGGAACAGAAGTTCTGGACCAGTTTGGCTTTCCCCATACCTATGACAAAGTTTTTTTTAATATTTCAATGTTATCTACTTTATTTGTTTGTTATTTTATTTTAACTGTCCTTTTTTTAAAACGAAAACGCAATGTCCTTGAAATGTATTAATGTTTATATTGATTTTAAAGTGTATTACTATATTTATTGAAATAAACATTTTTATATTTCACCTACTGCAATTTCAAATCTATATTTACAGATCGTATCATCCAAGCTCGGGGACTTGAAAATAAGAGGTTCAAGGAAGCTCCTACCCATCATAAGAGACTACTAACCGCAGCACCCACATAGCACACATATATCTAAGAGATATCTATATGTTGTATTATCTGGATATCCATGATATCTAGTCGATATCTATTGTAAGCAGGAGGCCTGCTTACGTAGTGTTAACTAGTGTCCCAAAGACAGTTAATTACAATAGGGACGCAGCTGCACTGGCGTCAGCGAATTATTTAACAGTCACGATAATACATTGTAGAGACTTTGGTGCCAGGCTTACGAAACGTGCGGAATGTTGTGAAATTCTATGCGGTTAAGACGCCTCGAAGTTGGTACCGCAAGGAGGGTCTTGCGAAATACATTCCCTATATATTTCTTATGGGGATTTTCGTAAGCTCCCGTGGCCTTGAGAAATATGCTCGTCGGTCTCCCAAATGTATTTCTTATGGAGTGATTTGACCTTGACAACAACACCATCTCCCTGGATGTTTGGATGAATAATATTTCAGCAACTTGTGAGATGCTTTTTGTTTATTATTCCAAATTAAAATTGCAGCAGCAGCAGCAAGTGTTTTATGGTAGCGGAATCAAAAATTATTTACTCATAATAATTAGCTAATAATAATAATAATAATGCGTTCCACACTTTCCCCATTTTGTGAAGTGTTTGTTTATTACGCCAAATTAAAATTGTAGCAGCAGCAAGTGTGTTATGGTAGCGAAATCAAATGATTCAGCTAATAATAGCACAATTGTTTAAACTCTGAATTAAAATTGCAGCAGCAAGTGCATTATGGTAGCGAAATCAAAAGTATTTACTTAATAATATTAGAACAACTTTGTGAGGTGTTTGTTGTTTATTATTCCAAATTAAAATTGCAGCAGCAGCAAGTGTTTTATGGTAGCGAATCAAAAGTATTTACCCATAATTAACTAATAATATTAACACACACACACACGCGTATTAAAACTATCCAAATGCCCGGCATGTTGAAAATGTCCCCTATGTTGCAACTTTGAGACTTTTTCTTTTCCGACATCTCACAGCAGGACTTTTTTATTTTATTTAGCCGATGACATCACCAAAAAAAAAACCATCTGATCTGCAGATGTTGTTGTCAAAGGTAAAACCACTCCACACAAGAAATACTAAATTGGGGAGACCCCCGGCCAATCTTACAAAAAAAAGCTGAATTTTTAATTAGTCAGATGATGACGTCATCAAAAAGATCTGATCTGGAGATGTTGTTGACAAAGGTCAAATTACTCCATACAAGAAATATTAAATTGTGGAGACCCAGCCTAATCTTAGAAAAAAAGTTGAATTTTTAATTAGTAGATGACGTCATCAAACACCCAGGGAGATGGTGTTGTTGTCAAGGTCAAATCACTCCATAAGAAATACATTTGGGAGACCGACGACCATATTTCTCAAGGTCACGGGAGCTTACGAAAATCCCCATAAGAAATACATAGGGAATGTTCTGTAAACCGCCCCTATAACATCTACTATAATAAAAGTTTAGAGAAAATGTTCAAAAAGTTCTCCATTATTATCGATACAGCAAATATTCTTACGCAAAACTGAATTTATCGCTTTTTTAATAGAACGTCTATCTATATTGGCAAAATTGTTTAGGACGGCTTCTCTAAGATCGTTCACTGTAACATAAGACCTTCGGTACACCTTATTTTTTACATTTCGCAATAAAAAGAAATCAAAAACGGACAGATCAGAAGACCGAGGTGGCCATGTAACTGTTACCTTTCTTCCAATCCAGGAGTTGGCAAAAGTTTGTTCTAAGAAGTTCCGGACGTGTAGCTGGTTATGGGGCGGCGTTCCATCATTCTAAAACCACTGTAGTCATGCACGAGTTGCCAAATTTACATTATCTAGCATATCTTGAAAGTAATTCTGGAGAAACTGAAGATACTGGTCACCGGTTAATGTACCTTCAAAAATGTACGGACCAAGAATTTTTGAACCCATGACACCACACTTGATATTAAACCCAAATTTTATTTGTGGTCTCCGTTGTTCAACATAATGCGGATTTTCTTGCATCCAGAGATGCTCATTATGTCTGTTGAACATACTGCACTTTGTGAATCGAGTCTCGTCCGTTCAAAATATTTTAGATGGAAATTGTTGCTCGTCTTCACACATATTTAGAAACCAGGTGCAAAATTCAATTCGCTTAGGAGGATCATCATTTTGCAATGTTTGCGATGTTGATGTTTTATAAGGATGATATTTGTGCATTTTTAGTACCCTAATGGCAGTACGTTGGGATGTACTGGCTCCTGCTGCAGTCTTCCTAGTTGAAGTTGATGAATTTTGAGTCACACTGGCCAATACGTTTATTTGTGCCAATTCACTAATGGTATTTATCCTGTCTCTTGGCCAAGTGAAGTAACCACATGCCTCTAAATTATCATAGAGCCTTTTAAATGTAGGCAAACTGGGCTGCAGACGATCAAAACATTGTTCAAAATATTGCCCTTTAGCACGCACTGCATTTTTAGTGAATTTTTATTAAAAAAATTCACTAATAGAGAGGTATCGATGGTGAGACTTTGCAAAAATTCTTTCAAATGAGTGCGAACTAGGACCCCTAGAACCCATATCCGGGGTCAGTTTCAATTTTTATATGTTTATATATATATATATATATATATATATATATATATATATATATATATATATATATATATATATATATATATATATATATATATATATATGTATCCGTCTGATAACTCAAACAATAATTAACCGATTTCGATGAAACTTGGCAAGTGATTTTCTTTTATTAATGGCTTGGATGAGTTCGTTGGCCAGAAAAATCGGACTGGGTTTTCCAGGAAAATTTTGAGTTTTCTTTCGAAAAAAATTTTTTTCTCAGAAAGTAACAAAACTATTTTATTGAAATTTACTATATATGTTGCCTTGGGAGAGATCTTACTACGTACTGAAAAAAATTGAGTTATTCAAATTTTAAATTTTCTTTCGAAAATTTTTTTTTCTCCGAAAATTACAAAGTTATTTTAATGAAATTTGGTAGATATCTTGCGTTAGAAGAGACCTTACTACACACCAAAATTAAACTCTCTAAGTTTATAGAAAATTGAGTTATTCAAATTTGAAGCATTTAATATTTAACATGAAGTTTTTACCACAGAAATCGTAGAAACGACGAAACGATTTTCACGTCTCTAGTATCAGGATCACATGAGAGGATAGGCAGTGTTTGTTTAGTATAGTGTAATGCATGTGGCGTCTGGCGATCGCTTAAGGTCGGTATTGGTATTGGCACATGAATAAGATCTAATATCGCTTGCGTCCAAAAGAAAAATCATGGAAGTTATGCGATTACGTGCCTAATGGACAAACAGTTTTAATCAACAATACACATCTCTTCCTTTTAAGTTAAAGGCAAGAATTTTAGGCTGTTATTGTATTCTAATTTTAAGAATTTAAATAATGAAGGGAAATATTTATATAATTATATAGTGATAAAACAAATTATTACGATATTCACTCTATATAATTATAATATGAACCGTTTCGTTAAATGTGGCTTCTTCAGAAACAAAAGCAAAATGCATGTAGTAATTAACTACAGATGCAAATATTCATTTGTTTTATTATTTACGTTTGACTTGCATTTACATCAGAGATTATTAGTGAATTTTTATTTAAAAAAAATCACTATTAGAGAGGGATCGATGGTGAGACTTTGCAAAAAATTTTTCAAATGAGCGCGAACTAGGACCCCTAGAACCCATATCCGGGGTCAGTTTCAATTTTTATATGTTATATATATATATATATATATATATATATATATATATATATATATATATATATATATATATATATATATATATGTATGTATGTATGTATGTATGTATCCGTCTAATAACTTAAAAAATAATTAACCGATTTCAATGAATAATGGATTGGATGAGTTCGTTATCCAGGAAAATAAGATGGGGTTTTCCGGGAAAATTTTGAGTTTTCTTTCAAAAAAAAATTTGTCTCCGAAAATAACAAAGCTGTTTTAATGTAATTTACTATATATGTTGCCTTGGAGGAGATCTTACTAAGTACCAAAATTCAACTTTCAAAGTTTATCGAAAATTGACTTATTCAAATTTTAAATTTTCTATCGAAAAAATTTTTTTCTCCAAAAATTACAAAGTTGTTTTAATGAAATTTGGTGAATATCTTTCCCTCTGAAAGACCTTACTACGTACCAAAATTAAACTTTCTAAGTTTATAGAAAATTGAGTTATTCAAATTTGAAGCATTTAATAAAAATTCACTACCATAACGCACTTGCTGCGTCCAGAGTTTTTATTACTTAAAATGTAACACTCAAACATATCCCGTTTCTCTTGATTCGAAAAATTCATAGTTAATTAACTAAAAACCTCTTCACCAAAATAAGACTTTTTACAAATAAAGCGTCAAGTGTCAAAAACAATTATTTCCATAGTTACCCGTTAGATTGGACATAAAAATTGAACATCGACTGCCTCTTAAAAAAGGTGGCCTAGATTGTTTTGATATTAGTGGTAGAAGTTTCAATAAATAAGCGACGGATTCGATTTGGCAAAAGAAAAGTAGTTGTATTAGTAATAACTCAACGCTTTTTAGACATCTTCTTTGAATTTGATTTAAAAATGTTATTTTGTTAATTATTATGTTAAATCTCTAATTAGAAATGTTATTTAAACTATGTGTGAAAACTTAGATTCAGGTTTTCGCTATTTGAAATAAACAACCGTTTTCGTGGTAACCAAAGTTATTTCTTTTTTTTGGAAAAAAAAAGAAAACCACTGTAAGATTTTTATTTCTTAGAATAATCATGTCGTGTTTCATATTAATGTAAAGAGGAAAAACTACCTCTTTAATAAAGCCACAGCCAACTGTGGTTTCCATTTGAAAAAACACAAGTTTATGTCATAACTCAAAAGTTACAGATCTGTTTAAAATTTGCATATTTTTGCTTTATTTAGAACATATTTATCTACAACTTTTTCTTTTACACCTTTTCAGTAAACCCAATACTAACTCAATGTTATGAAAAAAACCACTGTAACATTTTTATTTCTTAGAATAATCATTTTGTGTTTCACATTAATGTAAAGAGGAAAAAAAGACCTGCTTAATGAAGTCACAGCCAACTATAGTTTCAATTTAAAAAAAACACAAGTTTATTTCATAACTCAAAAATTACAGATCTTTTTAAAACTTGCATATTTTGTTTTTATTTAGAACATATTCATCTACAACTTTGTCCTTTTTAGTAAACCCAATACTAACGCAGCGAAATGAATTTAAAGAAATCAGCAATTATCAGTTTTTGCAGAATATCTATTAATCCGTGACGGCTTTACGCCCCCTCCGATGGTCGGAACCTGCAGACATTCAACTTGCTCAAATACAATGCCACAACCTCGGTTGATGTTAAATGTACAGTTTGTACTGAAAAAGTGAAAGGAGTACCCTGCCATCGAACCCAGTACCATTCGGTTCAGAGACATACGTTATTACCACTGAACCACCGAGGCTCTGGTTAAAGGATTATAAAAATCGTATCATAATATAAGAAACTAGTCGAAAATTATTTTTTTTCTAAATTTAAATCTTAATTTCTAAAGACTTATTACTGATTATACTTTAGTAAGCAGGTGTAAAAATCAACAAAAAATGCTTTCAGAATGCTCAAAATACTAAATTTTATTTTTAAAATTCGATATCGTTAAAATTAAAAATTTTAAAGCATACGTTTTTACAGTAGCAGTGATTGTTAAGTACAAAACGAAGTGAAAATGCTTTCTTTAAAAATATATACATATTTTGCATATAGTCATACAGATTTTAATACTACACATAATATAAAAGACATAAAAACATAAAGACAAAATGATTATTTTTAAAACACAATCGTAAAAAGGGTGGCCGTGTGAAAATTCAATGATCAGCATGAACAATTTCTTCTAGTTCTTTGCGTATTTGAATCTCGCCTTAATGAAAATTGATCTGGGTCGTTATTTGATTCGCTATTGATTAGGGCATCATTTTCAAGTATCTGAAACAAAAACATCACATTATAGTTTTTAAATTATTTATTATATAATTAAGTAAACACTGAATATTGCTATGTATTTCAAATATTTTACATAAAAAAATTTAGTGTCATCAATATCTGATTCCAAAGCTTTCAAAATGGGCCACGCAATTTTGGTCGGGATTTGAGATTACTATAACCCAGTCAACAGAGCTCAAAAATATTTTAACAACACACCACGAGGGCTTACAACTTGTTAATTCTGGACTTGAAGGTTTGGAGGTTCGGAGGAGAAGGAAAAACATGTGCCGGCAAGGAATTCCACAACTTGGAAGTCCTCGGGACAAAAGAGCGGGCATAACAAGATGTTCTATGTCTGGTGACCTGGACAGTAAAAGGGTGCATTCGCTCTGTTCCCCTGGTAGATCTGTTGGGGGCAGCAGGTGGAGGAACTATGGAAGAAAGCTCATCTGAGCAGTGCCCGTGCAGATATCTATAAGAGATATATATATATATATATATATATATATATATATATATATATATATATATATATATATATATATATATATATATATATATATATATATATATATATATATATAAAGACGTCACCAACAGCACGTCGGTGGGCAAGGGATGGCAGCCTTTGGGTGAGGGTAGGGTCACCGAAGAAACGTATAGCTCTCTTCTGAATGGAGTCCCGGATAGAGAGTGTAAAACTCATTACTTTGAATAACTTGGTTGTTCATTGTGATGGGTCTAGGGCTGGTGTATCTCTTATGAGATTTAAAGCAAGACTGAGATTTGGTGGAGTTAAATTATGCAAGATTTCTACTTCCCCAGTCTAATATTTTTTGGAGATCCACAGAGACAGAACCCTCCATGAGTCTGCGATCCTCATCTAATTGGGCTAAAGAGAGTACAGTATATTTGAGTGGAGGGTGCTGTGGTCCGCGTAACTGTGAACTGGGTTGGATGTGCTAGAGAGGAGCTCATTGATGTGGAGAAGAAACAAAGTATGGGTTAAAGCTGAACCTTGAGGGACTCCTGCATTAATTGGATACAGTTTAGAGGAACGGCCATCCACGGCAACAGAAATGCTCTGGTTGAAGAGGAAATTTGCTGTCCAGGTACAGAGTTTTAGTGGTAGGCCATAGGCCGGAAGTTTATTAATCAGCGCTGCGTGCTAGACCTAGTCGAATGCTTTGGATATGTCTAGAGCGACAATCTGGGATTCACCGTGTAGTTCCATAGACGTGTTCCAAGAATGGGTGACAAAGGAAATGAGGTCGGCAGTTGATCTGCGCTGACGGAATCCATACTGCCTGTCGTGGATTAGACTGTGTTTTTAAGAAATTTTAGTAATTCGGTGTTTATATACTTTTCCATCACTTTAGAGACGACTGAAAGGAGATAAATAGGCCGGTAGTTGCTAGGAAGCGCTTTGGATCCTTTCTTGGGGACTGGTTGTACTCGAGCAGTTTTCCAGTTACTAGGGAATATGCCACTATTGTAGGATGTCTGAAACAGACGACTCAGGGTGCGCGCATTTTTTGAGAGCAATTGCTGGGAACTAGTTAAGGCCAGAGGCTGTCCCAGTATTAAGACAAGAGAGCATCTTTTGTACCTTTTTAGTTTTGAAAATGATATCCGTCATTTTATGCGCGACATTGGCGACTGTTGGTGGTTGCACATTTGGAGGTGCGTTGAGAGTAGAATTTCCGGCGAACAACGGGGCAAAAAGTTCAGCCTTTTCCAGGGCGGTAGAGCGGTAGAAACAATTTCATCCCCTGAAACAAGAGGTGGGAACGTGCTCTTGCAGAAATTTTTCCCAATAGATTTAGCAAGAGTCCAGAAGGGTTTGCTACCGTTGAAGGTTGAGAGGACTTTGTTTTTGATGTGGTTATTTAACGAGTTTTTTGCCTCAGAAAGAATGCGGACATAGCGGTTTTTTGCGTCGTTAAATGCTTGACGGTTTTCTTATACAAATAGATCGATTAAATCACGTAGTTCTAGAGTTTTGCATAGGGAAAGGTGAGAGTGTCCATAACAACCTGCAATAAACTTCCAATGCATGGTGGTGACGTGGAGGGGTAGAGGCGGGGTTCAAAGGGTTTTTTTTCAGTTTTTTGCAATCATCTCCAAAAGTATTACTCCTACTCAGAAAAGGTTTGTTGCAATTAGTTTCCAACTGTGATTTAGGGTTAAATCTGAACGTATCATGGATATACTATGAACTATGAACAATGCCCTCATTGGCGCCGCGAGGGCGGCAAAGAGGGATTCTGAACCACCCCCTCCCCACGCGCCCTTTGGCCAATCACACGTGCCGCAGGATATCCAGAGTTTTCGTGAACACGACACGGCGTGATATATGAAAAATCCGTATATTTCACACATTCCGATCTTAGATAATCCTAAAATCCAAATATGTACAAATATACAGGGTGTTCCATTAAAAATAACAATGGTGTGGCTACTTCCAGTTAAACCGGAAGTGACATCGACTCCAAATTATTTTAAATGGAAAGAGGGTTATGTCTTATATATGAATACAAATTTTCAGAATTGAAATACGTAAATAACTAGAAAAATGTCTAACCAACGGATTTCGTGGTATACCCGTGAAGGACCCCTGGACAAGTCTGAAACAGGCTGCGTGGGGTTACTATTGATTTACTAACATCATAGATGCAGTCTCTAGATTTAAAAAAAAGAATGGGAAATTTAATAACATATTTATTTAGCTTTTTAATGGTTGCTGTTTTATTTACCTTCTGTACTAAGGCGCGAGCTGCTTCATCAATATTGATATTATCTTTAGCCGACGTTTCAAACCAGGCAGTAAATCCCTTTTCTCTACAATATTCCTCCATTTTGGTGGGATTAGTGACTATTCCCTCTTTTGGTTGGTCGCACTAAAAATAGAATAATTGGTCAATATTTAAGGCACCTTGATTATAACTTAAGGGGTAAAGAAACTATGTAAAAAGACATTTTTTTCTTAAAAATACAGCATTTTCTTCTGAAAAGGGTGAAGATCTACAAAAGGTTCTAAACTATAAATAAGTGCGTGAAAGAAAAAGATAAATAAAAAAACATAGCAATTAGATTTTTATTCATCAATATTACTTATCAATACAATATGATACTTAGTACCTCTTGAGGAAAGACGACATTGTATGTCGTAAATATAATAACAATAGAATAGAGGCCAAACATACTACACCACCTCTTTTCTAGGAAACTTTTTTACCAATTGTACATTGCTATTTAAATAAGTATAAAAAAAAAATATGGTAAAATAATTTATAACACCCACCGCCTTCATAGTTTTGTCCATGAATACACTAAATAACCATGGAGACATCACACATTTTTATTTCATACCCTGTTCACAGGACCTCTGATGAGTTTCCGTATATGCTGCTACTATACAGCGATTTAGTAGTTGGTATTAGTCAATCATCCATACCATATTCTTTCAAAACACTCCACAGGTTCGGCCTGGTTACAATATCAAACGCTCTCTCGAGGTCTACAAACGGGCAATGTATTTTCTTTCCAATATTCTCGCATTTTCAAACCACATGGTGAAGATTTGGTGGTCAATGCAGACTCACTCTGTTATGAGTCCATACTAAACATCACAAATCTTACCCTTGGTCAGATGAATGTCTCATTCATTCTATCAGTACTTTCCCAAATCTCACTTCTTTTTGGTCTCTTATTGTTTCACATCTTCACTAATGATATCTGTAATCACTTTTTTGTTGTGGCACTGCTGTACGCAGACGACTTGAAACTTGGTCACATAATAGATAACAATTTAACATTTTCTGATCACGTCACTAATCTTCGTAGAGCTAGCTTTGACCTATTGAAATCTTTTTATAGCCACCCAAATTGGCTTCCAGTTAAAGTAAAAGCTCTCCTGGTAAGCTCAATGATTCTCTCTCGCTTTAACCATGCTGATGTTGGGTGTGGACCTGCCCTGCACAGTTGGGATCGACAAAGAATAGAAAAGGTACAGAAGTCATGTTTACGGTTCATCTTTAATCTAAAAAGAACATATCGTGTTTCTTATAAGTTAAAAGAATTAGATTGGCTGAATATGAGGAATCGCTGGAAAGTACATCTTCTTTGCTTAACTCACAATGTCCTCGGAGCGGGGCCTGACTACCTACATCAGAAGCTCTGTTTTCGGAGACAAATACATTCGCTCAATACAAGACTCGATCACTTGTTTGCCATACCTAAATATTATACGAGCCAATATCAGAGCTCTTTCGCCTATGTTGCACCACATCTGTATAATAAAATACCTTTTGAACATACTTTATGTTCTCTGCCAGGGTTCGGAGATATGTTACAGATTTTTATAAAAATAGTCAGTTTGCGTAGTGTACTTATAGTAAATCGTATTCATATTCACGAATTCCTTTCTTTCGACTAAATTTAACAATTGTCAATGTTTTTGTTGTTGTTTTGCGTACTAAGGCATTTATAATTTATTTATTTTGTAATTTCTACACTTCAAGTTATCTTTTAAGGGTTAAGTGGAAGAAAATTGTAAAATTAACTTCGCCCTAATAAAGACCTATTATTATTATTATCATTATTAAATATTTACCTTATTTGCCAAGAGAACACATGGTACCGGTTGATTATTTGGTAAAGTGACTTTTGAATCCAGATCTGCCTTCCAATTTGCAACAGAGTCAAAAGTATGGCTTCTAGTCACATCAAAAACAATAAAAGCCCCCACAGCCTCTTTATAGTAAACCCTAGTCATATTACCGTATCGTTCTTGGCCTGTAAGTAATATAAGATAGTCATTATAAACATATTTTAAATAACAGGGCATGGCTTAATAACATCAAGTAAACTCAAATAATGTCGGGTTTTACAAGGAAATATTTCAGAAAATAATCGCCTATAACTAAAAATGCTAAATCATTACCAACACGAATGAGTACTAAAATATAATTTTTGGTGAATTTTTATTTAAAAAAATTCACTAATAGAGAGGTATCGATGGTGATACTTTGCAAAAATTTCTTCAAATGAGCGCGAATTTGGGCCCCTAGAACCGATTTTGATGAAACTCGGTAAGTTCCTTTCTTGTATTAATAGCTTGGATGAGTTCGTTAGCCAGGAAAATCGGACAAGGTTTTCCGGGAAAATTCTGCGAAAATTACAAAGATATTTCTATGAAATTTGGTGTACATATTGCTTTCGGAAATACCTAACTATGCGCCAAAATTTAGCTTTCTAGGTTTACAGAAAATGGAGCTATTAAAATTTGAAACATTTATTTTTAATATCACCGCGTTTCACTGTCAATCGTAAACCTGGCTTATATGAGATCTAGTATGTCGTTGCTAGGCGACGGACCATTTGATATTATTGCGCAGGTCTGTTAGACGCTGTAACTGACGTTTGGTATGAGATTTGAGATTGTTTTATATGTTTATCTGTTTTATTGAATCTCGGAAAGAAACACACTTCCCAGATTGTCTGATCCTGAGCAACGGTGAGGTCCTACCAGCTGAGGGACGATCTAAACGCCCCCAAAGGGAGGACTGGCTAGTTGCTCGGAGAATAGTTACAGCCTCGGCAGTGGAGTGTGCTGTGAATCATTTCCAGCCATTCAAGTCGCCAGGGGAGGATGGGGTGGTACCGGTCCTACTACAAAAGGGACTGGAGATTCTCCTACCCTTCCTTATCAGGCTGTTCAGAGCCAGTCTGGCCTGGAACTATATTCCTTCCAGCTGGACGGTGGTTAGGGGGGTTTACATTCCCAAATTGGGACGTAATGACCTCCTACCTACTTCACTGAGACCTCTCAGTATTACATCATTCCTCCTGAAGGGATTGGAAAAAATACTGGACGGACACATTAGGGGGAACATCTTACCCAAGAACCCCCTAAATACCCACCAGTATGCCTATCAAACTGGCAAATCAACTGAGTTAGCGCTCAATAACCTCGTCGAGAAGATCACACACTCTCTGGAAAATGGAGAGGTTGCGGTGGCGGCATTTCTCGACATAGAAGGAGCATTTAATAATGCATTACCGATCTCCCTCTACGAGGCCACTATCGCTAGGGGGGTGGAACCTACCATCTGTGGCTGGATCGGAAACATGCTGCATAATCGGACCATTATTACCTCATTACGGGGAGAGGTGGTCAGCGTTAGGGCTGCGAGAGGGTGTCCTCAGGGGGGCGTTCTATCCCCCCTGTTGTGGTCCCTCTTTGTGGACGACCTGCTGGCTATCCTCGGACTCTGGGAGGTTGAGGTCCAGGCGTATGCGGATGATCTTGTCATAATGGTTAGAGGCAAATCTGAGGAGGAACTGTCTAGTACTCTTCAAGAAGCACTAAATGTAGTCAATGATTGGTGCCGTAGGGAACAGATGTCTGTGAACCCTCGCAAAACGATCATTGTCCCGTTCACCAGAAGAAGAAGGTTGGACAAATTAAAACCACCTAATCTTATGGGGGAAAACATTCCATTTTCGGACCAAGCAAAATATCTGGGAGTTATCCTAGATAAGAAGCTCAACTGGGACAGACAGTTAGAAAATGTTATCCGCAGGGCTAAGATGTCCCTGTGGACCTGCCGGAGAATCTGTGGGAACAACTGGGGAACAAACCCCCAACAGATGTACTGGCTCTATGTAGTGGTTATCAGACCTATGATAACATATGGAGCCATAGTTTGGTGGCCTAAGGTGCTACGTGGTACCGCGAGGGCCAAACTGGCTCATCTACAGAGACAAGCATGTCTGATGATAACGGGAGCGATAAGCACCGCACCATCAGTCGCTCTGGAAGTCCTCCTCAATATTCCCCCACTTCACATATGGTTGGAGAGGGTGGCGAGGTGGACAACGTACAGACTAAAACAAACGGCAGATAACATGCCGAGGGAAGTCAGTCTGAGGGGGTCCGGACTCCTTGATGACAGTGATTGTCACAGGATTCTGGGAATGGTCTCGGACTTGATGCCTACAAAAATCAGCAGAGATCTGTCTTTCAAGACCGTCCTCCCGGAAAGGGAGGACTGGGACCGGAACCAATCGACCCTGTTGAGAGCGGACCTCTGCTGGTACTCTGACGGCTCCAAAACCAATATGGGAGTAGGAGCCGGCGCATATGGGGGCAGCACCGATGCTAGACTATCAGCTAGCCTCGGCAAGTACGCAACCATACACCAGGCAGAAGTTTATGCCATCGAGATGTGTGCAAAGGAAAGCTTAAAAGACCTATGCACAAACAAATCGATAAAGATATTTGCAGATAGCCAAGCTGCAATAAAGGCTCTTGGTTCCTACCGTTGCAATTCAAAGACGGTATGGAGTTGTAAATCTGCCCTTAACGAATTGGGCAGCTGTAATGAGGTGTCGCTGGTCTGGATACCGGGTCACTCGGACCATGATGGCAACGTTGCGGCAGACGCGCTTGCCAGGAGTGGTGCCCAGTGTGACTTTGTCGGACCAGAACCGGTGCTGGGAATAACATCTTGCACAGCAAAACGCACCTTAAAGACCTGGACAGATAGAAGGACAATTCAATATTGGCAAAATCTTCCAGGATTAGCTCACTCTAAGGCCTTCATAAATGGCCTGTCTGAGTCAAGGGCTAAGAAACTTCTAGAGTTGAACAGACAACAACTGAGTACTCTAGTCGGCCTGTATACAGGACACTGTCGCTTGCGGCATCACATGCACCGTATTGGGATCGGTCAGGAGACCGAGTGCCGGCTGTGTATGGAGGATGACGAAACAGCAGAGCACGTGCTGTGTTCCTGTCCGGCAGCGGATAGGACTAGACACCTGCTCTTTGGCAAGGTAAAGCTTGCTCCAGAGGATCTGGATCAACTTTCGCCCGCAAAGGTTATCGACCTCTGTAGGAGGCTGGATTTGTTGGGCGAAATATAGACATTAGGCGTGAGCCACAATAGACCTTATGGTCGCGGTGGAGGGCCGATATGGACCACTCACAAACTAACCTAACCTATCTGTTTGAGTCGACAAATTATTTGTTATTTGGGAAATGTTTATATACAAGTGCAAATTATTCCCTTACGATTTTATTAATGTTAGTGGGTGGACTTAATAGTGTTTGTTATGTTTTGTCAACACATATAAAGGATCGAAGTTTTACAAAAGGAGCTGATATGCAACAAGTTAGTTATTTTCTCTGATGCTTTGGTGGTAGTTTTAGTTAAGTTTATGGTTTAACGGTCTATAATTTTTAGCAAAGTTTAGTACAAAAAATGCGTCTATGAGGAGACCGCGACTTTAGCATTTTAAAAAGATTTCTTCAAATGAGCGCAAACTAGGCCCCCTGGAATCCATATCCGGGTTTACGTTCAGTTTTGAAATTGCTTACATATATACAGGGTGACGCGTTTCTACGGTAAAGCTCAATATAATTATTAATATACAAGAGACGAGAAAAAATTGTATAAGTTAATTATAGGGTATCTTGAGCTGCATCTAAAATTATTTTGACAATCACCGGCTGGCCCATAAGTCGTTGGTGATCCCTACAAGTTTTTTTCAAACAGCCTTATTTTGTTGAATTTTTTATCGAAATATGTTTGTAAGAAAAAAAAATCAAGACGCAGTAAGTGCGTTTTGGTAGCAAATTTTCATTAAATGCTTCAAATTTCAATAACTCAATTTGCTATTAACCTAAGGTTTGTTGGCTAGTTAACCAACGTTTAAAGTTTATTGTCGGAAAATTTTTGTTTATTTTCAAACAATAAGTTATTTTGATAAAATATGGCACATTGTTTCTACTATATAGGTTATACCGGTAACCAAATTGGTGACTGTTTGCATTAAAAAGACATATTTGATATTCAAAGCATTTTTATAAAAATTCACTGCCATAACGCACTTGCTGCGTCCAGAGTTTTTTATTTTAATACTGTTCAAGGAACATTCTTTGATTTAAGAATATTTTTTATTATAGGACATAATTGGTATATACAAGGTGAAACGGCCAAATAAATTCATTATCACAATTATTGTGCATATTTATAAATAGTCTAGACGCAGCAAGTGCGTTATGGAAGTGAATTTTTATGAAATTGTTTTTAATAGCAAATATGTCTCTCTAATGCAAGCAGGCATCAATATGGTTAACTGTATAGCTTATATAATACAAACAATGTACCATATTTTATCAAAATAACTTATTATTTAAAAATGTACAAAAATTTTCCGAAGATAAACTTAAAATGTTTCCGAGAA
Source organism: Tillus elongatus (assembly GCA_964006375.1). Lineage (NCBI taxonomy): Eukaryota > Metazoa > Arthropoda > Insecta > Coleoptera > Cleridae > Tillus > Tillus elongatus. The sequence goes on along the minus strand of OZ023269.1, from coordinate 15,444,683 downwards.
AACTGGTTTCCTTGCCAACAACCATTGGGTTAATAGCAAATTGAGATATTGAAATTTGAAGCATTTAATGGAAAAGAGCTACCAAAACGCACTTACTGTGTCCTGATTTTTTTCTTACAAACATGCATCATATTTCGATAAAAAATGCAAAAATGCAATCATATAAGGGTGTTCGAAACAAAATTGTCTGTATCACCAACGACTTATGGGCCAGCCTGTGATTGTCAAAGTAATTTTATAAGATGCAGCTCAAGATACCCTATAATTAACGTGTACAATCTTTTTCTCGTATCTTGTATAATAACAATTATATTGAGCTTTACCGTAGAAATGCGCCACCCTGTATATACGTAAACAGATATAAACTGAATGTAAACCCGGATATGGATTCTAGGGGGCCTAGTTGCGCTTATTTGAAGACATATTTTTAAAATTCAAAAGTCGCGGTCTCCTCATTAACGAATCTTTTCTACGAAAATTAGCAAAAATCATAGACCGTTAAACCATAAAGTTAACTAAAACTACCGCCAAAGCACCACAGAAAGGGTCTACAGCAAGTCCCATCTTAACTTCCTAGTTAGGAATCTACCAATCGCGACGGTAAGTGAAACGACGTAAAACGAATCATTGGGAATGAATATAATGTAAATACATAATATCTACATATTTGTGACTGCAAAATGATTAAAAATAATTAAAAATTAGTATCCAGTCAATTTAAATTAGGCAATAACTCCACTTTGTCCATTTGACGGCATCCGTTACGGGAAATTATCTCATTTACATGGTAACACCAGTTGCAGTTAAAGTCCAGTTCGTCAAAGTAAATTAGGAATCAATGGCGTAATTGCATCTCAGTTTTTATTTGTTTTAACATTCTAGACACGTTTACTTTAATTACTGTATTTAGCTGGTATTTCAGTAGCTAAAATCTTCAAAATTACGCACAGTTTCTTTGCTTTTAACTGGTAATAGCTTCATATAACTGTACTAATCATAATTAATAAGCCTTGCCATTAGCATTTTTATTCGGCATTAAAAAATAAAACAATCTCATACCAAACGTCAGTTACAGGTTACAGCGTCCAACAGACCTGCGCAATAATATAAAATGTTCGGTCGCCTAGCAACAACATACTACATCTCATATGAGCGATGTTTACGATTGACAGTCAAACGCGGCGATATTAAAAAATAAATGTTTCAAATTTGAATAGCTCCATTTTCTGTAAACCTAGAAAGCTCAATTTTGGCGCATAGTTAGGTCTTTCCCAAAGTAATATATACACAAAATTTCATCGAAATATCTTTGTAATTTTCGGAGAAAAAAATTTTTTTCAAAAGAAAACTCAAAATTTTCCCGGAAAACCTTGTCCGATTTTCCTGGCTAACGAACACATCCAAGCTATTAATAAAAGAAAGGAACTTGCCGAGTTTCATCAAAATCGGTTGATTATTTTTTGAGTTAGCGGTTGGATACATACATATATATATATATATATATATATATATATATATATATATATATATATATAAACATATAATAATCAAAACTGACCCCGGATATGGGTTCTAGGGGCCCAAATTCGCGCTCATTTGAAGAAATTTTTGCAAAGTCTCACCATCGATACCTCTTTATTAGTGAATTTTTTTAAATAAAAAAATTCACTAACAAGTGCATTGAACAAAACGGTGGCCATATTGAACCATTTTCTATTTAGTGTATTTTTAAGTTTATATTTTATTATTTGTTGTGTTCCGTTTCTAATTGTGTTGTTTTGTGGAGTTTAAGTTATTGTCGGGTTCCGTTATTAAACTGTTTCATATAATACTACCTAGCATTATTACCTAATTAAGTATTGTAAATTAAATCACAATATTTTGTTATCGTGAATCATTACGGAAAATTATGTTAAAAGTAGAAGTCTATTGTTAGACTCGATGGCCTACTGCTTTTTGAACACTTTTTTTTTGTTATTTGTTTTCCGCTATTGGATTTCATAGCCTACTATCCTCAAAACGGTTTTTCTCAAAATTGTCAGTGCAATTACAAGATTTCTCAAGCATGTTGTACATCATTGGAAAGCTATTTTCACAGGCTATCACATAGTAAAAAAACTCTGGACGCAGCAAGTGCGTTATGGTAGTGAATTTTTATTAAATGCTTCAAATTTGAATAACAAATTTTTCTATAAACTTAGAAAATTTAATTTTGGTATGTAGTAAGGTCTTTCTTAGGACAAGATATCCACCAAATTTCATTAAAATAACTTTGTAAATTTTGGAGAAAAAAAATTTTTTGAAAGAAAATATAAAATTTTAATAACTCAATTTTTAATAAATTGAGAAAGTTAAATTTTGTTACTTAGTAAGGTCTATCCCAAGGCAATACATGTAAATTTCATTAAAACAGCTTTGTTATTTTCGGAGAAAAAAAATTTTTTTTGAAATAAAACTTAAAATTTTCCCGGAAAACCCCGTCTGATTTTCCTGGCTAACGAACTCATCCAAGCCCTTATTAAAAGAAAGGCACTTGCCGAGTTTTATTGAAATCGGTTAATTATTTTTCGAGTTATCAGACGGATATATATATATATATATATATATATATATATATATATATATATATATATATATATATATATATATATATATATATATATATATATATATATATATATATAAACATATAAAAATTGAAACTGACCTCGGATATGGGTTCTAGGGGTCCTAGTTCGCGCTCATTTGAAAAATTTTTTGCAAATTCTCACCGTCGATACCTCTCTATTAGTGATTTTTTTAAAAATAAAAATTCACTAAAATCAAATAACAGAGATAGCTTGCTCTACTCGCAATTGTCTTTAGAAAATCAAATTAAAGATCTCAATTTACCAAGAAAAACTTCAACTACCATAATTAGAATGAGATTTAACCACGGTAGATATAAATCTCATCTGCATCGAACTGGCATGGAGGATCTTACTGCAACTGCGATGGAACCTCTATCTGCGACTTGGACCGCCTAGTATTTTCACGTTACCGATTCAACACGCTACGAATTGACTTATGCATTTATTAATAATAACAATGTTTACAGTGAGCGACATCTGCTGGTCAAACGTAAAAATATAAAACCATTGAGCACCAAGAATTGAAATGTTAGTCAATAAAAGTGAGAATGAGAACTACAAAGTCATTGAATAATACGAGATTTTGAAGCTGCGATCAATAGAAATATAAATAACCAACAGCAACCACATACTTACGATTTAAACATGTTTCAAATTTGAATAGCTCAATTTTCTGTAACCCTAGAAAGCTGAATTTTGGCACATAGTTAGGTATTTCCCAAAGCAATATGTAGACCAAATTTTATCGAAATTTTCGGAAAAAAAAAATTTTTTTGAAAGAAAACTCAAAATTTTCCCGGAAAACCCCGTCCGATTTTCCTGGCCAACGAACTCATCCAAGCCATTAATAAAAGAAAGGCACTTGCCGAGTTTCATCTAAATCGGTTAATTATTTTTTGAGTTATCAGACGGATACATATATATATATATATATATATATATATATATATATAAATATATATATATATATATATATATATATATATATAATATATATATATATATATATATATATATATATATATATATATATATATATATATATATATATATATATATAAATATATATATATATATATATATATATATATATATATATATATATATATATATATATATATATATATATAAGCATATAAAAATTCAAACTGACCCCGGATATGGGTTCTAGGGGTCCTAATTCGCGCTCATTTGAAAGAATTTTTGCAAAGTCTCACCATCGATACCTCTCTATTAGTGAATTTTTTTAATAAAAATTCACTAAAAATCCAATATTTCTGCCATTATAAAAACAAACGTTGATACCTGTAGCTCAAAAACAAATGACAATCCAAAGTAAAAAGTGTCCTGATAATGTGCAAGTCTTAGACATGTCAAATCAACGCCTACTTATATACTGAAGAAAAAAGAAATCAACAGATTTTGTTGTTTTTTTTTCAAAATAACTCGAAAACTAAAAGAGGCAGGGCAAAATATAAGTCATATTTGGAACGAACATGAAATTCTACAAAACATTGCTAATTTAACCGTCTCCCTATCTCTAATAAAAACTGAGATAGCAATACATCCCCATCCAGTTTGGAACACATTGTATATACATATATATATATATATATATATATATATATATATATATATATATATATATATATATATATATATACTTATATACTTATATACTTATATACTTTCGTAAGCATCACGCTGACGCGACTGCCTGCCATTTTTTATTAACTTGAGATTTTATTTATCTATATGATGATTATTATCCCAAATAGACTGAGTAATACATAATTTGTCAATAGTGCCACATCTCAGTTGCGCTAAATGTTCTTTAAATCTAGTTTCAATGGTTCTTTTAGTTTGCCTCTGTGATTTCAGTGGCCAAATGTCACACTGGTAGTTGAGTTGATGTTGTTTATCTCACCAGATGTCTTTGGCGGCATGTTCCAATATCCACATAGTAAATTTCTAGATCGAAAGGAAACGTGCTAATCCCTTGAATAACTCGGGTCGTTTGGACCTATATTAGATAAGGGTCATAAATTTGTCGACCAGAAGATTCAAGCAGGTCTTAGACCTCTTACTTTTATTACACAATAAACAAACTATCGTTCTTGGACGACAACTTTACTTCGGACTAGTTCGTTTACTTTGACGCGATATAAATACATGGTAGCTAGTTTTTTATTTTAGAATTTTTCTTCCTCTGAAGATGTTGACATGGTCAACGACACGATCATAAGGTCTCTGAAATATGTGTTGTGGTGATTTGGGTGTTCTCCAAGTGTACTTATTAGTGCTCATCACAGGTTCCAGTTTTCACATAGTCTACATTTGGAATAATAAACTCTATAAAAATGTATTTTAGTTTTATTTTATTTTAAATAGGGCATAATATCCTTAGTAATCGTAGCATATATGTTAAGGACTGGCATATTATCGATTTTATTACGCCAATTAAAACACGTCTGTACGTGACTTACCAGCGATATCCCATAATTGAAGTCTTATATGCGTATTTTCGTCCCAATTTAAAACCTTTAAAGCAAAATCAACACCAATCGTAGATCTGTAATGTTGTGTAAAGAATCTGTGTACATATCGTTTGATTATTGATGTCTTTCCTGCTCCTCCATCTCCAATGACAAGTACTTTGTACAGGTGTTCTCTTGTCTTGGTTGGTTTTGGTGGTGCATTTGACTAAAAAAAAATACAATTAATTTTCAACAGTAAATGAATTAAGCAACGAATTCAGCGCACTAAATGGGCTAAAAAGTTGACACAGCAACTGCGTATTGGATGGGATTTTCTTTATTTTTCAGTGCTAATATAGCAATTTTTCTTAAAACAGTTGAACTAAACTTCTGCGTTGATTCTCTTAACTGAACGTATCTGCCTGAAGCTTTGGCTTCAATATGAGTCATCCATTACGAAAATCGGTTGACGAGTTAAAAAATTATACCCGAAAACATAAAAAAGCTCTTTTTTGTAATTATCCTGTAAATAAAAAAGTCTGAACACAGCAAGTGCGTTATGGTAGTGAATTTTCCTAAAAATGTTTTTAAAAGCAAATATGTGTTTTTTTTTAAGAAAGCAGGCATCAAATTTGGTTACCAGTATAACTTATATAGTAGAGACAATGTACCATGTTTCATCAAAATAGCATTGTTGTTTGAAAATGTACAAAAATTTCCGAAAGTAAACTTAAGGTGTTCCCGAAAAAAACTGGTTTCTTGGTCAACGTTATAGGTTAACAGCAAATTGAGCTATTCAAATTTGAAACATTTAATGAACATTCGCCACCATAACGCACTTTCTGCGTCCCGAATTTCTTTTCTTGCAAACATGCATTATATTTCGATGGGAAATGCAAAAATGCAATAACATAGGTCGTGTTGGATTAAAAAAAAAAGAAAGTTTATATCACCAACGACTTATGGGCCAGCCTGTGATTGTAGAAATAAATTTTTTAAATGTAGGTCAAGACACCCTATAATTAACGTACACAATTTTTTTTCGTATCTTGTATAATAACGGACATATTTACCTTTATTAATTTTTACGAAAATTTGACCAAATTTATATGCCATTAAACGATAAACTCTATAGCTAAGACTACTGCCAAAGCATCAGAGAAAGGGTCTATTTGAAATGAATTTTCTGAAAATATTTTAGTAAAATGAAGGGCAATGACGGTTAAAGCTAAGACTTCAGGGTTTGTAAAACATTCTTCTTGATACATTTTCTTTCCATAGACCGTATTAGTTTCAGGTTATTTGCCTAAATCTTGCCTATTTTCATGTTTTAAATCGCGATTTTGACGTTTTGAGGAAAACCCCAATTAATTTTTCTTAAAATGCCTATAACATTTTTGTCTTTCAACCTACAGAAACAAATTTTGGTAAGTAATTTATCTGTAATGGTATAAACCTGCGTACCAAATTTGGTTGCCTTTGCTTTGTTATTTCCGGAGATATAATTTGTTTTTGAAAGAAAACACAACATTTTCCGGGAAAACCTGGGCCGATTTTCCTGGCTCACGAACTATCCAAGCCACTTGCAAAGGGAATGTATTCACCAAATTTAATCAAAATCTGCCCGTTATTTTTTAGTCATCGGTGTTATACTATAGCGCTCATTTGAAGACATTTTTTCAAAATTCAAAAGGCGGTATCTCCTCATTAGTGATTTTTTAAGAAAATCCACTAAAAGGATAAATGGAAAATTCAAACACCATCTTGTAGCTTCGGTCCTATTTCACCATGTTTAATTGAAGGTCCAGAAAGATATTTTTTTAAACGGGAGTTTCTTGACGGTGTAAAAAATTTGCAGTGTTTTATTCAACAGCCTGTATAAAATTTATGTGCATTACCTGAAGTTTAACAGAACATGGTAGTGAATTTTCATAGAAACATTTTTTTAAATGCTTATAACTTTTTTTTCTTATAACATAAAGACCTAAATTTTGGCATATAGTTTGATTTTTATAACGTAAATCTACATACCAAATTTGGTTACCACAGATATGTTATTTTCGAAGATAACAATTTTTTTCGAAAGAAAACCCCAAATTTTCACAGAAAACCTGGTCCGATTTTCCTGGCTAACGAACTTCTGGCAAATTTCATCAAAATTGGCCTATTGTTTTATGAATTATCGGTGTAATAATATATATATATATATATATATATATATATATATATATATATATATATATATATATATATATATATATATATATATATATATATATATATATATATAATATATATATATATATATATATATATATATATATATATATATATATATATATATTAGAGCGAAACCGGTCTACAGTTCTACTTGTGGTGAGACTGCATCTAGCCTTACATATTTTGTCCCTATATTAGGGTAGAAATGGGCCAGGGCTGACAATTTACTAAATTTTTAGTTGGTTGTATACAGTCTCTATTTTTTAACACTCTGTGTTATTTGGAGCTGCCGTGACAATATACTACTTGGTTCCGCAACGAGGTGGCGGCACGTGCTTCGTGTCTTATATCTCACTTAGTGTATAATATATATATATATATATATATATATATATATATATATATATATATATATATATATATATATATATATATACATATTGCAACTGACCCCGGATATGGATTCTAGGGGTCCTAGTGCGCGCTGATTTGAAAAAAAACTCAAAAGTTGGGATCTCCACTTTAATACATTTTTTCTACGAAAATTCACTAAAAGGGCAAAATTTTCGCGTGCGGCGTTTTGAGTGTTGAGCAGTGTAGTTTGCCCATTTAAGTGACGCTTTATTTCTATTAATAACATGTTACTCGACACCTTCTAGGATACTATAGACATTAAAAAAAATAAGCAATGTTTACTAGAATATTAGTATGTAGGTGTTCATTTAATTTTTATTGTAAATCTAGAAGAGGCTGTTATCAGCTATACAGCATGAAGTAGCTTTAAAGATTTAAATTCTTCTGGTCATTACATATACTCATACGTAAGTGGGAAACTCAATACGATATCGAAGGCTGGTAAGATGATACTCTATCGTAAATCAATATTACATATCCACAATATTCTTTTTCCATTTCAATAAGCCAAGAAGAAATCTATATTTGTTTAACGTACGCTTCTGTAAACATGTATACAGTTCGTAGTGTTTGTTATTATTTTGACTAGAATATTGATCTTAGTTGTTATAATTTTTGAAGACTGATTACAAAATCAACTATAGTTTAGTAGATATTCTTATGCAAAAGTCTGGACGCAGCAAGTGCTTTATAGTGGCGAATTTTCATAAAAATCTTTCAAGTACGAAAAATTGTCGAAAAGTAAAAAAAAATGTATATCCACAAACAATATATTTAGTTTGATGACATTTCGAACACATGTTGTCTTTATAAAGCTTTGGTTACATGCCAAAGTTGGATTCTATTGATTAAGAGAACATTAGTTTTTATTAAAATTACTTCCAAGGTAAAAGAGACAAGGCTATACTCCAGACTGAATTTATTAGTAAAAGCCCTGGAGTATAGCCTTCTCTGTTTTACCTTAGAAGTATGTCTACCCCAGACGTTGTGACATTCAGAAGCTATATTTATTAAAATTTGAAAAAAGTAATGCCAATGCGTTACCATAACGCACTTCCTGCATCCGAACTATTACTACCAGTTGTATATAGTTTATCCATTTATCGATTTATTGACTACATAGAGAAATTGTATTTAATTTATTTTGCCAAATAAAAGAATATAACACATTTAAATAAAAAACTCCCCTTTGAGGGAGTGTGAAAGCCCTGAAAGTCGAGAGGGAGTGTGAAAGTGGATAATAATAATAATTCTGAGATTCATAGAACACACAATGTCCACCTGGAGAACAAAAATTCAATGACGGGTACAAACGGGTAATAACATCGTAACCAGCACGATACCAATTACAAGAGGTATATTTCAAAGCGACTCGCTAAGTTTATTACGGTTCTGCATCGCATTGAATCCACTACCAAATTGCCTGAAATCTACCAGATATGGCTTTGGTATAAAAAGCAATGGCATGGAGAAAATAAGGCTAAATCATCTGCTGTATATGGATGATCTTAAACTGATGGTTACACAAAGAATCACCTCGAACGACACCTTAAAATCATTTAAGGGTTTTTCTGAGATGTTGACATGCAGTTTGGGTTCGAAAAATGTCGCATCTTACGTGTAGTCAGAGGAAAGATACAATCACGTGTATATCGAATGCAGAGCGGCCAGAAAATTACCTCCATGGATGTAGAAGATTGTTATAAATACCTGGAAATACAGAAAGCGAGGAAAATAAACCACTTGGTAATGAAAAACGATCTGACAACTGACTTTACGAAACGAGTAAAGCAGGTGGTGCAATCACATGGCAACGGCAAGAACCTGACTAAAGCTCTTAATACATATGCATGTTCTAAACTTAGCTATTCATTTGGGATTGTCTACTGGAGTAAAACGGACCTCGAAAATCTACAACGTGCGAACACTCCTAACAAAATCCAAAAAGCATCACCTCCGTAGTGCTATAGAACGAGTAAGTCTACCTAGACAACAAGAAGTCAGAGGAGCGTTGGATATTGGCATCACCCCCGTAGTGTTATGAAGCGACTAACTCTACGTAGACACCAAGGTGGAAGAGAAGTGTTGGATATTGGTAAACAGTTGGACCAGCAGATAGTGAACCTGCGTACATATTTCCATCAGCAGGCGCTTACTTCTGAACTTCACCGTTGCATATGCGAAGCAGATGATTGAACACCGCTACAATTAAAATAAAGTGAAATACAAAGTCACCATCGGACAAGCTGCAATCCTGGATGCAGAAACCTCTCCATGGGTGACATCTGGATGAGAGCTCCCAGGCACATGTCGACAAAACAGCGTCGAGCTACTGGTTGGTGTCCGGACAGATATTTCCAGAGACAGAGGGGTTTCTGCTGGTCATACAAGATCAGATCATCCCAACAAAAAACTACTTGAAGTATATAGTTGGTGATAATTCGGTCCAAGATGACAGATGCAGATTAAGGTGTCAGTCATCAAAGACTCTCCAGCACGTTGCCGGAGGATGTCAAGCGTTTGCTGCAACAAAGTATAAAGAGAGGCACGACGCAGTTGCTAAAATACTTTATCAAGAACTGACTCTGAAACGGGGACTTTTAAATCTTAGTAAGGTCCCTACTATAGATGCGCTCCTGAGCCTGTTCTAGAGAACTAAAGATACAGGTTGTACTGGGATCGGACCGTGTTCACAGACCAACGAGTTGTCTATAACAGGACAGATATAATAGTAGTTGATAAGTCCTGCAAGCAAGTGACGCCACCATAAAACTGGGGAACATCCACTTTTTTCTAGTATGTGTCTAAATAACCGAACTCCCACGGTCAAATATACAACAACACAGCAGCTGAAAATAGGGTGGGAACAGAGAGATAGAGAGAGAGAGTTACATGGTATATTCCCAGTAGGTTAGAACAACCATATGTGGGCAAAGCAGCGTCGGTGAACTGGCTCAGGCGGGGAAGTTTATATGGCGAAACAGCGGAGTTTATGATAGCCGTACAAAATAGAGTTATCAACACTAAAACCTATCAAGGATTTATAACAAAAGGTGGGATAATTGACAAATGCCAAAGGTTTCACGGTAGCTCAGAGACCATGGAACATATAACCGGTCCTTGTCCTTCTTTAGCTGCAAAATTGTTTACCAAGCTCTAGCACTGACTGCGGGGATGAGTCATGAAACTTGCCCTTACTACAGACACAAGCTGGAGGAATCACTAGAGAGTCGCAACTTCAAATTATACTGTAACCGACCACTACAAACGAACAGACGCATAGAAGCCAATAAACCGGATATTCTCATGTTCGACAAACAAATAAATCAAGTCCAACTAATAGATTTCGATGAACCATTCGACCATTATATCCAAAATACATATGCAAGAAAGATAAATAAATACACACATGTGGAGGACGAAATAAAGCCTGTGGCATGTCGAGAAGATTGTCATATACCCGCTTCTCATATCTGGAAATGGGTTGGTTCAGGTAAAGTTCGTATATCACCTGAAGCAATTAAAACTGTTCAATAGTCTGCCCATTATCCAGAAACACCCGTAGAATAGTTAGATCCTTCCTTACCCAGAATAGTGGATCATAAATACTTGGTTAGCACCCGTATTCTAGTATATAAATACCGCTTGAGCGAGGAAAACTATATACAATAATAATAATAAATTCCTTTATTTGCCTTGATATTTTTTACATGTTCTCATACAATAAGTAAATTATTTCATTATCCACTAATTAAAAACAAATTGTAGGGCGCAGTTCAGCTTGATATCATAGTATCTGCTGCTTTTGGTTTAACACTTAACCCTATAAAATTATCTTTGCTAAGCCACTTATATTTATAAAATGTTAATTTCCCTCACAATGGTTAAGAAAGAATAGAAGACTAAAGAAAAGAGAAAAGAAAGGGGGTTGCAAGGGAAAAACAGTGAATTATAAGCGATCCATGTCAAGGTGATGATTCCACACGCACGCACACACATACACACAAACACATTCAAACATTTACCACCACAAACCCACTCAGTCTTGCTTTCTTTCTCATAAAAGATACACCAGCCCTAGACCCATCACAATGAACAACCAAGCTATTCAAAGTAATGAGTCCTTTTCACTTATTGGCATTTCTGTGGATCGAAATCTCAATTGGCACCAACATGTCACATCAATTGCAGAAGCGGCTGCTAAGAAATTAGATTTCCTCTTCCGGGCTCGCAAATACTTTTTACCAGCTAATCTCTATAGTTTATATACTTCACAAATAATGCCAAACCTCGAATACTGTTCCCACATCTAGGGCGCCGCTGCCGCTTCTACACTCGCTATCCTGGACTCCATTCAGAAGAGAGCTATACGTATTATTGGTGACCCTACCCTCACCCAAAGGCTGCCATCCCTTGCCCACCGACGTGCCGTTGGTGACCTCTCTCTCTTTTATAGATATCTGCACGGGCACTGCCCAGAGGAGCTTTCTTCCATAGTTCCTCCACCTGCTGCTCCCAACAGATCTTCCAGGGGAACAGAGCGAATGCACCCTTTTACTGTCCAGGTCACCAGACATAGAACATCTTGTTATGCCCGCTCTTTTGTCCCGAGGACTTACAAGTTGTGGATGTCCTTGCCGGCACATGTTTCCTTCTCCTCCGAACCTTCAAGTCCAGAATTAACAAGTTGCCGCTTTCCTCCTTGTCGACACCCACGGTACGATAGTATTTAGGCTGTGAGCCCTCGTGGTGTGTTGTTGAAGTAAAAAATTAAAAAAATCACATACACGATACAGCCCCCAAACGCAACGTACGTTTAAAACACTCGCACATCGAGACCCAAAAACTCCCAATCTCCCACAACATACCAGCATAATTTCTTATCCATTTTTAGCCCGCTTATGAAGAATACACCGAAGCATGTGTTTTTTTAAATTTACTGATGGTCATTTCTTTCCTGATGATGTCGTGAAAGACGAAACCGGTCAGAGAGAAAAAACAAGCACGTGTGTAGCCAGAGAAGAAGTATCTACATCTATATTTAATACTTTATTTGTAAGTATATTTAATATCAAACGCATCCTTTTCTGTATTTAGAACTCAACAATTAATATTTTAATTTAAGAGAATACACTTTAAAGAGAAGAATATACATATAATGAATGGAATACAATAAAATTGTTTAAGGAAGTTAAGTCGATGTTTTAAACCTATAAAAATATTTATGCAAGGTGAGTTTTGTGAGAAAATACCTCTAAGTGTATTAAGGTATGAAAAGTAACTCGATGATGATTGATCCATTCAAGTGGATCAATGACGCACATCCAACTCTACAAGCATAGAATGCAACGGTTTTGTAAATAATCGATAAGAAAATTAAGATAATGAGATCATCACACGTAACTAGATTAGGATATTCTACAAAAAATCAAGTGCGGCAATACCAAAATATTTATCAGTTTATAAGAATTATCATTTTCGCAATGCAGAGATTCCGACGCATTGTAGAAATTAAAGTCTGGATTAGATCCTCGTTGTGGTAAGAACGTGTACCTCTGAACCGAAGGGTACTAGGTTCGATCCCAGGGTTCTCGTTTCACTTTTTCAGTAAATACTGCACAATTAACATCAACCGAGGTTGGGACATTGTATTTGATCACGTTGAATGTCTGCGCGTTCCGCCCTTTGGCGGGGGCGTAAAGCTGCCTGTCTCGTGTGTATGCGATGTTGGGCACGTTAAGGATCCCTACCCTCCTTACAGAAAGGCAGGGGTTCTGAAAATGTTCCAGGATAGTGAGGTGAAACTGCGCCCTGGCGTCGGTAATTGGGCATAGTAGCGGAAATAGACCGACGTTAAAAATACAAAACACACATACAAAGTCGGGACGCACCAAGTGCATTATGGTAGTGATTTTTTATAGAAATGAAAAAACAATTACGAAAATTATATATGCGCCAAGAAAAACTGAAAATTGCCTGTAATATGTAATAGATTTTGTTGACCATACAAAATATTTTGGTCCTGTTCAGTGCTCGGACCTCCAGCGGCAACCATTAAAAAAAATTAAATGCCTATTATAACTGGTTTCTTTTTCAACTTAGAGATAGTGTTACATGATTTGAAAGCTCTTTCTTTTTTGAATTCAGCACACTAATTTTTTTGGAAGTTTTATCAACTCGTTTAAAAATTATTCACAGTTGAAGATGCAAAAACGCATTTCACTCATTCCGATAAGAAATGTGCTCATAGGCAATGTTTTGTTGGTTTGTAAACAAAAAATTGACTATCAGAACATATATTTTCTAAATGAGAGAAATGCGGTTTATTATTTCAGTTTATCGGTCGGTTTGATGCTTGATAGTACTACCGAAAATTAATTTCACAATGGTGTATTCTGTAGAAGAAAGAGTTGAAATAATTACTCTTTTTCTCAAAAACGATGACTGTGCCAACCGTACCACAAATTTGTTTAATGAACGACATCCGAACAGACATGTTAAGAGAAAATACATTTTGGAGTTGGTTGCAAAGTTTCGACAAAGTGGTTTAGTAGCCAACAAAAAACGGGATCCTGAACGTGAATTTCCGGTTAGAAATGAGACTACCGAGATTGAAGTTTTAGGACAAATTGCTGCAGACCCAACTTTGAGTACGAGAAAATTGGCCACTGTTTTAAACATCAAAAGAAGAACTACTTAGCGAATATTGAAGCATAATAAATTTCACCCGTATAAAATTCATCTTGTACAACAACTGAATGAAGATGATTTTGATCGGCGGCTGGAGTTTTGTGAAGTTATGACTGCACGAATAGCTGATAACTTTTTATTAAACTCTACGGTCAATGGTCATAATTGTCGTTATTGGGCAGATAATAATTCAAGAAATTTTCACGAAGTCCACACTCAAACTCCACAGAAATTGAATGTCTGGACTGGCATTTTTAGAGACCGTTTAATCGGACTAATTTTTCTTAATGGCAATTTGAGTGGCGAAACGTATTTAGAGTTACTAGAAGATATCGTTTACCCTCTACTAATTGACATTGTTGAAAATGATGATCGCTATCAAGGAAATCAATTAATGTTTCAACAAGATGGAGCTTCTTCGCATTTTTTACAACGTTTTAGGGAGTTTTTGAACAGAGAGTTTCCAGAGCAATGGATTGGACGTAGAGGTGCTATTAAGTGGCCCCCTAGATCACCGGATTTAACTCCTTTAGACTTATTTCTATGGGGCTATTTAAAGAGTAGAATTTACGCAACAGAACCGGAGTCTCTGGAAGAATTACGACGACGCATTGTTTAAGAATGCCGTCTAATAACTCCACAAATGCTCCAGAATGTCAGAGCTCGTTTTAAACAAAATTTGAACTTTTGTATGGAAGCTGGTGGTCAACAATTTGAACACTTACTTAACTGAATAAACATTTTTGAACGTTTGGTTTTGTTTTTTATTTTTTTTACGAAAAATTGACTAACTAGTGCATTTCTTATCACAACGAATGAAATACGTTCTTGCAACTCCAACTGTAAATAATTCTTAAAGTAGTTGATAAAACTTCCAAAAAAATTAGTGTGCTGAATTCTGGAAAAAAAGAGCTTTCAAATGTAACACTCGACCCATGTTCCCTATTTAAAATATAAGGGTTGTTATCACCACCCTTAAGGGGTTGATGTGACAAAGTTGAGTTTTATGTCAAAACATGTCCCCCTCAATATGAAAATTGACGTGTTTCAGCGTTTCTTAAAAAAAATTCTCTGGTCGCAAATCGGTCTGTTTCCTTTTCAATGCGCCACCCTGTATATATATATATATATATATATATATATATATATATATATATATATATATATATATATATATATATATGTATCACACCAATAATTAAAAAAATAATGGGCCGATTTAATTAAAGCTTTGTTTAGGGCAAAGGCCTATACGATAAGTACAATTTGGAGAACCCAATTCATCTAAATACAGTTTTTATACCTGACGATCGTTTTGCTAACAAAGTTAGCGTCATCAGAGGGATGTATAAATTAATCAACACAGAGCATATCACAAAGCTCATCACAGGTTCCAAGCTTCACTAATTGGCCTATACGACTCATTAAACAATCTACAATACGTTGATGAAACCCAGTTCACCACAACCATGCTTTTTATGCTTGACAATTATTTCGTTAAGAAAGTTAGCTTAATCAGAATCAGATGATGGAATCGGCTGAAAAATATTAGTGTGTGAGAAAACACGATTGTGATGAAGTATGTCTTATCTGTGTACTTATTAGTGTTACACACAGGTTCATAATTTTGCATTGTGATTTAGCAGTTGTAATAATTTGGTTACAATCAATTCTTTCGAATCATTATAGTAATATCGTGTCACATCAAATTATTATTAGACTCAGTGCCAGCATATTTAATTTTTTTCATTTTCTTAACACTATTCAATGTAAATGTAATTAAATGTAAAAAAAAAAGAAATATATTGCAAAATATACCTGGCAAAATCATAATATCAGGTCTTTGGATTTAAAATTACATTTGTGATATTAAATATAAATAACTAAAAGCTCATCAGTTTTCTGCGATTTGATGTCTCTACTAAGTGATGATGGGAACTTGGGATGAGCACAGATATATACAATTTAGAGAACCTAATTTAATGCATAATATATGTAATTAGTGTACCGTACTGACGAGCTCTAGTTAGAGCGACACCGGTCTGCGGCTCTAATTACGGTGAGAATACATCTAGCCTTACATACATTGTCCCTATATTAGGAAAGAAATGGGCTGACAATTTACAAAATTGTTAGTTCCTTGTACACAGTCTTCATTTTATAACATTTTGTGTTAATTGGAGCTGTCGTGGCAACATACTACCTGGTTCCGCACCGAGATGGCGATCCTGTCGTACATCTCACAGTGTTCTAGGAGGCTGGCTACCACAGCCGTCTTACTTTATCGGTGTGTTCTCGCTGTAATTTGTATACCGTACTGACGAGCTCTAGTTAGAGCGAAACCGGTCTGCGGTTGTAATTATGGTCAGAATACATCTATCCTTACCCTAATACATGTATTGTAGTGAATTTGGTTCTTCAAATTGTACTTATCATTTATATCCCTCTTTTAGATTTTCGTCAAGAGTTGCTCTACAGTTATACTATGATAAACCTGTAACTTTCATTCATTACCAAAAAGCTTTTGAAACACCAAATTAATAAAATTGCAGATAAAATATGTAAAACTAGTAGAAAATTTCTGCTTTTGTGTTTAAATATAGAAATATTTCACCAAGTAAAAACCACTACAATCAATGACTCAATTAAAAAAATTAAATATTCCAGAATATTTCAGTTTTTTGTTAATCTTTAATAGTGTGTCAGTGGCGAAATGATATGAATAAATATACTCAGTATCTCTCTTTGATACACACACGCACTCTCTTCCTCTTTCTCTATCTTTCTCTACTCTGTTTGATGCCATGACATCATAACAAAATTCGGGACGCAGCAAGTGCGTTATGGTAGTGAATTTTTATTAAATGCTTCAAACTTGAATAACTCAATTTTTTATAAACTTAGAAGGTTTAATTTTAGTATTTAGTGAGGTCTTTGCTAAGACAAGATATCCACCAAATTTTATTAAAATACCTTAAGAAGATGCGAAGAAAAAACATTTTTTAGAAAAAAAATTAAAAATTTGAATAACTCAATTTTCTATAAACTTAGAAAGTTTAATTTTGGTACGTAGTAATGTCTCTCCCAGGGCACTATATATAGTAAATTTAATTAAAACTGCTTTGTAATTTTCGGAGAAAAAATTTTTTTTATAAAGAAAACTCAAAATTTTCCCGGAAAACCCTGTCTGATTTTCTTGACCAACGAACTCATCCAAGCCATTAATAAAAGAATGGCACTTGCCGAGTTTAATCGAAATCGGTTAATTATTTTTTGAGTTATCAGACGGATACATATATATATATATATATATATATATATATATATATATATATATATATATATATATATATATATATATATATATATATATATATATATATATATATATATATATATATATATATATATATAATTGAAACTGACTGCGGATATGGGTTCTAGGGGTCCTAGTTTGCGCTCATTTAAATTTTTTTTGCAAAGTCTCACCATCGATACCTCTCTATTAGTGAATCTTTTTCAATAAAAAGTCACTAAAAAAGTCAAAAGTGTGACGTAGACACTCACCATTACCCTCTATTAGTATGCAATATGATATTTAATATGGCAACTTATATCCACCTAATAATAATAATAATAATAATAATAATAATAATAATAATAATAATAATAATAATAATAATAATAATAATAATAATAATAATAATAATAATAATAATAATAATAATAATAATAATAATAATAATAATAATAATAATAATAATAATAATGACGTAGACGGTACAGCCAGCGACGCCAGCTGCCCGCTGTCCTATGTATCCTCTTTT
This sequence comes from Tillus elongatus, assembly GCA_964006375.1. NCBI lineage: Eukaryota > Metazoa > Arthropoda > Insecta > Coleoptera > Cleridae > Tillus > Tillus elongatus. The sequence goes on along the minus strand of OZ023269.1, from coordinate 15,426,425 downwards.
TCCTTAACCACATTACCTTACTCCTTTCTCCCCCTTACCTGGGCCACCTGGGTTAATTGGTGGCACACCCATGGAAATAAAGCAAAACCAAAGCCTCAGAAAAATGTCGCTACCTGGGGTTCGCCAAGGCATGTCTGGAGCCGGCGCTGGACATTACAGCATGCTGGAGGTCGGTGGCGGGGTGCTGATGAGGTGGGCCCTTGTCATGCAAGAAATTACAGCCCAAAATCAACAGCAAGGGAGCCTAGTAAGACCAAGAGCTCCACCCACTGAGGATACTGCGCAGGAAAATCAGCCATCGATCACCCAGATGGGATTACCAAGACGACGCATGAAATGGATTGTGGATATGAATTAAACCATTATGCGCACTTACTACAAAGTAAAACAACTCGAACAACAGATTACCGGATATAGGCAACAACTTCACACCGAATTTCTCAGAATGTACCCACACTTACAGAGTGACTCAACAGATAGTAGCGGATCAGTATCGCGTCATACTTAGGAATAACCTTATTTCACAAACGAGGCTGAATACCTTCAGACAGGAATTTGAATATGCATTTACTAACATAGCTGTTACGGAAAATAACGAGATCCTGTTTGATGGTAGTAATCTGCAACCTCAGGGCAAGAAGAGCACATCGAGGGTACGCAAGAAAATGAGGAACTCATCCACAAATTGTTCACAGAAATGAGTCGTGCAGTCGCGGAGTATGAAGGAACAAATCCTCTTACTAGACCACCATTACCTAGGCTAAGATCATCTAGAAATCTGTCAATTATATTGGAACTTTTGAACAGAATAATTTTGCCATTGCACCTTCTAGAGATAAACACATTGGAGCACATGCATACACTGATTTACTGTACAGCAACTGCAACAATTAAAACTTTAGGCATTAAGATTTCTGATGGAAGGTCTAATCACAGAGATTCGCGTCAAAGAGTGCCCCCGTGGGAAAAAAATAAGTAGAGTGGAAATACTTCGAAAAGAAATTGGACAACTGACGAAACATTGCATAAAATTGCAGAAACGAGTAGAGGAAATAATATGCCGAGTTTGACAACACTCCGCACAAGACCTAGTCAACCACACTGCACAAGAATGTTTGGACACCTTAAAACAGAAGCTTTCTGTATATGCAGAACGGTTCAGGAGATATAAAGCGAGTAACAATAGGAAGTGCGACAATGCAATGTTTGAACGCTCTAAAGGACTTTCTACTGTCAGCTTAATTCAGCTAGGAATGCAGCAACCGATTATTTTTCAAATAAGGAACAAATTGAAGCGTTCTGGCAAAGTCAACCAGCCACAACGGACTCCTGCAATATTGGCGCCAGCTGGGTTAACGAAGAATACAGAGTTTGTCAGACTTATGAACAAATGCATCATGAGCCGTTTACCACAGATGCAGTCTCCGAGGTTATTAAATAACTTCATAATTGGAAGGCACCCGGACCTGATGGCGTCCAAAACTTTTGGCTGAAGAAATTTGGGTGTACACATCATCTATTGGCGGTGTTAATAAATGATTTTATACTTGACCCAAAGAATATGCCATTGCTTTTCACACAAGGAGACACGTATCTTCTGCCAAAGGATCAGCGGTGTTCTGCAGACGCCGGCAGATACCGACCAATAACTTGTCTTCGACCCTATATAAGTTGATCACATCCTGTCTTGAGAAACGCATATATGCGCACTGCGAACGAAAAAACATAATTGCGTGCCAGCAAAAAGGGTGTGCCAAAGGATCTATGGGATGCAAAGAAAAACTAATAACTGATTCGGTTGTGTGCAATCAAGCTTACAATGGAAGAATAAATATCTTTGCTGCCTACGTGGATTACAAAAAGGCATTTGATTCAGTTCCACACGAATGGCTTATAATTGTGCTGAAGATCTATAAGATCGATTCTTATAGCCTGAGGTTTATTGAACACACAATGTCTATTTGGAGAAACAAAATCCAGTTACGGGTAAAGAGGGGTGATGAGATCGTAACCAGCACGATACCAATTAGAAGAGGTATATTTCAAGGCGACTCGCTAAGCCCATTGTGGTTCTGCATCGCATTGAATGCGCTATCAAACCGCCTTCGGTATAAAGAGCAATGGCAGGGAGCAAATGAGGCTAAATCATCTGCTGTATACGGATGATTTTAAGCTGATAGCCTCTACAAAGAACCACCTGCAATAACTTCTTACAATCGTGGAAGGATTTTCCAGAGATATTGACATGCAGTTTTGGCTGAACAAATGTCGCACCTTTTGTGTAATCAGAGGAAAGATACAACCAGGTGTATATGAAATGCAGAACGGCCAGCAAATTGCCTCGATGGATGTAGAAGAGTGTTATAAATACCTGAGAATACAGCAGCGAGGAAAATAAGCCACTCGGTAATGAAGAATGATCTGACAAATGAGTTTACGAGACGAGTAGGGCAGGTGGTGCGATCGCATCTTAACGGGAAGAACCTGACTAAAGCTCTGAATACATATGCATCTTTTGCAGTTAGCTACTCATTTGGGACTGTGAACTAGAGTAAAACGGACATCGAAAATCTACAGCCGAAGGTGCGAACACTCCTAACAAAATCCAAAAAGCATCACCCCCGTAGTGCTATCGAGCGAGTAACCCTATCCAGACACCAAGGTGGAAGAGGAGTGTTGGATATTGGTAAGCAGTTGGACCAGCATATAGTGAACCTGCGTACACATTTTCATCAACAGGCGCTTACTTCTAAACTACACCGTGCAATATGCGAGACAGATGATTCAACACCACTACACCTAAAAGAAAGTGAAATACAAAGTCACCATCGGTCTGATCAGGACAAGCTACAAACTTGGATGCAGAAGCCTCTCCATGGGCGAAATCTGAGTGAGATCTCCCAGGCACATGTCGACAAACTGGCGTCAAACTATTGGTTGGTGTCCGGATATATGATTCCAGAGACAGAGAGGCTTTTTCTGGCCTTACAAGATCATGTCATTCCAACAAGAAACTACCCGAAGTATATAGTTGGAGTTAATGCGGTCCAAAATGACAAATGTAGATTTGGGTGTCAGTCATCAGAGACTATCCAGCACGTCACCGGAGGATGTCAAGCGTTTGCTGCAACAGAGTATAAAGAGAGTCACGACGCAGTCCTGTTATAGAGAACTCCGGATACAGGTTGTACTGGGATTGGATCGTGACACAGACCAACGAGTTGCCTACAACAGGCTAGATATAATAATAGTGGATAAGCCCTGCAACCAAGTGACGCCATTCCCAATACTAATATTATAGAGATAAAGTACAACGAGAAGGTCATTAAGTACAGAGACCTCGTGATGCAAGTACAGAGGCTGCGTAGGGCAGATAGTGTCCGAGTGGTCCCTAAGAATCTTCGGGAGAACATTAAGAGCCGCTGGGTCTTGGATAACACTGTTATAAGATTATGTAGAAGCCGGTATTACTTACAACCACCCACACCGTGCGGAGATTCCTGTGAAATGACGATGTATCGCGTTGTCGTTCAGGGCCAGATTACTTGGAAAGGGTTCCATTTGAGCTTAGTCCCTTTGGTATCTGAGATAGCTGGGATGAGTTAATGTTCCCCTTTGACGGAGTGTGAAAGCCCTTCAGGCTAAAGTCGATAATAATAATAGACGTTGCGCATCCCAATGATCACAAATAAACAAGTCAGGGAAGAGAAGGTTAAAAAGTATATCCCACTGTCAATGGGATATAAAGAAATCCATAGATTAATGCTGCAAGTCATAAATTTTTAATAGGTAATATATCATATACACATTTTAATGGCGTGAAACGTCAAATTATTTTTAAAATAGATTTTCGATCAAGTACCCTCCCGTAGCAACCAAATTTATTTATATTTGTCATTGTAGCTATAAAAATTATTAGTATCTTCTGTATTAGGAGCCAGTACAGAGAAAACCAGTTACAGAGACCCTGATAAGTACACTTGGAGAACCCAAATCACCAGAATGTTTCATCCTCTGATGACGCTAACTTGGTTAGTGAAACGATCGTCAGGTCTTTTAAAATGTGTTGCGGTGATTTGGGTTCTCCAAGTGTACTTATCAGTGCTCATCACAGGTTCCAATCTTCACTTAGTTACAGAGACCCTGATAATTTGCTGAAGATAGATATCTAGTTGACTTCTCCAGGCCTTAAAAGCCTTATGTTACGTATGTGTTTGTATGCAATCCTTTCACATATTTAGGGCAAGCATCGAAAATGCAAAAAAAAATCCGCAGAAATTCTGTTACAAAATGTGGAATAAATAATAGAAATCCTTAAATATATTAAAAGATCGAAATTCTACGAAGAAAGTTAAAATTATTAGATACGAAAAAATTTGAAAAAAAAAGCGCATATTACAAACAAAAAATATAATGAAAATTAAAATTAATGAGATGAAAAATCAAAATTCTGCGAAAAAAGTAAACATTAAAAAAATTAATATTAAAGGCCATATTCACAAAACTTTAATTTAAGTAGTGGCATTTTTTTTAAAAGCTTTTTTAGTGAATTTTCTTAAAAAAAAATCACTAGTGAGGAAATCCCGACTTTTGAATTTTGAAAAAAATTCTTCAAATGAGCGCTATTTAGGACCCCCGGAACCCAAATCCGAGGTCAGTTTCAGACTTTATATGTTTATATATATATATATATATATATATATATATATATATATATATATATATATATATATATATATATATATATATATTTATGTGTCACACCTATAACTTAAAAAATAATGGACCGATTTTGATAAAACTTGGTGAGTACCTTCCTTTCGCAAGTGGCTTGGATAAGCTCGTTAGCCAGGAAAATCCGCTGAGGTTTTCCCGGAAAATTTTGTGTTTCCTTTCGAAAAAAATCGATTTTTTTTTATATTTTCAAAATTAACAAAGTAAGGGCAACGAAATTTCATAAGCGGGTTTATATCATTATAGGCAAGTTACCTACCAAAATTTAGCTCTGTAGGTTGAAGGACAAAAAAGTTACAGGCATTTAAAGAAAAATAAATTTGGGTTCTCCTCAAAACGTCAAAATCCCGATTTTAAACGTCAAAAGTGGTGAGTGCCTTCCTTTCGCAAGTGGCTTGGATAGGTTCGTTAGCCAGGAAAATCCGCCGAGGTTTTCCCGAAAAATTTTGTGTTTTCTTTCGAAAAAAATTTATATCTCCAAAATTAACAAAGTAAGGGCAACCAAATTTTATACGCGGGTTTATATCACTATAGGCAAGTTACCTACCAAAATTTAGCTCTGTAGGTCAAAAGACAAAAAAGTTATAGGCATTTAAACAAAAATAAATTGGGGTTTTTCACAAAACGTCAAAGTTGCGATTTAAACGTCAAAATTGGCAACATTTAGGAAAAGAACTTGAATCTAATACGGGCTATGGAAATAAAATGTCTCAAGAAGAATGTTTTACAAACCCTGATGTCTTAGTTTCAACCGTCATTGTCCTTCATTTTAATAAAATGTTTCCAGAAAATTCATTTCAAATAGACCCTTTCTCTGACGTTTGGCAGTAGTCTTACCTATAGAGTTTATCATTAATGGTATATAATTTTTGTAGAATTTTCGTAAAAAAATCAATAAAGCTCAATATATCTGTTATTATACAAGATATGAAAAAAAAATTGTATATATTAATTATAGGGTGTCTTGAGCTACATCTTAAAAAATATTTTTACAATCACATGGTGGCCCATAAGTCGTTGGTGATACAAATTTTCTTTTTTTTTTTAATCAAACACGCCTTATGGTATTGCATTTTTGCATTTTCCTTCGAAATGTAATGCATGTTTGTAAGAAAAAAAATTCTGGATGCAGTAAGTGCGTTATGGTAGCGAATTTTGATCAAATGCTTAATATTTGAATAGCTAAATTTGCTATTAACCTATAAGGTTGACCAAGAAACGAGTTTTTTCGGGAACACTATAAATTTACTTTCGGAAATTTTTGTACATTTTCAAACAATAAAGTTATTTTGATGAAACATGGCACATTGTTTTTACTATATAGATTATACTGGTAACCAAATGTGAAGCCTGCTTTCTTAAAAAAAAACACATTATTGCTATTAAAAAATAGTTTTATGAAAATTCACTACCATAATGCACTTGCTGCGTCCAGACTTTTATTTAGTGTGACCCCATACAATGTTGGGGAACATTTTTTAAGCCCTACCTTTTATTATATTAACGATTGTTTATAAAGCCTCGGTGGTTCAGTGGTAAGAAAGGGTACTGGGTTCGATCCCAATCTTCTACTTTCACTTTTTCAGTACATACTGTAACATTAACCTCCACCGAGGTTGTGGTATCGTATTTGAGCAACTTGATTGTCTGCACGTTCCGTTCACGCAGGGCAACATTTCCAGGATAGTTAGATGAAACTGCTCTCTGGCGTCGGTGATTGGCCATAGACGCGGAAATAAACCGACATTAAAGAACCAAAAACACAACGATTGTTAAGGTCAGATCTATTTAATTTATTTTCTTCGCGAACTTAGAACGTTGTTTATGTTTTTTTATCGTATAATTGCCGATTTATTTCATATTTAGACATTTGTATAAATTAAAATATATTTTTAAATCTATGAATTACATTTGAAAACAGAAGCATTCATTCAGATTTCGGAAAGTTGTAAAGGAATATCTTATAATCTATAAATAAAGATAAGTTTCTTAATGGAACTTCTGTTCGCCCTGTATCAGGTTTAATTTATTATTGGTCAAAGTTCAGTTATTGTGGAGGTTATGACATAGATAGGGCACGGCATAATAAGTCGTCCTCTTTGATGTAAATAAAACGCAAACAAATATTCAGTGCATCTAAAACGAATTTGTAACAAAGAAATTCAGATTCTGTATGAAAAATTGTTATATAAAATTTATATAACTTGAGATTTGCACGCCATTTCCAATTTTCATTTTAGAGAATTTTCAAAGAAAAAAACGCAAATGGGCGGAAATTGCGACTTTGAATTTTTTACCCGACTTTAATCGGAGAGGTTCTATGTTCGTCTGTATGTATTTTTTATGTATGTTCACCGATATTGTTGTTAATTGTGGACCAATTTAAAAAAATCTGTTTCAAAGAGTATACTCCTGAGGTGGCCTCTCATTTTCACCAACTAAGGATCTGATGATGGGATCTTACAGAAATCGAGGGAAATCCTCAAACAAATTTTTTATGTATGCTCACTGACATTTTCGGTAATTGTAAACCAATTTTATAAAATGTTTTTTTCTTTAAAAGAGTATACACCCGACGAAGTGGTCCCATTTTCACCAAGTCAAGATCTGATGATCCGATCAAAGGCAAATCGATGGAAATCCTCAAAAGTTATTTTTTCATTATGTTCACCGATATTTTCGTCAACTGTGCACCAAGAAATTAGTATTATTATTAAAAAATTTATATTGCTATTTGAATGTCTCAATGTTGCTGGTATGATGACAAACACTGTATAATTTCAAATTAAATGGAGTGCAGCATTTAATTACAAGTTTTTTCTTTTTATTTTTTTTTATTTCAAAAACTCACCGCGGGGCTTACAGCCTAAATACTATCGCACCGTGAGTTTCGACAATGAGGAAAGAGGCAACTTGCTAATTCTGGGCTTGAAGGTTTGGAGGTTCGAAGGAGAAGGAAAAACATGTGCCGGCAAGGAATTCCACAACTTGGAAGTCCTCGGGACAAAAGAGCGGGCATAACATTTGGTGTATAGTTTAGTTTTTATATCGTAAATCTACAAGGTACGTGCCAAATTCGATCAAAATCGGCCCATTATTTTTTGAGTTATCGGTGTGAAACATATATATATATATATATATATATATATATATATATATATATATATATATATATATATATATATATATATATATATATATATATAGAATCTGACCACAGATATGGGTTCTAAGGGTCCTAGTTCGTGCTCATTTACAAAAAAAATTTCAAAATTCAAAAGTCGGGATCTTCTCATTACTGAAATTTTTCTACGAAAATTCACTAAAAATTGGAAATCTATTCCTAAAGTTTGTAATAATTTTTTAACGGTAAGCAGCAATTTAAATTATTTTTCAACTTAAGACAGAGGTTGTATATGATAAGATTAGCAAAACAAAGTTACTTATTATTTTTACAATAAAAATGGTATTTGTAGAAGATTAAAATGCAGACAATTAAACAAATCTACCTGCAAATATTATCTACTTTTTAAATCCATTTAAAATAAAATGTATTACATTATATGTGTTACAAAAATGCAACAACTAAAAATAAATATTAAATAAGAGCAAAGTTTAGAATATTTACCGTGTCGTGATCTAAAATAAGGTCGCCGTATGCCGGCATCGCTTTCAAATTATCTAAAGATTTTGTGCGTTCTCTTTTTTCTGAGATATCCTTTTCTGGAAAGTTTGGTTGATTATCAGGACTACTTGCAACACTTGTTGGTAATTCTTGATTATCCGTCGACAAATTTTCAGCACTTTTCCAAGTCGACTCGATTAAATTGGTTTCCGATGCTGACTTCGCTTTCGTAAAACTATCATCACCTTCTGGTGTTTCCCGTTCAACTGAACCTGAAGTAGTTTCCGGAGGAGTGCTTGTCAGATTTTCTGAAACCGATGGTTGAGAAACACTAGTCGTTAATTTACCTTTAAGTTTGAGGTTTTTTATTAAAAATCTCGGTTTCTTGGTTTTAACGGATTTCGGAGAGGTTTTTTGTGGAAGGATTAGTTTCTTTGGAGACTTATCCCTATGATGGTCTTCTTCCGGCGTTATCGATAACTTCCCTTCGGAAGTTTCACCTTCACTTTTCATTTTATTAGACACAAGTTGAACTGCTTCTGGTGAACTGATACTAATGTTTCCACGCTTGCTAATGAAGCAAATTAAAAGTGGGGAGACCACGCTTGACGCATATAGGGTAGAAACACAGAGAAGTTATTGCTACTCACACTTCCTAATACACTTTGCGTGAATGTCGGCGAAATTTTATTTATATAGCCGAAGATTAAAGTTATCAGTTGCAAAATTTACACAACATATTAAAAGGGATACCCCCAAGTTCAAAGCACGCTAAATACTGTGATAGCTTTTTATATAAGGTTAACTCGTATATTTACGAAACAAATTTCAGTTTACAAATTTATAGAGTCTTATAATTATAAAAACTCGGGACGCAGCAAGTGTGTTATGGTAGTGAATTTTTATTAAATGCTTCAAATTTAAATAACTTTATTTTCTATAAACTTAGAGAGTTTAATTTTAATAAGCAGTAAAGTCTTTCCTAAGGCAAGATATCCACAAAATTTCATTAAAATAACTTTGTAATTTTCGGAGAAAAGAATTTTTTTCGAAAGAAAATTTAAAATTTGAATAACTCAATTTTCTCTAAACTTAAAAAGTTGAATTTTGGTACGTAGTAAGATTTCTCCTGAGGCAACATATATAGTAAATTTCATTTAAACAGCTTTGTTACTTTCGGAGAAAAAAATTTTTTTCGAAAGAAAACACAAAATTTTCTCGGTAAACCCCGTCCGATTTTTCTGGCTAACGAACTCATCCAAGCCATTAATAAAAGAAAGGCACTTGCCAAGTTTAATCGAAATCGGTTAATTATTTTTTGAGTTATTGAGTTATCAGACGGATACACACACACACACACACACACACACACACACATATATATATATATATATATATATATATATATATATATATATATATATATATATATATATATATATATATATATATATATATATATATAAATTGAAGCTGACCCCGGATATGGGTTCTAGTGGTCCTAGTTCGCACTCATTTGAAAAAATTTTTGCAAAGTCTCACCATCGATACCTCTCTATTAGTGAATTTTTTAAAATAAAAATTCACTAATTATGCATATTGTGCTTTCTCAATATTCTGTGTATTGCCCAGATAGATAAACCCAAATCTTGAGACCTACTTCTTAACGAACTTTGTAGACATGCTTCAAAATATGCAAGAACTATAATTTCATTCATTTAATTGTCTTCAATTTTGAAACGTTTAACAACGCGTCGTGTCAGTATTATTCCATGACTTGACGACTTACTTTTAATTCTGCTGAATTTTATTCTATTCATTGGAGCCAAATAAAGGAATCTGTTGTTAAATGTTCGAACTGTTGTCTCAACTATTCTGTTACATTCACCATATATTGAAAACAAATTGAAAACATCATCTGCAGAATAACAAACTAGCATGTACAACATTAGTTTTACACTGCCACTGCCTATCCTCTCATGTGATCCTGATACTAGAGACGTGAAAATCGTCTCGTCGTTTCTACGATTTCTGTGGTAAAAACTTCATGTTAAATATTAAATGCTTCAAATTTAAATAACTCAATTTTCTATAAACTTAGAGAGTTTAATTTTGGTGCGTAGTAAGGTCTCTCCTAACGCAAGATATCTACCAAATTTCATTAAAATAACTTTGTAATTTTCGGAGAAAAAAATTTTCGAAAGAAAATTTAAAATTTGAATAACTCAATTTGTTATAAAATTAGAAAGTTTAATTTCAGTACATAGTAAGATCTCTCCCAAGGCAACATATATAGTAAATTTCATTAAAACAGCTTTGTTCCTTTCGGAGAAAAAATTTTTTTTCGAAAGAAAACTCAAAATTTTCCCGGAAAACCCCGTCCGATTTTTCTGGCTAACGAACTCATCCAAGCCATTAATAAAAGAAAGCCACTTGCCAAGTTTCATCCAAATCGGTTAATTATTTTTTGAGTTACCAGACGGATTCATACATACATACTTATATATATATATATATATATATATATATATATATATATATATATATATATATATATATATATATATATATATATATATATATATATATAAACATATAAAAATTGAAACTGGCCCCGGATATGGGTTCTAGGGGTCCTAGTTCGCGCTCATTTGCAAAAAGTTTTGCAAAATCTCACCATCGATACCTCTCTATTAGTGAATTTTTTTAAATAAAAATTCACTAAAAGTCTGGCTTATCGTATTTGGCTAAGGCGTAAGCCATTGGCACAGTTTGAATACGAAACAGTATATTAAACATACATCATGTCTTACAATAATTATAAAAACAATTAATTACTAAGTGTTTTTCAAAGTTTTCTAGAAGGAAACTTTGTTTTTTGTCAGTAAACATGTGTTTAAAAAATAAAGAAACTTAGTTCAACATCAACGGAAGTAATAGGAGCATATTTATATTTAGAAGTAATGTTTGTTTCTAATTCAGATACATTGACATCATCTTCAAAGTACCCTACAAAAATTTGTGATTTTTTTTTAAATTTGGAATCCTGTATTATTTTTAATCAGATAGTTAAATTTGTTAAGAATTACTGATCCGGTTGCTTCGCAAACTTTGCTACAATCAGACTCAAATTGATTTATCAAAACAACTGACTGCTAAAGACACACATGTACTCTCTAATTTTAATAATGTTGGAAGATACAAAAGAATAATTGGTTTATATATATATATATATATATATATATATATATATATATATATATATATATATATATACATATATATATATATATATATATATATATATATATATATATATATATATATATATATATATATATATATATATATATATATATATATGGTTGAACATTTGGAGGTGGGTTGAGAGTAGAATTGCCGGCGAACAACGAGGCAAAAAGTTCAGCCTTGCCCGAGGCGGTAAAAACAATTTCATTCCATGAAACAAGAAGTGGGAACGTGCTCTTGCAGAAATTATTCCCAATAGATTTAGCAAGAGTCCAGAAGAGTTTGCTGCCGTTGGAGCTTGAGAGGACTGTGTTTTTGATGTGGGTGTTAAACGAGTTTTTTGCCTCGGAAAGAATGCGGACATAGCGGTTTCTTGCGTCGTTAAATGTTTGATGGTTTTCTTGACTGGGATTGTGTAGAAGCGTTTTGTGAGCTTTGACCTTTTCAAGTCTGGCCTTGTCACAGGATTGAAATAACCAGGGCTTTTGAGTGACTGAAGAGGTTTTCTGTGTACGTTGACTAAATAATTCCATGCCAGATTGGATAATTTCGGTGACGTTTTTTGAGATATCAGAGGGATCAGGTCAGGTTTGGTGAAAGAAGCAGAAAGACGCCAATGGAAATGAGGAAAAGTAATCCCGTATTTCTTCCCAGTTCGCGGAGCTGTAGTGCCAAACCATACGTGGGTGTGATGATTGTGTGACCCCAGGTTGCAATGCGCAGGAAGCCGTGACCATGCCGTGGTTTGAGCGACCAAGAGGGGCGGTGATTGATGTCTTATGGCATTCAAGTTTTGTAGTAAGAAGGAGATCCAAGGGATTTGAGCTGTGTGTTGGGATGCGAGGAAACTAAGTAGGCTGCTGAACCATATTGGCTAAAGAATTGCTGACTGCAAAGGCCTCCGCTGCTCTCCCTTGTGGATCAGTTTTTGAAGATCCTAGTTATTCCTTATTATGGACATTGAAGTCAACAAGAATAGTGACTTCGGAGGAGTGATATTCAGACATCAGATGGTCGTTTTTTTTAATAGAAAGGTACTCGAAGAGCTGGACAAAGTTGTTGTCAGAAGGTGACCGGTAAATGCAACAGATGAATTTAGTTACAGCCCTGAGAGAGAGTTTTATCCATAGTATGCCTTTTCTTCCAGCTTCTAAATTGGGGAGTCTGGTGCAGGGTAGATTTTTACGGACGTATGCGCATACGCCTCCATGCAATCTAAAGGAAGTAAGGAGCTCATACCCCGGGAAATTAAGGTGATTAGTTGTTGTTTTGGCACTGATTTAGGTTTCGGTGAGGAAGAGGAGTTGGGGCCTATTAGTCTGGAGGAAATGGTGGACGAAGTTCAGATTAGAATTTAGGTCACATATATTCGAGAAATTAAATCTTGATGCCGGCGCCCCCTGCACACCCCTCTCCCAGAGATCCGAATGGAGGGGTATTTTATCTCCGGAATCTTTTGTACAAGGAGAAGCCATCATCTTTTTTGTTTCTCAGGGAAACCGACTACTATTACTAATATTACTATTGTTTATGGGCAAAAATTATCCATTATGTTAATACAATAAGTCTTATGCGACTTGTGCTGTATCATATAACACAATTTAGAAGGTTGAATCCTGAATAGTTTCACAGTCCTACACCAAATACAATAAACTTCAAATTTTGACGTACCAAATTTAAATTAATTTTGATCTTCTATTTCGCACCTTGTAACACGTCAACCATCACCTTCATTTACCATAAATCTCTGCTATTCCATAATGCCTTTCTAACTGCTCTTCTTTCCAAACAACCCATATTTTCACCAAAATCTTTACATTTGTGGGAGATAAAAATTACTTTAGTTTGACAAATGTCAAATAATAACTCATACACCAGAACCGGAAACGTCCGTTGGGATTTCACCGACCCCTTGATGTAAGGGGTAGTACCTCCTCGGGCGTGAAAAAATCCTTTACTATCACGTAAAGGAAAAGTCCACTACCACCTGCTGATGTGTATGTATCACACCGATAACTCAAAAAAGAATAGACCGATTTTGATAAAATTTGGTAGGTACCTTTCTTTTATTATTGGCTTAGATAAATTTGTTATCCAGGAAAATCTCTCCCGGAGATCCGAATAGAGGAGTATTTTACCTCCGGAATCTTTTGTACGAGGAGGAGCCATCATCATTTTTGCCTATAAGGGAAACCGACTCATACACCAGAACCGGAAACGTCCGTTGGGACTTCACCGGCCCCTTGATGTAAGGGGTGGTACCTCCACGGGCGTGAAAAAATCCTTTACTATCACGTAAAGGAAAAGTCCACTACCACCTGCTGATGTATATGTATCACACCGATGACTCAAAAAAGCATATACCGATTTTGATAACATTTGGTAGGTACCTCTCTTTAATTATTGGCTTAGATAAGTTTGTTATCCAGGAAAATCGAACTAAGTTTTCGGGGAAAATTTTAGGTTTCCTTTCGAAAAAAAAAAATCTCATAAAATAAAAAAGCTGTGGTAACCAAATTAGGTAAGCATATTAACGTTATAAAAGGTAAACAATATTCCAAAATTTAGATTTTTAGGTTAAAAGAAAAAAAGTTGTAAACATTTAATGGAAAAATGTTTGGTGCCAGTTCATTTATATGAAAATTCACTACCATAACGCATTTGCTGTGTCTGGACTTTTTATTATCAGTAAAACCTAACACAAGTCAAGTCTAAAAAGAATTACATAATTCAGTCTTATCTAATCAAATGTTCGAAATGCCCGCCTTCTTGTGCCTGACAATAAAAATTCTGGTTGAACTGTATTTATAATCTCTGGACAAATGTTGGTACATTCCGTTCTAATTCTTGTTTTTTTCGAGGGGGAAGCTACCTTTTGGAGAGGTATGAAGATAGGGGTACGATTTTTACATCAAAAAGGTAGTTTTTGACAATAAAAGTCGACCTTTTTTTAATTTTCCTTAATAATGGTCACTTCCAATTTTATTGAATTTATGCGTTACTTTATAAACTCATTGTATAATATTAGTTTGTTTTATGTGTTGTTGATTATATTGTATTTTAGTTATTTTGACGATCCATGTAAATATTGATCGAGAAAATATACTATTTACCATTTAAATTGGTTAAATTACACATTACATTACACCTTTCTGCTAGTAGTGCAGCTACAATTATTTTTTCTTAGAAGAAAAATTAAATTGACAATATATTACAGTTTGCAATGATTACTGCCCAGCTCTGCTCACATGATTATTCCGAGCAATGACAGACGCACATGAAGTTTTGCTAGACACAATTGTTTGTTATGCTGTGGCTTAGATGCAAATGCAAACTATATTTAAGGGAATACAATTTAGATATAACAGATATGGTTTACAATCAAACAGTTTTCGTTATGTAATGGTTTCACCTCGTATAAGTACACTTGGAGAACCTAAATCACCACAACAGATTTTAAAAACCTGAACCTGACAGTTAGCGTCATCAGAGGTGTTGTGGTGATTTGGGTTTTCTAGGTGTACTTATCAGTGCTCATCACATGTTAGTTCATCTCGTATCTACAAACGTATAAACTTAAAAGTACTGTAAATCTGATAGGAGAACGATTGCTTATCTGTTTCGTTTCAAAACTTGCCCTAATAAACTTTGCAGGTTTTCAAATATAGTTTAATATGTATTGAAAATTCGAGGAAGCCTACTTACGGTCGCTAGGTCTACCATCTCCATTTTAAAGGTGAAGCCGTATCAAATATGTCAGTGATCTTATTTCATGCCATGGTTTCAGAAGCCATAATTGTTCATGAATTTATAGATATTTGTCAGAACCAATATTTCATTAGAAGAACACGAATATTATGTCATATCACTTAACACTACTTTAATTTTCTTTGTAACCTTATTTATAAATAATCTTATTAGGTACGAAAATTCAGAAAGGCTTCTGAACAGAAAATATTTTATATTGCAAAAATTACCGCCTTATCATTGTACAAAAAGTCAGTAAAGATAGTGTTTTACAATACCATAGGGTCGCTTTCAGTTATACAGTTTGCAAATATACAGTGTGTCCACCTTAAAGATCAACCATCCAAATAAGACATTTATTTTCCGCCCAATTTTTATTTCATTTTTTGTTAGGTAGGTATTTAATTAAAATGCGTATTCAACGTATGAGCAACTTAATTTTAGGGGTGTAATCATGGCGAACTCTGACCTTTTTTATGAGATCAAAATTTTTAAAATCTATATTAGGATTTGTCAGAAAATGACTGACGACTGATTCTTATTTCGAATCTCTCAAAACCTGCTTGTAACAATTTTCAGTGTAATGTAAAGCTAGATGTATTCTGACTATAATTTTTGGTTAATTGGAGCTGTCGTAGCAACATACTACCTGGTTCCGCACCGAGATGGCGACCCTGTCTAATAGGCTGGCTGCCTTAGCTATATTATTTTATATGCGTGTTCTCGCTGTAATTAGTATAGCACACTGACGAGCTCTAATTAGAGCGAAACCGGTCCGAGTTTCTAATTATGGTGAGAATACATCTAGCCTTACATACATTGTCCCGGTATTGGGAAAGAAATGGGCCAGGGCTGACAATTTACAATAATTGTTAGTTGGTTGTACACATTCTCTATTTGTCACATTTTGTGTTATTTGGATCTGTCGTGACAACATACTACCTGGTTGCCCACTGAGATGGAGACCCTGTCCTAGATCTCACGATTTTCAGTGTTTTGAACTACAGGATCTTCAAGAACAAAATTACAATTTTGTAATTTATTCTAAAATTACTATTAGAGGATGAAAAAAGTGACTGAATCTCAATCAAAATGACTTAAAACCTTCCTGTACAAATTTCAATTGTTCTAAAGTAGTCTTAAATTAGGGCTGCTGGAACCCAAAACCAAGGTTCGTTTGAATTTATATATATATATATATATATATATATATATATATATATATATATATATATATATATATATATATATATATATATATATATATATATATATATATATATATATATATATATAGGGTGATTTACAACGCAATGGATACAGAATCTGTGCGTGTAGGGGACCTCAAAACATGCCGATTTTTTTAATATAAAATTTGTCTCTGATGCCCATGGTTGGTGAGATGTTCACCTCGGAAGATGCTTTAATAATTACAAGAAACAGCTGTATTGCAGCAGTGCCCCAACATAGAACAATCAAATTTGGTAGATGGTTTTCTTTTATTAACAGCGTTATTCGACAAGAATTTGAAGTAGATATAAGCTCAAAAAGGGGTGAATTAGGGTAGGTAACCCTTTTAGTGATTTGATTTTGTAAAACCCTAACCTAACTAAAAGTTCATCAATTTTATAGCAAATTCAATTTTCTACTTCGGTCACTTTTTCGACAAACCACCAGACTTTGAGAAAATTGTGATTTTTAGAGTTGAGATGAAAACAAAATTATGCCCTTGATGATTTTATTAAATTAAAGTCTCCTAGGGGATGCTTTGGATGCTGTACAAGTCGTCTGTTGCTAGGTTACAGTTATTGTCAAATCTGACATTACCAGCAATTGTTCTCAAAAAATGCGCCTATTTATCTCCTTTCAGTCGTCTCTAAAGTGATGGAAAAGTATATAAACACCAAATTACTAAAATCTCTTGAAAAACACAGTCTAATCCACGACAGGCAGTCTGAACTCCGTCAACGCATACCAACTGCCGACCTCCTTTCCTTTGTCACCCATTCTTGGAACAAGTCTATGGAACTACACGGTGAATCCCAGATTATCGCTCTAGACATATCCAAAGCATTCGACCAGGTCTGGCACGCAGCGCTGCTTAATACACTTTCGGCCTATGGCCTACCACCAAAACTCTGTGCCTGGGCAGCAAATTTCCTCTCCACTCGGAGCATTTCTGTTGTCGTGGATTGCCATTCCTCTAAACAGTATCCAATTAATGCAGGAGTCCCACAAGGTTCAGCTTAGCCCCTACTTTGTTTCTTCTCCACATCAATGACCTCCTGTCTAGCACATCCAACCCAATTCACAGTTACGCGGACGACAGCACCCTCCACTTAAATATACAATATTCTAAGCCTGTCTCTTTAGCCCAATTGGATGAGGATTGCAGACTCATGGAGGGTTCTGTCTCTGTGGATCACTAAAAAAATATTAGACTGGGGAAGTAAAAATCTTGTACAATTCAACTACACCAGTCTTGCTTTCTGTCTCATAAGAGATACACCAGCCCTAGACCCATCACAATGAACAACCAAGTTATTCAAAGTAATGAGTCCTTTTCACTTGTTGGCATTTCTGTGGATCGAAATCAATTGGTACCAACATGTCAAATTTACTGCAGAAGCGGCTGCTAAGAAATTAGGTTTCCTCTTCCGGGCTCGCAAATACTTTTAACCAGCTAATCTCTATACCTTATATAACTTCACAAATCAAGCCAAACCTCGAATACTGCTCCTACAACTGGGGTGCCGCTGCCGCTTCTACACTCGCTATCCTGGACTCCATTCAGAAGAAAGCTATATGTCTCATCGGTGACGTTAGCCTCACCAAAAGGCTGCCATCTCTTGCCCACCGACGTACCGTTGGTGACGTCTCTCTCTTTTATACATATCTGCACTGGCACTGCTCAGAGGAGCTTTCTTCCATAGTTCCTCCACCTGCTGTCCCCAACAGATCTATTAGGGAAACAGAGTGAATGCACCCTTTAACTGTCCAGGCCACCAGACATAGAACATCTTGTTATGCCCGCTCTTTTGTCCCTATGGCTTCCAAGTTGTGGAATTCCTTGCCGGCACATGTTTTTCCTTCTTCTCCGAACCTCCAAACCTTCAAGTCCAGAATTAACAAGTTGCCTCTTTCCTCCTTGTTGTCGATACCCACAGTACGATAGTTTTAGGCTGTAAGCCCTCATGGTGTGTTGTTGAAATATAAAAAGAAACTTCAGTTTATTATCAGCAGTGCCCTAACATCAGTGGCGGCTCGTCAGATAACGCAGGTGAAGCGCTGCTTCCCCTATATTTTTCGGTTAAGCTAAACTTTTTTATTCAAAATCCACCATAATTTTAATTTTTTTCACTCTCTTAAATTTATTTGGTACAACCACATAAAAATGTCTGGTTACGTTGTTCCGCAGTTGATAATGTATTTGTATAGTATTTTATGGTCCGATATAATTTGCAAGTCCCTGATTCCCGAATTGAATGTTACACAACATGTCCCATCGCGCAGCGTATTACGTGATGCAAAGCACAGATTATTGCAGAGCAACGAGCAACTGAGGACTGAACTGAGCCAGAATTGTGTATATACAAATGCTGCCTCGATGTCTTATCGTTTACATGCGAGGGTTGTCATGGCCACGCGCTGTTGAGTTAGTGTGTATTATGACCACACAAGTGATGCAGAATTCTGAGCCTGCTTCAGATCTTAGTTTCCGCCGTTTATTCACATTTAGTCGGATCGTCAGACACGCATTTTTTTTTACTATGTTGCCGTTAAATGATCCGGTATGTGTCACATTTACATACTTTGAAAAGCTGGATTTTTCTTGTTTTTTTTTTTTGGTAAGTGGAATTGATTTGTTTATTATCACCTATAAAAGAATAATTTCAAAATAATAAAATATTATGTACACAATTTGAAGTTATAAAAAAGAGAAGGGCCTCGAATTTGAAAAAAAATATGCTTGTAGCGCCTCTCACTATAAACATATTTTCATAATACTCACCGTATTATATTACCGTGCTCGTGCGTGTACAGTGTGACAAAAAAGGGAAAAAATGATAAATTAATTAATAATTAATAATAAGTGAGTATTCGCGGTCATTATTTCGAAAAGTATTCCTTGTGAAAGTCTATATTTTTGTACAAATAGATTTTTCATTTATATACTGAAGTGCCAGGAGAACGCGTAACCTTGAAAATGTAGACAAATTTCGTCTGCGGCGCAGAGGGGTCTTCGCCACCCTGACCACCCCCCCCCCCAATGGGGCCGCGTGGATTCTGCTTCACCGACTCCCAAAATTACGACCCACTGCCTAACATAGAACAACCAAATTTGGTAGGTGGTTTTCTTTTATCAACATCCGTATTGGACAACAATTTTAAGTGGATATAAACTCAAAAAGGGGTGAATTCAGGGGTGGGTCGCCCTTTTTAAATCCTAACCTAATTAACAGTTAAAGTAAATCAAATTTATACAAAATTCAATTTTGTACCTTTTTCACCTCTTGTCAATTTTTTAACAAACCACCCGTTTTGGAGAAAAGTGATACTTTTAGGGTTGAGATCAAAACTGAATTATGTCTCGTGAGGATTTTATTAAACACTAACATATCTGAAATTTAACAAACGTATTAAAAAGTAATAAATAAAAAAACATAAAAAAGACGAATTTTATCAAAATCGGTCCATTATTTTTATCGTAGTTATCGGTACGAGATACATATATATATATATATATATATATATATATATATATATATATATATATATATATATATATATATATATATATATATATATATATATATATATATATATATAAACATAGATCTCCCCATATTAGTGAATTTTTTAATGAAAATAAATAAATCTAATATGCTTGACAGTTTCATTTCTATTGTTTAAATCTAAAATGACGATTACCAACACTATTGAATTTACAGCGTACCAACATCTAAATGTTTAGATAATCAATGTATTTGTAGTGAATTTTTATTTTAAAAAAATCACTATTAGAGAGATATTGATGGTGAGATTTTGCAAACAAATTTTCAAACGAGCGCGAACTAGGACCCCTAGAAACCATATCTGAGGTCAATTTCAATTTTTATATGTTGAATGAGTTCGTTATCCAGGAAAATCGGACCACGTTTTCCGGGAAAATTTTGACTTTTCTTTCGAAAAAAAAAATTGTTTTTCTCTGAAAATTACAAAGCTACTTTGATGAAATATGGCGAATATGTTACCTTGTAAAAGACCTTACTACATACCAATATTCAACTTTATAGGTTTATGGGAAACTGAGTTATTCAAATTTGAAGCATTTAATGAAAAATCGCTACCATAACGCATTTGCTGTGTCCCGAACTTCTATATTAAATTTTCCGGTTTCTTTTTGACTATGTGGTACATAAATGATACTATTGAGACACGCTGGTTTGCATGTAAGATTTTTTTTTACTTTTCTATGGTTTTATTTTGTATGTGTAATGTCAGATTTAAATGTGTATGTAGCACCATCTTCTGTTTTTTATCCGAAACATTAACGGTCACACTGTTGTTAAATGTACAGTGACTATCTTTGAATATAAAACATGTTTAATATTCAAACGTGGCTATATAAAGTAGCTACTGTAGTTAAATGTTCATGTTAGTACCATCCATTATTGGCGAAAAAGTTCTCCAGTTGGCGGAGAAACCGTCATTTTAGTTGAGAAATGTTGTATTGCGTCCGTGTCTTATAAAGCATAAAAGATACTCCAAAAGGGTTGAACAACTCTAGCTGCTCTCACATTACTTAATTTCTTTTACATCTTATATGAATAATAAGACACTTAATATAATATATACATATACAATAAATAGTTATTATTGATATGATATTAAAATTCGTTACTACAACAAATTTGGTGCATCTAAAATTTTCGCTTTTGAAGTGTGTTAAAAAATATGTGGTAACATAGTGATAAAAAATAAAAAAGAGTATTGGGGGCTCGTGTGGGGCTTGAACCCACGACCTTTGCAATTTCAACAATCAATTTTTTCAATTCTAAAGGTCTATATTACATTATAACAAATTTACAAAAATTTACAATTTTTATATATACTACGACATAAATATAAAGCTCCTGTTAAAATATAATAACTTATCTCTAATTTGTTATTTACAAAGGAAAAAAAAGTACTTCCTTATAGTAATTAATGTGTTTTCTGTTTAGTTATTATAATTATATTGTACAAGTTGTGCGGTTGTATATAGGAAAACTGTTTACAAAAACCTATTTAAAATAATTATTATTACTTGCTATGTTGCAAGTTGATTTTATTTGTATAACATATAGCTTTCTAACCATGGCTATAGTGAATTCTCTTGTCAAACGGTTATGGGCGTTTTAAATATTTTTAGATTTTGATACGGCAGTCTATGTTTGATTCTATAAGGACTGTTATTGTATCTTATGTCTGTTATTTGTCTTGTCAATGGATTTATTTTCAATTTGTTTTCGTAAAAATTTGTGGATGTTTTGTTAATATAGTCTTTGATTGTTAGGATGTTGGTCATGTCATGTAAGTGTTTAATTCTTGTGTATCTGTTTCTGTTCGTCACTAGTCGTAGGCATTTGTTTTGGTATATTTGAATGGGTTTAATTGTCGTATCTGATACTGAGCACCACACTGGTGCGGCATAAGATACAACTGGTCTTATTATAGTCGTATAGATTAATTTTTTGTTTTCGCTGCTAAGTTTACTGTTTCTTGCCATTAGAGGGTACATGTACTTCATTGCGATATGAGCTTTGTTTAGAACAGTTTTAATATGGTGTTTGAAATTAAGTCTGCTGTCCAGGTGTACTCCTAGGTATTTTACTGTTAGCGAGGGCTTTATTTTTTTGTCTCCTACTTTTAGATGGTTAAATATTTTGGAATCATTGGTTTTTCTAGTAAATACTATTGTCTCCGTTTTTTCAGAGTTGAGTGATATTTTCCAAGTCTGTAGGTAATTTTGAAGTATATTAAGATGAATTTGTATCTGTTTATTTGCAACTTCTGCTGAAAAGGAATGGGCATATATGACAGTATCATCTGCATAGAGAGCCAGGTTGGTCTTAGGGAACGTAGGTATATCGTTAATAAAATAGTTGAACAGTTTTGGTCCAAGTATGGAACCTTGCGGCACTCCTGCTCGGATTTGTTTTTCAGTTGATGTGCTATTGTGAATTTTGACTTTAAAGCGCCTGTCTGATAAGTATGAGTGTATCAGTCTAATAAGATGGTAGGGAAATTTGAGTTTTATTAGTTTGGCCAGTAATCCGACTATCCATACTTTGTCAAATGCCTTCTGTATGTCTAGTAAAACCATTGTCGTTACTTTGTCTTTATTAAAATTTAGTGTTATGTCGTTTACTATTCGTGTTACTTGATGTACAGTGCTATGTTTTTCCCTAAAACCAAACTGACAGTCTATCAAAAGTTTATTTTTTCTTTCTATGGATTTAAATCTATTAAGTATTATTTTTTCTACTATTTTAGATAGGTTGTTTAACAAGCTTATGGGGCGATAGTTGTGCGGATCTTTTTGATCTTTATTGGGTTTGGAAACGGCAACAACGTGGGCTATTTTCCATTGGGTTGGGTAATGTTGTAGGATAAGAACTGCATTTACTATATACATTAATTGGACTATGGCTTTCTGTGAGAGATTTTTAATTAATTTGTTGTCTATTTCATCAGGCCCTGGGGCCTTATTATTGGGTAGGGTTTTGATAATTTGTTTGATTTCTTGGGGTGAAGTGATTAGTTTTGACCTAGTTTGTGTGTCCATTGTTTGTCTATTGTTAAGATAGTCTTGTGTTTCGTTTATTAAATTGTTTTGTTGTTCATCGCAGACTGGGTCTGTTTGGTGGGTGCTTTCTAATACGTCTGCTATTACGTTAGCTTTTTCTTGGTCTCTATAAAACGTTTTATTGTCATGTTCTAAAGGTGGCATGTTGCTGTGTGGGTTCTTTAGTGCTTTTGTCATTTTACATAATGTGTTGTTATTTGGTGTTAGGTTTTGCATTTTTTGTGTCCATTTTCTGTTAGTATATTCTTTCATCTTTTGCTTTATTATTTTGCATTTTTGGTCCATAGAAATTTTGTATTGTGGGTTTAATGTATTTTGCCATAGCCTCCTGTCTTTGTTTTTGTCTTTAATAAGTTCTTTTATATCGATGGGAAGGAAATCTCTTGTCGGGTTAATCGTTTTGTATGTACAGTGTTTGTTTTTAGCTTTTTGAATATTTAGAGTTAGTTTTTTTACCTCCTCTTCAATTTTATCAATAGAATCAATAGTATTGTTTATGGTAATGTTTCTGTCCAGTGTTTTTCGGAATGCTGTCCAGTTAGTATTAGTGTAGCTTGAAATTATTTTTAGTCGGTCTTGTTTGTACTGATTGTTTAACGCGAAGATAATGGGATTATGATCAGAGTCTAGTTCAGAAAGGGAGACAGGGTCACTGACATTTATTACGTTTTTGTTAACTATTATATCTATTGTTGAGGGTGTGTTACCGTTAGGAGGGTAGTGTGTTGGTGTCGGCGTAAACATAATCGTCAAGTTATTGTTATTGCAGTACCTGTTTAAAACATTCCCATTTGTGTTATTGGTTATATTTGACCAGTTGCTGTGTCTCGAGTTTAGGTCACCAATGACTAATACTTTATTGCCCATACCTAGAAGTGCATCTAAACAGGTAGTTGTAATGTTATTTCTTGGGTTATTGTAAACAGCAATAAGATGTGTATTATCAGGTAGTTTTATACCTACTGAATCTATTGTGGTTCTAGGGACTCTTATTTTATGGTACGGTATATTCTCTCTAACTATTATCGCAATGCCGCCTGATGGGGTGTTCGTGTTAGTAATCTTATCTTGTCGGATTATGCTAAATCCTGATGATTGATTTTGTCACGTTCAGTCAGTTTTGTTTCGTTAATAAGTATAATGTCAATTTTGTATTTATCGGTAAAATGAATAAGTTGTCCTATTTTACTTTTTAGGCCGTTTGCGTTCCAAGATACTATATTCAAACTATAACTCATAATTAGAAAGTGTACTTACGAAATTATAAAATGCTTCGAATTTCTCCGGCATTTCCTTACAGTTCTGTAGCTTCAAGTTCAATTCACGGACGGCAGATAACATCTTGGTTACATTTATATGTCCACTTAGTATTTTCATTTCTTTTATAAGTTCATTAAGTTCACCTACGCCGGTTGCACTTGCTCTCACATTGTCACTTTCAGTTCTGTTATAATTAGATGGCTTTGTATTTTCTGCGGTGTTCCACGGATTAATCTTTGGGGTAGGTGCTGGGACGTATGTCTCTGTGATTTTAAATGTTTTTTGTTTAGATCTATGCGTTTGAGCTTCTATCCACTTTATTTTTTCCACATATACAGGGCATTTAAACTATTAGCAGGGTGGCTGTCCCCACAGTTGGCACAAGTTGCAGGAGTGTCTTCTGATTTTGTGCATTCGTTTGTCATATGTCCTTGTGCACACTTTAGGCATTTTGCGATGGCCCCACAGTTAGACGTAGAATGTCCATACTGTTGGCAACGATGACACTGCGACATTTTCTTATTGTTATGAACACGTTCCCATTGTATTTTAGTCAAGGATACAAACTTAACATTCGTCACAAGTTGTTTTAAAAACACATCAGCACTTGTTATTACCATATAAAGTGGGTATTTAGTGCCTCTCATTCTGAAGCACTTTTGGGCATTTATTTTGTAGGTGGTTCTTAAATCTTCTACAATTTCAATAGGATTTATTTCATGCAGCCCTCTAAGGACAAATGCGTGTGTTTTATCTTTTTTGAGCGTATAGGTATGGTATTCGATTTTAGTTTGCGCAAGATATGCCTTAAAGTTTTCCCAGTCTTTCATCTCCTTGATAAAGACGCTTATTTGAGCTTTGCCGTATTTTATATTGAATCCGGATTTCACTATTTTTGATATTTCTGCTATCAGTTGCTTATGATCCTTTGTTTCACAATGAAGCACAATAGGAGGAAGCTTTTTCATCTTAGTTTGTTTTTCAGATGGGTTGGATTTTTGCGATTCATCTGTCTGCATTTTTTCTGTGGAGCCACCTTCATCGTCAAGACTTAACGAAGAGTATCTGTTTTTTGTTGTAATCATCGTCTGATCCATATTCGAAGTTTTCTTAATCTTTTGTGGAGTCTGTCGGGGGGTTTCCACCAATTTTCTTTTAGCAGTATTTTGTTTACTAACTAATATTTCTTTTAAACCAATATGTTGGCTGTTATTTGTCGTACTGGATTCTTCCAGGTTATTAATGCCCATATCATAGGCATTGTTATCCTTTATTTTTATGTTCTTGTCGATAGTTCACTTGATAATGACTAATGCAGTAACACTAGTCTTATCAGGAGTCACAATTGGATGCACTATGCACTACACTTGTTGCCGGCTATTTCACTTAGGCACGTCTATACCCTACGAAGGTTGGACGCAGACTCCTGCAATTTCAACAGATAGCGCAATGCTCTAACCTACTGAGCTAACGAGCCAGATAAAAATTGTTAAGTTTGAGGTGTAAATATAGTCAAATAAGGAATACTTTAGTAGTTAAATAATCTACGACATGTCACTTGACATTCAAATTCCCATAAATAATGAATTGTTGATTAATTTCTATAAAGACATTATTAATACTTTAAATATTCAAAAGAAAGAACATTCACATGTTTATATCTGTGCTTTACTAATAATTCCGACTAAACCATTAATTAGTGACCAGTGGCGGTTCGGCAACAAGTTGAATTCACGTTAATAACTTACTTAATAAAAAATTCGGGATGCAGCAAGTGACTTATAATAGTGAATTTTCATAGGAATTTTACACTAAAAGTACGACCTATTACTAAAAGCTCCTAATACTTTTAATTTAAATTGACGTCAAAAATCGGGTTTAGAGGTATGAATACAAGCGCATGCAAAAAATTTCTCTTTCTATTATAATAAAAAATATTCAAATCTTGTGTTTTACCTCCTTTTAAGAAAAAAACTGAATGTCCAAAACTCAATTCTTTATGATGCTAGATAATTAAAATTTGGTGAATCTAGGTACTGTAAGTCTCTTTAAAAGAAACTTGGGTAAATTTGCAGATTAGCTCCCGAACGCTTTTCAAGAAACTGTTTTCAGAAACATGTCTAGGCGCTCCTCTGGATGCACAAACCACAAGAAAAATTTCTTGTTCACACCTCCCATGGAAGTTACGGCACCTGGGGGGATAGTGGTGCTGTCCGGGGTATGCAGGGTTTAAGGGGGATATGGCTTCCAGATTGAAAAAGACAGCTTTCAAGCCCGTTTTCTTCGCATTTTCTGCTCATAATTTGTCGTTTAATAAATGTCAAATTAAAATGTCATTTTTGGTCTCGTACAAAATTTACAATTTCGGAAAAAATATGGGTAGTTGAGAAAGGTTTGCAGTTGGAAAATTATTATGGAGTGATTAGTATTAATTGTAAATGGAGATGTCATTTTTGGTCTCGTACAAAATTTACAATTTCGGCAAAATATGGGTAGTTGAGAAAGGTTTGCAGTTGGAAAATTATTATGGAGTGATTAGTATTAATTGTAAATGGAGGTATCAGGTGAAACATTAGAAGAACGAAATGGATGAGAAAATAAATTTTTTGGAATGTCAAAATTTTAAGGTTGTTGAATTTGGAGTGTTGTCAAGAAGTTTTGGATGCAACTATGTATAAAATTATGTTAATATCCACCACAAGTCTTAGAATTATTGAATAAACATGTATAATTTCAAGCAATAAAGGTAATAATAATAAAAATAATAATAATAATAATAATATTTCCTTTTTACCCAATTTAATAATGTAAAAATCTTTATAGAAATTAATCAACAATTAATTATTTATCGGAATTCGAATGTCATTAATAAACGTAACATGTCGTAGATTATTTCACTACTAAAGTATTCCTTATTTCAGTATATCTACCCCTTAAACTAAACATTTTTCATCTGGCTCGTTAGCTCAGTAGGTTAGAGCATTGCGAGATATGTTGTAATTGCAAAGGTCGCGGGTTCAAGTCCCACACGAGCCCAATACTCTTTTTTTATTTTTTATCATTATGTTACCCCACATTTTTTAACACACTTCAAAAGCGAAAATTTTGGATGCACCAAATTTGTTATAGTAACGAATTTTAATATCATATCAATAATAACTATTTATTGTATATGTATATATTATATTAAGTGTCTTATTATTCATATAAGATGTAAAAGAAATTAAGTAATGTGAGAGCAGCTAGAGTTGTTCAACCCTTTTGGAGTATCTTTTATGCTTTATAAGACACGGACGCAATATAACATTTATCCCCAACATTTTATTTATGCTAGTAGGCAGCTTGATTGTTTATCAACTCCATTTTGTGTATGTGCGTGATTTGATGATACTCAGGGGCCTCTCAACTAAAATGACGGTTTCTCCACCAACTGGAGAACTTTTTCGCCAATAATGGATGGTACTAACATGAACATTTAACTACAGTAGCTACTATATATAGCCACGTTTGAATATCAAACATGTTTTATATTCAAAAATAGCCACTGTACATTTAACAACAGTGTGACCGTTAATGTTTCGGATAAAAAGCAGAAGATGGTGCTACATACACATTTAAATCTGACATTACAGATAACTATATAATAAAATCATAGAAAAGTAAAAAAATCTTTACATGCAAACCAGGCTGTCTCAATAGTATCATTTATGTACCACACAGTCAAAAAAACCTGAAAATAAAAAATACATTGATTATCTAAATATTTAGATGTTTGCACGCTATGAAAATTCATTCAATAGTGTTGGTAATTGTAAAGCATATAAGATTTATATATATATATATATATATATATATATATATATATATATATATATATATATATATATATATATATATATATATATATATTGATATGGTATCCTATAATGGGAAGTTAAACATCCACACATAAACACACTTTAAAACAAATCTTACTAAACATAACACAATCAAGAACTTACTTCTGTGGCGTACGATGTCTTGGCAGCCAAAAAAAAATCTATGTGAAAATTGATTCCCCAAATACGACATATATATATGGGTTTAAATAAGGTAAGGCCGGTCTAAATTACTTTATAGAGATTGTTAAAATAGTTTTAAGGTGTTTGTTGCTAGTTTTAACAATATTAAGGAGTCAAAGTTATATCAAGGATAGAAAAAGAGTGCATAAAAATGATATGACGTAGTGCGGGTAAATAAAAATATATGACTAGTTTTTAGGTAATTCAAAGTGTTATTGTTTACTAGCTTTAAGAACATTGTTTGCTAATTGTAAGAAATGTCATGTCATAACCTAGATGTAAGTCAGCTGTTTTTATTGAGGACAAATGTCAAACTGACACCCAAAAATATATTATAAAAAATATATAACAGATAAGAACCACATGTCAAACTGACATTGCAATTTTAATGTAGGGTAACTAATCTGTCAACGAAAGTCAGGGACCAACAACAATGATAAATTAGGTATCCCTAGCAATAATGAAGGCGGTTAGTATGGTATAAAAATTTGTTATGATTTTTGATTTGAAAGAAGGCATAAAACAGTTTAAATTCGTAACGCTGGTGACGTGAAAAAAATAACAAACAGATGGGAAAATTTTGATTAAATTATTAGAGGGAAAATTTTGATTAAATTATTAGATGGGAATTTTTGGGAGTAAAAAAAAATAGTTTGAAAATTTAGATAAAAGGAATTTTGAAAAGAAATTTAGTAGCAAGACGGAATTTTGAAAAATCAGATTGAAGTTATTATTAAAAATTGATGGATGGAAATTGTTTTGGTTGAAGAAAAAACAGGCGTCACTGGTCATACAGACAACGTGCAATTTCAGAGCAGGGCAACCTTACAGAGGATAAAAAACTAAGTGAGTAATAAGACTTACCTTATTTATGTGATACATCTGCAACTTCAGGATAGTGTCGCAAAGGTCAATTAAGACTTTATAAAGCAGACATAAAAACGTGAGGCCAATACATTCAAGCAATCATATTTGTTTGACCTTATATTATCAATAATATTGAGTTGTCTGTAGGGACATCTTTCCATTTAGTACTTAATTTAAAAATATAGTTGTCAAACCATGATAAGTAAACAAAACACTTTAGTTTCTAATTTCAAAAGCATAATATATAGGTACAAGTTGTTATATCTATTTCAATTACAATCATCTATTACTCAACCTCAAAACACAACTGTGAAACCGTATTAAATGAACAAAACATGTTCTTATTCTTTAGTTTACAAATTTAAGAGCAATATGCAATAATTTACTAAACCTCAAAACAACTGGCCAATCATAATAAATAAACAAAACCATCCGGTTCAATCCTAATACCATAAACATGTCAACTTATTCATTAACCTAGAATTTTCCAGCCATTTTGAGTAACAAATTATTATGACAAAAGAAAACAAGAAATTATTATCACAAAAGAAACACAAGGCAATAATTGTAAAACTTAATAAATTTAATTAATGCCAGATTTGACAACCACTGTAACCTAGCAACAGATGACTTGCAGAGCGCCCAATGCATCCCCTATGAGACTGTAATGTCTAATAAAATATTCAAGCGACATAATTTGGTTTTGATTTCAACTCTAAAAATCTCAATTTTCTCAAAAACAGGTGGTTTGTAGAAAAAGTGACAAGAGGAGAGAAAGATAGAACATTTAATTTGCTATCAAATTGATGAACTTTAAATGTTATTTAGGTTAGGGTTTAAAAAAATCAAATCATTAAAAGCGTGACCCACCCCTAATTCACCCCTTTTTGAGTTTATATCAACTTCAAATTCTTGTCAAATAACGACAAAAGAAAACCATCGCTGTTAATAAAAGAAAACCATCTACCAAATTTGGTTGTTCTATGTTGGGGCATTGCTGCAATACAGCTGCTTCTTGTAATTATTAAAGAATCTTCCGAGGTCAATATCTCACCACCCATGGGCGCCAGAGAAAAATCGTATATAAAAAATCGGCATGTCTTGAGGTCCTCTACACGCACAAATTATGTGTCCATTACGTTGTGAATCAGCCTGTATATATATATATATATATATATATATATATATATATATATATATATATATATATATATATATATATATATATATATTTATATATATACTGGGTGTCCCAGTTCTCCTGTTCCAACCAGATATCTCGGCTGGCTTGATGGTTATAGATTTGAAATTTGGGTATCGCATATATGCTTAGAGTTCTTAAAAACGACTGGAAAACAAAATGGTGAAATTTCCGGTTTAACCAGAAGTGACAATAAGGTTTAATTTTTTAACGACGCCCGATATATTTTTTCCAGAATTTGAAATTTACGTTACACTCCTTTTACAATAATGTATAATAAGTCATATTTTCCCCTAGAGTCGCTTGAAAGAAGCAGGTTAAAAAAAGTTAAAATAAAAATTATATTACATAAAAATAATTAAATACATAATTTTTTCATGCAATATTAAACAAATGCCTAAGCGAAAGAAGGATATTATGCTAAATTTGTCAAATGAAATGTTCATTATGACCGCCATGATTTTCCAAGCAAGATTCCGTGAAGCAGTTCACGAGAAGTAACAGATCTAAGTACTATGCCATTAAGAACCTGACATTCCACCCTTATTCTGTTTTTGAAGTCTTTAATATTATTTATAGGTGTTCGATAGACTTTATCCTTTAAATATCCCCACAGAAAATAATCAAGCGGCCAAAGATCAGCAGATATCGCAGGCCACCTTACGGCACCATTTGTACCTATTCAACCTCCAGGAAAAATTTCACGGAAGTATTCTGTAAACACTTGAGCATTGTGGACAGGTGCACCGTCTTGTTGGAAATCATATTATGACGCAAATTCAAGGAAATATTTTCCAACGATACTGGAAGCTCATTGGTGAGGAATTTCAAATACATTTCCGAAATCAGATTCCCTTCGAAAAACTATGGTACAAACAATATATCCATCAATAACGCTACACCAGGCATTTACCGCCCATATGTTCTAAAAACGCCTCTATTTTATCCAGTTGGGTTTTTCAGCAGCCCAATACTGACAACTATGACGTTTAACTGTGTCATTATTGTGAAAACGACTCTAATCTGACCATAAGATGTGACTCAAAATGCCTTCATCTTGCGCATCAGTAAGCCATACAAGAAATGCAAGTCTTCTATCATAATTTCCTGGTTGCAAACTTTGATGAAGATGTACTTTAAATGGCTCATACTTGGCGGTTTTTAAAAGTCTCTGAATAGAAGACCGATAAATGTTGCTCTCTTGCTCTACTTCTCCAATAGATATGTGAGGATCTGCTTCAATTTTTCCCAAAACGGCGATAGTATGTTCTTCATCTGTTGCTGTTCTTGATATTAAATTGGTCTGCTTCTTCCTAAATGACCCATTCGAAGTAAATTAAAGACTAAACGGGTAAATAACAATGCGCTTGGTCTGCGCCTATTTGGGTATCGCTCCTGATATAACAACAGTGTTGCTCTACGGTTTTGTTGACATTCCCAACAAATCAAAACCATAACTAACTTTATTGCTTAGTGAAGTCAATATTTTCCATATCACAAGTTTTATTTGGCTTAACAATGCTTTGAACAGAACGATTACTGGAAGCGACTGACGTTTCAATTTTATAGCAAATGCGTTTCGAAATCTATAGTAGACGTCCTGCCACCCTTGGAAAATCATGATTCGAACTGTTATCATGTAAGCCAAAAAATTAACATAACACTTTTTTTCCCTCAGGGCTCGTCCGCGTCTTTGTCGCCCCAAAAGCACCGCAGCCTTTGGCTTATTGTGCATGCCCTTTGTCTCTACTACACCCATTCCAAAATCACTGTACCTTGAACTAATCTGCACATCAATTGGTAGGGTGGCGTTTTATATTGCTCTGTCTCCGGTCTAGGCTGACCGTAGATCAGTTGTCTTTTGCGGTCCAGAGCTTTACACTCGCACAAGATGTGCTGTGCTGGTTCCTCCCCCTCGCCGCAGAGTCTGCATGCCAGGTCTCCCTGGAACCGCCCCATTTAATGCAGGTGTTTCTTGACGGCCATGTGTCCCGTCAAGAGCCCTTTTGTGTTTCTGAGCTGTCATGTGATAAGATTTAGCAGCTCCACAGCTTTCTCTGGACTGGGTTGCCCAATTAATGACTACCCGTGTCTGACCCCTGGACAATCTGCCCAGTATGCCTTGTGCTGTTCTCTGACCCAGGACTTGATGGTTCCCCTGGCCGTGCCTTTCGATACGCCCAGGACCGGTTCTGGTTCCATAAATAGTTTTGCTGACCCTCTCTTCGCGAGCTTCAGCTTCTTCATTGCCTTTGACCCTCGAATGACCCAGCACCCAGATGAGGGCGACCTCATTCTGCCCAGCCAGCACTCACTTACCAGCCTAGAATTTACCCGTGGACTACTTAGGAGCTTAAGGGCTGCCTGGCCGTCTGTGGCTATAAGAATCCGCTTGCTGGTGTAGCCCCTCCTTTTGTTCTCCCACACACAGTGCAGGATGGCGTACATTTCGGCCTAAAAGACCGATGCATGAGCTCCGAGAGAAATACTATGACTTACCCTCGGTTCATACGAATAAACACCTGCCCCCGTCCCACGCTCCCCGCCGGATCCCTCCGTGAACCAAACGAGCGCGTCCCGTTGTAAGCCCGGCATGCCTCGCGGTCGGGGATCTCCACTGTAAAGTTGTTCTCCCTGCAGATTGACGGGCTTGCGAAGTCTGACCTCATTTCAAGCATAGGCTCCTTCACGATCTCTTCAATTTTGCAGTGGCCCTAAAGCCTTGGTTGATCTTCAGTCTATCATTGCAGGCTAGTCTGTATAGTCCTAGCCTGACCTCCCCCATGATAACTAAATGTAGGGGAGGGCGGTAGATCCAGCAGCTCCATGGCGGATGTTGGGGTTGAAATCATGGCCTCTGTGATGCCCAGTCAAGCCATCCTTTGGATCTTGCCTAGTTTTTGTTTGGCACTGGATTGTGTCACCTTAGGCCACCAGACCAGTGCCGCGTAACATAACATAACATTACGATGGTATAAAAGTGAATGCTAGATGAAAGGATAAAGCAAACAGCCTTTTTTCAAATCAAAATATGTAACGTTTAATGGTTTAATACTTTTCAAATAAAATGATGAATCCGTATGTGATCATTTTCAAAAAGTATATTATTAAGCCATTATAAAATTTTAAAAAACTCGGGACGCAGCAAGTGCGTTATGGTAGTGAATTTTTATTAAATGCTTCAAATTTAAATAACTCAATTTTCTATAAACTTAGAGAGTTTAATTTTAATAGGTAGTAAGATCTTTCCTAAGGCAAGATATCCACAAAATTTCATTAAAATAACTTTGTAATTTTCGGAGAAAAAAATTTTTTTTGAAAGAAAATTTAAAATTTGAATAACCCAATTTTAGTAAGATCTCTCCTGGGTCAACATATATAATAAATTTCATCAAAACAGCTTTGTTACTTTCGGAGAAAAAAATTTTTTTCGAAAGAAAACTCAAAATTTTCCTGGAAAACCCCGTCAGATTTTTCTGACTAACGAACTCACCCAAGCCATTAATAAAAGAAAGGCACTTGCCAAGTTTCATCGAAATCGGATAATTATTTTTTGAGTTAGCGGTTGGAGATATATATATATATATATATATATATATATATATATATATATATATATATATATATATATATATATATATATATATATATATATATATATATATATATATATATATATATATATATATATAACATATAAAAATTGAAACTGACCCCAGATATGGGTTCTAGGGGTCCTAGTTCGCATTCATTTTAAAGAATTTTTGCAAAGTCTCACCATCGATACCTCTCTATTAGTGAATTTTTTTAAATAAAAATTCACTAAAAATATGACTTATGACATATTATTGTAAAGGGAATTTGACCTGACCTGACCTGACCTACGACGCTGGACCCTCCTCTGGTACGACACACCTTGCCGTTAGAACATCGGGTTGGAGGAATCAGGAGACCTGGACCTGCTTTCACCCTAAAAAAATATCGACTTCTGTGAGAGTCATCACACCCATGTATCGTTTGGCACTACAACTCCGCGAACTGGTACGAAATACGAGATTACTTTTCCTCATTTCCATGGGCGTCTGTCTGCTTCTCTCATACTGACCCCTCTGATAGCTCACAAAACGTCACCGAAATTATCCAAGATGACATGGAATTATTTATTTCACGTACACAGAAAACCTCTGCAGGCACTCAAAAGCCCTGGTTCTCTAAATCCTGTGACAAGGCCAGACTTGAAAAGGTCAAACGCTTCTACACAATCCCAGTCAAGATACCGTCAAGCATTTAACGACGCAAGAAACCGCTATGTCCGCATTCTTTCTGGGGCAAAAAACTTGTGTAATAACCACATCAAAAACAAAGTCCTCTTAAGCTTCTGGACTCTTGCTTAATCTATTGGGAATAATTTCTGCAAGAGCACGTTCCCACTTCTTGTCTTAAGGGATTAAATTGTTTCTATCGCCCTGGGCAAGGCTAAACTTTTTGCCTCGTTGTTCGTCGACAATTCTACTCTTAATCCACCTCCAAATTTTCAACCACCAACAGTCCCCAATGTCGCGCATAAAAAAAACGAATATCATTTTCAAAACTAAAAAGGTACGAAATATGCTCTCTTCTCTTAATACCAGGAAAGCCTCTGGCCTTGACGAGATCCCAGCAATTGTTCTCAAAAAATGCGCACCAGAACTTGCTCCTGTCCTGACTCGCCTGTTTCAGACATCTTACAATAGAGGCATATTCCCAAGTAACTGGAAAACTGATCGAGTACAACCCGTCCCCAAGATCCAAAGCGCTTCCTAGCAACTACAGGCCCATTTCTCTCCTTTCAGTCGTCTCTAAAGCGATGGAAAAGTATATAAACACCGATTTACTAAAATTTCTTGAAAAACACAGTCTAATCCACGACAGGCAGTATGGATTCCGTCAGCGCAGATCAAATGCCGACCTGCTTTCCTTTGTCACCCATTCTTGGAACAAGTCTATGGAACTACACGGTGAATCCCAGATTGTCGCTCTAGGCATATCCAAAGCATTCGACCAGGTCTGGCACGCAGCGCTGCTTAATAAATTTCCCGCCTATGGCGTACCACCAAAACTCTGTACCTGGACAGCAAATTTCCTCTCCAACCAGGGTATTTCTCTTGTCGTCGACGGCCATTCCTCTAAACTGTATCCAATTAATGCAGGAATTCCTCAAGGTTCTGTTTTAGCCCCCACTTTGTTTCTTCTCCAGATCAATGACCTTCTCTCTGTCACATCCAACCCAGTTCACAGTTACGCGGACGACAGCCCCCTCCACTCAAATCTACAATATTCTAAGCCTGTCTTTAGCCCAATTAGATGAGGATCGCAGATTTATGGAGGGTTCTGTCTCCGTGGATCTCCAAAAAATATTAGACTGGGGAAGTAGAAATCTTGTACAATTCAACCCCACCAAATCACAGTCTTGCTTTCTTTCTCATAAGAAATACACCAGCCCTAGACCCATCACAATGAACAACCAAGTTATTCAAAGTAACGAGTCCTTTTCACTTATTGGCATTTCTGTGGATCGAAATCTCAATTGGCACCAACATGTCACATCAATTGCAGAAGCGGCTGCTAAGAAATTAGGTTTCCTCTTCCAAGCTCGCAAATACCTTTCACCAGCTAATCTCTACACCCTATATACTTCACAAATAAGGCCAAACCTCGAATACTGCTCCCACATCTGGGGTGCCGCTGCTGCTTCTACACTCGCTATCCTGGACTACATTCAGAAGAGAGCTATGCGTCTCATCAGTGACCCTACCCTCACCCAAAGGCTGCCTTCCCTTGCCCACCGACGTGCCGTTGGTGATTTCTCTCTTTTTTATAGATACCTGCACGGGCACTGCTCAGAGGAGGTTTCTTCCATAATTCCTCCACCTGCTGCCCCCAACAGATCTACCAGGGGAAACAGAGCGAATGCACCCTTTTACTGTCCAAGTCACCAGACATAGAAAACCTTTTTATGCCCGCTCTTTTGTCCCGAGGACTTCCAAGTTGTGAAATTTCTTGCCGGTACATGTTTTTCCTTCTCCCCGAACCTCCAAATCTTCAAGTCCAATTAACAAGTTGCCTCTTTCCTCCTTGTCGACACTACAGTACGATAGTGTTTAGGCTGTAAGCCTTCGTGGTGTGTTGTTGAAATAGAGAAGCCACAATAAACTGAGGTCCAAGTGCAGGGACTAAAATAGCCTTACTCGCTTTATCACTTAACCTAACGTTTGTCTGTCCACACAGATACTCCACTGTTGAGGTTTGCGTTATTAGTTTTATGCTTAAAAACATCGAGTTCATCTGCATGTTTTAGTTTGTATACATTATATTTCTTTTCTGTGTTTCATTTACTCGCTGTTAATGTGTTTTTGCACTTTGCTAGTAGCTGATTATCACAAAAGTAGGGGGTGTAAAAATCCCTTAAAATATTTACCAAATAATAAAGCTGATGATAGCTGGTAATTCCGTGCACTTAGGCAGTCTCATGAAGAAGAATCGTATGTACTGGAGTAACTATCTAATACCCACACATCTATTAAATTCAGAATATTTATAAGGACCTATAGGTTTACTTACTTTGAGACTGTTTAATATAGTTTTCTTAACAGAAGCATCAGACTGAAACTGAATATAAATTCTTAACCTACAAATATATACCTAGCAACCGACTTTATATTTACCTATAAATTTATTAAAAAAGGGCTTACCGTCATTTTTTTGCTATTTTTATTTCTTTTTTCATGGCGTTCAATACAATTATTAGATGATGAGGAGGAAGAAGATGAAGAATGGCAGATAGAATCTCTTGTTATGTCATTATCTTCTATTTTATTTAATTCGCCTGATATCAAATATCTTTCCCGCCTCTTGGTTCTTTCACTGCGACTTCTTCTGTTAGCTTTTCTCACTGGTACTACGTCTTGAATCATTTTTATCCATTGTATTTTAATACTAGTTCAAAGAAATATTGTGGTGTCTATTACACTTTAATTGATTGATACGCAGTGACCTATAGCTTTACTTATCAGAAATCTTTGACACCGACCCTTGTTACATGGTAGTGGCAACAGTTTAAAAATATAAGATTTCTGCTGCAATTATTGTATTTTCACAAGATGTCACCACTTAACATTTAAAAACAATGTTTATTTTTTTCAAATAACTATTTGCTGTATTTTGACAGCTGTTGATAAAATCAGATCTTCATAAATTGTGTGGCTCACCAGTCTTTGCAAGTCACTAAATTGCTACAAATGCAAATAATGGTTGCCGATAAAAAACTATTTGCTTCTTATAGAAAAAGTCTGGCTTTCTTTCAAAGAATTTCACAGGCTTGTCTTTTTATCTAAATATTTGCTAGGGAAATGAAAACTCTGGAGAGTTTAAATAGCTACATTCACCTGGATAAAATAGCAGTGACCTAGTAGTAGAGGTACCTAGTAATGCATAATAAGGTTTACAATCGAGCAAAAAAATATTAGAAAGCAAATTACTGTCAAAGGACAGCCATGTTTGAAAAGGCGACAGAAGACTAACGATAAAAATTAAGCGATTATGAATGTTATTAATGACACATTGGGAAAGTGTACATCTGCAGCGGGGAATGGAAAGCATTTTTGCTGCTAATTTTTTTGGGGCCGTGTGCGATCTTCACCAGAACCATTGTGGTGGCTGGTTAACATCTGCATGTACTTTGCCAGAGCTAAATCCCTATACTATATTTTTAACCCACATACCGAGCAGGAAGTTACGTCTATTATAGACAAACTGCCAAACAGAAAAAGTACTGTCACTGATAAGACACCAACTCTGTTGTTAAATGATTGTGTGGGTGAGCTCACGCGCTATCTATGGTTAACAAGTCTTTACAGATTGGCATTTTCCTTCACTAACTGGAGATTTTCAGAGTAATAGTTTCAGAGTGTATTTTTTAATCTTTAAAAATATTTTACAAATTAAAATCCAATAACTCGTTGACAAAAATAATCTTATGAATGAATATCGATGCGGCTCAAGAATGGAATATCTGTAGAGACAGGTGCAAACGAATACATACATTATGTTCATGACGAGGAGGCCAATGTATGACATATACGTTGTGATGATGCATTTAGCTCTATCGAGTGCCTTGGATAAGTAGCAGTAGTAGCAATGATGGGGAGGCTAGCGCTAGGCAAGTAGGCCACATCGGGCTCTTTTTTTCATGAAAAGAATAGCTCCAAGGAATCTGCATGTCGCAACAGAAAACTAAATGAAGCAGCAGATGTCGCTGACTTACAATTTTTTTCCTCTTACGGTCTTGAACCACCTAATTCATTTGCACATTACCTGCTTTATTTTTCTTTTTTTTTATATTCAACAACACACCACGAGGGCTTACAGACTAAATACTATCGTACCAGGCCTGGTCGAATGCTTTGGATATGTCTAGAGCGACAATATGGGATTCACCGTGTAGTTCCATAGACTTCTTCCAAGAATGGGTAACAAAGAAAAGGAGGTCGGCAGTCGATCTGCGCTGACGGAATCCATACTGCCTGTCGTGGATTAGACTGTGTTTTTCAAGAAATTTTAATAATTCGGTGTTTATATACTTTTCCATCACTTTAGAAACGATTGAAAGGAGAGAAATAGGCCTGTAGTTTTTAGGAAGCGCTTTGGATCCTTTATTGAAGACGGGTTGTACTCGAGTAGTTTTCCAGTTAATAGGGAATATGCATCTATTGTAAGATGACTGAACCAGAGGATTTCCTGGTATTAAGAGAAGAGAGCATCTTTCGTACATTTTTAGTTTTAAAAATGATATCAGTCATTTTATGCGCGACGTTGGGGACTGTTGGTGGTTGAACATTTGGACGTGAGTTGAGAGTAGAATTTCCGGCGAACAATGAGGCAAAAAGTTCAGCCTTGCCCAAGGCGGTACAAACAATTTCATCCCCTGGGACAAGAGCTGGGAACGTGGTCTTGCAGAATTCATTCCCAATAGATTTTACAAGAGTCCAGAAGGGTTTGCCGCCGTTGGAGCTTAAGAAAACTTTGTTTCTGATGTGGTTATTAAACGAGCTTTTTGCCTCAGAAAGAATGCGAACATAGCGCTTTCTTGCGTCGTTAAATGCTTGACGGTTTTCTTGACTGGGATTGTGTAGAAACGTTTTGTGAGCTTTGGCCTTTTCAAGTCTGGCCTTGTCACAGGATTTAGAGAACCATAGCTTTTGACTGGCTGAAGAGGTTTTCTGTGTACGTGGAATAAATAATTGCATGCCAGCTTGGATGATTTGGGTGACATTTTGTGAGATATCAGAGGGGTCAGGATGAGAGAAGCAGACAGACGCTCATGGAAATGAGGAAAAGTAATCCCGCATTTCGTCCCAGTTCGCGGCGTTGTAGTGCCAAACGATACGTGGGTGTGATGACTGTGTGACCTCGGATTGTATTGCGCAGGAAGCAGTGGCCATGCCTTGGTCTGAGCGACCAAGGGGGGCGGTGACTGATGTCTTAGACTGATGTCTTAGACTGATGTCTTAGACTGATGTCTTAGACTGATGTCTTAGACTGATGTCTTAGACTGATGTCTTAGACTGATGTCTTAAACTGATGTCTTAGACTGATGTCTTAAACTGATGTCTTAGACTGATGTCTTAGACTGATGTCTTAGACTGATGTCTTAGACTGATGTCTAGCATTCAGGTTTTTTAGTAAGAAGGAGATCCAAGGGATTTGAGCTGTGTGTTGGGATGCGAGGAAAGTAAGTAGGTTGCTGAACCATATTGGCTAAATATTTGCTGACTGCGAAGACCTCCGCTGCTCTCCCTTGTGGATAGATTTTTGAAGATCCTAGACATTCCTTATTATGGACATTGGAGTCACCAAGAATAGTGCCCTCGGAGGAAGGATATTCAGAAATCAGATGGTTGGTTTGGTTATCCACACAAAATATTTGTGCGTTCCTCTAGTCATCAGTGGTATCCAAATTTTTTTAAATGTATAATATTTTTCCTTTCAACTTAGAGATCTGAACTTTGTCACGTAAGGGAAAATTTAATAGTGTAAACCTGAGTAGGTACCAAAGTTGATTACCATATCTTTGTTATTTTTGGAGATACAAACATTTTCCGTAAGAAAAAAATTTCCAGGAAAAACTGGACCCATTTTCCTGGCTAACGAACGTATTCAAGCCACTTACAAAAGAAAGGTACCTACAAATTTTATCAAAATCGGCCGATTATTTTTTTGAGTTATCAGTACGAAATATAATATATATATATATATATATATATATATATATATATATATATATAAACACAGATCTCCCCATTAGTGATTATTTTAAAGAAAATTCACTAACAGTAGGAAATAGGGGGTTTCCGTTTGAAAAGAGTTTAGGCGATTTATTAAATTTAAATTTCAACCTTCTTTTTTGACCATTCTGTATTAATAATTATCAAAATATCATACGGATTCTACTACAGCATGTATCTTTCTACAAGTGTGTGTGTGATGACTACTGTATGGCCTCGGAAGCCAGGTCCATTAGCCACAAACTGTTGCATTAGACAGACGAGATGTTCTTTCTACAAGTAAACTAATTCTAGTTCGCTAGTAAAAGCTTCCGTATAGGAAAATTTCATAAATATGTTTTGGCCTGAAAACGTCACTGTTAACATACAATTTGAAATATCTCTAAAACGGTTAGACTTACGTGTAGGACATTATATGTAAAATGTATCGATAATTTGTCAGGTAATCTAAAAATGCAAGAATATATGAGGTTTTCTGTTTGAAATAACAAAGTTGACACTTACTTTTGGTATAACCAGTAGTTACACCATTTTGAAAATATTTTAACCGAGTTGCCCCTATTGGCATTGGTATATGACCAATTTTTCAACAATTTTCAACGACTAATTTTTGAGAAATCGATGCCATTTCCGGTAGGACAGCTGTATATTGAATTTAAAAGAGCTGCTGGAGTGTGCCGTGGTTGCGACGACATGGCGACATCACCTTTAGATTGTGATAATGATAATGATGATTTAATAGTTGTTGTAGTTGAGTACAACTATTCACGATTTTAGATTTTTAAGCATGGATAGTATAGAGCTTTTATTAAAGTTTTTTAAAAATAAAAATCAACTCAAAACTTAACACATGTAGAGATTTTATACTGAGATTAGTTATCTTCCACAGTTTTATCTTTTTCTGTGTCATATTTGCAGAGCTCTTAAGTAATGTATAATATTTAAAAATTAAACTATGAAAACTACTTGATCATAGCTTGCAAAATTATGTTTGATGTCAAATTTAAATTCGCAGTTTTCGCGGGTTAAATTACATGACAATATGAATGACACATTTATTAAAAATTGACTGGAAAAAAATGTAATTAATCAGTTTAAATAAATAGTATGAATTGTTTGTTCGCTCGCTTATCTAAGAGTTCATTCTTACTATAATGTGTATTCATCATAAAATACTAATCCCTAGGAGCTACTAAAATAGGGCCAGAAACATTTATGTATTACTTATTCAAAACTTAGTATATTTTCTAATTTTATAAATTAAAATAAATTCGCTTACCATTTCAAAGTTTCCCTCTTCCTGGTGGGTAACACATCGGCTTAA
Source organism: Tillus elongatus (assembly GCA_964006375.1). Classification (NCBI taxonomy): domain Eukaryota; kingdom Metazoa; phylum Arthropoda; class Insecta; order Coleoptera; family Cleridae; genus Tillus; species Tillus elongatus. The sequence continues at coordinate 15,384,183 of OZ023269.1, read as the reverse complement.
GATAGGAATAGGTTGCTCACTTTTCTTCTTTCTCTCTCTTAAATTCGAACGCCGGATAGCCACCACTCTTGTTATGATAGCAGCTCCCATAAGAATTCCAGTTTACCGTATAAAATATCATTTATTTGTGTAAATATGTTTTACTGTCTACTGAATAACATCAACTGATAAGACCTAAGTATAATAGCTACGTTTACCGATAACGTGGGAACAAAGTGTTGCAGGAAACTGTACAAGTATCAAGCATCACCGTTGGAGGCCACCTGTAACACGGTTTTATTGATTGGCGTCATTTCTTTATTTTTATTTATCCGTTGTTTCGGTTATTTGGCTGCATTATTTAAATCTATTTAATCAAGTGATGTAAGTGTATTGCACATTGCATCGAAATCATTACGGGTTTTATTTCACATGTGGAAAAATCCCAGTTAGCCAGGTATACCGTAATCTCAAACTATTGCACAAAAATACATTTTAGGACCAACTGAACTAAAATATTCTTACAAGAATGTTTCAGCAACAGTAGAACACATTTTGGCGTTTATTTTTTAGTTGTCTGCTTTTCTTAAGTTTAAAAATTATGTACTGTATAACAGCCAAATATAACCAAACAAAGGAGATACTGAAACGTTGAGTTTTCACGGCCGGTATTTAGACTGGCTAAGTTTTCCGATATATTATATGTATATTTATATGTATATATAAATTCTAGACGCGGTTCAACCCAAGCACTAAGTATTTCTCACACTTATAAGCTCGGATACCTTTCCGAACAGACAGACGCTTGTATATGCACTGTGAAAGGTGGCACCGGGGTTTTGCTGAGAAGAAGAGGCCCTGTCGAATGGCCTACTAGATCTCCAGACCTGAATACGCTAGATTTTTTTTTATGCGGAGATTTAAAAAGCAAGGTCTTTCAACTTCAACCATAAGATCGGCAGGAAGTGTGAGAGAGAGTCTTTCTTTCGACCTTAGTCAGGAAGATTCCTATTATGGACCTGTACATAACTTAACCTAGGTACTAAACAACTAGTTACATCAATTAACACTTTATGTCATTAGGCGTTTAATAATAATCCAATGGATGAATTGAGACAGTAATTTAATGGAATAAAGACAGAACAAATAAAATTACATTACCAGAAGACCTAAACATTAAAAAAAATTACTAATACGAACAAAACAACGAAATTTAGAGCATATGTTCAAATAAAGTTCCACTATTTTCCAAACACATTCTAACTGTCAATTCTAAAACCCTAGTCAATATTTATTGAGTAATACTGGCAAATGCTTACAGAACTAACCTCATCAGATCTTGTTCTGTAGAAAAATTTTGGTGATATACATGATTCTTAACGTAGAAGAAATAATACGAAGAAATCCAGCGTATATCTGGTGAACGCGCTGGCCAGGGTATTTCTGAATACGTGCTGATTACCTTATCTGGAAATCTCTTTGAAAGATATTTCCGAACAACCCTGCAATTATGTGCAGGTGCGCCATCTTGCTGTATCTAACAGTTGAGAACTCTCTCCAGAGGCATGTTATCGAGAGCATCCTCTAAATCGTTTTGTAGCAAATGTAGGTAGCGCTCTGGTGTTAAGGTATGGTGGTAAAGAAACAGTCCTACAATCGTTGTACAGAAGATATCAGCCCACATATTGAAAGCAAAACGGTGTTGATGCCTTGACGTTTTATTTGAGCGTTGATTGGTTTTAGACCAATAATGAACATTTCTTCTATTAAAAATACCATTATTCGTAATCATGATTTCACCAGATCATATTATTCGACACGGAAAATTAAAATTGTCCTGACATTTTTTTGTGTACCTCTCACAGAATTAACGAAGTCGTTCTAAATCACCTGAGCTGAGTCCTTGACAAATTCTGTACTTGTACGGATGTAGCTTTTGTTTTCGTAAAATAAAATGTCCCGCCGGACTGATGTACCGAGATCCTCATTAACTGCTAACAAAACATTATGTACTGCTTCCTCATTGATGGACTTTTGCCGAGAAACTACAGGTTTTTTAAAAGAACCATGTGCTTTAAGGTTTGTCATAAATTTGCTGTTTGTCATTTGATTTGGCTGTCTTCTTTCCGGATATTTTTGCAAATACGCAACAAAACAATTTCGGTTGGATGAAATGAAACATGCCAACATGTCAAACTTTTCTTCGTTAGAAAACCTCTTTTTACTAGAAACAGTTACTAATTATCACACAATAAATTAAACGAGATGTATCAAAAATTAATGTTACTGTCAATTCAAATACGGCTATTGCCACATTCATTTATTTTCCGGAGCATACTTTTGTCTTTTTAATTTAAGTTTATTTGTTCTGTGTTTATTCCATTAAATTATTGCCTCAATTCATTCATTGGATTATTATTAAACGCCTTAATGACACAAAGTGTTAATTGATAAAGCTAGTTGTTTAGTACTTAAGTTTAAAAGCTATTTACAGGTCCGTAATAGGATTTTTCTTGATTAAGGTCGAAAAAAAGACTAAAATGGTACTAAATCACAAAGTGTGACACATCGATGAATTTGGAATAAAAAGGGCTTTCAGAATATGATATCAGAAAATGAGGGCAGTATTTAAAAAAAGTTGATGATGGTCCCGCAAAGACGAAACGTCGGATTAAAAAATTAGCAATGCTACGTTAAAGAAAATGAAAAGCTGCTGGCGGAAGAGTCGTTGGTATTGGTGTCGGTCCACCAACAACTCCACAGTTACCTCATAAATTGAAGAAAAAGTAATTAAAAAAGTATAGATGCACCAAGTGCGTTGTGATAGTGAATTTTTATAGAAACATTTCTTTATTAAATGTCCATAACTTTTTTGTCTTATAACATAAAGATCTATATTTTGGTATGTAGTTTAATTTTTATAACATAAACTTACGTACTAGATTTGGTTACCATAGCTTTGTTATTTTCGGAGATAAAATTATGTTTTTTTAACGAAAACCTCAAATTTTCTCTGAAAACCTGGTCCGATTTTCCTGGATAATGAACTTATCTAAGCCACTAAGTGAGTAGCGAACGTGTAGTTCCCTACGGTTCTAATTGTTGCGAGAATGCATCTAGTCTTACATACTTTGTCCCTATATTGGGGTAGAAATGGGCCAGGGCTAACAATTTTTTAAATTGTTAGTTGTATACCGTCTCTATTTTTAATACTCTGTATTATTTGGAGCGGGCGTGACAACAAGTACTTGGTTCCGAACTAGGTGGCGACACGTTCGCTACTCACTTAGTGTTTTAAGACTGGCTATACGATAGCCGTGTTATTTTTGGTGCATTTTTGCTGCAATTAGTATGCCGTACTGAAGAGCTCTAATGAGAGCGAAACCGGTCTACGGTTCTAATTGTTGCGAGAATGCATCTAGTCTTACATACTTTGTCCCTATATTGGGGTAGAAATGGGCCAGGGCTAACAATTTTTTAAATTGTTAGTTAGTTGTATACCGTCTCTATTTTTAATACTCTGTATTATTTGGAGCGGGCGTGACAACAAGTACTTGGTTCCGAACTAGGTGGCGACACGTTCGCTACTCACTTAGTGTTTTAAGACTGGCTATACGATAGCCGTGTTATTTTTGGTGCATTTTTGCTGCAATTAGTATGCCGTACTGAAGAGCTCTAATGAGAGCGAAACCGGTCTACGGTTCTAATTGTTGCGAGAATGCATCTAGTCTTACTTATCTAAGCCACTTACAAAAGCAAGGTCCATGCCAATTTTCATCCAAATCGTCCTATTATTTTTTGAGTTATCGGTCTGATACATAGGTTAGGTTAGGTTTGAATGTGAGTGGTCCATATCGGTCCCTCCACCGCGACCATAAGGTCTATTGTGGCTCACGCCTAATGTCTATATTTCGCCCAACAAATCCAGCCTCCTACAGAAGTCGATAACCTTTGTGGGCGAAAGTTGATCCAGATGCCCTGGAGCAATCTTTACCTTGCCAAAGAGCAGGTCTCTAGTCCTGTCCGCTGCCGGACAGGAACACAGCACGTGCTCTGCTGTCTCGTCATTCTCCATACACAGCCGGCACTCAGTTTCCTGACCGACCCCAATACGGTGCATGTGATGCCGCAAGCGGCAGTGTCCTGTATACAGGCCGGCTAGAGTACTCAGTTGTTGTCTGTTCATCTCTAGAAGTTTCTTAGCCCTTGACTCAGACAGGCCATTTATGAAGGCCTTAGAGTGAGCTAATCCTGGAAGATTTTGCCAATATTGGATTGGCATTCTTTCTGTCCAAGTCTTTAAGGTGCGTTTTGCCGTGCAAGATGTTATTCCCAGCACCGGTTCTGGTCCGACAAAGTCACTCTGGGCACCACTCCTAGCAAGCGCGTCGGCCGCAACGTTGCCATCATGGTCCGAGTGACCCGGTATCCAGACCAGCGACCCCTCATTACAGCTGCCCAATTCGTTAAGGGCAGATTTACAACTCCATACCGTCTTTGAATTACACCGGTAGGAACCAAGAGCCTTTATTGCAGCTTGGCTATCTGCATATATCTTTATCGATTTGTTTGTGCACAAGTTTTTTATACTTTCCCTTGCACACATCTCGATGGCATACACTTCTGCCTGGTGTATGGTTGCGCACTTGCCGAGGCTAGCTGATAGTCTAGCATCGGTGCTGCCCCCATATGCGCCGGCTTCTACTCCCGAATTGGTTTTGGAGCCGTCAGAGTACTAGCAGAGGTCCGCTCTCAACAGGGTCGTTTGGTTTCGGTCCCAGTCCTCCCTTTCCGGGAGGACGATCTTGAAAGACAGATCTCTGCTGATCTTTGTAGGCATCAAGTCTGAGACCATTCCCAGAATCCTGTGACAATCACTGTCATCAAAGAGACCGGACCCTCTCAGACTGACTTCCCTCGGCATGCTATCTGCCGTTTGTTTTAGTCTGTACGTTGTCCACCTCGCCACCCTCTCCAACCATATGTGAAGTGGGGGAATATTAAGGAGGACCTCCAGAGCGGCTAATGGTGCGGTGCTTATCGCTCCCGTTATCATCAGACAAGCTTGTCTCTGTAGATGAGCCAGTTTGGCCCTCGCGATACCACGAAGTACCTTAGGCCATCAAACTATGGCCCCATATGTTATCATTGGCCTGATAACCACTACATAGAGCCAGTACATCGGTTTGGGGGTTTGTTCCCCAGTTGTTACCACAGATTCTCCGGCAGGTCCACAGGGACATTTTAGCCCTGCGGATAACATTTTCTAACTGTATGTCCCAGTTGAGCTTCTTATCTAGGGTAACTCCCAGATATTTTGCTTGGTCCGAAAATGGAATGGTTTCCCCTATAAGAATAGGTGGTTTTAATTTGTCCAACCTTCTTCTTCTGGTAAAAGGATGTGTGATACATACATACCAACCACCAAAAGTATAACGTCAAAATAAATTTTCAAAATGTCTTTCATTGTTCTCAAAATATAAATCGAGTCTTTTCAAAAACGACTGTCTAATATTACAAGTTATTCTTGCCAGATTACTCTAGCTGCACCTGGAATGCGAGCCCTAAGGTCATCACAATGATTTGGTCGCTGTTTGTACACTTCATATTTTAGGTGACGCCATAGGAAGAAGTCGCTTGTGTTTGAATCAGACGACCGAGCTGGCCACTCTGTTTCTTGCCGACGCCCAATCTATTTGTTGGGGAAAACGTTATTTAAGAAATTTCGTACCAAAATGAGAAGGTGCTTCATCTCGCTGGGACCTGACAGTCACCATAGCGATTTTATATTTCTGTCACGACACTATCTGTTAACAAATTAAAAGATTTTTCTGAAGTCACATTTCCTACGATAAAGAATGGTTCTTCCACTTACTCATGGCCGATAAAAGACAAAGGTTGTCCAGGTGGATAAAAATGCGTTACAGAAGGCGAGGCCGCATTAAACGTTCTTATAGACCGTAGAATTAATTACCTAATTATTAATAATAAATTTTTATAAAACAACCGTGGTTTTATATGTTTTTCTCAGAATTCTTATTGTCCAACCCCACTAAAATTTGTTGCCCCTGTACAAGTTACAAATTTGTTGTACAACTTTTATTCGAAACATCTATTAATATTTTTTTCTTTTTACGTTATTGCCCTTATTTCAAATATATGCCCATATATATATATATATATATATATATATATATATATATATATATATATATATATATATATATATATATATATATATATATATATATATATATGTATATATATATATATATATATATATATATATATATATATATATATATATATATATATATATATATATATATATAAATTATGAACGTACTTATGTATAGGTTTTATGAAATGAGGTATTGAACTTGATTATTTTCAAGTAGAAGTTATTTTAATTTGTTATTTGTTATTTCTGTTTGTTTAAAGTGCGTTAAACGTTTTTAATTTAACAAGCAATTGATCTAATAACCTTTATTTCCATGTACGCTGCCTCTCTTAGAGAGTGCTACATCGCGTCAAATTAAATTTACAATAAAATTGCTTTTTATATTTTCTTCAGCTAATTCTGGTGTAAACACGTTGAAAGATAATATAACAATTTTAAGACATTCGATACGTTTTTAAATGAGTACAAATGTGTGTGTTGTGTGTGTTTTGTTTCTTTAACGTCGGCTTATTTTCGCGACTATGGCCAATCACCGACGCCAGGGAGCAGTTTCACCTCACTATCCTGGAAATATTGCCGAACCCCTACCTTTCTGTGAGGAGGGTAGGGATCTTTAACGTGCCCAACATAGCATGGACACGGGACCGGCGGATTTACGCCCCCTCCGAAGGACGGAACGTGCAGACATTCAACTTGCTCAAATACAATGCCAGAACCTCGGTTGATGTTAATGTTACAGTTTGTACTGAAAAAGTGAAAGGAGAAGCCTGGGATCGAACCCAGTACCCTTAGGTTCAGAGGCACACGTTCTTACCCCTGAACCACCGAGGCTCTGAATGAGTACAAATAAAAGTTTAGTAGAAATAATATCAAAGGTCACAGGTCGATTCAATTTAATGTTTTATATATTAAATTAAAGATGTACACACGAGAACATTTATATATATATATATATATATATATATATATATATATATATATATATATATATATATATATATATATATATATATATATATATATATACAGAGCATGCTGAGCAGGAAATTCAGCCAGCGCTCATCTCGATGGGATTACCAAGACGGCGCATGAAATTGACTATGGATATGAATGAAACAATTATGCGCATTTACTATAGAGTAACATAACGCGAAGAACAGACGACCGGATATAGGTAACCAGCACAACGAATTTATCAGAATGAACCCACATATACAGGTGACTCAACAGAGAGGAGCAGATCAGTATCGTGTCATACTTAGGAATAACCTTATTCCCCAAACCAGACTGCATACCATCAGACAGAAAGTTGAATATGAAATTACTAACCTAGCGGTTATGGAAAATAACGAGATCCTGTTTGATGGTAGTAATTCGTAAACTGTACATACTGAGCAAGAAGAACACATCGAGGGTACGCAAAAAATAAGGAACTCACCGACAAATTGTCCACGGAAATGAGTCGTGTAGTCGCGAAGTATAAAGGAACAAATCCTCTTACTAGACCACCATTACCTAGGCTAAGATCATCTAGAAAGCTGGCAATTATACTGGAAGTTTTGAACAGAATAATTTTGCCATCGCACCTTCTAGAGATCAACACATTGGAGCACATGCACACACTGACTTACTGTGCAGCAACTGCTGCAATCCAAACTTTAGACATTAAGATTTCTGATCGAAGGTCCAATCACAGGAACTCGCGTTAAAGAGTGCCCCCGTGAGAAAAAAGTTGATAAGTAGAGTGGAAACACTTTAAAAAGAAATTGGACAACTGACGCAATACATTGGGGGACTACAGACAACAAAATTGTAGAAACGAGTAGAGGAAATAATAGGCCGAGTTCGACAACACTCAGCACAAAACACAGTTAACTGCACAAGAATGTTTGGACACCTTAAAACAGAAGCTTTCTGTATATGCAGAACGGTTGTGGAGATATAAAGCAAGCAAGAATAGGAAGTGCGACAATACATTAATTGAGCGCTCTGCAAGTACTTTCTACCGTCAGCTTAATTTAGCTAGGAATGCAGCCACCGATACTTTTCCAAATAAGGAACAAATTGAAGAGTTCTGGAAAAGTCAACTAGCCACAACAGCCTCCTGCAATATTGGCGCCAGCTGCGTTAACGAAGAACACCGAGCTTGTCAGAGTTATGAACAAATGTATCATGAGCCGTTTACCACAGATGAAGTCTCCGAGGTTATTAAAGAGCTTCAAAATTGGAAGGCACCCGGACCTGATGGCGTCTAAAACTTTTGGCTGAAGAAATTAGGGCGTACACATTATCTATTGGCGGTGTTAATAAATGATTTTATACTTAACCCAAAGAAGATGCCATTGTTTTTCACACAAGGAGACAGCATTGTTCTGCAGACTCCGTCAGATACCGACCAATAACTTGTCTTCCAACCCTATAAAAGTTGTTTACATCCTGCCTTGAGAAACGCATATATGCGCACTGCAAACGAAACAACATCATTGCAAGCCAGCAAAAAGGGTGTGGGATCTATGGGACGCAAAGAATACCTAATAATTGATTCTGTTGTGTGCAAGAAAGCTTACAATCGACGAAGAAGTCTCTTTGCTGCCTACGTGGATTACAAAAAGGCATTTGATTGAGTTTCCCACCAATTGCTTATAGGTGTGCTGAAGATCTATAATATCGATACTTACATCCTGAGGTTCCTTGAACACACAATGTCTACCTGGAGAACAGATTAAGTTACGATACCAATTAGAGGATGCATATTTCAAGGTGACTCGCTAAGCCCATTGTGGTTCTGCTTCGCATTGAATCCACTAGCAAACCGCCTGAACCTCAGCAGATATCACTTCAGTATAAAAAGCAATGGCAGGGTGCAAATGAGGTACTACTACGGTAGTATTTTCACTTGATTTATACTTGCTGATTATGTTCTCACTTTTCTGCTGCTATTGCCTCTTATAAACTGAGTAAGTATACCAATTTCGCTTCTAAGTTTTTCTATTTTTGTGTTGATTCTCCGTTCCCATGCAGGTGTTTGGTTTTTGGTTTCCTTTAGTTTTTCTATAATGTTTTGTCCGTTAAGGGTGGTGGCTGTATAATCCCCTATATATATATATATATATATATATATATATATATATATATATATATATATATATATATATATATATATATATACCAGAAAGTGAAGATGTTCTATGGTTGTGTCTTCTCGTATTTTGCTAGAGATTATCTAATCCTTATGTTTTACATACTTGAATGTGTCTTTGTTTATTGTTAACCGTGGCGGTCGGGGTCTCAGAGTTGGTGGCATTCCATAGTAGAGCATGAGGTGTTTTTCGAACTCTTCTTCAAATTTTGTTAAACTGGAGCAAAAGTTTCCTGTTGACGGTTGTTACTAAATATTGACCTGCGCTGATCCAGGATATTCTGTATTGTTTTTCTTCCTATTTGTGGAAACATGTCTGTTACTAGCCAATGTAGTTCCACGCTGTATATGGTGTGTTAGCTGTTTCCAACTTTGTGATTCAATAGTAGCATCGAACTATAAATTCATTTATATCTTGCAACCACATAGTTTTTTGCCTTTTACGGGCTAACGAGGTGGACTGCTAAACATCCTCCACAGCAACATCCTCGTCAGCTTGTGCTAAAGGGGGTTGCATAACACTACGATTTTGCATTGGTTGTCCATGTACGTTGTGTCTGTTGCAGGTATATCTTCTCGACAGTTCCGATCCGGATCCCGCGGCTCCGGCCCGCCTGAATATTTATTAGGTCTTGTACAAACCATTTTCTCAAAATACATTGGGTATACAGAATAAGTTTCTGTGGGCGGGTCTCCGACTACCCTTGACTACAGCTGCTCCTAACCTGGAGAACAGACGCTGTCGAGTGGCCGCCCATTCTGGGTCAGACGCCACTCTGCTGCTGGTTTTGTTCCAACCTGGGTATTTTATTTTCCCTTTCTTTTATTAATGGATTGGATGAGTTCGTTAGGCAGGAAAATCGGACGGGTTTTTCCGGGAAAATTTTGAGTTTTCTTTCAAAAAAAAAATTTTTTCTCCGAAAATAACAAAGCTGGTTCTAATGAAATTTACTATAGATGTTGCCTTGGGAGAGGACTTACTAAGTACCAAAATTAAACTTTCTCAGTTTATAGAAAATTAAGTTATTTAAATTTTAAATTTTCTTATGAAACAATTTTTTTTCTCCAAAAATTACAAAGTTATTTTAATGAAATTTGGTGGATATCTTGTCCTAGGAAATACCTTACTACCTACCAAAATTAAACTTTCTAAGATTATATAAAACTGAGTTATTCAAATTTTTATAGCTCACTGCAGTGTTAAAATCAATGGTATTTTCCTCACAATTTTAAACACGTGGGTGGGGGACTGCATTGTACACCAATACCGATCCATCGACTGAAGTTGTTCGGAAATATTAACGCACACCTAACCCGAATTCATTCTCAGTTGCTATTGATCTACTCATATTCTCTGAATATGTTAGAAGACGTGGTATATACTTCATTCCAAGTCACTATTAACCGACTATTTATGAAATCAAATAGGTAAATTAAATCGATTGTCATAAAATATGTAGTGTATTAAGACTAAGGAAAAAAGAAATAAAACATATATAACTGTGCACATTTTAATTATATTTATGGCGCACACCTAGCTCACTAGGAGAAATCGCCACTGCTTGAGAGAGGTATTGTCACAGCATAATATTTTATTAAAGTTCATTTGTAAATAGGTTTAATTTTTATATGTTTATATATATATATATATATATATATATATATATATATATATATATATATATATATATATATATATATCCGTCTGATAACTCAAAAAATAATTAACCGATTTCGATGAAACTTGGCAAGTGCCTTTCTTTTATTATTGGCTTGGGTGAGTTAGTTAGCCAGAAAAATCGGACGTAGTTTTCCGGAAACATTTTGACTTTCCTTTCGAAAAATTTTTTTTTCTCCGAAAGTAACAAAGCTGTTTTAATGGAATTTACTATATATGTTGCCTCAGGAGAGGTCTTACTACATACGAAAACTCAACTTTCTAAGTTTAGAGAAAATTGAGTTATTCAAATTTTAAATTTTCTTTCGAAAAACATTTTTTCTCCAAAAATTAGAAAAGACCTTACTACGTATTAAAATTAAACTCTGTAAGTTTATATAAAATTGAGTTATTTAAATTTGAAGCATTTAATAAAAATTCACTACCATAACGCACTTGCTGTGTCCCGGTTTTTTTTATTGTGCTAGGCTGTTATTATAAGGTGGACCACCTGTAGTTTCCATAAAGAGACATAAAATGGTACAAACCCTGTATTTTAGTGAATTTTCTTAGAAAAAATTCACTAATGAGGAGATCTCGACTTTTGAATTTTGAAAAAATTTCTTCAAATGAGCGCGATCTAGGACCCTTAGAACCCATATCCGGGGTCAGTTTCAATTTTTATATGTTTATATATATTTATATATATATATATATATATATATATATATATATATATATATATATATATATATATATATATATATATATATATATATATATATATATATATATATATATATATATATATATATATATATATGTATCACACCGATAACTCAAAAAATAATGGGCCGATTTTGATAAAATTTGGCATGTACGTTTCTTTTGTAAATGGCTTGGATAAGTTCGTTAGTCAGGAAAATCGGACAAGGTTTTCCGGGAAAATTTGGAGTTTTCATTCGAAAAAAATTCTTATCTCAAAAAGTAATAAGCCGATTTCAATAAAATTTGGCATGTACCTTCCCTTTGTAAATGGCTTTGACATGTTTGTTAGTCAGGAAAATCTGACAAGGTTTTCCGGGAAAATTTTGAGTTTTCATTCAAAATAAATTTTTATTTCAAAGAATAATAGGGCGATTTTGATAAAATTTGGCATGTAGCTTCCTTTTGTAAATGGCTTTGACAAGTTCGTTAATCAGAAAAATCGGACAAGGTTTTCCGGAAAAATTTTGAGTTTTCATTTGAAAAAAATTTTTATCTTAAAAAATAAAAAATCTATGATAACCAAATTTGGTAGGTAGGTTTACGATATAAAAAGTAAACTATACACCAAAATTAAGATTTCTATGTTACAAGAAAAAAAGTTATAATAAAATATTTTGTGCCAGATCATTTCTATGAAAATTCACTACCATAACGCACTTGCTGCGTCCAGGCTTTTTCTTCTCTATTTAGTGTTGCTAGGTTTTTGCTTTTTTTATAATTTTTATTAAATTTGATGCTATAAGCGAAAGTTTTGTTGGTAATAACTACGAAACATACTGTTGTAAAATATTCATTACGCAACTCTGAATTATTTAAAAAAATACGTTTAAAAATTATGTTTTTCCTTTTCCAATTTCACCATTATAAATGAATACATATGTCTTTTCGATAAATGAAATAAAATGCGGATATAAAATTTTCAGACTCTATTCCCTGACATTACACTATTAAAATAATAACTAATAGTCTGACTAATATATTAGCATAGGGTCTACGTTGTTGATTTCAATTAAGTACTGTCTTCCTTTAGTGTCCAACTGCAATAAACCAGTCTCAATTTGGCTTTTGTTTAATGCTACATCTTTATTGAATAATGGGTGATTCTCGAATTACACTTGATTTTCTGAAAAGTTTATTTAAAAATGTCGATCCTAAAATCTGTGTTGAGAGTTATGAGGTGAGTAAAACGGATTTTTTATTTCTGTTTTAAATAAAGTGTTTTTAAATAAAGTGCGTTATGGTAGCGTATTTTTTATAGAGAAAGAATACGCATTTTCGTCACTTTGACATTTTCTGAAGAAAAATTATAAAATGTTCAAATTAATTTTTCTCGCATTTCTTAATCTTTTTACGTCTAGAAAGTTTAATCGTTGTATGTAATGTTTAATAGATTTTATTTACCACACCATATTTTGGTTTGAGCCCTCCTCTGATCTCCAGTTGCACCCAAAACTTATTTCAATAAATGCTTATGACTTTTTTCTTTTAACTTTGAGATTTTCATTTTGGTATGTGAAATTCGTCTTACAATAGAAACCCGCAAATCATATTTGACCACAATAGCTTTGTTATTTTTGGAAATACAAAATTATCCGAAAGAAAATTCAAAATTCTCTAGAACAATGGGTCCGATTTTCCTGGCTCACGAACTTATTTAACCAACTTACAAAAAGAAATGCACTTACTAGACGTAATCAATGGCACATTACTTTTTGAGTTATCGGTGTGATTATATATATATATATATATATATATATATATATATATATATATATATATATATATATATATATATATATATATATATATATATATATATATAAATATATAAAGGGTGTTACTTAATGATAGGGGGTAATTTCAGGAGCGCGGTCCTTAGCCAAATTCAAGTAGAAAAGTTAATATAAACATGTGTCCTGAAGAGTCTGGTTTTCAAGATACAGGGTGTCAAAGTTTAGAAAAAAATTGGTTTTTTATTAATATATTGATGATCGTTTTGTCCATTTTGTTGAAATCTGGCAGGGTTATTCATTGTAATAAGACGCTAAGTTGGCACTAACTAAAAGATAATTATAAGTTCCAGTGGCGTTTCGGAATTGACTAAAAAAATGCACGCTACTGAGTTGGTTTTTTTAATTTTTTTTTCAGATTAAACACCTAAAAATACAACTTTTTTGTCTCTTAATATCTCTTCGTATATTACATCCTTTTCGAGGAAAAAAATAAAAACGACTTCATTGCATGTGGAAAAAGTGTTAAAATAAAATCAAGTTAATTGTGATCGTTCAGAATATTTATTTCTAAGCCATTTTTTAAAATTTAACAAATGAAAAGTAATAACTATTTACAAAAAATGTTGGAAATGACTACCTCCCGCTTCTATGCATGCTTGTGCTCTCCTTTTGTTTGAGCGACGAACTGTTTCGAAAATTCCATTAGTGTTACATATGGTTTCACATCCGCCAATAATTATATTCCTTAGTTGTTCTTCTGTCTCGATTGGTGTAACATAAACTAATTGTTTGAGGTGCCTCCACAAATAAAAATCTAGGCTGTTTAAATCAGGCGATCTAGGTGGCCAGAATTGTGGTCACGACCTATCCAACGAATTTGGTAAGCTCCATTCAAATACTTACGAGCCAATATGCTAAAGTGGGCAGGAGCACCATCATGCATGAACCAATGATGTTGACGTAAATATAAAGGGACATCTTCAAGAAGCAGAGACAAATCATTTTGTAGAAAATGGCTGTAAGATTGTCCGTTACTGCTGGAGTTCGACTTGTACGAGGTCTTCCGTCAGAGGTATTACGTTTAAAACTGCCAGATTCAGTCAGACGACGATGAATGTTTATCAATATTTCTCTACCTGGAAGGACACGATCAGGATACCTTTCTTGATAGAGCCGCCGGGCCTCCGCCGAATTACCATTGACAGGACCATAAAGGAAATGCAACTCCAAATTAGAATAGTTATTTACCACGTTTTTATAAGCCAAGTAACCTTTTGACCAGAAGGAAAATAATAACAAACTGTCACATAAAGTCAAAAACATTATGTTCATAATGATAAAACAACGTTTCCTAGCAACGATCACAATTAACTTGATTTTATTTTAACAATTTTTCGACATGCAATGAAGTCTTTTTTATTTTTGTCCTCGAAAATGAAGTAATATACGAAAATATATTAAGAGGCAAAAAAGTTGTATTTTTATGTGCTTAATCTGAATTTTTAAAATAAAAAAAAACTCAGTAGCATACATTTTTTTAGTCAATATTATTCGTGAGAGTGCCCCTCGAGACGCCACTAGATCTTATAATTATCTTTCAGTAAGTGCCAACTTAGTGTCTTATTACAATGAATAACCCTGCCAGATTTCAACAAAATGGGCAAAAGGGTCATTAAGATATTAATAAAAAAACCTTTTTTTTAAATTTTGACACCCTGTATCTTGGAAACCAGACTCTTCAGGACACATGTATATATGAACTTTTCTACTTGAATTTGGCTAAGGAACGCGCCCTTGAAATTACGCCCTATCATTAAGTAACACCCTGTATATATATATATATATATATATATATATATATATATATATATATATATATATATATATATATATATATATATATATATATATATATATATATATATATATACGGTGGTCCAAGATAAGGAAGGTCACTATGGGTAGCAGATACAGACTTGGTTAAATAGAAGAAAGGTTGCGCACTCAAAAGCCCAACAAAACGACGGTTAGACATCTCAGATTTTTTTTTTTGGTTTTTGAGATATTTTGAAAATTTTGGATTTTTCGATTTAACATATTATTTTTTTCTGGTCTTAATGGTGGACCTACACCAATAACGATGACACTTTACCACATCAACTTTTCATTTTCTTTAACATAGCATTGCGAATTATTGAATCCAACGTTTCGTCTTTACGGGACCACCAACTTTTTTTTAATTACGGCCCTCATTTTCTGATATCATATTCTGAAAGCCATTTTTATTCCAAATTCAGCGATGTCGCACTTTATGATTTAGTACCATTTTAGTCTTTGTTTCGACCTATCCAAAAAAAATCCTATTACGGACCTGTACATAACTATTAAACTTAAGTACTAAACATCCAGCTATATATCAATTAACACTTTATGTTATTTAGGCGTTTAAGAATAATCCAATCGATGAACTGGGACAATAATTTAATGGAATAAACACAGTACAAATAAAATTACATTACCAGAAAGCATAAACATTAAAAAACAACAACAAACGAATACGAACAAAACACTAAATTTAGAGCATATGTTCAAATAAACTTCCACTATTTTCCAAGCACAAATAGCACCTTCTAACTGTTGATTCTAAAACCCTAGTCAACATTTGTGGAGTAATACTGGCAAATGCTTCCAGAACTAACCTCCTCAGATCTTGTTCTGTAGAAACATTTTGCTGATATACATGATTGTTAACGCATCCCCATACGAAGAAATCAAGCGGGATTATAACTGGTGAACGCGCTGGCCGGGCTGTTTTCAAATACGTGCTGATTACCTTGTCTCGAAATCTCCTTAAAAGATACTTCCAAACGGCTCTGGGATTATGCGTAGGCGCCCCATCCTGCTGTATCCAACAGTTGCGAACTATCTCCAGAGGCATGTGATCGAGAGCATCCTTTAAATCGTTTTGTAGCAAATGTAGGTAGCGCTCTAATGTTGAGGTGTGGTGGTAAAGAAACGGTCCTACGATCATTGTACCGAAGATACCAACTCACATATTGAAAGCAAAACGGTGTTGATGCCTCGACGTTTTATTTGAGCGTTGATTGGTTTCAAACCAATAACGAACATTTCTTCTATTGCAAATACCATTATTCGTAATCATGCTTTCATCAGACCATATTATTTGAAACGAAAAATTTGAATTGTCCTGACATTTTCTTGTATACCACTCACTGAATGAGCGACGTCGTTCTAAATCACCTGGTCTGAGTCCTTGACAAATTCTGTACCTGTACGAATGTAATTTTTGTTTTCGTAAAATAAAATGTCCTGTTGATTTTGATATACCAACGTTTCGTTCAATCCGACAGACTGATGTACCGGGATCCTCAGTAACTGCTAACAGAACATTATGTACTGCTTCCTCATTGCTGGACTTTTACCGAGAAACTACAGGTTTTTTTAAAGCACCATATACTTTAAGGTTTGTCACAAATTTGCTAGTAGTCCTTTGATTTGATTTTTCAAAAGAAAATTAAAAATTAAAAAAACTCAATTTTTTATAAACCTAGAAAGTTGAATTTCGGTACGTAGTAAGCTCTTTTCAAAGGCAACATATCCACCGAATCTCATTAAAACGGCTTTGTAATTTTTGGAAAAAAGATCTTTTTTCGAAAGAAAACTCAAAATTTTCCCGGAAAACCTTGTCCGATTTTCCTGACTAACGAACTCATCCAAGCCAAAGAAAGGCACTTGCCGAGTTTCATCGAAATCGGTTGACTATAAAATTTGTAAAGTAATTTTTCTGGTGTTTCTTGACCTTTTTGCGCAGTATTTTTTAAAAATATTTCAACAACACACCACGAGGGCTTACAGCCTAAATACTATCGTACCGTGGGTGTTGACAAGGAGGAAAGAGGCAACTTGTTAATTCTGGACTTGAAAGTTCGGAGGAGAAGGAAAAACATGTGCCGGCAAGGAATTCCACAACTTGGAACTCATCGGGACAAAAGAGCGGGCATAACAAGATGTTCTATTTCTGGTGACCTGGACAGTAAAAGGGTGCATTCGTTCTGTTCCCCTGGTAGATCTGTTGGGGCAGCAGGTGGAGGAACTATGAAAAAAAGCTCCTCTGAGCGGGGCCATCCAGATATCTATAAAATAGAAAGAGATCACCAACGGCACGTCGGTGGGGAAGGCATGGCAGTCTTTGAGAGAGGGTAGGGTCACCTATGAGACGTATAGCTCTCTTCTGAATGAAGTGCAAAATAGCGAGTGTAGAAGCGGCAGCGGCACACCAGATGTGGGAGAAGTATTCGAGGTTTCGCCTTATTTGTTAAGTATATAAAGTATAAAGATTAGCTGGTGAAAAATATTTACGAGCCCGGAAAAGAAAATCTAATTTCTTAGCAGCCACTTCTGCAATTGATGTGACATGTTGGTGCCAATTGAGATTTTGATCCACAGAAATGAAAGTAAAAAGGACTCATTACTTTGAATAGCTTGCTTGTTCATTGTGATAGGTCTAGGACTGGTGTATCTCTTATGAGATAGAAAGCAAGACTGAGATTTGGTGGAGTTGAATTGTACAAGATTTCTACTTTCCCAGTCTAATATTTTTTGGAGATCCACAGAGACAGAACCCTCCCTGAGTCTGCGATCCTCATCTAATTGGGCTAAAGAGACATGCTTAGAATATTGTAGATTTGAGTGGGGGATGCTGTCGTCCACGTGACTGTGAACTGGGTTGGATGTGCTAGAGAGGAGGACATTGATGTGGAGAAGAAACAAAGTAGGGGCTAAAGCTGAATCTTGAGGGACTCCTGCATTAATTGTATACAGTTTAGAGGAATGGCCATCTATGACAACAGAAATGCTCCGGTTGGAGAGGAAATTTGCTGTCCAGGTACAGAGTTTTGGTGGTAGCCCATCGGCCGGAAGTTTATTAAGCAGCGCCGTGTAGTACCATAGACTTATTCCAAGAATGGGTGACAAAGGAAAGGAGGTCGGCAGTTGATCTGCGCTGACGGAATCCATACTGCCTATCGTGGATTAGACTGTGTTTTTGAAGAAATTTTAGTAATTCGGTGTTTATATACTTTTCTATCACTTTAGAGACGACTGAAAGGAGAGAAATAGGCCTGTAGTTGCTAGGAAGCGCTTTGGACCCTTTCTTGGGGATGGGTTGTACTCGAGCAGTATTCAATAGATTGTGTTAACCATTCAAAATATTTTGTTATTGTGACCTCTAAACACCAGTGGCACCCAAACTGTTTTTCTTTAACTGCTTATAACTTTTTTCTTTCAAGTTGGAGATCTGAATTTTGGTATGTGGGATAAGTTTTATACTTATAAACTCGTCTATCAAATTTGGTTGCCATAGCTTTGTTATTTTCGAAGAAACAAAAGCTTCCCAAATTTCATCAAAATCGACCTGTTATTTCTTTAGTTACGAATGTGATATATATATATATATATATATATATATATATATATATATATATATATATATATATATATATATATATATATATATATATAAACATGGGTTTTCAGCGTTCTAGTTAGCGCTGATTTGAATACCTTTTTCAAAATTCGATCAAAGTCGCGATCTCATCAATAGCGTATTTTTCCTACAAAAATTCGCTAATCTGGAAATGGTAGGAAACATGTAAAAGTTTGTCTTAGCCCAGCAGACGCGTTTCATTTATTAATTTCTATTTTTATTGAATAATAAAATAACTGTACACTAGTACATTTAAAACACACATAAAATACGTAACCAGTCAACAAATCAAAAAATAAATAAAATTGGTAGGGGTGTCATCCTTTAGAGAAATTTCATATTATCACAAAAAACATATTTGTTGACCGAAAAATCTTATACAAAATCGCTATCACAACACAGTTATTGCGTCAGGTTTTTAAATATATTTTTTTAAGGATTTAACTTGTTGCTTATGTTGTATTTGAAGCTACCCATGAAAGCGTTTTTAAAATTTCCTTTGAACTCAACAAATAATCGTTGCCAGTGCTTTTAACCATTTGTGGTTCATTACCTAATCTTTTTATTCAAAAAAAATATGGCTAGTAATTGCAACCTCGGTGGTTCACTGGCAAGATCGTAGCCTCTGAATCTAAGGGTCATGGTTTCAAATCAAAGTAGGGGCTCGGGTATTTTCCCCCTTCAGTACATATTTGGTGTAAAATGAACATCTACGGAGGTTCTGGCATCGTGTTTGAGCAAGTTGAATTACCGTAGGTTCGACCCTTGGAAGGGGGCGTAAAGCCATTGGTCCCATGCACCATGCAATGTTAGGCACCTTAAAAATATCTGCCCTTCTTGCAGAAAGGAAAGTCTTCGAATCTTTTCCATTTAGTGAGGTGAAACTGCTCCCTAGCGCCAGTTTTAGGTCATTGTAGTGGCACTGGACCCATGTTAAACATATATATATATATATATATATATATATATATATATATATATATATATATATATATATATATATATATATACAGTTTAAAAAAAAACTTTGGCAATACAAAAAGGTTTAAGCAATTGCTAGTTCTACCTAAAGTAATCATTAAGTTTTCACCAATTATTTTACTTTAAATCAAGCAAAATTTTTGTGGTTTTTATAACAATTTTTTATGGTTTTCTTTGTAGGAATCAGCAGGTTCAGGTAGAGGTGACAATTACACATCATCTTTGTTCAGAATTCAAGTGAAAGGACACTACGTATATGAGAATCAAGTTGCTATACTGGAACCATGGGAAACATCAATTATCTACAAGTGTTTGCCAGAAAATTCTGTAAGAAGAGAAGCCTTTAAAAGTGAGAAGTTGTTTAAAAATGAAGTTGCGTTTTACAATAAAGTCATACCATTATTCAAAGCATTCCAGGTTAGTACTGCACTAATTTTTAAGTTAATGTCACCAATACATAATAAAAAAGTTCAGGACGCAGCAAGTGGGTTATGGTCAGATATCCACCAAATTTCATTAAAATAAGTTGGCAATTTTCGGAGAAAAAAAAATTTTCGAAAGAAAATTGAAATTTTGAATAACTCAATTTTCACTCAAGGCTGTAATAGCTTCTATAGTCATTTTCTTACAGGAACACCACAACAAATTCGAAGAAACCAAATTTTCAGCGATACCTAAATGTTACTTAGCCGAGGATGGCTTAATTATTCTAGAAGATCTAAGGACTAGAACTTATCAAATGGCCGATAGAAAACTGGGATTAAATTTGTCTCAAATAATGGTGGTTTTAGAAGAACTTGCTAAATTTCATGCAATTTCATTAGCGATGAAAATCGCCGCTCCTGAGGCTTTCTACTCATTATTGCATGAAAGTGATGGTATAAATGAAGAGCTTTTCATCGAAGAAAATGAAGAATGGTACAGGGAATATTATAAAAATGTTATACAAAACGTTATTAATTTAGTAAGTAAATTATTACATTTGCATTCTTGTCATATTTCAATAATTAATATAATAGCTTAAATGGATCTAGCAAATACTCTGATGCAGTGTGCGAGACAAATATGAGACACACATCAATTTTGTTTTTAATGGAAGTAATTTTTGAGTTACACCCATTTTTTTCTCCCTCAGGGCTCGTCCGCTGCTTTGCCGCCCTGATGGCACTGCAGCCCTTGGCCTATTGTGCATGCCCTTAGTCTCTTCACTCCACCCATTCCAAAATCATTGTGCCTTGAACCAGTCTGCACAGCGATTGGTAGGGTGAAGTTTTATATTGCTCTGTCTCCGGTCTAGACTGACCATAGATCAGTTGCCTTTTGCGGTCCAGAGCTTTACACTCGCATAAGATGTGCTGGGCTGATTCCTCTTCCTCGCCGCAGAGTCTGCATGCGAGGTCCCCCTCGAATCGCCCCATTTTATGCAGGTGTTTCTTGACGGTCATGTGTCCCGTCAAGAGACCTGTTATATTTCTTAGCTGTCCTCTGTTAAGATTTAGCAGCTCCACAGCCTTCTTTGAACTAGGTTCGTCAATTATTGACTTCCCATGTCTGAGCCCTGTACAGTCTGCCCAGTACACCTTGTGTTGGTTTCTGACCCAGGACTTAATGGCTCCCTTGGCAGTGCTCTTTGTCACGCCCAGAGCCGGTTATAGTCCCATAAATGGTTATGTTGACCCTCTCTTCGCGAGACTGTCAGCTTCTTCATTGCCTTTGACCCCCGAGTGACCCGGTACCCAGATGGGGGTGACCTCATTCTGCCCAGTCAGGTCGCTCGTCTCGTCTCGGAGCTCACTCACCAGCCAGGAATTTACCCGTGGGCTACTTAAAGCCTTAAGGGCTGCCTGGCTGCCTGTGGCTATGGGGATCCGCTTTTTGGTGTAGCTCGTCCTCTTGTTCTTCCGCACACAGTGCAGGATGGCGTACATTTCGGCCTGAAAGACCGTTGAATGGGCTCTGAGGGCAATACTATGACTTACCCTCGGTCCTTCCGAATAAACACCTGCCCCCGTCCCACGCTCCCCGCCGGATCCGTCCGTGAACCAGACGAGCGCGTCCCGTGGTATGCCCGGCGTCTCCTCCCGCCATGCCTTGCGGTCGGAGATTTCCACTGTAAAGTTGTTTTCCCTGCAGATTCGAGGGCTCGATAAGTCTGACCTCATTTCAAGCATGGGCCCCTTCACGATCTCCTGAATTTTGCAGTGGCCCCTGAAGCCTGGGTTGATCTTCAGTCTACCATTGCAAGCTAGTCTGTATAGTCCTAGCCTGGCCTCCCCCAGAATAACTAAGTGTAGGGGGGGGGGGGGGGGGCAGATCCAGCAACAGCTCCATGGCAGCTGTTGAGGTTAAAGACATGGCCCCTGTGATGCCTAGGCAAGCCATCCTTTGGATCTTGACTAGTTTTTGTTTGGCACTGGATTGTGTCACCTTAGGCCACAGACCAGTGCCGCATATGTTAACGATGGTCTGACCACCCTTGTGTACAGCCAGTGGACCATACTAGGTCTTAGTCCCCACGTTTTTTTCATATAGTGACGGCTAAGGTCATGACTGCCTTACGCAGTATTTTTCCAATGTGATCATTCCAGGTTAGCTTAGAGTCCAACACGACCCCAAGATATTTTACCTCCCTGGCGATTGGAATGCTTCTACCGTATAGAGTGAGAGTTCTGTGACTGTCGCACTTCCTCCTCCTCGTAAACGGCACGACGGTTGCTTTCTCGGGGCTCACCCGGAGCCCTTGACCAACCGTCCACCCTTCCACCACTTTCAGTGCAGTCTGCATGCGGTCCCACACTGACTGTGTGACCTTTCCTCGGACTATGATGACAATGTCGTCCGCATAGCCCTGTACCTCATACCCCCCCTCCCGAGAGCCTCCCCAGCAGGCCGTCTACGACTAGGCACCAGAGCAAGGGAGACACAACGCTCCCCCGCGGACAGCCCGCCGCCACCTCCGCCAACAGAATCCCTCCCACGAGTGAGGTGAACACCGCCCTGTCTCTGAGCATGGAACCGATCCACCTGTATCAGGTCTCCCCTATTACACGCTCCCGGACAGCTGCCAGAACCGATCCGAACGAGGTGTTGCTGAAGGCCCCCTCTATGTCTAGAAAGGCCCCCAGCGCCACCTCCCTGTTCTCCAGCGTATTCTACAGTTTCAGCACCAATTGGTGCAGTGCTGTTTCTGTTGAGAATCCTGCTCTGTATGCATATTGTCCGCAGTGTAGAGGATGTGCTTCCAGTACACCGCCCCTAATGTGCCGGTCGAGCAGTTTTTCCACTGTTTTTAGCAAGAAGGAAATGAGACTTATTGGCCTCAGGGACTTTGCCTGGTCTGTTGGACGCCCAGGTTTAGGAATGAATACAAACCTGGCCAGTCTCCATGCCCTCGGAGTGTACCCCAGAGCCAGGCTGGCCTTCATAATGAGGGTAAGCACCGGCGCCAGTATATCTATCCCCTGTTGGAGCATGATGGGCATTATTTCATCAAATCCCGGCGATTTGTATGGCTTAAAGCTGTTAATTTGGTTTTCTATTCATATTTTTGCAATTTTTTGTTCAATTCTTTTAATTAAATACATTGTTTAGCCTTTGTATTTGTAATTTTGTTTACCTTTGTACTTTTGGAATACCCTCCCCAAGAAAAAACCTATCTACGCTTTTGGGTGATAATATAATATGCGTCTAGTTTTTATTATTCCATCATATCCCTTTTTTAGTTTTAAGTAATTTTTTAATCAGATTTTGAGTTTACTTATTTGAAATTAAATGTTTTGTTTTATCGAAGAAACAAAAATAGGGTGAAAATTGTCATCTGAAAAAAAACCATAATATATTCAAAAGTCATTATAATAAAATTATGAATTTGGTTACAAACTTTATACACACACACACACACAAACACGCGCGCGCGCGCTCGCATACACGGTACGTTATAAAGAATTTAGGGGTCAATTGCTCTTAAAAAATCTCGTAATGATTTTATCTATATATACTATACTATAATACTATTTTCTTTGTGTATTCTAATTTTATTTCTTCTTAAAGGTGGATAACAGTCTGAAAAACGATGACAGAAAAAACTTGTACTTGGAAAAATTTACGAGATTTGCAGATGAATCTTTCTTCAGTAAAATGATTGCAATTATTAGAGAAAGTGGACCTTTAGCAGTCTTATGTCATGGTGACTGTTGGACAAATAACATTATGTTTAAAATAAATAAATCAAATAAATTGCAGGTAAAGGCATGCATATAAATAATAAAACATTATACTAATTTCTCTGTCTGACTTTAACAATTAACTCACAAATTTGAGAGATTGTGTACAGCGTGTGATTTATTAATAGACGAAGATAGCCGTTATCTAGCTCTTGAGATAACACTCAGAGTTGAACGTCCGATACGTGGAAGCGCTGTGAATATGCCTGCATCCTTCCGTGACTCATTTCGCGAAGCCTATTTTCCTGGTTTATATAACCACCTCTCTTGAATTGACTAGACGTTATGTGCCTCTTTAATGGACTTTTTTCACTTCCTGACTACATGTTACTGAGTGGTTCAGCCCAAATTGTTTTGCACTCGATTCCTGAGGTCATCATTTTGTCTTTCTGGTCCAGTCCTTAGGATATGTGGTGTTGCCCCTGGCCCGCTTGCCTGAATTACAGCCACTGAAAGTGCTGTTAACATCTCCATCGGGCCCCTTGTCTGCTTTTCAGGGACCCTCGTCTCCGCTTTTCAGAGATTCTTGCCTCATGGGTTGAGCAATTTGCAGTGTACAGTTGTACTACGAGTAGCAGGGGAAAATATGCCCACTCGAGCCGAGCCCTGCATTCTAGTAAGACACTAATACCTAATGGTGTGTCTGGTGCGTCAACCTTCGGTACCTACATTGTCTTATTTTTTCTAGGAAGCGAAAAGACATGTCAGTGTCGAGAAGGAAACAATAGATGGCCGGTATTAAAAGAGTAGAAAGAGTGGTCAGATAGGAAAGATTAAAAAAGGAGCATGCAACCTCCGTGTCTAGTTTAAATAAAGACATGCCTATAAGAAAATGCCCTTCTCATTTTTCCGGACTGGAAACCGGCACCACGGACGCCGTCGCCCTCCATAAAGAGCGGCAACACCCCCTTTCTCTGTCAGAGTTATTGACATGATGTAACATATTATATAATACCAATAAGTAATGACTTCTTAATCAACCTAGAAGTAATTCATTGGATTTATTTATTTTATTTATCGTATGGCTGCACATGTCATAAAACACATAAAAGTGTACAAAAAGAAATTACAAATTATTCTAATTTACAAGCACATATTCAAATTTGATACATAGTCAATTGAGGCGTCAGTTGCCACCAGGAAGTCGTCAAAGTTTCCCTCATATGCTGTATTTGGGCATTCCATCACCATATGTTGGACGGTCTGCTTTTCCATTCCGCAGTCACACCTCGCAGATTACGCCTACCCCATTTGTATAGTGAGTCCGCGCATATGCCATGGTTGGTGCGTATTCTGTTCAGTGATGTCCATATTTTGCGGGCCTGTTTGAAGGCAGGAGGTTTCATTCTTATGCACGGAAGATTTCTAAGTTGAGGGGGGCAGTTGTCTGTCCATTTTCGCTCCCAAGAATCTATGGGTGTGTGTTGTGGCGCAGTAAAGTATCCTCGAAGTAGACCTGGAGCTGTCTATTCTCTGCCTTGTTAGAGAGATGGAAGCACGCCGTCTCTGTTTTATTGGGGTTTGGCCGCAGTCTCCATTTACGAAGTCTGAAGAGAGGACAGTTTCTGTTTCTTCAAAGAGACGGTGTTGTGTGGCCAGGACCCAGTCATCCGCGTAGCCGAACTTTCGAGATCTAGTTTCAGGCATGTCGGAGATATAGAGGTTGAAAAACAGTGGGGACAAGACAGATTCTTGGGGAAGACCGTCATTAAGTGTCCTTGAGGAACTCGTTTTGTTGCCCAGTATGACCCGGAAAACCCTACCAGTAAGCATGTTATCAATAAGTTGCAGGGTTTGTTTGCATGGGACTGTTTGATAAAGTTTGTAGAGTAGTCCATGCCTCCACACAGTATCGTAAGCTGCAGAGAGGTCCACGAACACAGATAATGTCTTCAGGTTATCTTGGTAGCCTGATTCAATATGGGTTCTGAGTGACATGATCTGATCTGTGCAGCTTCTCTCTGGTCTAAAACCGGCTTGCTCGATGGGGACCCTTTTCAATATATTGCTTCCGATTCTATTATAAAAAAGTATCTCAAGGAGCTTATAGACTGCGTTTAGTAGCGCTATTGGGCGGTAACTTTTCGGGTCATCATTCGGCTTTCCTGGCTTGAGGATAGCGATAACTCTGGACCTTTTCATTGTGCTTGGAATGGTTCCCTTTTCCATGATGTTCGTGAAGAATTGGGCTAGCCATTTTATTGTATATTTACCGCTGTTCAGGAGAAATTCTGGATGGATTCCATCAGGCCCTGGTGCTTTTCCCGCCTTCGTGTTCCTCAGAGCATCTGCCACCTCATCTACGGTGAATGGGCGTGAGAACTCGGTTTTTTCCTGGCTGTTTGCTTTTAGGGCTTAAAGTTCATGTTTAATGCGAGTTGAGTGGGTTCTGTCCCGTGGTGCTCTACGTGGGAGGCAATCCTGTCTGGATGTATTTCGGGGTCATTTTTTGCGATTTTTTGGGCCCTCGCCGAGCTTTCTCAAGAGTGACCACGCTTTCCTGCTGGATTTTTTGAAGTCTAGGCTGTTGACTGTTTCTGTCCACCATTCTTGGCGGGCTATATCCAGTCTGTGCAACAGTCCATCAGCCATTTCCCTGTCTCCGCTCTCGAGAAATGCCCTGTACCGTTCCTCACAGTCATTATTCCATCCTGGTATGTATTCCTTACGGAATCCTCTGGGTATGGTCTTTTTTGCTGGTGGGATCCAGCCTATGCATTTTTCGAGTCTGTTAGAGTAGCTCTCCCAGTCGGCTTTCTTAAAATTCCATCTTGGTCGTGGAAAGGATGTGATAAGTGGGATACATATGCCAATCTCTATAATAGCCGGTCTGTGCTGGCTATGAGGGAAGTCTGCCAGAATTCTGCGGGTTGCTCTTAATGGTGTATTGTCATCGTTTGTGCTTACAAAGCATAGATCAGGGTTGTACTCCTGATTCCATGCTGCAGATTTGAAAGATCCCCGTTGTTTAGCGTCAAACACCAAGTATGCATTATTAACATCTGCCCAGTTCATTAATATTTCGCCATTGTAGTCTGTATTCCTGTATTTCCACAGCATATGGTGGCTGTTGAAATCTCCCACATAGACAGCTGGGTGGGGTGAGGTAGGCAGGTAGTCAGGTGACCAGGTGATAGCGGGAGGTTTATATATATTGCTAATGTTTATTTCTCCTACCCTGATGACTACCTTGTGGATATTGTTTGAGCTAGATATTTTACATAGTTGGGCATGTTCGATAGATGAGCGAACGTAGGTTGTGACCCCGTAAGCATGGTGGTATTTTGCCCCGATGAGGTCGTACCCCGGTATCCTGCCTCTTTTGGCAAGCTGGTCCTCGTTTTCCGTATGGGTTTCTTGTATGGCAATGACGTCAATATCGTTACTCACTAAGACTTTATGAATGACTTGGCACTTAGCCCAGCTTATTCCTTCTATATTTAGTTGGCAGATCCTGAGACTTGGTCCAAGATTTCTTGTCGGTAGGTCCTGAGGCGGACCGGTTGGATTAAATGTCGCGTCAGACATCATGTGCTTTAGCCAGGAGATCACAAGATTGTCCGGCTGCCAAGTTTGTTAGCTCTTTAGCGTTACCCAGGGTGCACCACGAGGAGGCGAGCTAACTTTGCACCCCAATTCATTGGAAATCCATATAAATGAAGCTGAATATATTTTATGTGAGATTATTAATAATTAATTAAACTTAATTCAACTGTATAAAAAATTGCCAAACAAAGTTTCCAATTATTTCCAATGATGGAAAAACCACGTGTTGAAATTCACATTGTTGTTTGAATTGTTTGCATTGCATCAGGTATGCAAGCCATCTATGGTTTTAGATCACTAGTCCAACATAGTCGTTATGTCAAGGTAAAGGTAGATATTACTATTTTGAATGTAAACTTGTTATTTTTAATTTTACAAATACCCGGTTAACTATAATTGCCCAACAGAATTAAACGAAATTTTAACTAAGTTTAACAAAAAAATAAATTTTTAAAATTTCGACTGCTTCAAAACTTGTGATGAGTTTTATTACTTTAACTGAAAATAACCAGGGCGATGAAAATCAGTGCGGATTTAGACTTGGCCAAAGAATTAAAGAAGCGGTGCTTAAAAGTGCACTTAAAACAATGGGAGAAAGCAGGATTGAGAAAATAGAGAATACGCTTATTGATTTTGTAGAGCCGTAAAAAGCATTCAATTATGTATATTGGAAAATTGTTTCATATTATTAGAGCTAGATAGTAGTGCAGAGATATACGCACTATTCTCAGTCAATACAAAAATCAAAGTAACCGTAATATGTGTACAGGCTGTCCAGAAAGTAAACGGACAAACGAAAACAGCAGATTCCAGAATTTGATGACGATTTGACATATATCTTTTTATTTCAAAATGCTTCTTAACCAGGTTAGGGCTCTTTCAAGATGGCGCTTCAACACCAAGTTTTTTCAAATATCTTTAGAACGCTTACACCTAATGAGATGAAATTTTACAGGTAAATTTATCTCAATATATCTAATCGTTAGCTGTAAATTCTGTATTTCAAATACTCGTTTGGGGGGACTAACGGGTATTTTTGACCAAGACTTTTTTATTTGACTTTTTCACATTTTTTTATATCAGATTTAAACACTTAGGAGTTTTTTCTTCGCAAAGGGTACTCTCATTTATTGCCGCTAGTACGCACAGTTTTCGAGAAAAATGTGAACTTTGAAAGTAAATCTGCAATGAATGTCAACAAAGAGAACTGTCATTGTTAGTTTTCCAAGGCCAGCTTTTTGTCTAGGAGACCTGCGTGTCAGATCCTGTCAAACACCTGAGATATGTCGAGGAATATTGCACCTGTAGATTTTTTTCAGTTAAATCTCTTGGGGATGTTTTCGACCACTCGAAGGAGTTGGTCATTCCTGGAATGTTGGTGTCTGAAACAGAATTGCTCGTCTGGGGGGACTTGCTTGACTGAAATGAAGGTGGATAGCCGTTTCTGAATGATTTTTTCGGCTATTTTGCCGAAAACAGGCAGCAAGCTTATGGGCCTGTAATTTTGAGGAAACATCCAGTCTTTACTGGGTTTAAGAATATGACGTCGGCTATTTCCAACTTAGATGGGAAATGTCTTAGCATGGCATTCATAATTGTCACTATAAACACCACTACTGCTTTGCGAGGGAGGTTTTTCAGGGCTACGTTGGAGATTCCATCGTATCCTGCAGCTTTCTTCTTTTTCAGGGGGCTGTATTATTTCTGATACCTCCGCATATGATGTGGGCACGATATGGGGTTTGGGGGGTTTCTAAGCGCCCATCTGGCTTGGCAGTGTGTTTCTCTGACATGGGGCAGATCCGCTTTGTTGTAATTTTGACTGAATTGCAACTCCAGGTGGTCTGCAAAGGCGCTGGCCTTTCCTGCGTCGGTGTATGCGACGCCGTTCAGGCCGTGTAGTGGGGTGGTCGGGGGGTGTTGGGTGCGAAGGGCTTTAGCCATTTGCCAGATGAAGTTATCTTGGGTCGACAGGGTCTGCAAGCGTTCATCGCAGCGGAAGTTTCGGAAATCTAGCAGGGTGGATCTGACAAGTTTTATTAGCCTGTTGGCGTTTCGTCTGTCAGTGGGGTTATTAGTGCGTTGGGCGAGTTGTCGCGCTCTGTTATGTTCTTGTATCAGTTCTCTGAACGAGGCGAAAAAGGGGGCAGATTGTTTGGGACGGAGAAAGGCCTCGATGCGTGTACGATTGAACTTTGGATTTTGGACTGTAGATGATCCACTGCGTTCTCAAGATCGGAGATGCTGTGGATTATCGGAATGGGACCAATGTTGTTTTGGAGGCGGTTTGTGAACACTGGCCAAATGACCTTTGGCCCTTGGGGGGTCAGGTTCGTTGTTGCCGTAGTCGAGCTACATCACGACTGGGTGGTGGTCCGACGAGAGGTCATTGTGAACGGCAATTTCGTGGATTAATGGAACACACTGCCGAAGTGTGATGGCTCTGCTGCTGCGTCAACTATGCAGCTTGCATGGTTGTCGCAGTAGGATTGAAGAATTTTGCCATTGGAGTTGGCGTTACGGGAGTGCCAGTTTGGATGTTGGTCACCATCTATAAAAATGGGTAGATTGGTGTAAATTAGGAGGTCTAGATCGGCTTCTAGAATTCTTTTGCGTGAAGGGTTGTATACTGAGACGAGCTTTATTAGGACTGCAGAGGATGTGTTAACTACGATTTGTGTAGCCTCGATGTTCTGCAGGGCTGGAGTTATGAGTGAGTGGTGGTCGATGTTTCTTTTAACGTACACTGTCGTGTTGCCACCTCTGGAAGTGGTGCGGTCATTTCGGTACAGTGTACAGTTAAGGATTTTCAGGTTTAGTGTCAGACGCATGTTTGTTTCCTGGACTAGGATGACGTCCAGGTTTAGATATCGGGCAAACTCATGAAGCTCTTCTCTTTTGTTTGGGAGTCCACGTGCATTCCAGGATGCAATATGGAGGGAGTGGGGCTTTTTCCTCTGGTTTGCCATTATTTGAAAATTGCTAAAAATTCGGGGATTAACGAAAGTAGGGAGGTCATGAGGTATATTATGTCGGTAGATGCCTGGATGGCTGTCAGAAGCTTGGCAATGACTTGCTTCAATTTGAGGTAGTCAATTCTGCTAAGCAGCGACAGAAGGTTGCTTAGGTCAAAGGTACCGGGTGTGGATGGTTTGCGTGAATGTTGTGGTTTGGTGGGAGGTGTGGTTTTGGTAGTTTTTGGGGACTGATTGGATGTTGCCACTGGCGTAGGAGAAGTCGGCTGGTGAGTCCGTGCCGGCTGTTTTTGGTGGACAGATTTTAAGGCCGCAGCATAATTGGCGTGCTTGGCCTTGTGGGTTATTTTAGTGGGATTTGGGAGGGCCGGGCATCCACGGTAACGGGCCGTGTATCTAGCGGTCTTGCAATTTGAGCAGGATATTGACTCATTTTGCGACCTGGGGCATACTATGCTCAGGTGATTTTGACCACACCTTACACAGCGTGGGGCGACGTGGCGATTGCTTTGGAAGTGCCCAAACTTTTGGCACCTGCGGCATTCGATGGGGGAGGATCTTTTATGTGGTGACTCTACTGTTGTTTGTAAGTCACAGATTTCTTTGAGGTTAATTTCAATTGGCCGGTGGGTGTGCTTTTATATGGCATAAAATGGGTGTCTTGTTTAGTTCTAGAAGCTTTATTCTCCTTTTTTAACTCACAGCGACCGTAAAATTTAAAAAATATATAAATTCGTTAATTTTGTATATTTTCACCGGTGCAATCTAAATGATAAAATTCCGATGTTTGTCTTATCGATTAATATGATTAAAATTATATTTTGTACGGATTTTTCATTTTACACTGGTGGCTTTAGAATATTTATTTCTTAAAAATATCAATTAAGACAATTGTCAAAGTGGTGTTACGGAAGCGAAATTGAATTTTATTGCAATAAAACGGTAGTTTCGTTACACTGCATAAATTACGAAAAAATATTCGGAATAAAAGACGTGGGAAACTGACCAGAGGCAGGCGTTTTCTCCACGATAATACACCTGAGCACACTGCTGGAATTGAACAAATCGCAATTCGGTACTGCGGTTTCGACCAAATTGATCACGCCTCCTATAGTCCAGATATAGCGCTCAGTGACTCCTACCTATCTGGAAATTTGAAAAAGGACCTTCGCGGGCGCCATTTCAGTGACTACGAAGAGTGGAAAGCTGCAGTTTGGGCACACTTTGAGGACAAACCGAAAGAATATTTTTAGCGGTATCGAATTGTTACTGATGGAAATCAGGCAAGAAGAGATGTGCTTTTCGTAAGATGGTGCACTACCACACTTTGCGCGACAAGACGGACACCCTCAATGGAATGTCTGAAGATAGATGGGTTGGTCATGGAGGTCCTGCGAACTGGGTTGCCAGGTTTTCTAATCTGACCATCTTAGATTTTTTGTGTAGAGATTAATAATAAACAGTGACTCGTTCCTTAAGAAATATTCTAGATTGCCCCAGTTAGGGGGAAATCTGAAAATATAGTCAAGTGACTCTGTTCATAGCTATACCCTACTACGTATTAGCTGACCAAGGATGCGGATTCGCCACAACTTTTATCCAGTGTAGATTTTCAACAGCCCAATGATGCATATTAAGTCAATTCACCTTCAATCGAAAGAGCAAAGTGTGGGCTGCGGAACGAAGTACAAAACAACATTACTTGACCACAATTAGTAGAGGCTATCTCACCAGGAAAAATTTGGATTTAAAGTAATAGCCTTTTTCAAAAATGTTAACCGATTTTGAATATCTTGACAATGCTGATGATTGCTAATGAAGATTGCCGTGATAAGGATGAAAATCTTATGAATGCAAAATAGTCAGCACCGATTTTGGACATATTCCAGAAACGTTAACAAGTTGCCTGGAACGAACATGAGGATTTAAAGCAGCGGCTCTCTAAACTTACCGATTTCCCTTGGTTTTTGTTCGTGTTCTTTTTTCACACGAAGATTACCGGTAATGTGTTCTTGATCTTCTAATCGCTTAAATGCCATGTGGTATTTTGGAATGCCAAGAAACCTATAATAATCCAGCATTCTCTGCATTTCCTTCTACCACATTCCAGACTTATTTAGTGGTCTTTTGTAGTTCTATTCCACTATTCTAGGAATGATAAATCGAAATTACAATTCGGATTTGACACCAATGTCACCAGTTCAAGTTACGCAGGTACCATAGTTACTTAAGTAACGCTCAATGGGAGCAGTTAATCAAATTTAAGGCACATCAGTTATTTTTAACTCGTAACCAGGCAACAAATAAAATAAGCGCAGCAATTTTCGATATACTTGTATAGTTTCTGACAAAAAATAAAATTTTCGAAAAAAGTACCTATACCTTCCCATCTGACATTTCAATGTTGCCACCCGTCACTCAAATTGTGGAGATGGGGTAAATGTGAGAGAGAAATAACTTAAAATCTACCCCCCTGTCTCGTAATTATCTCACCAAATTTCTATTAAAATATTTTA
The DNA here is from genome assembly GCA_964006375.1 of Tillus elongatus. Taxonomy (NCBI): domain Eukaryota; kingdom Metazoa; phylum Arthropoda; class Insecta; order Coleoptera; family Cleridae; genus Tillus; species Tillus elongatus. The sequence continues at coordinate 15,350,979 of OZ023269.1, read as the reverse complement.
TTACTACCTTGTGGCACTTTGAAATTCTGCTTTGGCTTCACAAGTGCTTGATGCAGGGGCTTTCGCCTGTCACGGCGTCGTTAAGGAGGAGAAAATTGACGGTAATTTTTATTGGTTTGTGATATTCTTCTAGCGGAAAATCGTCGGGACATACGCTGATACATATAATTTCTATAAAATTTTGTCATTTTTATCTTTATACGTCTATTCGTATAAGGGAATTCATGTTTGGGTTCGTATGAGGAGATGATTAGCAAATTTTTTACACTAATAAACTTACAAAGTTAAGAAACGACAAAAGATTATAGCAGTCGTGTAACGTGCATTTACGTTTTGTCCGCCTACACAGTCATTAAACAAAGTGGTCAATTTCATGAATTGTGTAGGTTGTAGGTATAAGAAAACAACATAACCAAATCTCGTGGGTTTACTATGAAATAATTAAAAATAATCTCGATAAGATAAAGTGGGTACCTACTATGAATTTAAATTTACGTAGCAAAGAATCGAAATTTCAACACTAATAAGGTACTATACACAATTAAAGCATTTTGATTTTTGATTCTTCAATGATTTAATTTCCTTATATTAGTCTAAATGCAAACATGAATAACTAGTATGAGCACCCAAATAATAGTAACTATATGAATGCTCCAGCGAGAGTACATCCAGAGTTATGGGACTAAAGACAGCCAATAAGGAATGCGGAAACTTAAAATCGAAAGTGTGTAGTTAAGAATTACATGATGTTTTTCTCTCAGTGGTTATCCTTCTCCTGATAATTTTTTGTAAAGCGTCTTCAAAGAAATAAATATAATATCAGGATTACCTCAATTCAATGATAAAAGTAAAAGAAAGTATTTCAAATTTCGCCTCCCTGTAGGCTGTTAGCTGAACCCAGGGCTGAATGTTCTCTCGCTATTAATATAAAATATAATACCTATCCATCTATTAAACCGTTCCACGCCCAGCAGTTTATACGAGTGCCAATCAATAACTACTTTTGTTAGGAATGAAGTCGCAAGTTCATCACAAATTTATATTTTATTTTTAAACGTTACTCCTTTAAGATCGTTACACTTTTCCCAGCCATTCTGACATTTCTTTAACTTCATCCATTCATTCATCTGTTGCATTTACCGGTCACCTTCTGACAACAGCTTTGTCCAACTCTTCCACTACCTTTCTGAAAAAACCGACCATCTGATTTCTGAATATCCTTCCTCCAAAGTCACTATTCTTGGTGACTTCAATGTCCATAATAAGGAATGGCTATGAACTTCAAAAACCAATCCACAAGGGAGATCAGCGGAGGCTTTTGCAGTCAGCAATTCTTTAGCCAATATGGTTCAGCAACCTACTTACTTCTCTCGCATCCCAACACACAGCTGAATCTCCTTCTTACTGCCAAACCTGAATGCTATAAGACACAAGACCACTGCATGGTCACTGCTTCCTGCACAATGCAACCCGAGGTCACACAGTCATCACACCCACGTATCGTTTAGCACTACAACTCCGCGAACTGGTACGAAATGCAGGATTACTTTTCATAATTTACATGGGCGTCTGTCTGCTTCTCTCATCCTGAGCCCTCTGATATCTCACAAAACGTCACCGAAATTATCCAAGCTGGCATGGGATTATTTATTCCACGTACACAGAAAACCTCTACAGCCACTCAAAAGCCCTGGTTCTCTAAATCCTGTGACAAGGCCAAACTTGAAAAGGTCAAAGCTCACAAAACGCTTCTACACAATCCCAGTCAAGAAAACCGTCAAGGATTTAACGACGCAAGAAATAGCTATGTCCGCATTCTTTCTGAGGCAAAAACTCGTTTAATAACGACATTAAAAACAAAGTCTTCTCAAGCTGCAACGACAGCAAACCCTTCTGGACTCTTGCTAAATCTATTGAGAATAATTTCTGCAAGAGCACGTTCCCACCCCTTGTTTCAGGGGATGAAATTGTTTCTACCGCCCTGGGCAAGGCAGAACGTTTTGCCTCGTTGTTCGCCGGCAATTCTACTCTCAATCCACCTCCAAATGTTCAACTACCAACAGTCCCCAATGTCGCGCTGAAAATGACAGATATAATTTTCAAAACTAGAAAGGTACGGAAGATGCTCTTGATACCACGAAAGCTTCTGGCCTTGAGGAGATCCCAGTAATTGTTCTCAAAATATGCGCACCAGAACTTGTTCCTGTCCTGAGTCATCTGTTTCAGACATCTTACAATAGAGACATATTCCCTAGTAACTGGAAAACTGCTCGAGTACAACTCGTCCCCAATAAGAAAGGATTCAAAGCGCTTCCTAGCAACTACAGGCCTATTTCTTTTCTTTCAGTCGTCTCTAAAGTGATGCAAAAGTATATAGACACCGAATTACTTAAATTTCTTGAAAAACACAGTCTAATCCACGACAGGCAGTATGGATTCCGTCAGCGCAGATCAACTGCCGACCTCCTTTCCTTTGTCACCAATTCTTGGAACAAGTCTATGGAACTACACGGTGAATCCCAGATTGTCGCTCTAGACATATCCAAAGCATTCGACCAGGTTTGGTACGCAGCGCTGCTTAATAAACTTCCGGCCTATGGCCTACCACCAAAACTCTGTACCTGGACAGCAAATTTCCTCTGCAACTGGAGCATTTCTGTTGTCGTGGATGGCCATTTCTCTAAACTGTATCCAATGAATGCAGGAGTCCCTTAAGGTTTAGCTTTAGCCCCTAGTTTGTTTCTTCTCCACATCAATGACCTCCTTTCTAGCACATCCAATAAGGCCAAACATCGAATACTGCTCCCACATCTGGGGTGCTGCTGCCGCTTCTACACTCGCTATGCTGGACTCCATTCAGAAGAGAGCTATACGTCTCATCGGTGACCCACCCTCACTCAAAGGCTGCCATCCGTTGCCCACCGACGTGCCGTTGGTGACCTCTCTCTCTCTCTTTTATAGATATCTGCACGGGCACTGCTCAGAGGAGCTTTCCTCCATAGTTACTCCACCTGCTGCCCCCAACAGATCTACCAGGGGAACAGAGCGAATGCACCCTTTTACTGTCCAGGTCACCAGACATAGAACATCTTGTTATGCCAGCTCTTTTATCCCGAGAACTTCTAGGTTGTGGAATTCCTTGCCGGCACATGTTTTTCTTTCTCCTCCGAACCTCCAAATCTTCAAGTCCAGAATTAACAAGATGCCTATTTCCTCCTTGTCGACACCCACGGTACGATAGTATTTAGGATGTAAGCCCTCGTGGTGTGTTGTTGATATATAAAAAACTCCTCCAAAAAAATACGATTTGTCAAACTCCTCAAAATACGCTTCGGTCTCGGCGATAACCTCCTCGTTTGAGCTGCATTTTTCCCGAGCCATGTTTTCATATGGGGAAACAGACAGAAGTCACAGAAAGTCAGGTTGGGCGAGTACGTAGCGTAGTTCATGCAATTTGGCCGTGACAATTCCGGAAGGATATCCTGGTGCGTTATTGTGGCCAAACACCAATTTTTTTCCTAGCAAATGGGGCCGTGTCTTTTTCAATTTCTTATCGAATCGGTCCAATAATTTACTGTAGTACAGCCAAAAAATTGATTTTTCCGGGTGAATCTGCTCCGAAGAAGTCATTGACGGTGCCATCGGCCGAAATGACCATGGCTACCATATTTTGGGATTCGAAGGGGAGTAATTCTCATGGACTTTTTACAGAAAGGAAGAAGAAATCCTTTCTGCAAAAAGTCCATGAGGATTACTCCCCTTCGAATCCCAAAATATGGTAGCCCTAATCATTTTGCCTGATGGCACCGTCATTGACTTCTTCGGAGCAGATTCACCCGGAAAAATCAATTTTTTTGGCTGTCGTTTGATATCTGGCGTATAATAATATATCGAGGTTTCATAAACGGTGACGACTCGATGCAAAAACTCCTGAGAATTCCAGTTAAAGAGGTCCAAACACTGCTTCGACATTGACATCCGTATCCGATTGTTGTCCACAGTGAGTAATCGCGGCACCCATCGGGCCTACACTTTTCTCATACTTAACTTATGTCAAATATTGATTGCCGTTCTTTACGACACGCCTACGGCCTCTGCTACTCCGCGCACTTTAGTTAGGTGATCAGCGAGAGTCATGTCGTGTACCTTTTCCAACGATTTTCTTGGTAACCACCTCTGCCGGGCGGCTCCTCATCAAAAACAGATGTACCACCACCTTTAAATTCGTTGAACTAATATATCTCACGGTTGTCATAGATGGTGAAGGGTACCAATAGACAGCATCCAACTTCGCATGTTTTCCCATCCGAAAATAAAAAGTCAATTACGGATCGATATTGCAATTTTTTCATTTTATCGAGAAACCCGAAACACGTGTGATACAATTGGGTGCCAACTCAAGACTAACCAATGTATTTGCTTTTAGGTATGCTTTATAGACTTCCAACTATGTAGATATGGATCTTTAGCCCTGGACTTGGCAAATTTAATCTACTGCTGCACTACAAGAAAACTGAGAGATGAAAATCTTCTGAATCTACTTGATAGATATCATGAAATTTTATGGACAAGTGCTACATCATTATTGGAGAACACGCCACATAAAAACAACAATTTAATGAATAAAAATAATCTGCGAGAGTTAATTTTGAGTGAATTTCAAAGATGTTCACTGTTTGGTTTAGGATTGGCTATTGATATTATACCTATATCAACATGTGATAGTGCAGAAGCTCCTGATATGTATGAAAGTGATGAAATGGAAGAAATTGAACTTGTGCCTGTACCAGTAACAAACGAGCTGTGTTCTACAAAAATGGTTAACTTAATATCAGAGTTAGTTGATCGGGAAATGTTATAAAACAGTGTATGAATTTTATAATTATTATTGCATAGGCGAAACAAATAATAGAGCGCGATTTTATTGATGTTTTTGATTTTAGGATGACGACGCTGTGGCACAATATAATATATAAAGGTGTCCCAGATTAGAGACTATATTGCCTCACAGTTACAAGTGGTTTTAGCCAAAAACTAATATATATATATATATATATATATATATATATATATATATATATATATATATATATATATATATATATATTTATATATATAATATATATATAATAGTCATATGCATTTACAGTGGCGGCTCGTGCGCCTCTCGCATGGGTAGGCGACAGTGCCGCGATTTCTGAATTGCAAAGCATATTCCGCTTTTTATAAAAATTTATATTTATATTTATAAAAATAAGAAAATGTCTGCGCGTTTGTATCTAAATTGGTATTACTTCAATATAGTTAATTTACGCGACGTAGGCCTCCTCCTCCCCTCACAGCCTAACCATAACCCCACCTCGTTTGAAAATGACAGTTACTTTTCATAAATTAAATTTATACGTCTGTCTTTCATTAATGAGAAATAGATCTGTAATGTAAAAAATGGTTTTATAAACCGTGGTTAAAAATGCAAAATCTAAATCGTTCATAAATCTACTAACCTCTCACCCCATTTATGGACTCCGCCGCTAAGCTCGTTTGAACAACGATTTAGTAGGAAGCCACGAGCCACGTATCTGTATTTCACAATTTTTTGGAAAATGACCTCTAAACACCCGACTTTAGAGCTCATTTTCTCCAAATCGACTCTAGCGGGACAGTAATGAGGCACCAGCACTTGCAGCCTAACAGCTTAGTATATGTCTCGACTTTCTTCACGTCGTACAGCAGTACTACTGATGCAGTGGTTGTAAAAAAAGAGAGAGCGAGATCTGATGTTTTCAAGATTCACATGAAATTTAGGCTACCATACTGGCCCGCCTACTACGGTCTCTTATTAGACGGTGTTTTCTTATTAACATATTAACGGGCGGCCCGGATCGTATCGGCACAAATTTCCATAGAGCTGCTAATAAAAGAAACCTTTATCACATTGCAACGAGAAAACTAGATATTTAGTATATTTAAATATATATTTTTCTAATTTAAGTTTTCTAAGTTTCTAAGTCAAGGTATTCAGCGAGTATTCAAGCATCATAAATTTCACCCATATAAAATTCATCTTGTACAACAACTGAATGAAGATGATTTTGATCGGCGGCTGGAGTTTTGTGAAATTATGACTGCACGAATAGCTGATAACGGGAACTTTCTGCTCAATATCTGTTTTTCAGACGAGTGTACGTTTTTATTAAACTCTACAGTCAATCGTCATAATTGTCGTTATTGGGCAGATAATAATCCAAGAAATTTTCAAGAAGTCCACACTCAAACTCCACAGAAATTGAATGTCTGGACTGGCATTTTTGGCGACCTTTTAATCGGACCAATTTTTCTTGATGGCAAGTTGAGTGGCGAAACGTATTTGGTGTTACTAGAAGATATCATTTAACCTCTACTAATTGACATTGTTGAAAATGATTATCGCTATCAAGAAAATCCATTAGTGTTTCAACAAGATGGAGCTCGTCCCCATTTTTCACGTGTTAGCGAGTTTTTGAGCAGAGAGTTTCCAGAACAATGGATTGGGCGTAGAGGTGCTATTGAGTGCCCCCCTAGATCACCGGATTTAACTCCTTTAGACTTCTTTTTACGGGGCCATTTAAAGAGTAGAATTTACGCAACAGAACCGGAGTCTCTGGAAGAATTACGACGACGCATTGTTGAAGAATGCTGTCTAATAACTCCACAAATGCTCCAGAATGTCAGAGCTCGTTTTGAACAAAATTTGTACTTTTGTATGGAAGCTGATGGTCAACAATTTGAACACTTACTTAACTGAATAAACATTTTTGAACGTTTGTTTTTTTAGTTTTTTTTAACGAAAAATTGACTAATTAGTGCATTTCTTATCACAGTGAATGAATTACTTTCTTGCAACTCCAACTGTGAATAATTTTTAAACGCGTTCATAAAACTTCCAAAAAAATTAGTGTGCTGAATTCAGAAAAGAAAGAGCTTTCAAATGATGTAACACTCGACTCATGTTCCCTATTTAAAATATAAGGGTTGTTATCACCACCCTTAAGGGGTTGATTTGACAAAGTTGAGTTTTATGTCAAAACATGTCCCCCTCAATATTAAAATTGACGTGTTTCAGCGTTTCTTAAAAAAAAATTCTCTGGACGCAAAGCGGTCTGTTTCGTTTTCAATGCGTCACCCTATATATATATATATATATATATATATATATATATATATATATATATATATATATATATATATATATATTAGCAGGCTGAATAACTAAGTTCACGAGGAGACTAACCTCTAGAATAAGTCGCGGGTTCGAATCCCTTATGGGTGGTATTCTGTCTATATGTGTATGTAAGCTCCCCGCACAATTCTCAGACTTCTAGGTGCGGATTTTGTGTACTGTGGTGTTATTATATTATTATTCTATATTAAAGCAATAACATTACGTGTATAAAATATTTTACTTAGTTAAGGCACACTATGTAGATTATATTAGATTCTCTTTTTTTAATCAATTTTAATTACTGATTATTATCCTTGCCTGACAATATATTAAAGAATATAGATATACATATGTATTATATGAAGTTTAAAATTCTTTATAAAGCTAGTAGAAGTAACTCATTCTCTTTTAATTTACGAATAAAGATACGAATGTACTATGTAATTTTATTTCACCACCTCATTAGCCATGTTAAAATACCAGTTCTTTTAAGTAAAAAAGAAAATATGAAACAAGTTATATATTATAAATATATCATCACCATCTAAAGCCAATGTCGCCCTGTTGTCGCAACCATGATTCTATCTTCAGCAGCTGTCTTTATTTCATTGTAGCTTCCATATTTCCTCAGTTGTCCTGGGTTTTCCAGAAGTTTTTTCCTTGGTCTACCTCTTCCCTTCTTTCCAGGTATTTATGTGTCCTTCAAATAATGCCAGAAAGTTATTCTGTGTGAGAATATTGTATGTACTTTGCCTTTCGCCTCTCAATTTCTTTCAGCAAGGCTTTTCATTCTCTCACCTATCCCAGCACATTCTCTATTTTTCTGACATATTTACTATTTATAGCAATATATATATATATATATATATATATATATATATATATATATATATATATATATATATATATATATATATAAAGTTCGTATTCTCCGTGTTTTTCAATTATCTGTGTGGCTGATCCCACAGCGTTAGCGCGGATAATCGAGAGTATACTGCAGGGTACCCAGCCGAAAACAAAAATCAAATTCCCTGACATTTCCACGCCTCTCGAGTACATTTTTCATAATACTCTAAATAAAAAACACACATACCTGAATAGTTTTTATGAACAGAGTAAATAAAAATTACGAACAAAAAATTTACATAATCAAAAACATAAGTATGCTTAACTCCGTCAAATTTATAACATAGAATTTTCGAAAAGAAAATTTGAAATTTTTTTATAGAAAAACTTGACATTCATGACTGGCCGACGAAAGAATTTTCGAGTGTGATAGAACAAACCAGAAGTCTCTAGGTGGTGTAGAAACTTTGCAAACCATGTTGTTCGTATATATAAATTTGAATAAGCCTGGGAAATGGGTTCCAAAAGCTATGATTTGCGCCTATTAAATTTTTTTTTGAAAATCCGAAAGTCGTTACCTCTCTAAAAGCAAAGTTTTATTTATGAAAACTCGGTGAAAAAATGAAACAAAGATACTGTTTACATGCACCATATACAAATGCCAAATATTTTGCCCTTTCAACATGATCATAAAGGTTAAAATAGAATAAACACATTCACAGCAGAGCTGTACCCGGCCAATACATAAAACGCATTTTGCATTTTATGCATTCAAGGAAAAACAGTCCAAGTGAGATGTACATATAGGACATGTTTGAGATAGAAGAAGATGCTATTTATGATGTGGCATACGCTGCGTTCATTGGCGGATTTAATTAATATTGGTACCAAAGGTAAGCCGCATTGTTATCAGATATATTTCCCTAGCTATGAGAAAACTATTTACGTGAGAAATCATATAATATATATGAAATAAGAATAAAAAAGCATCTGCTAGTGACGACATTTTACAAATATATAATTTCCAGGTTTACTGAATGATTTCCATGACATTTGAGTAAAATCACAAATTTCCCTGACATTTTAGCGGGTACTTCACATTCCCTGATTTTTCCAGGTTTTTCAGGTCGCTGGGTACCCTGATACTGTATATAAAAATTCAAACGGGCCTTTTATATGGGTTTTAGGGTCCGTAATTCGCGCTCATTTGAAAACATTTTCCATCGTTACTTCTCTATTACCCAATATTCCTAATGAAAACACACTAAAAGCGAACACCACATCACAATGCACAACCGCAGCAGTTCAGGGAAAAAGAAACTGCCTCCCAACCGCTCCTACCCCCAACCAACCAACCATCTTACTCTCCCCTAGGAAATAACAACAAGGTAAAAATGGTACCGATGTTTATGTAATTGTAGAAAATTTTATATACTATCTAAGCTGACAATGGGATAACCTGCAAAACAACAAAGATAAATGATAAAAAATGTGTGTTGCTCATGCATATCTAGTCACATGTTCACGACAACTTTTATTTATTGTCCAGTGTAAACGGGGCTGTATGGAACTTTTTTGATAGCCAGTACTACAGGCGCACTGCACGGAACATTCATTTGTTGTCTAACATTACGGGTACAGTGCACCTTGCAATAGCCACTGCCTAAAGAGAAAGGAATGTAAAAATAATAAATACATCATTTAAAAATATTTGAAAAATTTTTATTAACATAACAAATATAATAATACTTACAACTCTGGATGGACGATATATTTACTTTATTTTAAAATTTAATAAACTATAAAAAACCATATAAATATATTTGGTGAAACGTGATGATAAAAGAAATCAAAAACATCATAAATATTAACACAATTGTAAATGCTTTTGATCACACTTTGATTTAAAATTGTAAAATTTATTTAGCAGAGGTAAAGGTATTAAATTTTCTGTATTTTCTACTTCTTTAAAGACTTGACTTTAAAAATGGTTTCAAATACATTTTGAACGTTTTATTGACTGGTTCTGCATTTAGTGGACTTTTACTTGCTTCTTCAAACAAACGTTCATATACATTTCCATCGTACGCTCCTAAAGTGGAACCTAAAATCTCATCACGAAGGTCAAAACTGTCTACAATGCCAACTGCATTAGGTCTAATTGCAGCAAGTAATTCTTCAAGCCATGATTGTAGGATTTCAAAATCCCTTCCTGTGATGTTACTAAACTGAAACAAAATAATAATAATAATAATAATAATAATAATAATAATAATAATAATAATAATAATAATAATAATAATAATAATAATCCAAAATCCAAAAAGCATCACCCCCGTAGTGCCATCGAGCGAGTAACCCTACCTATACACCAAGGTGGAAGAGGAGTGTTGGATATTGGTAAACAGTTGGACCAGCAGATAGTTAACCTGCGTACATATTTCCATCAGCAGGCGCTTACTTCTGAACTACACAGTGCCATATGCGAGGCAGATGATTCAACACCGCTACAACTAAAAGAAAGTGAGATACGAAGTAACCATCAGACTGATCAGGACAAGCTGCAATCTTGGATGCAGAAGCCTCTCCATGGGCGACATCTGAAAGAGACCTCCCAGGACCTTGGAGAGCATCTTTATAAGGTTATGCAGAAGGCAGTAATACTTGTAGCTGCCCACGCCGTGCGGAGATTCCTGGGAAATGAGGATGTGTCGCGTTGTTGGTCAGGGCCCGATAACTTGGAAAGGGCTCCATCTGAGCTCAGTCCCTTTGGTATCTGAGATACCTGGGATGAGTGAATGTTCCCCTTTGAGGGAGTATGAAAGCCCTTCAGGCTAAAGTCGATAATAATAATAATAATAATAATAATAATAATAATAATAATAATAATAATAATAATAATAATTGTAATATGCTGTCAAGAAACAATACTCAAGTATCAGTAAATGTTGTTTATTAGATTTATGATTTTGCCGCAGTGGATCAAATGAGTGAACATTGTTTTGCTATGTTGAACCAGTGTTGACCTTCTTATGCAATTGTATACCTATGCATTTAGATATTTCTTCCGATTGGATATAAATAAATATGTAAATAAATAAATATCGCCTTTGTTTACTATAATTAATCATTACAATTATTATTACAACCCCACAACCACCTGTAGGATAGAGCGAGTGTCAGACAGACCTATTCACACTCCACCCCAACCGTCAATGGAAACAGGGCACATTAAAATAAACTGTGAAGCAAAACAGTAGCAGAAGAAACACACATCAAGAAAAAGAAAAAATAAATCTCAGGAAAAATCTAAAATTAAAGAAAATGCCTAAATGTCCAAAAACTCACAACTTAAAATAAAAACTAAGAATTAAACCACCCAAAACATCTCAGCATTGATTTTTTTTTTCATTTCAACAACACACCACGAGGGCTCACAGCCTAAATACTATCGTACCGTGGGTGTCGACAAGGAGGAAAGAGGCAACTTGTTAATTCTGGACTTGAAGGTTTGGTGGTTCGGAGGAGAAGGAAAAACATGTGCCGGCAAGGAGTTCCACAACTTGGAAGTCCTCGGGACAAAAGAGAGGGCATAACAAGATGTTCTATGTATGGTGACCTGGACAGTAAAAGGGTGAATTCGCTCTGTTCCCCTGGTAGATCTGTTGGGGGCAGCAGGTGGAGGAACTATGAAATAAAGCTCCTCTGAGCAGTGTCCGTGCAGATATCTATAAAAGAGAGAGAGAGAGGTCACCAACGGCACATCGGTGGGCAAGGGATGGCAGCCTTTGGGTGAGGGTAGGGTCACCGATGAGACGTATAGATCTCTTCTGAATGGAGTCCAGGATAGCGAGTGTAGAAGCGGCAGCGGCACTCCAGATGTGGGAGCAGTATGCGAGGTTTGGCCTTATTTGTGAAGTATATAACATATAGAGATTAGCTCATGAAAAGTATTTGCGAGCCCGGAAGAGGAAACCTAATTTCTTAGCAGCCGCTTCTGCAATTGATGTGACATGTTGGTGCCAATTGAGATTTCGATGCACAGAAATGCCAACAAGTGAAAAGGACTCATTACTTTGGATAATTTGGTTGTTCATTGTGATGGGTCTAGGGCTGGTGTATCTCTTTTCTCCAGTCTAATATTTTTTGGAGATCCACGGAGACAGAACCCGCCATTAGTTTGCAATCCTCATCTAATTGGGCCTAAAGAGACAGGCTTAGAATATTGTATATTTGAGTGAAGGGTGCTGTCGTCCGCGTAACTGTGAACTGTGTTGGATGTGCTAGAGAGGAGGTCATTGATGTGGAGAAGAAATAAAGTAGGGGCTAAAGCTGAACCATGAGGAACTCCTACAACAATTGGATACAATTTAGAGGAATGGCCATCCACGACAACAGAAATGCTCCGGTTGGAGAGGAAATTTGCTGTCCAGGTACAGACTTTTGGTGGTAGGCCATAAGCGACTGAAATGAATATTGACTTTATTTATTTTATTTTGACTATAAAATTCTATCAAGTTGTCACAATTATTGTTCGCATTTTGAAAAAAATGGGCAAAATAATCAGCTATTTTTGGTGGGTCAAAAATGTGAGATGGCAATTGCTTAGAAGAGCCATGAACGTTGTTCAAAGCTTTCTGTGCCTGCCAAGATTTACGTGAATTATTCCGCAACTCCATTGACTATAGATATCCCCCCTTTTCATTTCTAACCATCATGAGTGTATAATTACGAAGGTCTTTAGAGGCTTCACAGGCTGCATTTATAAGAGTTGCTTTAAATTTTTATAAAGCATTATTCCTCTGCTTCATTAACAGATTGAGATTATCTGTCTGCCATAGAGCAAGGGGCTTTGTTACTCTTCTCTCCAAAATCTATGCATCTTTATGAAACAGACTCAACATTAATATATTAAAAACATACTTTATGAAACAGACTCAACATTAATATATTAAAAACATACAACTTGTTGTCAATATCAATTTTTCGTATCAAATTATGCCAAGGTAACTAATACCTTGTTATGTATAAAAATTACAAAGAAGTTTTAAATGTTAAAGTTACAAACTAAATGAGACTTCTTATTCTACATATATTTACAAATATTCAGTTTTAGGAAATTACTTACTCTAAGCAAGTCACCAATAGAACGCAGAGCAGTATTAACAGCATACAGTTCTAGTAAATGAACTAACACCTTTTTTAAACTGACAGATACATTCAACCTTTTTACAGTATCAGCATAGATCTGCACAAGGACTGCACGACCATGAGCATCAGCACATTGGACCAATTCCACTGACGTCTCATTCCATGCATCTTCTTGTGATCTACCTCTTCTTACTCTATCATCGATATGATGTGATGCCAAATCAATTTTGCTGGAAAAAATAATACCATAAATACATGAGCATACATCTTATAACAAAATATGACATGAATAAATATATGTAAGTGAAAAGAACTGCCGAGGACAGCCATGGTTGCAATAAGGTAACATTGTGAAGATAATAGCAACATACGTGTATCCAGTGGCCCATAAAAAACTAAACAAATGGAGGATTAGCAAGTAAAATGAAGACACATGAAAAACACTAGATAAATTCCATGTTGTTTCTGATAAGGAGATGTATGATACCAATTTAAATCCCCGAATTTATTTACATTAGCCTATGTGTAGATTTCGTAACACTTGTGTTTCGTTACTGCTTTTATTATCCAAAATAAAAACGTAAGAGACCTAATTAATAGCCGACAATCCAATATCTGTAAGGCAATTCGTGTTTTATTTTCAAAAATTATTTGATGAAAAGTCGCCAATGTTTAACTACCCTGAACACCGTACTGCATTTTAAATGTGTATGTCAAAATTCAATATATGTTTGCCATTGGAAACTACCTCGCATTATTACTGAACAAATATTTCCAAGAAATAAACAACGTTGCTACTGGCTCTGTAATTTTCCGATCGGTGATGTCACCCAACGACTGTTTTAAAACCGTTGAACAAGTTCCTGGCAAGACCTTCAACTCTAGACACGGGAGGTGAAATGTCAGGAAAGCAGGGCGAGAGCTGAACGACACCGAGCGTTACCTCGCGGACTCTCAGCCTGGCGTTCGTAGAGTAAACACCCTTCAGCTTCGGTGGCTATTAAATTATCTTAAAACGGGGTTCTAATGTTCTTTCTGTTATCTGTACTACCTAATAATTATTGTCAGTGATTGTTCGGAGTAATTCAAGTGATTTTCGAGTTTAATTAAACATCGTATTCAGCATAAAAACGCGAGCTAACTCGTGATTCTTTGTTCCGAGCTGTTGATTTCTTGCCGTAATCAGAAAGAATTTTTGGTTATTATCGAAGCCAATTGGTAGTGAATTTTACTTGAGCAAATTCACGTTTTAATTGCGATTTGCAAAGTTTCCATCAAGCGAATTCAGAATATCGACATAGGTGTAAAATGGTTTTATAGTATTGGAGCAATAACATCCACCGGCCCAATAATCGCTGATGGGAAGTCCCAGTCGTTTTCCCCAGCTTTTCCGCTCTTATGGGAATCTGGAATCTGTGTCAGGCACTCATAATTGATCCCACTTGGAAAGCATCTTCACAGGGTCATCGGGTAACCTAATACTTAGATGACTGGTGAGTCTAAACAAATATTTGCTCCGAATCAGCAGAATTTTCATGCCGAAATCTAACATCTGAAGTTTTGATAACCTGAACTTTCAAAATCACGTAGTCAAGTTTGAGCTTAAACAAGGGAGGTGCTGTCAGCATAACTATATATTTCCTGTTTAATCTCTAAGATTTTGTCAATTTTTGTAAATGTAAACACATACTTTTTATTTTTTTCAATTGTAATTAGCAAATTTTGTCTAAAATATCTAACCTATACATTCTCTTTAATATCTCTTATTTTTCATAATTAATGTAGAAATTTCACGTAGGATTATATATATATATATATATATATATATATATATATATATATATATATATATATATATATATATATATATATATATATATATATATATATATATAGAGCCTCACTCAAAGAACTGGCCAGTTAATTCACTAGAAAACCTAGCAATTGATTGACAAATGTGAAGTAATTTACCTAATCATTTGTGTTTATGTTTGAGCGATACCCTAAGTAATTAACAATAACATTTAATAATATGCAACTATCTTTATCTTATTGTTTTGGCATATGTATGTAAATTAATAATTTCTTGCTCTTGAAATTCTTGCTGATTTCTATTTGTGTGCAATCAATGTTCATTTGAGATTTATCAATCATTTTATTTCATTGTATTCGCTATTCCAAATTTAATTTATATGAATAAATTCAATATTTTGTTACATTAGCATATCTGTTTAATTGAAGAGAAATTCCTCCCTAGTATCTACTTTCTTTTTGTCGTCGGCACAAACAACTTATTTTTACTAACCATTATCTAGATATCAAAATTTTTATGTAACCTGGCACTAGTCTGGGGCGCCCAGAAATACAGGACTCCAGGCAGTGTCAAGCAAACAAAGGAACAGGATGTGAGTATCAAACTACACTGGAACCTCCTAAAAAGTGCTGCTAATCTTAATAAATTTGATAATCTGATAGATAGCTACTTTAGGGTAGGGTGTTATAGGCAATTGTGACCTCACCATTGAGCAGATCTATATCCACCTGAGGTCAATCACAATACACCACGGTTCTTGTACTTGAAGCTCTTGTTTGAAGGAGGTAACAATTTAGAGAAGGACTCTGATAGTGGCTTATCACATGTTATTTTTGACAACATGTTATGTAACATTGCTCATATTAATGTATGTAGTTTGAGCAACAAGTCTGCACAGCTTGAATTATTTTTGTTTCAGCATAAAATTGATATTTTGTGTGTTACTGAACACTGGGCGACTGACCGTAGCCATCTGGCAGCGATGGCACCTGTTGGCTATCTTCTGGTGTCTGAATACGTACGGAAATCAACTAGCCATGGCGGTGTGGCTATCTTCACATCTGTAAGTTTTCTTAACAATTTCGATATAAAAAATATATCTTATGTAACCCGCTTTGTTTCCGAGGGCGACATGGAGTTATGTGTTGTCTCGGTTAGGATCGCTGACACGACTGTGGCGGTGTTGTCCGTTTACTGCCCCCCTAGAAAGGATAGGGATGTTTTTATCAACCATCTCACATCTTGCTTGTCATATCTGTCTAAAAACCATAACCATCTTATCTGTTGTGGTGCAACCTGTACGGGCTTGTTGCCAATTGGCGCTTTGCCTGTTTAGTCTGCGATAACCTCTCATTTGTGTTTTTTTTTATCTGTTTTTTTTTTGTATTTTGTGTGTGTTTGTTGCAGATATTTCGTAATGGTTTGCACACATATATTATGTTTCTTTTTAATGTATTTTTATAACGAACACATCTGCCTTTGTACAGCAGCTGAGTGGAATAAAACTATCTATCTATCTATTTCACCGAGCAAGTTAGCTATTCCTTTGCATAGCATAGCAGAAAGCAGAATCGATTGATACATGATTTTTGCGATAACTGAATTCTCTTTATACTGGTAACCTCTTTGTTGTTTGAAATAAAAATAACTAAAAAAATCTAAACCAAATTTTCTGACCACCTATTTTGCTCAATTTTAAATAGAGGTGTGCGAACCCATGTTTTGTTCGAACCGAACTATGCACGAACCCAAGCAAATATGTTGCCTCGAACTTCGAACCTCTGAAAGAGCATGTCTAAGGTTCACAGTCGAACTTCGAACTTCTTAGAATGTTAAAATCGAACATCGAACTACCCAAAATTCTTCAGTGTTAATATATCATTTCCTTAAACACAAAATTTAGGAATATTGTACCATACAATATTTGATATGTGAAAGATTCCCATTCTTTTAACAAAAAGGAAGAGTTCGGCAAATTTTGAGGTTGATTAGGTGAAAATGCCTTCTGGTGCTGATCGTTTTGGCTCATGGTGAAATAAGTCATGTTGAAACCAGTATTTTCCAAAGTCAATCTGCAATTATCCTCAAAAATTCTGAAACTTTACGTTACCGATCGCTTTCGAACACTGCCATCATAATGTTGTTACTGAAGAAGGTGTTGGGGGGCTAGGATATATAAGAAAAATAATTCTGTTATTGATAAATGGCTCCGTAGTGTCACAATGTGCCCACCAACTGTCAAAAATATGCATGAGTGAAATCTCCTAAAATTATGCTATCCATTCAATGAGACCGATAACGAGTTTAAAGCGCCGCTACCGAGTTAACGAGGCCGCAACTTCGCTATCTTTGGCAGCATAGAATGCCTGTAAAGTTAAATTTCAAAGTATTTTTGAGCAACGAACTTCGAACTATTTTGGAGAATTACATATTTCGAACTTCGAACAACTTCAACATCGCTAGTGCGAACATATTTTCGAACCGAAGGTTCGGTTCGAGTTCGGGTTCGGTTCGAAATTTCGAAGCTTCGCACACCTCTAATTTTAAACCATTTTGTGTTCAAAATTTGTGTTTCCACCTGTTTATAGCATCCAAGAGTGGTTCCAGCAAATGATCATGCGATTATCAAAGCGTCATTAAATTTAACAAAAAATTATACTTTGACGACCTTATTAAAAATCAAGGTTTCAAACATACCAAAAAAATATGGCAGTTGATTAGGCAAAAAAAGAGCAAGGAGATAACTTACTGCGATATACAACTTAAAATTAACAATGAACTTGTGTAAGATCCTAAATCCATTGGTAATGAATATAATTCTTTTATACAGGTGCTTGAAAATAAATATTTAAATTATCACAGTAGCATGGATATCACTAATTTTGCTTATCCAGCCGATGTCATGCTTTTAAACTCATTTCACTATCTGCCAGTAAATGCCACTGAAATAAAAGCTATAATATCAGGGTTAAAGTGTACTGGTTCGCTGGGGATAGACTGTATACCTACTAAGATCGTCAAGGCTGCTGATGAACAGATAGCTGAGCTATTGGCCTATATAATAAATTTATCCGTTATGCAAGGCCAATCTCCAGACGCAGTAAAAATAGGCATGGTACTTTTGTTATTTAAAGCTGCCAACTCATTTCTAATTGAAAATTATAGACCCATCACAATTTGAACTATAATTACATACGTAATTGAGAGAGTGATGTATAATCGTATTTTGGGGTTTATCACAAAGTACAACATTTTTGGGGACAGCCAACATGGGTTTCATTCAGTTACGCCAACGGACAGTGCTGCCTTTGAATTTGTGAAATATATTAGTAAAGAAGTCGATAAGAATAAGTATACAGCGGCTATTGTCTTTCATCTGTCAAGGGCGTTTGATGCTCTTGATCTGGATAAGGCACATGCTAAATTCTTGCTGTGCTTAATCATAAATGTATAGTAGAAACATATATGTAGACGTACACAAAATTTCTTCAGGCGTACATAAAATTAATCTGGGTGTTCCTCAGGAATCAGTTTTGGGTCCACTGATATTCCTGAGCTTTATTAACGACTTGCGTCAGCATATTAGCTATGGTTCTAGTATTTTATTCGTTGATGACACATCTATGCTCATTTGAGCTGACACAGGTGAGGAATTAGCCGTAAAGACGTAATAGAGCATGTACTGAATTTTCTGACTACTGTTGTGTAAATGATTGGATCATTAGTTACGAAAAGAGAGTTTATATTTAATTTAATACAAAAGCTGATCTCTTAAGAGATAATGTGTTAAAAGTTGGAAGTTACACCATTCGATTTTCACCCTCTGCCAAATTTCTTGTCTTTTACATCGACCAAGAACTTCGATGGGAGGTTCAGATTAACTACGTCTCTTAAGCGTTTAAGCTCAGTGTTCTATGCAATCCTATAGTTGAAACCCACACTAAATCTTAAAAACCCTATGAATGTCTATAGTACCCTTGTTTATTCGGTGTTGTCATATCATGTGTTTTTTTAGGGTGGCGCAGTACACTCTGGCCGAACATTTATACAGCAGAAAACCTGACCCAATTGATGAACGTGGAACCTCCAACAAAACTAAAAAAACTCCAGGGAATGAAGAGCCATCGTTAAAACAACAAGGCAACATTGCATTTAGATACTGTTGATAATGAGTTCTGGTTACTTGGGCATGCTAAAAATAACACTTCAATAATACTTTTACCATATTTACAAACAAAAAATCTTAAATTTGTTATAAAATAATAAAAATATGTAAGTAGTAATATTTACCTAGCTGAAGTTTGCTGTAACGCTGAAATTATCCAATCGACAGACTTTTCAAATGGTTTGATTCTTTGCTTGTTAGCCATATACTGAACAGTCATCAACTTTTGTGCCTCATCTTTATTATTCCACATTTTTACAAGGTATCTGGCTGTTTGTAATAGAAGTACTGTATTTTCTCCTTCGTAAGTACACATCGCTGTTACAAGTCCATATATAGATGGTAAGTTTGATGATGTCATATAACCATGTCCTCCACATGATAACCTACATGTCTCAACAGCTGAGGCGGCATCAGCTGTACATATCGCCTTTAAACAGCAAGCTATAGCATGTAGCTGTAACAAAATATTATTGTGAGAGCAAGTATTTAATTAAAACAACAAAAAATACAATATGCAAATCAGATGTAAACAATAGAAACATAAAAACCACAATTTTTGCATAACAGATATTTTATGAAGGTTAAGGTTACGTTTTGGATCAGGCTCAGGATATTGTTGATGTCTGCAACATTTTTTAGATCCAATTTTCTTAACACATGTCAGAAATAATCGTCCTTCAAACACAGTAACTATAGGCCTGGTCAAAGATTTTAATTTCAAGTATGTGGTAAAAGAACTTCGTTTGAATTTATTAGAAATGATACATTTTCATGTATCGAAATATATACAGTAGAATCCGGGTTTTACAAGTTGCAGATTGAACGAAGTTACCATTTAACAAGCAAATTTTGGTGATTTGAATGAATGGACTTAGGTAGGTTAGGTTAGGTATGAATGTGAGTGGGCCATACCGCGCCCTCCACCGCGACCATATTGTGGCTCACGCCTAATAGTCTATATTTCGCCCAACAAAGCCAGCCTCATGCAGAGGTCGATAATCTTTGTGGGCGAAACTTGATCCAGATCTTCTGGAGCAAGCTTTGTCTTGCCAATGAGCAGGTATCAAGTCCTGTCCGCAGCCGGACAGGAACAGAGTACGTGATCTGCTGTCTCCTCACTCTCCATACACAGCCGGCACTCAGTCTCCTGACCGACCCAAATACGGTGCATGTGGTGACGCAAGCGGCAGTGTCCTGTATACAAGCCGACTAGAGTACTCAGTTGTTGTCTGTTTAACGCTAGAAGCTTTTTAGCCCTTGACTCAGACAGGCCATTTATGAAGGCCTTAGAGTGAGCTAATCCTGGCAGATTTTGCCATTGCTGGCTTGGCATTCTTTCTGTCCAGGTCTTTAAGGTGCGTTTTGCTGTGCATGATGTTATCCCCAGCACCGGTTCTGGTCCAAGAAAGTCCCTCTGGGCACCACTCCTGGCAAGCGTGTCAGCCGCAACATTGCCATCATGGTCCGAGTGACCCGGTATCCAGACCAGTGACACCTCATTACAGCTGCCCAGTTCGTTGAGGGCAGATTTACAACTCCATACCGTTTTTGAATTGCAACGGTAGGAACCAAGAGCATTTATTGAAGCTTGGCTATCTGTATATATCTTTATCGATTTGTGTGTGCACTGGTTTCCTATAGTTTCCCTTGCACACAACTCGATGGCATACACTTCTGCCTGGTGTATGGTTGCGTACTTGCCGAGGCTAGTTGATAGTCTAGCATCGGTGTTGCCCCCATATGCGCCGGCTCCTACTCCCATATTGGTTTTGGAGCCATCAGCATACCAGCAGAGATCAGCTCTCAATAGGGTCGTTTGATTTCGTTCCCAGTCCTCCCTTTCCGGGAGGATGGTCTTGAAAGACAGACCTCTACTGAACTTTGTAGGCATCAAGTCTGAGACCATTCCCAGAGTCTCATGACCCTCAATGTCATCAAGGAGTCCGGACCCTCCCAGACTAATTTCCTTCAGCATGCTGTCGGCCGTTTGTTTTAATCTGTATGTTGTCCACCTCGCCACCCTCTCCAGCCATATGTGAAGAGGTGGAATATTAAGGAGGACCTCCAGAGCGGCTGATGGTGCGGTGCTTATCACTCCCGTTATCATCAGACAAGCTTGTCTCTGTAGATGAGCCAGTTTGGCCCTCGGAATACCACGAAGCGCCTTGGGCCACCAAACTATGGCTCCATATGATATCATTGGTCTGATAACCACTACATAGAGCCAGTACATTTGTTGGGGGTTTGTTCCCCAGTTATTTCCACAGATTCTCCGGCATGTCCACAGGGACAGTTTAGCCCTGCGGATTACATTCTCTAACTGTACGTCCCAGTTGAGCTTCTTATCTAGGGTAACCCCCAGATATTTTGCTTGTTCCGTAGGACTTAGACAATACCAAAGTGTTTCTAATTTAACGACACCGCTTTTTAGGCGATTTCGGTTTTAGCAAGGTAATTATTGAGATACACAGATGTGCGAAAGTAAACAAGAGGGCATCGTCTTTCTGGGAATTTCGTTGCCTCTCTACCTAAGAAATATGACCACACTAGGACTAGGTGCACATGTTTTTTGATTGAGATGTGACACTGGGCAATAAATTTACTATACAGGAAATATTTATGGGTTCTTCCACTCACACAAAAAATAATAATAAAGCTTCTATTACCACTTGAAATAAACATTCGTTACAGCTGTACATTTGTCTGGATTTCTGTTTTGCTGTTTAAATCTTGAAACTTGCGTTTTATGCAGATCAGTTTTCGATTGTCACGCGTTTGAGACAGGTTTCTACTTAGAATAGAGTCTTGTTTACACAGTGTCCGTGTCCGGTAGTAAAAGAAGATGCATTACCATTGAAGGGAAAATTTCTACATCTAAACAAGTGAAAACAAGAACGAAAAGTTCGGGACGCAGCAAGTGCGTTATGGTAGTGACTTTTTATTTAATGCGTCAAATTTGAACAACTCAATTTTCTATACACATAGAAAGTTGAATTTTGGTATGTAGTAAGGTCTTTCCCAAGGCAACATATCCACTAAATTACATCAAAATAGCTTTGTAATTTTCGGGGTCGGATTTTCTAACTGCTAGGGTGTGTTCATATATTTTGTGGATGCGTCTATTTGTTTGTCCTATATAATATATGAACACACCCTCGCAGTTACAAAATCCGACCCCTCAGGAGCGCTGGCCATGCATCATATTCATACAGGACACAAAATAGACTTCGATAATTCCAAAACAATATCACGGGTTTACAACTTCAAAATAAGAATTATCCGTAAAGCAATCGAGATTGAAAAACATCCCGATTGTTTAAATAAGAGAGATGACGGTCTTCGCCTTCCGACCACTTGGAAACCTATTATATCTTCATTACAAACACACAAACAGAAAATAAATTCCACAGACAATTTTATTTCCCCATTATCTGTCTCAACAAATGCCAGTGACCCTCTTAATCCTCATCACCCTCTAAGTACCGTGACCAAAGCCCCCCACTTAATTGACCGTGACTCTACTACTTGCACTGACAACGAAGCAGGTAGACGGAATGACATATATAAGACAAGACTTGCAACGAACTGCCAGATCTCTCTGAGGCCTAGGGTTGAACACACTGAGACCTCACAGACGATCTCCGGCGAGATTCGGGGAGTAGGCAGATTGAGGCCCCGTAATTGAGCTACAACAACCCAACCCACCTTTGTCCGCCGCTTTAAGGAGTAGGCAGATTGAGGCCTTAGAGTGTCCTTACATATTTCCTTTACCTCTTGAAAATGGATGCAAAACAGGAGCCGAAACGTCGAGTTTTCATAAATTCTGGATGCGGTTCAACCCAAGAACCAAGTATGTCTCACATCAAAGACCGCGGAAATCTTTCTGAATATATATATATATATATATATATATATATATATATATATATATATATATATATATATATATATATATATAAACATAAACATATAAAAATTGAAACTGACCCCGGATATGTGTTCTAGGGGTCTAAGTTCGCGCTCATTTGAAAAAATGTTTGCTAAGTCTCACCATCAATACCTCTCTAATAGTGAATTTTAAAAAAATAAAAGTTCACTAAAAAAGTGATGCTTGTACCGTCTACATTATCAATTGCTAATAAAAAAGCATGGGTGACTGGCGATATTTTTAAAACTAAAGTAAAAGAATGAACAGAGAACTGGAAAAAAAGTATAAAACACTTTTGTTTGTGGTGGGTAATCATGCAGCACATGATTGACGAGTTTGAAGAACATCAAACTAATTTTTCTGCCACCTAATACCACATCTGTACTGTAGCCTTTAGATCGGAGAATTATCAACTCTCTGATCTCTGATAATCGAGAGTATATTGTAGTTGCATTTCTGCAGTTTTCAGTTTTTCTGGAAACACTGCTTGTTGTATACATAAATTAACAATGCGGGCTAGAGGAAAGCATATAATGTCTGCATCAAGTTTTAACAATTTCACTGGAATTCCATCATCCCCTATGCAGCAATTAAGTTCATCAACTGAAACACCTTCAACTCACAAATTTATTTCACTGCTGTACGCATTCAACTTTGAGGACAATTTTTATTTCAAATCAGTTTTATGGCCATTTTCAACATTGATGTACGCAATTTGACTTTGAAAACCATTTCTGCTGTAATTATGACTGTTATGCCAATCAAAAAGCCATTTTAGGTCTCCCTGATGCCCAAAATATTTTTTGTGCTGAATTTGACTTAAATTGGTAATAGATATTTAATTTGGGCTTCATAGGAACACCTCGAACTTACCAAACCACAGGTATTTCAGGTTAATATTAGATAATAAACTACATTAAAATAGATATTCTAGGTCTCTGGATTTAGCAGTCACTTTCAATCCAATTTAGGACACACTATGGCCTAAAAATTACCAATTGTGGTACTGAAACTCACAATTATATTTTACAGGTAAACTTGAACCAAACTTTTGCCAACTCAGTTACTTGTAAGTTACTGACTTTGTAGCAATTTTATTAGTTAAAAATAAACTAATCGAGAACTGCATTCTCAAATTTGTGGTGATTATGACAATCAAGCAAATATTTTGGGTAATTATGACTAAATTACAACTTGGTTAGGTTATTTGGACCCAGGTGTTGGTGAACATGCTTTAGTTTGTTGCTTGGGTTAGAAGTGATGAATTTTCTTAGTTTTACAGTTAGTTAAGTAAATACCTACTGACACATAATTTTTCCCTGACTAAAAAATTTTCCCTGAGTTTTGGCAACGTTTTGCAAAGTTTCCCTGCCTTTCCTGGCCATTTTTTAACATCACTAAAATTCACTGACTTTTTCCGGTTTTCCAGACCAGTGGGCACCCTGTATTCTGCTACCTCTGTTAAAATTGAGTACCTCCAAAGTTTAAGATCAAGCCATTTACAAGAACTGAACTTCAAACTATTTTGGAGAATTAATTTTGAACTTTTAACTATTTTAACATTGCCCAGTATGGGTAACTTTTGAAACAAAGGTTCTGATTTAGGTTGAAATTTTTAAGTTTTGCACAATCCTAATTCAAACATATGAAAAAATAAGGTAATACTTACTTCTGGCAAACTGTCTAACTGGCCAGTTTCAAGTTCAGAAGTAACATTATTGTACACATCCCAAATCCAAGAGGCACTGAACTGAAAGGCAAAACAGGTAGAAATCCCTGTGAACAATTTGTACTGTTGCGTAACAAAATCCAAAATTTGTGGTTCAGGTTCACTGTAAAAAAACTTACTATGTAACTGTTAAACTCTTTTTAAATATTTTTTTGTATACAGAAGTCTCTCGATTTACCGGGAGCTTATTAACCGGGAAGCAAATCAACCGGGATCCTCATTTACATAGTTACGATTAAATATTTTATCACAAGAATAACACAACGAACGTCCTAACAATTCAGGTATGTACTTTAGTTGCCGACGGCCACAGGTAGTTTATATCATCTTTTCAGAGAATTTTGTCGGCTTGTCAAAGCTTTAGATATCCTAGTAGAAGCTATAATCATAACGAGCTATTTCCGGAAAGTAATAAATGAGACTCGAGTTTATGTTCCGACCAGGAACCGTCATCGCATTCAATGCATGCAATTTTAGTTTTGGTCACGTTTTAGAACAAACGGGTGCTTTTAAAGTTTCAGCTTTGGAAAACTATGAAAACTGCAACTTATGACGAATTAGACAAGGCCATGGTTTTATGGTTTAACCAGACATAGGACAACAGGAAGATGAAACGCTTTCAGAAAATATGATGTTGCGCAATTTGCTTGCTACCATTCGTCGAAAGGTAGTAAATGATTCAAGAAAACAGACAATCATACTCTCCTACTTCACTAAATTCGTATGTACAGGCAAATATGTATTCAAAATGTAATATACGGATCTGAATATGTTTAATTAATTAACATTTCTTTGTTCTTTATTTGTTATTTATTCATTGATTGTTGTTGCCCTAACTTGGTGAAACTGGTCCATACTACATACAGACTTGGAGAGAAGTAGTCTCCAAGTCTGTATGTTGTTATTTATTTCCCAAACATATGCCATGTAGGATTTTGTCGTGTTTTTATATGGGAAAATCGGCGATTTGCGACTTAACCGGGAAATCGATTAACCAGATGTTCCATCCCGGAAAATCGAGAGTCTACTGTATACCAGAATCACCTAATAGGCAACAACCCAATTACATGGATGAAACATACAAATAAGCACAGAAAATATTAATATAAACAATATAAATACACAAGCGCAATAGTAATAATAATAATAATAATAATAATAATAATAATAATAATAATAATAATAATAATAATAATAATAATAATAATAATAATAATAATAAAAAAGTCCGCTATTGCTGGACCCAAGCCCAGGTGAGGAAGGAGAAGGGGGTGGAGTAACAATAAAAAACCAGGGTCCATCTGGCCCAGACGGTAACATCCTGTAAGGGCCCCTGGCTAGAGTCTGGCCGGTGTGTGTACTGCTTCCAGCAGTATGCTCACCACTACTCCTAACTACATAGACGGTACAGCCAGCAACATAAGCTGTCCGCTGCTCTACTTACCTATTCCCTTTCTTGCCAATATCCTCTTTTTCCTTAACCACATTATCTTAACTCTTTTTTCATCCCTACCTAGGCCACCAGGGTTAATTAGTGCCGCACCCATGGAAATGGAGCAAAACCAAAGCCTTTGAAAAATGTCGCTGCCTGGGGTTCACCAGGGCATGTCTGGAGCCAGAGCTGGGGACATGACAGAATGCGGGATGTCGGTGGCAGGATGCTGATGAGGCGGGCGCCTGTCATGCAAGAAATTACAGCCCAAAATCAACAGCAGGGGAGCCAAGTAAGACGAAGAGCTCCACTCACTGAGGATCCTGTACAGGAAAATTAGCCAGTGCTCACCCAGGTGGGATTACCCATACGGCGCATGAAATGCATTATGGATATGAATGAAACAATTATGCGCATTTGCTGCAGATTAACAAACTCGGACAACAGACGACCGGAAATGTACCCAAACATAGAGGTGACTCAACAAAGAGTAGCGGATCAGTATCACGTCCACAAATAACACTGAATACCATCAAAGAGGAAGTTGAATGTGAAATTATTAACATAGCGGTTACAGAAAATAACGAGATGCTGTTTGATGGTAGTAATCTGTAACCTGTACATACTGAGCAAGAAGAACACATCGAGGGTATGCAAGAAAATGAGGAACTCATTGACAAATTGTCCACAGAAATGAGACGTGCAGTTGCGGAATATGAAGGAACAAATCTTCTTAGTAGACCATCATTACCAAGGCTAAGATCATCTAGAAAACTGGCAATTATATCGGAACTGTTGAACAAAATAATTTTGCCATTGCACCTTCTAGAGGTCAACATATTGGAGCACATGCATACGCTGAGTTACTGTGCAGCAAGTACAGCAATTAAAAACTCTGGGTGTTCAGAATTCTGTTTAAAGGTCGAATCACAGAAACTTGCGTCAAAGAGTGCCCCTGTGGAAAAAAAGATTGATAAGCAGAGTGGAAACACTTCGAAAAGAAATTGGACAACTGAAGCAACACATTGGCGGAGTACATACAAGAAAATTGCAGAAAATAATAAGGCGAGTTCGATAACACTCAGCACAAGATCCAGTCAACCACAATGCACAAGAATGTTTGGACACCTTCAAACAGAAACTTTCTGTATACACAGAATGCCTAAGGAGATATAAAGCGAACAACAATAGAAAGTGTCACAATACAATGTTTGATGCTCAGAAAGAACTCTCTACTGTCCTCTTAATTCAGTTATGAACGCATCCACTGATACATTTTCAAATAAGGAACAAATGGAACAGTTCTGGAAAAGTCAACTAGCCACACCAGCCTCCTGCAATATTGGCACTAGCTGGGTTAACGAAGAGCACCCCGCTTGTGAGAGTTATGAACAGATGCAGCATGAGCCGTTTACCACAGATGAAGTCTCCAAGGTTATTAAAGAGCATCATAATTGCAAGGTACCTGGGCCTGATGACGTCCAAAACTTTGGGGGTGTTAGACGTTATACTTGATCCAAAGAAGATGCCATTGTTTTTCATACAAAAAAATATGTATATTCTGTCAAAGGACCAGCAGTGATCTGCTGACCCCGGTAGATACCAACCAATAACTTGACTTCCGACCCTATATAAGTTGATCACGTCCTGCCTTGAGAAGCGCATATATGTGCACTGCAAACAAAACAACATAATTGCGAGCCAGCAAAAAGGGTGTGCCATAGGATCTATGGGATGAAAAGAACAACTAATAATTGATTTGGTTGTGTGCAATGAAGCTTACAATGGACGAAGAAATCTCTTTGCTGCCTACCTGGATTACAAAAAGGCATTTGATTCAGTTCCACACGAATGGCTTATAAGTGTGCTAAAGATATATAAGATCGATATTTATATCCCGAGATTCCTAGAACATACAATGTCTACCCGGAGAACAAAAATTCAATTACAGGTACAAACAGATGATAACCTCGTTACCAGCACAATACCAATACGAAGAGGTATATTTCAAGGCGACACGTTGAGTACATTGTGGTTCTGTCTCGCCTCAAATCCACTATCAAACCACCTGAACTCTCCCTGATATGGCTTCGGTATAAAAAGCAATGGCAGGGAGCAAATGAGGCTAAATCATTTGCTGTATATGGATGATCTTGAGCTGATGATGGCCTTCACAAAGAACCACATTGAACAACTCCTTAAAATCGTGGACCGGCTTTCCAGAGATATTGACATGCAGTTTGGGCTTGACAAATGTCGCAACTTATGTGTAGTCAGACAGCAAGTGTATATAAAAATCAGAATGGCCAGCAAATTGCCTCCATGGATGTAGAAGAGTGTTATAAATACCTGGGAATACAGCAAGCAAGGAAAATAAACCACTAGGTAATAAAGAACAATCTGACAAATGAGTTTATGACATGAGTGAAGCAGGTGTGCGATCACATTGTAATAGCGAGAACCTGACTAAAGCTCTTAATACATATTCTGCACTTAGCTATTCATTTGGGATTGTGAACTGGAGTAAAACAAACAACGAAAATCTACAACAGAAGCTGCAGACGCTCCTAACAAAATCCAAAAAGTATCACCCCTGTAGTGCCATAGAACGAACAACCCTACCTAGACACCAAGAGGGAGAGGAGTGTTGGATATTGGTAAACAGTTGGACCAGCAGATGGGTGTAAAAATTTCAATCAGCAGGCGCTTACTTCTGAACTACACAGTGCCATATACGACGCAGATGATTCAACACTGCTACAATTAAAAGAAAGTGAGATACAAAGTCACCATCGAGCTGATCAGGACAAGCTGCAATCTTGGATGCAGAAGCCTCTCCATGGACGATATATGAACAAGACTTTCCAGGCGCATGTCTACAAATCGGTGTCGAACTACTGGTTAGCGTCCAGACCGGTGTTTCCAGTGACAAGAGGGGTTTTTGTTGCCCTTACAAGATCAGGTCATTCCAGCAAGAAACTACCTGAAGTATATATGGTTGGAGATAATTCGGTCCAAGATGACAAACCTAGATTTGGGCGAGACTATCTAACATGTCACCGGAGGATGTCAAGCGTTTGCTGCAACAGAGTATAAAGACAGGCACGACACAGTTGTGAGAATAAGTCATCAAGAACTGGCCTTGAAAATGGAACTTTTAAATCTTAGTTAGCTGCCCCACATTCCTGAGTCTGTTCTAGAGAACTTTGGAAACAGGTTATACTGGGATCGGACCATGCTCACAGACCAATGAGTTGCACACAATAGTCCAGATATAATAATAATAATAGCGGATAAGCCCTGCAAGCAAGTGACGCTGATGTGGCCACTCCGAATACTAATAACCTAGAGATAAAATACAACGAGGAGATCATTAACTACAGGGACTTTGAGATTCAAGTAAAGAGGCAGTGGATAGTGTCCGAGTGATTCCAATGTTGCATTGTTGTCAATAACTTGGAAAGAGCTCCATCTGAGCTCAATCCCTGTGGTATCTGAGATACCTGAAATAAGTTAATATTTCTTTTGAGGGAGTGTGAAAGCCCTTCAGGCTAAAGTTATAATAATAATAATACTGATTTATTATTCAACAGACCAAAAAATGGCCAATTAGGGGACACTTAAAACATTGCAGAGAAAATTACCATGCAGTATACAATGCAAAAATACAAATATATTTTCTAAACAATAACTGAAAAAATCATAAATTTACAACAACAAAAATAATAAGAATAAAAAAGTAAGCCAGGATGTGGCCACATCATAAGATGCTGACCTCTCAAAAGCTGAAACACATGACTGAACAGTGTTATAATTGAATATATCCACCTGTAAACACAAAGCGTGAAGACATTAAGGATGGTTAGGTTTATTTGTGAGTGGGCCATACCAGTCCCTCCACCGCAACCATAAGGTCTATTGCAGCTCACGCCTAATAGTTTATATTCCGCCCAACAAAGCCAGCCTCCTGCAGAGGTCAATAATCTTTGTGGGCGAAAGTTGATCCAGATCCTCCGGAGCAAGCTTTATCTTGCCAAAGAGCAGGTATCTAGTCATGTCCGCTGCCGGACAGGAACACAGCACGTGCTCTGCTGTCTCGTCACTCTCCATACACAGCCGGCACTCGGTCTCCTGACCGATCCCAATACGGTGCATGTGGTGCCGCAAGCGGCAGTGTCCTGTATACAGGCCGACTAGAGTACTCAGTTGTTGTCTGTTTAACTCTAGAAGTTTTTTAGCCCTTGACTCAGACAGGCCATTTATGAAGGCCTTAGAGTGAGCTAATCCTGGAAGATTTTGCCAATACTGGATTGTCATTCTTTCTGTCCAAGCCTTTAAGGTGCGTTTTGCTGTGCAAGATGTTATCCCCAGCACCGGTTCTGGTCCGACAAAGTCTCTCTGGGCACCACTCCTGGCAAGCGTGTCGGCCGCAACATTGCCATCATGGTCCGAGTGACCCGGTATTCAGACAAGCGACACCTCATTACAGCTGCCCAGTTCGTTAAGGGCAGATTTACAACTCCATACCGTTTTTGAATTACACCGGTAGGAACCAAGAGCCTTTATTGCAGCTTGGCTATCTGCATATATCTTTATCGATTTGTGTTTGCACTGGTTTTTTGTACTTTCCCTTGCACACATCTCGATGGCATACACTTCTGCCTAGTGTATGGTTGCGTACTTGCCGAGGCTAGCTGATAGTCTAGCATCAGTGCTGCCCCCATATGCGCCGGCTCCTACTCCCATATTGGTTTTGGAGCCGTCAGAGTACCAGCAGAGATCGGCTCTCAATACGGTCGTTTGATTTAGTTCCCAGTCCTCCCTTTCCGGGAGGATGGTCTTGAAAGACAGATCTCTTTGTAGGCATCAAGTCTGAGACCATTCCCACAATGTCATTGTCATGTCAATGTCATCGAGGAGTCCGGACCCTCCCAGACTGATTTCCTTCGGCATACTGTCGGCCGTTTGTTTTAGTCTGTACGTTGTCCACCTCGCCATCCTCTCCAACCATATGTGAAGAGGTGGAATATTAAGGAGGACCTCCAGAGCGGCTGATGGTGTGGTGCTTATCGATCCCGTTATCATCAGACAAGCTCGTCTCTGTAGATGAGCCAGTTTGGCCCTCACGATACCACGAAGTGCCTTAGGCCACAGTTTAGCCCTGCGGATTACATTCTCTAACTGTATGTCCCAGTTGAGCTTCTTATCTAGGGTGACCCCCAGATAGTTTGCTTATTCCGAAAATGGAATCGTTTCTCTCATAAGAATAGGTGGTTTTAATTTGTCCAACCTTCTTCTTCTGGTAAATGGAACAATGATCGTTTTACAGGGGTTCACAGACATCTGTTCCCTCCGGCACCAATCATTAAGGATAGTAGTTCTAGAAATAGGAAGTAACAATTAATAATAGGACAAGTACGACAGTTATAGCATTAAAGATCAATAACAATAAACAGACATAGACAAACTTAAACGTGAAATTAATAAAATTAACTTTGATTTACACTTACT
The DNA here is from genome assembly GCA_964006375.1 of Tillus elongatus. NCBI lineage: Eukaryota > Metazoa > Arthropoda > Insecta > Coleoptera > Cleridae > Tillus > Tillus elongatus. The sequence goes on along the minus strand of OZ023269.1, from coordinate 15,319,200 downwards.
CAGGTTTAATTTTGGACTGGTGTCTTACTGCACTATATCTTGTAGCAATACAAACAGCCTTTTTGAGGTAACTGGCACAATCTTGAACAAGTATAACTCTAACAAAAATCATAGTTCCATATGTTAATTTACTAGAAGGCGACTCTACGTAAGTTCCATCCTACAGAAAATAAAATTAAAACCAATTTACAGAGAGGCACAAGTCAGCAAGAAAATTTTAATCCTAGTTAGTTAAGAATATTACAAGAAATTTGTAAAGCAACAAGAGTTAAAAAATCGAATTACTTACAGGCAGCACTTTATTGTTCTTCATTAGCATATTTTCTCTAGGTACACGCACATTATTAAAACCTAAATATCCATTATTAGTTGAATTCATGCCTAGTTTACACCCAATTTCACCGATTTTGATACCAGGCATTGGATGATGAGTTTCTACGTCACGTAATTGTACAACAAATGGATGTATCCCATGGCATTTTCCCTGCGTATATAACTGTGCCAAGACTATAGCATAATTTGCTGAATGTCCCACTGTAAAATAATAAAATTAACACAAAATATCCAACACAATTAAGTAAGAAGTTACATAAACACTTTATAAAACTTCACAGAATATACAGTATTGTGCGAATCAATGTGAACATTAGGAATTTCTGTATTATTTCACGATGGCAACACTGTGGTAACAATTCAGATAGGTGTTTCTCGACATTTTCCATAACCTGTTAAGTGATTGTCTATGTCAGGTGTTGTCCCCTGTGGGTCCGGAGACTAACTAAAAGAATAGGCCCAGGTAACTGGACCTGACCTGACCTGCCTGTCGTAAGAGGCGACTAATCAGGCTCAAACACTGGCTAGGGTCTTGTTCAGGTGGGCCTGGAGGGAGGCGGATATCTCTGGGGAGTGATGTGCACCCAGATTTTGACTAATCAGAGTCAAACACTGGCGGGGGTCTTGTTCAGGTGGACTTGGAGGGAGGCGGATATCTCTGGGGAGTGATGTGCACCCAAATTTTGACTAATCAGAGTCAAACACTGGCGGGGGTCTTGTTCAGGTGGGCCTGGAGGGAGGCGGATATCTCTGGGGAGTGATGTGCACCCAGATTTTGACTAATCAGAGTCAAAGACTGGCGGGGGTCTTGTTCAGGTGGACTTGGAGGGAGGCGGATATCTCTGGGGAGTGATGTGCACCCAAATTTTGACTAATCAGAGTCAAACACTGGCGGGGGTCTTGTTCAAGTGGGCCTGGACGGAGGCGGATATCTCTGGGGAGTGATGTGCACCCAGATTTTGAGGCCTCCACTCTGGGCTTACAAATGGACAATTGACCTCGCATGGTTGTTACTCGGGAGCGGGGTTCCAGATGATACCGCCTTGGGTTGAGTGCTGGCGGGTGTCGTGTGTTCAGACGACCTGGAGGGGGTTGAGATCTCTGATGAGTGGTATACACCTGGAATTTGAGGCCCCCACTGTGTGCTTCGAAACAGACGGATGGCTTCGCTTGGGTGATGCTCGGGAGTGGGACTCGATGGGATGTCGCCTTGAGTCTAGCACTGGTGGGTGTCGAGCTGAAATTTTTAGGGGTGGATTACAACTAGAGATTGAGGCCTCTTCTGTGAGCTTCGAAATGGGCAAACGACCTTACTTGGATGCTGCTCGGATGCGGGACTTCATGATACTGTCTCGAGTCAAACACTGATGGATGTCTGGTCCAGATGAACGCAGAGAGAGGTTATTTATCTTTGAGCTTTGAAACGGGCAAGCGACTTCACTCAGATGGCAGTACATCTATCAAACAAAGTTTCACCTCACAAATATCGTCTCCTGCAGGAAGCTCGATTTGTTGGGTGAAATTTAAGTAAACGCTGGCCGGTATCGGGTCTAGACGAACCCGAAGGAGGGCTGAGATCTCTAGGGATGAATTACACCTGGAGACTTAGGCCTACTCTGTGAGCTTCGGAACGGGTTAACGATTCCGCTTGAATACTGCTCGAGGGCGGGACTTCATGATACCGTCTCGAGTCAATGAAACACTGGCGGGGGTCTGGTACAGGTGAGCCTGGGGGGAGGCGTATATCCCTGGGGAGTGATATGCACCTGGATTTTGACGCCTCCACTGTGGGCTTAGAAATGGACAATTGGCTTCGCTTGGTTGTTACTCGGGAGCGGGGTTCCAGATGATACCGCCCTGGGTTGAGGGCTGGCAGGTGTTATGTCTCCAGACGACCCGGATGGGGCTGTGACCTCCGGAGTTTGGGGCCCCTGCTGTGTGCTACGAAACGGACAGGCCTCGCTTGGAGATACTCGGGAGCGGGACTCAATGGGATGTTGTCTTGAGTCTAACACTGTTGGGTGCCGGGTTTAGATGAGCCTGGGGGGAGCTGAGATATCTGGGGGTGGATTACAACTGGAGATTGGATGCTGCTCGAGAGCGGGACTTCATGATAGCGCCTCGAGGCAAACACTGACGGATGTCAGGTCCAGACGAACTCGGAGAGAGGTTATCTCTCTTTGATCTTCGAAACGAGCAGGTGACTACACTTAGATGGCAGTACACCTGACAAACAAACTTTCAACCTCAAGAAAAGATCGATTCCCGCAGGGAGCTGGGATTGATGGGTGAAATTTAAATAATTAGCTGTGAGCCACAATAGTCCTAAGGTCGCAGTGGGGGGACTGGAATAGTCCCCTCACAATAAATCTAATCTAGTCTAATGTCAGTCGTTTTTGTGGTTTTAGGATAAATTGCATGTTTTAGTAAGTTTTTGGTGTTTGTGGCATCACGGACATTATACCAAGGAAAAGAGAAAGGATAATTACACTTACTAGTCTAAAAAATTATTTATTTGCAAATTTCCAACACATACTTGATTTTTGGAAATTAAAATTATGACACAAGTTATTTATTATTCAAGCAGGGCTTATTCCCAGAAAATAAAGTTTTAACTCAAAAAATTACAGTCTTTTTCACCTATTCATGTGTCCATTCGGGGACACCCTATATATATATATATATATATATATATATATATATATATATATATATATATATATATATATATATATATATATATATATATAATAATAATAAATAAAAAAACTCAAAATAGTTTAACAAAATATATTTAAAAAAACCACTTATTTTCATGCTCAATGCTTAATTTTAATAATCTATATATATTTAAAAAAAGTATAAGACCAGAGAAAATTCATTATTTTTTAGTACATTTTATAAGAGCGTTGTATTTTGATGTTTTTTTTTCAATTATATTTTATTTTGTTATGTTGATGATGTAGCCTTTGTATATATGTTTTGAGCTATAAATAAGTTATCTTGTCTTATGCAAAAAAAAAAACTATATTTTATATTATTTTTATTATTATTTATAATGATGATGAAAAAATATGCATATGAATAAAATAAAAGCCGACAAAGAGCTGTTATACTTACACCCGCCTGGCCACCATTTAAATGAAGTCAAAGTTGGACTGTTTAATACAAATTCTTGTGTCTTGGGGTCATATGTAGCAACAGTTTCAAGGCCTCGTATAAAGGTTCCATGTCCTAGTTCAGTCTACAAATAATAGAGATTCACTCTATAAGTGATATTAACTAAAACCTACTCTTATAATCTACATCACATGTTTAAACTGTTCAAAAGAGAAATTTGCATATTAACCTATTTGTCTAAATTTTTTTTTTTTTTTATGTGAACAACACACCACGAGAGCTTACAGCCTAAATACTATCGTACCGTGGGTGTTGACAAGGAGGAAAGAGGCAGCTTGTTAATTCTGGACTTGAAGGTTTGGAGGTTCGGAGGAGAAGGAAAAACATGTGCCGGCAAGGAATTCCACAACTTGGAAGTCCTCGGGACAAAAGAGCGGGCATAACAAGATGTTCTATGTCTGGTGACCTGGACATTAAAAGGGTGCATTCGCTCTGTTCCCCTGGTAGATCTGCTGGGGGCAGCAAGTGGGGAAATTATGGAGGAAAGCTCCTCTGAGCAGTGCCCGTGCAGATATCTATAAAAGAGAGAGAGAGGTCACCAACGGCACGTCGGTGGGCAAGGGATGGAAACCTTTGGGTAAGGGTAGGGTCACCGATGAGACGTATAGCTCTCTTTTGAATGGAGTCCAGGATAGCGAGTGTAGAAGCGGCAGCTGCACCCCAGATGTGGGAGCAGTATTCGAGGTTTGGCCTTATTTGTGAAGTGTATAAGGTATAGAGATTAGTTGGTGAAAAGTATTTGCGAGCCCGGAAGAGGAAACCCAATTTCTTAGCAGCCGCTTCTGCAATTGATGTAACATGTTGGTGCCAATTAAGATTTCGATCCACAGAAATGCCAACAAGAGAAAAGGACTCATTACTTTGAATAACTTGGTTGTTCATTGTGATGGGTCTAGGGCTGCTGTATCTCTTGTGAGAAAAAAAGCAAGACTTAGTTTTGGTGGGGTTGAATTGTACAAGATTTCTACTTCCCCAGTCTAATATTTTTTGGAGGTCTACGGAGACAGAACCCTCCATGAGTCTGCGATCCTCATCTAATTGGGCTAAAGAGACAGGCTTAGAATATTGTATGTTTGAGTGGAGGGTGCTGTCGTCCGCGTAACTGTGAACTGGGTTGGATGTGCTAGAGAGGAGGTCATTGATGTGGAGAAGAAACAAAGTAGGGGCTAAAGCTGAACCTTGAGGAACTCCTGCATTAATTGGATACAGTTTAGAGGAATGGCCATCCACAACAACAGATATGCTCCTGTTGGAGAGGAAATTTGCTGTCCAGGTACAAAGTTTTGGTGGTAGGCCATAGGCCGGAAGTTTATTAAGCAGCGCTGCGTGCCAGACCTGGTCGAATGCTTTGGATATGCCTAGAGCAACAATCTGGGATTCACCGTGTTGTTCCATAGACTTGTTCCAAGAATGGGTGACAAAGGAATCCATACTGCCTGTCGTGGATTAGACTGTGTTTTTCAAGGAATTTTAGTAGTTCGGTGTTTATATACTTTTCCATCACTTTAGAGATGACTGAAAGGAGAGAAATAGGCCTGTAGTTGCTAGGAAGCGCTTTGGATCCTTTCTTGGGGATGGGTTGTACTCGAGCAGTTTTCCAGTTACTAGGGAATATGCCTTTATTGTAAGATATCTGAAACAGACGAGTCAGGACAGGAGCAAGTTCTGGTGCGCATTTTTTGAGAACAATTGCTGGGATCTCGTCAAGGCCAGAGGCTTTCCTGGTATTAAGAGAAGAGAGCATCTTTCGTACCTTTTTAGTTTTGAAAATGATATCAGTCATTTTATGCGCGACATTGGGGACTGTTGGTGGTTGAACATTTGGAGGTGGGTTGAGAGTAGAATTTCCGGCGAACAACGAAGCAAAAAGTTCAGCCTTGCCCAGGGCGGTAGAAACAATTTCATCACCTGAGACAAGAGGTGGGAACGTGCTCTTGCAGAAATTATTCCCAATAGACTTAGCAAGAGTCCAGAAGGGTTTGCCGCCGTTGGAGCTTGAGAGGACTTTGTTTTTGATGTGGTTATTAAACGAGTTTTTTGCCTCAGAAAGAATGCGGACATAGCGGTTTCTTGCGTCGTTGAATGCTTGACGATTTTCTTGACTGGGATTGTGTAGAAGCGTTTTGTGAGCTTTGACCTTTTCAAGTCTGGCCTTGTCACAGGATTTAGAGAACCAGGGCTTTTGAGTGGCTGAAGAGGTTTTCTGTGTACGTGGAATAAATAATTCCATGCCAGCTTGGATAATTTCGGTGACGTTTTGTGAGATATCAGAGGGGTCAGGATGAGAGAAGCAGACAGACGCCCATGGAAATGAGGAAAAGTAATCCCGCATTCCGTCCCAGTTTGCGGAGTTGTAGTGCCAAACGATACGTGGGTGTGATGACTGTGTGACCTCGGGTTGCATTGCACAGGAAGCAGTGACCATGCCGTGGTCTGAGCGACCAAGGGGGGCGGTGACTGATATCTTATAGCATTCAGGATTTGTAGTAAGAAGGAGATCCAAGGGATTTGAGCTGTGTGTTGGGATACGAGGAAAGTAAGTAGGTTGCTGAACCATATTGGCCAAAGAATTGCTGACTGCAAAGGCCTCCGCTGCTCTCCCTTGTGGATCGGTTAAATAACATTTACTATGGGAGTAGAAATCAGGATGATGCATTTTAGGTATTAAAATGTTAGGAGTGTTTACCATTCCATTCTTTCTTATACTTTACAATGTAGTCATCAGGCGAGCTCAATGTAATGTGTGAAGTACCCTATTCTAACATAACTGGAATCACCACATTGATAAAATGATGCATGTGTAGGCTGAAGGGAAGGTCGAAAACAACAACGAGGCTCTGGTTGGGTTTTTAACTAGGACAGTAGAGTATTATGTTTCAACAGTCCATCAAGATTAGTGGTTGTAGCACAGAGGAGTGATTCTAGCAAAGAAAATAGTGTTATAAGTATAAGCGCAAGGTTTGTAAATTCAGGTACAAAAGGTTGTATTATTTGTTCAATTCTATAGATTACATACGTCTCCATCCAGTTTTATCAATAGTTTTCCATCAGAAGCTTCCGCTAGATTAACAGAGATGCAAAGTGAAACACGTTCAGCATCCATTGACTTATATATGCGAGACACTAATTCCGCTATCGCATCCTGCAAAATCCATACTACTTTCATGATAATACATCATGTTTGTCAAGGAATTAAACTAATCTTCCTTTAATTAGCGTTTTCTAATATTTTTGAATACCAGACAATGGGCCTATAATTATCACAATTTTGTATTACTTTATTTAAATAGTGGAATAATAATTCATTTTTTAACTGCACCTGGAAAAATACCCGCACTTAACACAAATTTAAACAAGTGACAGGGGAATGGAAATCTCATCAGCAATTAGTCTTTAAATCTCAGAACTGATCTCATGATAACCTAAATCTTCTTTATCGAACGATATGAAAGTCGACAGGTCGCCTGGCCAGCTGTTGGGGAGGTCAGTCCCTGCTCCGGCGCAATTTGTGATGGGGTGTTTTTCCTCTAACGGTGTATCTTACTTAGAATTTCTATTGGTTTTCTCATTTCTATCTAATGCTCGAGCGCCAGTGCCGAATTATTATTATCAACGGGACTCAGTACTCTGCCAGTGAGGTTTACCTCCTGGTTACACCTCCTTACTAAGCTGCTGGATGTAGTGCAGCTTAGGTTAAGGTACACTTCAGTGGAGATATTCGAGTACGACTGAGCCTAAGGGGCGGGAAACCGGACTCTCCAATCTCTTAGATGGCCCCATTCCCTTTCTGTGCGGGGGCGGTTAGGATTAGTAATCCGCTGTCTATTTACATTATTTATTTACATTTTATTCTTAGGGAATATTTACACGGTTTAATTAAATTAAAATGGATTCTGAAACAACCTGAAACATCAATTGGCTATCGTACTTAACACTTTAAAGCGGGACCAGCAAATAATAAAACAATCAAATTGCGAACGGCAGCCGAACCTCGGGAATAAACACGAAACGCGAAACTTCCACCGGTGTCATAGGCAGACTCTCGCAAACGGAGGGCTAGCCTCGTCATCCGCTGGCCGGGCGACCCGTCAAATTTCATACCTCTCACTCTTTAGCGCATGCCGCTTGGTGTGGGATATGCGTACGGCAGTTTCCATGTACGTATTAGAATTGAAATTCAAAAAATTCAAAATCTAATTACAGCCAAATTAAAAACAGTGGCGCCGTCACAATATATATATATATATATATATATATATATATATATATATATATATATATATATATATATATATATATATAATTACATAAGATATGTTAACTATAAAAATTTAACTGATCCCAGATATTTGTTCTAAGGGTCCTAGCTTATGCTCATTTCAAGAAATGTTTTAAAAGTCTTAGTCGTGATCTCCTCATTAGCGAAATTGTTCTAAGAAAACTCTCTAAAATTAATAATGGAAGTAACAGATAGAGAAACAAAAAGAACGAATAAGCGTGCGAGAATATAAACAAATTGAAAATATGATCAAACATATGTGTAAAAAAACAAGAACACCCCGGGTGCAGAGAAACGGCCAAGAATTAGAAGATTATGATAATCTTGTCATCGGTCACCGGAGACTAATAAGGCGCAGTATTTTCTGTCATCACAATTAACATAATAAAAAATCCATCAACAAATTATATAAAAAAAGGTGTCAGCTTACTTGAGCATATGTTCCTATAATATCACATGTCCAAGCTTTCTGTATCCATTCTGCTTGTTGTTCAATTGTTCCTTGGCCCATTACTGTAGGAATAAACATAACATAATGAAGGGCAAATGGATTCCCATCTTTAAGTATGGCTGATCCTAACTGACCTCCAAGTATATCCCTATAAAAAAATATTTCTTTATTTTTCTGGAACCAATTAAAAAGCTTGAAGTAAATAATACAATATCAACACTGAAATCTACTTCATCATTAGATGGAATGAAATACCAATCAAGTCTTAAAGTGGGCGTGTCGCAATATGCGACTATACTTATTGTTCATCATGTGGTGGGCATAGGGCAATATGCAACGGTCATATTTCTGGACATATGGACTTTTTAAATGAATTTGTATGCTATAATTTTACTGTAATCGTTACCGTTGAGGAAGAAAAATTCCGTCATCTTACGCCGGCCGCCATTTTGAATTCATGAAAGCCTTACCTAGCCTACTGCATTTCACTTGTTAAGCCCTTCAATTTGATACCCATGTCAAAGGGATTGTAAGAAAAGAAAAAATTATATTGAGTGGTGGCCAAAGTACTACAAGAAGAAAATATTATGTAGGCGGTAGTGGACTTTTCCTTTACGTGATAGTCAAGGATTTTTTCACGCCCGAGGAGATACCACCTCTTACATCAAGGACCGGTGAAGTCCCAAGGACCGGTGAAGTCCCAAGAGCCGGTGAAGTTCCAACGGACGTTTCCGGTTCTGGTGTATGAGTCGGTTTCCCTTATAAACAAAAATAATGATGGCTCCTCCTTGTACAAAAGATTCCGGAGATAAAATACCCCACCATTCTGATCTCCGGGAGAGGGGTGTGCAGGGGGCGCCGGGGGCGCCGGCATCAAGATTTAACATATCCTTCTCGAATACATGTGGCCTAAATTCTAACCTGAACTCCGTCCACCATGTCCTCCAGGCTAATAGGCCCCAACTCTTCTTCCTCACCGAAACCCACATCAGTGCCAAAACAGCCACTAATCACCTTAATTTCCGGGGGTATGAGCTCCTTACTTCCTTTAGATTGCATGGAGGTCTGTGCACATGCGTCCGTAGCAATCTACCCTGCACCAAACTCCCCAATTTGGAAGCTGGAAGAAAAGACATACTTTGGATGAAACTCTCTCTCAGGGCTGCAACTAAATTCATCTGTGGCATTTACCGGTCACCTTCTGACAACAACTTTGTCCAGCTCTTCGCCTACCTTTCTGAAAAAAACGACCATCTGATTTCTGAATATCCTTCCTCCGAGGTCACTATTCGTGGTGACTTCAATGTCCATAATAATGGCTACGATCTTCAAAAACCGATCCACAAGGGAGAGCAGCGGAGGCCTTCGCAGTCAGCAATTATTTAGCCAATATGGTTCAGTAACCTACTTACTTTCCTCGCATCCCAACACACAGCTCAACTCCCCTGGATCTCCTTTTACTACAAAACATGTTGCTATAAGAAATTAGCTGTGGTCGCCCAGACTACGGCATGGTCACTGCTTCCTGCTCAATGCAACCCAAGGACACACAGTCATCACACCCATGTATCGTTTGCACTACAACTCCGCGAACTGGGACGAAATGCGGGATTAATTTTCCTCATTTCCATGGGTGTCTCTCTGCTTCTATCGTCCTGACCCCTCTGATATCTCACAAAACGTCACCGAAATCATACACGCTGGCATGGAAATATTTTTCCACGTACACAGAAAACCTCTTCAGCCACTCAAAAGCCCTGGTTCTCTATCCTGTGACAAGGCCAGACTTGAAAAGGTCAAAGCTCACAAAACGCTTCTACACAATCCCAGTCAAGAAAACCGTCAAGCATTTAACGACGCAAGAAACCGCTATGTCCGCATTCTTTCTGAGGCAAAAAAAGTCGTTTAATAACCACAACAAAAACAAAGTCCTCTCAAGCTTCAACGGCAGCAAACCCTTCTGGACTCTTGCTAAATCTATTGGGAATAATTTATGCGAGAGCACGTTCCCACCTCTTGTTTCAGGGGATGAAATTGTTTCTACCGCCCTAGGCAAGGCTGAACTTTTTGCCTCGTTGTTTGCTGGCAATTCTACTCTCAACCTACCTCCAAATGTTCAACCACCAACAGTCCCGTCGCGCATAAAATGACGGATATCATTTTCAAAACTAAAAATGTACGAAAGATGCTCTCTTCTCTTAATACCAGGAAAGCCTCTGGCCTTGACGCGATCCCAACAATTGTTCTCAAAAAAATGGGCACCAGAACTTGCTCCTGTCCTGACTCGTCTTTTTAGACATCTTACAATATTCATATTCCCTTGTAACTGGAAAACTGCTCGAGTACAACCCGTCTCCAAGAAAGGATCTGAAGCGCTTTCTAGCAGCTACAGGCCTATTTCTCTCCTTTCATTCGTCTCTAAAGTGATGGAAAAGTATATAAACACCGAATTATTAAAATTTCTTGAAAAGCACAGTCTAGTCCACGACAGGCCGCTTCTACACTCTATATCCTGGACTCCATTGAGAAGAGAGCTATACGTCTCATCGGTGACCCTACCCTCACCCAAAGGCTGCCATCCCTTACCCACCGACATGCCGTTGGTGACCTCTCTCTCTCTTTTATAGATATCTGCACGGGCACTGCTCATAGGAGCTTTCTTCCATAGTTCCTCCACCTGCTGCCCCTAACAGATCTACCAGGGGAACAGAGTGAATACACACTTTTACTGTCCAGGTCACCAGACATAGAATATCTTGTTATACACGCTTTTTTGTCCCGAGAACTTCCAAGTTGTAGAATTCCTTGCAGGCACATGTTTTTCCTACTCCTCCGAACCTCCAAACCTTCAAGTCCGGAATTAACAAGTTGCCTCTTTCCTCCTTGTCGGCACCCACGGTACGATAGTATTTAGGCTGTAAGCCTTGGTGGTGTGTTGTTGAAATAAAAAATAATAATAAAAAAGTGCGCTACACGTATCGCTGTCATCGGGTTCCTAATTATTCATGTTTTCCAAGGCCTTCTTCTGAAATTGTGCATTCTTCATCCTCTACCCGGTGTCGTAGTGTTGCAGTGGTTTCAGCGTGCATGTGCCGTGACTTAGTGATTCGTAACATATTATTTGTTCCCTACATTGTTTTTGTAATGAGGAAAACGAGGTCGCAGGTTGTTTGCACCCAAGGGCTGGACATAACTCATTTGCTTGAGATCAAAAAAGTAAGTTATGTAACTACCGTTCTTTTTTAAATTTAGATCCTTTGACAGTATTTGCTATGGTATGTTCGCTTTTAGATGTACAAACTAGGGTACTTATATTATAATATGGGTTTTCCTTCCCCCAGCGGATTTTCCTTCACCTCTCGCATGTATACAACCACCCTCGTTACATAAACCACAAGACAAATTTCTGGGGCAAGCACGGGTGCTGTGCGGGGTAGGCAGGGTTTTAAGAGTGCATTGCTTCAAAATGTGGAAAAGGCAGCTTTTCGAGGTCCTACTAAACTGTTTTATTCGTATTTTCTGCTCATATTTCCTTTTTTAATACCTACCCCGCCCGGCACCCCTATTAGCTCCTGGTCCCGTAACTTCCAGGTGGGGTTTTAAGCATGTTTCTGAATTATTTTTTCAAAAAAGCCTTCGGGAAGTTGTCTGCAAATTTATCAAAAATTCAAACGATCATTTGATATGATTTCTGGAAGCCCTAATTCGCGCTCTTTTGAAAGAAAATTCAGGAAGTCTTACCACCGCGACCTCCCTATTAGTGAATTTTCTAATAAGATAATACTGTTTTCTAATTAAAAATGTCCTAGCGACGCTAACAAAAAGTGTGAGTATGTTTAAAGAATGCACATCTACACTACACTGCGGTTTTCGTTCCTCTACGGCTGGGGGGAAGGCTTTAGAAATGGGCGGTTGAAATGAACTGGCGATCACTATCCGTTAGAGCCAAATTATTTATCTTTTATTAGTTTCTTTTTTATTACAACCACACACCACGAGTGTTCACAGCCTAAATACTATCGTACCGTTGGTGTCGACAAGGAGGAAAGAGGCAACTTGTTAATTCTGGACTTGAAGGTTTGGAGGTTCGGAAGAGAAGGAAAAACATGTGCCGGCAAGGAATTCCACAACTTGGAAGTCCTCGGGACAAAAGAGCGGGCATAACAAGATGTTCTATGTCTGGTGACCTGGACAGTAAAAAGGTGCATTCGCTCTGTTCCCCTGGTAGATCTGTTGGGGCAGCAGGTGGAGGAACTATGGAAGAAAGCTCCTCTGAGCAGTGCCCGTGAAGATATCTTTAAAAGAGAGAGAGGTCACCCACGGCGCGTCGGCGGGCAAGAGATGGCAGCCTTTGGGTGAGGGTAGGGTCACCGATGAGACGTATAGCTATCTTCTGAATGAAGTCCAGGATAGCGAGTGTGGAAGCGGCAGCGACACCCCAGATGTGGGAGAAGTATTCGAGGTTTGGCCTTATTTGTGAAGCATATAAGGTATATAGATTAGCTGGTGAAAAGTATTTGCGAGCCCGGAAGAGGAAATCTAATTTATTAGCAGCCGCTTCTGCAATTGATGTGACATGTTGGTGCCAATTAAGATTTTGATCCACAAAAATGCCTACAAGTGAAAAGGACTCATTACTTTGAATAACTTGGTTGTTTATTGTGATGGGTCTAGGGCTGGTGTATCTCTTATGAGATAGAAAGCAAGGCTGAGATTTGGTGGAGTTGAATTGTACAATATTTCTACTTCCCCAGTCTAATATTTTTTGGAGATCCACAAAGACAGAACCCTCCATGAGTCTGCAATCTCATATAATTGGGCTAAAGAGACAAGCTTAGAATATTGTATATTTGAGTGGAGGGTGCTGTCATCCGCGTAACTGTGAATTGGGTTGGATGTGCTAGAGAGGAGGTCATTGATGTCGAGAAGAAACAAAGTAGGGGCTAAAGCTGAACCTTGAGGGACTCCTGCATTAATTTGATACAGTTTAGAAGAATGGCCAGCCGGGACAACATGAATGCTCCGGTTGGAGAGGAAATTTGCTGTCCAGGTACAGAGTTTTGGTGGTAGGCCATACGCCGGAAGTTTATTAAGCAGCGCTGCGTGCCACACCTGGTCGAATTCTTTGGATATGTCTAGAGCGACAATCTGGGATTCACCGTGTAGTTCCATAGACTTGTTTCAAGAATGGGTGACAAAGGAAAGGAGGTCGGCAGTGGATCTGCGCTGACGGAATCCACATTGCCTGTCGTGGATTAGACTGTTTTTCAAGACATTTTAGTAATTCGGTGTTTATATACTTTTCCATCACTTTAGAGATGACTGAAATGAAAGAAATAGGCCTTTAGTTGCTAGGAAGCACTTTGGATCCTTCCTTGGGGACGGGTTGTACTCGAGCAGTTTTCCAGTTACTAGGGAATATGTCCCTATTGTAAGATGTCTGAAGTTCAAGGCACAGTGATTTTGGAATGGGTGGAGTAAGACTAGGGGTATGCACAATCAACCAAGGGTTGCGGTGCTATCGGGGCGGCAAGGCCGCGGACGAGCCCTGAGGGAACAAAAAAAAAAAAAAAGATGTCTGAAACAGACGAATCAGGACAGGAGCAAGTTCTGGTACGCATTTTTTTGAGAACAATTACTGGGATCTCGTCAAGGCCAGAAGCTTTCCTGGTATTAAGAAAAGAGAGCATCTTTCGTAGCTTTTTAGTTTTGAAAATGATATCCGTCAGTTTATGCGCGACATTGGGGACTGTTGATGGTTGAACATTTGGAGGTGGGTTGAGAGTAGAATTGCCGGCGAACAACGAGGCAAAAAGTTCAGCCTTGCCCAAGGCGGTAAAAACAATTTCATCCCCTGAAACAAGAGGTGGGAACGTGCTCTTGCAGAAATTATTCCCAATAGATTTAGCAAGAGTCCAGAAGGGTTTGCTGCCGTTGGAGCTTAAGAGGACTTTGTTTTTGATGTGGTTATTAAACGAGTTTTTTGAATCAGAAAGAATGTGGAAATAGCGATTTCTTGCGTCGTTAAATGCTTGACGGTTTTCTTGACTGCGATTGTGTAGAAGCGTCTTGTGAGCTAGTATGAAAAACTCATCTGTACTAATTTTCAAGACAATGCGTCATATAATTTTCTAGATATTAAGAAATTCCTTATTTGCTTTTACACAGTTTATCTCTTTTAATTTTGACTTTGAATTGAGGTAAGTATGGCTAAATCGTTATATGTTGATGCCAAAAAACTACTGCTGCTCTGTGTATCATTAATTGGACCAGCCTGTCTATCACAAGGTCTACAAACTTAATATGTAATTAATTAATCCTACAATTTTAAAATTCTACATAGAGATAGATTTCCCAACATAAACCTTACATGAGTGAATATAGCCTAATAATAGAACCGTAGATATCATTTACATTTACAGAATAATCTGCACAATTACATATATGTATGGTAGGTACATAACACAATGTGATAATACAGGTACCTAACAGTCATTATAATTGAATGGGTTCAAGGTTGACATCAAAACGAGTTTCTTACTACAGGTGGAAATTAAATACAATTTAAAATTAGTAGTTTTCATTTAATGATACTATAGATTACTTTAAAACATATTTCACAAATGTATTTAAATGGAACACAGAGTCAACATTACAAAAGATAAGAAAATGTAGAATCAGAGTTCAAAGTGGTACATGTGTAAAACTAAAAAAAAAATAGTTTGTCTTATCGTGTAGTTAAGGATATTTTAAACTCCTCCGATGACAATCTACAATCTATTATCATCCCACGAATACTTAATGTTTCCAACTAATAAACCAATATGTAGCAACTGTATTGTTCTGTTATCTCATTAAATCCCGTCGAATGCACTCTGTTTCACTGCATGCGGGTTCAAAATTCCAAATTCTACTAGTCGTGCTTTAAACTTTAAACCAACAATGTAACGAACGCAATGTTATTAGCTACCATATAATCATAAATTACATTACCAACCTTTAGATATTATAAGCCACACAAATCGATATAGGTACCTAAGTCGAAATAAAAATATTCAAGATCCTACTTCGCGCCAATAACTTATAAAGGTTGGTGCGCATAGTAACAAAATAAAAAACTCTGGACGCAGCAAGTGCGTTATGGTATTGAATTTTCATAAAAATGTTTTTTATAACAAATATGTCTTTTTTTTTAAAGAAGAGCCGGCATCAAATTTGGTTACCAGTATAACCTCTATAGTGGGAACAATGTACCACATTTTATCAAAATAACATTGTTGGTGGAAAAAGGGCAAATATTTTTCGAAAACTAACTTAAAATATATCCGAAAAACTGGCCCGATTATCCTGGCCAACGAACTTCTTCAAGGTAATTAGCCACCTACCAAGATATAATTACTTACAAAAAACTTTTCGACAAAACTTACAAAAAAAAATTGTAAACAACTTTTTTGCGAAAATCCAAAAACATTTTTTTTATATAATAACTTATTAAACATTAGGTACTAATTAGCAAAATTTTACAAAAATTTCACAAACAATGATTTCTACGTAAACAAATAAAGTTCGCTACCATAACGCACTTGCTGCGTCCAATTTTTTTTTCTTGCAAACATGCATTATATTTCGATGGAAAATGCAAAAATGCAATAACATAAGGCGTGTTTGATTAAAAAAAGAAAGAAAATTTGTATCACCAACGACTTATGGGCCACCCTGTGGTTGTAGAAATATTTTTTTAAGATGTAGCTCCAGACACCCTATAATTAATTTATACAAATTTTTTTCATATCTTGTATAATAACGGATATATTGAGCTTTATTGATTTTTTACGAAAATTCGACAAAAATTATATACCATTAAACGATAAACTCTATAGCTAAGACTACTGCCAAGCATCAGAGAAAGGGTCTATTTGAAATGAATTTTCTGGAAACATTTTAGTAAAATGAAGGACAATAACGATTGAAACTAAGACTTCAGGCTTTGTAAAACATCCTTCTTGAGACATTTGATTTCCATAGCCCGTATTAGATTCGAGTTATTTGCCTAAATTTTGCCGATTTTGACGTTTTAAATCGCAGCTTTGACTTTTTGAGGAAAACCCTAATTTATTTTTCTTTAAATGCCTATAACTTTTTTGTCTTTTGACCTACATAGCTAAATTTTGGTAGGTAACTTACCTATAGGGATATAAACCCGTGCACTAAATTTGCCCTTACTTTGTTAATTCCGGAGATATAACTTTTTTTCGAAAGAAAACACAAAATTTTCCGGGAAAACCTGGGCAGATTTTCCTGGCTAACGAACTTGTCCAAGCCATTTGCACATGGAATTTATTCACCAAATTTAATCAAAATCGGCCCATTATTTTTTGAGTTATCGGTGTGATCCATACATACATACATATATATATATATATATATATATATATATATATATATATATATATATATATATATATATATATATATATATATATATATATATATATATATATATATATATATATATATAAAAACATATAAAAATTGAAACTGACCCCGGATATGTATTCTGGGGGGCCTGATTAGCGCTCATTTGAAGAAATTTTTTCAAAATTCAAAAGTCGGGATCTCCTCATTAGTGAATTTTTTTAAAGAAAATTCACTAAAAAGCTATTATCAAATTAAGTTTCAATCAAACATTAAAAAAAAGTCTGGACGCACCAAGTGCGTTATGGTAGTGAATTTTCGGAAACATTTTTTTAATAGCAAATGTTTTTTTTATAATGGAAGCAAGCGTCAACTTTGGTTACCAGTAATATAACCTATATAGTAGAAACCATGTGCCAAAGCTCATAAAAATAACTTTGTTGTTTGGAAAAGTACAAGATTTTCCGAAATTAAACCTGTTCCCGAACGAAAAAAGCTGGTTCGATTTTCCTGGCCAATAAACCTCTTTAAGCTATTTGCCCACCTGGCTAAATATAATTATTTACAGAAAGCTTTACTACGAAACTACAAAAAAATGTGCATGAAAATTTGCAAATTTTTTCACGAAAATCCCATTCTTTTTTACAATAACCTGTTAAACATTTATTATTAATTACTAAAATTTCACAAAAATCTTACAAAAAAAAAAGATTCTTATGAAAACACAAATACATTTCTGCGAAAATTGACTAAATATTTTTTACACAAAAATTTGGTAAAGCAATACATACAATTCAATTTATATACCCAATCTGTAATTAAGCTTGAAAAAAAAAAAGAAAATTAACTTTTCACGCAAATTGAACCAGTGGAACTAAAGAAAAATATGAGCCGAAAAACACTCATATTTTCATATCACACGCTGTTAGAAATAAGAACATTACTTACGTCTGTAATTTTAAATTTTCATTTGACATTCGTGAAAACAATTTATCTACTAATTACTGCTATATTATGAAAATATAAACATAGAAAATCCTATCAACTTAATTATTGCTTACTTTTTGCACCAAAGTTAATTTCAATATTTTTTTTGGAAAATTTGCTAAATAATCAC
Organism: Tillus elongatus; assembly: GCA_964006375.1. Lineage (NCBI taxonomy): Eukaryota > Metazoa > Arthropoda > Insecta > Coleoptera > Cleridae > Tillus > Tillus elongatus. The sequence continues at coordinate 15,301,425 of OZ023269.1, read as the reverse complement.
ATAATCTGATCGGTTATTAGAATTGAATAAAAATGTCTGGATGCAGCAAGTGCGTTATGGTAATGATTTTATGGAAATGATCTGGCACCAAACATTTTTTTATGAAATGCATATAACATTTTTTTGTCACATAGAGATCTAAATTTTGGTATATGGTTTACTTTCTATGACGTAAACATACGTACCAAATTTGGTTACCATAGCTTCGTTATTTTCGTAGATATAATTTTTTCCGGAAGAAAATTTTCCCGGAAAACCTAGTTTTATATATATATATATATATATATATATATATATATATATATATATATATATATATATATATATATATATATAAATTAAAACTGACCTGAAACACACCGATAACTCAAAAAATAATAGCCTGATTTTGATGAATTTTGACAAGTACCCCCTGTTTGTGAATTTTAGTAGAAAAAATTCACCAATGGGGTGATCTCGACTCTTGAAGTTTAAAAAAATATGTTCAAATGACAGGTTTCCCAATAAAAACAGCATATCAATTTCCCTGACTTTTCCCTGACATGCCAAAATTTATTTCCCTGACTTTGATCTACAAACATGTGTAACACGTTACTACAGAATACAGTAGGTCTTAGCGTTATGGCGGAAAACACGCTTCCCCATTTTAAATACAAAGCGACCAATGAACACAGAATAAATAAAACAGTTATAGTGGTTTTGTGGAAAAAGAAATCATTAAATAAATGGTTCAGAATTTCACAAAAGCAAACACACTTTTTATACGTTATATATATATATATATATATATATATATATATATATATATATATATATATATATATATATATATATATATATATATATATATCACACTGACAATCCAAAAAAGAATGGGGCGATTTTGATAAAATTTAGCAGGTACCTTCCTTTTGTAACTGGCTTGGATAAGTTCGTTAGAAATGAAAATCAAACTCGGTTGTCTGGTAAAATTTTGGGTTTTCTTTCGAAAAAAAATTCTTTAAGAAAATAACCAAATTTGGTAGGTATGTTTACGTTATAAAAAGTAAACTATATACCAAAATTTATATCTCTACGTTACAAGAAAAATAAGTTATAAGCATTTAATTGAAAAAAAGTTTGTGTCGGACCATTTCTATAAGAATTCACTACCATAACGCACTTGCTGAGTCCTGACTTTTTTGTAAGTGGCGTGGATGAGTTCGTTAGCCAGGAAAATTGGACCAGGTTTTCCGGGAAAATTTTAGGTTCTCTTTCAGAAAAAAATTATATCTCCGAAAATAATGAAGCTATCATAACCAAATTTGATTTGAAGTAGGTTTAGGTTATAAAAAAGGACACCATATAGCAAAACTTAGATAAAAAATTATAAGCATTTAATAAAAAAATGTTTGGTGCCAGATCATTTCCATGAAAATTCACTACCATAACGCACTTGTTGTGTCCAGACTTTTTTTATTCAATTCTAATACCAATCAGATTATGTGAGTATTTAGCAAATTTTCAAAAAAAAATAATTATATACATATATATATATATATATATATATATATATATATATATATATATATATATATATAAACATATATAAATTGAAACAGACCCTGGATATGGGTTTCAGGGGTCGTAGTTCGCGCTCAATTGAAGGATTTTTTCTTAATTCAAGTCGGAATTTTTTTTAAATTAAAAAGTCGGGATCTCCCCATTAGTGCATTTTTTCTACGAAAATTCACACACAAAAAAATTAAACTGTTCCTACATGAATCACGACAGGAGATTATAAATGTAAATATTTCCAATACTGTCTATAGGTGTAGGGTGTGTTACATAAAACTTTTTTCTCGTATCTTGTAGAATAACGGATATATTGAAGTTTACCTTAGAAATGCGTCACCCTGTATATATGTAAACAGATAAAAACTGAAAATAACACCGGATATTTGAAGAAATGAAACTTCAAAATTCAAAAGTCGCGGTTTTCTCATTGGCAAATTTTTTCCATGAAAATTCGCTAAAACTTATAGGCTACTGCCAAAGCATCAGAAAATGGGTCTATTTGAAATGATTTTTCGCAAATATTTTAGTAAAATGAAGGACAATGACGGTTGGAGCCGAAACCTGGGGTTTTGTAAAGCACACTTGTTGCCACTTTTTTTTTCTACATAACCCGTATTCGTTTCAGGTTCTTTGCCTAAAAGTTGCGAATTTTGACGTTTCAAATCGCGACTTTGACGTTTTAAGAAGAAAAAGTATAACATTTTTAAAGTAATTTTTCTGATATTTCTTGAGCTTTTTGCACGAAAAAATGAGTGTCTGTAATATACAATAGATTTTGCTATCGAAACACAATATTTTGCCTTTGTGCGTTTGTCTGGTCATCAGTGACACCCAATTTTCTTTCTTCAAATGCATATAACTTTTTTCTTTCACTTAGAGATCTAAATTGTTCAAATTTCTAACGATATATATATATATATATATATATATATATATATATATATATATATATATATATATATATATATATATATATATGCTTTCGTAAGCATCTAACTGTCGCGACTACCTTTAATTTAATTAGGTTAATCAAAAATGTAAGGCAATTACGATAGTTAGATGCCTGCGAAAGTATATATATATATATATATATATATATATATATATATATATATATATATATATATATATATATATATATATCGTTAAAAAATTAAACAAAAATGTTTCGATGAATAGAGTAGGTCCGGTTCTGAGTTATGTTAATAATCAGTGTGTCCTTCTGAAAAGGAATATTTGAAACGACACACAGTATTACAAAAGCAGGTATGCAATTTTAATTACAGGAATTGAAGACTCAACAGTGGGGGACGTCTGTATACCTTTGTAGAGGACGCTGTTCGCAACTGCTCGACACCTAACATATAAATAGTAGCTCTAGTTTTTATTCGCTCGCTTTTTCATCCCTCTGATCACGCTAACTTTGTTAGCGAAACGATCGTCAGGTATAAAAACTGTATTCATATGAATTGGGTTCTTCAAATTGTACTTTCTCCGTTATTTCACAATAAACAATCTTAATAAACGCTTGACACAAAAAAACAAACCTAGAAACTTAGAGAGGACACAACACTTACGAAATCGAGAAACAGCTCCCACAAAACAGTTATTACTGTTTTAAGTTGGTTCTACTTTCATAATAATTATTGACATACATCACCTAGACCTTTTTAGTGAATTTTCGTAGAAAATATCACTAATGGGGAGATCCCGACTTTTGAATTTTGTAAAATTTTTTGCAAATGAGCGCGATCTAGGACCCCTAGAACCCATATCCGGGGTCAGTTTCAATTATATATATATATATATATATATATATATATATATATATATATATATATATATATATATATATATATATATATATATATATCACACCGCTAACTCAAAAAATAATAGGCCGATTTTGATAAAATTTGGCACGTACCTTTCTTTTGTAAATGGCTTGGATAAGTTCGTTAGTCAGGAAAATCGGATGAGGTTTTCCGGGAAAATTTTGAATTTTCATTCGAAAAAAAATCTTATCTCAAAAAGTAATAAGCCGATTTTAATAAAATTTGGCATGTACCTTCCTTTTGTAAATGGCTTTGACAAGTTTGTTAGTCAGGAAAATCGGACGAGGTTTTCCGGGAAAATTTTGAGTTTTCATTCGAATTTTTTTTTAATCTCAACGACAAATGGGCAGATTTTGATATAATTTGGCATGTACCTTCCTTTTGTAAATGGCTTTGATAAGTTCGTTAATCAGAAAAATCGGACGAGGTTTTCCGGAAAAATTATGAGTTTTCATTTGAAAAAAAAATTTATCTTAAAAAATAAAAAATCTATGATAACCAAATTTGGTAGGTAGGTTTACGATATAAAAAGTAAACTATACACCAAAATTTAGATTTCTATGTTACAAGAAAAGAAAGTTATAATAAAATATTTTGTGCCAGATCATTTCTATGAAAATTCACTACCATAACGCACTTGCTGCGTCCAGCCTTTTTTTATTTATTTAACGTCGGTCGACTATGGCCAATCACCGACGCCAGGGAGCAGGTTCACCTCACTATCCTGGAAATTTTGTCGAGCCCTGCCTTTCTATAAGAGAGTAGGAATATTTAACGTGCCCAACATCGTATGGAAACGGGACCAACGGCTTTACGCCCCCTCCGAAGGGCGAAACGTGCAGACATTCAACTTGCTCAAATACAATGCCACAACCTTGGTTGATGTTAAATGTTACAGTATGTACTGAAAAAGTGAAAGGAGAACGCTGGCATATCGAACCCGGTACCCTTCGGTTCAGAGGCACACGTTCTTACCACTGAACCACCAAGGCTCTACCTAGACATTTTAAAGCTGCCATCTGTCGTTTTTACTGAATTTTCATAGAAAAAATTCACCAATGAAAAGATCGCAACTTTTGAATTTTGAAAAAAGTTTCAAATGAGCGCGAACTAAGCCACCTAGAACACACATCCGCGGTCAGTTTCAATTTCTATATGCATATATATATATATATATATATATATATATATATATATATATATATATATATATATATATATATATATATATATATATATATATAATAGCACCAACACTACAGTAGATAAATTACGCAACCAGAAGTCTTTGACTTGTGCGGGGGGAGCTTACGTACACATATAGGCGAAGGACACCACCCAGCCAGCCTTTCCACATTCTAGTGAAAAAGACCGACTGTCCGAATATGTTGGGTGGAGCATACCAAATACGTAGCGGGCAAGTTAGCGGGGGCGGCGCATAGGGTACGAGCGGTAGCGGGAAAGATGTGGGTGACGGATCCAAAGATCCTTAGGGTCATATATGAGGGAGCAGTGAAACCAGCTCTCCTGTACGGCGCCGAAATCTGGGGTAAACGAGCGAGGGATTCTAGAGTAACTAGAAAACTTCAGTCGGCCTAAAGAGCATTTCTGTTGGGCACAACGAAAGCCTACACAACGACTTCCAGCGTAGCACTGACGGTGCTGGCGGGGTGTCCACCTTTGTGGCTGGAAGCAGAGGAGCGGCATATAAGATTGGAACACTCGAAGGCGGCAAATTTTGAGGGAAAACCGGCGTACGGAGAAGAATCGCACCCGGCGGAGCAAAGGAAAACCTGGGCGATAATAGAAGGAGGGGAAAAGACAACAGGGCGGTGGATATACACAGACGCGTCCAGAGCCGGAGTCGTGGTTGGAATAGGCCTGGTGGCCTACGAAAACAACGCAGTGGTCGAAAGCAAAGTACTAAAGCTCCAGGACGGGTACCCGGTGCACATGGTGGAATTGTTCGCGGTGGGTACGGCAGTGGAAAAGGCCGCCACTGTACAGTATGGAACCGTCAACATCGTTTCCGATAGCAGCGTTGCCCTGGACATGCTCACCAGGAGGAAGAAGAAACGGCCCACAGAATCAACAGGAAGATGCAAGAGGTGGAGCGCACGGGAACAAAAATAAATCTGTGGTGGGATAGCGACCAGTTAGAAGGCATCGCAAAGGCCGATGCGAGAGAAAAAGCCCCCAGAGGTGACCCCCTAGGTCACGAGAGGGTAGAGGCTCCGGTGGCGAGTAGAATGCTCAAACGAAGTGCCAAAGAGAACACTGAGGTAGAGTGGCAGAAGAACTGGGACGTAGGACTACTTATCGATATATAGAGAGCGTGGGTGTGGGCCTCAAGTGCTGGAGTCACAGAGCGGTGAACTTGCTGACTGGCCACGGGCCCTTCAAGGGCTACTTTAGTAGATTTAACATAAGGCCTGGAACAGGAGAATGTGCGTGTGGAAACGGAGAGCAGGAGACAGCAAGACATGTGCTGGAAGACTGCCAGATGGAAAATCGTAGGGCTATAAGAGAACACTTTGCGAGAAACTAGAACAGGGTTGTGGGTTCCTATCCGTTCGAGGTAACTAGGTCCGCCAAGAACGAGGAAATCAGGAATTTCAATGAATGGGCCGCAGAAATAGAGCTGGAAGAGGAAACGCGAATTGCGATTGGGCCAAACCGCGGAGAAAGAGAGGGCGCCGGATAAAGAAATGGATGAGATTTCGGGAAAAGCGAGCGTGGAGTGAATGGTCCTATGAATGTGAGTGGGTTCTGTGGGTCTAAAGTTTCAAATTAACTGATGATTTTTTTGTTTTTTGGGTGTAGAGGTTGTAGGGGTTCCTTTGAGGGTGGCTTTGACCGGACAGTGTAGGAGGATACCATGGCCTAAAGTACTCGGACAGGAAGGCAGGGGCTTCGGCCCCCAAATCGTAAACTGTCCGAATACGGGACTCGAACCCGCGACCTCCTAGTCGGATTCTAGAGGTTACTCACCTCGCGAACTGAGCTATTCGGTCTGTCTGTTTATATATATATATATATATATATATATATATATATATATATATATATATATATATATATATATATATACATGTGTGTATCACACCGATAACTTAAAAAAGAATGGGCCGATTTTGATCAAATTTCTTGGCTTTTCTTTCGGAAAATTTTTGTATCCCCAAAAATAACAAAGCTATGGCAACCCAACCAAATTTGGTATGCACGTTTACATTATGAAAAGTATACTACGTACCAAAATTTAGATATCTAGGTTTTAAGAAGAAAGTTATTGGCATTTAAAAAAAATTAGGTACCACTGATGACCACAGAGACGCACAAAACCAAATTATTTTGTATCGATAGCAAAATCAATTGTATATTACATACAAACATTAAGTTAATTGGGGCAAAAAGGTCAAGAATTACTTTTAAAATGTTATAGTTTTTCTTCTTAAAACGTCAAGTCGCGGCTTGAAACGTCAAAATTGGTAACTTTTAGCCAACGATCCTCAAACGAATACGGGTTATCTGGAAGAAATGTTTCAACTTCAACCGTCATTGTCCTTCGTTTTACTAAAATATTTCCAAAAAATCATTTAAATAAAAGCTTTCTCTGATGCTTTGGCAGTAGTTTTAGTTATAGAGTTTATGGTTTAATAGCTTATAATTTTTAGCGAATTTTCGTGAAAAAAATTCACCATTGGGAGACCGCGACTTTTGAATTTTGAAAAGATTTCTTCGAATGAGCGCGAACTAGGCCCCTGGAAGCCATATTCGAGATTAGTTTCAGTTTTTATCTGTTTACGTATACAGGTTGACGCATTACGATCCGTTATTATATAAGATACGCGAAAAAATTGTATACGTTCATTAAAGGGTATCTTGAGCTGCATCTTAGAAAATTATTTTTACAATCACAGGGTGGCCCTCTGATGCTTTGCAGTAGCCTTAGCTATAGAGTTTATCGTTTAATAGTATATAATTTTTGTCGAATTTTCGTAAAAAATCAATAAAGCTCAATATATACGTTATACAAGTTATGAAAAAAAAATTGTATATATTAATTATAGGGTGTCTTGAGCTACATCTTAAAAAATTATTTCTACAATTACAGGCTGGCCCATAAGTCGTTAGTGATACAAATTTTCTATTTATTTTTTTTAATCAAACACGCCTTATGTTATTGCATTTTAGCATTTTCCATCGAAATATAATGCATTTTTGTAAGAAAAGAAATTCTGGACGCAGCAAGTGCGTTATGGTAGCGAATTTTAATCCAATGCTTCATATTTGAATAGCTCAATTTGCTATTAACCTATAAGTTTGACCAAGAAACGAGTTTTTCCTGGAACACTTTAAGTTTACTTTCGGAAATTTTTTTACATTTTCAAACAATAAAGTTATTTTGATGAAACAAGGCACATTGTTTTTACTATATAGGTTATACTGGTAACCAAATTTGATGCCTCGTCCGATTTTCATGACCAATAAATTATGGTTCTGGCTAGTGTATCAACAGATCCTAAAAATTCATGAAGAAAAACAAGATGCTGTAGGGGTTCCGAAATCCAAGGTTCAAAAAATGATGAGAAAGCATAAATTTAAACCTTATAAATTAAAAAAAAAAACAGTACAAAATCATCCACCAAGAAGATGCACAACGACGTTTAGAGTTTTGCAATTGGTATCTACAACATTTAAATATGAACAGAGATATTTATTAATTAGTTATTCGGTCGGAGGAGGCATATGTATGCAGTGTTGGAGGGGTCAAGGAGTCGCGGGCCAAATGACTCCAGGGGGCAAACTGAGGAAGTGGAAACAACAACATAAACTTTCGATGAAGCTTTCCCCAAGACCGTCATGCGCGGTGAAGTGCGGCATCCTGCACGAGATGACCCTGCTGATAACTAAACATGACGGATCTAGACAAGGAGGTCGAAGTAAACTCCCCCAATCTACGGTGTCACGTGACCTGTGCCTAGGGATGGATGGCACCAGGGTGATGGTGTCGTGAACGGAACCTCTGGAGTACCGGGTAGCCCTCCAGAGTAACCCACCTTGCACCACACAGGGGGTTCTGATGGTGTGGACAGTATTTCCCCCATTCTCGTGGAAACAACATAAAGATTATAAACATATATGGAACCAAAACCAATGAGGCTCGAGGAGTGGCTCCGGTTACAGACTCTTGCATTGAGTCTATTCCGGAAACGGAGACGAGCCAGGGGGCAGCAGCGTCCGCGGACTCTGGAGGTCTCACGACCGACGGAGATACGGGGGATCGGGGGGTAGCTTCGGCTCCCCGACAGCCAAGCTGGAGGCTGGGTCCCCCTCCACCAGTGAGGACCCTACTGTAGGGGGTAGAGGGACTGCCCCGGCAGTCTAAGCGTCTTTCAGGGGCGCAAAGAAAGAACCGCCGGAGGGCGCAGAAAATGGCGATCGGGACGTGGACGGTCGAGAAACCTGTAAAGGCGCAAGAGGGGAGTGCGAGTCAGAAGAGGTGGCGCTCGGACTCTAGCACGCCTAATACAGACAGACGTCCCAAAAGGGCCAGGGTACTTGTAAAGGCGCAAAAGTCAGAAGACGCCGCACTCTGGCTCTAGCACGCCTACTACAGACACACGTCCCAAAAGGACCAAGGCCGGAACACCGGCGCAGACTGGCTCGTATAGGGAGGCTGCGGAGGACCTCGGGATGGCGGTGATTACAGACGCCATCCTGAGGTCACGCTAGACCAGAGGAAGGCGGACCTGATGCAGGCTGCGGTAGTAGCTGCGGTGGACCCTCTTCAGGAAGGGGAGAGCCCGCCTCAGTTCCACCCAGCGCGCCTGACGGGGGGGATTCCTCTGGATAACCTGTGCCGACCCGCAGTCGCGGGACTGGCGGCAGAAAACGATCGGGGGCCTCGGTCAGATTTGGGAGGGGGCGGACTTGACAGCCATCGAGCCAAGGAACTCCCAAAGAGACGCAAGGTACTCGTACTGATCCCTGACACCGTCCCGCATGAGACGGTGATCAGTAGACTGAAGATCCAGAACCCTGAACTGGGGACACAACACTGGTCGGTTGTAAGCAGGAAAGCAGAGGAGAAAGTACAGACTCTCGCCTTCTCGATCGACCAGGCGTCTTACAGAGCCCTTGAAGGAACCTCCTTCAATGCATTCTGGGGCCTGGGAAGGGTTAGCTTCCGCCCACTGGGGAAGCAACTAGGGGTTAACGGGACTTAGGTTCCTTCAGGTCAACCTTCAACACAGTAGGGCAGCCACAGCCGGACTACTGATGGCTCTGAGGAACACGGATGTGGCCCTCTTCCAGGGACCTGGCAACGATCAAAATCTGATGTGGAGGAGCGGATGGGCCGAAGGACGTTACTGTCGGGTCAGCCTATCTGCCAGGGGACAGCACGGACCCTGCTGCACCCAAGGAATTGGAGCAGCTGATGGTGAGTAACAGAGCAGGTGGATGGCAGACCATCATCGGCATGGATGTGCACACGCACCATGAGTTGTGGGGAAGCTCGAACACAAACTCTATGGGTGAAGCACTTTTACAACTCCTTATTAAATTTAATTTAGACATATTGAATAGAGGTAATAAACCGGCCTTCGTCACAACATGGTGAGAGGAAGTTTTAGATCTAACAGTTTCCACCCAGTTTCTGGGTGACTTTGTTAAGAACTGGGCTGTGTCTGGAGAAGTGAGTAACTCAGACGACAGATACATCTGGTTTGAAATCGCCAAAGTCGAAAGACAAACGGTATGGTACCGGAACCCCCACAGGGCGGACTGGGAAGCCTACAGGGCAGACCTTGCAGTGGAACTGCGGAGGGTTAAGAGTACCATAGACAATTCAATAGACCTCGAGATTGCGTCAGCCCAATTGCGAGACGCAATCACCTCGGCCTATAACGCCAACTGTCCCCTCAAAATGAGGGCGTCCACCAGGAACGTCCCGTGGTGGAACGAGGACCTCAGTCAAAGGAGGATGCAGGTTCGTAAGCTGTTTCTCAACAAACAACAGCTGATTCTCAACAGAGACAGCACTGCACCAACTGGTGCTGAAACTGGAGAATACGCTGGAGAATAGGGAGGTGGCGCTGGGGGCCTTCCTAGACATAGAGGGGGCCTTCATCAACACCTCTTTCGGATCGGTTCTGGCAGCTGTCAGGGAGCTTGGAATAGAGGAGACCTACTGCAGGTGGATCGGTTCCATCCTCAGGGACAGGGCGGTGTTCACCTCACTCGCGGCAGGGACTCTGCTGGCGGGGGTCGCGGCGGAGTGTCCGCAGGGGATCGTTCTGTCTCCCTTGCTCTGGTGCCTAGTCGTGGACGGTCTGCTGGGGAGGCTCTCGAGAGGGGGGGGGGGGTGTATGAGGTACAGGGCTATGCGGACGACATTGTCATCATAGTCCGAGGAAAGGTTACACAGTCAGTGTGGGAACGCATGCAGACAGCACTGAAAGTGGTATAAGAGTGGACGGTTGTCAATGGCTCGGGGTGGGCCCCGAGAAAGCAACCGTTATACTGTTTACGAGAAGGAAGTGGGATAGCCACAGAACTCTCACTCTATATGGTAGGAACGATCCAATGGCCAGGGAAGTAAAATATCTTGGGGTCGTATTTGACTCTAAGCTAACCTGGAATGGTCACGTTGAAAAAATACTGCGTAAGGCAGTCATGACCTTACCCGTCACTAGGCGGCTATATGGAAAAACGTGGGAACTAAGACCTAGTATGGCCCACTGTACACAAGGGTGATCAGACCATTGTTAACATATGCGGCACTGGTCTGGTGGCCTAAGGTGACACAATCGAGTGCCAAACAAAAAATAGGCAAGATCCAAAGGATGGCTTGCCTAGGCATCACAGAGGCCATATCTTCAACCCCAACAGGAGGAGGTGTTGCTGGATCTGTCCCCCATACAACTTAGTTATTATGGGGGAGGCCAGGCTAGGACTACACAGACTAGCCGGCAATGGTAGACTGAAGATCGACCCAGGCTTCAGGGGCCACTGCAAAATTCAGGAGATCGTGAGGGAGCCCATGCGTGAAATGAGGTCAGACGTCGCGAGCCTGCAGGGAAAACAACTTTACAGTGGAGATACCCGACCGTGAGGCATGGCGATTGCAATTTAGTCAGCCATTTAAAAGAAAATCTACATATAATTGTATATATTCAAAAAGCCTGCAATAAACCGAATCCAATGACATAAAAATATACAGGGTCTTCCATTTATTTATAATCATATATTTGGTTTGTATCACAAAATCTGTGCTTAATAGAAAAAAACTATTTGCGTCATTCGATTCTACGTAAAAAAATACATATATGTACATTCCAGCAGCACAAGTGCAAAGTATTTAAATTTTACTTTTTCAAAATGATAATATAAATCTAGTCTGTTAAATAAAGAATAAAACTTATTTTCTGGGCACAATTTACAAAGGGCTGTAACTCCCTTAGCCATCATTTCCAGGCTTATGTTCATTAGAGATATTTTACTCAGGACAACATATCTATTTGCAGTTTAAGTAATTCCAGCTTCATTTTGGGATACATGTAATTCTAAAACTTACCTGAAGTTATCCATTCCACCATGTCCAGCATTTTGAAGTTCTTGTACTTTTCTAAAAAGTATACAAGATTTTTTAATAGCTTCTTCATATTTCTCTTTATGACTAAGATACTCTGTGGGTGTGTCCGACCTTAATTCTGGATCATCCAAGAAAAATTTCTCTAAAAATAAACCAAATCTTATCAGTGATTTTTGTAGTTAAATAACATAAAATTACAAACAATGCAAAGCTATTTTTTTAACTAAATAGTGATCCGGAAAAGTAACCATGATGTAATAAACCACTATGAGCAACTAGTTTTGAGATTTTTTGGTTTCATGCATTTTTTTCTCTCTAAATATCCGAAGCACCTATTATATTTTCATATCATTCCCTTCTTTGTGGGAATTGAAAGCACAGAATCTCGGGATCCGGAAATGCCAATTTTTTCGGTCATTCGGGCTCCCAGGATTTCAATTAGTGCTTCTGCGGAATTGTAATGCAATTGAAAGAAAATATGTAGCACGCCTATCTAATATGCTAATTTATTGACAAACTAAGTGTAGAAGTAATCAACAGAAAATATGTGAACCTATCAGAAGCAGCTACAAGTTTGAATTTTTTGGGGAATTGAATAAAATAGATACAGCTTTTTGTAGCAATTTGTTTCTGTTGTAAGGAAACGAAATTCAGATGTCAGGCAGATTAGCATATTTACAAAATGCAGCAAGCCTTAAAAGTACCACCAACACAAGTGAAGCTGCTTTTTTAGCATTTTAACTTTAACACAATAGCAGAATTTATTAAAATTGTAAGAGACTCAGTGGTCCAATGGTGGACCCAAGGGTACTGGGTTAGATTCCCAGGGTTCACCTTTCAGTTTTCCAGTACATACTGTAAAATTAACATCAACCGAGGTGTCTGCACGTTCCGCCCTTCGGAGGAGGCATAAAGCCATCAGTCCCATGTACCCTGCGATGTTAAAGGATACATTAAAGATCCCTACCTTCCTTACAGAAAGGTAGGGGCCGGCAACATTTCCAAGGCAGTGAGGTAAAACTGCTCCCTGGTGTCGGTGATTGGCCATAGTCGCGGAAATAGACCGATATTAATGAAAGAAAAAAACAACAACGGATTAAAATTATACAGAAAGTGTAACAACAGTACATGACAGTGATGATGAAGATGATTCTTCAACTTTGTTAAAGTGAAACAACTCTAAAATAGGTTCTACACAAAGCTATTAAGGTAACCTCAAAGCATCAAAAACCTAAAAGAGGATCACCTGCACTAATAAGAAAATATGGGGCAGTGAGGTGTTTTTGTAAAAAATTAATGATAATTTAAGAAAAGTTTCACACTGTGACTAAAACTGATCTATTTATTGTATTATTTTCTTATTTGCAGAACATGCAAAGGAAGGTGCTGGTTTTGACAAGGTCCCTCGAGGTTTAGTCAAAAAAATGAGCCCCAGCAGTTGCATTTTCTTTAAAAATTATTTTTAACTTTTCGCTTTAGGTTCTGTGATGTTTCAAACTCATAAATCAGGAAATAATACGCATACAAAATGACAACTTACATACAATTACTAGGTATTCTATACATTAACAAAACCTAGAATATATTAAATAATTGCAAAAAAAACTGGTTAACCTTTAGATTTTTTCAACGGGAAAGAACTCATCAGACTTAAATGCAAATTTCAATGATTAAGAATAAGTAATAATTACATTGTTACCTTCCTTGTTAAAACAAGTGTATTTCTTAATTTAATAAAATCACTGCTGACCACTGTTATATAAAAAATTAATAATTAGAGGCTTCATCATAATTTTGTTATGTAAATAATTATTAATGCGGTAATATACGCCAAAATTTAGTGAAAGCTATTTCCTCTAGAAGATAACCTACTTTCTCAACTGCAAATTTAGAAATTATCGAATTACACATCATGTATAACTAAAAAATTATACTGAAAGGCACTAGTTCGAAATAATCAAAAATTAAACCAATTTCACTGACAAATTGGCCCTTTAAACATTTAAATAAAATTAAAAAGTAACAAAACTAGCATTAAACTACAAACATATTAATTAGCTTTTCATTAATAGAAACGAACATATAACTAATTATACTCATATAATCTTTAATCCAGCTTAAAGATAGATCAAAGTTCGTACCTCTGATCTTCCTATCTTCTGTTTTTTGTGCCCCGCCATCCAATAAGTGTGTTAATTCTAAATTGTCAAAAGTGCATTTCTTACGTTCCTTGATTAAATCAGGATTTACTGGTCTTTGTTGCATTTTTCGTCACTTTTGTATCACAGTTATTACTTTGTAAATTACAAATAAACAGAGAATCACTACACGTATTAACAGTTCCCACAGCTACAGCTGACACTAAACTAGAATAACAAATAACAAGTGTAAAATGCAAAATACAAAAGGCAACAGGTTATTGTCACTCGTACGTCATCAGTTTACGTCAAAAGTATAAAGCTTAAAGCCTTTACGTCAAATTATAGTTGTGGCTAAACATACGAGCAAATGTCAATCCTAACTTTACCAACTGCTTATGTTTTAATATTAAATGACAGTATTATATTAACTCTGGGGTGATTAAATCAAGCGGATACTGCGTACATATTACATACTCTTATTACATGTAAATATCCTTTCGCCCGTTAAGTATACTGACAAACGACGAACGGATTTATTGGCGCTATTAACTGTAACTCATGTATGCTCTGTCATATACCTATATTCTTCTGTTGTTCGTTCTTTGTATTTATGATTCTTGACTCATACTAATGCGTTATTCAAGCGCGTGAGTTGAGACATCCATGACTTGTGTTATCGAATTTTGAATTCAGATTATTCAAGCGGCATCTTCCCTTTTTATTTTGGAAAGTGGGAAATGTGTTAAATAAATGCACGAGTAAGTTTAAAACGAAAGAGGACCGCGCCTGGCCCCACTTTGGGACTTATCACGTTGAAGTTTTTCCTTATATTCAGTCAATCATTATAAACGTTTACCAGGCGCCAGCTGCTGTGTTTAAGCGCTCACCTTTTGACTGTTAGTTATGGTACTATTCAGCGGTTGAAAATCTTATGAACGCAATGTTTACTTGAAGCAGACATTTGTTTTTTAATTAAAATTATGGGCTATGATCTGTTATCATAATCCCAAATCAAAGCAAAATTTAAAATAACGATTTAAAATGGATAACAAAAATAATTATCTCTAATAATTAGGAACCTCATTCTAATGCAATTAGCAGAGTTAGTCAGCAAAAATTAATTCCGCTTTGAGAAATGGGCAATTATTGGCGTCTGGCAAACCCAGAAAATCACCATTTGAAGTTAGGTGTAGTTCGGATTAAAGGATTATTAACAACCATTTTTATCAGTGAATTTTCTTTTAAAAAATTCACTAATAGGGAGATCCCGACTTTTGAATTCGGAAAAAATTTGTTCAAATTAGCGCGAAATAGGACCCCTAGAATCCATGTCCGGGGTCAGTTTCAATTTTTATATGTTTATATATATATATATATATATATATATATATATATATATATATATATATATATATATATTTAAATTGATTCTGATGAAACTCGGCAAGTACCTTTATTTTATTAATGGCTTGGACGAGTTCGTTAGCTAGGAAAATCGAATAAGGTTGTCTAGGAAAATTTTTAGTTTTCTTTCGAAAAAAAAGTTTTCTCCGAAAATTACAAAGATATTTTAATGCAATTTGGTGGATATGTTGCATTGGGAAAGACCTTACTACGTTCCAAAATGTAACTTTCTAAGCTTATAGAGATTTGAGTTATCCAAATTTTAAGCATTTAATGAAAATTCACTGCCATAACGCACTTGCTGCGTTCCGAACTTTGTAAATTTTAAGCACGAAGCTACGAAAATCGACAGTGTTCACAAATATCTAGCAGATCAATAAAACCTGAAGAGTTTACGAACTTTTTTTTGGTCTCCTATAACAATCTAAACGTAGTTTGATGAAGATAATAATTTATCACTTATTTTTTCACCACATATGTCTGACAATGAAAATAATTTATCTACAATTTTACAAAATAACTTTGGGATGAAAATAATTGTTTTCACGATATGCTAATTAAATGTATACTCCTAAACTGACTCCAATTTTATGTTGCCTCTTTGCGATGCCCTGTAAGATTGCGGGTACTTTTAGATTTCTGAAAACAAGCTCGGGTTCAGCGTGCAGCCTGTCTCTAAAAAGGAAGACAAATCCAATGTGGGGAACTATCGTCCAATCTCTATTCTATGACATTGGTCTAATAAGTTATGGAAAAAATTATCAATATGAAGCTTTTTTTTAATATTTCAACAACACACCACGAGGGCTTACAGCCTAAATACTATCGTACTGTGGGTGTGGACAAGGAGGAAAGAGACAACTTGCTAATTTTGGACTTGAAGGTTTGGAGAAGGAAAAACATCTGCCGACAAGGAATTCCATAACTTGGGAGTCATCGTACAAAAGAGCGGACATAACAAGATGTTCTATGTCTGGTGACCTGGACAGTACAAGGGTGTATTCGCTCTGTTCCCCTGGTAGATCTGTTGGGGGCAGCAGGTGGAGGAACTATGGAAGAAAGCTCCTCTGAGCAGTGCCCGTGCAGGCATCTATTAAAGAGAGAGAAGTCACCAACGGCACGTCGGTGGGCAAGGGATGGCAGCCTTTGGGTGAGGGTAGGGTCACCGATGAGACGCATAGCTCTCTTCTGAATGTAGTCCAGGATAGCGAGTGTAGAAGCAGCAGCGCACCACAGATGTGGGAGCAGTATTCGAGGTTTAGCCTTATTTGTGAAGTATATAGGGTATAGAGATTAGCTGGTGAAAAGTATTTGCGAGCCCGGAAGAGGAAACCTAATTTCTTAGCAGCCGCTTCTGCAATTGATGTGACATGTTGGTGCCAATTGAGATTTCGATCTACAGAAATGCCAACAAGTGAAAAGGACTCATTACATTGAATAACTTGGTTGTTCATTGTGATGGGTCTAGGGCTGGTGTATCTCTTATGAGATAGAAAGCAAGACTGAGATTTGGTGTAGTTGAATTGTACAAGGTTTCTAGTTCCCCAATCTAATATTTTTTGGAGATCCACGGAGATAGAACCCTCCATGAGTCTGCGATCTTCATCTAATTGGGCTAAAGAGACAGGCTTAGAATATTGTATATTTGAGTGGAGGGTGCTGTGGTCCGCGTAACTGTGAACTGGGTTGGATCTGCTAGAGAGGTCATTGATGTGGAGAAGAAACAAAATAGGGGCTAAAGCTGAACCTTGAGGGACTCCTGTATTAATTGGATACAGTTTAGAGGAATGGCCATCCACGACAACAGAAATGCTCCGGTTGGAGAGAAAATTTGCTGTCCAGGTACAGAGTTTTGGTGGTAGGCCATAGGCGGTAAGTTTATTAAGCAGCGCTGAAAAAAACTCGAAAAATCAAACATGCTAAAGTGATAGCCACCACAGCTTTCGTTAAAACCGATCTACGGTGATATTGTGACGTACCTCTCTCATCTTTAGAGTTCTGCTCTCGAAAAAATTCGAGTCATACATTTTAATTGAATATTACTGAAGCATTTGATACCCGATTACGACCGGGCTACCTTCGAGCCTGATGTGTCCCTTGACTAGGGTATCATACTTCTTTTCTAGTGATTGCATTTTCTCCTGTACCTCCGCTTGTAGTTTCTGCACACTCGTCAGCTTCCCATGCACATCGTCGCTGATACCCCTTACTCGACATTCTACTTGGAAGAATTCGTCTTTTACCTGCTTCATATGTTTGTCCACACACAAAGTAATATTCTCAATTCTGCTGGCTTGTTCTTGCAGAATTTTCCTTGTTTCTTCATCTCTTCTTCTGGCTTATCATCTCCTTTTCTCATTTGTTCTTTGTCTTTTTCGTCTCTTTTTCTGACCTCTTCATCTTTTTTTCTCATTTCATCTTTGACTTCTTCGTCTCTTTTTCTGACCTCTTCATCTATTTTTCTCATTTGGCCTCTTTATCTCTTTTTCTCATTTCTTCTCTCGCTACTTCGCCTCTTTTTCTCAGCTCTTCTTTAGCCTCTTCATCTCTTTTTCTCAGCTCCTCTTTAACCTCTTTATCTCTTTTCGTCGAAAAAGTCTACTGTATATTGGCTTTCTTAAAAATACTTTCCAAATCCTTTGTAATACGTGGTTCATACGGTAAGCACACAATTTTTTTGTCTTTTTTTTCTTTCTTGAATGTCGTGTATTCAGCTAACATTTTCTTTGTTCTGCGTTTGTTAACCAATTTTTTACTAAACAATCCGAATAACCTTAGTTCTCATTGAGACGGATGTGACAATATATCAACTCAAAAAATTAGACCACAATATGCTTTATAACTTTATTAGTACAAGCAAAAGAACAAGTTATTAACCATTTTTTAGCTAAAAATATTAGCTCTCGTCTGCATCTCGCTTTTTGATTGAAGAGTCAGATAAAATATTACTATTCCTTAAACTATAATACAAATGCATATTATTGGCTAGAAATAAATACATAAAAATCAGTTGACATTCAAAACTACAGTAACTCATTTAATAAATTACTAACAAATATATAAAACTTGTGAATAGGTAAACCTTAGCACTAAGGTATATCGCTCATTTGCAATGTACTTTTAATATCTAGAACAACACACCTGTGTCACAGTTAGTTTCCCGCTAGACGGCAGAAGTGTCGTTTTTCAATTGCGGTATTGCTTAATGGAGGTCATCCCTTGGAGTGACTTATGCTGGTTAGTGTTTGATGTTGTTTTTTAACGCTAAGGCCCTCATCCTTCTTGTTGAGAGATAGTGCTTGGAAAAATCTTTATATTGTGTTGCATGTTGTGTCGTTGATGGAAATTAAGCAGAAAGAATGATTTGTTTAAAGAGAAAAATGTCATTTGTCAAATGATATCATTGAGTGGTTCCTATATTAAATATACAGAAATAATTACATAAAGTTAACTGGAAATGGGATGTTCTTCTCCACACGTGAGTGTGTGGTACTTATGTCAATGTTTCCACAGAATGACAATAACTTTGGCAACAATGCATTTTTTTAACATATATTTCGCTAGTATCTCTATAATATAATTTTCACTGTGTTTAGGTCCACATTACGCTACAAAAATTAAAGTGCAGTGAATTCACAAACCACTGATGATGATGCCTCACAAATCCCAGGAAGTTCACTAGCAACAGACCGAGCAGCTACTACGCATGATACAAAATCTGATATTTTTATCATGGATGCGACAGGAACAAGCGACAATAGAATAATTGAATCAGAAACCAGTGATTCAATCTAGAGATATAACACATCAATTACAGAATCATCTAGTGAAGATAAATGTTAAATTGTTTTTATGGCTTCCTTTAACATATTTTCTTTATTATTTTTTAGATTCTGAGGATTTTATAAATATTCAGTTTAGATGAAAAAAAATTAAGAAAAATAGTGCCTCCAGTCTCATGTACAGTGGGCCAAAAGACACAAAAGACAACGAACCAGAGAATGAGGTGTGGGAAAAGTATAAACGCAATTAACAACGGAAAACTTAGAAAACGTGGAAAAAAGTATGGGCCAATACAAGGAAGAAAAATGCAATAGAATCCGGGTAGGTGAAACCCCCGTACAATAAAGTCCAAACTGAAGCATTTTCAGAAAATACCTGAAGACGATCGACGAAAGATCTTTAATGATTACTGGGAGTTAGGATATCTTCAGCAACAACGAGATTTCCTTGTTGCAAGTTTGGAAAACATTCACCCATAGTACTATTACACCAGGGAAGGTAAAGCTCGAGCTAGGCGTCGCCAATATAATGCATTCTACTTTAAAAAAAATGGAGAAAAATTATAATATAAGTTACGAGCATGTAAAGTATTTTTTAAACCCTCAGAATTAACGACAAACCCATTAGAACAGTGAGAAACAGAACAAATTGCAGCTAATATACTTGAGGAAAAAAACCGGGAAGCAGGTAGCAACACACCTGCGTTGATAGTAAGATCCAGGAAGATAATATGAGGAATCGCATTCATTTTATATAAAAATTAGAAAGTCATTACACTCTTGCGCATACATCAAAACAATTAATCGATGAAAGCAGATTCATCTCAGGTATTTAACGAACCTACGTCGAAAAATTTTAAACCAACAACTCCCCATTTGGCACTATGTTATGTTTTATAGAATCTTCATAGAAAAGTATAACCTCTTGTTCTATTAACCCGAGAAAGACCACTGTAAAATATGTGCATCTTACACTAAGGCTGTAGCAGAAGAGAAAGGAAAAGTGAAGGAAAACTATGAACAACCATTAATTCAGAAGGTCTTATCACACCAAGAAAAAATACAGATAAAGAAAAAGCTGGAAGTAATGTAATACTGACTGTTTACGACTTACAAGCTCTTTTTCAGTGCCTAAAAGCAGAAGCTCCAGCTTTCTATTACACATCAACACTAAATGTATTCACCTTAACTGCTTACGGCGTCAAAAACAATAATACAAACTGTTTTGTCGGGTAATTAAGTGGATTATCTTCAGTAAGGTACTTCACTTTATAGTTTAGAGCGGGCGGTGATCAAAATACCAACAACCATCAAGAGCAGGGGGAAAACAGAGCTGATGTGCAATCTGTATGAGATTGTATATGATAATTCAAATAAATATTGTTTCTTTGTAAAAGCAGTGTTTTACCAAGATAAAAAAATTCAGCCAAAGAGTAAGCCAATAATACTATAATTTATAACTAACTTATTTTTTGTTTTCGAATAGAGTATATATATATATATATATATATATATATATATATATATATATATATATATATATATATATATATATATACAGGGTGTTTCCAAAATGATGGACTATGTTACAGCTGCACATTCAGCACAAAAAATAGGACTATTTTTTCATATAAACATGGGTCCACAAATGCTAAGTTTTTTAAATACAGCGTGTTAAAGTTATTTGTTTTTGTCAGTTTTTCATGAATAAGTCCGAGTCAAATTAAAATTTTGACGTGAAAATTGGCATGTGGGGGTTTTTGAGGGCAAGAAATTTAAATATGATATTGTCAATAACACTGCTGGCAGAGGGCGCCATCTGTAAGACATGGCTTGCATTCAATTGGCTATAATTTTTTGACACCCAGTAATATCGATCTACTGTATAGCTACATTGCAGCCCTTATCAATTGTAAGCAAAAAATGTATATTTGATTTAAATCTCTCGGACACACCATTTTCGAGATATTTCAATTTTTGTATGTCGATGTCGCTCAAAAATTAATTTTTCTTAAGTAATTAATTGTATTTTCTGCAAATTTTAACAACAAATAAAAAAGTTTATAACATTTTATGATACCTGACTACAATAAATGTTCAAAATGGCCACCCTCCACTTCAATACACTTTCGTATTCTGCGGAGCATACAACATCGTATACTCTGTGAAATATATCTGGTGTATTTCTACTTTGTTCGCATCAAAGTACAATTCTTTGCTGCAGATCATCAGCATTTTCAATATTTGCTTCATAAACAATACTTTTGAGATGCCCCCATAAATAAAAGTCAATAGGATTTAAATCAGGGGATCTAGCCGGCCATGGCTGAGGTCCACCGCGTCCGATCCATCTGCGTCCAAAAGTATTGCTTAAGTAATTTCTGACATTTAGGGCGAAATGTGGGGGGCTCCGTCATGCATAAACCACAGGTTTTTTTTTATACTGTGCGAAGCAACAGAAAAACTAGTTTACGGTTGCCATATACTTATTTTTTGTCTTAGAGAAGTTTAATATAAAACATATAACTTGCAAAGGGTCATACCCAAACTGTGGGTGATTTTACTCATTGGTTCATACAGAGACAGGTAAAAACAAACTAAAAAGTGGCCCAATGTATACAGCTGAAAGATTTATCACTGTCTTTTTTAATGTGAAGAAAAAGGTAAACTTTTTAAAGTAACTTAAATTTAGTTTGAAGATTTTTGGAACATAAAGGGCTTGCATACTCAAATGGGTGTTAATTTAACAAGAGACAAAAACAACGAGGAAGTCAACATTAACGAAATCGAAGTTCTAAAAGTGAAGCAACAACGCTCAATTTAACTGTTTCATAAACACTTTTACAAAGGAAAAATCAAAGAAGTGTTAAGAATTAGGAAGAACCAAGTTATTTTATAGATTTGAAAAACATGTATGAGAAGATTGAAATCGGCGAAGAAAAAAATAAGTCTTTATATATGTATTTTTATTACGGCCATAACAGTATTGTAAGCGGTTTTTTGAACACCTGTAAGAAGCTTTTTGGGAAAATTTTCAGTTCATGTTTTGTAAAGCAACCAGAAAAAATTAATGTATTTTCAACAAATTCTTCATTGATTTCACTTGTATTCATAGATTTTAAGTAAATCATTAGGCAATAAATTGGTCAAAATAATTGTATATTTTATAAGATCAATGTCACAGCTCAAACAGATGTTGCTTCTACCTGTTTAATTCTCTTTTGCTCGCAAACTTTACATTTCATTTCTGAAGCGTCGTGGATTTTGAGATGTGTCATTTTTCTTGCAAATGAGCGACATATCATATACATGCTTCTACTGACTCTTCAATTAAAAACTCTTACAAAATTACTGTCAATATAGTCTATATAATATGTTATAACAAATCTGCATATTTAGTATATGCAAGTTAATTGATTAATTTAACCAATATTATTTATTCAGCCTTGAGTTTGATAATTGTGTTATATATATCATGTAAGAATATAAAAAGATTTTGGTACTGTTTGAATCTACATATTGAAATTATTTGGCCGCAATCTAAGTAAAAACATAAAACTATACACATCAAAATAATATTATAAGAACTTTAGAAAATATACTTTTTAAAACGAAACTACTTCATGGCTTTACAATTAAAAAAAAAAAAAAAAAGAAAACTCTTAGTCAAGTATATTTTTCAAGCACTCAAAAATATAGCTGATACGAGGGTCGAACAACAAGTACCCGTGTTTA
Organism: Tillus elongatus; assembly: GCA_964006375.1. NCBI lineage: Eukaryota > Metazoa > Arthropoda > Insecta > Coleoptera > Cleridae > Tillus > Tillus elongatus. The sequence continues at coordinate 15,278,372 of OZ023269.1, read as the reverse complement.
AATACAGGTGGCGTTGCTGGGGGAAGTTGGGATTTTTTTTTGTTCCCTCAGGGCTCGTCCGCGGCCTTGCCGCCCCGATAGCACCGCGAAGTTGGGATTACCGTTGTCTACGGTCATCTGTCAAACGACACCATACTAAATTTTAAAATAATTCATTGGTTAGTTTTTATTTGGTAGCCAGTTGTACCACACGTGTTTCGTGTTTCTCGATAAAATGGAAAAAGTGCTATATCGATCTGTAATTCTCTTTTTTATTTTTGGATGGAAAAGCATGCGAAGAAATAAAAGCAAAGTTGGATGCTGTCTATGGGGACCCTTCACCATCTATGACAACCGTGAGATATTGATTCAACAAATCGAAACGTGGTCGTACATTTGTTTTTCATAAGGAGCGGCAGACGTAGTTACCGGGGAAATAATTGAAAAGGTCCACATGATTCTCACAGACCGCCGAGGTAAAGTGCGCGAAGTAGCAGAGGCCGTAGACGTGTCGCACGGAACAGCAATAACAGTTTACATGATAAGTTAAGTATGGGAAAGGTGTCGGCCTGATGGATATCGCGATTGCTCAGACATGGCTGTCAACGCCGAAGCAGTGTTTGGACCTCTTTAAACAAAATTCGCAAGAGTTTTTGCGTCGGTCGTCATTGTTGATGAAACCTGGATACATTAGTATGTGTCAGAGACCAAGTGACAATCAAAACATTATATTTGTCCAGGTGAATCTGCTCCGAAGAAGGCAAAGACGGTCCCATCGGCTGGAAAGGTCATGACCATGATTTTTTGGAATTTGAAAGGAATAATCCTCATGGACTTTTTGCAGAAATGAAGAACCATCAGGGGGCAAAATTGATATAGAACATCTACAAATGAGAAATTTAAAGCGGATGATCCGCTATATTTAGACTTGAACTTCAAGAAATAATGAGAATGATATTATCACGTAACTTCGGGAGTGCCGCAGGGTTCCATACTCGGTCCATTACTGTTTAATATATTTATCGACCCAGTTAAACATGTTTTACATGTTCCTTTTTTAATGTATGCAGACGATATTAAGATTTTCGCAAATATTTCGAGTGTTGATGACTGTTTGCGGCTCCAGAACTGTCTTTAGATCCTTGATGAATGGTGTTGTCGGAGTGGTCTTTCTGTGAATGTTTCCAAGTGTTGTGTGATGTCCTTTACTCGAAATAGGCACGCAATCACTTTCAGGTACGATATAGGAGGGCTTCCACTTGACTGCCCCGGGACAGTTAAGGACATTGGAATCGTTTTTGATGGTACTCTATCTTTTAAACCACACTATGAGCAGACTGTCAGTTCTGCTTACAAAACTCTAGGGTTTCTGAAAAGAAACAGCAAAAATTTCTCACGGACTGACACCCTCCTCCTGCTCTTTGGCTGTTTGGTTAGGTCCCGGCTTGAATATGGCTCAGTTGTGTGGGCTCCTACTTATGAGATACATGTGGCAAGCTTGGAATCAGTGCAAAGAAAATTTCTAAAATTTCTTAGCTTTCGTGAGGATGGTCGATATCCGTCCATTGGTTTTCCTCAGGAAAGTTTACTTCTTCGCTTTAATCTGCATAGTCTGTCGATGCGCAGGCAGTGCAGTTTCATTATATTTTTATATAAACTGGTTAATTCTGTGTTCGACTGCCCTAGTCTGCTTCAGCAACTTAATTTCAATGTGCCTCGTATTGCAGCACGTTTTTCAGGCACATTTTATCTCCCGACTGCTCGTACACGACTGCTGCGATCGTCTCTAATCTACCAGATGTGCAATGATGTACTGTGTACTGCATGACCGCCTAGATATCTCCTCATGTAACATATCAGAGATAAAAATGTTTTTCAAAGCGATCTAATTTATGACTCTTTTTGTATTGTTAGCTTGATTATTGTTAGTTATTATGTTTTGTGTATTGGCCCATCCTTAATTTGGCTTTTAAGCTGTTGGATGGTGTATGTATAAATAAATAAATAAATAAATAAATTATTGAAACAGATGAAGATGTAAATATCAATCTCGATAATAATTCAGGTTGCAAGTCTATGCTATTTCAGAACCATGTACTCCTAGATCTGGTCGCATTGTAAAGACGCCCCAGTATTTAAATGATTATGTTCTTTGTTCCTTAAATGTATAGTCTACGAGTTTAAAAAAAATAGGGTTGTCACCTATCTGGACCATAGAGAAGGGGAGCCGCTCGATGGGAGGGCAATGAACAGATAACGGAATCAGAGAGAGCGGGAGAGATATTAAGAAAAAGAAATATAATGTTTAACAAGTACATAGTGTTGTGTTATTAATTATTATAAACTTGACATCAAAACTGTTCTTGTATTAGGGAAGACGTGCCTAATATTGCAAACATCCCAATACGGCACCTTTCATTAATTAGTTAGTAACTGCTGCAATCTAACAGTGAGTAATTTAACTTTACCATATTGATCGTTAGAAGTATCAGTAAGAGCAATAGCACGAGGAGAAGAAGGCTGTGAGATAAAAATCAAGGCACAAACTGTAAGTTCTCATCAAAGGGAAATCTATGCACTGTTACCCGAACTTCAATTTAGTGAACTGTCTATGAAATCAAAATTAAACTCTGTGAAACTTGCCTGAAAGAAAATAGCAGTAGAATTGTTACACACCATCAGATACGGACACTTTTGAGTAAAGTATATAATAGAGCAGCAACTGTTTTAACAGATGGCCAATGGATTCAGAAAAAAGTGGCTTATTCCCTTGCAAACATTATATAATAATAATAATAATAATGTCTTTATTTGTACTACAACCAAACTAAACTATACAAAATTCACAACAAGAATATAACCTACAATGTAGTACAGGGGCGAAGTTCAGTGCAACACATAAGCGTGTGCTCTGCTCTACCACTTAACCCCAGCATACACACTATCCACTATATACTATATACATATACTGGCACACCGCAACGGGAGACATCAGTCAAGGCCAAAAACAATGAACACTCATCAGCACCTCATCTAGTGAGCAAATAATAAACACGGCTGTGGGACGGAAAAGTATCCTGGAAAAGGGAAAGAACATGAGAATGATAGCAAAAAGAAAAAGAAAGAGAAAAAGTAGGAGAAAAAGGCAGGGCACCTGTTTTACGTTTTACACACACAAAAAAAACATACACGCTCATTCATCACTGCCTACCATGCAAATAACCAGTCATTGCCTTCCTGAAGGATCGCACCGATAACTTTTTCATGTCTTCTGGTATATTATTGTACACGCTACAAACATCGTATGAAAAGGATCGCCTGTAAATATTCAATTTATGCTTAGGCACGGACAATAAATCCTTCTTTCGTATGTTCACATTATGCACATCCGTGCGGTATCTTATTCTTCTGCACAAGTACCGAGGCAACCCTGACTGAATTATAGAATGGTAAAAGCAGGCTCTACGTAGTGTCATTCTGTTATTCATGTTCAACCAGCCACTGTCCCTAAGCTCACGCGATATGTGATCATACTTACGCACCCCATAAATGAACCGCAAGCACGAGTTTTGCAACTTTTGTATTCTACTCATATACTCGGCATCAAGACACGGATAGTACACCTGCGAGCAATACTCCAGCTGCGATAGGACCAGTGAATCACATAGCACAGTTTTCAGTCCACGCGAAAGATACGATCTATGTGGGTACAGTAGCTTTAAACCACCATATCCTCGCTGTAAACATTTGGAAACGTGTCTCCGATATCTGAAAGTAGCGTCCATGGTAAGGCCAAGATTCGTAACTTCTTCAAGCAGAGGTATCGGCTCCCCATTGACACTCAGCATTATATGCGGCTTTATAATATCAATACCTGATTTATGACCAAAAACAATTGCTGCAGACTTTTTTGCATTCAAATGCAGTGAGTGATCCAACGATAGTTCACTCACAATCCTCAAATCATCATTTATCTTGCTGAGTGCCTCACCGAGTCGTGACCTTGGAAATGAATAATAGAGCTGCGTGTCGTCCGCATACATATGTATTGTACAGCTTTTTATAAATGTTGGAAAAATATGCGTATAAAGGGTAAACAAAAGCGGGCCAAGGATTGAACCCTGGGGTACACCTCTACTCACCCCAATTGCAGCGGAAACATTGCCACGCAACTCTACATGCTGTGACCTACCAGTGAGGTAACTAGACAGAAGCCCAACGGATTCGCTGCCAATACCAATATAACGCAATATGTCTACCAGAACATCGTGCCTTATGGTGTCAAATGCCCTTGTATAATCCAAAAGAATCAATACAGTAAACTTGCCATCATTGCAGGCTTGAAGAATGTCATCATTGACCTTGCAGAGGGCTGTTGTACAGCTAAAATTTGGCCTGAAACCAGACTGCACATCCGGCAAAATCTTATTTTCATCAAGGTATTGTCTCAGCTGCAGGCAAAGGACCTTTTCAAAAATCTTTGATAATATTGGCAGCAGACTAATTGACCTCAAATCCTTGAACTCTGTGGGCTCATTAACCTTCGACAGAGGCGTCACTCTAGCACACTTCCACATGTCTGGAAAATACCCAGCTAAAATACAGGAATTAATTATATTAGTTATGTATAGAGTAATACGTGGTGCACATGTTTTTAACATTTGAAGACTTATATTATCAATACCACTTGCATTACTTTTGATTTTATCTAAACATTTAGATATGGTTTCTGTGTCTGCCAGAACAAATTGAAAATCAGCTGGACTTTTCATATGTGCATAATATCTCTTATAATTATCATTTATAGAACCCACAGGAACACTATTCACAAAATAATCATTTAACTTATCTACGTCACTCAAGCTATCAGGAATGCCCACCCTAGTCCCTGTACCTTTAATATTCAGTCTATTTAATTCCCTATATAAATCACGCGCATTTTTACCTTTCAGTGAATATTCAAAGTATGCCTTTTTTTCTCTAAGTATAGTAGCGCTGGTAAAATTTCTCAGAGCCTTGTAGTAATTCCAGTCCCCCACAGCCAGGGACCCACGATATTTTACTTTAGCATTATCCCTCAGCGACATAAGCATTTTTACATTATCCGTTATCCAAGGCTGCGGTGTCCTCGTGATTTTCTTAACTTTATAAGGGGCATGCTTGTCAAATAGTCCAGTAATAGTGCTGGTAAATATTGCAATTTTTTGATCAATATCACTCGTGTGGTAAATGCCATCGAGATCAGTGAAAATTGGATCCATCATAAATAAGTCATTATTAAAGTGCCTGTAATCACGGCTTGTCACGATAACTGGCTTCCTAGCAGCCTTTCTCACGTCTAATATACAATATACCATATCATGATCCGATATCTCAGTCAGCGCAACACCTGATGCCACTACAATACCACTGTCTGATACCAAAATGTGATCCAGTAATGCCCCCTTTCGCGTTGGATCCTCTATCATTTGTCTGAAACCAATTTCCTTCAGCGACACATTATACGCCCGGCTCATGGAATCATCTTTTAGTAAATCAATGTTCGTATCGCCGCAAATGATGATGTCATCAGTAAGCAGCAGCGCATTTCCAATTAAATTTTCAAGTTCATCAATGAAGATTTTGTAATTCAATTGATGTTTACGATACAAGGCCGCAAGAAAAATTCTTTTATCGTTTATATTCAGGCATACACATACCTGCTCTATACTGCTCGTTGTAGAGATCAAATTGTACTTTATGTGATCCCTTACATAAATAGCAACACCGGAGCCTCTCCTATCGTAATCCCCCCTCACCAAACGAAATCCATGCACATTCAGCACAGCGGTCGGTGTCTCAGAGTACAACCACGTTTCGGTGACACACAATATATCAATATCCTCATCCCCTATAAGTCGCTCCACCTCTTCCAAATGCGGCCGCAATGATCGCACATTCAACTCTGCAATTTTTAATTTTTTAAGATTCATCGCAAGCTGTATCCCCAAAAAGAAAACAATTTATTATTGACCAGTCAGATCACATCAGTCAAAATACACGTACTATAGTTCTCAAAGTGATAATCATACAGGCCCTGTATAGCAAACAAAAAGAAAATGTGAGAAGAAAAGATAAGAATGTATATGATTAAAAGTGCCTTATTATACACAAATATTAACACCAAAATTTAACAATTTAAAAGATGCCGATAAAGTAATATAATATCCAAGGTAACCGTTAAACAATATAAAATTTCGAGTTTAATGTCTACAAGTACGCCACTCAAAAAAATAAAGTATTTAAGAACGTACAAATCAATATTAGTCTACAACCGATATCACCCCACGCTATGCCAGCATCCAAAAAACCTAAAGTAAATAAACAAAAGCAAAAGTAAACAAAAATATTATACAAACAAAAACTGTAAATTCCACAAAAGTTATCAAGATAATATAAAACAATGCCTATGCAAAAACACACCTAAATAAATTCAAGATAACAGCCGTGCGTCTACAGATTACTTCTGTTTCAGTTCAGGTCAATGTATTCACATGTTAAGGTGAGCCCACGGACCAGTCACCAACACAACGCACACATTACAAGTTAATACATATTATCAAACTTCCATTTTCTTACCACATCATTTTCTCTATAAAAAATGGTACCACCATTAGTCCACACATTCCTGGCGCCATACTTCACCATGACTTCTCTACATGCAGAAAATCTGTGCGATGTTAAATCTTCCTTAATCACAATACTAGTGCCCTTCAACTTGCTCTTATTTCTGAAAACATCCTCCTTGACACGCCTTCCGCAAAATTTGACCAGGATAGGTCCACTCCCATCTCTTCCCACTGGTAGACGGTAACACGCCTCAATGTCGCCCCTGTTGAACCCAGCCATCCCCAGCCTTTGATGGCACAGTCCAACAACAGAATCAGGCAGCTCTTCGCCCTCAACCTCTGGAACTCCATATATCTTTAAACCCCAGGAGTTTGTCAATGAAATATGTGGATGGTGACACATCAACACCAGTAGACGAAAAGAAATGACATTAGATGAATCTTTAAACCAGTCTCATATTGAATATACTACCTCTCCCAGTAAAAAGAACACAGTTCAGAAAAATCTCTGAATAAGCCTCAACCTCGGGGTGGGGTGACGCCAATTGTAATTAGCCCACTGAATTTTACAAGCAAACAAGGTTTGTCGTCTACAGGAGGTCGAAAGGCCAGCGATGCGTCTATTGACTAGTTCTTCCTATAAAAACAATTTGACTGAAGAGTTGGAGAGGATGAAGCAAAGCAACAAAAGGGAAGAGAAACAAAAACAGTGCCTTGAAAAGTTGTAAAAACATTTTTTGGGGAGGAAAAAGGAGGATTCTGATCAAGGGGCAAAAATGAAAAATAGAAGAAAGATAACTAATAGGAAAAAACAAACTGAATCATCTTGAGACGAGCGAAGAAGAGATACCTGAAGTTTTATTAACTCTTTCGACTGATGAAGAGGATAGTGACAAGGACTGTGAATGTCTTTATTGTAATCAGACATACCTAAGTGACCGCATGGAGAGAAATGGCAAATCTGCATCAAAGAAGGTAAAATTTCGTGTCACAGGCAATTCTCATGACCATATGATTTCAAAACCTTTATTTGTGATTTTTGTCGAGAAGGTTGGTGGACTGATCTTTTGTTTCTAAACTTTTCCCTTACTTATCATTATTCTTTCTACATGTTTTTGGGGTTTCCAATGAATATTCGAAGTTGGACGGTTTTGTTTCAGTCGAACACTCATTCTAACATAACATAAGAACTAGTTTTCCTAATAACGCCAGGGTGGGCGACATTATGAACAAATTTTTTGAGATGTCAAAAATTGACAATTTTCATTTATCTATATGTTTGTTGGTAAGCGCATCACTTGAGAACGGCTAGATGGATTTGGCTAATTTTATTAAATAAAATGTTCGTAATAGTCGAAATAAGGTTTTTACATTCATCCGAAATTGTCGCGGCCAAATTGCATGAACTACGAAATGCTGCCGCACCCACCGTAGTGGCCCGATCTGGGTCCCTGCGACTTCCTTGTTCCTCAACATAAAAACATGGCCGGGGAAAAAAATTCAGCTTAAACGAGGAGGTTATCGCTGAGATAGAAGCATATTTTGAAGAGTTTGACCAATCGTATTTTTTAAGAGGTTAAAGAAATGGCACCGAGACGGGCACGTCGGGAAAACTCTATCGACCTAAAAGGAAATTACTTTGATAAAAAATTGCGACGAAAACTCTATCGACCTAAAAGGAAATTACTTTGATAAAAAACTGCGACTTCATTTCCAACACGCGCCGACTCTCATACTTATGAGGTTATATACACTACCCAAAAAAATGGTCACTTTTTGAATTTTTATATTATTTGTAATTTTTTTTGAGATATTTATATAAAATTTGAAATATGCATTATTATTTATTTATTACTTCTACACGTCTAAACACCTGAGTGTAACAATTACATCGATTAAAATAAAAAGGCATGTCTTCCAAACAACATTTATTTAACCCAACCAGTTTCGGCAGTTAAACAGCCATCCTCAGAGTCTAATTGCACACAATGGAATACCGGCCTTCCCGTACTTTTTCCAACGTTAAGAATGCAGCAAGTAAATGGATGTATGTACCCTTCAACAAAGTTAAACAAGATATATTTAGACTGAATATCCCAGTTCGCAAGGAGAGTAACCTCTAAAATTCGGTGATGGGGTCGCGGGTTCGAGTCCCGTATTCAGACAGTCGGTTTTTCTCACTCGAATGTGGAAAGGCCCGCTTCTGATGAGCTGTGGGTGGTGTCCTTTGTCTATATTTGTGTACAAGCTCCCCCCGCACAAGTCTATGACTTCTGGGTGCAGGGTTTGTCTTCTGTGGTGTTATTATTATTATTATTATATTCATTTTCAAATGCCGCATTGTGAAAGGTCCACCAATAAAAGAAGAAAGAACCAAGTCCCAATTGAATAAAATATTCTTGACAGGAATCGTAACTTTGTATGTGTATTTAAAAATACTTTCTTGTGATACATCCTTTAGACTATGATAATGATGAATCAAAATTTAAAATCTGCCAGATTGGGAGAGGCAAGTGTGAAAAAAAACATACAGTACACATCACAATAGATCTTAAAGGACCAGTGAACAAAAACATAATGGACAGGTCCCTCCCTTAATCTTAATTGCACTGTACTTGTGATCTCTTCCTTGTATAAGTCCTGTTGTATCAATAAAACAGAACAATAATAATAAAATTACAATTTGTACAGGAAAATATGTGTTTACTTAAAAAAGTTGATTTTTTTGAAAACTGGTAATTGATACTGAGATCTGTTAGTTTATTTGATGAGAATGACTAATCGCCTCCAAAAAAATGGAACAATTTTTGCTGAAAATGATAAGCATACAATTATTTTGATGTATACAGTATTCGATTAGTTTAGCTGAATTATCAAAAAAATATATTTAATTTAATAGGCGTATATTTATTTTCTTAACAGTAATCAACAGATTACATCATATGTTTAAATTTTTATGCAGTGTTAAAAGTAAGGCCTACAATTTTTTATTAAACTAATGGCGAACTGGCAGATATGTGACTAAGATATTTCTAATTCTTCTGGTGTATAATATCTTAGAAATTTCAAAACCTTCAACTATTGCTTCATCTGAAGTTGCACTAAAGCCTGAATATTTTATTAATGTGTATCTAATTGCTTTAAAATGCTTTCCTTAAATTTTTGCTGATAGTCAATTCTAATTATTGTGCAATTTCAGAAACTGTTAGATTTAAATGCTATCTATAACTATAGAAGCCAAAATTTTTGATTTCAAAATTTGTTGCAATTTATGATAATGGCAAATACTACTTTCACAGCTACAATTTTTCATATTTTTTTTTATTTATAAAACAATATTTACAATCAAAGATATCTATGAACATATTATACATCAACGTTAGAAAACTTTTATTGTATAAGCTGAGCAAAACTTCAATCTACAAAAACCTCTTAAAGCTAAATTGAGTAAGAACGGTTCTATTAAACATTTTAACTACTCATGATTGTACTTTTCACCTTCTATGAGCTATTTCTGCACTTTAAGGGCTTTTGAATAACCAAACTTCTACCTTTTTGTTCAATGTGTCCAATATTGTAGATACTACAGAAAGATCAACTATCATAAATAAATTGTACTATTTTAAAAATTAAATTCCATCACTGTTCCTCTATTATTAGGTACTTATTAAACTATTTTAAATTTTTATCACAAAATGAATTACAAAAACAGCCAAACAATGTTCATAACATCTCATTTAGAGGCCACACAGATTTGCCAGCAGTCAATGGGATTTATACATATGTGGCTCTTTTTAAAGTAAATTTCTCAAAAAATTCCACCCTTAATAAAAAATCTTACATGTTGTCGGTTCCCGCCAGAATTGTATATAATATTTTTAGTTTGTAGTTACTAGATAATTTAACCAGAGGCACCCCAGTCGTATATAACTACCAATATTGTACTAAAAACACTCTAAATTGTCTAACAGTGGCACCCCTGAGATTAAATTGTAACCGAAAGATGTGAGGGGTTGTCTCTGCCTATTTGTATGTCGATCTCGAAGCGACCAGACCTTTCCGTCGATCCATTGTATAGTTTCCTTTGTGTATATAATAAAGATAGTATTGTTAAGTTTAACTTTCTCTGTTTTGAACTTCAACTAAACCACCATTAAAATGCAGTCCACTAGTAAACAATAACCAACACATGTTTCAAATTTAAAATGCATGTTTAAAGACTTTAGGAGAAGTTTTGAATTACCACACTTATACCATTTCGTTCAATGTGTCAAATATTGCAGATACTATGAAAAAATCAACTATAATAAATTGTAAAATCCTAAAAACTAAATCCCAGCACTGTTCTGGATAATACATGGAAGATAATGAGGAACTATCAGTAATCAATCAATTATAAGAGAACTTCTCTTCTGGTGGGGAAGATGTGCCTAATATTGCAAACGTCCTAATTAGAGGTGTGCGAACCCATGTTTTGTTCGAACCGAACTATGAACCTCTGAAATAGTATGTATAAGGTTCACAGTCGAACTTCGAACTTATTAGAAATTCAAAATCGAACATCGAACTACTCAAAATTCTTCAGTATTCATATATCATTACCCTAAAAACCAAATTTAGGAATATTGTAACATACAATATTTAATATGTAAAAGATTCTCACTCTTTTTACAAAAAGGAAGGGTTCGACAAATTTGCAGGTTGATTGGAGGGGAAATGCCTTCCGCTGCTCATTGTTGTGGAGATGGGTCAACGTTAAGTCAAATCCACAAAAACAAAAAATATTTAAAACTTTTTTAGATTTCCAGATCTATAGATAAGCTCAATTATAAACATGTTGTTGTTTGGTATGGACTAGGCAGTTTTAGCAAACAGATTGAGAGGGTTCAAAGTGAGCATGATAGGTATACAATAATAAAAAAAAAAAAAAAGTAAACAGACTTCATTAAGAATAACTCAAAAACTACTGATCAGATCTTCATTAAATTTATATGGCACCATATGAGAAGTACCAGCTTTCAAATAAAAGAAAAAGAATCACCACAATCGGTTCTCCTAGAAAAAAGTTCTGAGGTAACACAGATTAAAAATAAAAACAAATTGAGAACCTCCTCCTTTTTTGAAGTCAGTTAAAAATAACCACTTACAAGTTTGAACTGTCTGCTGATTGTGAATATGTAACTGTTTTGGCTCACTGTGAAATAAAGCATGTTGAAACCAGTGTTTTCCGAAGGCAATCTGCAATTATCGTCAAATTCTGAAAATGTATGTTACCGATCGCCTTCGAACACTGCCATCATAATGTTGTTACTGAAAAAGGTGTTGGGAGGCTAGGATATATAAGAAAGATAATGATGTAATTGCTAAATGGCTCCGTTGTGTCTCAATGTGTCCCACCTACTATCAAAAATACGCACGAGTGAAATCTTCTGAAATTACGCTATCGACTGATTGAGACCGATAACGAGTTTGAAGCGTCGCTACCGAGTTAAAGGGGCCGCAACTTCGCTACCTTTGGCAACATTCAATGCCTGTAAAGTTAAATTTCGAAGTATTTTTGAGCAACGAAGTTCGAACTATTTTGAAGAATCACATATTTCGAACTTCGAACTACTTCAACATCGCTAGTGCTAACATATTTTCGAACCGAAGGTTCTGTTCGAGTTCGGGTTCGCTTCGAAATTTCGAAGCTTCGCACATCTCTAGTTCTAATATCACACCTCTCATTGTTTAGTAAGTGCTGCAATCTAACAATGAGTAGTTCAACTTTACCCTATTGATCATTAGAAGTGCGAGTAAGATCAGTAATGCGAGAAGACTGTGAGATAACAATCAAACGACAAGCTGTAAGTTCTCATCAAAGTGAAATTTAAAAACGTTTCTATGTAACGTTACCCGAACTTAAATTTAGCGAGCTGTCTATGATATCAAAATTCAACCCTGTGCCTCTAAATCTAAAATCTATAAACTTAGATGAGTTGAATTTTGTGTAATCTCAGTTACGGCAGCAGAAGGAGTTACTACAAACAATAGGTGTTCCTGTATCCCAAAAAGTGTACCGCAAGCGAGTCCAAAATCATCAATGAAATTAGGAAGCTCCATGATGTCCCCTTGGAGGTTATCAATCGCAAGATTTAGGTACCCTAAATTTATCTGGCAACAAACTTCTACAAGCAAACAAGGTATGTCATCTGCAAAAGGTCAAAATGCCATCGCTGCAGCTCTATTGACTGATTCTCCCTTTAAAAACAATTTCGCTCGAAGGTGGGAGAGGATGAAGCAATCAAATAACGCAACAAAAGGGAAGAGACACGAAAACAGTAGATACCCTGAAAAGTTACAACAAAATTGTTTGAGAAGTAAAAATTATTATCTGAGAAGGAACATTCCGAATGATAGGCAACAGTGAAAAATGCAAGAAAGGCCACTACTGGATAAAGACAAACTGAATCATCTTCAGAGTTGCGCAAGGAAAATATACCTGAAGTTTTAACTGTTTTAACCCATTAAAAAGATAGTGATAATGACTCTGAATGTTCTTAATGTAATCAGACATACCTAAAAGACCGGCATGGGGAGAAATTGACAATCTGCATCAAATGTAGAATTTGGCATCATTAGCAATGCTCATATCAGATGATTTCAAACCTTCATTTGTGATTTTTTTCGAGGAAGTTGACCTAATCTTCTGTTTCTGAACTTTTTCTTTACTCATGTTCTTCCTATTATGTTTTTGGTTGTTCCAATAAACATTTGAACTTTGATGGTTTCGTTTCAATTGAGAACGCATTCTAACATAATATAAGAACTAGTGTTCCTAATAACGCCTAGGTGAGCGATGTTATGAACAAATTTTCTGAGATGTCAAAAATTGGCCACTTTCATTTATTTGTTATAGGTACAATTGATTTTTTGCGCTACTACTCGGAAATTATATTTGTTATGATTATCACAAAATGAATTACACGAACAGCCAAAAATCATGTTTATAATATCTAATTTTTAGGCAAATTCAGATTTACCAGCCTCAGTACAAAATCTTTCATGTTTTCAAATATAAAATGCGCACTCAAAAACTCACATGCACACTTTCATTTAGTGGAGTCAAAAAACTCAAAAATAAAATACCTGCATTGGTGGTTGGTACACTTTTCCAAAATTTGTAGAATCTACTATAACTAAGAACAAAATGCAGAAACAGAATGTTAGTTGAAGCATACTTTTTTTAACCAATAAAAAAATAGTACCCAATTCTAAGACGATGATACACTTCAGCATCTAAGTCAATTATTCCTAATTAATTGGCTAAAAAATCTATTTCTATTCATAGATACTTTGATCTTTAGTAAAAATTCTTTGGCCATTGTTGTAATGTGATTGGTGTTTAAAGATATAAATGTGAGAAGACAGATTTACTTTAAAACATAACCTCCATTAATGAATACATAATCAAGTATCACATTTCCTCTGACCTGTAAGTAATTCTCTAACAAATCTGACTATAAATGGCATGTAAGCTGTAATATTCAACAGCTGATCGATTTTTACCTTATACAGTGTGACACACTTAAGATGAAGACACTCCTGTATTTTCTTTATTTTTAGAGATAGCGATTTCATTTTTTGTACAGTCATAAAACGTCATTAAGCTGTTTGAATAGCCTACCAACTTCAAATGTCAGATGTCAATCCAGCCTACTATGATTTTAGGAATAGGTCCGGTTCTCTGTTTTTCACGATGCGTTAGAGGTATCAAAAAAAAGTTACTTTAAAAACTTATTCCGAATTCGATTTTAACTGCAAGTACCGAGTTTCAAGTCAAAATTCGAATTTTTTGTAAATTTGTAGAGTCCAAATTTTTCATCAGATTTTAACAGGTAAATTGTCATGGAAACAACAAACATCGTCAATATCAAAAGAAAACAATGGTACGTGATTTACTTAACTCAATTTAAACATAAGCTCTAAGAAAAGTACAATTAAATTGAATATAAAATTATCAAATGTAATCTGCTTCCACTAGCTCACCTTCAAGCCTGATGCATTTTCGATTCGTTGACGATTATTGCTGGCAACTTTTCTTAGTTCTGCTATATTTATTTCACGGAAAGCCTGCCTTATTTTCTCGTGAAGTACCCCATGACTTTGGGGCCTTTCTTTGTACACCTTATTCCTAACAGAGCCCCAGAAATAGAAGTCTAGTAGCGTAATGTCAGGAGACCGAGGAGGCCACTGTTCAAAACGACTATTTCTGCCAATCCATCTTGATGAAAAATGTAGATTTAGCCAACTTCTGACTAACTGAGAGTTGTGAATGGATGCACTGTCTAATTGACAATACATATCTTGTCGCACGTTGATAGGCATACCTTCGATACAGTCCCATAATTCATTATTAAAAAAATGAAGCAATTGATCTGCATTCAAGGTGTTGTCAAAAAAAAAGGACCAATTATTCTATCCCCTAAAATTCCACACCACGTATTAACTTTTTATGAATACTGGGCTTTACAATTGATAACCCAGTGAGGGTTTTCAGCAGACCAATGTCTGGAATTTTGGGCAGAAACTATTCCATTGGGAGTGAATGTTGCCTCGTCCGTAAATAAAATCTTACTTAAAAATTTTGTATCATTCAGAAAGTGACCTTGGGCCCAAAGGCAATAATCTAATCGTTTCAGCTTATTACCTTCTCTCAACGAGTGCAGAAACTTTGGCTTGAAAGGCTTTATTTTAAGACGCACATATCATCTTCTAATTTTGTCTCTACTTACATCCAATGCAACAGCCATTTGACGTAAACTCATCCGGGAATTGGCTTAAGTTGAAGCCAAGATTATGCTATCATCACTAGCTCTTCCATTTCCAACAGCTGAGATATTGTTCACCACACTTCCCGTTTGAAAAAATTGTGCATTCAGCGCTGCTGTAGTCTCAGCAGCTTCTCTGCTATTTCGAACACCATCACCAAACAATCTTATTGATTCAATTTTTTCTCTAACACTGAGACGTTTAACAGGCATTTTGCTGGCAGGCTCACAGTTAATGCCAATTTGAGACTTATCGCAATATTTTACAAGGTGCTAATTTGTTTCCATGGCAATTTACTGTTAAAATATGATGGAAAATTTGGACTGCCTAAAAATTTACAAAAAAGTAAAAATCAGAATTTCGACTTGAAACTCGGTATCTGCAGTTAGAATTGAATTTTGAATAACCTTTTCAAGTAATTTTTTTTGACAGCTCTAACGCATCGCAAATTATAGAGATCCGGCCCTATTCTCGAAATCATAGTAGGCTGGGTTGACATCTGACATTTGAAGTGGGTAGGCTATTCAAACAGCCTAATGACGTTTTACATCTGTCCAAAAAGTGAAATCGCTATCTCTAAAAAAAGAAAATCCTGGCGTGTCATCATCTTAAGTGTGTCACACTGTATAACAAATCGCAAGAGATATTTGCACTTATTCCAGCAAAGTTACAATGTCTTTGAATACACTCATCATGAGAACTGCATCACATTAAAAAAATATTGTCCATTAAGCTTCATGAAAGTTTTGAATGAATCAACATTTAATTCAATGATTGTATTTAAAATTATAACTACAACTGCAGTAGTTTTCTATAATTTTCTTAACCCAAACTAATTTCTTTATTTAGATTTCTCCAGTTTGTTTTGTTAAACTTACACATATAAAAATACTAGGGATGCACCGGAAACAGATTTTATGCAAAGCCGAGTACCGAGTACTCGGCTCAATTACTATATCGGGTAACAGGTACCGGGCAGCCACATACAAAAAATTACAAGGTTACAATCACCGGCTAGTTTCCGTTGATCAGTCAGTTTATTCATAAGAGCGAGTCACGCGAACGCATTTGGCGCAGTTTGTTGACGCCGTCGATGCAAATATGGGTTAAAAATAATATGTACTGTATGTGTGTTCGCCAATCGCCACGCCCATTGTGCAGACACTGTCTGAGTTTCTGTCGTGGAACATGTGTGCCGTGCCGTTAGATCTGTTACCAAATTAGCAGTTGTTGTTTGTGCCATATGAACTCGGTTTCTGTTCAATATGATCAAGTGAGTGAGCAACATGAGTTTGAAAAGAAGAAGCAAAGTTTGGGATTACTTCGACGTACCAGAAGATGATCAACTCATTGCAGTATGTTGTGTATCTAAAACTCATATAAGTCGCTGCATGTAGGCAAAAAGGCTATATCGTCATTGTTAAAGCATTTAAAGTTTAAACACATTGAAGAAAATTCTGACGTTCAAGATAATAAGAGGCAGGAAGAAAAATCCGAAAATTTGAAACCAAAACAGCAACAAATTACGAATTTTGTTAAAATTAAAACCACAAAAAAAAATGGGAGATTACTGATCAATGGTCAATAGAAATTCATAAAGCAATAGGGGAGATG
The DNA here is from genome assembly GCA_964006375.1 of Tillus elongatus. Taxonomy (NCBI): domain Eukaryota; kingdom Metazoa; phylum Arthropoda; class Insecta; order Coleoptera; family Cleridae; genus Tillus; species Tillus elongatus. The sequence continues at coordinate 15,261,360 of OZ023269.1, read as the reverse complement.
ATTGCCTTAGACAATCAGCCGTATACCTAGTAACTGATACAGGTTAGTAAGTGCACCACATTGTATGCAATGGTTAAATTTTATTAGGTAAAGTCTGTGTCAGGTTTTTTTGCGTGTGTGTACCTAATGTCGTCTTCGGCAACTTGCTCCAAGGCGCACTGAGTACATCTCTAACCTTTTCTATCACTATGTATTAAAACAGGACATAGATACTCTCGGTGCGCACTGGGGCAGGCAGCCGAAGATGCTATAATATTATTATTATCGTAAACAATAACGTCTAAGGTACTATGAGAAATTTTGTATTCTTTTTAGGTTTCAATAGATTGCTGGAAACTCTTCAACCTCACTATAAAATTCCAAGCCGAAAATATTTTTTGAAACTGTTATACCAGATCTGTATAATGGATTGCGAGCTACAGTTCTAGGAAATATTTCTAAAGAGGAATTTATTTCAGTTACTACAGATATGTGGACATCAGACGTTAATAATAAAAGTTTTATAAGTTTGATGGTGGGGTTACTAAAACTTTTGAACTAAAACATGCGATTTTAAGAATTAAACAATTTTAAGGCAGTCACACTGGAGAAAACATTTGTAATGTATTATTTGAGATTTTAAATGAGTGGAATATTAGACCGGAAAAATTGCATTTACTTCTTCGTGACGGTGGAGCAAACATAAAGAAGGCTGCAAAAGACATGAAAATTGATCATGAAGCTTGTTTTATTCATAGCCAACAATTGATTGTGCTTGATGCAATTCGGTCACAAAGAAGCATATCTGATTCAATAGCAGTTGCTCGAAATATAGTAACACATTTTAACCATTCTTCTGTTTCACATGAAAAACTTAAAACTATTCAGCTAGAATTAAATATCCCCCTAAAAAATTTATACAAGACGTCCAGACACGTTGGAACTCAACTTATTATTTAGTAGAAAGGTTGTTTGAACAAAAAAGACCCATTAGTTTATTTATAGCTGATAATTATGTAATCGGGTCTTTATCTCAAAATCAATGGCAGTCGACTGAAAATATTTTACTATTGCTTAAACCGTTTGAGGAAATTACAAGACGCTTCAGCTCAACTGATTCCATTATATCTGAAGTTATACCAACACTGCTATCTCTCCAAAAGTATCTTTTGCAAATCACTGCTGATGGTTTAGGAACAATGAAAGATACACTTATATCTAATATAGAACAAATATACTTTGGAATTGAATCTAATCCGCATTATTCATATGCAACTTTTTTTGACCTACGGTTTAAATTGATTTTTATTTCTGACGGTAACAAGAAAACACTTACAGAAGAAATTTTGTCCCAAATTACTGCTCAGAATTTGAGGATAACCGAGGAAAATAATGAATTAAATCAACAAATCAATAGTTCTGATTCTGACGATTTGCCTTTAGCGTCAATGATTCGTTCACCTAAAAGAGAAAGGACCAGTACAGATAATACATCTGTGTTTGATATAATGTCAGAAATAGTGTCAACTTCTACATCTCATTCAGTTGATTCATCAAATAAGAAAGATATGAAATTAGAAATTGACTCTTATTTAAAGCAAAACATCATAGACAGAAACTCATCACTGTTTGAATGGTGGAGAATTCATCAAAACACCTTTCCCAATTTAGCTGCGATTGCTAAACGATACTTATCTGCACCAGCCACAACCATCTTTAGTAAAAGGTTATTTTCTGAAGCCGGGAATGTTTTTTAAACGCAGAGAAACCCGCTATTAGCCGAAAACGGTGAACAATTAATTTTTCCGCACCACAATTTAAATTTACATAATTAACATTATATGTATAATTAAAAACAATTTAATAAAGTTTACTTAAATGTATTAAATTTCTAGTTATTTATTGGTACTACCAGGTGCCGGGTACTGTAATACCCGGTCTTAACGGGTACCCGGTGCATCCCTAAAAAATACACTAACAAAGGCACTTAAAACATCAAAAAAACTTGAGCATTATAATAAGATTATTCAATGAAGTATGCTAAAAAAAACAGATAATAAAAAATAACTTATTGATTTTCAAAATAAATAAAAAACCTAATGAAACTATAACTGTGAATGGATTTTGTTTCCAATTTCTCTTTCATACTTAAATAACTAATGCAGAGAGAAGAAACAACGTTGAAGCAGAAAAATTATATTTTCAAAATTATCTGCCACAGTCAGGTATATGTTTAACAAGTAATTGTTATTGTGGTACATCTGCAGTTTATGCCCGTGAGTCACGCGCTGTTGCCACATCCTTCTGCCGGATGGTGCTTATTGCTCTAAAGGGCTGCCTCAACTGACCTACAGTGTAGGTCAGGAAGGTCAGTTCAGGCAGCCCTTTACAGCAATAAGCACCGTCCGGCAGAAAGATGTGGCACCGTCCGGCAGAAAGATGTGGCAACAGCGCATGAACTCCAACAACGAAATTCTAGTGTGCAAGGACTCGCGGGCATAAACTGCAGATTTACCGCTTTGTTATGAAGAGCAACTAACGTCAACCAAATAACACTAACTATGCCAGTTTTGTATATAACAATAAATGCTTGAAGTAAACTATTTTAAATTAAATTTGCCTTCTCTCATAATTGCGCTTATAAATATACAAAAACAATAAATAAAGTTAAAGAGTAATAAACAGTGTAAAATACCAAAGACTAGAAACTTTTGTTGATGTGACTAGAAGATTCATTCAACATGGTTAAGCATGGTTTAATTATTCTTTCTCATATTCTTCCTTCTCTTCACGGCACCTGCTTGTTTTAATAGATAAACATTTTCATCATCCCCATCCATAGAATTATCCCATATTTTTAGGCGTTTCGAAAAATATATTAAACCTATCAAAGTTATAGCTGAAAATAATAATATTAATTATTTCTAGAAACTTAAAATGCTGTGAACTTTACCGTTCAAGATGCAAGGAAATACAACGTAGAAGTTCAGAGTTGCAGCACGAAAATATATTGTTTCCGTGAAGTACAGAATAATAGTAACTATTAAAGAGCATATACCCATACTGACAATACTAGAACAATAAACAACAACAAAATGTAAAAGAGCATAATTATAGACTACAATATTTCAGTGTAGGTATACTTACGGTCTATAATGTATATAAAGAGTGCAGTGAATTAATGCTAAAGCTTTAAGTACAGAGTAAATTCCAAGTATTCTTGAGGTAGTGTATTCCTCTGAAATAGAAGAGTTAAAAAATGTAATATACAATTTAAAAAACTATAGGTACCATCTATGAAGTCAGAGGTATCTGTCAGAGTTTTGCTCAAAAATGATCGTTTTTCAATATAACTTCGCACCGCTGTACCCAAATCCATAAAGGCAACAAAAGCTATCCATCCTCTAAAGGCATACATCATTTTACGATCCATTTAGTTCAGTTTTTCAAAACTTTTAGATATATTGTTTCCAAGTATCTTACAATTAAAGGCACATGATTCTTCGGGAAATTGGTTGAATTTAAACATAAGACATTAGGAACATAAATGTCTAAATAAAATTTGTGTAGACTTTTAATATTATCATAATAATATTAAATTAGTATTTTTCTTTTCGATCATAAGAAAATAATATTTGAACAACATAACAATAACCTATTTTTGTAAACTGACATATGTCATTACTTTTTGACAGCTGTTTACTTTTATTTTTCTATTCGACTGGATCATTGAATCACAACGTAAAAGAATCTCCCTACATGCAATTTGAATTTGCGGTGAGCATTAGTAAATGGTAAATATAACTTGGAGAACCCAGTTTCACCAAATATAATACATTTTTAGACTTAGCTACAGTTTCGCTGATTTCATCAACAAATAAAATTAACCGTACTTGCACGAAATGTTTATAAAACAGTGTTTGGTCACAATGACGAACTGTTTACCAGAAATATACTTTCAGATGGATTCCGTACCAAATAGGGATATAGGTTACATTTGGAAAGTATGTTTTTTGAGCAGGAGTTTTTTCTATCAGCAGAGATACTAAGGATAAATAAAAGATGCGCATTGCACTGAGCGATGCAGAATTATATCAATCTCTGGTTTGCTAGTAATAAGACAGAGAAAGCCTTTTCTAGTGATAAAGAGGCGCCACTTTAAAATAAGTGAGTTTGGCAAAAAATGGCACTAAAGTATGTTTCATATGCGTTAAAAATATTTCATTTTTTATATATACACATCCATACATTTGGTTTTTTTTGTTGGGGATACACTGGGACATATTATCGCCTAGGGACCCATCAAGGCTCGTCGACACACTGACTAAGGCCACGGATTGAGAGGGTAGTACAGTAGGACAAACAGACGGAAAGCGTATTCTATATATACATGTATTTTACTTATCACTATAAACTAACAACAAGCGTACTTAAATACAGGGTGGCGCATTGAAAACGAAACAGACCGATTTGCGGCCAGATAATTTTTTTTAAAGAAACGCTGAAACACGTCAATTTTAATATTGAGGGGGACATGTTTTGACATAAAACTCAACTTTCTTCATCAACCCGTTAAGGGTGGTGATAACAACCCTTATATTTTAAATAGGGAACATGGCTCGAGTGTTACATCATTTGAAAGCTCTTTCTTTTCTGAATTCAGCACACAAATTTTTTTGGAAGTTTTATCAACTCGTTTAAAAATTATTCACAGTTGGAGTTGCAAGAACGTATTTCATTCATTGTGATAAAAAATGCACTAATTAGTCAATTTTTCGTTAAAAAAAAACTAAAAAACAAAAGCAAACGTTCAAAAATGTTTATTCAGTTAAGTAAGTGTTCAAATTGTTGACCACCAGCTTCCATACAAAAGTAAAAATTTTGTTCAAAACGAGCTCTGACATTCTGGAGCATTTGTGGAGTTATTAAACGGCATTCTTTAACAATGCGTCGTTGTAATTCTACCAGAGACTCCGGTTCTGTTGCGTAAATTCTACTCTTGAAATGGCCCCATAGAAAGAAGCCTAAAGGAGTTAAATCGGGTGATCTAGGGGGGCACTCAATAGCACCTCTACGCCCAATCCATTGTTCTGGAAACTCTCTGCTCAAAAACTCCCTAACACATTGTTGAAAATGCGGAGGAGCTCCATCTTGTTGAAACTCTAATTTATTTTCTTGATAGCGATCATCATTTTCACCAATGTCAATTAGTAGAGGGTAAACGGTATCTTCTAGTAACTCCAAATACGTTTCGCCACTCAAATTGCCATCAAGAAAAATTGGTCCGATTAAACGGTCTCCAAAAATGCCAGTCCAGAGTCCAGACAATCAATTTCTGTGGAGTTTGAGTGTGGACTTCATAAAAATTTCTTTGATTATTATCTGATCAATAACGACAATTATGACGATTGACTGTAGAGTTTAATAAAAACGTACACTCGTCTGAAAAACAGATATTGAACAGAACGTTCCCGTTATCAGCTATTCTTGCAGTCATAACTTCACAAAACTCCAGACGCCGATCAAAATCATCTTCATTCAGTTGTTGTACAAGATGAATTTTATACGGGTGAAATTTATGATGCTTCAATATTCGCTGCATAGTTCTTCTTTTGATGTTTGAAACAGTGGCCAATTTTCTCGTGCTCAAAGTTGGGTCTGCAGCAATTTGTCCTAAAACTTCAATCTTAGTAGTCTCATTTCTAACCGGAAATTCACGTTCAGGATCCCGTTTTTTGTTGGCTACTGAATCACTTTGTCGAAACTTTGCAACTAACTCCAAAATGTATTTTCTATTAACATGTCTGTTCGGATGTCGTTCATTAAACAAATTTTCGGTAGGGTTGGCACAGTCAACGTTTTTGAAAAAAAGAGTAATTATTTCAACTCTTTCTTCTACAGAATACACCATTGTGAAATTAATTTTCGGTAGTACTATCAAGTATCAAACCGACCGATAAACTGAAATAATATACCGCATTTCTCTCATTCCGATAAGAAATGTTCTGATAGTCAATTTTTTGTTTACAAACCAACAAAACATTGACTATCAGCACATTTCTTATCGGAATGAATGAAATGCGTTTTTGCATCTTCAACTGTGAATAATTTTTAAACGAGTTCATAAAACTTCCAAAAAAATTAGTGTGCTGAATTCAGAAAAGAAAGAGATTTCAAATGATGTAACACTCGACTCATGTTCCCTATTTAAAATATAAGGGTTGTTATCACTACCCTTAAGGGGTTGATGTGACAAAGTTGAGTTTTATGTCAAAACATGTCCCCGTCAATATTAAAATTGGCGTGTTTCAGCGTTTCTTAAAAAAATTATTATCTGGACGCAAATCGGTCTGTTTCTTTTTCAATGCACCACCCTATTTATACAATTATTTATAATACTATACCTAAATTTTTAAAATATCCTGATAACAGGATCAATACGTTTTTATTCCTTAAACTAAGTAGATAATCCAACCGTTTGTGTCGATATTGAAAGCAAGCATGGATTATTTCGTGCTATTTTAAAGAGTGCTGAATTGACCGGAACCATGTCTGAATTCATCAAATTCTGTGGAGTCACCTTGCAGATTTCCAAACTTTCCGAAGCATCTAACTTGCGATAATCCGTGGTTACTTTCAATAACCTAAGATTACTATCACCTACCTTATGTCCCGAGTCAATCATATGCTGGGCAACGCTAGATTTTTCTGCTCTATTGAATCTGAGATGAGCTGAATTGCTCTTTGAATCTTGTTGTTAATAACAACAATTTCATATCTAATAGAGCAGAAAAATCTAGCGTTCCCCAACATATGATTGACTCGGGACATAAGGTAGGCGATAGTAATCTTGAGTTGTTGAAGGCAACCACGGATTATCGCAAGTTAGATGCCTTGGAAAGTTTGGAAATCCGCAAGGTGAATCCACAGAATTGGATGAATTCAGACATGGGTGCGGTCAATTCAGCACTTTTTGAAATAGCACGAAATAATCAATGGTTGCTTTCAACATCGACAAAACCGGTGGGGCGTATCCACTGACACAACAATAGTCCTTGAATTACGTCACCCGGTGTTACGTCATCCGGCGTTACATCATCCGGGACTGAGGCATCTGATGTTGAATCAGACGGTATTGCATCATCCCGTATTTCAGCATCAGGTATGGCATCATCTGCTATTGCATCATCATCATCCGGTATTACATCACCGGGATTACATCATTTTTAGTGTATAGTGTAGGTATATAAATAGGATAATTTTTCCCATACAGTTAGTTTTAGCGATAGATACTGGTGAAGACAACTTCGTTGTCGAAATACGTATCTAGCGCATAACTACCCGTTATTATTTTTGTGGTTTGTTGGGGTGATTCTGCGTTTTGTTACAGTTTCCTGTCACAGTGTCTAATCTCATTCTTTTAGATAGATTTTCTTTGCGGAAAAATACGTTTAATAGTAATTAATTGAAATCATACCTTTAAAAAATAATAGTTATTAAAATATGAATTAGAACCTGTGTAGTTACTGCTGTAACTTTAATTTCAGTTAATTTTTTAAATTGACTGCAAAAGAACCACCCCTAACGTCTATAGGGAAATTTTCCTTAAACTGCAGTGCCAATGGTAATGACCAAGAAGTTATAAATAAAGCACCGATTGTTTTGTAGTAGAGTATTATTTCATAAATACCCTGAATTAGGTTGAAAAACAAATCAATATTTTTCTCCCTTATTACACAGTGACCACTAACGCCGGCGTATAATCAGCACTTGTTGAACAATGTGCTGCCAGTGGTCAGTAGAGATTAATAGACCTTATAGTGTGAATGCTGGTTAAAAAACATTCGGTGGTTGCTCCGGAAAACAATAGGGAAACCACTTCTCTACATAACATGGCACATAAAGCTCCAAGTGAAAATATGGATTTAGAAGATAGGGATCCAAAGAATTTAAGTTCACATCTTCAAGTATGTATTTCTGATGGATCTAACAATAAGATCTATATTTAAGCTTCCTGAGAAGGAGCGCTACAAACAAAAGAAAAAGTTATGTTATTTTTAGAGAAATGTTGCGATATTCTTAAAAGAAAATAATAGAAGAAGAATATATATATATATATATATATATATATATATATATATATATATATATATATATATATATATATATATATATATATATATATATATGTAATTTTTATTCAGTTAATGTCCTCTTTAATATGCTAACTGACTCGATAATAAAAATAAATTGTTGCAGGTATCTTGGGAAGATGTTTTTGGTGAACCAGATTCAATTAGAAGCCCGGAATGTGCGTGGAGTGTTAGTAATCAATGTTTTAGAATAACAAGAAATTGTTGTTACATATGTCTTTCAGTTCTTTGTGCTCCGTTTACAGCATTTTGTGTTGGAGTCACTTTTGCTTGTGTATCTTTTCAGGTGAGTTTATAAGACCCGTTCACATTTCTATGAAAACGTATCTTTTTGTTTGCTTCTTTGTCCTACAACACAAGTTAGGTTGAAAATTGAAGATAATGATAAATAAATAACACGACATAAATAACACTTTTCCCTCCAGAAGCTATGGGCAACTTGTGCGGGGGGGGGGGGGGGTGTGGTGTGGTGTGGTTTTACCTGGAAAGGACAATAACGGACACACACCCAACACACAACGACAAAAACTGCGACCACCGAGAAACGAACCCGGGCACTCTCAATTCAACAATTCCACAATATCTTTATTTGCAATTTAAAATAAAAATTCACTAAAAAAATCTTACAAACCTTTACATACACCTATAAAGAAATATTAAAATGTATGATGAAATGAATAATAATGTATGTATAAATAAATAAATAATATACTTAGAAAATAGAAATGTACCTGTAGACAACGCTGTCGATGGGTTTTAGCGTTGAGTTATAGTTTTAATGAATTTTCGTAGAAAAAATTGTGTATGTATCACACCGATAACTCAAAAAACAATGGGGCGATCCTGAAAAAATTTGGCCGGTACCTTTCTTTGTGGTTTGGACAAGTTCGTTAACCACAAAAATATGACCAGGTTTTCCGAAAAAATTTTGGGGCTTCCTTTCGGAAACAAATTTTATTTCCGAAAATAACAAAGCTATGGTAACCAAATTTAGTGCGTGGGTTACCGTTATAAAAAGTAAACCACGTATCAAAATTCAGATTACTGTTACATAAAAAACTTATAAGCATATAATTTTTAAAAAATCTCTGGACGCAGCAAGTGCGTTATGATAGCGAATTTTCTTTAAATTATTTTTAATAGCAAATGTCTTTCTTTGATGAAAGCAGGCATCAAACTTGGTTGCCTATATAGTAGAAACAATGTATCATATTTCATCGAAATAAATTTAATGTTTGAAAATATATAAACATTTTTCAAAAGTCTAGATGCAGCAAATGTGTTATGGAAGTGAATTTCCATAAAAATGTTTTTAATCGCAAATGCGAGCAGGCATCAATCTGATTACCGGTATAGCCTATGTGGTAGAAACAATGTACTATATTTTATTAAAATTACTTATGGTTTAAAAATATACAAAAATTTTCCGAAAATAAACTTAAATGTTGGTTTTCTAACCAACAAAGCTTACGTTAATAGCAAATTGAATTATTGAAATTTGAAGGATTTAATTAAAATTCGGTAAATTTGCAGATTAGCTCCCGAACGCTTTTCAACAAATTGTTTTCAGAAACATTTAATACCTACCACGCTCAGCACCCCTACTCACTCCTGGTCCCGTATGTGTGTATTGTTTCTTTAACGTCGGCCTATTTCCGCGACTATGGCCAATCACCGACGCCAGGGACCAGTCTCACCTCACTATCCTGGAAATTTTGCCGAACCTCTGCCTTTCTGTAAGGAGGGTAGGGATATTTAACGTGCCCAACATCGCATCACACGGAACCGATGGCCTTATGCTCCGAGGGCGGAACGTGCAGACATTCAACTTGCTTAAATACAATGCCACAACCTCGGCTGATGTTAATGTTACAGTATGTACTGAAAAAGTGAAAGGATATAACCCTGGAATCAAATCCCGTACCCTTCGGTTCAGAGGCACACGTTCTTACCATTGCACCACCGAGGCTTAAATGTTGTAAAAATGCAATTTACTAAGCCATTTGAAAGAATATCTAAATATAACCATATTTTCACATCCGTCTCTATGAGAATTAAGTTTATGAACCTTGTTATTCTATGGTCACAGGCAGGTTGGTAACAGCGAATACTCTAGAGTTACATTTCGAGAATGAACTAGAAACGACAGATATTGAACAACGTAGAAAGGTCTAGAACTACTGCATGGACAATATAAATAGGCAAGCCGAAGATAGAGTCAGTCAGTTAGTAATGAGTTAGTGTTGGTGTATAATAAGCAATCAAAGAAGGCATATAGTGAAATATAGTTCTATGGACATTTAGTAAATGAGAGAAAATTTTAGTTAATAGTCGTGTTGGAAAATAGTTGGTTATAATAAATTAGTAGTTTGAAGAAGTTTGTTTTGTTACTCAACAAATCCAGAACCCCGAACAACGTAACAGCTGCTGCCAGAAGTGGGATTTTCAAGCTGCTAACGGAAATATTTTCCAGAATATTCGTTGAACAACGTCGAATAATCTAGAATCTCTGGAAGATCAGTGTTAGCAGTAATTCATAACTGGGTGTATTTTTGAAACAGAATAAATTGTGTACCAGCTTTAAGTACGTCTATGCCTAAGACACGTAGCGCAACAGCCAATATGGACACCCAGCTATTGGAAATGATTTTAAAAAATGGACTAAGAAGATAAATTAACACGAGAAGAAGCTAGAAATAGAGATGAAGAAGCAAAAGAAGAAATGAGAAAAATAGACGAAGAAGCAAAATAAAAAATAAAAAGAAGAGATGAAGAAGCAAAGGCATAAATGAGAAAAAGAGATGAGGAAGTCAGAAAAGGAGATGAAGAAGCCAGAAAAAGATATGAAGAAGCAAAAGAAGAGGGGAGAAAAAGATAGGAGGATGCATGAGAGGAACGGAGAAGAAGAAACGATGAAAATTCTGCAAGAACAACCCAGCAGAATTGAGAATATTACTTCATGTGTAGACGAGCGAATAAATCAGGTAAAAGACGACATCTTCCAGTAGGTAGAGAGCCGAGTAAGAAGTGTTAATGACGATGTACATGACAAGCGGACGACTATGCAAGAGCTACAAGCGGAAGTACAGCAAAAGATGCAATCACTAGAAAATAAGTGTGATACCCTGGTAAAAGAAACATCAGACTCGAAGATAGCCCCGTCGTAGCAATTAACGTTCCCACATTTGATGGCTTAGCCCATGGGGTATTTATCTACGCCAGTTGGAAGCCGCTGTTACAGCGAATGGTGGAGGCGAGAGAGATAAAGCGTCACCGTAAATTGTAGTTCTCAGAGGAGATGCCCAGATGTGCTTCAAGAATTTACCAGGGAAGAACGGGACAGTTTCGACAGCTGTCGGTATTACCTCAAGAAATGGGATTTGGCGACCAGCATTTACAATAGCTGTATCGATTTCAGTTGAAAAGCTGCTGTCAGAAATCGGGCGAAACTCTCCAGCAGTTCGAAGCCGACGTAGCTAGATAAACACTATCAGCTTACCCTAACTTACCCTAGCTCTGGTGGAATTTTTGAACCAGCTCTCGCTGCAGATATTCATTGATGGCATCAGACATACCGACACCCAACAGGCGCTGAGGATGGCGAGACATAAAAACTTGGACGATGCTTTGGCACATTCCTTGTAGTTTGAAGCATCAAAGCAAGCGCGTCCAAGGTCATTCAGTTACTAGATAAAATAGCAAAACAAAGAAGGCCTACGTCTCATGGGCACCCAGTAAGAGCTCCGTGCAAATGCCTTGCGTTGCTGAAACTGCGGCAAGGTGGCACATATACGAGACGACCGTTGGGCTCTAAGATCACGCGCATGGGAGAAAATGAAGCTAAGACCGGTAACTGTTTCTGAGCCTAGCGATTCTGGCAGCGCCCTCGTCGTACATGAATACGTAAGCGGCAATAAGACCCAGATGGTCGTCGACACTGGAGCACCTAAGACGATTATTTGCCGCGACATGGTACCAAGATGGCGAGTAAGAGATCCAGACAGAGTGTACAGAGTAAATGCAGCCGGTGGTGATCGGATCCAGGTATTTGGCGAAACTGACGTCGCGCTGCAAATTGGGACATGGAAGGCCAAGCACAGAACCGTAGTCGCCGCCACATCAGACCTGATTATAACTGGCTTGAACATACTCCAAGGTCAGTGTGCTACACTTGATCTTGGCACTAATATCCTGACTATCGGGGGTGAAGAAATGATAATGTCGCCTGGCAGTAATCTCGTAGTGCGTAAAATCACCATAGAGAAAAATAGCAAGGTCTGCCGTGAAAGTGTCATTCCAGTGAAGAAAGCTGTGAGAGGAAGAGACGACCCAGTTACTCAGCCAGAAGCAAGTAGAAAAGAAATTATGGGAGAAGTACAAGACGAGGGACCTAAATACCATGTAAATGTGAAGCCAACCCAGAAAAAGGCCAGTGAACACATTTGTTGGAACAGAGCTCATGTCGATAGGAAGAATAGGGCCTGCAGAAATATGTATGCAAGTAGAAACAGCAGAACAATAGCAATTGTGCGGAAAAACCAGCGCAACGTAAGAATTTCGCTTGAAGGGAGCTCCGCGATATTGACGAGAAGGAAAGCCATCCATTCTGCTGTCAGAATGCACATACGAGTGGAAAGCGACCGCATGAAGACCCGTTATAACGTTCGAGCTAATCCGGCTAATTTTAATGAAGAAGATCGGGCGTGGTTCTACAATCCAGTACGGCGCAAGGGACGGTCACCGAAACTACAGAAATTTTGAAAAGGTCCGTATAAGGTGGTCAAAAAGGATCAATGACGTCTATCGCATTCAGAGGAGCCCAAAGATCAAGATGAAGGTGGTCCATATACACAGGCTTACTCCATACCAAGAAATGTCAGAATTCGACCGGGACGACCGAATGTAAGAAGGGGGCAGTGTCACATCCGTATATGAGAATTAAGTTTCTGAATTTTGTTACTTTTATGATCACAGGCAGGTTGTAAAGTGTGTTGGTAGCAGCGAATACTCTAAAGTAATATTTCGAGAATGAACTAGAAATGATAGATATTGAACAATGTAGAAATGTGTAGAACTACTTCAATGGCAATATAAATAGACAAGCCGAAGATATAGGAGTCAGTCAGTAATGAGTTAGTGTTGGTGTATAATAAGCGATCATAGCAGGCATATAGTGAAATATAGCTCTATGGACATTTAGTAATAGAAATATTTTAGTTGATAGTGGTGTTGGAAAATAGTGGGTTATAATAAATTAATAGTTTGAAAAGCTATTTTTAGTCAACAAATCCAGAACCCCGAATAACGTAACAATATACATTTAAAAAGCTCTCAATGAGACGGATTCGATAACATAAAAAATATAAGGGTGTTATATTTAAAAAATCACATATTTGGTTTGTATCACAAAATATTTGCTTAATAGCAAAAAACCACTTGCACCATTAAATTATACTTTAAAAATTTGTTAGAATTAGTTTTTAGTGAATTTTCGTAGAAAAAATTCACTAATGGGGAGATCCCGACTTTTGAATTTTGAAAAAATTTTTGCAAATGAGCGCGAACTAGGACCCCTAGAACCCATATTCGTGGTCAGTTTCAATTTTTATATGTTTATATATATATATATATATATATATATATATATATATATATATATATATATATATATATATATATATATATATATATATATATATGTATCACACCGATAACTCAAAAAATAATGGACCGATTTTGATAAAATTTGGCATGTGTCTTTATTTTGTAAATGGCTTGGATAAGTTCGTTAGTCAGGAAAATCGGACGAGGTTTTCCGGGAAAATTTTGAGTTTTCATTCGAAAAAATTCTTATCTCAAAAAGTAATAAGCAGATTTTATTAAAATTTGGCATGTACCTTCCCTTTGTAAATGGCTTTGACAAGTTTGTTAGTCAGGAAAATCGGACGAGGTTTTCCGGGAAAATTTTGAGTTTTCATTCGAAAAAAATTCTTATCTCAAAAAGTAATAAGCCGATTTTATTAAAATTTGGCATGTACCTTCCGTTTGTAAATAGCTTTGATAAGTTTGTTAGTCAGGAAAATCGGACGAGGTTTTCCGGGAAAATTTTGAGTTTTCATTCGCAAAAAATTCTTATCTCAAAAAGTAATAAGCCGATTTTGTTAAAATTTGGCATGTACCTTCCCTTTGTAAATGGCTTTGACAAGTTTGTTAGTCAGGAAAATCGGACGAGGTTTTCCGGGAAAATTTTAAGTTTTTATTCGAAAAAAATTTTATCTTAAAAAATAAAAAATAATGATAACCAAATTTGGTAGGTAGGTTTACGATATAAAAAGTAAACTATACACAAAAATTTAGATTTCTATGTTGCAAGAAAACAAAGTTATAATAAAATATTTTGTGCCAGATCATTTTTATTATCTCATCACATAAAATATATACCTACAGGAGTGCCTCAAAATGGCAAATCTTTAAAATCAGCCTGTATCTCAAAAACCAAAGAGTGCCACGTAAAGAGGAAGAACTGCATTGTGAATTTATGGAGTAAAACTATTATTACTCCAAAAACAAAGAACACACGAAAATTCAACCAACACAGGACAATAAGTGTATGGCGTCATGGAAGATCACTTCGGATTCAGAACCGCCGAAGGAACTAGAGAAGTATTAAAACAATAGGAGAAAGGCGGATGGAGAAAGAAGCATTGGATAACGAGGATTGGGAAATATTGTTTCAAATTATAAAGAGAGCAGAAATGAATCAAAGAGATGTGCGAATTATTCTCAATCTATTTAGAAATCAATATTGTACCATAAGTACAATTCATTGATTGTTGTTGCCCTTACTTGGTAAAACCGTCCCATACTAAAATCAGATGTAAATATTTCTTCTCTGTCTTCACAAATGTTGGCTCTCTTCTCTGTAAGCAGTTTGGCTACTTGACAGCATCGTCGGACACGAGAAAATCTAATTCATTCATATACTCAACTACGCATGCTCCAGCTTTATGTTGAGTTAGTCAGCGACAATTAATCCGGATTCGAGAAATCGGCAACAGTTGAGTTCAAACTGCAACTCAGCGGTATTGGTAAACGCATTTGTTGACTCAACTACTCAGCTGTTGGTGCCTGGTGAATGCAGCCAATGACTGTCTGTTCAAATTAGGGAACTAAGCACATTATCAGCTTAAAACGCAAATACACGGGATGCAAATTTATTTATTTATGTACCTGCAAATAACGTAAATATGACTAAAAACCTAACTGCTGTTGTGATAAGCACAATGAAACCGACTTTATAATCGTCATTAATTTTTCTAAAATAAACAATGAAAATTTTTCGGAATTGTTTGAAAGTTAAGAATTAAATAGCTAATTTTCTAGGAAACAGAGGCAGATTCAAAAAATGATAACGAGACACATTCATGGACTTAGATGAGTGTTTATTACTGTGCGAATATTCGAATACTCTGAGAATATTCGAATACTCGACGAATATGCGAATATTCGAATACTCCACGAATATTCGAATACTCGAATAATTCGAATAGTCGTGAAGCTTTCGGAATGAATATTCGAATACACAAACGGATAAATTCCCAGCACTAGTTCAAATAGCTACTAGGCAGTTTTTCTATATCTCGAAGAATGTTAATTTATTTGCAACTAAACCATTTTTGGGATCTTTTAGTTACTCATTTTGACGCATTTTAACACATTTCTATTAATATTAAAGTAGTATTGAAATTTCACTCGAATGTAAAAATTATGGTTTTCTTAAATAATTGTTCTCGTTTCAGCACATATGGTGTACAACACCGTGTTTACGGTTATGGAAAATATCCTGCGGAGCAACCAAACATTTTATAACAGCTTGCGCAGATGCCATTATAATTCCATGTACAGGAGCATGTGGTTATATTTTTTCTGAGATTAAAGTGAAAAATCAACGACTTCCAGAAGAATTTAAACAAGATAACATACATATTATATAGACTATTTTAAAAGTTTTTTATAAAATATATTTAAGTACTACCAATTAATTCTTCCTAAAATATGTACCTCAAGGCACAAATGTATAGAAAAATGATACACATTTTTATATTTTAAATTTGTATCGATTTTGGCTTTTTTAAATAAAACTTTGGTCTTCCAAAATTGGCTTTTAATGTGTTGGCAGAAAAAAACCAAACGGATAATCGACCAAGAATATGAGCAGTTAATAACTTTTAAATAAACAGTCTAAAAGCGTTGCACCTTGTCATCGAAACCACCATCCGCTGTCTCTAGCAACTCATTTCATTTCATTCTGGCTTGCGCACTTCGTCGATTGGAATCAGATTTCTAATCGTTTTGCTCTTGGTCTACCTCTTTTTTTCAAGTATGGGTTCCTCAAATAATGTTGTCAGAAAGTTATGTGTAAGAATACGACCAACAAATTTTGCCTTCATTTTCTCAATTTGTTTCGGCAAGCACCTTTCTCCTCTCACCTTTTCTAGAATATTTTTATTAGTTGTTTCTATCGGTATAGGTTGCACAAGCTCTTCTCTTTATGTCGAGCTTAGTGAAAGTTCAACTGTTTGTCCCATAACAATCGATACGTATCACTTCGTGGATCTCTTCCTCGTCTCTAAATTAAAATGTTTATTATTTATTTTGACTTGCCAGCTTTTCCATCGCGATACATTTTCGAGTTATTTGCTATATTTAGCACCCTCAGTAACAATATTCTCAAGGTACATGAACCTCTACTTGTTCAAGTTGTTGGGTATATAGTTTTATATCCATTTTCGTAGTCATACCCTCAAATAAGTTCATTACTTTTGTCATAGTTTTATATATAATATATTAAGCATCCTTGGCAATTCCTTTTATTACCTATCAGCGCTGTGTACGCTTTGCAATGAAATCGTTGTCCATTTATTTTTATTCCTGCTGTCTTTTCCCCCAGCCTATCTATTGTATCTTTCATAAATAAATGGAGCAAATATGGCTTGCCTTACACCTTTTCTTATTTTAGCTTCAATTTCATAACTATTAATATCTACATATTAATTTACTTTGATTGATTGATAATAATACGCCTAGCTCTCCAATCCAATCCAGCTGTCTTTATTATATATGGTCATGAAAGGAAAAAGGTTGTTCTACAGCGGCATTAGCTGCTCCAGATAGTCGCCTCTTAGGACAGGCAGGAGATTCCTTGGACCTATTATTTTTACATCCCCGAGCCCATAGGGAATAAACTTTCACACAAGTAGTTTTTTTAGACAAATCAAAAAAGATACCCAAGTGTTATGAATTTACATAGGTGCTTGTCTGGTTGGTTGTCGAATTCGGGACACCTACTTGAGTTTTAACAATATTGGTAACACCACAACACAAAATAAAGTTCATTTTGAAGAAACTTTTATTTTGTCATTGAGTTAACCATTTAGAAACACATATTGTTTTAAGTCGCTATTTTGAAATAAGTGGGTTAAGCAAAAAATCACAAGGTAGGTAATATTACCATTACAAAGTGTGTGGTAACTGCAGAAAACCAATAACAAAGATAACAAAAGTAAAAAAGATACACATAGGTACCTACATCTTGGAGTACTTCGATATGACTGTTTTTTTAGTCACTGTATGTCATAAGAATTGGATGTACTGTAAACACAGTCATTTTCGCAGGCCCTTTGAATGTTACAAAATAGATTTAGATAAACACTGGTCCTCATTTTATGGGAACTGGTTTAAATGAGTGAAGATTGGAACCTGTGATGAGCACTGATAAGTACAATTTGGAGAACCAAATTCATCACAATACAGTTTTTAGACCTGATGAACGTTTCGCTAACAAAGTTAGTTTCATCAGGGGGATGAATAAACTAAGCGAATAAAGACAAGTTAAATTGGTATTATTTTCATTGCTGCTATTTGCTTACCAAAGAACGCCGTTTCGGCTCTAGTTAGTTTTAGCAAAAATGAAAATATATATCAAACCCACATGGTCTTTTAGATTTTGACCTCCTGAATCAATATGTCTTAAGTCTTTGCCATGTAAGTTTATCATTAACAAAATATTCGACTTTAATTTAAACCTAACCTCAAAATTTATACCGTTTCTTTTTGCTTGAAACTTTTATGTTTGATTTCCACTGATTTAAGCTCTAATCACATATATTGACTGCCCCTTCAATTATTGTCCCTAATATATACAGCTATGTATATATATATATATATATATATATATATATATATATATATATATATATATATATATATATATATATATATATATAAGACATGTATGACAGCAGATTATGTTGCATTACAATTACTGGCAGGAGTTTTGTTTCAGATTCCAACCAATCAGATTGCTTAAATGGAATTATAGGTATCTATATGGAGTTCCGTTTTGGAACGATTCTATATGGATTTCCATACTATTGTGAGAGAGTTTATGTGGAATTCCATATAAAGCTACCATATTTTCCCTACCTTTATGGGTTTCTATGGGGATTTCCATATGCAGCCCCTGTATATTTATATGGAAAATCATAAAGGAATCTTATGTGGTTTTTGTCGGAATTCCTGTTTCAAAGACTCATATTCAACCATATAGAAACCCATAAGTTTTTTCATATGTTTCTATATGGCATTTCTGGCAGGGAAAGCGATAGACAGGCAACTGTACATTTTGGGAGAGGAAGCTCCGAGAAACCTACACCCATGAAATGTGAACCATAGGTCCTATAATTCAGTAACATGTGAAGGTTATTTGAGGGATTGGATGATTTTGACTTCGGTTCGTCTAACTTTATTACCAAATCGCGATATTCAATTCAGGCGATTTCGGCTGATTAACAAGTATGCGAGGACTGAATCTCAAGAAGCGTGCCACATGGCACAGCTTAAGGAGTGTAGGTAAGATGGTGGAGGTAATTCAAAACCTATGACCCGCCCCCCAATGGTTTTCCTGTATCCGCCTCTGCTCCATGGTCCACACTTTATTGACTCTATTTTTTTCCACAAATTGTAGTAGCTGACAATGCAATCAATACCATTTATTTTAATATTAAATATTTAGTAATATGCCCATAGGTCTTGCAAAATGAATTGTGACCATAAAGTACCGAAAATCGCCAGTTTGGTTATGTATAATTTTCATTACTGGTAACACTAATCTAAATAATTAATTAGTAAAATAAATTGACTTCCTTTGAGGTTATAACAAAATTAATGTACGTAATATGTCGGGCATTATTTGGTACATCCGCTCTAAAATGCAAATATTTCCAACAAAGCACGCAGGTCTCTATCGATCAATGTAAATTTGCATAGAATTTCCCTGCGACTAACTAATATAATTTTTCTTCGGTGTCAAGGAGGTCGATAACCTGCCACTTAAACAGTAAATCAGAATCAGATAAAGGTACGGTAAGTAGGTATGCAATCTGCCCACCATAAGGAAAGTGACCTCAAGTCGTTTTTCTTGAATTTTAAATGTAACCGTAACGGAATATATTATGCGGTCATTGTAAAATAATGCCAGTCACATTTGTTGTTTAACTAACACAGGTATCAAATAGATACGTAAATTGTTTCATTAAAATACTGAACACAAAATAATGCATCCTTGTAAACAGGTTTAAAATATATTTCATTCTAAACGACGAATTTCACATGTGGAAACAAACTTTAAACATGCATTTTTTATTTTTTGTAACACTTCATAAGTAGGTATATAAAACATACATCAAAAGAGTTAAAATTAAAAGGACATTTTAATTTTAACCACACTCAAAAGGCTGAATAGTTTTAGTTTCTAGTATAGATTACAACATTAGCAGTACTTAAATGACGTGTATTAAGTCGACAGATAACGTTGTGAGCTATCAAATAAACAAGATTAATTTCATTCTTTAGTATCATTTGAGATGGCACTGAAAAAAGTTAAAGATCTCTCGTTGTTTCTGGATTCGACGAATCGCAGTTTGAACTATATAAAAAGTATCCTTTTAATTATTATTTTATAGGTAGATGATGAGGTTTTCTTCGACACTTTCTGGGTTATTTTCCTTAAATTTATACAGGGCTGTTTGCTCAAACCACATCATCATCAAAGGGTAAGTTTTAGATTATTAATTTGTTAACCTAATTTATAACAATAATATGATAAATACTTTAATTAAAACGCTATAACGTATAAGGTTATAATGTTGAACGGGTAAAGGCAACAATCGAGAATTTACATAACACACACACAGCCACAGCGTAGAAATTTGGAATGGTCAATCAGGATCCAGAAAGACAAAGAAAGAAAGACTTATGCCATCTCTCTCAACATTGGCGCGCAGCTTAAATTCAAAAATGCAACTTGGAATTATTATAATAGTTGTTTACAATGAAAATCATCAGATTTAAATAAAGGATGATATTGAATTTTTTGTGCAAATTATCAATTTGGAAATATAAGATACGTACATTCAAAATAAAATGTAAACACAGAAATAATATGCGATATGTATGATTGCATCATAAAGTACTGTTTATGATAAATGGTTATAAAGTGGGCCTTTATAGTACTATAGTACAATAAGAACCTTATTTGACTTTTAGTTAATTTTCTTAAAAAAAATCACTATTGAGGAGATCCCGACTTGTGAATTTTGAAAAATTTCTTCAAATGAAAACTTATATCCAGGGTCAGTTTCGATTGTTATATATATATATATATATATATATATATATATATATATATATATATATATATATATATATATATATATATATATATATATATATAAGACCTCGCTTATTTAGATCTCTCTAGACCAAGAAAGGTTAGGCTCAATCCACTGGATTATGCAAAATCCTCAGATGTACAGCTATCACCAGAGGAAAAATTTCGAGTAGGAAGTTTTATTCCAGTAACTGATCAGCCTTCAGCATATCTGAGTGGTAGGTTTCGAGCTTATGACATTGTCTGCGATCGATTTGGTTTCTTGATTCATTTAGAGGATTTGAGTTTATCCAAGCTACATACAAGACTGCCGAAACGTTAGTAAAAATGTACAACGATGATCTTGAAATCAGTCTTGGGAATGAATTAGTCCAGTTTGTAGCCTTGAAGGTGCATTCAACAAGGAATACAATGTCGATAGTCCACCAAAAGAGATGTTTTTCTACATGACTATGGTTGATAATAACTTCGGCGCTGCATTCCCTAATATTCGTATTCTTCAGATAATCAAAAAGCGAGTTAACACTAAGTTTGTGGTATTCAAATAAAGTTCTAATATGTCTTCAACACACACTATAGACTTCGCTTTTTACAAACTATTTCATACAAAAAGAGTGTACGCCTATATTTATGTTAGGTACCTACGCAAACCACCCATGCAAACGTCTATCTACAGTTTATTACTACAGGATATTAATTGTCTTGATAGCTGATCTTCTGCCCTAAAGCTTTCCTTAGTTTTCTTGATTCCCCTTTATCAGTCTGCCTCATAAGATGAGGGGGGCGGGGCGGGGGTGGTGTGGGGTTGTGAGATGGGGAGATGTTTATTCGGAAGGACCGAGGGTAAGTCATAGTATTTCCCTCGGAGCCTATGCAACGGTCTTTCAGGCCGAAATGTACGTCATCCTGCACTGTTTGCGGGAGAACAGGAGGAGAGGCTACACCAACAAGCGGATCCTCATAGCCACAGGCAGCCCTTAAGGTCCTGAGTAGCCCACGGGTAAATTCCTGGCTGCTGAGTGAGTGCCGAGACGAGCGACCTGGCTGGGCAGAATGAGGTCACCTTCATCTGGGTGCCGGATCACTCGGGGGTCAAAGGCAATGAAGAAGCTGACAGTCTCGCGAAAAGAGGGTCAGCAGAACCATTTATGGGACCAGAACCGGCTCTATCTGTGACAAAGAGCACTGCTAGGGGAGCCATTAAGTCCTGGGTCAGAAACCAACACAAGGTGTACTGGGCAGACTGTCCAGGGCTCAGACATGGGAAGTCAATAATTGACGAACCCAGTTCAAAGAGAGCTGTGGAGCTGCTAAATCTTAGCAGAGGACAGCTCAGAAACATAGCAGTTCTCTTGATGGGACACATGGCCGTCAAGAAACATCTGCATAAAATGGGGTGGTTCGAGGGGGACCTCGCATGCAGAATCTGCGGCGAGGGAGGGAATCAGCCCAGCACATCTTGTGCGAGTGTAAAGCTCTGGACCGCAAAAGACAACTGTTCTACGGTCAGTATAGACCGGAGACAGAGCAATATAAAACTTCACCCTACCAATCGCTGTGCA
Organism: Tillus elongatus; assembly: GCA_964006375.1. Lineage (NCBI taxonomy): Eukaryota > Metazoa > Arthropoda > Insecta > Coleoptera > Cleridae > Tillus > Tillus elongatus. Next base: position 15,238,936 of record OZ023269.1, on the reverse strand, counting down.
GACTAGTTCAAGGTACAGTGATTTTGGAATCGGTGGGGTAAAAAGGCTAAGGGCATGCACAATAAACCAAAGGTTGTAGTGCTATCAAGGCGGCAAGGCCGCGGACGAGCCCTGAGGGAAGAAAAAAAAGGCCAGGAGAGTTGAAAACGACAATATAGAATGATTGAAAGAGTGTCATTCATAGCATGTCTTAAAAAAGTTAGTTGAGCAACCTGCATGTAAATATTGCAAGTTACCTTTCCAATATAAGTATGCTAAAATAATTGCAAAAATTGAACGTCTTATTGTTTGATTGAGAACGAAAGCACAACGTATGGCAATATTACTGTGATAAAATTTCACGTTGGGTGTTAAAGAATATATATATATATATATATATATATATATATATATATATATATATATATATATATATATATATATATATATATACATATACATATATATATATATATATATATATATATATATATATATATATATATATATATATATATATATATATATTGTGCGTTTGTTGAATTGTTGCTATCGCCAAAACGTTTTAATGTTCTGAGTTAAGAGCTTTCCACAACTGCGACGTAAAAAAGGATTATGCAAAAGATGACTTTTATACAATGAAGAGATCGGCATATATTCTGAATGCATACTAAAAATCAAATTACCATAATCATAATAAATATTAACAACACGAAACTGGCGCTAAAATAAGAAAATGCGTACGGCAAGAATCTATTTATAGAAGATACAATAAATAGGCTGAAGGAAAAGACAGTAGGAATCAAAATAAATGGACAACAGTTCTATTGCATAAGATACGCAGATGACATGGTCCTGGTAGAAGAAATCGAAAAAAAGTTACGAAGGATGCTGATTGTGCTGGATAGTGTGTTAAAACGCATCAAAACAAAGATCAATATGGTGAAAACAAAAGTACTGAAGATAAGTAAGAATAAAGCTGCGAAAATAGATGTAACGCTAAACGAACAACAACTTGAACAAGTTTAATTGTTCACGTACCTTGGGAGTATTATCACGAATTATGATAAATGTGGCAGAGTTCTGAGAAGAAGGATCGCGATGACAGACCAAGCATTCAATAAACAAAGTACTCTTCTCACTAATAACATTGTAACTTCTTGGATATGACGAAAAAGTTTATCAAGTCGTACATATATGGAGTGTGGAATTGTACGGGGGCGGAAACCTGGACTATGGGAAACCTGGGCTATGACTAAGCAGGAGATGAAGCGAATATAAGCTTTTGAGATGTGGACATGGAGAAAAGTGACAAAGATACTAGAACGACGAATAGAAGTGTGTTAGAAGAGGTGAGAGAAAAAAGATGCTTGCTGAAAGAAATTGAAAGGAAGAAGGCAACATTTATTGGTCATATTCTAAGACATAATAACTTGCTGATAACATAATTTTGACGTACACGTACCTAGAAATAAGGGGAAGAGCGGTAGACCAGGGAGAGAACTTCTGGAAAACCTGGCACAACTGATGAATTGTGGAAGTTATAGTGAAAAGAATAGAACTTCTGGAGACAGAGAATCATGATTGCGATGACAATCGCCTTAAGATTGTAAAAATGATCACCACCAAGAAATCATTGTCACTAATAAAATCATTGTAACTAATAAAATAGCGTATTTGTCTTGAGTTTATGCAAAAGGTAGGCAAATATTCTCAAAAGCTTAGTTTATTGAGAAGACGCATTTTCTACGTTAATACGCGTCCGCATGTAAAGAATGTCATCAGTTTCTGGAGTAAGAACGAATATGAGTGCAAGTAATTACATAAATTCTCCATACAGTCGAGACCATAATAATTTCATGAGGCTTCTTGTTATTCTCTATTGAAATAAGTTATTCGTGTACACAAAAGTAGGGTACTTACCTACTGGTAATTGAGTCTATATGATGGTGTTGGGGTTTTTAATTGTTTAAATTTAATAGATTATTATCAGTTGCTTTTATCAAAGAGCTCTATTTATTGCATGAAAACATTTAATATGTTATAGCTACTGCTTTTAAATGGGAAGATCCGCTAAATTTAGAAAGCCAACTAAAAGAAGATGAAATAGCTGTAAGAGACACTTTTAGAAGCTATTGTAATGAAAAACTGCAGCCGAGAATACTGCTCGCAAACAGAAATGAAGGTGAGTATTTGATAGGCAATACAAATTTACTTTGTATATAGATAACGATTTCGTTGAAGATGCGTTTTCTTGAATTAAACCAATGGTTTTGTATTAAGTATTCGACAGGGAAATAATGAGAGAAATGGGAGAATTGGGCGTTTTTGGTTGCACAATCAAAGGATATGGATGTGCTGGAATATCAAATGTTGCTTATGGATTGCTAACAAGAGAAGTTGAACGTGTTGATAGTGCCTACAGATCAGCATTGAGTGTACAATCTTCATTGGTTATGGGGGCGATTGATATGTATGGAACTGAAGAACAAAAACAGAAGTATCTGCCAAGATTAGGTAAATATTTTTGACACATAATAGCTTTCATTTAATTATAAGCCAATTGAATAATTTTGATACAAATTTACAGGAGTACGTAGTCTTAATTTAGATTATAACTAATTTTGTGATACGCTTATACCCATATGCTATTCAATATAGATTTATTATTACAATTATTTTTTACTGTTGTGTAAAATCCATTTGAGTAAAAGAAATTCGTTAAAGCAATAACTGGTTTTAGCCAATAGAACAGAATAATGATATAGTATTAAATTCTTTTTCATTATTTAGGGGAAACCGGGTAACAATGTGACACTTTCTTTATTAGCAATTATTAGTGAATTTTCTTAAAAAAAATTCACTAATGAGGAGATCCCGACTTTTGAATTTTGAAAAAATTTCCTCAAATGACCGCGAACTAGGCCCCCTAGAACACATATCCGGGGTCCGTTTCAATTTTTATATGTTTATATATATATATATTTATATATATATATATATATATATATATATATATATATATATATATATATATATATTTATATATATATATATATATATATATATATATATTTATATATATATATATATATATATATATATATATATATATATATATATATATATATATATATATGTATCACACCGATAACTCAAAAAATAATAGGCCGATTTTGACTAAATTTGGTGGAAAAATTCCTTTTGCAAATGGCTTGGATAAGTTTGTTAGCCAGGAAAATCTGCCCAGGTTTTCCCGGAAAATTTTGTGTTTTCTTTCGAAAAAAATTTATATCTCCGGAATTAACAAAGTAAGGGCAACCAAATTTGGTACGCTAGTTAATATCCTTATAGGTAAGCCACCTACCAAAATTTAGCTATGTAGGTCAAAAGACAAAAAAGTTATAGGCATTTAAAGAAAAATAAATTGGGGTTTTCCTCAAAACGTCAAAGTTGCGATTTAAAACGTCAAAATCGGCAACATTTAGGCAAAGAACTTGAATCTAATACGGGCTATGGAAATCAAATGTCTCAAGAAGGATCTTTTACAAACTCTGAAGTCTTAGTTTCAACCGTCATTGTCCTTCATTTTACTAAAATGTTCCCAGAAAATTCATTTCAAATAGACCTTTTCTCTCATGCTTGGCAGTAGCTTTAGCTTTAGAGTTTATCGTGTAATGGTATATAATTTTTGTCGAATTTTCGTAAAAAATCAATAAAGCTCAATATATCCGTTATTATACAAGATATGAAGAAAATTTGTATATATTAATTATAGGGTGTCTTGAGCTACATCTTAAAAAAATATTTCTACAATCACAGGATTGCCCATAAGTCGTTGGTGATACAAATTTTCTTTTTTTTTTTTAATCAAACACGCCTTATGTTATTGAATTTTTGAATTTTTCAGCGATGCATATTTGTAAGAAAAGAAATTCGGGACGCAGCAAGTGCGTTATGGTAGCGAATTTTCATTAAATGCTTCAAATTTGAATAGCTCAATTTGCTATTAACCTATAAGGTTGACCAAGAAACGAGTTTTTCCGGGAACACTTTAAGTTTACTTTTGGAAATTTTTGTACATTTTCACACAATAAAGTTATTTTTATGAAACATGGCACATTGTTTTTACTATATAGGTTATACTGGTAACCAAAATTGATGCCTGCTTTCTTAAAAAGGAAACACATATTTGCAATTAAAAACATTTTTATGAAAATTCACTACCATAACGCACTTGCTGCGTCCCGAGTTTTTTAACTTAAATTAAGTTAAATTTTCTGTTCTTTTTTATCCAGTTGCAATATATATTAATGAAATCCGTAGAAACTTAGACTTAACGCTGATTTCTATCATTACAGACTGAGATTGTCATTACTTTGTTTTGTTGTTGTCAGTTGTCTCATTATTCCCCCACCACGAAGCAATGAGACACATCGTGGGGAAAAATGGGACAGCTTGAGTTACTCGTCAATAAAAAATGAAATTTGCTTGAACAGATGCAAGTAAATTATTCACTCAATGAACTACATGAGAAATTATCTTATATTAAAATGTAAAAGGTCTACTGCAAAAGTAAGTGTTTGACTGCCGCCTTTTTGTTGCTCCAACCGGTGGTGCCTTTGACAAAACCATGACCATCTGATCAGGTTTGATCAGGCAAATGTCAATAGCTTGACGTGTGGCAAATTCACTTGACTTTGTTGCTTTTCAAAGGAAAAAATCTCTACTTCACTTTCTTCATTTTTTCTGTCAGAATTCGGCCAATATCAAAGACCCCTGTGATAAACTCGACCAAGACATAATCTCATTTTCCAGCATCTTTAGTTTGACAACCTTGATCCATATGAGAAGTCTATTCATCGACTGATTCAGAATCTGCTTCGGATTCATCTTCCACATAGTTAGTTCTAGAATTTGAATCTATGAAGACTGCTCGCTTCACTTTCTTGACTGCGATATCTGTCGGTTTAGATTTTGTTTCTTCTAGTAGCGGGAGGGTTAGTCGGTATGACACTTCTGCCCTTCTTTCTAACCTTTCTGTCGATTTTTCGTTCACCACCTTTCAGGAATCCTCTGAAAACCTCAGGCGAAACAAATTTTTTTGCTGGTGTTCCTTGAAATGATTCTTCCACTAATTCCTGCGATGGCTGAGATATGGAAGGTGCTCCACTAGTGGCTGTCCCAATTTTTCCTGTTGCAGGATCAGGGAGATCTGTTACTTTGCTAGGAAGAAAGCCAACCTCTGTGAAAACATGTTTGTCATATGGGAAAATACCCACTTTTTTGAATGATGCTTGAATATTTTCTATAGTCATAGTTTTGGCATGCGCAATTACAACACATTCGGCGACATTATAGATATACACAATTTTTCCAGGATTCCTAGTCATTCAAGAATCATGTGCAGCACGGTAATAGGCCTGGAATGGTCCAAAAACACCAACGTCGAACGGTTGTATTTTGTTGCTTGAGTGGGGTGTTGTGACGATTTACTATCGCATTCAGGCAAAAATTGGCTTCATCAGAAAAGATAAGGTTACTAAGAGAATTGGGATCTTCATCGCAGCGTAACATTAATTGTTCACAAAACTGTAAACGGCGGTCTGAATCATCATCGTTTAACTTGTGTACCAATTACACTTTGTAAGGATGACACCTCTCTTCTTTGAACAATTTTACCACTAAAGATTGGTCCACGTTGTTATTTAAGGCTAGTTGCTTTGTAGAATCGGAGTACATTCCGATTTCAGTAATATATCCAATATGACTTCTTAACTTACTCGAGGTCGATCTTTTACGGATCTGTGAATTTGGCAACCAGTTTACTTACTGTAGATCTTGCAATTGGCGGTATATCAGGATGTTGTTGGTTAAATAACTCGCATGCTTCCTGATGACTTCTAAACCTGTCGCCATATCCAATCATCATTAAGATCTCTATTCTTTCCCTTTCTATTAAACGTGCCACTTTTGTTCAATTCAAATTAGAATTGATTACTTTTAGCACTTTTACACTTTTACCACTAAGCTATTAATTAATTTAAACGACAGGTAATAATTAAAATTAATTCACGATTTAACATTACTGTCTTTATTCACTGAATTCCAAATACATACTGCGATAAAGGTCCGATAACTAAATACTGATAACAGCAAATAACAATAAATTATCACGAGTGTTGTTAAAAATGATTTTCGTTTTACTTTTTGTTCCATCTGTCAAATAGTTACATAACGAGCTATCAAAAATCACAAACTCAAGTGTTCATTACTTTATAAAAGTGAAGGAAATTATTCTAAAGAAAATTCTTCAACATAAAAACGGTGAGAAATATTTCTTATGTCTTATTAAATTCACGTTTCCATTTTTTTTAAGTAAATAATGCAGTTTTCAAAAAAATTGTTATGTCAGGTACCAAATTTTTTTATCATGATTTAAGTAGTAAGCAGGCCTATGGAAAAACATCCAAAAAATATGGTTGTTATTTAGAAAAAACTTATGATGATGTCATAAATGTAATTTTTACGTCATAACTTGTAAGTTGGCAATTGAAAAGATAAAATTAACCTGTCTGAGCGTTTTTCTGGAAAAAAATTAAATAACGTATTTATGAATTATGCTCCAAACTTTATCATCAAACTGTACATAATAAACAGAACCTCTGTGGTTCAGGGGTAAGAACGTGTGTCTCTGAACCGAAGGGTACTGGGTTCGATCCCGGGGTACTCCTTTCACTTTTTCAGTCCTTTCACTTTTTCAGTACAAACTGTAAAATTAACATCAACCGAGGTTCATTGTATTTGAGCAAGTTGAATGTCTGCACGTTCCGCCCTTCGGAGGGGGCGTAAAGTCGCCGGTCCCGTGTCCATGTTGGGCACGTTAAAGATCCCTACCCTTCTTACAGAAAGACAGGGGTTCGGCAAAATTTCCAGGATAGTGAGGTGAAACTGCTCCCTGGCGTCGGTGATTGGCCATAGTCGCGGAAATAGGCCGACGTTAAAGAAACAAAAACACACACACATAATAAACATTCCAGTAAATAAAAAATTGACGATTGGGTGAGACAACCTTTTAGGGGATCTTTATATATTTTTCACTAGGTACATTACCGAATATCTACGTTTTTCACGCAACAATTTTTTAAAAATATAATGCACTTGGTAGTAACTTTAATTTTAATGTTAATCATTTTTTTAATCTAAAAGTCCATAAAGTAGAAATCTTTTTTGTTCCACGACTACTAGGATAAAGATAAAGATAAACTATTTTTATTTTTTGTGACGAATTCCTACCCTATTTGATCAATATGTAATTAAGCCAGAGAAGACTTATAACCCCATGAAACATTGATGTCCAAGTGATTAACTTGAGTGACGTTATAATAAATAAACATCTTAATGGGTAGTTATCGATCTGTTTACCGTGCAGTGAAACTTGCCACACCCACCAAATTAGTAAATAACTTTCCATAGCTAAATTCCAAAATAAATCCGATAATAGATTTATTAGTAGCCCCTCTATCAATAGTGACACCTTATCTGATTTGAAGACCGCATAAACAATATTTTACGCAAATGCTGATGGAATATTTATAAATGATAAGTGGAAAAATATTTGTTCATAAAAATATATCTAATATATTGATTACAGGTACTTTCGAATGAATTATTGTTCTCTGATAAAAACATGTTTATGATGTGTTCAATTAACGGATGTTCATATAGGTACTTTGAACTGAAGTTAAGGCATAAAAATAGCCAAAGCCGAAGTATTTATAAGTCCATTTGGAGAACCCAAATCACCACAACACATTTTAAAAGACCTGACGATCGTTTCACTAACCAAGTTAGCGCCATCAGAGGATGAAAAATTCTAACTACTTTAAAAACTAACATCACCTTATATACCGGATCTTAGGTAAAGAGGGGAACTAGTCGCAGGCAAATTCTGCAGTGTATTGTATTTTTATCGCCGGACGAGGTCTTTGAACTGTCTTTATTACTTTATCTAAAAGGTGTCGTTCTCTAGTAATTTTGGGAAGGTTCAACGACAACTAAATTACCAAAGTTTCGTTTGGCGTGACGTAATTGGGCTAAGTGTTCTTTAAATCTAATTCCAATAGATCTTTTTGTTTGTCCGACGTACTTAAGATTACAATCTTTACAACTGATTTCATAAATTCCCGACATTTTGGCCGTGCTATCCTTGTCTTTTGGGTTACCTAGCAACTTTTTTAAAAATGTCGGGAATTTATGAAATAAGTTGTAAAGATTGTAATCTTAAGTACGTCGGACACACAAAAGATCGATTGGAATTAGATTTACAGAACACTTAGCCCAAATACGTTACGGTACTATAGATAGATATTCTGTCGCCCGACATATTTGGGATAATAATTATCACGTTAATGAAGATAATCTAATATTAATATAAAATATTAGACAAGCAGGACAGCTAAACGCGTTCGAGAGTATATATATATATATATATATATATATATATATATATATATATATATATATATATATATATATATATATATATATATATATATATATATATATACTCTCGAACGCGTTTAGCTGTCCTGCTTGTCATATATATATATATATATATATATATATATATATATATATATATATATATATATATATATATATATTGCTAAATATAGTTACAACAAAAAATGTAAGAACGTTTCAACACGTCCTAGAGATAACATAAGAATACAGGTATTTCCGCCAAACGAAATATGTTAATTTAGTTGTGGTTGAACCTTCCCAAAATTATTAGAGATCGACGCCTTTTAGATAAAGCAATAAAGATAGTTCAAAGACCTCGCCCGGCGATAAAAATACAATACACTGCAGAATTTGCCTGCGACTAATTTTCCTCTCGGTTACGTTTCTTTACCTAAGATCCGGTATATAAGGTGATGTTAGTTTTTAAAGTAGTTAGAATTTTTCATCCTTTGATGACGCTAACTTGGTTAGTGAAACGATCGTCAGGTCTTTTAAAATGTGTTATGGTGATTTGGGTTCTCCAAGTGTACTCATCAGTGATCATCACAGGTTTCAATCTTCACTTAGCCGAAGTATTTGTTAAAAAAAATTAAATCTGTAAAGCCCTTAAAATTAGGCCGCATTTTACTTCCACTTCGTCTTATTAAACTCATGACAATATACGGAGAGAAGGTGTGACGGACACAATGTACCTGTCATGTGCGCCATGCGGGTCATGAGGACTACCCCAGCATTATAAATCTTTTTTAATCTGCCTCCAATGCAGATATTTATACAAAGAAGAGCTTGCTCGGTGGTACATATAGGCCAATGTATAGTCAAACACCAAGCAAAGTATCAGAAGCTCTATCTACTTATAAGGAATTGAAGGCTGAACCAATCTGGCGAATACCCGTCGACAGTGTAGTCCCTTGAAGGACAGCTTCGAAAACATTTTCAATATAGAGATATCAGACGGAAATATGTATAAATGGCACTCCGGTGATATTACAAATAGTTTGGTAGGTACACCGACGCACCCAAGATGAAAACAGGTGTTGAGTCAGGGCTTTATTATACAATAAGACCAATAGCCAAAATTTTAATGAGCCTGGGAAAACACACAATACATCAGGCCGAGGTGGCCGCAATACAATGTTGCGCGGAACAGAATAGTATGCAAGGGGTAAGACCCACTAGGAAGGAGTAAACATGCCATTATTGGTATTTATATTGCGGACACTGCAGACTGAATAAGTATAAGAGCCAAATGAGCCTGTCAGTACTATGCAGATTCTGCAAAGAAGACCAAACCTCACTTCGTGTATTGTGCCAATGTAAAGGCTTAGCGGGGATGAGACTTTAGTGAAGGAGAAACGATAAATACAATTTGAAGAACCCAATTCACCACAATACAGTTTTTAGACCTAATGATCGGTTTGCTAACAAAATTAACGTCATCAGAGGTCTAAAAACTGTATTGTGATGATTTGGGTTCTCCAAATTGTACCTATCAGTGCTCATCACAGGTTCCAATCTTCACTCATTCACTCCACTCAAGGAGAAACAGCTAAGACCGAAAGCCACACGAAAAATACCCTGTCAAAGCTATGGAACACGATAAAGGTAATAGGACTGGACAAGGAGCTCTAAAAAATTCTGTGGGAATGTTACAATAGACCTTAAACGTCGCGTTGACAAAGACCTTATTCCCAGCGTCTCCCCTCTTTACTCTTTCCCATCATCGGTACTAATACTTCCAAGGTACGTGATCATTTCTAATGGTTCAAGATATTGCCATTTAGATTTATAGCTATCTTCGCAGGCCCGTCATCAATTATCTTGTATTACTTTACTTTACGTCACATTGATTTTCAGTTTGATTCTTCTTACCATTTATTTTATTTATTTATCGTATGTGTACACATGGTTTAAAGAAAACTAAAACTTAAAAATTAAGACAAACAAATCAAATATAAATCGACATTACACTAATAAAGGTATGCTACTAGTACGTTAAAGACTAACAAACAATATATGGTTTATTTAAGAGATATCATAGTGCTATGTCCAAACCCTCGATCCAGTCGGTTGCGCCCAGCGGCAAAGTCAGCATATCGACCATGCTCCCCGCGTATGCCCTCTGCTCACATTCCTGCACTATATGAGAAACAGTCTGGCGCGGGGCTCCACAGTCGCATTCGGCAGACGGCAGCTTTCCCCATCTGTACAGCATGTCAGCACATATGCCATGGCCGGTTCGTATTCGGTTCGCACTCTTCCAAGCTTGTCGGGGGAGGTCAAATCCATTGGGCTCTTTGTTGGCTGGCAGATTCCCATGAATGTCCGGTGGTGTTGATCTCATCCATTGCTCCGTCCATTTATCGTTTAGGTTGAAGTTTTCAGCGTAGTGTTCTTCTGCCGTCCTAATCGCTGGTTGGCGGGATCTCAGTCTGCGAGCGGTTGCACTGGCAGCGTCGTTGTGTATTGGCAATTCTACGTTTCGAGCTATCTTCTTGTATTGGCGAATTAATGCTGCTTGTCGTCGGAGGCTTGGAGGAGGGATGTTGCTGAGTATTGGGAGCCAGTATGTTGGTGTTGACCTAATACATCCCGTGATGATTCGCATTGCATTATTAAGCTGGGTGTCAATCTTAGCGACATGGTGGCTATTCAGCCATACAGGGGCACCGTACTCCGCCGCACTGTAGACGAGACCCAAAGCCGAGCATCGAAGGGTAGTAACCGATGCACCCCACGTCGTGCCACAAAGCATCTGTAGGATATTATTCCTTGTTGCCATATTATCTAGGTGTTTCTTGTACGTTAAAGTTCTATCGATGGTAATTCCCAGGTACTTTGGCGTGGGATTATTTGTAATCTGGACATTATTAAAATATATCGTAAGTTGTTGGTTAACGAGTTTGTTGTTCAAGTGGAAGCAAGCACACTCTGCTTTGCCTGGGTTAGGTGTTAGCCTCCATCTTCGGTCGTATTGTCCAAGGACCTTGAGGTCGTTGGTTAAAATTTGTTCTGTGCTTTCTATTGTCTTCCGTCTGACTGCTATTGCCAGTTCGTCCCCGTATGGGAACTTTTTTGATATTGTTTCTGGCATATCAGATATGTATAGATTAAACAGCACAGGATCCAATACAGATCGCTGGGGTAAGCCATTTTGCAGTTTTCTCACCTTGCTGAATAGGTCACCCATTTCCACTCGAAATGATCTGTCACACAGCATGTTGTTCAGAAGCCGACCCAGCCTTTTATCGGGGATCACTCGGAGGAATTTATAAAGTAGGCCCTCTCTCCAGACTGTGTCATAGGCCGCTGTGAGGTCAACAAATACCGCGGACGTCTTAAAGCATTCCTGAAATCCAGCCTCGATAAACGTTGTCAGGCTTAGTACCTGATCTGTGCAGTTGCGGCCAGGGCGAAATCCAGCCTATTCGATTGGAACGCATTGGTTAATTCTCTCACCAATTCTTTCAAGGATCATTCTTTCCAGGAGTTTGTAGCATGAGCTCAGCAGCGAGATGGGCCTGTAGCTTTCAGCCATGTTCTTCGGTTTGCCTGGTTTTAAGAGAGCTATTATCTTAGCCCGCCCAAAATGCTTGGGGAGAGAACCGCTGTTGAGTATGTCGGTGAGAAAGTCAGCTATCCATTTTCTGGCATATTTTCCAGTGTTTATAAGAAATTCGTTGTGAATCCCATCATATCCAGGAGCCTTACCAGTTTTGATGTATTTCAGTGCCTAGGTGACTTCCCCATCGCTAAAAAGCCTCGAGAATTGGGGATCTTCAGTGCAGGCACTCTTTAGGTCCCTATGTTCATGTTTGATTTTTGTCATATGTTCGCGATCTCTGGGGGCTCTCGATAAGGAGACTCTTCGATTTGCAACCTGATTTGGGCCCACTTCTGGTCTCTCGCGGAGGATGGGTTTACTTGCACCTAGTTTCCTGAGGAGGCTCCAGGCTTTTCTACTAGAGTATTTAAAGTCGATACCCTCGGTGGTTTCAGTCCATGGCTCCGGTAAACTTGTTGTAGTTTTCGTGTCTACGGGGGATCCACCTCAGGCAATTATCCAGGTCTGATTTGAAATTATTCCAATTTTCTTTCCCAAAATTCCACCGTGGTCTGGGGAATGATCTTATAATTGGGATTTGGATCCCCACTTCTAATATAATGGGTCGGTTGGCTCTTAGGGAAGTTCTCAAGGACACGTCTGGACATGGCAATAGGTTGGCCATTTTGGTTCGAAGTTACGAATGTCAGGTCTGGGTTATATTCCCCATTCCAAGCCACAGACCGGAAGGTTCCCCGCTCTTTGGCATCAAATATGAGATGTAGGTTTTGTTCCTCAGCCCAGTCAACAAGTGCTTCACCATTAGGGTCGTTGTGTCGGTATTTCCAGTTAGTGTGATGACTGTTAAAGTCTCCAGAGTAGATGGTAGGGTGGGGGTGGGTCTGGAGAGTGCAAGAGGGCCAAGTGACAGCTGGTGGCTTATAGATGTTTACTACGTTCATTTCTCCAATCTTGACCACAATTGTAAAAACGTCATCCTGAGCGGTTGCAGAAACCAATATAACATTTTCTATGTCACTTCGTGCGTAGGTTATTAGGCCATATATATGGTGGTAGGTAATGCCGACAATACGGTATCCAGGTATTTTAGCTCTTGATCGAGCCTGATTTTCATCCGCTAGGTGGGTTTCCTGGATAGTCACCAAGTCAATGTTATTCTTTCTCAAGATTGTCGATAAGTATTGACATTTAGATCGACTAATGCCTTCAATATTTAGTTGGCAAATCCGGATTTTATCTCCGAGATTTCTTGTCAAATAGTCCTTAGAAGGACTAGTGGATTGATCTGTATCCATATGTACCAAATAGTCAGGAGATTCGGGGAGGGTCTGACTGCCAATCTTTCTAGTTCATTTAGCGTTACCCGGGGTGCACGTGTAGCCTTCTGCTACGGACGCGAACTAGAATTACACCCCTTCTTACCACACAATTCAAGACACTGCTCATCTTTTGTATTATTCCTGTTTCCGTTTGTCCCATCAGCGCTATTATTTCATCACTACATTATTATAATGTTTATTACAGCAAAAGGTGAAATTGTTGGTTGTTTTGGCCTGACTGAACCAAACCATGGCAGTGATCCAGCTTCTATGGATACAAGGGCAAAATATGATGCATCGTCTAAGGAATACAGAATATCGGGGAGTAAAACTTGGTAAATATTGCTGTTAATTATTAAAATGAATTATATTAAATTATTTAGAACATGTTTTAGGATTACTAACGCCCCTATTGCTGATATAGTAATTATTTGGGTACGTTGTGAAGACAACAAAGTTAGAGGTTTCATAATTGAAAGAGATGCACACGGCAAAGGTTTAGAAACTCCAAAAATTGAAGGCAAATTCTCTCTAAGAGCCTCAACGACGGGGATGCTTCTCCTTGATGACGTTAGGGTACCAGAGAGCCAACTTTTTCCTAATGTTGAAGGTCTTAAGGGACCATTTGGTTGTCTTAATAATGCTCGTTACGGAATTGCGTGGGGCGCTTTAGGAGCAGCAGAAAGCTGTCTCAGTATTGCTAGAGAATATACCTTAGAAAGGAAGCAGTTTAAGAAACCATTAGCTGCGAATCAGCTCATTCAGAAAAAACTAGCCGATATGATGACAGAAATTGCTCTAGGACTGCAAGGTTGTCTTCACGTTGGTAGACTAAAAGACAAAAATATGTAAGTCGCATAGAAACTATAAATATACAAGCATTTATTCTCAAGTCTTGGCAGTGTAGATGTTTTTGTTTGTTTTTGTTCATAGGCACACGCCTCAAATGATTTCTATGCTGAAAAGAAACAATGCTGGAAAAGCTTTGGAGATATCAAGATTAGCTAGAGATATGTTAGGTGGAAATGGCATACATGATGAATATCTTGTTATAAGACATTTAGTCAATTTGGAAACAGTCAACACCTATGAAGGTATTGTTTTAATATTTTCCGAAGATATTTTTTAATCTTGTTATCTTTGGCTATTTCTTTAAACAGAAGAATTAATCTGATTCTTGTTTTAGGTACCCATGATATCCATGCGTTGATTTTAGGACGAGCAATAACTGGTATATCAGCATTTTAAAAGTATAAATAAAATATTTTTGTAATATGTATTAAAAATAAATAAAATTTAAATACCCCTATTTAATTTAAATTGAAATATAATATTAATTGATTTGTAAAATGATAATTAATCCAAAATATAATTTAGGCACTAGAAAATTATGCCAAATTATAAAATAACCCTATATGCAGCTTAAGCTTAGAAAATTAATTAAAATCGTAGTTCACAATAGGAGACCTAATAATGCTAATGCTAATGCAAACATCACATAGCACTCTTAGAATTCATACAGATTTTAGACATACTTGTAAATTTGTCTTTTTTTTGGCAAACCGCAAATATCTCGACAATTATCAACTTTAGGTATATGTAATGCTAATACAGTTTGAAAGAGAATTATCTGCTCTATTCAATGAGAAGATAATATACAGGATGTTCTATTTGAAATAAATGAGTTATTCTAGTTTAAAGCACACCCAATTCTAATATATCCTACAAGACACCCTGTATATGAAACAATTTTTCCTCACAATCACGTCGAAGCTTAATGGCCTTGGAACGTGTCTGACAAATTAAAGAATTTTCAGTATCCTAACACGACACGAAATAACCTTCATTAAGTCAGCCTTCCCTTGAACAGAATTCTCAAATAAATTGACATAACTCGAAAACAGTTGAATATAGGGAGAGTATACCCTACTAATTTTTAACCTAAAATTAGATGAGTATTCTAAAGATGCAATAATATACAGGATGTTCTATTCGAAATAACGATGTTTATATCTATTTACGGTGTAACCGGAAGTCCGCCATTTTGGAAATTATGTCTATTAAATAGAACATCTTCGGAAACCCCCGTGTACAAATTTTCAGCACTCAAAAATGTATATTTTCGGAAATAATCTAATACATTACTCGACGTGGGACAGCCTGTATTGTGACGTTCTTTGGGGTTCTGGATTTGTTGACTAACAAAACACATCGTTTCAAACTACTGATTTATTATAACCAAGTATTTTCCAAAACAACCATCAACTAAAATATTCCTCTCTATTACCCAATGTCTATACTTTATTTCTCGTCTCTATTATTTCACACTACACTGATTACTTAATACCGAATCCTCTATCTGCGGCTCGTTCATTTGTACCCTTTATGGTAGGTCTAGATATTTCTACATTGTTCGATATCTGTCATTTCTAGTCTATTCTCGAAATATAATTCTAAAGTATTCGCTGTCACCAACACATTTTATAAGTTGCCTGTGACCATAGAAGTAATAGGGTTCATAAACATAGCTCTTATAGAGACGGGTGTGACAATATATAATACCACAACGGCAGTTGAATCACATCATTCGCTAGCCACTATCACTTTAGTCTAGTCGGGACTTCCGGTAAGAAGTATAATAGAAGACAAAGACCGGTTTCGTCCTATTTTGTATTCTTTAGTGTCCTATACCTATGCTCCAACAAATCAGCCTTAAGGCACTCTCGTATTTGCAGGTGGAGGACAGCCATATTCAACGGCATGTGGAATGTAAAAAATGATTCCTTTACTATGGATTTAAAGGTTGGTATTTGAAAAATGTTTACGTAACTGCTGTTGTTTATTAGTTCCAATGAAGATATTATTTGTCAAACGTCGTGAGATTATAATATAAGTAATATATTCTGGGGACAATTTTTTCACAATTTCAAATAAAAACATATCAGTTGTTATGGTGGACATGGACAGAGTATAAGTCTCAAATTTAATGTTTTTTTTTGGGGTAATTCGGTAGTTACTTTACATATTTAGTAATAGATAAAATATGGAGCTACAAGAAACGAGCATATTAACTTTTTGTATCTATTAAAAATATTATCTTGTTCTATAATATTATTGTGAAGACATGTGACATAAAATTATAACTAGAGGAACGTCCATATCTAATTCTCATGACGTCATCAACTTTGTGATTTAATCACAGAATAAATATGTAGTTGGTGATTTTCACAATATGGATTGGTATTTCTTAAAACATAAATGTCAAATATCAAATTTGTAATGTCAATTGTCATGACAGATGACAGTGACGTTCAGGTCCTGGGTCTGTTAGTGGAATCAAAATTGTCTTTAATTCTTCCTAAAAATACATATTATTCCCAGTAAGTAATACCTATTTATAAATATTTTTATTATTAGTAAGCGCGCATTTTTCTCATAAGTATTAATTTGGTCTTCGCAAAAACAAGGCACATTAGAATTTCGTACAAGTACGCTAATAAAGTTAATTTGCAAAGAATTGTATTGTAAACATTGCATTTTCCTTATATATTGTTACCTTTATTTACTTAATTTTATAATTTAGATATATGGATAAATCAGCCAAGAACAAAAACAACAAAGAAATTATCAGCATGGATGATGTAGGGAAAGAAGCCAAATCTATAATTGAGAAGATCTTGGGAGATGTTAGCAAAACTTCTGCAACCAAACAAATCATCCTTGGAGCATCATCAGGATGGTAATTATGTTATTTATTTTTGACACAATGTTAGTACTATAAGTATGTATCTTTGTCAACAATACTTATTTACTTAAGTTTAACATCTGGTTGATGCTGCACATTTGATCATCTGTTATATTTGCATTGATTCTAGTGAGAGGGCTATTTCCAGTTTATTTGTGGCTAACTGAACAGTTATCTTAAACCAAGCATTATTTTAATTACAACAACACATTGTTCACAAAATAATAACTCATCTTGGATTTAATTATAAAGTTTCTGTGTATTTCAACCTGTGGTATTAATTAGTGTTTTATCGAATTGGTAAACTGAATTTAAGTCTGTTATTGGTCAATATCTATCTCGTTTGTTTCATGAAACAAACTCATCTAAATATAAGTTAGTTTATGGATGACTAGCTTGCTTGTTTATATTATAAGAATAATTTATATTTTCTTTAAATTGTCTCCTCTGCCAACAATGTATATTTGCTCTGAGCTTTCTTATTACCCCCCCCCCCATTTTTCTTGTGGTTTACAGAGGTGGTACAAGCATTTTTCGAAAAATCAATTCAGAAAGGTGACCCTGAGATAAGCTACAAAATTACCGATTATTGTAATTTTTGTGCTGGAAGTAAATATAATTGCTAAGTATTTGTATAATTTAATTGTAGGCTTGTAGAAATATATTATAAATATCCATATGATTAAATTTGAAATTTCTGGTTTAATTAACAAAGGAACATAATTTTTAAATGATTGAATCAGCTAGCTATAGAAAAAATTTACGCTCTCATAAAACTCTTGAGACACATTGATAAAAATACAATTTTAGTTGACTAAAGTGTGTATTAAAAAGCCGGTTTTATTTAAAGTTCAACCATACCACAGTGATGTTTACGTAATGCTACTGACAAAATCCATAGATTTCCATTTAAAACAAGTTCTTATTCAGATGAATTATAATTTTATGTATAATATAAAAGTGATGTATCCAATCAACATTTATGTGAATTATTGTTTCGTTTGCAATGCATTTATTAATATAGTTGTTTGTGCAGTTGTTTTACCTGATTTTTTTGAGGAAGTAAATAGTTGAATGAGGCTTTAAGTAGAAAGCCCTGAATGATAATTTGCCATTTGTTTTGAGCTCTTGGTTTTTTTTATTTCATTTCATTTTTTATTTCAACAACACACCACGAGGGCTTACAGCCTAAATACTATCGTACCGTGTGTGTTGACAAGGAGGAAAGAGGCAACTTGTTAATTCTGGACTTGAAGGTTTAAAGGTTCAGGGGAGAAGGAAAAACATGTGCCGGCAAGGAATTCCACAACTTGGAAGTCCTCGGGACAAAAGAGCGGGCATAACATGATGTTCTATGTCTGGTGACCTGGACAGTTAAAGGGTGCATTCGCTCTGTTCCCCTGGTAGATCTGTTGGGGGCAGCAGGTGGAGGAACTATGGAAGAAAGCTCCTCTGAGCAGTGCCTGTGCAGATATCTATAAAAGAGGGAGAGGTCACCAATGGCACGTCGGTCAGCAAGGGGTGGCAGCCTTTGGGTGAGGGTAGGGTCACCGATGAGATGTATAGCTCTTTTGCATGGAGTCCAGGATAGCGAGTGTAGAAGCGGCAGCGGCACCCCACATGTGGGAGCAGTATTCGAGGTTTGGTCTTACTTGTGAAGTATGGAAGGTATAAAGATTATCTGGTGAAAAGTATTTGCGAGCCCGGAAGAAGAAAGCTAATTTCTTAGCGGCCGCTTCTGCAATTGATGTGACATGTTGGTGCCAATTAACATTTCGATCCACAGAAATGCCAACAAGTGAAAAGGACTCATTACTTTAAATGACTTGGTTGTTCATTGTAATGGGTCTAGGGCTCGTGTACCTCTTATGAGAAAGAAAGCAAGACCGATTTGGTGGGGTTGAATTGTACAAGATTTCTACTTCCCCAGTCTAATATTTTTTGGAGATCAACGGAGACAGAACCCTCCACGAGTCTGCGATCCTCATCTAATTAGTCTAAAGAGACAGGGTTAGAATATTGTATATTTGAGTGGAGGGTGCTGTCTTCCGCGTAACTGTGAACTGGGTTGGATGTGCTAGAGAGGAGGTCATTGATGTGGAGAAGAAACAATGTGGGGGCTAAAGCTAAACCTTGAGGAACTCCTGCATTAATTGGATACAGTTTAGAGGAATGGCTATCCACGACAACAGAAATGCTGCGGTTGGAGAGGAAATTTGCTGTCCAGGTACATAGTTTTGATGGTAGGCCATAGGCCAGAAGTTTATTAAGCAGTGCTGCGTGCCAGACCTGGTGGAATCCTTTGGATATGTCTAGAGCGACAATCTGGGATTCACCGTGTAGTTCCATAGACTTGTTCCAAAAATGGGTGACAAAGGAAAGGAGGTCGGTAGTTGAACTGCGCTGACGGAATCCATACTGCCTGTCATGGATTAGACTGTGTTTTTCAAGAAATTTTAGTAATTCGGTGTTTATATACTTTTCCATCACTTTAGAGACGACTGAAAGGAGAGAAATAGGCCTGTAGTTGCTAGGAAGCGCTTTGGATCCTTTCTTGGGGACGGGTTGTACTCTAGCAGTTTTCCAGTTACTAGGGAATATGCCTCTATTGTAAGATGTCTGAAACAGACGAGTCAGGACAGGAGCAGGTTCTGGTGCGCATTTTTTGAGAACAATTGCTGGGACCTCATCAAGGCCAGAGGCTTTCCTGGTATTAAGAGAAGAGAGCATATTTCGTACCTTTTTAGTTTTGCAAATGATATCTGTCATTTTATGCACGACATTGGGGACTGTTGGTGGTTGAACATTTGGAGGTGGGTTGAGAGTATAATTGCCGGCAACGAGGCAAAAAGTTCAGCCTTGCCCAGGGCGGTAGAAACAATTTCATCCCCTGAAACAAGAGGTGGGAACGTGCTCTTACAGAAATTATTCCCAATAGATTTAGCAAGAGTCCATAAGGGTTTGCTGCCGCTGGAGCTTAAGAAGACTTTGTTTTTGATGTGGTTATTAAACGAGTTTTTTGCTTCAGAAAGAATGCGGACATAGCGGTTTCTTGCGTTGTTAAATGCTTGACGGTTTTCTTGACTGGGATTGTGCAGAAGCTTTTTGTGAGCTTCGACCTTTTCAAGTCTAGCCTTGTCACAGGATTTAGAGAACGAGGGCTTTTGAGTGGCTGCAGAGGTTTTCTGTGTACGTGGAATAAATAATTCCATGCCAGCTTGGATAATTTCGGTGACGTTTTGTGAGATATCAGAGGGGTCAGGATGAGAGAAGCTGACAGACGCCCATGGAAATGAGAAAAAGTAATCTCGCATTTCGTCCCAGTTCGCGGAGTTGTAGTGCCAAACGATGCGTGGGTGTGATGACTGTGTGACCTCGAGTTGCATTGTGCAGGAAGCAGTGACCATGCTGTGGTCTGAGCGACCAAGGGGGGCGGTGACTGATATCTTATAGCAGTCAGGGTTTGTAGTAAGAAGGAGAGGAAAGTAAGTAGGTTGTTGAACCATATGGGCTAAAGGATTTCTGACTGCAAAGGCCTCCGTTGCTCTTTCTTGTTGATCGGTTTTTGAAGATCCTAGCCATTCCTTATTATGGACATTGTAGTCACCAAGAATAATGACCTCGGAGGAAGGATATTTAGAAATCAGATGGTCGGTTTTTTCAGTAAGGTAGTCAAAGAGCTGGACAAAGTTGTTGTCAGAAGGTGACCGGTAAATGCAACAGATGAATATAGTTGCAGCCCTGAGAGAGAGAGTTTATCCATAGTATGTCTTCTCTTCCAGCTTCTAAATTAGGGAGTCTGGTGCAGGGTAGATTGCTACGGACGTAAGCGCACACGCCTCCATGCAATCTAAAGGAAGCAAGGAGCTCATACCCCGGGAAATTAAGGTGACTAGTGGTTGTTTTGGCACTGATTTGAATTTCAGTGAGGAAGAGGAGTTGGGGCCTATTAGCTTGGAGGAAATGGTGGACAGAGTTCAGGTTATAATTTAGGCCACATATATTCGAGAAGGATATGTTAAATCTTGATGCTGGTGCCCCCTGTACACCCCTCTCCCGGAGATCCGAATGGAGGGGTATTTTAACTCCGGAATCTTTTGCACAAGGAGGAGCCATCATCATTTTTGCTTATAAGAAAAGCGACTCGTACACCAGAACCAGAAACATCCGTTGGGACTTCACCGGCCCCTTGTTGTAAGGGGTGGTACCTCCTCGGACGTGAAAAAATTCTTTACTGTCATGTAAAGGAAAAGTCCACTACCACCTACCATATTGCAAGTATACCTCATCAGTCAACTTTTAAAGAGCTGACCAGCTCTAGAACTTGCTATTCAAAGACGAAATGTATCAAGTAATTTAAAAAACAAATATGGAAAAGATTTATCCCGTACTTTAATACAAAATACAACATGAGGTGTGCTAATAAAGTGAATGTTCTTTTCATTCTAATTATAATAATGTTTTGATTCTGTCATTAAAAAAGTTTTTATGAACCATGAAGTTTATTTTTTCTGTTTGTTCTCTTTCAATGAGAAAGATGATCTCTGAAACCTGTGTTAAAGGGCCTGTTTCAATTTTTATTTTATATCAAGTTAAGACCAAGCGGTAGTGTGGTGTGAAATTTGAACAGCCAAATGTTGTTGTCTGAAAAATGCACATTGTATGAGTTTACTCTATAGAATTACCTGATAATAATTATTAGAGATGGGTAAATTCCTATTAGACAAAAATTCCCAGAAACTTTCCATTGAAAACGCCCGAAATTTTCCTAAAGTTTAATATTTTTTTGCGGGAATTAGTTTTCTGTGCTAAGAGGATTACAAATATATATATATATATATATATATATATATATATATATATATATATATATATATATATATATATATATATATATATATATATATATATATATATATATATATATATATATATATATATATATATATATATATATATATATATGATAACTCAAAAAATAATTAATCGATTTCGATAAAACTCTGCAAATGCCTTCCTTTTATTAATGGCTTGGATGAGTTCGTTAGCCAGGAAAATCGGACAGGGGTTTCCGGGAAAATGTTGAGTTTTCTTTCAAAATTTTTTTTTTCTCCGAACATTACAAAGATGTTTTAATGAAATTAAACAAATATGTTGCCTTGGAAGAGGCCCTACTACGCACCAAATTTCAACTCTCTATGTTTATAGAAAATTGAATTATTTAAATTTGGAATTTTCTTTTGAAAAAAAATTTTTTCTCCGGTAATTACAAAGTTATTTTAATGAAATTTGGTGGATATCTTATCTTAGAAAAGACCTTACTACATACCAAAATTAAACTTTCTAGGTTTATAGAAAATTTAGTTATTCAAATTTGAGGCGTTTAATAAAAATTCACTACCATAACACACTTGCTGCGTCCCGAACTTTTTGCAATTAATCTTGCCGTTATCAAGCCATGTTTTATGTTTATTGATGTAATTATTTAATATATTTTAGGATAACTGGATTTTTGGCTATGCGTATTGGAAAAACAGCTGCTCTTGCATTAGGTGGCGGTATTATATTGTTAGAAATTGCAAATGAAAAAGGATACATTAAAATAAACTGGGACAAAGTGAATAGAAAAATCGATAAAGTAGCTGATAAAGTTGAAGAAAAAGTTAGTGGCCAAGGTCCCAGTTGGATGGATAAGGTAATGTATTATTTTTGTCTTTTGTATGTGTAGCTTTTTGGCTCAGTTCAATTTCGTTTTTATATTTTTTGCACAACTTAATATGCATGCATTTCTACTAAAATTGCACATTCTGTATGCTGAATGAGCTGAGAAGTTTAGTAACATCTAACACATATAAATGTGACCTTATTACAGTGCAGTTGCAATAATCTGAATTAAGTAGTGTCAAAGAATGTTCGAATTATCTAAAACAAAGCAAAGAGTGGAGTGGATGCAACGATCCTAGAACGGCAGATTATTCCATCCTACATGCTAGTGAGTATGCAGTGGTGTGACATTCAGGCATTTGCTTCAGCTCTTGCAGCAGCAAATGAATACCCTTAATGAGCCAACGATGAAAACTATAATTTGCACATTATATCTTGGATGTAGCATCACCTTGAACCACAGGGCTTCTATATTAGGCCGTTTTTTCTCACTAATTATTGCGGTTGATTCAGCTAGTAGTAGTAGCAGTAGTAGCAGTGGTGGAGTGGCCAATGCCAGGCAAGTAGACCACAACAGGCACTTTTTGCCAGTCCTGGCAACCCATCAACCATGCCCTGCTCTTCCTCGGTTCCGTCACCAAACCTCATCGACCTCGAAATAAAGGTCATGACCGTCTTCCATTGGAGGGAACTTACCTGGCTCCTCTGCTGAGTCCTCGAACCGAACAATTCTGTTCGAAGACTCCCAAAAGCCTCGCATTTAGGTTAGGTTTTGTTTGATTGTGAGTGGGCCATACCGGTCCCTCCACTGCGACCATAAGGTCTATTGTGGCTCACACGTAATAGTCTATATTTCGCCACTACATCCAGCCTGGTCCCCCCGGTTGTGATCATGAGATGGATGGCTGCCATGTCCTTGGTACAGTATTCTGAAAGTGCAAAATACTGCAAGTTGTTTCTGATCCAGATACAGGTTTTGGGGTTAGTACCAGAGCCCACCTCTACTATCTTACCAGAAGTGTTACCCAGTCCTTTGGTTCGGTCCGAATTGGCGGTCCAGGGGCCTTGGAGAAGAGCAATGTCTATCTGCTCCTCTTTTAATTGCATGCTAAGGAGGTATGTCGCAGCCTTTCGCATGATGCAGATTTGTTTGTATGCACCTAATAGTGGTGGTCATGGGATTTAAAAAGTCGGAAGGGTAAGGAGTAGGATAGGCTAAGGATTTAGGATGGAGGGCCATCCTCCTTTTTAGAAGTTTGATTACCAAGCTTCCTATAGGAGGATCTACCTTTGGTAGTTGTGCGAGTGGTTGATTTTCCTTTCCCCTGTTGTTTTTCTCTAGAGGCTCTAATGGAAGGATGTATCCTGCCACTTCCTCTATTGGGGCCCATTTTGCTGGTGGATTTAATTCCCCCTGCGGTGCCACATCCTGAGGGTATAGCCGGGGGGATTGATCCCCCTCCACTCTTGGAAGGGCCTGTTCCAGTCGCCGTAGGCTGACTGGCGATAGTGGTAGTAGAGGCTGTGGGTTTATGCTCAGCCGTGGACCCCCTCACTCTCGGCCGGAACAATACCTGCCCGAAGCCAAAGAATGGTCTGAAGCCAATTCCCTCCAGCGTGCCCATGGACATTTCGTCAACCGAAAATGTCCATGTCTGTCCTGCCCTCTCACCTGCTTGAGACGAGCCCCTCAACTACTCACTCCAGTCAAAGCGAGCTGACTTGGTCGTCACAAGTAATAAGTAGCCAGCCAGGCCGATTTGCACAGCCCCGGAACCTTATACTTGGCTCTTCATCTGAACTGCTCTGCACAGCCTTCAGAATAGACCCCTGCAGAAGCAGCAGTTGTTAATTATTTAGTGAGGAGGAGGGATATTCAGAGTGGATAATGCCCACTCTCACCCCTCCAGTCACCTCACTGAACGTATTACTGGGCTTTTTTGCCTCTGTTGTGGTGTCCTGCCGTCTGACCGGAGTCTCTTTCCGCTGATGACACCCTCATTTGCGGCATCAGATTCCTTGGGTCGTTTTATCGTACCTTCAGAGCCCTCAACCCCCACTCGAGCCCGGCGGGACCCGACTTCCGTTAGTACCTGACTCAAGGCGGTTGAATATGGCACACCTGCCTTGATCAGACGATTAAGCTGTCTCCTTGCGGATCCAGGCAATCGTTGTTTTTTTCTCCGCTCCTCCGTGTGGTGCATGAGAGACTTTAGAAGCTACCGCTCCTCATCGGAGGACCGAGATTTGGAGGATAGGGAGAGGATGACCTCCATCCCCCCTCCATCGGTTTAGCGGCAAGAGAGAGGACAACCCCCATTTCCCCAGCTGGGGAAAATTGTGGTTAATCTCCATGGAAGAGCTCCGCATCCCATCGAGAGGCATTTATATGCAGGGAGGTCGCCGGTTTCCCTGGGGAGGATTACGTTAGGGACAGAGTTATCAAACTGCCAATGCCCGGCCATATCGGTCAAAAGCATCATCGCTTCGGCACCAACCCGCCAACGATCTTGTGATGTGGGTTTTTTATAGAGGTCTCTCCTCGCAATGCCGGCTGATTAAGGCAAACATTCCCGGCCCTCCTAAGACTTGATACTAGGTAGGGTTACGGTTTTACATCCCTCATGATTGGAGGAAGGGGCCCTCCTCCTTTCTCAGCCGGGCTTGGGACCGGCCATGGCGGTGTTAGCCTCGCATTTACACAGGTAGCGGTAAAACGTTTCTTCAGTCTCGCCGCATTCCTGGCAAATCGGATCCCTCTACCCTACCAATGTAAGTTGTCTTCTAAGAGTCCCTCCTCGCCACACCACCTTTCTATTATGCTACAGACTGTTTGCATGCATGCACAGACGGCACTGAGGAGTTTGTCAGTGACTAAGACCAGCCCATCATCAGCATACGCCTGGGCATAGAAGCCATTATCAGAGAGCCATTCCATGATACCAGATACCATAGATGAGGCGAAAGGCAGCTGCCTTGAGGACTGCCGCTGGTCACTCCGACATCCAGCCTATTCGCCATTCAGTTATAAGCATTTTTCATAATGCTCCACCAGTTTCTTTAACCCCTCCGCACAGAAGTTCGCCCCCTGTGAATTGAACCAGTCGACAAGAGCTGTCTCTGTCTCTGTTTCAGATGCAAGAAGGGGAAGTAGTCGCTAGGTGCAAGGTTACAATTATATGAAGGGTGGTCAATAAGTTTCCACCGAAAATCTTGAATCTTTTTGGTTACGGCAGCTGTGTGAGGATGTGCATTGTCATGAAGTAGGATTATGCCGGACGACAGTTTCCTGCGTCATCGTTTCTTGATCGCACGTCTCAGTTTAGTGAGAATTTTGCAGTACATGTCAGCTGTTATTGTTGAACCACGTTTTGTTAAATCAACCAAAATAACGCCTTTTCGTCCCAAAAAACAGTAGCCATCATTTTTCAACTCGAGTACGGAGAGTGCTTAAACTTTTTCTATTCTGTATTGGTGTAGGATATCCACGTATTGTCGCGCTTAGCAATGTGGGAAAACAAGTCATCCCCATCTTGTCAGTAACGATCCAAGAACGTCGTCCACTGCACATTCTTTGCTGTTTGTAAGCATTTTCGGTACCCACCTAGCACACAATTTGTGATATCCAAATTCTTCTGTGATATTCACGTAGAGGTGCGTTCAACTTCTGGAAATTCATCAGCTAGAGCACTATTCGTCGATCGCCGATCGCTTCTTAGTTTTAGGTTCACTTGTTCAATGTTTTTGTTGGTTTTAGGATGCCACTATGCTCTTCATCATGCACATTTGTGTCTCAACACCACTTTCTAACTACAAGACACAATGCCTGATGAATTTCAGCAGGTGAAGGTCCTTTTGCACACATATCGAATCACAGTGTCCACTTCACATTAGGCGGGAAAAACGATTGTTGTGGACATTGTAATCTGCATTTACCGACTGGAAAACGCCTACTAAAACAAAATAACAAAGCAGTAGCTTTGTATGTAGGTCATAGATAGCCATGCAAGCGTGTTTCGACTCGCTAACATTGAAAGATAAGCCGACGGCCCTTACTTTATGAATATGCCTTGTAATAAACTCTAAACTTTTTATGATTTCTGGATGCTTTCCATGCATGATTTTATATTTGGCTTATCTGATTTATGCTTATGGCTTTATGTATGTAGATTAAAAAAACTTAAAATGAATATTATTATCAGTATCTATTGTTATTTTTAGTGAATTTTTATTTTAAAAAATTCACTAATAGAGAGGTATCAAGGGTGAGACTTTTTATTTATTTATTTTACTTCAACAACACACCACTAGGGCTCACAGCCTAAATACTGTCGTACCGTGGGTGTCGACAAGGAGGAAAGAGGCAACTTGTTAATTCTGGACTTGAAGGTTCGGAGGAGAAGGAAAAACATGTGCTGGCAAAGAATTCCACAACTTGGAAGTCCTCGCGACAAAAGAGCAAGCATAACAAGATGTTCTATGTCTGGTGACCTTGACAGTAAAAGGGGCATTCGCTCTGTTCCCCTGGTGGATCTGTTGGCGGCAGCAGGTGGAGGAACTATAGAAGAAAGCTCCTCTGAGCAGTGCCCGTGCAGATATCTATAAAAGAGAGAGAGGTCATCAACGGCACGTCGGTGGGCAAGGGATGGCAGCCTTTGGGTGAGGGTAGGGTCACTGATGAGAAGTATAGCTCTCTTCTGAATGGAATCCAGGATAGCAAGTGTAGAAGCGGCAGCGGCACCCATGTGGGAGCAGTGTTCGAGGTTTGGTCTTATTTGTGAAGTATATAAGGTATAGAGATTAGCTGGTGAAAAGTATTTGCGAGCCTGGAAGAGGAAACTTAATTTCTTAGCAGTCGCTTCTGCAATTGATGTGACATGTTGGTGCCAATTGAGATTTCGATCCACAGAAATGCCAACAAGTGAAAAGGACTCATTACTTTGAATAACTTGGTTGTTCATTGTGATGGGTCTAGGGCTGGTGTATCTCTTATGAGATAGAAAGCAAGACTGAGATTTGGTGTAGTTGAATTGTACAAGATTTCTACTTCCCCAGGCTAATATTTTTTGGAGATCCACAGAGACAGAACCGTCAATGAATCTGCAATCTTCATCTAATTGGGCTAAAGATAGAGGCTTAGAATATTGTATATTTGAGTGGAGTGTGCTGTCATTTGTGAAACTGTGAACTACTGGGTTGGATGTGCTAGAGCGGAGAAGAAACAAAGTAGGGGCTAAAGCTGGACCTTGAGGGACTCCTGCATTAATTGGATACAGTTTAGAGGAATGGGCCATCCACGACAACAGAAATGCTCTGGTTGGAGCGGACATTTTCTGTCCAGGTACAGAGTTGTGTTGGTGGGCCATAGGCCGGAAGTTTATTAAGCAGCGCTGGGTGCCAGACCTGGTCGAATGCTTTGGATATGTCTAGAGTGACAATCTTGGATTCACCTTGTAGTTCCATAGATTTGTTCCAAGAATGGGTGACAACGGAAAAGAGGTCGGCAGTTGATCTGCGCTGGCGGAATCCATACTGCCTGTCGTGAATTATACTGTGTTTTTCAAGTAATTTTAGTAATTCGGTGTTTATATACTTTTCCATCACTTTAGAGACGACTGAAAGGAGAAAAATAGGCCTGTAGTTGCTAGGAAGCGCTTTGGATCCTTTCTTGGGGACAGGTTGTACTCTAGCAGTTTTCCAGTTACTAGGGAATGTGCCTCTATTGTAAGATGTCTGAAACAGACGAGTTAGGACAGGAGCGAGTTCTGTTGCGCATTTTTTGAGAACAATTGCTGGGATCTCGTCAAGGCCAGAGGCTTTCCTGGTATTAAAAGAAGACAGCATCTTTCGAACCTTTTTAGTTTTGAAAATGATATCCTTCATCTTATGCGTCACATTGGGGACTGTTGGTGGTTGAACATTTGCAGGTGGGTTGAGGGTAGAATTGCCGACGAACAATGAGGCAAACAGTTCAGCCTTGCCCAGGGCGGTAGAAACGATTTCATCCCCTGAAATAAGAGGTGGGAACGTGCTCTTGCAGAAATTATTCCCAGTAGATTTAGCAAGAGTCCAGAAGGGTTTGCTCTGCCATTGGAGCTTGAGAGGACTTTGTTTTTTATGTGGTTATTAAACGAGTTTTTTTTCCTTAGAAAGAATGCGGACATGGCGGTTTCTTGCGTCGTTAAATGCTTGACGGTTTTCTTGACTGGGATTGTGTAGAAGCGTTTTATGAGCTTTGACCTTTTCAAGTCTGGCCTTGCCACAGGATTTAGAGAACCAAGGCTTTTGAGTGGCTGAATAGGTTTTCTGTGTACGTGGAATAAATAATTCCATGCCAGCTTGGATGATTTCGATGACTTTTTTTGATATATCAGAGAGGTCAGGATGAGAGAAGCAGACAGACGCCCGTGAAAATGAGGAAAAGTAATTCCGCATTTCTTTCCAGTTTGCGGAGTTGTAGTGCCAAACGATACGTGGGTGTGATGACTGTGTGACCTCGGGTTGCATTGCGCAGGAAGCAGTGACCATGCCATGGTCTGAGCGACCAAGGGGGGCGGTTACTGATGTCTTATACCATTCAGGTTTTGTAGTAAGAATGAGATCCAAGGGATTTGAGCTGTGTGTTGGGATGCGAGGAAAGTAAGTAGGTTGCTGAACCATATTGGCTAAAAAATTGTTGACTGCGTAGGCCTCCGCTGCTCTCCCTTGTGGATAGGTTTTTGAAGATCCTAGCCATTCCTTATTATGGACATTGAACTCACCAAGAATAGTGACCTCGGAGGAAGGATATTCAGAAATCAGATGGTCGGTTTTGTCAGAAAGGTAGTCGAAGAGCTGGACAAAGTTGTTGTGAGTAGGTGACCGGTAAATGCAACAGATGAATTTAGTTGCAGCCCTGAGAGAGAGTTTCTTTCAGCTTCCAAGTTGGGGAGTCCGGTGCAGGGTAGATTGCTATGGACATATGCGCACACACCTCCATGCAATCTAAAGGAAGTAAGGAGCTTATACTCTGGGAAATTAAGGTGATTAGTGGCTGTCTTGGCACTGATTTGGGTTTCGGCGAGGAAGAGGAGTTGCGGCCTATTAGTCTGGAGGAAATGGTGGATGGAGTTCAGGTTAGAATTTAGGCCACATATACTCAAGAAGGATATGTTAAATCTTGATGCCGGCGCCCCCTGCACACCCCTCTCCCGGAGATCCGAATGGAGGGGTATTTTATCTCCGGAATCTTTTGTACAAGGAGGATTCATCATCATTTTTGTTTATAATGGAAACCGACTCATACACCAGAACAGGAAACGTCCGTTCGGACTTCACCGACCCCTTGATGTAAGGGGTGGTACCTCCTCGGGCGTGAAAAAAATCCTTTACTATCATGTAAAGGAAAAGTCCACTACCGATAGTCCTTACTTTATGAATATGCCTTGTAATAAACTCTAAACTTTTTATGATTTCTAGATGCTTTCTGTGCATGATCTTATATTTGGCTTATTTGATTTATGCTTATGGCTTTATGTATGTAGATTTAAAAAAATTTAAAATGAATATTATCTATTGTTATTTTTTAATAATCTAAAACTTCTGGATGAGATCATTTTCAAATTTCAAGCCTGATATATATTCGCAAAACACTGGTTCTCTAGAAAAATGTATTATTATTTTCTTAATTACTAAACGCAACACTTGTTTCTTTATATATGTTAATTCTTACTTTATGATTAATAGATGAAAAAGCATCTTTTTTATATGCCATTTCTAAAAAATTGCATCAATGAATCAAGTATCTGATAATTTTTTTACATACTTGAAATTTGATTTTTTTATTATTTTTAGTGTTATTAATCTATGCCATGGTTTGGCATGTATCTCAGAAATATAAAAATATCATCTCTAAACTGCTTAAATAAAACTATTGACTAAACCATTCAATTACAGGTCGTGACCTTTGCTAGAACTAATACATCTTTCTCTTCTGGTTTTGTTGGTGGATTTTTAATAGGTCTGGCTTCCCACTAGTACAGAAAATGTTACTTCTATCAAACAATAAAAACTTCTAGTTCATATAAATTTTTCCTAAAGGCTTGTTTTATGTATATAGTTTCGAATGTCGGATTATCTCAATTTAGTGTATCTTGCAGAATATAAATTTGTGAATTTTTATAAATACCTTATATTGTAAGTTACTATAAATAAACCTTTCCCTTCTTTTGTAAAAGCTTTTGTTTTTGTTTTTATTTAATACCCGCATCATGTAGACATGCAATTTGTGAAATTGACATGAGTCCTTTTAACAGGTGGAAAGGTATGTTGACCGAAAAATAGACAAGGCAGAAGAAACACTTAAGAATAAACAAGTTAAAGCTAAAAGATGGTATCATGGTTTTACAGGAGAAAATGGATGTCAAATGAAAGAAGTTCACATTTTCTTAGTCTCGTTTGTAGCTGGAGTTGCCATTGGAATTAGTACTTCTTAAAAACAACAATATCAAAGTAAGACTGGTATTCACAAATTTACAAAGTGTATACAAGTTTGTTCTTTAATTAACACCTTTCACTTTTTTAATATACACAGGTTGCAACATACTTTTATAGGTATATTTATACTAAATGTTTACAAGTTGAAAATTTATAATATTACATTGTAACAACACAGGTTTCCGTTCAGGGATTTTGTGGCACCTAACTTAGAAATGTATTTTATATGTAATGAGTTCAAGTAGAGTCTCGATTTTCTGAGTTAAGAACCAGACAAATTGTACAACTGAACATTTTAGACGATAAAGATTAAAATTACATCTTTTCTGTTAATTCAATAGTACCGGAGTAATTTCTGTACCCCTGAAACAAAAATTGGGCTTATAATACTTCTTAACCCCTTCAACACCAGGTATATTTTTTGTTTTTTTTTTAATCAAGAGGAAAAATTAAATTTTGGGCAAAAATATATATAAGCAAAATGGCGGCTGTAACAGTTTACAATAGCAGCATATGCACAGGTGGATGTATAAGTGTGAAACACACTTATGGAATAAAATTCATTATTCAGCAAAAAACAGTTTTTGTGGAAAACGCTTAGACACGCGAAGTTTAATTTGTCGAAGATTATCATATCTGATTTTTGACATATGCTGCCTTTATAAAATTTATTCTGGAATTCGATGTGGAATCTAAAACTGCAATAATATATAGGATGTTCCATTTAAAACAACGATAGTACATGGTACTTCCGGTATAACCAGAAGTACCATGTACTTCAAATTAATTTACTTTGCCTCTGCATAACTGCTTATGGCCAAACCCAAATTTTCTCTTTCGAATTCAGACTAGAAGGTCATAAACTTCTAATGAACGCTACTCACCAAACACCCTGTATACATAGATATACAGGGTGGCACATTGAAAACGAAACAGACCGATTTGTGTCCAGATAAATTTTGTTTTAAGAAACCCTGAAACATGTCAATTTTAATATTGAGGAGGACATGTTTTGACAAAACTCAACTTTGTCACATCAACCCCTTAAGGGTGGTGATAACAACCCTTATATTTTAAATAGGGAACATGAGTCGAGTGTTACATCATTTGAAAGCTCTTTCTTTTCTGAATTTAGCACACACATTTTTTTTGGAAGTTTTCACAGTTTGAGTTGCAAGAACGTATTTCAATCATTGTGATAAGAAATGCACTAATTAGTCAATTTTTCGTTTAAAAAAACTAAAAAAAAAACCAAACATTCAAAAATGTTTATTCAGTTAAGTAAGTCTTCAAATTGTTGACCACCAGCTTCCACACAAAAGTACAAATTTTGTTCAAAACGAGCTCTGACATTCTGGAGCATTTGTGGAATTATTAGACGGCATTCTTCAACAATGCGTCGTCGTAATTCTTCCAGAGACTCTGGTTCTGTTGCATAAATTCTACTCTTTAAATGGCCCCATAGAAAGAATTCTAAAGGAGTTAAATCCGGTGATCTAGGGGGCCACTCAATAGCACCTCTACGCCCAATCCATTGTCCTGGAAACTCTCTGTTCAAAAACTCCCTAATAGGTAAAAAATGCGGAGGAGCTCCATCTTGTTGAAACACTAATTGATTTTCTTGATAGCGATCATCATTTTCAACAATGTTAATTAGTAGAGGGTAAACGATATCTTCTATTAACTCCAAATACGTTTCGCCACTCAAATTGCCATCAAGAAAAATCGGTCCGATTAAAAGGTCTCCAAAAATGCCAGTCCAGACAGTCAATTTCTGTGGAGTTTGAGTGTGGACTTCGTGACAATTTCTTGGATTATTATCTGCCCAATAACGACAATTATGACGATTGACTGTAGAGTTTAATAAAAATGTGCACTCGTCTGAAAAACAGATATTGAACAGAAAGTTCCCGGTATCAGCTATTCGTGCAGTCATAATTTCACAAAACTCCAGGCACCGATCAAAATCATCTTTATTCAGTTGTTGTACAAGATGAATTTTATACAGGTGAAATTTATGATGCTTCAATATTCGCTGAATAGTTCTTCTTTTGATGTTTAAAACAGTGGCCAATTTTCTGGTGCTTAAAGTTGGGTCTGCAGCAATTTGTCCTAAAACTTCAATCTCAGTAGTCTCATTTCTAACCAGAAATTCACGTTCAGGATCCCGTTTTTTGTTGGCTACTGAACCACTTTATCGAAACTTTGCAACTAACTCCAAAATGTATTTTCTGTTAACATGTCTGTTCGGATGTCGTTCATTAAACAAATTTGCGGTACGGTTGGCACAGTCATCGTTTTTGAAAAAAAGAGTAATTATTTCAACTCTTTCTTCTACAGAATACACCATTGTGAAATTAATTTTCGGTAGTACTATCAAGTATCAAACCAACCGATAAACTGAAATAATAACCGCATTTCTCTCATTCCGATAAGAAATGTTAGTTTGCTATGAAGCTTTCTATTCTATCCTAGAATATTTAAATAGAGATGTGCATGGACACTGATCATGGCTGTTATGTTTTGCAGATGTTTTTCTGTTAGATATGCTATTATAGGTTGTGTGTGTGTTTTATGACGATCGTATATTGATTGTGTATTTTACTTGTGCAACGAGCATTTTTTGTTTGTTTATTATTACTGTACACTGTTTTTGATTGAGTTGTCATATATTAGGTACTAAATGTATCAACATGACGAGTAAATTACTATTATTATGAAAATTGGCAGTATTAGGAACATCTCAATATTCGACACACTTACCTTATTTTTAATTTAACCATTTTAATAATACTGAATTTTATGCAACCAGCTTTAATTGATAGTATGAATTTCCTACAATTAATAATATAATTCTAAACGCTAATTGTTGCATTCCTTATAAGGTGGTATTCATGACAAGGGCCAGATACTTTAATAATTATTATTACGATCAACAACCAAGTCTTTCTGTGGAGCTAAGCACTTTTTCACATTATGGAAATCAGTACTAGCAATGTAACCATATGACTATACCAAAATATGAAATCCATAATGGAATTAACAGGGTATGTTGACCGCACACCCCCCAGTTAATGAAATTAACTGAGGGGTTTGCAGTCAACATACCCTTTACTGGACAGGTAGACCAGCTTTAAATCATAGCGGGAAGCTTATCAAAGATCCTTGCAACAAAACTAGTTGAAAACTGCATTGTTCTAGCAGAGTGCAACTCAGGGTTATTGTAAGGTACCTGACAGGACCATACTACTGTTGAGGTAGAAGAGTCAAGAAACATAAAGGAGTCCTGACTTGTAGATTATGCAATAGGAAACCTTATAATGCACATGCGAAAAAATGGACCGTAAAAGTGTTTATTTGGAGAACCAATAATTGGTACAGGGTACCCGTTTTTTTGCTTTGGTGTGAAATGGATTTTAAACATCGGCAAGCACAAAACGTTTTATATGTTGAAGTGCATGCAGAACAAATTTGTAGATAGGCTCTTGGCAATAAACCCTACAACTATTTAACCTACGAATCTCATAGTTTTAACAATCTTTACAACATGAGGCATAATAGAAAACAACACTCAAATAATCGAGACTCTGGTATGGCAGATGTTAAATATAACATTTTGTTCTTAAGCTACCTTTGATTTTTTAACATTTGACAATACAACTTTTACAAGTTACCTTTGATTTTTTATCATTTTGACAATACAAATTTTACCAGTCTTATACCTTGATGATTATATATTTACTCCCATCATATAATAGTTGATAAATCAACTGTAGAATGAAAAATGAATTATACTTCCTGTTAGACTGTCTGATATGTGTATTTTAAAAATAAGTATTTGCTACAAACTACAATGAGTCTCAGTTTTATAAGTATGTATTTATAATTTTATAATGATTTATGAACTACATGTTTTTATTTTAGTTCATTTAATTGTATATTGTCAAGTATTTATTAAACTAATATTGCTTATTTATTTCTTTTATAGTTAGGGTATTATAAATGTAGAAATAACAAGTAAAGGACTACAATACAAAGTAGAGCAATACACAAATGTAACACATAAAATACGATGCAATAAAAATTGAAAGTTTTAATTTGGAAGTTTCATTTCTTATCATTAGTATTCATTTTAGAATATCAATAGTACATTGTGCCATACAAAACATCCTTTGATTGTGGTAGTATATAACACAATTTAGTCCAAACGTATGGAAATGCCAAACAAATGTCTTGCTTTTTGCCACTTCTTAATTTAACAAGAGCTCTTACTTTTTGAACTGTTTCCACGAGAATTTCGACATTTTACTTGACAAATTAAATAACACCACAGTAGACAAAATCCGCACTCAGAAGTTTTTGATTTGTGCGGGAGAGCTTACATACACATATAGACAAAGGAATCAATAAATATTTAATTGAAGAAGCACATATATTGTTAGTTTATATATATATATATATATATATATATATATATATATATATATATATATATATATATATATATCCTTGGATGGCTCTATAGCCTGAGCAGTGGACGAGTTCGCTCCTTTCAAGTCCGCAGGCTGAGATGGGATTTTTCCGGCACTGCTCCAGAGGGGCCTGGATACACTACTTCCCAGGTTTCCGGGCCAGCCTGGAGTGGGGCTACGTCCCATAGGCCTGGCGCCGGGTTATGGGGGTATTCATTCCCAAGCTGGGAAGGGAGGACTACTCGTTGGCCAAGGCGTACAGGCTAATCAGCCTTGCATCATTCCTGCTTAAGGCATTAGAAAAGATAGTAGATAGGTTTATGTTGGGAGAGATCCTAAAGGATCACCCCTTCCATAAAGGTCAGCACGCGTACCAGCGGGGGAAGTCGACGGAAACGGCGCTCCATGCTGTGACGCGGAAGGTGGAAAGGGCCCTACACTACGGGGAGAGCACATTAGCTGTGTTCTTCGATATGGAGAGCGCCTTTGATAAAGCAAGGACGGATACGGTATGTACCGCCCTACAGGATAGGGGAACGCCGAGGTCCCTGCTGGAGGACAGGAGATAATACGGGATCCGGCTGCTAAATTAGTACATTAATAATGTAGATTATCAAGATTTAATTTTTAAGTATTTTTACAACTAGGAGAAGTCACTTTTCATCAGGTGCCAATTAAAAATTACCCGCCAGTATTATTAATTAAAATATAATTAATTTACTTTTAGAGAAACATTTCGTTAACATCTTACGGAAATAAAACCTACACAACTTCACAACAGTGTATTTAAAATATCTGAAACGTCATAGTTGCTGCTGATTGCTTAACCGCTACCTCTACGCAGCCAGGTGTAAACAGGTATAATTTTATTAAAACTTTTCGTTCTTAACGTACACTCATTTCATTTATACCACATTAAAGCTCATTTTTTTCTGTAGTTAATGATATAAAGGTGCCTATATAAAAAAACCCGCAAATCAAAGTTTCCTACCCTAAAAGATGCTAGGTATGAAAAATAAAGTGACAGAGAGTGATCGCGCGACGCTACTTGTTAGACAAGGATGCTCAATGCCAGCTGAACGTATTTTTTGAGCTATTGCGCATGCTCCGATAAATAGGGTTCTCAACCAACGATCTAAGTAGTAATAAAAAACTCTGGACGCAGCAAGTGCGTTATGGTAGTGAATTTTCATTAAAATGTTTTTTTTTAAATAGCAAATATGTTTTTTTAAGAAAGCAGGCACCAAATTTGGTTACCAGTATAATCTATATATTAGAAACAATGTGCCATGTTTCATCAAAATAACTTTGTTTGAAAATGTAAAAAAAATTCCGAAAGTAAACTTAAATTGTTCCCGAAAAAACTGGTTTTCTGGTCAACCTTATAGGTTAATAGCAAATTGATTCAAAATTTGAAGCATTTAATGAAAATTCGCTACCATAACGCACTTGCTGCGTCCCGAATTTTTTTCTTACAAAGATGTATTATATTTCGATGGAAAATACAAAATGCAATAACATAGGGCGTGTTCGATTAAAAAAATTCACTAAAAAAAAGAAAATTTGAATCACCAACGACTTATGGGCTACCCTGTAATTGTGGAAATATTTTTTAAGATGTAGCTTAAGACACCCTACAATTAATGTATACAACTTTTTTTTGTAACTTGCATAATAACGGATATATTGCGCTTTAATGATTTTTTTACGAAAATTCGACAAAACTGATATACCATTAAACGATAAACTCTATAGCCAACACTACTGCTAAAGCATCAGAGAAAGGGTCTATTTGAAATGAATTTTCTGGGAATATTTTAGTAAAATGAAGGACAATGACGATTGAAACTAAGAGTTCAGGCTTTGTAAAACATTTTTCTTGAGACATTTTCCTTCCATAGATCATATTAATTTCAGGTTCATTGCCTAAATATTAACAATTTTGACGTTTAAAATCGCAACTTTGACGTTTTGAGGAAAACCCAAATTTATTTTTCTTTAAATGCCTGTGACTTTTTTGTCTTTCAACCTACAGCGCTAAATTTTGGTAGGTAGTTTACTTATAATGATATAAACCCGTGTACCAAATTTCGTTGCCCTTACTTTGTTAATTCCGGAGATATACATTTTTTTCGAAGGAAAACACAAAATTTTCCGGGAAAACCTCGGCGGATTTTCCTGGATAACGAACTTATCCAAGCCACTCGCGAAAGGAAGGTACTCACCTAATTTTATCAAAATCGGTCCATTATTTTTTTAGTTATAGGTGTGACACATAAATATATAAACATATATATATATATATATATATATATATATATATATATATATATATATATATATATATATATATATATATATATATATATATATATATATAAACATATATATATACATATATATATATATATATATATATATATATATATATATATATATATATATATATATAAACATATATATATACATATATATATATATATATATATATATATATATATATATATATATATATATATATATATATATAAACATATAAAGTCTGAAACCGACCCCGGATTTGGGTTCCAGGGGTCCTAAATAGCGCTCATTTGAAGAAATTTTTTTTCAATTCAAAAGTCGAGATCTCCTCATTAGTGAATTTTTTTAAAGAAAATTCACTAAAATGACTGGACTCAGATGCTTATCGGAGCATGCGCAATAGCTCAAAAAATACGTTCAGCTGGCATTGAGCATCCTTGTCTAACAAGTAGCGTCACGCGATCACTCTCTGTCACTTTATTTTCCATACCTAGCATCTTTTAGGGTAGGAAACTTTGATTTGCGGTTTTTTTTTATATAGGCACCTTTATATCATTAACTACAGAAAAAAATGAGCTTTAATATGGTATAAATGAAATGAGTGTACGTTAAGAACGAAAAGTTTTAATAAAATTATACCTGTTTACACCTGGCTGCGTAGAGGTAGCGGTTAAGCAATCAGCAGCAACTATGACGTTTCAGATATTTTAAATACACTGTTGTGAAGTTGTGTAGGTTTTATTTCCGTAAGATGTTAACGAAATGTTTCTCTAAAAGTAAATTAATTATATTTTAATTAATAATACTGGCGGGTAATTTTTAATTGGCACCTGATGAAAAGTGACTTCTCCTAGTTGTAAAAATACTTAAAAATTAAATCTTGATAATCTACATTATTAATGTACTAATTTAGCAGCCGGATCTTAGACTAAGAGTTTCGTTGACCTCGCGGGGCCGGGGGCTGGACGTCGGGGTGGCGGGCGGGTGCTCTCAGGGCAGCTGCCTTCCGCCCCATCTATGGTGTCTGGGCATGGACTGCCTCTTGGAGCGGCTCGCCGAGAACGGCTTCTACGCCCAGGGGTACGTTGATGATGGGCTGGTCTTAGTCACCGGCAAATTCCTCGGCGTCGTCTGTGAGTGCATGCAAGCTGCCTGTAGCATAATCGAAAGGTAGTGTGGTGAGCTGGGACTCTCCGTAAACCCGGCGAAGACGGAGATGATCCTGTTTACCAAGAAGAGGAAGGTAGAGGGGTTTGGGGCGCCCGTGATGTTTGGAAAACCTTTATCTTTAGGGCGGAAGGTCAAATATCTGGGGGTGATCTTGGACTCCAAACTAACATGGGGGTCGCAAATAGAACGGGTTGTAAGGAAGGGAGTAGCGACCCTCTGGCAGCTGCGTCGAGTGGTAGGGAGGACCTGGGGAGTTAATCCTCGGATCCTTTACTGGATCTACACTGCGATCGTCAGGCCGAGAATCCTTTATGGGGCGTTGGTCTGGTGGTGTGGTGTGAACCAAACTACCAGCAGGAAGCTGGCCAAACTCCAAAGGCTGGCAATCCTGGGTATCACAAGCGCTATGAGGACGACACCCTCAGCCGCGCTAGAGGTCCTGTTGATGCTGCCACCGCTTCCCATCTGTGTCAGGAGCGAGGCGATGGCATCGCATCTCAGAATGTGAGACGCAGGAAACTGGTGCGGAGAGGGAGCAGTAATAGGGTATGCAAGAGTCGCCAAGGAGGTGGAAAAGGAAATTCAGATTTCCGCCATAAAGATGCGGGATCTCGAGGATCATATAAGGTTGACTAGGCCATATACCCTCAGGGTCCCCATTAGGGATCAGTGGATGGAAAATGAGGTTGAATTCCAGCCCGCAAGCCTGGTCTGTTTCACCGACCGATCGCGGCTGGAGGACCAGCAATCCTCCGGGGCAGGAATATACATCGAGGGCCTGGGGGTGCGCGAGAGCTATGCCCTTGGCGCATATACCACGGCATTCGAAACAGAGGTGTACGCTATCCTGTCTGTGGTCAATAGACAGGATGTGAAAAGGAGTCCCGAGAAATATGTGTACATCTGCTCGGACAGCCAGGCAGTCTGCGCGGCCAGAATCAGGTCTACACTGGTTCAGGAGTGCGCTGACGCCCTCAGAGGGTTAGCCAGGACAAAGGAGGTACAACTAGTGTGGGTTCCGGGACACTGTGGCGTGGCGGGGAATGAGGTCGCGAATAATCTCGCAAGGCTTGGTTTCCGGCGGCCGTTCTGTGTCCCGCAGCCGGCCATAGGTATAAGTAGGAAGTCGGTCTCCGTCGCCTTAGACAGGTGGACCGAGGAAACAATGAAGAAGCACTGAGGGGTCGGTTGGTGGCTGTAGGCAGGCGAGGGACTTCGTGGAGGGGCCGGACAGAGATAAAGCTGTCTGGCTACTCGGAAGGAGTCAACCTAAGCTTCGCCGCATCCTTGGGGTGCTCACAGGCCACTGCGCCCTTAGAAGACACCTCACATTGATAGGCGTAGAGAGGGATCCCATTTGCCAGGAATGCGATGAGGATGAGGAAACGTCCTACCACTACCTGTGCGAATGCGAGACTTATGGAAGTCTTCGAGCAGGATTGTTCGGATCGAGGACTCTGCAGAGGAATCAGGTAAGTACCGTCCAATTGAAGACCGTCACGGCTTTCATCTCGAGGTCGAGGCGGTTTCGCGACGGAACCGAGGGGGAGTAGAGCATGGTTGCTGGGGTTGGCAAAAAGGGTCCATGGTGGCCTAGGCCTCCCCACCACTGCTACTAATACTACAACTTAGTTATATATATATATATATATATATATATATATATATATATATATATATATATATATATATGTATATGTATGTATATATGTATCAATGACCTATTATCCCTAAGTAGATAGCGTGCAGAGAGAGACATCATGCGCAAAGATTAAAATCGTGAGACAGAGCTAGTGTGAAATCAGAAACCTCAAGGAACATTAGTGTAACGTGTTGTTTCAGTGAACTTCAAATTATTAATTATTGTGTTGTAGATGTTTCGAACAATTAGATTTAAATGTTATTTGTCAAAGACGTTTATTATGCTTATTCTTTTTTTTTCCAAACATCTCTCTCAATAAAACATTTTTTGCGAATTTTTATTTAACAAAATTCGCTAATAGAGAAGTATCAATATAGTGAGACTTTAAATGGGATGCCAAGAAAGTCGTTTTTAATGATTTTCGTAAATATGAAAGAAGTGACAGAAATTACATTAAGTAGATGTTGTCTTCGATCGAGAAGACACCCAGTGAACAGTTTGTTAGTTTTCCCTTCAGGTTGTAAGCGGTAGAAAAAGCCACCCCTAGAACTTGTCTTACATGTAACTTTTTTGCAGCTATATCGCCATTTTAAAATACATTTTGAATAGCTTGATTCATTCTTAATAAAAAAAGGTCTCCTCTATTTTTTTTCCTAAATTCAATGATTTCTGGATAAAAAATATTAAAATTTAATTACATAGCATAGTGCATAGGTTGAATTTTTTTAATTATACAAAATATGACTGATATCAAAATAAAGGAATAATGATAAAAAACGAACCATGTATTTAACACTAATAACTAATAAACATGATAAATAAATGTTGAAAAGGACCACCTTAAGCTATTACATGCAAGAATCTACACATCGGCACATAGAAATGCATATTAGATTAAAAATTCTAGGAGAATCTTGGATTACCCTATGCCTTACACAATTCAATTAAGCGGTTTCTTACGTCTTCTAAGTTTTGAATGGGAGTCATAAATACCAAAGTTTTTAAATGGCTCCAAGTAAAAAAATCTAAAGGATTTAAGTCTGGGGTTAGAGCAGGCCAAAACTGAGGCTCGTTAGGCCTATCCAGCAATTTTCATATTCTGAAAATGATGCCACTAAATGACAATAAGTGACATCTAATTATGAACAATTAGATTATCATTACAAAATGTCAATTAGCTGCCTACTACATCAACTATAATTTATTTGAAGTTCTACACTATGCAAATTATGCTATGTAATTGAATTTCAATTATTTTTTCTCCAGAAATCATTGAATTTACGAAAAAAATATAGGGGAGCTTTTTGTTAGAACAATAAGTGACTCCTAATTATGAACAATTAGATTATCATTACAAAATCTCAATTCGCTGCCTACTACATCAACTGCAATTCAATTAAAGTTCTACAGTACGCAAATGAGTGCGTATCGTTCGACCGACAGCACCTACATGTATGCAACCCCTGCATACACCAATCCAATTAGGCGGACATACACTAATTTATTGGTCGACTGTATCTCATCGCGGTAGTATTTAAGTTTATGCAATAGGCAATTTTATTAACATATTTACGTGTTGATATAGTATACCTATGATTAAAAAAAAATGTGGGCACAGCAAATGCGTAATGGTAACAAATTTGCATTAGAAAATCCGTTATTAAACAGTAAATATTTATTAAAAAACTTGTATGCAGCAAGGGACTTGTGGTAGCCAGTTTTATTAAAAAAAGGTATATAGTAAATAAAAGTATAAAAAAGTCTACATACAGCAGCTGGTTTATTATTATTATAAATATATTTCAAATCTTACTAAGCGAGAATCTTGAATAATCTTGATGCATATATAGTCACACCTTTACAAAAGCACACATTTATTCCGATATATTTGAAAAAAATAATAAAATGCGCCTTAATAAGGTTTGTCGATAACAACAAAAAAGTGTGGCCGCAACAAGTGCGTTATGGCAGCGAATTTTTATAAAACATACTTAAACTAAAATAGTAAATATATGTCCAAATTGCAAATAAAATTTTTAAAAGTTTTTGAGGCTATTTCTGTTCCAACCTTATTTATCTGTCAGTTTAATATTAATAACCGGACAATTTAATTTGTTATCAATGACTATTATAAAAATGTGCAGATTGAGAAATGTTATATGTCGGGAGAACTGCGCACTGAGTTTATAAAGAATTAAAGTATTACTAGGTATTCCAAAAACAGCGAATGCGCGAAAATGCAACCAGCATAAGAAAATAAGTGTACATATAAATGATCTAAAATTTTTGTTTTATATATATATATATATATATATATATATATATATATATATATATATATATATATATATATATATATATATATATATTATTATTATTATTATTATTATTATTATTATTATTATGTTATGGCAGTGAAGTATTTTTATAACCTTTCGCCCTCGATAATAAATTTTGAAAAATATATTTGCAGCAAATAAGCATTAAAAAATAATATAAAAGACAGCTTTTTCCTTGTTTATTTTGTTCGTTATTTAAAAAAAAGGCATAATAAATTTTGAAAAATAAATTTGCCGCCAATAAAGGCATTAAAAAATAATGTAAGACAGCTTTTTTGAAAATATTTGGCAATAAAAGAAGACAATAGAAAGTTGATGAAAATATGGTTTTTCTTTAAATCAAATTGTTTTAATGACAAAATTGAATAAA
The DNA here is from genome assembly GCA_964006375.1 of Tillus elongatus. Classification (NCBI taxonomy): domain Eukaryota; kingdom Metazoa; phylum Arthropoda; class Insecta; order Coleoptera; family Cleridae; genus Tillus; species Tillus elongatus. The sequence goes on along the minus strand of OZ023269.1, from coordinate 15,195,369 downwards.
ACATATTTTATCTTCTTCAAAAACAACGATTTATCCAAAAGTTTATTTATTTATATTTAACTCAACAATTTTTTTTACACAAATAACTTTAATGGCATGACCACATATTCAATCTCCATTAATTTTTTTCATTGCCTATATACATTTATAAAAAAAATAAGTACTTAACCTATTCTGCCCTCCACCATAAATTTTCAAACAATCGTGCAACTGTGCATTATAAAATGTAAAAAAGTAGACTTTCTTGAAAATAAATGCTTAATAATATGTGGCTTCACTTTAAATCACATTTTTGTAATTAAAATATGGAATAAATCTTATATCAATCAATTTTTTTATTAGAAAATGACCTTTTCATTGAGGTGAGTCAGGATTGAGTTTCATACATATTTACATATATAACAAGTATGTTTATTTGTATCTAATAACTCAACATATTTTTTTACACAACTAACTTTATTATGTAAGCCATTTTAAACATATAATGAGTGCGTATTGCCCCGCGCGCATATAAATTGGCATTTTTATTTCAATTTCGCTTATATGTCATGTTTTGCAACTAAATATGAAGCAGATATCAATATTAGGCTTCAGTCAGTCTGCCAGACAAATACTGAAAAAGCGGTATTCTCGGTCGAATTGCCGCTCTATTGTAGTGTCGACTTTACGATGTGTCAGCCCAACGAACTGTCTGCCAAATGATATGCCATGTATGTAAATTATGCTACGTAATTGAATTAAAATTATTTTTCCTCCAGAAATCGTTGAATTTACGAAAAAAATGTAGAGGAGCTTTTTTGTTAGAAATTAATTAAAGCTATTTAAAATGGCAATATAGCTGTAAAAAGAAAAGTTACGTGTGAAACAACCTCTAGGAGTGGCTTTTTCTATCCCTTACAACTTTACAGGAAAAGTAACAAATAGTTCAAGAGTGTCTTTATAGCAGACAACATCTACTTAATTTAATTTCTGTCACTTCTTCTATATTTAAGAAAAAAATAATATAAAAATTTTTGGCACCCCTTTTAAGAGATTGTATCTTTACATTAGGAGAGGGATGTATGATTTTTTTATATGAAATACCCCTTTAATTCAACAATAAATCACGCCTTGAATTGTTTCGCACTAATTTTGCTTACACCCTATATATATATATATATATATATATATATATATATATATATATATATATATATATATATATATATATATATATATGTATTCCGCACCGATAACTCAAAAAGTGAATAAGCGATTTTGATGAAACTGGACACGTACTTTTCTTTTATTAACAGCTTGAATGAGTTCGTTAGCCAGCCTGATCGGACCAGTTTTTTTTAAAAAAATATTTTCTGAAAAATAACTTTTATATCTCAAAAATAACAAAATTATTTTGATGAAATTTGGCAGATATGTCGCCCTGGTAAATACTTTACTATTTACTATATAACAAAATTCAACTTTCTAGGTGTATAGCAACTTGAGTTAATCAAATTTGCAACATTTAATGAAAATTCGTAATCATAACGCACTTGCTTAGTCCCGAATTTTAACTATCATGAAATTTATTGCTGTTCACCTATATATGAGTACTTTAGAAATTATAAATACTCAAATTACATAATATCAATACCATTCTGAATGGTTTGTTATGGTGAATAATTATATTATTTCAATTGTGTGTGTGTGTGTTTTGTTTCTTTAACGTCGGTCTATTTCCGCTACTATCGCCAATCATCGACGCCAGGGAGCAGTTTCAATTCACTATCCTGGAAATTTTTCCGAACCCATGTGTTTCTGTAAGGAGGGTAAGGATATTTAACGTGCCTAATATCTCATGAACAAGGAACCGACGGCACAAGATACAATCACAGCATGGTCCACAAGTAGTTGGTCATACAAATGTCCTTTTTTAAATCAAACACCTCTAATGCATTTTTACATTTTTCATCGAAATATAATACATGTTTGAGAGAAAAGAAATTCGGACGCGGCTTGGTAGCGAATTTTTATTAAATGCTTTATATGTCAATAACTCGATTTGCTAATAACTTAAGGTTCGTTGGCTAGAAAAACAGTTTTTTGGGGAACATTTTAAGTTTACTTTCGGATACTTTTTGTACATTTTCAAACAATAAAGTTATTTTGATGAAATGTGGTACATTGTTTCTACTATAATATAGGGTAAACTAGTAACCAAATTTGGTACCTGCTTTCAGTAAAAATGACAGATTTGCTATTAAAAACATTTTAATGAGAATTCACTCCCATAACGTACTTGCTGGGTCCAGACGTCTATTTTAATTAGATGGAATTATTTTTTAGCTCATCATTCCTGTTAATTTGAAAGTAAAATTAAAATATTAAATATCCAACAAGCAAGACGACCTAAATATGGCTTTTGAGGAACATCAGGCTTAACTACCCATCACTAAATATATATCGTAGCTTCAGAGCAGAAGTAGCCTAATTGCAAAAATGACAAGTTTCAGTTTTGACAACATAGGATAGTTTTGAACACTGCGCACCTAATTCAGAAGTGGCTGAACTCCAACTTTATTTGTTTCCACAAGTAAAAAGGATTATATCTCCTCTGAATTCCGAAATCTAACTCCGTATCAATCTGGAGATAGGATAGTTCTACATAATAATATCTTCATGGGTCGTTGGTTTTTTGGAGACATGACTTGAATAGAGTGGAGACTATAATGAGCGAAGATTAGAACCTGTGGTGCGCACTGATAAGTACAATTTGGAGAACCCCGTTAATCACAATACAGAGTTGGAATAGCATATTGAGAATTTATGCTTATATTCTAATCTATATGCAGCATTTGGAGAAACTCTCTTCAGAACCACAATGGCAATCTAGACTTGCCGTAGACTTGTAGGAACAACATAGGGGATCGAATTACAGGATGGTATGTTGGATATAGCAAACTGTGGTTAAACCCATGGTCGCATCTGCATCTATATAGTATGATGTCCAAAAACGGAACAAGCCTCAGCAGAAAGTAAGTTGCAAAAGCTGATCTATCTTGGAATAACGGGAGCTATTGCATCGTGCCCTTTAGCTATAATAGAGGCAATGCTGAATATGACTCCCCTGCAGCTATGTGTGAAGTAGGAAGCAGAATGTAAGTGCCTCGAGACTATTTCAAGCAGATAAATTCAAACCGGGAAACTTGATTTGCACTTGAAGAGCCGGGAAATTATTGAATTGGAGTCGCTCGCCAAACCAACAGATCAAATGACAGCTTAACTGGACTTCATAGTTCCATTTGATGTGGTCATAAGTGACCACGAAGCATAGGACAGGGACAATGAAATGCTGACAAACAACTCATCTGTATAGTATACAGACGGGTCTAAATAAACGGAGGGAAACTTCCACCATCATCGCAGCAGAAATGCTTGCCATAAATCCCTCTACAGGAGTGTACACAAAGAGATTTATATCCTTTCAGGCAGTCAGGCTGTACTAAAGACTCTGAAATCATTTAAAAGAGAGTCTAAATTGACATGGACCTGCAAAAAATCCTTAAAGCAACTGCCTACAAACAACAAATAGGTAACTTCGATGTTGGTACCAGGACATCAAGGCATTGAAGGAAATGAGAAAGCAGATAGCCTTGCAAAGAGGGCCGCACAAACAGGATTCTATGGTCTAGAACCCTATTGTGGCTTAACAAAAAGCCATGCAAGAAACGAACTCGATACTTGGGAGAGGTACCAAATGCTGTCATACTGGAGGAAAACACTAGGCTTAAGGCAGGTGAAACGGTTTATCGCCAAATCAACACAGAAGTCGGAACAGCTTCTTGAATTGAACAGGAACGACATGAGAATAATCACAGGACTTTTCACGGGACACTTCCCAGTAGGGTACCACCTTATAAAGATGGGTAAGGTGGACAGTGAAAACTGCAGATACTGCACTGTAGCAGCGAAAACAACAGAACATTTGCTATGGGATTGCATGGCTCAATTCTACAAAAGGCTTAAATAATTTTGAGGGGTGACTTTAATATCCCAGAAATAGATAAAATAGCTCCCAAAAAGAACGCAAAGTACATAAAGAGTCTGAATTTTTAGGGAAGTATTAGAAAATAGAGTCATGCACAGAAGATCCATTGGGGTCACAGCGCTGGGAGGCAAAAGGCCTATACGGACTTATTAAGCAATGCACAATATATATATATATATATATATATATATATATATATATATATATATATATATATATATATATATATATATATATATATATATATATATATATATATATATATATATATATATATATGCATTTACGTTAGAATACTTTATTATACACTTATTAGGCTTCTTGCGACTTAAATATATTGTCACTCCAATAGAGTTTGTCGTATAAGTTGGACACTTTTAAAAGTTTTCATTTGTTTGCTAGTGGTATATTGGACTTGGCCATAATACGAGTTAGTTTTGATAAGTTTGATAATTATACTTTGGTTATATACAGCATAAATATATGAACAGGGTGAATGCAAGTAGTCAACAGCCATTCTCGCAAAAAAGCAGGCACAGTAAGCAGTTATTCATGTAAGTAGATCATAAGGATTTTCGACTAATTGCAAAGGTCACCAAGCACTTACGGTGCATGGGGTTGTATTAATCCCAAATGTACTTCTTAATTTCCCGCGCTTGGTGTTAATTAAGATATTTCAAATGTAGGTTTATTAGTGAGCGTTATACAAATTAAAATTTTATTGTATCGTATTGCGTAAAGTTGAGACTATCGCAGAAACAATTTATCGGAAGGGATTGAATGAAATGCAGTTTGGAAGACGTTTATACTTTGTATGTATTAAATGAAAAATATGCACGCAGAACATATATTCAGAAATTTGAAGCCCTTTATTTGTAATAAATACAAATGACCAGCAGTAGGCTAATGATATAGCTAATAAAGAAAATGAATTATTGGATGGGATTCTTTTTTTTTTTTTATGTCAACAACACACCACGAGGGCTTACAGCCTAAATACTATCGTACCGTGGGTGTTGACAAGGAGGAAAGAGGCAACTTGTTAATTCTGGACTTGAAGGTTTGGAGGTTCGGAGGAGAAGGAAAAACATGTGCCGGCAAGGAATTCCACAACTTGGAAGTCCTCGGGACAAAAGAGCGGGCATAACAAGATGTTCTATGTCTGGTGACCTGGACAGTAAAAGGGTGCATTCGCTCTGTTCCCCTGGTAGATCTGCTGGGGGCAGCAGGTGGGGGAATTATGGAGGAAAGCTCCTCTGAGCAGTGCCCGTGCAGATATCTATAAAAGAGAGAGAGGTCACCAACGGCACGTCGGTGGGCAAGGGATGGAAGCCTTTGGGTGAGGGTAGGGTCACCGATGAGACGTATAGCTCTCTTTTGAATGGAGTCCAGGATAGCGAGTGTAGAAGCGGCTGCTGCACCCCAGATGTGGGAGCAGTATTCGAGGTTTGGCCTTATTTGTGAAGTGTATAAGGTATAGAGATTAGTTGGTGAAAAGTATTTGCGAGCCCGGAAGAGGAAACCCAATTTCTTAGCAGCCGCTTCTGCAATTGATGTAACATGTTGGTGCCAATTAAGATTTCGATCCACAGAAATGCCAACAAGAGAAAAGGACTCATTACTTTGAATAACTTGGTTGTTCATTGTGATGGGTCTAGGGCTGCTGTATCTCTTGTGAGAAAGAAAGCAAGACTTAGTTTTGGTGGGGTTGAATTGTACAAGATTTCTACTTCCCCAGTCTAATATTTTTTGGAGGTCTACGGAGACAGAACCCTCCATGAGTCTGCGATCCTCATCTAATTGGGCTAAAGAGACAGGCTTACAATATTGTATGTTTGAGTGGAGGGTGCTGTCGTCCGCGTAACTGTGAACTGGGTTGGATGTGCTAGAGAGGAGGTTATTGATGTGGAGAAGAAACAAAGTAGGGGCTAAAGCTGAACCTTGAGGAACTCCTGCATTAATTGGATACAGTTTAGAGGAATGGCCATCCACAACAACAGATATGCTCCTGTTGGAGAGGAAATTTGCTGTCCAGGTACAAAGTTTTGGTGGTAGGCCATAGGCCGGAAGTTTATTAAGCAGCGCTGCGTGCCAGACCTGGTCGAATGCTTTGGATATGTCTAGAGCAACAATCTGGGATTCACCGTGTTGTTCCATAGACTTGTTCCAAGAATGGGTGACAAAGGAAAGGAGGTCGGCAGTCGATCTGCGCTGACGGAATCCATACTGCCTGTCGTGGATTAGACTGTGTTTTTCAAGGAATTTTAGTAGTTCGGTGTTTATATACTTTTCCATCACTTTAGAGATGACTGAAAGGAGAGAAATAGGCCTGTAGTTGCTAGGAAGCGCTTTGGATCCTTTCTTGGGGATGGGTTGTACTCGAGCAGTTTTCCAGTTACTAGGGAATATGCCTTTATTGTAAGATATCTGAAACAGACGAGTCAGGACAGGAGCAAGTTCTGGTGCGCATTTTTTGAGAACAATTGCTGGGATCTCGTCAAGGCCAGAGGCTTTCCTGGTATTAAGAGAAGAGAGCATCTTTCGTACCTTTTTAGTTTTGAAAATGATATCAGTCATTTTATGCGCGACGTTGGGGACTGTTGGTGGTTGAACATTTGGAGGTGGGTTGAGAGTAGAATTTCCGGCGAACAACGAAGCAAAAAGTTCAGCCTTGCCCAGGGCGGTAGAAACAATTTCATCACCGGAGACGAGAGGTGGGAACGTGCTCTTGCAGAAATTATTCCCAATAGACTTAGCAAGAGTCCAGAAGGGTTTGCCGCCGTTGGAGCTTGAGAGGACTTTGTTTTTGATGTGGTTATTAAACGAGTTTTTTGCCTCAGAAAGAATGCGGACATAGCGGTTTCTTGCGTCGTTGAATGTTTGACGATTTTCTTGACTGGGATTGTGTAGAAGCGTTTTGTGAGCTTTGACCTTTTCAAGTCTGGCCTTGTCACAGGATTTAGAGAACCAGGGCTTTTGAGTGGCTGAAGAGGTTTTCTGTGTACGTGGAATAAATAATTCCATGCCAGCTTGGATAATTTCGGTGACGTTTTCTGAGATATCAGAGGGGTCAGGATGAAAGAAGCAGACAGACGCCCATGGAAATGAGGAAAAGTAATCCCGCATTTCGTCCCAGTTTGCGGAGTTGTAGTGCCAAACGATACGTGGGTGTGATGACTGTGTGACCTCGGGTTGCATTGCACAGGAAGCAGTGACCATGCCGTGGTCTGAGCGACCAAGGGGGGCGGTGACTGATATCTTATAGCATTCAGGATTTGTAGTAAGAAGGAGATCCAAGGGATTTGAGCTGTGTGTTGGGATACGAGGAAAGTAAGTAGGTTGCTGAACCATATTGGCCAAAGAATTGCTGACTGCAAAGGCCTCCGCTGCTCTCCCTTGTGGATCGGTTTTTGAAGATCCTAGCCATTCCTTATTATGGACATTGAAGTCGCCAAGAATAGGGACCTCGGAGGAAGGATATTCAGAAATCAGATAGTCGGTTTTTTCAGAAAGGTAGTCAAAGAGCTGGACAAAGTTGTTGTCAGGCAATAAAGATGATCAGATGGATAAAATGGATTCGTCTGAACAAAACCTTGTCAAAACATAACTTTTGAAGTGATAGTACATGCTGATATGCAAAAATTAATGCGAGATGTTTTGCACATTTCCTTATTCTAAACTGATGCATATGAACCATATGATAATAAAATGAAACTACCTATGTAGGACCTAAAATATCTTAATTGTACGACTGGGTCTGAAAGCAGTGATTAGATAATAAACGAGGTAAAAGAACAAACAATGCAAAAATCAAAACATGAGACGAAACAATAAGGAAGGGAATACGCAATGTACACAAAGGGAAGAGAAATGAAACAAAAAGCTAAAAATTCGAACAAAGAATATACAAATTGGAAAGAATTTTTTTCGCAGGCTAGGCAGTTGAAGGTGGCGTATCATAATTGTAAGAGAAAGGGTCCAGAAAACATTAATTAAAATAAATGAGATAACATTTTAGGAATCGCTTGATGTTAACAGACATATCGATTCCGATTCAATCGTGTTGGTAAGCTACTTGAGCTACTGTCTACGAAATATAGCTAAGATCTAATGTTTAGTGTCCAGTTTAAAATGATTGTTTACTACACTCGCCCTACAATAAAATGTACAAAGTTTGAAGAAAAGCTTTGGGACATTTGCTGAGACAACGGATCGTCAAGGATCGTCGTGTTTGAGACAATAATACAATTCATTAAATACATAATTTTTGAACTCGTTTATATTGCAAAATCTATATAAACTAGAAAACGTAACTATATTTCGTTTTTTTTTTTACAAAATATAACATGTATTTTATGAATAAACACCTTAAAATTAAGTTCCAGACTTATGTTAGATCATATGATTTAGGTACTTGATTTAAGCACATAACATTGTTCCCCAGACCGGGAACATAAAGAAAGTCCCACTTTTTATTAAAAAGTTTTTTTAGGAGCAAATAAATTAGTTCTCAACTATTACTAATGGATTTCCTTTCTTCATCTTTTTGCACTTTACCACTGTTGCTCATATTTTCGCTCATAAAAATTGATTCTTCGGTTGGTTCCCTATTGGTTGCATCTAACACTTCTTCTTCGTCATCAGATTGATAAGTTAAAAGATTTTTGACGTTGTTTGTTTCTTGATAATCATTGTCATCTCTTCGGTTTGTCAGCATCCCATGTTTATCGTTCGGTGTTAAACTAAAACTTCGCTGTGCTAGTTTCGGAATGCTAGGAAACTTGTTTTCTGAATTTAACTGTAAAAATAATCACAAATTTATAGGTATTTGATATTAAGAATAAGACTAATAAATCGCAATCGAACCACTGAATCTTACATTTAATTATGTTAGAAAAAACTTACTTTCCCTATGCTGTTTGTATTTTGGTTTATCGCAACAAAGTTTTTAATTGAACCTCGACTAGAGTGGTTGCCTTCCATAGCAGATTTCAATAAATCACTTTTTGAAGCACTGCCTCTGTTAGATCTGTATATATCATTGGATAAACTATCTCTTCTTATGCTGTTGCTTCTGGCTCTGGTCATACCTGGTTTTCCTTTGTATAAGGACGTCAGGGAACCAATTTGGTTACATTCTATCATCAAGCTTAATCTTTCAAACGTTACCATCGTTGACTGGTCTCTATATTTTGGTTGTGCACCTAAAAAAAGATGTACATACAACCCAATTTATAAAAATACGAGAAAAAAGGACCCTAACTTTTACTTTGAAGGCTTTTCATTAACTGTTAAATTTTTAAAACAAACAAAAATGGGTTAATAGGCAGATGACTGTATAAAAGTTTGTGTCTTATGAATTTTAAATAATTATGGAAAGAAAACTGGTTAATCCCTATTTTGATTTTTTTGCGTTTCAGCGAATTTTTGTGGAAAAAGTCGCTCGTGAACTAGAACTGTTGAAACCTTAGAACCCATATTCAATGTAAGTATAGCTGCGATAACTGGAAAAAGCAATGGTTAGATTTTGGTAAAACTTCATTTTAGCGGATAGCTTGCATACGTTCGTTAGTTATCTCAACCGATGAAGTTTTCTTGGAAAATCTTAAGTTACCTTATAGAAAAATATTTTTGTATAAATAATAAAGTCATTTAAATAAAGTTCCTACGTAAGTTGCTGTTTATTTTTTATTTTTTTATTTCAACAACACACCACGAGGCCTCACAGCCTAAATACAATCGTACCGTGGGTGTCGACAAGTAGGAAAGAGGCAACTTGTTAATTCTGGACTTGAAGGTTTAGGAGGTTCGGAGGATAAGGAAAAACATGTGCCGGCAAGGAATTCCACAACTTGGAAGTCCTCGGGACAAAAGAGCGGGCATAACAAGATGTTCTATGTCTTGTGACCTGGACAGTAAAAGGGTGCATTCGCTCTGTTCCCCTTGTAGACCTGTTGGGGGCAGCAGGTGGAGGAACTATGGAAGAAAGCTCCTCTGAGCACTGCCCGTGCAGATATCTATAAAAGGGAGAGAGGTCACCAACGGCACGTCGGTGGGCAAGAGATGGCAGCCTTTGGGCGAGGGTAGGGTCACTGATAAGCTAGCTCTCTTCTGAATGGAGTCCAGGATAGCGAGCGTAGATGCGACAGCAGCACCCCAGATGTGGGAACAGTATTCGAGGTTTGGCCTTATTTGTTAAGTACATAAGGTATAAAGATTAGCTGGTGAAAAGTATTTGCGAGCCCAGAAGAGGAAACCTAATTTCTTAGCAGCCGCTTCTGCAATTGATGTGACATGTTGGTGCCAATTAAGATTTCGGGCCACAGAAATGCCAACAAGTGAAAAGGACTCATAACTTTGAATAACTTAGTTGTTCATTGTGATGCGTCTAGGGCTGGTGTATCTCTTATGAGATAGAAGGCAAGGCTGAGATTTGTTGGAGTTGAATTGTACAAGATTTCTACTTCCCCAGCCCAATATTTTTTGGAGATCCACAGAGACAGAACCCTCCATGAGTCTGCGATCGCCATCTAATTGGGCTGAAGAGTACAGGCTTAGAATATTGTATATTTGAGTGGAGGGTGCTGTCGTCCGCGCAACTGTGAATTGTGTTGGATGTGCTAGAGAGGAGGTCATTGATGTGGAGAAGAAACAAAGTAGGGGCTAAAGCTGAACCTTGAGGGACTCGTGCATTAATTGGATACAGTTTAGAGGAATGGCAATCGACGAGAACAGAAATGCTTCGGTTGGAGAGGAATTTGCTGTCCACGTACATGGTTTTGGTGGTAGACCATAGGCCGGTAGTTTATTAAGCAGCGCTGCGTTCCAGACCTGGTCGAATGCTTTGGATATGTCTGGCGCGACAATATGGGATTTACCGTATAGTTCCATAGACTTGTTCCAAAAATGGATGACAAGGGAAAGGAGATCGCAGTTGGTCTGCGCTGACGGAATCCATACTGCCTGTAGTGGTTTAGACTGGACAAGAAATTTTAGTAATTCGGTGTTTATATACTTTTCCATCACTTTAGAGACAACTGAAAGTAGACAAATAGGCCTGTAGTTGCTAGGAAGCGCTTTGGATCCTTTCTTGGTGACGGGTTGTACTCGAGCAGTTTTCCAGGTACTAGGGAATATGCCTCTATTGTAAGATGTCTGAAACAGACGAGTCAGGACAGAAGCAAGTTCTGGTGTGCATTTTTTGATAACAATTGCTGGGATCTCGTCAAGGCCAGAGGCTTTCCTGGTATTAAGAGAAGAGAGCATCTGAGGATAGATAATGTTAATCTAAATAAATTAACATATAAACATTCAATCAACAATAATTAAAATTTGATCAGCAGCTACACAGGCACTTTTTTATGTTTATCTAACGCCATTTAAAAAAATAACCGTTTTCAGTAAAATATGCCTCTTATATTTGCAAAAACTTGAGCATCTGTTTGAGAGGGTATATATACATATTATGTATTTAAACCTTGCATATATACGAGTCGAATTAGAATCTTTGTTTCTTCGAATCAGTTAACAAAAAATCTTAAGAAACAAATTTTCTGTTTAACTAATTAGAAACTGAGGAATTATTTAGAACTATATATAACGATTACATATTCTATTATTTTTCTAAGGCAAGCAGAAAATATGCATAGATTTATCAGTTATACTTACTTAATTGTCTACGTTCCTTTTCTTTTTTAGCGGCTTTCCTCAGCCATGAATAATGAATAAAGGCATATGCTATACCAGATCCTCCGGCTATCATTCCCATAAGTTTAAAGGCCTGTCTTATGCCAAATTTAGAAATAACGTATCCGCCAACAAAACTACCACTTCCTCTCCCTGAGTTTAAAGAAAATCTTATTTTTTGTAGATTTAAAATGAAAATTTTTCTTACCTACGCTAAAATGTGTCATTCCAAGGACTCCTATCAAAGTTGCTAGTAGATGAGATGGGGCCAGTAAGGCTCCATATGTAGCAGCCGCAACCCACATCAAATGAACCGAAAGAGATTCCAGTGATTCGAATGGAAAACACCACCAGGCACTCCTAAAAAATGCTTTTTAAGTGACATATATAGAAAACAATACTGTAATAAATATTTCGCATTTTTCGTTTGCTTACAAATACACATAATTTATATAATTCCACATAAGGTTTAGGCAGTTTAGTTTAGACATTTTCTCAGCAGCCTTCACTTTAAATGCCCCAGTGTCTAAGAATTGCTACATGGAACGCGAATAAATCTGTAAGTGTAGCAAATAAAAATTATAATTCTATATCCACAGGTGCACCTACGTACTGGCGCAATGATCTTAGTAAAAGCCCCGATCTTGTAGACTTCTTTATAATCAATGGTATTTCTGGAAATTACATTATCTACCAGAAATAACATCGTTTTCCAAAAATTACAGTATCACTGAATCTACTTCAGGCAGGCAAAAAACTCGTTTAATAGCCACATCAGCGGCAGCAAACACTTATGGACTCTTTCTGAATCTATTGGGAATAATTTCTGCAAGAGCACGTTCCCACCTCTTGTCTCAGGGGATGAAATTGTTTCTACGCCCTGAGCAAGGCTGAACTTTTTGCCTCGTTCTTCGCCGGCAATTCTACTCTCAACCCACCCCCAAATGTTCAATCACCAACAGTCCCCAATGTCGCGCATAAAATGACGAATATCATTTTCAAAACCAAAAAGGTACGAAAGATGCCCTCTTCTCTTAATACCAGGAAAGCCTCTGGCCTTGACGAGATGCGCACCAGAACTTGCTCCTGTCCTGACTCGTCTGTTTCAGACATCTTACAATAGAGGCATATTCCCTAGTAACTGGAAAACTGCTCGAGTACAACCCGTCCCCAAGAAAGGATCCCAAGCGCTTCCTAACAACTACAGGCCTATTTCTCTCCTTTCAGTCGTCTCTAAAGTAATGGAAAATTATATAAACACCTAATTACTAAAATTTCTTGAAAAATACAGTCTAGTCCACGACAGGCAGTATGGATTCCGTCAGCGCAGATCAACTGCCGACCTCCTTTCCTTTGTCACCCATTCGTGGAACAAGTCTATGGAACTACACGGTAAATCCCAGATTGTCGCTCTAGACATATCCAAAGCATTCGACCAGGTCTGGCACGCAGCGTTGCTTAATAAACCACCGGCCTATGGCCTACCACCAAAACTCTGTACGTGAACAGCAAATTTCCTCTCCAACCGGAGAATTTCTGTTGTCGTGGATGGCCATTCTTCTAAACTGTATCCAATTAATGCAGGAGTTCCTCAAGGTTCAGGTTTAGCCCCTACTTTATTTCTCCTCCACATTAATGACCTCCTCTCTAGCACATCCAACCCAGTTCACAATTACGCGGACGACAGCACCCTCCACTCAAATATACAATAATCTAAGCCTGTCTCTTTAGCCCAATTAGATGAGGATCGCAGACTCATGGATGGTTCTATCTCCGTGGATCTCCAAAAAAGATTATACTCGGGAAGTGGAAATCTTGTACAATTCAACCCCACCAAATCACAGTCTTGCTTTCTTTCTCATAAGAGATACACCAGTCCTAGACCCATCACAATAAACAACCAAGTTATTCAAAGTAATGAGTCCTTTTCACTTGTTGGCATTTCTGTGGATCGAAATCTCAATTGGCAAGTCACATCAATTGCAGAAGCGGCTGCTAAGAAATTAGGTTTCCTCTTCCAGGCTTGCAAATACTTTTTACCAGCTAATCTCTATACCTTATATACTTCACAAATAAGACCAAACCTCGAATACTGCTCGCACATCTGTGGTGCTGCTGCCGCTTCTACACTCGCTATCCTGGACTCCATTCAGAAGAGAGCTAGCTATACGTCTCAACGGTGACACTACCCTCACCCAAATGTTGCCATCCCTCGCCCACCGACGTGCCGTTGGTGACCTCTCTCTCTCTCTCTCTCTCTCTTTTATAGATATCTGCACGGGCACTGCTCAGAGGCGCTTTCTTCCATAGTTCCTCCACCTGCTGCCTCCGACAGATCTACCAGGGGAACAGAGCGAATGCACCCTTTTACTGTCCAGGTCATCAGACATAGAACATCTTGTTATGCCCGCTCTTTTGTCCCGAGGACTTCCAAGTTGTGGAATTCCTTGCAGGCACATGTTTTTCTTTCTCCCCCGAACCTCCAAACCTTCAAGTCCAGAATTAACAAGTTGCCTCTTTCCTCCTTGTCGACACCCACGGTACGATAGTATTTAGGCTGTAAGCCCTTGTGGTGTGTTGTTGAAATAAAAAAAGTGTCGCTCTAATAGACAATGGTGTCGTTTATTTAACAAATACTATCCCAGAAGCAGTATAGTTTATTACCTCATTAAAAATACAAGACAGCCCAGAATATAAGCTTGCTTACCTCTTCAAATTTGACAGCTAATATAGGAGAGGAGACAGGCTCGTGGTAGATGGCAAAGGTCATGCAATTCAGCAAACAAAACCGAATACAATCTGTTTTAAAGAAAATCGCAGACCTGAAGGTCCGATGAATTTACCAAATGGACTTACCTATAGACCCTTTTGTGTATTGGGGTATGGTGGCATATGTTAATGCTGGGCATCGCACATTGTACCACCATAGGCGACAGCAGCTTGTGTTGTATCTAGCTATAATCTTTTATTTCCTTTCTTTTACAGACAGGCGCTTTGCCTAAATCAATGCTTAATAAAATAAAATCCTAGTTATAGGCTCCAAAGATATGTAACAAGCAATTGATGATGTTAATTTAAAACAAATAGGATAGCTTACGGTGTCTAAAACTTTAAATGTCCCAAAAAATACTTTACGTAAGCGAGTAGCAGACAAAAATAAGGCACTGAACGGATATGGTGCCGGATTTTTGGAAGAAACTTTACCTGTGTTTTGATTAGAAATTGAATTAATTAAATTTTAAATTGTTGGACATGTTAAAATGTAAAAAAAAATTCGGGACGCAGGAAGTGCGTTATAGTAGCAAATTTTCATAAGAATTCATTGTACACTATTCTTATACGGCATATTAGTAAAGTTAATACTTTAAACTTACACAGACCTTGCAGATCGATTTTAAATGTCTTAGAAAGCGCACATTTGAAGAATTCTTTCCAAAGTGTTACCATCGATATCTCTCTATTATCAAAATAATCTTGCGTTCTGACTCCTTTTGAGAAAAATGCCCAAAACTTAAATTTTTATGAAGCTAAAGAATTAAATTATGCTATATCTGTAGATAGTGTAACTCTCTTTAAAATAAACTTGTATTACAAATTTCATTATAGTTATACAAAAGATTTCCAGAAGGATGTTTAATTCATATTTAGGAAAGTAAAGTATCTGCCAAATTATAAACGTAGCAGTTATTTTTCCTTATTAATCGCCAGTATGATTTCGTTTTAGTCAACCTAATCAAATCGGTTTTTTCAATCTTGACAATAAGAAAATGCTTGCTGAAAATTATAATTTCAGACTCAAAGATGACAAAGTTATTAAGGCGTTTTAAACAAAAATGAGATTTTGTTCAAAGCGTATGAAATCTGTCCACTATTTTTTCTCTAAATGTTAAAATAAAACAAAACAAAAAACATACATTCATCGAGCTGGATTCGATCATGCAACCTTCTGCGTAGAACACCAGCAATCAAATCAAAATCAAACAAATCTTGATTTGATTGCTGGTCTTCTACGCAGAAGGCTGCATGATGAGACCAGTATGCTACCACTCAGCTATCTAATAATACGTCAACTAACGTTTTGTTTACATGATACTTGACACAGGCTTTATGCCCGGGGTAGTATATTAAAAGTATACGTAACAATTAATTACATAATTAGTAGAATTGCCATTGAAACACATTAAAGGCCTGTTTCGGTCTTATATGACGTCTTGTGTTTAAGTTTAAAGATAAAAGAAATTACTCTAGAATCATTTTTATAGACTTGACTTGATTTTGTTTACATTTCTACTATATTACGCGACACTTTCAGTACAAAACCGCAGCATAATATATCTATGCTGTGCTAAAACTGTATCTGAGGCCGTTCATCAAGCTACATATATCCTGTATTTTAAAAATTGATTGAATCTCCCAGTTTAATTAATAACAAATGGTAAATTTTTAATTTCATGTCGTCTGTCATTTTCCATAATTGTGGGCGAGACTTCACGATTGTTGGTTCGGGTAGTATATTTTATGCTGGTATTTATTTAGTTTGGTTACCGTTGATGTATGTTGTATACATGTTGTATGAATCAATCTTCGCGTGGCAGTTAACTACTCTATCTGTAAGGCATTGGACTTTAACCACTAAGTAGTTTTAACGCATGTCTTTGGGGTTTTATTTTTAATTTGGAAAAAACTCTAAATATTGTGTACCAAATTACTTAAAATTCACAACATTTCTAGCTTCAGTTAAAATCTCATTTCAGTTACTATGATACTTACAAAAATATAGCGTTTTCAAAAATAGTTTGTATATTTTTGGGGAAAAAATGTCCGTTATAGGTGATATACGAACTCGTCCGCGGTCTTGATACAATGAAGATATGCGCCAAGTTTCGTTCAAATCAGTTGAGTATTTTTTGAGTTATCGCTCGGATACCTACATACATACATACATACATACATACATATACATATATACATATATATATATATATATATATATATATATATATATATATATATATATATATATATATATATATATATATATATAGCCAATTTTCCTTAAGAAAAAGTCGCTAATAGAGAGGTCACGATGAAAAGCTTTTGAATTTTGTTTTTAAATGTCTTCAGATGAGCACGAATTTGGGTCCCTAGAACCCCAAACCTAGGTTCGTTAATATATATATATATATATATATATATATATATATATATATATATATATATATATATATATATATATATATATATTAACGAACCTTGGTTTAGGGTTCTAGGGACCCAAATTCGCGCTCATCTGAAGACATTTAAAAAAAATTCAAAAGCTTTTTATCGTGACCTCTCTATTAGCGACTTTTTCTTAAGGAAAATTCGCTAAAAGTGCTGATTTGTGAAAATTAGCTTACCAACTTGTCGAGAAACGAAACTTAAACCATAACTTCAACCAAGAAATTAAAATGGCGTGCTGGAATTCGCGGCAAGGCTTCTTGTAAAGAAATACATCGATAAGTATCAAAACGCCGAAAGCAACTACACTAGTCAGAGCGCAGGGATTTGAGAAAACACAACCTTGAAAAAATAATGAACGAAATCAAGTTCACTCCAGCTCATATATATATATATATATATATATATATATATATATATATATATATATATATATATATATATATATATATATATATATATATATATATATATATATATATATATATATATATATAGAACATGTAGATCGGTGTTATCTGCAGTGCAATTCAGAACTTAAAAAACCTCGACAAGAAAGGAAAAATTAGGTGGGAACGTTACCCGCCGCTGAGAGAGGACACCACTACACCATAGTTGGTTGTATGAAAGCAGTGGGAAATTGCATTCCTCCCGCGTACATTTTTCCTGGGAAGAATATCAATCACGAATTAATAGACAAAGCACCCACTGGTCCAGTAGGTTTTACAGGAAAGGGAGTTATATATGAATGGCGATTAATTTTTTACTTTGGTTAAAACATTTTTCAAAGTGTGGTAACCCAGGGCAACGAAATAAAGTACTCTTGTTTTTAGATGGTGATGGCAGTCATAAACACTTGCCAGTGTTAAAGGATTAAAAAAATACTTTATTATATTTTGCTTCCCTCCACATTGCACCCATAAGATGCACGCCCTAGATGTGGCCGTGTTTGGACCACTTAAGACTTATTATAATCAAGCACTGCAAAGTCGCGGCCTTATTTAACGAAGCCTAATCTAAGGCCGCTAGTGTATGTAATGTCCATAGTGGGTTATCTAAAAGGGGAATATGCCATTTCAATCGTGAGATTTTTTCTCATAGTGGCTATTTGTTGCCGCTGAAACAACAGCGGTTCCGGTTAATGCTGAATCATTGGCGGCTCCCCATATCAACTTTAAGCTATCGCGACACACATCCATGATTTCATTTGATACGGAAAACTAGGAGACTGTCTCGGATAATTTTTAAAATATTCATCTGTGCAAGGAAGTGGTGGCAGCGGGTTTAAAATAAATTAATCCAACATTAAAAGTAGTCACATCTTTCTCAAAAAAAAAAGAAAGCAAATAAATATCTCAATGTTGTTATGAATTCATCACCAGAAATTGCATTGATGAAAACAAAGAAAAGGAACGAAATAATTTTGCGAGGTCAAGTCAAAAAAGTCTGGACGCAGCAAGTGCGTTATGGTAGTGAATTTTCATAAACATGTTTTTTAATAGCAAATCTGTTTTTTTAAAGCAGGCATCAAATTTGGTTACCAGTATAACCTATTTAGTAAAAACAATGTGCCATGTTTCATCAAACTAACCTTATTGTTTGAAAATGTACAAACATTTCCAAAAGTAAACTTAAGTGTTCCCGAAAAAACTGATTTCTTGCTCAACCTTATAGGTTACTAGCAAATTAAGCTATTCAAATTTAAAGCATTTAATGAAAATTCGCTATCATAACGCACTTGCTGCGTCCCGAATTCTTGTCTTTTAACTGACAGACCTAAATTTTGGTACATGGTGAACTTTTTATAATACCAACACGCGGACCAAATTTGGTTGCCATTACTTCTTACTTGTTATTTCCGGAGATATAAAAATGTTTTTAATAGCAAATATGTGTGTTTTTTTAAAGAAAGCAGGCATCAAATTTGGTTACCAGTATAACTTTAATAGTAAAAACAATGTGCCATGTTTCATCAAAATAACTTTATTATTTGAAAATGTACAAAAATTTCCGAACGTAAACTTAAACTGGTTTCTTGGTCAACCTTATAGGTTAATAGCAAATTGAGCTATTCAAATATGAAGCGTTTGATCAAAATTCGCTACCATAACGCACTTGCTACGTCCAGAATTTCTTTTCTTACAAGTATGCATTATATTTTGATGGAAAATGCAAAAATGCAATAACATAAGGCGTGTTTGATTAAAAAAAAAAGAAAATTTGTATCACCAACGACTTATGGGCCACCCTGTGATTGTAGAAATAATTTTTTAAGATGTAGCTCAAGACACCCTATAATTAATATATACAATTTTTTTTCATATCTTGTATAATAACGGATATATTGAGCTTTATTGATTTTTTTACGAAAATTCTACAAAAATTATATACCATTAAACGATAAACTCTATAGCTAAGACTACTGCCAAGCACCAGAGAAAGGGTCTATTTGAAATGAATTTTCTGGAAATATTTTAGTAAAATGAAGGACAATGACGGTTGAAACTAAGACTTCAGGGTTTGTAAAACATTCTTCTTGAGACATTTTATTTCTATAGCCCGTATTAGATTCAAGTTATTTGCCTAAATGTTGCCAGTTTTGACGTTTTATATCGCAACTTTGACGTTTTGAGGAATACCCCAATTTATTTTTCTTTAAATGCCTATAACTTTTTTGTCTTTCAACCTACAGAGCTAGATAACTTACCTATAAGGATATAAACCCGCGTGCCAAATTTGGTTGCCCTTACTTTGTTAATTCCGGAGATATAAATTTTTTTCGAAAGAAAACACAAAATTTTCCGGGAAAACCTGGACCGATTTTCCGGGAAAACCTGAACCGATTTTCCTGGCTAACGAACTTATCCAAGCCATTTGCAAAAGGAGGGTAGTCACCGAATTTGATCAAAATGGGCCCATTATTTTTTAAGTTATCGGTGTGATATATATATATATATATATATATATATATATATATATATATATATATATATATATATATATATATATATATATATATATATATATATATATATATATATATATATATATATATATATATATATATATATATATATATATATATATATATATATATATATATATATATATATATATATATATATATATATATATATATATATATTAACATATAAAAATTGAAACTGACCCCGGATATGTGTTCTGGGGGGCCTAATTAGCGCTCATTTGAAGAAATTTTTTTAAAATTCAAAAGTCGGGATCTCCTCAATAGTGAATTTTTTTAAAGAAAATTCACTAATAATGCCTGATTTACAACAGATAGTGATAGAAGTTATGAAGATTTAGCTCTAGGTAGTTTGTTAGAATACTCTCAGGGTGAGGATCCGGCCTGCATTAATTCTGAATAAGGTGCCAAAGTTTCAAGCTATGGTGCTACACTTAAAGTGCTCCTGTGAACAAAATAAAGAACTTCATATGTGAGCTTTGCTCTAAGATTTTAAACATAGTTGGTGATATTGAGGTAATCACACTTTCACAATTGTTCAGAAATAAATTTGTGAACAAATATTATGCTTTTATATGTCATAGTCCTCGGTGGTTCAGTGGTAAGAACGTGTGCCTCTGAACCGAAGGGTACTGGGTTCGATCCCAGGGTGCACCTTTCACTTTTTCAGTACATACTGTACAATTAATATCAACCGAGGCTGTGGAATTATATTTGAGCAAATTGAATGCCTGCACGTTCCGCCCTTCGGAGGGGGTGTAGAACCGTCGGTCCCGTGTCCATGCGATGTTGGGCACGTTAAAGATCCCTACCCTCCTTACAGAAAGGCTGGGCTTCGGCAAAATTTCCAGGATACTGAGGTGAAACTGCTCCCTGGCGTCGGTGATTGGCTATAGTCGCGGAAATAGGCCGACGTTAAAGAAATATAAACACACACACACACATATGTCATAGTAAAACTGTGCACATCATGTAAGATCATCCTCCTGAGTGCCAAAGGCTTTTGGTAAGTAAGAGTAACGACATATAATGACGTGTAAAACCGTTGTCCATCCAAGTGGATAGCATGTCATAATTCTGTTCAACTGTTGTCGATTTAAATAGATAGCGGATGATACTTCTGTAATTTCTTTTTTAACTCCAATTTTGCACAAAGCCTGTTCTCAGCATTTTAACTTTGCTTTCAACAGTTTTTGACAGCAGGAAACATATGCAATTCGGTAAAGAGGACGATGAAATATCCAACTGCATATTATTCTAATATAGGTATAGTTGATTAGTCAGATAAATTCAAGTAATGTTAAATATATTTTGATGACGACGTTTTTCAACCTATCGCTGACTGCACAAATGTAAAATATTTTCAAGAAAAATGTCACCCCACGAATTTAATAATGAAAGAATCAAAATATATTCTTACGATCGATCCTAATGTCTTGTTTGAAATAATTTCAGGTAAAAACATAGGTACTGGGCCAAAACCATGAAAGTTAATTTCATTGCTCTAGCTATGACAAGGGATCACTTTTTTGGATTAGAAATAATCATCTTAAGATTGTTAATCCATGCTCAGGGACAGGGCGGTGTTCGTCTCACTCGCGGGAGGGACTCTGCTGGCGGGGTGTCTGCAGGGGAGCGCTTTGCCTCTCCTACTCTAGTGCCTAGTCGTGGACGGCCTGCTAGGGAGGCTCTCCGGACAGAGGTACACAGGGCTATGCGGACGACCTTGTCATCATAGTCCGAGAAAAGGTTACACAGTCAGTGTGGGAGCGCATGCAGACAGCACTGAAAGTGGTGGAAAGGTAGACGGTTGGCCAAGGGCTCGGGGTGAGCCCCGAGAAAGCAACCGTTATACCGTTTACGAGGAGGAGGAAGTCGGAGAGCCACATAACTCTCACTCTAACGGTAGGAACATTCCAATGGCCAGGGAGGTAAAATATCTTGGGGTCGTATTGGACTCTAAACCAACCTGGAATAGTCACGTTGAAAAAATTCTGCGTAGGGCAGTTATGACCCTAGCCGTCACTAGGCGGCTATATGGAAAAACGTGGGGACTAAGACCTAGTATGGCTCACTGTATGTACACAAGGGTTGTCAGATCATCGTTAACATACGCGGCACTGCTCTGGTGGCCTAAGGTGACACAATTCAGTGCCAAACAAAAACTAGGCAAGATCCAAAGGATGGCTTGCCTCGGCATCACAGGGCCATGACTTCAACGCCAACAGCCACCATGGAGGTGTTGTCGGATCCCCCCCCCCTACTTAGTTATCATGGGGGAGCCCAGGCTAGGACTATACAGACTAGCCTGCAATGATAGACTGCAGATCAACCCAGGCTGCAGGGCCACTGCAAAATTCAGAAGATCGTGAAGGAGCCCATGCTTGAAATGAAGTCAGACTAGGCGAGCCCGCGAATCTGCAGGGAAAACAAGTTTACAATGGAAATCCCCTACCGCAAGGCATGGCGAATGGAGACGCCGGGCCTACCACGGAACGCGCTTGTCTAGTTTACGGACGGATCCGGCGGGGAGTGTGGGACGGGGGCAGGCGTTTATTCGGAAGGACCGATGGTAAGTCACAGTGTTTCCCTCGGAGCTCATGCAACGGTCTTTTGAGCCGAAATGTACGCCATCTTGCACTGCGTGCGAGAGAACATGAGGAGGCGCTACACCAACAATCGGATCCTTATAGCCACAGACAGCCAAGCAGCTCTTGAGGCCCTAAGTAGCCCACGGGTAAATTGCAGGCTGGTAAGTGAATGCCGAGACATGACGAACGACCTGGCTGGGCAGAATGAGCTCACCCTCATCTGGGTGCCGGGTCACTCGGGGGTCAAAAGCAATGAAGAAGCGGACAGTCTCGCGAAGAGAGTGTCAGCAGAACTATTAATGGGACCAGGGGATCCATTCAATCCTGTGCCAGAAACGAACATAAGGTGTACTGGGCAGACTGTCCAAGGCTCAGACATGGGAAGTCAGTAATTAAGGGTCCCAGTTCAAAGAGAGCTGTGGAGCTGCTAAATCTTAGCAGATGACAGCTCAGGAACATAACAGAACTCTTGACGGGACACATGGCTGTCAAGAAACACCTGCATAAAATGGGGTGGTTCGAGGGGGACCTGGGATGCAGACTCTATGGCGAGGGGGACGAATCAGTCTAGCACATCTTGTGCGAGTGTAACGCCCTGGACCTCAAAAGACAACTCATCTACGGACAGCCTAGACCGGAGACAGATCAATATTAAACTTTACCCTACCAGACTAGTTCAAGGCACAGTGATTTTGGAATGGGTGGAGTAGAAAAGACAAAACCCTAAGGGACAAAAAAGGTTGTTAATGAAATGTACCTCTCAAGACAAAAAAGTCTGACTGCCTCTTCAAATTTCGGCCACTGGTCGAACGAATCCGTCAGGGTTGCTTATCATGACCTAGCTGCAAAGAACTATCACTAGATGAGCATAATAATTTTTTGAAACATGCATTTTTATCTCTAAG
Organism: Tillus elongatus; assembly: GCA_964006375.1. NCBI lineage: Eukaryota > Metazoa > Arthropoda > Insecta > Coleoptera > Cleridae > Tillus > Tillus elongatus. The sequence goes on along the minus strand of OZ023269.1, from coordinate 15,171,954 downwards.
ATTCACTAGACGTTATATTGTCCATCTGGATGGAAAACCTTTTCTTTTGTACCTATTTATGCGAGTGAGGATTGGAACCTGTGATGAGCACTGATAAGTACACTTGGAGATCCCAATTCATCACAATACAGTTTTTATAACTGGCGAGAGATTCGCTAACAAAGTTACAGTCATCAGAGAGATGAATAAACTTTTCAGTTTATTCATTCTTCTAATGACGCTAACATTGTTAGCGATCCTCCCTTGCTTCTGTTTTACCGTATCTGGAATCTTAGAATTGCTTTCCATATTGATGATTAGCCGATCATGTTATTTTTTCATTAATAAATTATCTATATATATATATATATATATATATATATATATATATATATATATATATATATATATATATATATATATATATATATATATATATATTTGTGTACGTGTGTCTTTACTTTTAAAATGTGTACTTATTATGTTAATGTTCGGTTCTATTGCTAAGTACGTAAGTACAATTTGGAAGTAAAACAAGAAATGCCTCAGGCACAAACAGAGAAGACCATAAATAATTATAATGAACAAAGAAAGAGAGCTAAACATACGTGTAGAACCCATAAACGCAAATTTATGGAATATGCAGTAAAAGACAGTAAGAAAAAATAAAATACGTAACTTCAACAAAGATGTGAAAGCTCTGAAAAGAGGCCACCAAACTGAAGCAGTGTTTTGTAAAGATAAAGAGGGCAATTTACTAGGAAACAAAACAGGCATATGCAGACGATGGAAAAATATTTCAAAAAATTTATAAACATTGAAGATGAGGAGAAACTGAAAGAATGTCACCAAGGGTTACCTGAAGAGAAGAGCCAAAGAAGCAAGAAATAGATGACATTTTACAAACACGTGAATTTTTTTTATGCAGAAACTGCCTCGTTTACCATAATGTACGAACTGACAAATGAAATCTAAAAAACAAAAGAAATGTCACAAAAATGGAACAAGTCCATTTGGTAACTTTATTTAAGATATGAAAGGTAACCAAAAGTGACAATTACAAAGGGATTGTTTAAAGAATTAATAAAAACGAGTGAAAGAGTAATATAGAGCGTTTGCTAGAGAAATATCAACCTGGGTTTCAAAGAAATAGGTTCACAGTTGACCAGATGTATCCACTGAAACAACATTTGACAGGTTGTTACGAGTATGAGCTTCCATCACACACGGTGTTTATCGATTTTAAGGCTGCCTACAACTCAGTGAAAAGAAACAAACTTGCTGATATACCCACAGAGTTTAAAGTACCCAAAAATATAGTAAAGCTAGTAATCATGACACTGCGTAACAACACATGCGCAGTAAAGAGGTGTAAGACAAGGTAATCCTCTATCACATATTATTTAATGTAGGTCTGGAGAAAGTTATAAGAGACATTGTCATAAATAGAAAGAAAAAAGGCTGGACGTATCAAGTGCGTTATGGTAGTGAATTTTCCTTAAAATATTTCAAAACCCTAAAAAATAAAAATTTTGAAAAAAATTGTACCTTCCAAAATAATGAAGTTGTTTTGATGCAATTTTGTACACACTTGTTGCTTTAACCAAGCTTAGTTAAACGATAAAATTTAGTTTTCTAGGTTATTAAAAAATTAAGTTATTAAAATTTAAAGAAACTGTTTTTGAAAATGCGCTACCATAGCGTATGTTCTGCGTCGCAGGCTTTACTACTGTTATATATGGTTTGTCCGTTTATCGTTTTATTGATTAAAAAGGGGCATTTTTTAAATTTTATTCTGCTAGATAAAAAATAGAACAATGGTCTATTTCAAATGAATTTTCGGCAAACTTTTAATGAAATCAAGAACAATAATTGTTGAAACGGAAGTTTAAGACCTCATCAAAGACACTTATTGCATTATATATTCTCCATAACTCGCTATTAATAGCTTTTGTTTACCACACACAATATTTTTTTCTTATCCCTCTTTGATCTCCAGAGCGACCGATTTCCTTTAAATGCATATAACTTTTATTTTATTTTAACCTAGACATCCAAAATTTAGCATGTAATTTACGCTTTATTAGAACATTGTGTAATTTTAACTTGGTTACAATAACTTTGTTATTTCAGAACATAAAAAAAATGTACGAAAGAAGAGAACCTAGCCTGATTTTCCCAGCTAACGAAATTTCACGCGATTTACTAAAGGAACTTATTAAAATGGGTTCATTATTTTTTGAGTTGTAATGATGAAGCTGATTCCGGATATGGCGTTTCTGGGTCCTAGTTCGCGCCCATTTGAAGACATTTTTCAAAATTCGAAAGTCGCGTTGTATTTTTTTTTCACATAAATTCGCCTAAAATACACAATATATCCAATCAGATGCTCTAATGTGTTACATAAAAAATTGAAAGGTACTTACTCGATTATGGAATATCCAAGAAGTCTTCCTGCATGTGCAAAAAATGCAATCACAATCACGTTGACATGTCCAATTCTTTTCGTAATTTCTTCTGCTCCGTAGAGGAACGGCAAGCTGCTTATTGTACCAACAGTGACTGTTATTCCAAGAAGATAATTGGATGCTCCCAGGTCTCTCAAGTAGAAAAACAGATAACTTTCTATAAAACCCCACATATTTCCAAGAATGAACAAAAAGAATATAAACACTAAGATCTGGCGCACTTTGAATATTTTAATTAAGTCTTTAAAAATGTTGTCAGCAGGTAATTTACTGCCTAAAGGCAACAAAAAAACGGTCACTGCAGAAATCATCATAAGGGCGTCGTATGTGTAAAACGCTGCGGAATAATCAGTATAACCCAATCTTAGCGAATTAAAATCTATAAAAGCTCCAGTAATTGGCGAAAATAACGCCATTCCCAAACTTGAAAATAGCTTCTCTTTTCCAAAATCACCTCCATATTTTTCCACCATTGATAACGCTATTGGATCCATAATAGTTACACCTGCTGTCATCATAATATTTGCAAAAAATCTTATGATGAAATATATCCAAAACACTGTGTCACTGCTTTCCTTGTAGTCTGGAGGACACTTTTTTGGCCCGCCTTTTCTAAAGTTACACTTTTGTAATATACAATCTGTTGAAAAGTCTATAAGCAAGTCAGAAGATTTACGTTCGGTTGATTGCACTATCCCCCCACACCTTAAATCACTTTCATCCAGCTCAGTTACGTTCACACCGAATCTTTTAAGTAATCTTTCATTAAATCTTTTTCTGAAATCCATCACACTGTCATCCTCTGCAGATTCTAAATCCATACCAAACAATTCTATTGGATCTCCTAAGTTAGGATGCATATCTAAGGTGAACTCCGTCAAAGATGTATTCCTAGAAAATAATTAATAAATAAACAAAAGACACACACACACAAATATATATATATATATATATATATATATATATATATATATATATATATATATATATATATATATAGTCTGTCAAAAATCAATAAGTAGGCCAAAATATATACCAAGATATCTAGCCCAACATGAGGTTTTAAAAACTTGGATGTATTTCATATTATTGAAAACCAACTTAAAATAAAGATTAAATAATTATTTTCAATTGCTGCCAAAGCTAAAACATTCTGGCTCTGCTAAAAATTTAACAACTCTCCATGTCTGGACTGTTATCAGGAAAGATCACAATTATAATATATTGGCTAGTAATGTAAATAGAAATGAAAGCATTCAAAAAGCACAAATATGAAATGGAAATCATTTGGCATTTTAAAATTTTAAGTCATATTGTTTAGGGAGCAGGTTTTTAATAAATGTCAAAATGTACAACACTGGTATTTACTAAGACACATACTGTTCGTGTGTTAAAGAAGAAAATGAATATTGTTACTCACTGGGTTTTTGTTGAATTTTTTTTCTTTAAATGGAAGACAAGATCATCTTCATTTCCAACATCGATAGCAGTATTGCTTGTATCATTCTTCATGAATTTATTTTTGCGATTTTTTCTAAGCAAACAATGATCAACACACATGTCTAAAACAACATCCAATTCTTCATCTTCGGGACATTCTCTGCTGGGGCAAGGACTCCACCAAATTTCAACATAACCTTTCCTTGGGTGGGTCAGTACAAAACCAGGTGGTACAGTCCCAGGTCTTTCTTGGTGTGGTATTAGCAACAAAGAATGATGCAAAACGGCAGTCATAATGAAAGAAACTATAACAACAAGCTTATATTTTCCAAATTTGTCTACTAAAAATCCTGTTACTGGTGGTGCCAAAAATGTGGTGAACGGCAGGGCCAAATAAATCATCCCTATTTCTTCAATTGTAAGACCAATACTTTGCATGTGTATGGTCAGGTATGGGGTTAATGATGAATTTGCTGAAAAAACGGTAATATCGTTACGTAATAAGGAAATATAAATACGCAAATAACTCTTACCCCCATATAAGAAGAACAAAGTTAACTTTAGCATGACCAACTTTCTGTTAATTTTAAATTTGCTCTTATTGGAGTCCGTTTCCATAGTTTCGTCCATTGATCCGGTTTCGTCACACATTTTTCAGTTACTTTATTCACTGCACTAGTGTTTTCACTTAACTGTTACAATAATGAACTTGAAATGGTGACGATATTCTGATTTAAATTCACTATTTGCTCAGAATACATGATAAAGCCATTCATTTTAAATATTATTTACATATGTCAGTATAAAATCTCGTGTCTGTTTGTTTCCGAGTATCACACTTAGATTTAGCTTTCATTGTGTCTATCTATCATTGTTTATACTTTACATACGTGTACTCCAACAATTAATTTATCTTACATTTTTCTAAGGAAATATAAGATAAGGGACGATTCGAAAAAGTGATTTTGTTCGTTTGTACTTCTTATATATATATATATATATATATATATATATATATATATATATATATATATATATATATATATATATATATATATATATACTGACTTTTCAAGAAATCCGAACACCAGTAAGAGTGGACCAATTGCAATGAAATTGTCTATTCTACTCTGTTTTCTCTCTGATAAGAAATTATAACAATATGGACAAAAATGTAACGGGTGTACACTTTCTAAATTTTGTTGGCATGCGGGAAGCCTGTTTTTCAATCAGACAAATTTCCGACCGCATGGGGCGCAATGTGTCAACAGTGTTATAGTGTTGGTCTAGGTGGTCTGAAGAAAGAATTAATAACCTTCGTCACGGATCCGGACCACCTCAAGCAACTTCAGCACGGGAAGATCGTCATTTGAGGATTGTGGCTTTACAGGACAGAGTTTCCACAATACCATCGGTTGAAAATGCTTGGTTGGGAGTTTTACAAAAAAGAGTCTCTGTGGTAACAATATAAGCAGAATACGCGCTTTTGGGCTTGGTTCGTATAGACCATTTTTATGTCTCCCACTGACACGTCGAAATCCTGCTGCTCGGCGTGATTGGTCTAACGGCAGATCAAATTGGGCTTGTGTATGGACTGGAGTTGTGTTCCCTAACGGGTAGGTACCGATTCTGTCTTTGGGTCCACGATGATTGCAGAAGAGTAAGACGATTACGTGAAGTACGCACAAATTTAGAATTTTCTGTGGAACGGCATACGGCCTTTACAGGGTGGTGATGGTATGCGGTACGATAGCACTTCACCTCCAGTTTTTATTGACAGAAATTTGAATAAAAATGATTACCTAGGAAACGTACTATAGCTTGTTGCACTGTTCATACGAGGGTTAATTCAATTCCTTTTACAACACGACGACGCACGTCCTCATACAGCACAGGTGCTTACACGAAAATAACGTAACCCTGCTTCCATGGCCTTCTGGATCCACAGATTTGTCACCGATCGAACATATGTGGAATATGAATGACAAGCGACTGGGTAATTTACCCCAATAACAAAATAACCTAGTTGACCTTCATCATCGAAGAGGCATGAGATAAGATTCCTCAGCATACCATAAATAATTTACTCTGAAGCGTGCCTCGAAGTGTTAAAGAATGCCTAAGAAACCGCGGTGAACCTACTCATTATTAAATAACTTTGTTATTTTTCAATATTTTAGTTTGAAAATATTCTCATAATATATATATATATATATATATATATATATATATATATATATATATATATATATATATATATATCTCAATGCGCTCATTCGATGGAGATGATGTAGAAACTTTCTACGGCCGTTTTCGCCATGTGAAGAATAAGAACCGCGGTGGAGGAGCCAGCGTCCAGAATGGAATATTATGCCAATTTTCATTCTGTCGCTACCTATAGTATATTGGTGTGGGGTCAGTCTATAGTGATTCGGGACGTCCTGTTGAAACAAAAGCAAGCTATCCGGGTGCTGTGTAGGGTGTCTGAGGCGACTGGCTGTCGATATCTCTTCAGGGAGATGAGGATACTTAAAGTGCTCTCGGTGTTTATTATTAGCTGTTTAAAGTACTTATGTGAACACAAAGGTCGATTCACTACCAAGCCAGTTTCACACCTACGGGACAATAAACAACGGAGACTTTGCGATACAGTACCACAGGATAAATAGGAGTCAACTAGCTATGAACAGTGTATGTGTAAAACTGTATAATAAGCTACCGGGATGGATACGGATATTGCCAAATCGGTTGTTCATCGGGTCTGTAAATAACATACCCACACAGCACATGGACGTCCATTAGATAACCACGATGGATATCCAGGACATCCAATGGATATACATGGCTATCCAATTGATGAGTATCACGAGGGAACTGACTATGTGCCCAATAGTTTTAATTAACCCTAAGTGATCTACTTTCATAATCTGCTTCTAAGTAAGGACGAGGAATATCCACCAGTAAAATAAACAATTTTACATACACATAAACTTCCATTATATTACTAGAAAATTTTCGCTGATTTCAATACGAAGTAAAAAACATTTACCTGAATCAAGAAATTATTTGTTTTCTAGTTCACGTCCACAGGCCATGTTATTATCAACTAACGTGCTTATTACAGCTATAAATAATGGTATTTACGTAAATAAGTATAACATATATTTTCCTACTAAAAAGTGTAAGGTTATGTGCTCACCTGTAAATTATTTACTGACTGGAAATCACAACACAACTTATTAATAAAAACAGCACACACTTTATTTGGAGAAAGATCTCAATCGTCTAACTATAGTTGTAGGGTTTTGTTCATTTTTTATTTAGCAGTTGATGCAAAATGGCAAAATGCAATTTTAAATTTTCTAACCCAACTTTGGTCTAAACTACTTCAAACTAAACAAATGCGAACGGATTTTTGTCATTGTAGCCAACAATTCAAGCATCCAATGCCCCAAGGTAAGTTATTAAATGATCCCGCGTTTATTGTTTGGGAGAGCATTAATTAATAACAATATGAGAATAGACTCTTCTCACGAAATAACAGACAAAGAATTATACTCTCTGTACTGAAATAAAAACAATTTTATTGCAAGCTTTTAATTGCAATGGAAATTTATTGTTGGCTCTAGTTTTAACGTTTTTCAGCAACTCTTGTGCTAGAACGGGTTATTTTTCTTCCCTTATCTTTTACAGACGTAAATAACGGTGTCTATAATTTATCAATCTTGTTTCCTGCCGGTGTGAACATATTATCGGAACATCAGGTGGATGTCCAGTGGACATCTAATAGATGTCTTCTGTATATCCATGGGATATCCAATGGACATCCACTGGATGTCTGATGGATATATACATACCTGAATATAGTATATACATCCAGAAATTCGAATGCATTCTTGATTAGGTTTCAATGAATAAGAAATGCTCAATGTTCACATTATTTAAGTTTTGTTAACATTTTTCTGCTCTAACAATATCCATTCGATGTCCATATGATATCCATCATGGTCATGGACGTAAAACGGATATTGTGTATATTCAATGGATATCTATTGGATGTCCTGTGCTGTGTGGGTAATTTTAAGACATTATTTTTATAGCACGGACGAATACATAACTGTGACTCTCAGGCTTTGGAAGTATAGTTCCTCCTGTTGATTGTGCGTTGATCTGTGTGTTTCTTTTTTGCGGACATTGACGTTTTGAGTACGTTGACTATATATTGTGTGTGTGTGTGTTTTACCTGCCTACGTTTCCATGGATCTATTGACTGTTTTTGTTGTTTGTATTTCGTCTGTCTATATTAAGTTTTATTTGACACTAATGAATTTACATGAAATATACCTATCTATCTATATTTAATTGGTGATAAACAGCACGGCTTTTTACAAAGGGGATTGCTATTTTTTTAACAATAAAAGTCACAAAAATTAATATCCTTAAGCGAATTCTTAATGACAAAATGGTTAGAAACTGTTAAAAAGTTTTTGATGATTTAAAATTTTAATACGGTTGGGACAAAAATGTGTTTCATAAACCTTAGATCTATAAAAGAGTAGAAAAAAATATATATTGGGAACATCTACTTATTGGTTACAGTAGTTGATACTTTAAGATTTATATCCTTTTCGCTTTCTCTTCAAATGATTGAATTGCCCTACCGAAAATTGTCACGCAACTTTCGTGTTCTTTTATTGAGACTTTTGCAGTGCTCTCTTTGACGGAAAACTTTGTTGTTAAAGCTATTCTCATATCTAAAATTTGAAATACAAAAGTGATTGCATTTATTGTCTTTCTTCGTTAAAGGGTTATTCTACTTGATTAGTTTTTATGGGCGCCAACTATAGCATAGTATAATATGATAAGACTTACACAAATGTAAATAAGTTTTAAACAAATAAAACAGTTTATTTATAGTTACAAATATTACGTGTAGCTGTGTTATTTGAGCATTGCAGTAAAATACAATAAAATTTATACCTACTACTGTGACCACATGTTCATTGTTTACATTATTAAACCATTTTAGTGATCCACATGTGTAGGAATTTGAACAAAATCTAATCAGTGTTACTCCACCCACTTAATCATCAACTTGTAAAGCAAATCCCTCAAGAAAGTGGCAGTCTTTTCAATTCCGGAAAATGGTATACTTAGAGGCTGGTTTCATGGATACGACCAAAAACCACATACACTCTTAACAACACAAAATCTTTTTACCATACAGGGTGCGTAAATAAATAGTATTGAACCAAATGAGATTATGGAGAAACCGTTTGGCATTTAGATTTGACAATTGATGGGGTTAAATTTTATATAACTACCCATATTTTGATATGAGTTTTATTTGTTTTGTGCGATTAGTATTTGTCAGAGGCCGCAATCTTATATTTTTCTAAACGACAACCTACCTTTAATTTGATGTCATTTGGCAGGTAATTGATTTAGAACATTTTCTGAACAAAGGGCTTTAAATGAATACAACTTATACAAAACATAATTTAGAAGTAACAATTGTGGGTTATCTACGTGATTTTGAGAATTTTAGCAATTTTTAAAGACACTCTTTTCCCAATTCCAACTGATAGCAAGAACGTTTCATTACAAGTTTTACTGGATGTTAGTGATACACCACAAACCGTAATCAAACAACTGACAGCAGATCATGATAGGTGTGAAGGATAAATAAGAGAAGTCTGGACGCAGCAAGTGCGTTATGGAAGCGAATTTTTGTAAAAATGTTTTTGAGGCAAATATTTCTTGTTTTTAAAATAAGGACATTTGGTTGGAAGTATATCTTATATAGTACTAACAATGTACCAGGTTTCAATAAAATAGCTTTGTTGTTTCAAACAGTACAAAGATTTTCCAAAAATAAACTTAAAGAGTTCCAGTTAAAACTGGTCCGATTTTCCTGGCCAACGAACCTCTTTAAGCCATTTACGCACCTGCCAAGATATAATTATTGACAAACAGCTTTAGGACCAAAAGTGAATTTTTTTTAATGAAAATTTGCCAAAATGTCTTCTACAAACATTCACCTTTTTTTTACAGAAATTGTCTTCAGTAATGTTACACTAAATTATATTTTTCACAAAATTTCGACAACTTTTTTTAAATAACTTACGAAACATTTATTATTAATTACCAACATATCACAAAAATCTTATAAAAAATGATTTCTACGGAAACAATAAAAGCATTTCTGCGAAAACTTTTAAAATTCAGCCATTATTTGAGAGGGCCTGTATACGGTAGCCCGATTTTTTCAACGGGTAAAAGAGACAAAAAGCTCTCTGAATGCGTCATTTCCATGGGGCTCCGCTATCTATTGGTAAAAACGCCGTATCACAATTTGTGATATGTGCCAAAAACGTGAAAATGTTGCAAAACAATTGAAATAACTCAAAAACGATGAACGATATCACTTTTTTACCTTACAAACATGCATTATAATTCGATGGAAATACAAAAATGCAATAACATATGTTCTATTAAAAAAAGAAAGTGTGTATCACCAACGACATATGGGACATCTTGTGATTGTCAAAATAAGTTAATAAGATGCAGCTCAAAACACTCTATAACTAACGTATATAATTTTTCTCATATCTTGTATAATAACGATATATTGAGCTTTACCGTAGAAATGCGTCACCCTGTATATGTGCAAACAGAAACTGACCCCGTATATGGGTTTTAGGGGTTCTAGTTCGCGCTTATTTGAAGAAATCTTTTTAAAATTCACAAGTCTTTTCAATAACGAATTTTTTCTACAAAAATTTGCTAAAATATAGAGTATTAAACCATTATACCACTCTATAGCTGAAACTACTGGCAAATCATCAGAAAGAGGGTCCATTTGAAATAGATTTTCCGAAAACATTTTAGTAAAATGGAGGATAATGATGGTTGAAGCTGAAACTTAAGGCTTTGTAAAACACATTTCTTAGGACATTTTTTCTACATAATTCGTATTTGTTTCAGATTCGTTGTCTGAAAATTGCAAGTTTTGACGTTTCAAATCGCGACTTTAACGTTTTAAGAAGAACAATTGTAAAATTTTCAAAACATTTTTTCTGCTACTTCTTGACCTTCTTGCGTCAAGAAAACTTAACCGTTGTATGTAATATTCAATTGGGTTTGTTAATTACACAAAAGATTTTGTTTTTGTGCTTTCCTCTGATCACCAGTGGCACCCAATTTTTTTTCTTTAAATGCCTATAAGTTTTTTTCATTTTAACTTACAGATCTGAATCTTGACATGCGGGGTAAGTTTGATGGTAGAAACGTAGATGCCAAATTTGGTTGTCATATCTCTGTTACTTTCGGAGATACAAATTTTGTCTCCTCCTTTCGTTTTACGAAAAGTTCGCTAAAAATATTAAAGTAGTTGATCATCCCTACAAATCACATTTATTTCATCAACTCCTAGAAGACGATTTTGAACGCTGGTTGCAATTTGCAAAAATTATGACGGAAAGAACTGAATCTCATTAAAATTTTGTAAGAAACATCGTTTTTCAGACAAAGCCACTTTTATGTTAAAGGTTCTGTAAACAGGTATAATTGTAGATACTGGCACCGTGCTAGTCCTCATTTCAACTTGGAAATTCACAAGCAATTTCCAGAAAAACTTAATGTTTGGGGTGGGATATTGGACGGAAACGTCATCGGCCCGTTCTTTATACATAGTACATTAACATATGTGGGTTACTTAGAACTAATACAAAATCAAATTGTATCAAAAATAAAAGCGAATGCACCAAGATCTCTGATATCAACAACATAGTGATTAACCGTATTACGTTCAGCAAGTTCGCGTAATCTTAAATCACAGTTTCCCCAGGGCATTCCATTCCATTGGTCACACTTTTTATTACTTTAAATATTCTACTACACGTACGGCACAGTTGCAAATGCGCCTGGAAATTCGAAACATTGATATATATCCTCCAGCATCCACTTACGCTTAAAAACTATTGGCATGACACCGTGTTTTTTTGTTATTTTTTCTAAGGCTAGATGCATTCTCACAAGACACGTTGTGAAAATGCATCTAGCCTTACATACTTTGTCCCTATATTAGGGTAGAAATGGACCAGGGCTAACAATTTACTAAAATTGTTAGTTGGTTGTATACAGTCTCTATTTTTTTAACACTTTGTGTAATTTAGAGCTGGCGTGACAACATACTACTTGGTTCCGCAACTAGGTGGCGACACGTTTACCACTCAGTGTTGTTATTTTTTTTTATAGTTAAATACTTAGGGATCTTCTTAGATCAAAAACTGGACTGGAACACGCACTTGGAAAAAAACTCATTCGAAGGCTCCATTGGCAATGGGGGGTGGAGGGTTTAGAGTACCATAGACAATTCAATAGACCTCCACATTGCGGCAGCCCAAGGGCGGGACGCAATCACCTCGGCCTATAACTCCAACTGCCCCCCGACAATGAGGGCGTCGACCAGGACTGCCCCGTGGTGAAACGAGTACCTCAGGCAAAGAAGGTCGCAGGTTTGTAAGCTATTTAACGCGGCCAAAAGGTCTGGAGCATGGGAAGAATATAGATATGACCTAACATGCAATAACAAAATACTGAGGGACGCCAGAAAGTAGTCGTGGAGGAGGCACTGCGAGGGAGTGGACAGCACATCCTAGAGTGCTCGACTACACAAGATCCTGTCCAAGGGCACTTAGACCAATATAGGCTCCCTTAAAACATTGACGGGAGGCTTTACAAGCTCGGGGGAGGAAACTATGGAAGTCCTACTAGGGACACACTTACCCGGCTGCAACATAATAAACCAATCAACTTCGGACTGCGAACACTCAGAAATAGAGGCGCCGTACAGGCGGGCATCTAGAGTAGACTGGACAGTCGCCTAAGAGGTGGTTACCTGGAGCAAAATTAGATGGGCCATTAACAGCTTTAAGTCATTCAAATCCCCGGGATTGGATAGAATAATGCCCAGCATGCTCCAACAAGGTATACACATACTGGCGCCGGCGCTTACCCTCATTATGAGAGCCAGCCTGGCTCTGGGCTATATTCCGCGGGTATGGAGACTGGCCAGGGTTGTATTCATTCCTAAACCTGGGCGTCCAACAGACAAGGCAAGGTCCCTGAGGTCAATAAGTCTCATGTCCTTCTTGCTAAAAACAATGGAAAAACTGCTCGACCGGCACATTAGGGGCGCTGTACTGAAAGCATATCCTCTACACTGCGGACAATATGCATTCAAAGCAGGAGTCTAAACAGAAACAGCACTGCACCAACTGGTGTTGAAACTGGAGAATACGCTGGAGAACAGGGAGTTGGCGCTGTGGGCCTTCCTAGACATAGAGGGGGCTTTCAGCAACCACTCATTCGGATCGGTACTGGCAGCTGTCAGGGAGCGTGAAATTGAGGAAACCTGCTGCAGGTGGATCAGTTCCATGCTCAGGAACAGGGCGGTGTTCACCTCACTCGCGGGAGGGACTATGCTGGCAGGGGAGAGCTCTCTGCCCCCCCCCCGCTCTCGTGCCTAGTTGTAGACGGCCTGCTAGGGACGCTCTCAAGAGGGGGATTCGAGGTATAGGACTATGCGGACGACATTGTCATCAGAGTCCAACGAAAGGTTACAAAGTCAGTGTGGGAGCGCATGCAGACCGCACTGAAAGGTGGACGGTTGGCCAGGCGCTCGAGAAAGCAACCCTCATACCGTTTACGAAGAGGAGGAAGTGGGAGAGCCACAAAACTCTCACTATATACCGTAGAAACATCCCAATGACCAGGGAGTTAATATATCCTAGGTTCGTATTGGACTCTAAGCTAACCTGGAATAGTCACGTTGAAAAAAGACTGCGTAAGGCGGTTATGACCCTCGCCGTCACTAGGCGGCTATATGGGAAAAGGTGGGGACTAAGACCTAGTATGGCCCACTGGCTGTACACAAGGGTGATCAGACCATCGTTAACATACGCGGCACTGGTCTGGTGGCCTAAGGTGACACAATCCAGTGCCAAACAAAAACTAGGCAAGATCCAGAGGATGCCTTACCTCGGCATCACAGGGGTCATGACTTCAACCCCAACAGCCGCCATAGAGATGTTGCTGGATTTGCCCCCCTTACACTTAGTTATCATGTATGAAGCCAGGCTAGGACTCAACAGACTAGCCTGCAATGATAGACTGAAGATGAACCTAGGCTGCAAGGGCCACTGCAAAATTCAGGAGATCGTGAAGGAGCCCATACTTAAAATGAGGTCAGACTTCGCGAGTCCGCAAATCTACAGGAAAAACAGGTATACAGTGGTAAACCCCGACCGCGAAGCATGGCGGGGGGAGACGCCGGGACTACCACGGGACACGCTCGTCTAGTTCGTGGACGGATCCGGCGAGGAGCGTGGGACGGGGGCAGGCGTTTATTCGGAAGAACCGAGGGTAGGTCACAGTATTTCCCTCGGAGCTCATGCAACGGCCTTTCAGGCTGAAATGTACGATATCTTGCAATGCGTGCGAGAGCATAAGAGGAGGGGCTACACAAACGAGCGGATCCTCATAGCCACAGCGATTCAGGCAGCCCTTAAGGCTCTAAGCAGCCCACGGGTAAATTCCAGGCTGGTAAGTGGATGCCGAGACGAGAAGAGCGATCTGACTAGGCAGAATGAGGTCACCCTCATCTGGGTTTCGGGTCATTCGGGGGTCAAAGGTAATGAAGAAGCTGACAATTTCGCGAAGAGAGGATTAGCAGAACCATTTATAGGACCAGAACCGGTCCTGAGCGTATCGAAAGGCATGGCCAGGGGAACTATCAAGTCCTGGGTCAGGGACCAGCATAAGGCATACTGGGTAGATCGTCTAGGGCTCAGACATGGGAAGACACTAATTGGAGAACCCAGTTCAAAGAGACCTGTGGAGCTGCTAAATCTTAGTAAAGGAGAGCTCAGGAACATAATATGACTCTCGGCGGAACACATGGCCGTCAAGAAACACCTGCATAAGATAGGGCAGTTCGATGGGGACCTGGCATGCAGGCTCTGCGGCGAGGGGGAGGAGCACATCCTGTGCGAGTGTAAAGTTCTGGACCGCAAAAGACAACTGATCTACGGACAGCCACGACCGGGGACAGAGCAGTATAAAACTTCACCCTACCAATTGCTGTGCAGACTAGTTCAAGGAACAGTGATTTTGGAATGGGTGGAGTAGAAAGTCAAAGGGCATGCACAAGAAATCAAAGGCTGCGGTGGTATCGGGGCGGCAAAGACGCGGACGAGCCTAAGGGGAAAAAGTGCATTTAGGAAGCTTTCAAACAACACTATTCTATGGTACAGAGCTCTATTGTCGCTTAGCAAAAAGCCATGTTAAAAATAAACACGATACTTAGGAGAGGAACCAAATGCTATCATACTGGAGGAAAACATCAGGCTCGAAGCAGGCAAAACGGTTCAGCACCAGAAGTCTCAACTGCTCCTTGAACAGAAACGACTTGAGAATTATTACAAGACTTTACACAGGACACCCCATGTAGGTTATCACCTTATAAGGATGGGTAAGACGCACATTAAAAACTGCAGATACTGAACTGAATCAGCAGAAACAGAAACAACAGAACATTAGCTATGCGACGACATGGGTCAGTTCTGCAAACGGCTCAAATACCTTGGAGAGGTGACCTTAACACCACAGGAGATAGGTAAAATAGATCCCAAAAAGATAGACCACATAAAAAGTCTGAACATTTTAAGGCAACTATTATAAAAAAGTCATGCAAAAGAAACCCATTGGGGGTCGCAGCGCTGAGAGGCCAAATGCCTATACGACTCATTAAACCATCTGCAACCTACAAGGTTGTGAATTGTGTTCGTTTTTGTGTTTTATTTGTCTATGTGAAAACTGGAACCTGTGATGAGCACTAATAAGTACACTTGGAGAACCCCAATCACTACAACACATATTTCAGAGACCTTACGATCGTTTCGTTGATCATGTCAACATCTTCAGAGGAAGAAAAATTCTAAAAATAAACTACTAGCTACCCTGTATTTATATCGCGTCTAGGTAAACGAACTAGTCCGAAGTAAAATTGTCGTCGAAGACCTATCGTTTGTTTATTGTGTAGTGAAACTACGAGGTCGAAGACCTGCTTTAATCTTTTGGTTCGCAAATTTATGAGCCCTTATCTAATATAAGGATAATAGGCTTAAAAGGAACGGTACCGAGTTATTTAAGGAATCTGCACGTTCCCTTTTGATCTAGAAATTTATTATGTGGATATTGGAGCAAGCCGACAACCACATCTGGTGAGATAAAAAAGATGAGCGGAGGTTATTTTGTTTATCTCGCCAGATGTGGTTGTCGGCTTGCTCCAATATCCACATAGTAAATTTCTAGATCGAAAGGGAATGTTCAGATTCCTTAAATAACTCGGTACCGTTCCTTTTAAGCCTATTATCCTTATATTAGATAAGGGCTCATAAATTTGTCGACCAAAAGATTAAATCAGGTCTTCGACCTCGTAGTTTCACTACACAATAAACAAACGATGGGTCTTCGACGACAATTGTACTTCGGACTAGTTCGTTTATCTAGACGCGATATAAATACACGGTAGCTAGTAGTTTATTTTTAGAATTTTTCTTCCTCCGAAGATGTTGACATGGTCAACGAAACGATCGTAAGGTCTCTGAAATATGTGTTGTGGTGATTTGGGTTCTCCAAGTGTACTTATTTTATTTGTCTATTTCTTAAGGGTTTAGTTCAAAAACAGTTTTATAACTGAACTTTGTTCAATCTAGACTAATTAATTCATCTTGTATTAAAGATTATTTATTGCCTAATTAACTACTGTTAATAATAATAAGTTTAATTGCTCTATTAAAAATATAATGCGATTCAATAATTAATTAGTCATAGTACTGATAATATATTTTGATTCGAGTTATTTAAACATGTAGTGTGTGTGATAAAAGGTGGAATAATAAAAAATTAAATAAAACTGTTCTGTATGACACATTTGGAAGAATCCGCTATGACGTGATGACATAGTGTTTGTTGTTTCTCGTTTATAGCTTAAATACCCATATTTTGATTTTGATGGTAATAAAAAGTATTATTTTATTCACTTGGTTGACTTTGCTTAGGTAAACATAAAAAAAGCCTGGACGC
Organism: Tillus elongatus; assembly: GCA_964006375.1. NCBI lineage: Eukaryota > Metazoa > Arthropoda > Insecta > Coleoptera > Cleridae > Tillus > Tillus elongatus. The sequence continues at coordinate 15,154,915 of OZ023269.1, read as the reverse complement.
AGTAAGTGCGTTATGGTAGTGAATTCTCATTAAAATGTTTTTAATAGCAAATATGTGTGTGTTTTTTAAAGCAAGAAGGCATCAAAGTTGGTTACCAGTATAACCTATATAGTAAAAACAATGTGCCATGTTTCATCAAAATAACTTTATTGTTTGAAAATGTACAAAAATTTCCGAAAGTAAACTTAAAGTGTTCCCGAAAAAACTCGTTTTTTGGTAAACCTTATAGGTTAATAGCAAATTGAGCTGTTCAAATATGAAGCATTTGATCAAAATTCGCTACCATAACACACTTGCTGCATCCAGAATTTATTTTCTTACAAACATGCATTATATTTCGATGGAAAATGCAAAAATGCAATAACATAAGGCGTGTTTGATTAAAAAAAAAAAGAGAATTTGTACCAGGAACGACTTATGGGCCAGTCTGTGATTGTTGAAATATTTTTGAAGATGTAGCTCAAGACACCCTATAATTAATGTATACAATTTTTTTCATATCTTATAAAATAACGGATATATTGAGCTTTATTGATTTTTTACGAAAATTCGACAAAACTTCTATACCATTAAACGATAAACTCTATAGCTAAGGCTACTGCCAAACATCAGAGAAAGGGTCTATTTGAAATGAATTTTCTGGAAATAATTTAGTAAAATGAAGGACAATGACGGCTGAAACTAAGACTTTAGGGTTGGTAAAACATTCTTCTTGAGACATTTTTTTTCCATAGTCTGTATGAGATTCAAGTTCTTTGCCTAAATGTTGCCAATTTTGACATTTTAAATCGCAACTTTGACGTTTTGAGGAAAACCCCAATTTATTTTTATTTAAATGCCTATAACTTTTTTGTCTTTTGACTTACAGAGCTAAATTTTGGTAGGTGACTGACCTATAATGACGTAAATCCGTGTACCGAATTTGGTTGCCGTACTTTGTTAATTCGGGAGATATAATTTTTTTTCGAAAGAAAACACAAAATTTTCCAGGAAAACCTGGGCGGATTTTCCTGGCTAACGAACTTGTCCAAGCCATTTTCAAAAGGAAGATATTCACCAAATTTAATCAAAATCGGCCCATTATTTTTTTTAGTTATCGGTATATGTATATATATATATATATATATATATATATATATATATATATATATATATATATATATATATATATATATATAAATAAATTGAAACTGACCCCGAATATGTGTTTTGGGGGGCATAATTAGCGCTCTTTGGAGGAATTTTTTCAAAATTCAAAAGTCGAGATCTCCTCATTAGTGAATTTTTTTTAAGAAAATTCACTAATTGTAAAACATTATTTTAAGGCTGGTGATGGAAAAATATAAAAATCAACTTAAATTTTTATAAAATCAAGTATAAAGGAAGATTAAAATTAAATCGATCAAGCCATGGAAAGAAACCCTCTCTCATGACAATTAATTACTGTTAAGTGGATGCAACTTTTTAACGAGTATATGAAGCTGTGTGTGTGTGTGTGTGTGTTTTGTTTCCTTAACGTCGGCCTATTTCCGCGACTATGGCCAATCAGCGACGCCAGGGAGCAGTGTCACCTCACTATCCTGGAAATTTTGCCGAACCTCTGCCTTTCTGTAAGAGGGTAGGGATCTTTAACGTGCCCAACATCGCATAGACACAGGACCAACAGCTTTACGCCCCTTCCAAAGGGCGGAACGTGCAGACATTCAACTTGCTCAAATACAATGCCAGAACCTCGGTTTATGTTAATGTTACAGTTTGTACTGAAAAAGTGAAAGAAGTACCCTGGAATCGAACCCAGTACCCTTCGGTTCAGAGGCACACGTTTTTGCTCCTGAACCACTAAGGCTCTTATATGAACCTGTAAACGCGCGAAAACAAGTAAATTAAAACTAGAGCAAAGAAGCGTAATAATTTTTTTTTGGGTAAAAGAGGGCAATTAGCCAAAAATTATACACGACTGTATGACTGCAGTAGATGGTGAAAGTTGTTAATCATATTTTCAAATAGAATCTGAGTCAAAGCAGTCAAAATGGACAGAGAATCCATTCGAGATACCCTAAAAGTGGACGACATACGCGGGCAACGACCGAAGACAACACCAAGAACGTGAAGGAAATAGTGTTACAGGATCGATGAATTAAAGTTTCTATCGCCCATGAAATAAAAATCTGCGAAGCAGCCGTCCTGACAATTTTGTATGAAGGTTTGGGGATAAATAAATTGGAAACGCGCTAGATTCCGACAGTCCTGACTCATGAACAAAAATTGTGCAGGCAACAAATTTCCTAACAAAACTTGACAACTTGACCTGACCTGACCCAGATCTTTTTCAAAATTGTAACTGGCGATGCTACGTAAGTGTTCTACTTGGATCTCACAATTAAACAAAGGCTTTCTCCATTATCAGATGTCTGATAGCTGCACAGCCGAACAATATAAGCCCAAAACACTTTTTATAACACCTGTAACTGAATGTGAAGTTATTGACATCATCAACGAACTTCCTAATAAAAAATCAAGCGGCTTTGATGATGTTCCAATTAAAAAAAAATATGCAATGTGCTGCTGAGCTTGCCGCTCCACTTACAAAGATTATAAATTCCTGTATATGTCTGGGAAAATTGCCTGACATATTGAAACTGGCTGTGGTTGTTGCTGTGTTGAAGGCGGGAGACAGAACCAATTTGTAGAACTATCGTCCCATCTCTATATTAAGCATTTTTTCAAAGATCATAGAGAGGGCAGTACATAAAAGGATGGTCAAGTTTTTAAACGCTAATAATATAATATCACGATCACAGCACTGATTTAGAACTGATTATTCTACAGAAACTGCCCTTATCGAATACATTCAATATGTAAACGAAAAAATTGACCTCAATTACATTGTGGTGACCTTATTTTTTGACCTGTCTCGTGCCTTTGACACAGTAAATCTTTTTTGTTAAGGAGAAGATGTGAGCGTTGGGGATAAGAGGCACTTGCAACGACCTTCTATTTTCGTATATCACCAACAGACAGTTACTTGTAAAAGCGAATAATATTAATTCCCAAAGATATAGTGTAAGTATGGACATACCACAGGGAAGTGTCATTGGCCCACTTTTGTTTACACTCTATGTAAACGATTTGCCGCAATTTATACAAGACGGAAAAGTCTTCATGTACGTCGAATGCACTTCTATTGTTGTCTGCGGCAAGACGGTGGAGGAACCTGAATTAAAATTAAAATCAGTGGTACAATCTTTTGATGAATGGTGTTATAGAAATCGACTAATTTTAAACTACGACAAGACTTTTTCTCTTGAAATGCATAACTGCCACCGAAGAGAGATGATGTGTGACAGCACTTTTTTGGTGAACGGAAATGCGGTTCAAAAAGGTGACAAAATTTTTGGGTGTTAGAATTAACAGTAGCCTGTTATATATAGACCAGATTGATCACGTGTGCAAGAAATTAAATTCCGCGTTTTATGCAATTTTGATGCTTAAAGATCTATTAAATTAAAGTCTATTACATGGCTGTATATTTACATCTGAGTTACGGTATCGTTATCTGGGGCCAATCTTCGGACAGCCGTAGAATATTTGTGCTACAGAAACGAATCCTGAGATTAATATACAATATACCTTATGGGCACTCTTGTCTTGACATTTTTAAGAAAAATATCATTATGACGTTAACGTCAGTTTATTTGTTCCATCTGTTAACTTACATTCATAAAAACAAGAGAAAATTTGTTATCAACTCGGATTTTCATGGGTACAACACTCGTGAAGAAGATAGTTTTCACCTGAATAAATGTCACCATTCTTTTTTTAAAAAGTCGCCATGTTATGCGGGTTGCTTTTTGTGCAACCAGCTGCCTTATTCTCTGAAGGACACAAATTGTACAAAAAATTTAGAAAGCAACTGAAGGTTGCTTTAATTACTCATAGTTTTTACAGTTTGAGTGAATTTTGTGAAGCTGCACTGTCAACGTATGTTTTTTGTTGTGGTGTGAAGCTCGTTAGATTTTAGATTATTGGGCACGTACCTTTGATAAGTTGTGATACGTTTCTTATCTTTTTTATCTTGTAAGTTTTTTGACTTGTCCGATTTACAATAATTGTAACTAAAGGACCACATAAATATTATTATTATTATTATTATCCAAAAAAGTAGCTGTCAGGGAAGCTGATGACACAATTTTTTAATAATGAGGGCATTCTTTGAATTGAGCATATATACAATACGCTTTTTCCAAGTCTACAAACGTACAACATATATTGCACGCTTGTACTGTAGACATGCAGAAGCCGTGGACTATTTTGAAAGACTATGGTGTATTAAACCGCTATATGATGACAATAGGGCATATATGAGAACTAACGGAATGCTCAGTGACTATTTTAAAATTGAACAGGGTGTCAAACAAGGATGCGTGATGTCTCCATGGTTAGTCAACATATTAATGGACAAAAAAATGTATAAGAGAAGTTTGCTTGGAGACAGAAGGCATAAAAATTCATGCTTCTGAGATATAAAAGTGTTACTGTATGCTGATGTTGCAGTACTACTTAGTGAATCTAAAGAATGAATACAGCGGGGTGTTAGAGAGACTGATGGCAGTAACAAATAAAATAAATATATCTGTGAGCGCAGAGAAGACTGATAAGATAACGAGGGTAGAACAAGTAATTGGAGTCTCTTAATAAATGTTAATCCAGTGGAGAATTTAAAGTAATTTAGATATTCAGGAAGACTGTTTTCAAATAACCGAAGAATAGATGATCAGATACAAAGTGGGGTAAATGCAGGCAGAAAGGTGTTGGGAGCTTTGACCACTGTAGCTAAGAGTGAATGCATATCTTAAAAGGCCAAAGTGGGATCTGAAAGTTGTGTGTGCCATGCAAAGCATGTAAAAAAATTGAATAACTTTGGAATGGATTACCTTTTTTTTATAAAATCCTATATGTGCAATAAAATAGGGTACATAAATCTCAAAATAAATTAAAAATTAAATTCCTACGTTTAAAACATGTAAATACAAATCGTTCCTATTTAGTAAATTAACATTTTTCTTGTTATCTCTATCTTGTACAATTCAACTCCACAAAATCTCAGTCTTGCTTTCTATCTCATAAGAGATACACCAGCCCTAGACACATCACAATGAACAACCAAGTTATCCAAAGTAATGAGTCCTTTTCACTTGTTGGCATTTCTGTGGATCGAAATATCAATTGGCACCAACATGTCACATCAATTGCAGAAGTGGCTACTAAGAAATTAGATTTCCTCTTCCGGGCTCGCAAATACTTTTCCCCAGCTAATTTTCATACCTTATATACTTCACAAATAAGGCCGAACCTCTAATACTGCTCCCACATCTGGGGTGCCGCTGCCGCTTCCACACTCCCTATCCTGGACTCCATTCAGAAGAGAACTACACGTCTCATCGGTGAAACTACCCTCACCCAAAGGATGTCATCCCTTGCCCACCGACGTGCCGTTGTTGACCTCTCTCTCTCTCCATTTTATAGATATCTTCACGGGCACTGCTCAGAGGAGCTTTCTTTCATAGCTCCTCCATCTGCTGAGCGAATGCACCCTTTTACTGTCCAGGGCACCAGACATAGAACATCTTGTTATGTCCGCTCTTTTTTCCCGAGGACTTCCATGTTGTGGAAATCCTTACCGGCACATGTTTTTCCTTTTCCTCCGAACCTCCAAACCTTCAAGTCCAGAATTAACCAGTTGCCTCTTTCCTCCTTGTCGACACCCACGGTACGACAGTATTTAGGCTGTAAGCCCTCGTGGTGTGTTGAAATATAAAAAAAGTCTCAGTGTCTGTTGATATTGTTTTATCCTGTCCTTCACCAACTTAATAAACATGTTTAGTTTCACGTGGTTTTCAGATTCAAACATTGTATAGTTAAGTAACGAGGCAATCATAATAACAATAATACTATTTTGCCATACATTAAATTTAAAATCTAATCCTAGCAGTAAACGTAGGCCTATTTTCTTTATAAGTGTCTCTGCTTTGATAAATTCCAAACTGTAATTAGTTATTCTAACATTTCACTACCACACGTTAATCTATGCACTAAGGTATCTGGGTACAATTTACATCTTTTACAATTTGCTGAATGAACAGAGACCAATATTATGTAAAAAGGTTTGCGAGGTAAATGAATTATGCGCAATACCGTACAGAAGGCTTTTTTCTTGACGTGTCAAGTATTTATTATTCACATTTTTGCAGAGATGGTTATTTCTGGAGTCTGTTTTTGGTTTCCTTCTCAAGATATCCCAATACTCTATTTTTGTTGTAATGTTCTGAAAGATGAACTTCCCACACATCACAGTCACCTTTTTGCTGACAACTTTGGAATAGGCAGAACTTGTATTACATTCCAAATTTTGCACATTGCGTATGTATTGACAAAAGCACTTTTTGATACAAACTGAAATTTCGAGATTATCACCTGCTGCAACTTGTTCACTGCATTGTACCAATTGTTGTTAATCATCTGGTGCACATTACTGCAGTAGCTTATTCCAATGATGTTAATTGAATTTTCTATGTTAAACCAGCGTAGTTTTACGATATTCCCTTTTCCATTTGCTATACCCAACTTTACTGCTTTACATTTGCTGGTATTCAGCACTGCACATCTTTGTATACAAATCAATTACGTTTTTGATCTTACTGATTTCATTACATTTTCGTATTTGCAATGTCACATGATCTGCATAAGCATGTACCTCCACATTTTGGGAAATTAGATTATGTAAAAAGGGTTTAAAACTAATTACAAACAACACCATTGAAAGTGGGCACTCTTGTCTATCGTCATTATTAATTCTTATGAGGTCTGAAATACCTACATTTATTTGAATGACTGAAGTAGCTCCTGTATAGATATTCTTAAAAATTGATATTATCGACTGATTAAAGCCAAACTTTACCATTACTTCCGACAGATACTGATGACTGAATCTGCCAAAGGCATGATCAAAATCCAACCTAAGAAGGATTTGAAATTTTCCATCCATTGATCTTCCTGCCACTGTTTCCCTGAGATTAATCAGAACCTCAAATATTGAACTATATTTTTTACAGCGTGCTTGCTTGCTAGTTATTACTTCGTTTAGATGTTCTGCCATACGTTACTTCATACATTTCATGAACATTTTATAGTCTGTGTTCAACATGGAAATTGGCCTAAAATCACTTACGTATTGCGCGTTGCCTACTTTTGGTATCAACACCATTACTGATTTCTTAAATTCACTTGGTATTTTTACTCCCCTGATTATTTCATTCAAAACGTTAGCTAATTCCTTTTTGACTATGCCCCAGTATGGTGCATAAAACTCTAGAATCAGGCGATCTATACGTGGTGATTTGTTCTTTGTGCACTGTTGTAATGTATTACAAACTGCATCTTCTGTTACGTTTTCCATTATTTACTTCTTTGCTTTATCCGATAGTTTATTTTTTAAGTTTCCATTCATAGTCTGTAGATTTACCTGATTTTGTTGGCTTTCCTAAAGTTTGGAAAAGTATTTACAAAATTGTTGCTTTATTTTTTGTTTATCTTCTGCATAACTACTTTCTTGTTTAATTTTGTTTATATTTTTCTGTTGTATGGCGTTATTTTCTCTTATATGACAAATCGAAATTTCTTCATTGTGGGCGTATCTGGTATTTTATGTTATACTTTTGTATCTACGTAAAAGCTTATTTTGATATTTTAGTAGCAGGGCTTTGTATTTCTTGATTTCTATGAAAGTCGCCTCTTCATTTGGATCTTTATCTGTGCAACATTTCAGACAGGAGTGATAAAATTCTATAGTTTTCTTCCTTGCACTTCTTTTAATTTTAGTTTGCCATTTAAAAAACGATTGCATTTTCACTTTTGCAAAGTTTACCCACCACCCGATTGTAGAAGAATCTCTACTCTCTGCCCTTTTCCAGGAATTTCGGTTAGACTGAAACATGTCTTTTACATTTCTGTCACCAAGAATTCCATTATCTATTTTTCACAAATATATGTGTAGGATGAGTTTATTCTTCGGTCTGACATTCCAATTGATATTAGCAGTGAAGATATTGTCGGAGAATGGCCCCGGAGGTGTTTTGCTTGATTTTAATTTCATGGCAGCTCCGTGATCAATGTATATTCTGTCCAGCCTTGAAGCACCTTTTTTATACAAATATATATAACCAGGTGTAGCATTCTTGTGTGTCAAGCAGTCTTTTAAACTGAAGCATTGTGGAAAAGAGTTCAAGATATTACACAAGTTGTATAAACTCGGATTTGATGTTTAATTTTTATGTATAATACAATTCAAATCTTCCCCAATTAATATATTTGTTCTTTTATCTGTCAGTAATATCGCCTATTCATTTGCAAAAAAGTGATGCCTGCCTCATATGTTTTAATTCTTGGTGCATATATTAACTATTTTGAAGCTTCCTACATTTAAGCCAAGTTATCTTGAATTTTCTAGATATTTCGCATGTGAAAACTGAATGTGTTCTTTTAAAATAATTGCAGTGCCCCTCTTGTTTTCATCTTTACTTACCAGAGCTCTGTAGCCTTGAATAAAACCAAAATCTAAGACAGAAACTTTCCATAACATCAAGATATCTATAATGTGCTTGTGCATAAACTGTTTGAGCATCTGCAGTTTTAAGGTCGAAGAAATTGTACATAAATTTAGTGTTCCTATGACATAACTAATAGCTCGTAGTGACATTAATTTTACCTTTTATTCGTCTAATGACTCAGACGAAACCATAGTCGCTTCCATATTATGATGAGGCGTCGCTGCCTTTTCAAAAACTATTGGATGATTTTCTTTCTGGAAGATCAGTCCATCTATTAAATCTAACCAGGATGTGTCTGCTTTTTTCTTCGCAACCCGCGCATTTTCACATCTCACTCATTTCTTCACTAGATAACCTTTCCAGGGCTCTCCTCTTTCGCTTTTCCTCCTCTTCTTGATATTATATTGGGGGTCTAGCGTTGCTTTTTGGATTACCTACTTCTATTTGTTCATATATGTTTTTTTCTGTCATTGTTGTTTTTACCAGTTTCATTTCCCTTTCTATCAATTTCTTGAGAACCATAATTGACATTGCCCATTTTTTGTTTTCTAATATAAGCACTTTTTTGAGGTTTCTTCGCTAGTCTGTTTTTGGAAAGGGTTAACTACAATAGTTTTTGTTTCCTCGGTGCTACGGGATCACTTTCTTGCCTGTCACCTGTCAAGGCTACAGCGTAATTTCGACCTAGTTTTGAATTTATTTGAATCGTACATTCCCGTGCCTCATGTTCAAGAGAGTTACACTTTCTGCATGTTCTCTGTTGACCTACATATGTTATCCAATATTGACGTGAGCCTATAAATATATATGATGGAATAGGCATTTTTATCTCCATTTTAACTGATTTGATCTCGTTATAGCACTTGTAAGGTAGATTAGTCCATACACGATTCTTTACTCTACAGCATTATATTGCAACAGTGTTTTCTTTATATCAAAATCTGACACTTCGATCGGGATTCTATATATTTTTACAATTTGTTTGTTGCTTTCATTTAGAAGATTTACCTTGTAAGTTTTATCTTCTTCAGTATTAGTATACAGAAGTTTATCTTTAAAACTTTTAAATATTCTTTCAAGTAGTTCATTCGAATCGACTTTTATCAATACTTGTTCGTTTTGTATACCTATTGATACAACATTTTCGCGTCTTAATTTTAATGCATTCATAATATATTTATGATATTCCTCGGCTGACAGTTTTCTGTTTACTTCCGAAAAATCGAAGCCAAATGTATTCACTCTCATTTTGATACTGCGCTTGATACCGACAATAAAATATCGCACTTGTCACCTGCAAATACCGCACACGTCCGATTCGTGGTACGTCCTACGCGAGACTCGACCTGAGATGAGTGATGGGTAAATCAAGGCAAGACAGAGTTAGCAATGAATGGGTTCTTGACGAATGTAATGTAGAAAAATTTATTAAAAGTAAGTATGAGAGCAGCGTGCTTAGATGGTTTAGACACAACGTATGGATAATGATAGAATGACAAGTAGAACTTATAAAGAGCATGTATGTGGTAAGAGAGGCCGTGGAAGACCCAGGAAATATTAGTCGGATGTTGTGGGCGATATATACAAGAAGAAAGATGTCAAAAGTTTACGTAATAGGAGAGTGTATATGCGGAGATGTACGAACATATGTGTGTATGTCTTCAGATTGCATTGACTGTGCTATGATTACCATTCGCACATTGTAAAAGCCTTTTGGTACAACTAGTATATGACTTCAACAATTCATATGCATTCTGTTATGGTGTATTTAATTTTGTCCCAACATGTAATTTTAGATAGTCTTTATTTTATTTTTTTTTATCAATAATATAAGTGGTGCTTTTTATTCTAACTTAAGCCTACTTAAGACTGGCCAGTCTGAATCAGTCTTCATTCAGATTTTAACATGTCCAGACTCCATTTTGCTGTCTGATAAAATAAAAAATAAGCGTCCTTTATATTCATCCTCTGGTTAATTCAAGTCTGGTAATTTTCTTGTTTTCTTGTTCTATGCTATTTTCGTCTGGAAATCTCAGGACAATAGATGAATCATGTCAAACCTAGACGTATTGAGGTTCAGAAATAATATCATCTAGCCACACCAGCTTCCTGCAATATTGGCGCCAGCTGGATTAATGAAGAACACTGAGCATGTCAGAGTTATGAACAGATGCATCATAAGCCCTTTACCACAGATGAAGTCTCCGAGGTTACTAAAGACCTTCATAACTAGACAGCACCGAGGCCTGATGACGTCCAAAGCGGAGAAACAGACCGGTTTCGTCCTTGATAGGACTCATCAGTATGGCTAACGAGTGAGGTAATTCAACGCCAAGGGGTGGTTGTTTTCGCTTGCCAGGCTCTTCCCACAGGTTTTTCTTGTTGTCCTGTGTATGCGCGGAAGCTGCTATGGAAACCGAGAACCGCCACGAACCTAGAGATGGCACTGCGTGCTCTTCTCCACTTCATATATGTATATACATAAATTATTAATTATAAATTTTTGCAACTTAATTTCTCGAGAACTGCTGAACGAAATTATCAAAGTGGATATCGTTAAGATTGAATACCCTTTAAAATGGCATTTGGGAAGGTAACTCGTGTCGTTTAGGATTTCGCGGGTTGAAATCATCTCTGCTCAAAGCTTGAAATTTAGGATTAAAAAATAATCAAAATTTGTTTCTTTTAAATAAAACTGACGGGTCCAAGAGATCTTTATTTTATTTTCCAATAATAGAGAAAACCTGGATAGACGTTTTCAGTGGATATACATATCTTAAGTTAGTGGTATAAGAAAATATATCCAGTTATTTGTAAAAAGGATAATAAATGATATATTAATTTTGCACGTATACTTTTAAAGTTTCGCGTTACTGTTACAGTAAAGCTTTGGGCAGTCCTGAATATCAGGGTAGTGGAGTACGGCATAGACCACGTTTGGGCATCCCCTTTAACCCCAGCCCCTGCGTTACTCGGCGTTAGATGGCGCACGTGCATGCGAAACTCTTCGACCCAGTAAATAAAATCAAAATCATACGACGGTGGCGCGCTTCTGTTACATTAGTGCAATATCACCCGACACACCGGCAACGGGTCAGTCACACAATTATTATTCTTAATTTGTTTTCACTGTTTATTTGTGTTTTATCAACTGTCATAAACAAAAGTGGCAATTTTCTATTGATTTTATCTACAGGAAGTTATTTTGTTTTCAAGATACCTAGGAAATTTAATTTTACACCCTTAAAAATGAATACTAAAAGTAAAACTGATAAGAGATCCAATGTTATCCATCGTACAACCAGTGAGAGTTTGAGATTATCTGATGCAGAAAGTCTTAGACCAGTTACATCGACCCCACAACCTGGTTCGATGTCTTCCAGAAAGAGTAAACAGACCCCTCAGAGCAGTTCTTCCTTTCAGATTACAGCTGTGAGTATGACAAGATCAGAAGGTGATGACTCTGCTGATGACTTAGACGAATCACACACAGATGATATATCTAGAGTAACTGATAATGAGACCCCTAGTTATTCAGAAGACTCAAAAGACATCGATGAAAATTTACCTGCTGCCAGTTTCTCCACAGTGCCTTTAGTGAATCCGAATGATAAAGAAATAATCAACACACAACAGCCAGAAGATAGGTTTAAAGTTGTTAAAATAGAAACAAAGAAGCCCTTCCACCGTGGTAGATGGACTTGCTTTGATTTCTTAGATTCAAGCAATGAAGATGGTAAATCAGACTCCAATGTCACATCTCTTCTCCAGCCAATTAGATATCCTTTTCCACCTGGCAATTTACAATATAATTCATCTTTTCATAATTTTTGCAATAGTTATTCACATAAAAAAGACTGGCCAGACATATATGCTCCAGTAGACTTCTCATCTATAAATCAAAGTTTCTCATACAATTATTTTAGAAATAATGAAGCACTGAATGCTTCATTTAAGTATCCAATACCAAATACTGTGAGTAGTCATTCAAATTTAATGTCTGGAGATAGGGCACAGGTTTCTGAAGATGTGTCCAGTACAAGTTCAACTAATATGGAAGACGTGGTGAGTTTTTGATGACACTATTTAATTTTTTCTACACATTATTTATAGCCGTTTACTTCACACAATCCACAATTATTTTAATATATGTAGACCAAAATTTAACAAAAATATGTAATTATAAATAATGAAATTGTCATGCATACAAATTTATCTCAAATTGAAATCATGATTATTATTATCTTTCGGTATTTTATACAACTAGGAGAGCTACACACGCATATACAGTGTGTCCCAAACTGGATGAGAATGTATTGCTATCTCCGTTATTAATAGAGATAGGGAGACGTAAGGCTAGATGTATTCTCGCCACAATTAGAAGCGTAGACCGGTTTCGCTCTCATTAGAGCTCTTCAGTACGGCTTACTAATTGTAGCGAAAATACACCTATAAAATAAAACGGCTATGGTAGCCAGCCTTCCAACACTAAGTGAGTGGTAGACAGGAGCAACGTGCCGCCACCTAGTTGCGGAACCAAGTAGTATGTTGTCACGCCAGCTCCAAATAACACAGTGTTAAAAAATAGAGACTGTTTACAACCAATTAACAATTTAATAAATTGTCAGCCCTGGTCCATTTTCTACCCTAATATAGGGACAAAGTATGTAAGGCTAGATGTATTCTCGCCACAATTAGAAACGCAGACCGGTTTCGCTTTTATTAGAGCTCTTCAATACGGCTTACTAATTGGTTAAATTAGCAATGTTTTGTAGAATTTCATGATCGTTCCAAATATCACTTGTATTTTGTCCTGCGTCTTCTCCTTTTTGAGTTATTTTGGAAAAAAACAAAATTTGTCGATTTTTTTCTTCAATATCTATGTAGGCGTTGATCTGACATGTCTAAGACTTGCACATTATCAGGACACTCTTTACCGAGTAATCTTTTTGTGCTATTCTCAACTTTGGATTGCCATTTGTTTTTTAGCTACAGGTATCAATGTTTGTTTTTATTATGGCAGCCATATTGGATTTTTTGCTCATGTGATACCCTGTGAAAAGAGCTTTCCAATAATGTACAACATGCTTGATAAATCTTGTAATTGCACTGACAATTTTGAGAAAAATCGTTTTGAGGATAGTAGGTTATGAAATCTAATACCAGAAAACAAATGACAAAAAAGTTCGGGACGCAGCAAGTGCGTTATGGTAGTGAATTTTCATAGAAATGATCTGACACAAAATATTTTATTATAACTTTTTTTTGTAACATAGAAATCTAAATTTTGGTGTATAGTTTACTTTTAATATCGTTAACCTACCTACCAAATTTGGTTATCATTATTTATTTAAGATAAAATTTTTTTTCAAATGAAAACTCAAAATTTTTCCGGAAAACCTCGTCCTATTTTTTTGATAAACGAACTTATCAAAGCCACTTACAAAAGAAAGGTACATGCCAAATTTTATCAAAATCGGCTTATTATTCTTTGAGATAAAAAATTTTTTCGAATGAAAACTCAAAATTTTCCCGGAAAACCTCGTCCGATTTTCTTGACTAACAAACCTGTTAAGTCCATTTACAAAGGAAAGGTACATGCCAAATTTTATTAAAATCGGATTATTACTTTTTGAAATAAGAATTTTTTTCGAATGAAAACTCAAAATTTTCCCGGAAACCCTCGTCAGATTTTCCTGACTAACAAACCTGTCAAGTCCATTTACAAAAGAAAGGAACACGCCAAATTTTATTAAAATCGGCTTATTACTTTTTGAGATAAGAATTTTTTTCGAATTAAAACTCAAAATTTTCCCGGAAAAGCTCGTCCGATTTTCCTAACTAACGAACTTATGCAAGCTATTTACAAAGGAAACGTATATGCCAAATTTTATCAAAATCGGCCCATTATTTTTTGAGTTATAGGTGTGATATATATATATATATATATATATATATATATATATATATATATATATATATATATATATAAACATATAAAACTGACCCCGGATATGGGTTCTAGGGGTCCTAGTTCGCGCTCATTTGCAAAAATTCAAAATTCAAAAGTCGGGATCTCCCCATTAGTGAATTTTTTCTACGAAAATTCCCTAAAAAGTGTTTAAAAAGCAGTAGGCCATGTAGTCTAACAATAGACTTCTACTTTTAACATAATTTTCCGTAATGATTCACGATAAAAAAATTGAAACTTTGAGCACACCAATGAATCGGTCCATTATTACAAAGATATTTTACATTACAACATTATCCTAAAAAATTGTTATAATTTAATTAAATAGGTAAACCTAGTAAATAACTAAATTTACTAACAGAACACAAGTCAACTGAAAAACAACAGAAGAAAAGTTGTTAGGGATATAACACTATCGCGACAATTAAGAATACTGTCATTATTAGTTATCTGAATAATTTGAAGTGTATTTAACACGTTGCTTAAATTTTGTACTAAATAGTTTGTTTGCTGTTTATGTTAAATATTATTCAACAATATGTTCAGTAATGAAGAATATTTTGACATGTTGGAATGTTACATTCGTTCTAACCGAAATACTGAGGCAGCTGCAAATTCATATCAAAACAACTACCCAGAAAGACGACAACCAAACACCAAAATATTTCACAGCATAGTGACCAATCTATTGAACGACGGTAGCTTCCACGCAAATAAACTACCAATGCCTAGAAATGAAGAAAGAAATAATGCCGTCTTAAAGGTTTCAAACGAAAACCCTCCGCGATATGTTCGGTTTTATGGTGAACAAATTGACGTTTCAAAAAATACGGTACACCGTGTACTAAAATAAAGTCATTGCCATCCATACAAACCTACAATCGTACAGGGTTTAAATGTTGACGATTACCCTAAGCGACTTCAATTCTGCAGATTGTATCAAGGACAATGTCAGCAAGATGAAAATTTTCATGTGAAAATAATATGGACTGATGAATCTAGATTTACAAATTGTGGTGTGTATAATAGGCATTATTGGGCAAATAAAAATCCCCATCTAAAGGAAGAAAGACGATTGCAAGACAGATTTGGCATTAATGTTTGGTGCGGTTCATTAGGTAAAAAACTGTTATTCTTATTTGTAGATTAGACAGTTAATTTTAAAAAAAATCAGGTAACTTCATTGTTGGTCCGTTCTTTTTTGAAAATAATTTAACTGGGGAAAGGTATCTTAATCTATTGAGAAATGATATCTTACCAACAATTAGAAGAGTTCATGATAATTTAGACGAGACTGGATACCAACAAGACGGTTGTCTAGCTCACAATGCTAGGATCATCAAATAATTTTTGTACTAAAGTTTTAATAATGGTGTAATTTGTAACATTGGGCCGGTTCATTGGTGTCCTCGAAGTCCTGATATAACACCCATGAATTTTTATTTTTGGGGTACTCTGAAGAATGATGTGTATAAATTCGATCCAGCACAAAATAGCAATGAATTACGAAACAGAATCACGGAAGCTATAAATCATATTAACCAAAACGTTGATACGTGTAGCTCAAAAACACATGACAATCCAAGTTTGAGAATAGCACAAAAAGATTACTCTGTAAAAAGTGTCCTGATAATGTGCAAGTCATAGACATGTCACATCAACGCCTACTTCGATATTGAAGAAAAAAGAAATCGACAAATTTTGTTTTTTTCAAAATAACTCGAAAACGAAAAGAGGCAGGGCAAAATACAAGTCATATTTGGAACGAGCAAGGAATTCTACAAAAGATTGCTAAGTTAACCGTCTCCCTATCTCTAATATTAACGGAGATAGCAATAAATTCCCATCCAGTTTGGGACACACTGTATAGGTATCAGATATCAACACACAATTATTGGTCAGTTTTTAAAAAATTCTGAAAATATAAATTTTGTATACCTACATTTTATATTTGGATAACGACTTCAAAACTCTCTTTCAGATAAAAATAGTTAAAATATAATAATATAATATTGCGTTCCTGTAGAATCAAACAATGTGTATAAAATATGTGTAAAGTAAATTTGCTAACAGAGAAGTGTGGTATTGATTTTGGTTAAATGTTTCTTTGATACAACTTCTGATCCATTTATAGCTCAGCTGATTCATGTTTGAAGGGTATTTGCTTTACTTTCACTTGTTTAGGTTTGTACAACATCGAAAACGATTATTTTAATAAAAAGTTAAAAATAACTTAACAAATATACGTATATATCCCCTTAAAGGGCAAAATTCGATTGTTTTCCATGTACTAAAATTTAAAAACCAATTTTTATACTGTGTTAATTCAATTTTAACAACACACCACGAGGACTTACAGCCTGAATACTATCGTACCGTGGGTGTTGACAAGTAGGAAAGAGGCAACTTGTTAATTCTGGACTTGAAGGTTTGGAGGTTCGGAGGAGAAGGAAGCTCTTTTGTCCCGAGGACTTCCAAGTTGTAGAATTCCTTGCCGGCACAACAAGGTGTTCTATGGCTGGTGGCCTGGACAGTAAAAGGGTGCATTCGCTCTGTTCCCCTGGCAGATCTGTTGGGGGCAGCAGGTGGGGGAACTATGGAGGAAAGCTCCTCTGAGCAGTGCCCGTGCAGATATCTATAAAAGAGAGAGAGATCACCAACGGCACGTCGGTGGGCAAGGGATGCCAGCCTTTGGGTGAGAGTAGGGTCACCGATGAGATGTATAGCTCTCTTTTGAATGGAGTCCAGGATAGCGAGTGTAGAAGCGGCAGTTGCACCCCAGATGTGGAAGCAGTATTCGAGATTTGGCCTTATTTGTGAAGTATATAAGGTATGGAGATTAGCTGGTGAAAAGTATTTACGAGCCCGGAAGAGGAAACCTAATTTCTTAGCAGCCGCTTCTGCAATTGATGTGACATGAGTCTGCGATCCTCATTTAATTGGGCTAAAGAGACCGGCTTAGAATATTGTATATTTGAGTGCAGTGTTCTGTCGTCCGCGTAACTGTGAACTGGGTTGGATGTGCTAGAGATGAGGTCATTTATGTGGAGAAGAAACAAAGTAGGGGCTAAAGCTGAACCTTGAGGAACTCCTGCATTAATTGGATACAGTTTAGAGGAATGGCCATCCACAACAACAGAAATGCTTCTGTTGGAGAGGAAATTTGCTGTCCAGGTACAAAGTTTTGGTGGTAGGCCATAGGCCAGAAGTTTATTAAGCAGCGATGCGTGCCAGACCTGGTCGAATGCTTTGGATATGTCTAGAGCAACAATCTTAGGTTTACCGTGTAGTTCCATAGACTTGTTCCAAGAATGGGTGATAAAGGAAAGGAGGTCGACAGTCGATCTGCGCTGACGGAATCCATACTGCCTGTCGTGGATTAGACTGTGTTTTTCAAAAATTTTTAGTAATTCGGTGTTTATATACTTTTCCATCACTTTAGAGACGACTGAAAGGAGATAAATAGGCATGTAGTTGCTAGGAAGCGCTTTGGATCCTTTCTTGGGGATGGGTTGTACTCGAGCAGTTTTCCAGTTACTAGGGAATATGCCTTTATTGTAAGATATCTGAAACAGACGAGTCAGGACAGAAGTAAGTTCTGGTGCGTAATTTTTGAGAACAATTGCTGGGATCTCGCCAAGGCCAGAGGCTTTCCGAGCAAGAATCTTGACCATCGTTTGATGCAATCAACATAAGGGACTGATAAAGTCGTCAAATAGGTTCTGAGTAGCCATACAGTTGACATTATTATAGCATACTATCACGGTGAATTGAACTTACTTATTTTGCTCGATTATTCCCGGGCATTTAATTGACTCAATCAAAAATTATTATTGACTATTTTGCATTATTCTGAACTTTCCTCTGAGGCAGTCAAGTTATTTTCCAGTTATCTTTTGCACAGATCACACATGATATTACTGCTTCTGAATGTTTTACCAAACTGTGGTGTGCCACAAGAAGCTATTTTGGGACCCCCCACTTTTTATATATGTAAATTTAATTCTAAGAAGGTTTTGCTATCTATCTATCTATCTATCTATCTATATATCTATCTATCTATCTATGTATATATATATATATATATATATATATATATATATATATATATATATATATATATATATATATATATATATATATATTGTAGTATTATTATATGTTCTGTGTAATTTATTTTACCACTACAATTATCTTAATACAAGAGAAAAATTTGTGCCCTTATTAAATTCATCCCAGGGTGGATTCAACTATTAATTAATAATAAAAAAAAAAAAAACAAAACTTGATCTCATACAAATGTGTTTTTATCGCCAATATTTGATTACTGTTAAATAAGCTTTCTTTCAATACCCATTACAGTCACTTCTGAACTCTTTGTATAATTCTATTATGACAAATGAAATTGACTTGGGCTTCTTATAATACTATACTTCTATTTCTTTAATTATTATGATTTTACTAACATTTTTTCTATTTCTATTTATCTCAAAATTTCCTCATAAAACTACTTACTTCTAACATATGTTTATATTAACTTCTCAACCTATTTCAGTACCTAATTATTTTCTATGCACAAGTAGTTCAATATATATTATTTTTTTTTACTGTTCTATTTTTCCCGCTAAGATTCTTTCATTTCGTTTTACAAACGTCTTCAATTGATCCATTATTATTTATACACAACCCCATCCACTTTATCTTACTAGGTCTATCTAATATATTTACTGAGAATTATGAATCAACAAGCGAACTACAGTCTGTTTCTTGTGAACCTTTTACATATTTTAACAGTTGGAAAATAACATTTTTACTTGTTATAAATACCTCCTTTTTTTCTTCCTTCTCGGCTCTTCGTAATTCCTATTTAAACGAGGCTCTGCGTTTGGTGATGTAGACACCTCTGTATCGTCTGCTATAAACGTTCATTGACTGCTTCCGCTCACTCACATTTATTTCCAATACCACTTTGAACAATTCTTACTATTTAAAACTTCATTTACTGACTTTTAACGATCCGGGTTTTAATCAATTTATTTATACCTTACAACATTCCATTACAACAAATTGTTTACAATAACATTCTAGTCTTTTTTCAAACAGCTGCGCTTCACAATTATATAACGTCAATCTTATGTTCTAGACTTCTTTATATCCATTCATCAGTTAAATTCACATCAAAACTCCAACATCTATCTCATCTGACACCACCTTTCAAAAATTTCCTACCTATCAAACTTTTTTTTACCATGACAGTCCGCCTTCTTAATAGAATTCTTAAAACTAACATTTTATAAGAATCTTAAAACTAACATTTTATAAGAATCTTAAAACTAACATTTTATGCACTACAAAGAAATTATTGTCTGTGGTTAACATCTAACCTCCTAAATCTCTTCTAAACTAGTTATCTACACCCTACTGACTAATATCTTAATTATCTACAGTGGTATCATTGCCTATTTAAGTCCATGTTGTGTTTTCTTAACTTTGCCTTTTATTTTTTTATAAAATGTACAAAATTTTTGTAGTGCATATCACATACATAAAAAGTAAAGATTAGCACCTGTGATGAGCACTGAAAATTACAATTTGATTCAAATTTTTTTTATTCAGATTTTACGTGGCTATCAAATTTGCAGTTATCAAATTTGCTGCACCATCTCTTTTAGAAAAATTTTTGTATCGATAATACCAATAGTGATAATAATAATAATACTTATTATGTGCGTACGTGAGCCTGGATCACACCACAATATATATATATATATATATATATATATATATATATATATATATATATATATATATATATATATATATATATATATATATATATATATATATACAGAAATACGAAACCGTCTTTCATTTTAAAATATTTTAAAGGTCACATCGCTTCCGGTTAAACCGGAAGTCACCATGAATTTTGTTAATTTAAATGTAATGCCATATATTTTAATGTATATTCTGATTTGCCATAAAATTTTATACAGATTTATATTAAGTTTACCTATACCTATCTTCAATTGTTTCAGTGATATTGTGATTTTTGTATATTTTGGGGATTTTTTATCCTTATTTACAATACCATGTACTTTGCATGTTTTTCAAGAAAAATGGCTCAAACTTGGAATACTATAAGCACTGAGATGGAGCTTCCATAGTGTATTCCCGAACTACACTTTTAGCATACATAGTGTTTTAAATTTAGAGACAAACTTGGACATTTTCAATGTTGCAAAAGTATTTTTTTTCAAATAGCACACCTGTATATTATTGACAATTCTGATATAGAATTTAATTCTACACCAGCTTCATATAAGTTTCCCTATATCTATCTCTAGTAAATTACTTGTTACAAGCGTTTATAGGTAACAAGCTCCTTTTTTTAAAGAAGACACATTACACCACACAAACAAGGCGGCCGAAACTTTGTGTGATAACAAAAGTAATATTTCTTTTAAAAAACCACTAATGACGAGATCCCGACTTTTGAATTTAGATTTTCTTCTAATGAGCGCTGAGTAAGCCTCCTAGAACACATATCCGGGGCCAGTTTCAATTTATATATATATATATATATATATATATATATATATATATATATATATATATATATATATATATATACAGGGTGGCGCATTGAAAACGAAACAGACTGATTTGCGTCCACGTCAATTTTAATATTGAGGGGGACATGTTTTGACATAAAACTCAACTTTATCACATCAACCCCTTAAGCGTGGTGATAACAACCCTTATATTTTAAATAGGGAACATGAGTCGAGTGTTACATCATTTGAAAGCTCTTTCTTGTCTGAATTCAGCAAACTAATTTTTTTCGAAGTTTTATCAACACGTTTAAAAATTATTCACAGTTGGAGTTGCAAGAACGTATTTCATTTATTGTGATAAGAAATGCACAAATTAATCAATTTTTCGTTAAAAAAAAACTAAGAAACCAAACCAAACGTTCAAAAATGTTTATTCAGTTAAGTAAGTGTTCAAATTGTTGACCATCAGCTTCCATACAAAAGTACAAATTTTGTTCAAAACGAGCTATGACATTCTGGAGCTTTTATGGAGTTATTAGACGGCATTCTTCAACAATTCTTCCAGAGACTCCGGTTCTGTTGCGTAAATTCTACACTTTAAATGGCCCCATAGAAAGAAGTCTGAAGGAGTTAAATCCGGTGATCTAGGGGGCCACTCATTAGCACCTCTACGCCCAATCCATTGTCCTGGAAACTCTCTGTTTAAAAACGTCCTAACACGTTGTGAAAAATGCGGAGGAGCTCCATCTTGTTGACACACTAACTGATTTTCTTGATAGCGAGCATCATTTTCAACAATGTC
Source organism: Tillus elongatus (assembly GCA_964006375.1). Taxonomy (NCBI): domain Eukaryota; kingdom Metazoa; phylum Arthropoda; class Insecta; order Coleoptera; family Cleridae; genus Tillus; species Tillus elongatus. Next base: position 15,132,979 of record OZ023269.1, on the reverse strand, counting down.
AATTAGTAGAGGGTAAACGATATCTTCTAGTAACTCCAAATACGTTTCGCCACTCAAATTGCCATCAAGAAAAATGGTCCGATTAAACGATCTCCAAAAATGGCAGTCCAGACATTCTATTTCTGTGGAGTTTGAGTGTGGACTTCGTGAAAATTTCTTGGATTATTATCTGCCCAATAACGACAATTATGACGATTGACTGTAGAGTTTAATAAAAACGTACACTCGCCTAAAAACAGATATTGAACAGAAAGATCCCGTTATCAGCTATTCGTACAGTCATAACTTCACAAAACTCCAGCCGCCGATCAAAATCATCTTCATTCAGTTGTTGTACAAGATGAATATAATTAGGGTGAAATTTATGATGCTTCATTATTCGCTGAATAGTTCTTCTTTTGATGTTTGAAACAGTGACCAATTTTCACGTGCTCAAAGTTGGGTCTGCAGCAATTTGTCCTAAAACTTCAATCTCAGTAGTCTCATTTCTAACCTGAAATTCACGTTCAGGCTCCAGTTTTTTGTTGGCTACTGAACCACTTTGCCGAAACTTTGCAACTAACTCCAAAATGTATTTTCTGTTAACATGTCTGTTCGGATGTCGTTAATTAAACAAATTTGCGGTACGGTTGGCACATCGTTTTTGAAAAGAAGAGTAATTATTTCAACTCTTTCTTCTACAGAATACACCATTGTGAAATTAATTTTCGGTAGTACTATCAAGTATCAAACCGACCGATAAACTGAAATAATAAACCGCATGTCTCTCATTGCGATAAGAAATGTTCTGATAGTCAATTTTTTGTTTACAAACTAACAAAACATTGACTATAAGCACATTTCTTATCGGAATGAGTGAAATGCGTTTTTGCATCTTCAACTGTGTATAATTTTTAAACGAGTTGATAAAACTTCCAAAAAAATTAGTTTGCTGACTTCAGAAAAGAAAGAGCTCTTAAATGATGTAACACTCGACCCATATTCCCTATTTAAAATATAAGGGTTGTTATCACCACTCTTAAGGGGTTGATGTGACAAAGTTGAGTTTTATGTCAAAACATGTCCCCCTCAATATTAAAATTGACATGTTTCAGCGTTTCTTAAAAAAAATTCTCTGCAGGCAAATCGGTCTGTTTCGTTTTCAGTGCACCATCACGTTCTTCTTCAGGAAGTTCAGTGTGAACAGGTGGAGCGTCCTCTTCCAGCATATCTGTTTCCATTCCCAACACCCCGGCTACTTCCGCTCTAATGGGGTCAATCGTTTCCCGGTTGATTTGATTCTTGGTAGATAAGATTCGTCGCTGCTCTAAAATATTTTTTATGGTCTTATTGGCCAACTCTGGTGTTTGTCTATTACTGTTCTATGCAGCTCTGTCCCATACGGATGGCCTGGTGTTTTAAATTTAGTAACGAGGAGATAGAAGCGGTATAGGAATTCATTTATGTCATCCGTCCACTTAAACCGCTTCCTACCTCTTGATGGACCCGGAAGGATTACCTCAGGCATCTGGGCTTGAGGAGCAGCCACTCCCAGGTTCTGCCTCTCTCCTCTATTTCTATTACTCTGTGACAGATTGGACTGTGTGGGGTGTTGATTACGGCCATTGTCTCCTTGTTCCAATGACCCATTATGTGCACGGCGGCTTAGTCCTTTACCGTCGGCGGCATTATTAGTGTTATTCTGGTCGCTATGTCCTTGATCTGTATGAATTCTTGTGGAAAATCCGGTCCGCTGCCCGGTGCCACTAGCTTCACCATTGGCATTCGCACGATGGTTCCGAACGGCAAAGACCTGCCGGAATATCTTTTATGCCTTGTATTCATAGCACCATATGAGATCACGCACTTAAGTTGCCAGCCTACATAGCGGTGTGTCAATTTTTCTTCCACGGGGAGTATTTTATTTTCTCACTACCCTCTGACACTGTTGAAGGCAGTGTCAGCGAGCTTCTCCATTCGCAGGGTGACGCGCCCGATAGAGGAACTGACAAACCCTCACGGGTATTATTATCCGGTGATACCGGAACCAGTTCGCTTTCAGAGCAGAAACAGTAATCCATCGTCTCGTCGGCAAGATGGAGAATCCTCTGAAGTGCAATTATATTATTCTAGCGGCATTTTTGGACGTAGAATGAGCTTTCAATAATACATCCTTTAGCTCAATTACCAAGGCCACAGGGAACCTCGGAGATCTGTTTCAAAGCATAGATTGTATGCTGAAGGGCAGATTGATTTTTACACCTTTAGTAAGAGAAACCTTAGCAGCTCAAGTAGCGGGAGGTTGCCTTCAAGGGCAAGACTTGTTTCCTTTGCTGTGGAGTCTTGTAATGGATGGGATGCTAAGGCGACTTGGGCTATGCGGATGACCTAGGAATTCCGGTCGCAGAAAAGTTTTCAATTACAATCGTAGATAATTAAAGATAGGGCTGCGAAAATGGATATAAAGCTAAGCGGCCAAAAAATCGGACAAGTAGAAACGTTCGCTTATATTGAGAGTATTATTACGGATGTTGGTAAATGTACCAAAGAACTGAGAAGAAGTATCGCGATTGCAAAGGAAGCATTTAATAGCCAGAGTACTTTTCTTACCAATAAACATTTTACTTGGATCTGAGAAAGAGGGTCAGCAAGTCGCACGGGGCAGAAAGCTGGACTCTGGCCAAACAAGACATGAAAAGAATAAAAGCTTTTTAACATGACAAATACAAGGTACACCAATAGAAATACGAATAAAAGTGTGTTAGAAGAGGTGGCAGAATAAAGATGCTTGCTGAAAGGAGATGAAGCTAAAATTTATTGTACATATTCTGAGACATAAGACTGGTGATCGCTTATTTCTACTCTTATTGATAAGGAGCTAACAGCAGATATTGTTTGAGTCGATGAGAACGTGCTGTGAAGAGCACTGCCCTATCACCTAAGCTGTGGATCAGATTGTTATGCAGATTTATATGCAAAAGATAAAGTGTGGGAGCCAAAACAGAACCCTGTGGAACACCCGAATTAATTTTAACTCATCTGATGAAACACCATCGACAGCAACATGCAAGGAGTGCTCCTTTAGAAAGCTAATTATCCATGGGCATAGTTTCGAAGGTAATCCGTATGTTAGAAGTTTGTTAAGAAGTGTCGCATGCCAGAGCCGATCAAATGCTTTATCTCAAAACTCAAAAGTCGCGATCTTCTCAACACCGATTTCTTTCTACAAGGATTCGCTAGAAAAATATGTTTAGTTTGCATCTTAAAAACGCTATACTCAATTGTTGTTCTAACTACAACTTTTCCTGTACGATTTTTTTCTAAACCGAACAATATAAAGTTAAGGGGGGTAAACTCGTATATGGATAATCTTGTATAAGCCGGTCCTTTGAAAACCATACATTTCGTTTACATTTCCAAAAGCTGACGCTCAATTTTGTTTGTGGAGTATGAATTTAGCTTGATAGAAAATTCTCTGCAAATTTTCTATTTACAAAAAAAAAGTGCAGCAAATGTGGGGTGTAAAAGTTTATGTGGATCACCGGTTACAATTTATCACTGGTATTGCTGAATAACTTGAAGCTATTAATAATTAAAAAAATAATGGGCCGATTTTGATTAAATTTGGTGAAAAAATGGCTTGGATAAGTTCGTTAGCCAAGAAAATCTGACCAGGTTTTCCCGGAAACGTTTGTGTTTTCTTTCGAAAAAAAATTTATATCTCCGGAATTAACGAGTAAGTGCAACCAAATTTGGTACGCGGGTTTATATCCTTATAGGTAAGTTACCTACCAAAATTTAACTATGTAGATCAAAAGACAAAAAAGGTATAGGCATTTTAAGAAAAATAAATTGGGGTTTTCCTCAAAACGTCACAGTTGCGATTTAAAACGTCAAAATCGGCAACATTTAGGCAAATAACTTAAATCTAATACGAGCTATGGAAATCAAATGTCTCAAGAAGGATGTTTTACAAACCCTGAAGTCTTAGTTTCAACCGTCATTGTCCTTCATTTTACTAAAATGTTTCCAGAAAATTCCTTTTAAATAGACCCTTTTTCTGATGCTTTGTCAGTAGTCTTAACTATAGAGTTTATCGTTTAATGGTATATAATTTTTGTCGAATTTTCGTAAAAAATGAATAAAGCTCAATATATCCGTTATTATACAAGATGAAAAAAATTTGCATATATAGGATGTCTTGAGCTACATCTTAAAAAAATATTTCTACAATCACAGGCTGGGTCATAAGTTGTTGGTGATACAAATTTTCTTTTTTTTTTTAATCAAACACGCCTTATGTTATTTTATTTTTGCATTTTCCATCGAAATATAATGCATGTTTGTAAGAAAACAAATTCTGGATGCAGCAAGTGCGTTATGGTAGCGAATTTTGATCAAATGCTTCATATTTGAATAGCCCAATTTGCTATTAACCTATAAGGTTGACCAAGAAACTAGTTTTTCCGAGAACACTTTGAGTTTACTTTTGGAAATTTTTCTACATTTTCACACAATAAAATTATTTTTATGAAACATGGCACATTGTTTTTACTATATAGGTTATACTGGTAACCAAAATTGATGCCTGCTTTTTTAAATAAAAAGAAAACATACATATTTACAATAAAAACATTTTAATGAAAATTCACTACCATAACTCACTTGCTGCGTCCAGAGTTTTTACACTTGATGTTATATTAAAAATGTATTAAACGCTTAAAGCTTTCATGATAGTACATGAATAAGTATTAATATTATGATTAATTTTGTGTCGTGTTAGCAATTTAACTACTTGCAAAGCTTCTGTGTACTTCTCTGTCGTATAAACAACGTGATAATTTAACCGATAAGTACTTGAAGGATTTGTTTACTTCCCAGGCGGAGTTGCAAATCGTAGCAAACCTTAATTGCTTACGAAGCATTCACTCAGTCAAATGACGAATATCCAATACGTATTTTAATTTTTAATTCTTTTGAATGACTCATTTATTTGAACACCTTCGTATGTAGTGATAAACAAACTTTTATTCAAATTTAACTATTATTTCCTTCAATATTTTTGATATTTCACTTCATTTGCTGGACATTTGAAGATAAAAACAGCATCCTCTTAGAAAGTTTTCTTATGAAAATGTTGCTTTTGACGAGATCACGACTTTAGGGCTATAAAAAAATAATGTTATCTGTGTGCCTTGCCTTTGTCATTTTTGCCATCTCCACGTTTCAAAGCTTCTATTCTCTTTATTCCTGCTTAGTGAATGTCCAGTTTTTTCTCCCATACATTACAACGGCCCGTACGTATGACTTGATTAATATCTTACTCAGATCCAAGTTCAAATGTGTATTAGTGAAAAGAGTACTTTTTTATTGAATAATTGCTTTCCCCGCGAGCTCCACCTCCGCAATTCTTTCCTACGCATACCATCATCTTCTAGGTAGTAACATGAAATGCTATAAAAACAAACTCGTTCGTCGTTATGAAGTGGTACATTTAGCATTCTGTTTATTTAGTATCTGTATGCGGCCATTTTGTGTGTATGTGGGTGTAGTGAGTGTTTAGGTATAGTGATGTCTGTTTGTGTGGGTTTTCTGTATATTTTGTATTCAATCTGGTTTTCTTTTCTGATCAGTGTTTAGGAAGTTTATGGTGTTGTTTGATTCTTTTTCTATTGTAAATTTTATGTTTCTGTTAATTTGGTTTATTTTTTCGAGGATATTGTCTATGTTGGTTTTTCGATTGTCGTATATTATTAATATATCATTAATATCCACTATCAAGCATTATGGCAGAAATATACATACAACAGTTAGAAGATAAAATCAACACCATCATAAAAGAGACAGACCCAAACATCAAATGGATAAGATACGTCGATGATATATTAATAATATACGTCAATCAAAAAACCAACATAGACAATATCCTCGAAAAAATAAACCAAATTAACAGAAACATAAAATTTACTATAGAAAAAGAATCAAACAACACCATAAACTTCCTAGACTTAACACTAATCAGAAAAGAAAACCAGATTGAATACAAAATATACAGAAAACCCACACAAACAGACATCACTATACCTAAACACTCACTACACCCACATACACACAAAATGGCCGCATACAGATACTAAATAAACAGAATGCTAAATGTACCACTTCATAACGACGAACGAGAAAAGGAGTACAAAATCATAATACAAATAGCAGAAAGAAATGGATACAACAAAAAACAATAGAAAAGCTAGTAAAACAAATCAAAAACAAACAAATCAACAAAACCGAAAACAAAACACCAGAAACAAACACAAAATACACAACATTCACTTATAACCACCACATCAAAAAAATAACACAAACACTCAAACAATATGACCTAAAATGAGCTACAAAACCAATAACAAAATAATAAACAAAATAAATAAAAAACAAGAACACAACCCACATGAATTAAACGGAATATATCAAATAGAATGTAACACATGCAATAAAAAATATATATGAATGACAAAGAAATCAATAGAAACAAGATTCAAGGAACATATAACAGCATTGGATAAAATCCACATACCTAGCTACAAATCAAACTTAGCTACACACATTCACGACACAAAACACGAAAAACCAGACTTCACCCAATTAAAACTAATAAAACATGTTAAAGACCACAAAAAAATGGAAATCTGGGAACAATACTACATTCAACAAACAAACAATAGAAAACAATTAATGCCAGAACAAATCCAAGTACAAACATTTGAACAAAACTTAATAAAGGCCATACAAATAGACAAATTATTAAACCACAGTGATCAAGACAGGAGACCGATACACACGACACAGTCCGAAGGCACAACCAATCAGAGAACAGGAAACCGACCAATAGAAGCTCACGGCGCATGCGCCACCTACAATCTCCGACCTAGACCAGGCAGGAGCGATAGCAGTCAGTAGCGTGCTGATGATGAACCGGGACGGTTCGAAACTGCAGTCCACGCAAACCAATAAGAAATCACAAACGTACAGCAAACAAATAAAGTATATATATATATATATATATATATATATATATATATATATATATATATATATATATATATATATATATATATATATATATATATATATATATATATAGAGAGAGAGAGAGAGAGAGAGAGAAAGGGAAAGAGATAGTGATTTACTGAGTCAAAGAAGCATCCATCCAAAAATTGAAACTAAATTCAATAATGTTAATTGGAATATACTCTAGTAAAATCTGAATTCTCCACTCATACCAACATTGTGGAAATCGACAGTGTACAAATATGTAAATTAGGTATATCCAATGAATGAAAAAAATCTAGACGCAGCAAGTGCACTATGGTAGTGAATTTTCATAGAAATGATCTGGCACCAAACATTTTTTAATTAAGTGCTTATAACTTTTTTTCGTGTAACATAGAGATCTAAGTTGTATATATATATATATATATATATATATATATATATATATATATATATATATATATATATATATATATATATACATATATATATATATATATATATATATATATATATATATATATATATATATATATATATATATATATATAATCTAGATCTCTTCAAACTAACTAGAGAAGTGCTGGTGTTTTGACTCGAAGATCTCAGAAATCTAGGACTTTGGGCAGAACAAGATTAAAGCTGAGTGGGTATTTAATTGTCTTTTCATCTTCAAACCAAACAGTGTGTTCTTTATCTTACAAAATGATAAATCTGAGAGATAAGGGCAAGTAGGTTAGGGTTTGGGAGGTGATTATGGCCTCACTATTGACCGGATTTAGATCCAATTGAAATATATCACGAGATATCAATCGCAGACAAACATAAAATAAATAAAGTCGGGTTATTATGCTTAAATTGGCACAAAACTGAATACAAATTCACTTACCCTTCTCAAGACAACCATAATAATTTCACGAAACCAAACAGTAAAACGTCTGTATCAACTCAAACAACAAATTTGTAAATGATATAAAAAATCATGTTTTTTTCAATTCTACATCACTCACATAAGATATATAAAAATAAATCATTTGTTTAATTTGATGAATAAAATCAACAATATCTCCTACGGTAAATTTGTAAATATCAAGATACATTGGAGCCAATCTTCTTACACTAATTTCGGGATTATCCTCAACTTCCATTCCTTCTCGTTTCTTCGGATACGTCAGCATATCTTCCGTTTTATAATTCCTCGGAATAACCGATTGTATTTCTTTTAATCTTTGGTAAATAGCTGCAAATGTTGTGTGAACAGGATGTTTTCTGTTTGGATATTTTTCCGCATACTACATACGTATCGCTGCCCGAGTGTTTAATATTGCAGTTCATCATAAATTAAATGCACATCGGCACATTGTTAGTTTGTGAACACGATTAAATGTAAACTTCTGTTTATTTCACGAAGCAAAATAACAGCAAATATTTAACTGCATATCTCAAAACTAATTTGAAATGCAACAATTTCTGTTTTGGTCACTTGACATTTATACAATTCGTATCTGTTGATCTTCAAAGCCAACTTCCATTATTATGAATTTGGCAATCAATTCGAAACTGATGTAAGATGTAACAAGCATAATGAAAATATTTTTTCCTGAAAACGGTGATGTGTATCGACAACAAATAGTATTTGTTGTTGGAAGAAACTCAAAAGTTGTAAAATAAAATGTTAAAAATTAAAGACGAAAAAGTTCGGGACGCAGCAAGTGCGTTATGGTAGTGAATTTTCATAAAAATGTTTTTAATAGCAAATATGTGTGTGTGTTTTTTTTTTTCAGAAAGCAGGCATCAAATTTGATTACCAGTATAACATATATAGTAAAAACAATGTGCCATGTTTCATCAAAATAACTTGATTGTTTGAAAACGTACAGAAATTTCCAAAAGTAAACTTAAAATGTTCCCGAAAAAATCCGTTTCTTGGTCAACCTTATAGGTTAATAGCAAATTGAGCTTTTCAAATATGAAGCATTTAATCAAAATTCGCAACCATAACGCACTTGCTGCCTCCAGAATTTCTTAACTTACAAACATGCATTATATTTCGATGGAAAATGCAAAAACATAAGGCGTTTTCGACTAAAAAAAATTATTTGTATCACCAACGACTTATGGGCCTGTGATTGTCGCAATAATTTTTTAAGATGTAGCTAAAAACACCGTATAATTAACGTATACAATATTTTTTCATATCTTGTATAATAACGGATATATTGAGCTTTATTGATTTTTTACGAAAATTCGACAAAAATTATATACCATTAAACGATAAACTCTATAGCTAAGGCTACTGCCAAGCATCAGAGAAAGGGTCTATTTGAAATGAATTTCCTGGAAATATTTTAGTAAAATGAAAGACAATGACGGTTGAAACTAAGACTTCGGTGTTTGTAAAACATTCTTCTTGAGACATTTTCTTTCCATAGCCCGTATTAGATTCAAGTTCTTTGCCTAAATGTTGCGAATTTTGACGTTTTAAATTGTCATTTTGACGTTTTGAGAAAAACCCCAATGTATTTTTCTTTAAATGCCCATAACTTTTTTGTCTTTTGACCCACAGAGCTAAATTTTGGTAGGTAGCACACTTATAACGATATAAACCAGCTTACCAAATTTGGTTGTCCTAGCTTTGTTCATTTTTGAGATATAAATTTTTTTGGAAAGGAAACACAAACTTTTCCGGTAAAATCTCGGCGGATTTTCCTGGCTAACGAACTTATCCAAGCCACTTGCAAAAGGAAGGTACTCACCAAGTTTTATCAAAATCAGTCCATTATTTTTTAAGTTATAGGTGTGAGACATAAATATACATATATATATATATATATATATATATATATATATATATATATATATATATATATATATATATATATATATATATATATATATATATATATATATATATATATATATATATATATATATATATAAACATATAAAGTCTGAAACTGACCTCGGATTTGGGTTCCGGGGGTCCTAAATAGCGCTCATGTGAAGAAATTTTTTCAAAATTCAAAAGTCGGGATCTCCTCATTAGTGAATTTTTTTTAAGAAAATTCACTAAAAATCATGACTTAAAATGTTCGTTGGTCCCTTAAAATGGAAAAATCGTATTTAGCCGAGTTTGACCTTTTATAATAACGCCTTTTTGGAAATATTTTAAAGAATATTCGCTTCCTTAAAAAAATATTTTTGAATAAAGGTGATTTAGGTGATATCCACATAAACTTACCTCCACGATATGACGTTTTAGTTTGAGAGTTGAGTTACTGGATACACTGTATTGCATCTTTCATATCGAGAGAATAGAGAGGTTTTTATCACTTTAACAATCTAACAATTTCACGTTTTCTGGGATATGCTACCCTATAGAGTATTCTAGTCCTCCTTGAAATGGAAAACTGGTTTCAGTTTGCTGGAAAAGTGATCAGTTTGACATATGTAAAACAGGTGTATCTTGTAGCTTAAGTGTATTTCCTGGTTGAAGGTCTCAGGTGGGTGAATTAATTTATAAATGCTGAAGACTATTCAAAATCAATCGTATTGAAGTGACAGGTGTTTTGTTTTGTGGTCTAAACTTCATATCAACAGGAAGGTATATGATAATTCTTGAAGTATGCCACGAATTTACGTATAAGCTTGTATATCGGAAACATTCAAGTGATACACTAAAGATTTTGTTGTCTTTAAAATATATCACTTCGATTCCTGTCGACGACAAATTTTATTGTCGTGTTTGCTTAAAATTTCTTGGTTGCTTGTGCTGTTTCTTTGTTGTTTGTGGTCTTTACAGGCACGAGGTAGCTAATCAAAATGCCAAGTTAATTTTACGAGATTATTTTGTATTGCCACACACCCCCTTCAGTCACGAAGATGTTTTATATGCATTCAATTCTAGACGCATGCACAGAATAAATAATTGGTTAACGTCTCATTTTAAGAGTGCGACAAAAGCAAAAAGTATAAGCATAAAGGCTTTAACGGTGTGACATTTAAACATAAACTGAGACTTCACATAGTGTTTGCATGTTCAAGATTGTAGTTTTTGAAGCACCGGCTTTTATACGCAAAAAAACGTTTGCCGCTCTAGTATGTATAGCACAAACTATTAGGAAAGGATGTGTTTTGGACATTTCAGTGCTTCGACAAAACTTTAACCTTTTCCTTGCAGCTTGGCATCTTTTCTTAATATTAACGACGGTAACAATCTGACCAACCTTCATGATTTTTTCGTGTAAATTGTTAAATTACTTATAACAATCAAACCGCTTTTCCAGTATCGAATGCTGCATCCAAGGAGTTCCTTGCACCAGTTGTACTTGACTGGAGACATGGGGGGACGTGGACTCCTCTAGGTGGAAGTGATGTGTGATTGAGAATGGAGGCGGCTTAGAAATTACTCCTGGGAGACAACACCGCTGGTGCAGTGTTTGCAGAAGGTTAGACTCTTTCGACGCTTGGACGCTTCGCCGTATGTCTAACGGTCCCTCCGTTGACCTCCGCGCATCAACGGAGTGGACAGCAGGCTTGTTTGCTGATACAGAAGGATTTCTGTGCGCGATACAAGATCAGGACATTAGCAAGTGCGCGTACCAGTGGCACATCATGAAGCAGGATATCAGCGACCCATGTAGACTCTGTCAAGAAAAGCCGGAAACGATTCACCATGTGACGGGCGTTTATGATTCTCTGGCCTAGTCAGATTACAAGAAACGCCATGATAACGTGTCCATGGTCGTCCATCAGGACTTGTCAAAACGTTACGGCCTTATCGAGTCGGATGACCCATACTATAAATGCAAGCCTGAAGGTGTAGTTTAAAAGGGTCAGGTCAGGCTGCTGTGCGACCTCGCGGTGGTCACTGACAGAGCAGTTGAAAGCCACAGGTCTGACATTATGCTTATTGACCAGAGAAACCGGAAGGCTTCCATTGTGGACATTGGAGTGCCGCTCGAATACAATCTCGTTTCGAAGATAGGGGAGAATCTACAAAAGTGCCAATCATGCAATCGAGTTGGTCGACTTGTACAAGCCGAAAGAGGTTCAGATCATCCCAGTGGTTGTATCAACAAATGGGCTTGTAAGATCAGACTGGCAGAAACTTACCACCTTTCTCCCACTTGCTACCGCTCATTTAAGAACAATCCAGAATCCTACATCGTTAGGAAAGTCCTATGCCTGTAACAATACGAAAAGAAAATGTTATGTTCACCTCTATAGTCTCCGGGTTGACAAAGATGAACGTGATGCAAATCTCTTGTTCCGTGTGGGACCGAGTGCGCCACGAGAGCAAAGAAAAGAACAAACGAATAATATAATAATAATAAATGCAAGTAAAGAGACAGTGGAGGGCAGATAGTGTCCGAGTGATCCCGATAGTCATGTCGTCAACTGGTGTGGTTTCTAAGGGTCTTCGAAAGGACATTAAGAGACTGTACCTTGGAGAGCACCTCTGTGTGTGTGTTTTGCTTCTTTAACGTCGGCCTATTTCCGCGACTATGGCCAATCACCGACGCCAGGGAGCAGTTTTACCTAACTATCCTGGAAAATTTGCCAACACTGCCTTTCTGTAAGGGGGGTAGGGGTCTTTATCGTGCCCAACATCGTATGGACACGGGACCGGCGGCTTTACGCCCCCTCCGAAGGGCGAAACGTACAGACATTCAACTTGCTCAAATATAATTTCAGAACCTCGGTTAATGTTAATGTTACAGTTTGTACTAAAAAAGTGAAAGGAGAACCCTGGGATCGCACCCAGTACCCTTCGGTTCAGAGGCACACGTTCTTGCCCCTGAACCACCGAGGCTCTAGAGAGCACCTTTATAAAGTTATGCAGAAATCGGTACAACTGCCCACACCGTGTGGATATTTCTGGGAAATGAAGATGAGTCGCATTGTCGTTTAGGGCCTGATAACTTGGTGAGGGCTCCATCTGAGCTCAGTCCCTTTTTTATTTGAGATACCTGGAATGAGTGAATGCTCCCCTTTGAGGGAGTGTGAAAGCCTTTCAGGCTAAAGTCGATAATAATAATAGTGCTTTATCGTTATTAAAAGTTACATGAAATGTTGCAAAGAAAAAATTGTAATACCCATTACCAATAATAAATATTGGTACAGTATCGCTTAAAACCTAATCATAATGACAATTTAAAATAAACAAAAGCAAAAGGCCAATATGCTATGTCTAAAGATACATAACATTCTGTAAAGAACGTGTGCAAATAAACAACATAAAATACGTACCAACTACAATAATTGTATAAATAAAACTACTAAAAGAGACACATAAGAGTAGATTACAAACAAGATAAATACACATATGAATATTAACTGGAGTTCCTGTGAAATCTATCCTGGTTGCCATAAGCATATTTCAAGCAGGGAAGTAAAAACACTGACGGAATGGTAAGTACTTGGTCTCTCTTAAACAGTTCCCTGCAATACCTTAATGCACCACACATCAACTTTAGGCCTCCTTTTCTATTCAGAAAGACAAGCTTTGCGTTAAAAGAGGGACCCCACAGCGGCCACAAAATGGAAACCGAAGAAATATATCAATCTATGGCGCCTCAGGACTTGAAATCACCTTCATGTTTCTGATCGCAAACAATGTAACTGCAAGCTTCTTCGTCAATGTAGTAGTATGACTTTGACAAGTAGAGTTTGAGTTATAGTGTTAAACACAACAATGTTATACTCCTTTCATTTTTATTAGCTACTCGGAATTTTAGCTTTTGGGTTTTGTTCGCATTTATATATGTTGACCTTGAACCACCTATCTGGCATGTTGATTGAATCCTCAGTCAACCTATCCATATCATTTTCTTCTATGGACACATTCTCAAAACTAATGTCCGCATACATGCAAATTTTCTAGTATAATATGTTCCTTAGCAGGTCATTTATGTGGACTTTGAACAGCAGTGGTCTCAAAATTGACCCCTGCGGTACACCGATATCCACTGGTATTGCTTCGGATTATTAACTTTTCCAGTTGATGATCTGGGTTCGATTGCTTAAGTAGGATCTGAACAAATCGAAACCAACCCCATATCCCATAGAACTCCGGCTTACTCAATAGGGGTATGTGCCGAAATGTTTACTGAGGTCACATGTTAATTCTGCTTTATGGCGTTCACTAAGCGCTTTAGTTAGTCCTTCCGTTATGTCTGTCACGTCACCAGCGATTGACTGGCACTCAGTATATCAATGTCCATATGGATCTAGGCATAATTTTAAACTCAGAAGTAACTACTGTCTTTGTTTAATAATGTCCACGAATACCTTTGCAATTTCTGATATTATTTGTAGTACTCGCGAAGTTCCACCATTTAAATTATCACCCCATTTATAAACTGGAACACATCTCGCACATTCAAGTGTTTCCAGAAATACCTCTTAGACATTTATTTGTGATTAATGTGAACAATCCAGCTATTAAATGTGTTATTGCTTTTCAGACTTCAACTGCTAATCCACATATGTCCAAAAATGTTCTATTCTTGCAATTTTTGACAGCCTCAAGCATATCTTCCTCGGATGTATGTCCGAAAAACAATATCTCACATACAGCGTACTGTCTATGTTTTTAAAACATTTAATTTAGTTTCACACCTGTCTAATAATCAAATATTGTATTCGAATTTTAGATCACTTCCGATTATCCAATCGATTTCAAATTGTATTCAATTCCGGTGACAAAATAATATTTAAAAGATAATAAATTCGTTTTACTTAAAAAGTATTTTTGGATTCAAAATATTTCAGATACTCTTCACATTCTGTTTGATAGGGGTAAAGTTCTCTCATTTTTTCGTAGCTACTAGAATCTTTTGCCGTTACCCTTGTCTCGCTAAATATCTTCTTTCTTTTTTCCACCAACACCCAATCCTATAACCTGCCATATATCTCGTTGTTTATGTTGGGGCTGACTGATAAAATTATCATTTAATGTCTTTTGGCTTTGGTATAGATTTCTCTTAGTTGTTGTATCAGTTTCTCGGTCAGTTTTTAGATTTCTTACCATGTCAACTCTAAGAAATGTACGTGCCCAAACTAAAAATATACTCAGAATATCCAAGCACTCCTTCGACAGATTTTTCTTTATCTCTTCCTATGAAGATTGGCTATTTGAACATTTATGATATTAAATCAGCCTCTACAATTGTGAAAACGCGAGAGTTATCCTTTCCTTAAAAATACAGCTTTTACTGTAGCCAATGATTTCTTATACCATTTAAATTTTATTCATAGAGACGGTTCAGCTCGTGCGCTATCATTAAAATCCTGCCCGGGCAAGTTCTGACTTAATGAAATAGTTCATGAAGGGCAAAGTCTGAGTGTCTCTAAGACATCATTATCTTGATTGTTGTGCCAAGAGATAGGTGCTTGTTCGCTTCTTAAAGAGTCCGAGATTATATGCCTACGGAAATATGCATTCCAAGACGCCCCAGAAAAGAATGAGAATTTATAACGAATTATTCGACAAGTGGGTAATTTGGCACTAAAATTGTCCTCTTTTATAGTAAAATGGGCTTTCTGATTAAGGGTCGCAAGCGGGAGTACTAACGGAACAATTTCTGAGTAGCCATGTCGATCCTAGTATCGATAGAAGAGGCAGAGATCTCCAACCTTTCTCATGTTGCCTAGAGAAGTAAGACTGACCGTGATAGATGCATATTCTATAACCCTAACAGCTAGTTTCTGAATATAGTCTGTAAGGGACAAGGTTCTCTTGGGGCGGCACCACTAGAATTCAAACTGTGGACGTATCTGTACTTTATATGGCGTAAGAAGCTTCTGTGATGAAGACAAACAACAGCACAACCTAAGCTTCTTTGTTGCTGCCTTTACAATATTGGAAATATGTAGCAAATATCCTCTGCAATAGTTACACCCAATGTAGAGAATGTCAATTTTTGGGCAGTATTTTACCGACCATGTGAAAGTCTGGAACTAGTAGATCACTTTTCCCAGATAAAATATAACTATTTGTTTTTGAGGCATTAAACATAACCAGATTTGCAAAGCCCCAGCTGAGAATATTAAACAGGTCATCATTTAGGGACTTGGTTACTTCGACTCTTATTGATAAGGAGGCAGAACCAGATGTTGGGCCAGTCGATGAGAACGAGCTGTAAAAAGTACTATCAGCGAAGTTATAGATCGGATTGTTGGTTGTTAACAGAAGGTATTTACATACAAAACAAACAATTTTGGAGCCAAAAAAAACCGTGTGAAATACCCGCATTAATTTTTAATTAATCTGAAGAAAACCACCGAGACCAACATTTTTAGTTTTTGAATTATCTAAAAAAAATAAAAAATCCTGATTTTCGTTTTTATTTTTTTTTTGAGCGAAAACCGACAAAGCTAGGCAATTTTTTACAGGGAATCTAATCGTTACTTAAAGAATTTTAGAGTGACCGAGATTTTTTAATTCGGAGATACCTAGAATACTTGTCGAAAAATGCTTGGGAGGTGTATAGAGAGAGATTCAAATAAAGCATATGCTCATTTCTCTAGAATCATCACTTCCTCTTTGAACCGATTCTTTTCGAAGAAATAAGTACTCATCGGGAAAAAACATGTCGTTCATGGATTACGCCGGAGATACGTGCATCATGCTAGACAAGAAAACCTTATATACATCGATGATGAGGGGCGATATCAGTAGAGAAAGCTACAATCAATATTGTAGCTCCTTGAAGAAGGAGGTGGTCAGAGCCAAGAGACTGTCCAGTGAAAGATGGATTGAGGGCTCTGAGAATAAGATGAAGACAATGTGGCAAATAATAAACGAAAGTACCAGAAAAAGGGCTCCGCAAATAAAAAATTACTCCAGTCGAGAAGGGGAGAAATCATACTTGGATCAAATTATTAAACTCTACATTGGAACAGGCTCAAGTTCTCCCACAACAAACTTGGGACAAAATGTTGCATAAATGCAAACAATTTATTTCCTTACCCCACAGATTCTTTAGAAGTCTTTAATACACCATGAGCTTAAAAAACAGAAATTCTGTAGGTCATGATGAAACACCAGTAGCTCTCTTGAAAAGAGCAGCAGGGCATATAATAAATTTAAGTATGTCGACAGGAGTGTTTCCTGATCAGTTAAAAATGGCTAATATAATAGCCTTATATAAAAAATTACGGGGCGGAGTAAGTGCATTATAGTAGCGAATTTTCATAAGAATTGTACACTATTATTATACGGCATATTAGTAAAGTTAATACTTTAAATTTACACAGACCTTGAATATCGATTTTAGAGGTCCTAGTACGCGCACATTTGAAGAATGCTTTCGAAAGTGTTACCAGCGATATCTCTCTATTATCAAAAAAAAAGTTGAGTTCTAACTCCTTTTGAGAAAAATGCCCAAAATTAAATTTTTTATGAAGCTAAAGAATTAAATTTTGCTACATCTGTAGAAAGTGTAAGTCTCTTTCAAAGAAACTTTTATTAGAAATGCCATTAAAGTTATACAAAAGATTCCCAGAAGGAAACTTAATTCATATTTGGAAAAGTAAAGTATCTGCCAAATTATACACGTAGCAGTTATTTTTCCTTATTAATCGCCAGTATGATTTCGTTTTAGTCAACCTAATCAAACCGGTTTTTTCAATATCAACAATAACAAAATTTCAGACTCAAGGTGACAAACTTATTCAGCTGATTTAAACAAAAATGAGATCTTGTTGATAACGTATTAAATCTGTAAACTATTGTTTCTCCAAATGTCAAAATAAAACATAAAAAATCTACATTCATCAAACTGGATTCGATCGCGTAACATTCTGCTTAGGAGGGAAGCACGGTGGCCCCTGCGTTATCTAGGAACGCGTCAACAAATGTTTTACTTGCGTCATACCTTAGATCGGCCTTATTCCCGGGATATTATATCCAAAGTATACGTAATTAATTAGAAAATTAGTATAATTACCATTGAAACACATCCCAAGACTGTTTCGGTCTCATATGGACGTCTTATGTTAAGTTTAAAGATAAAAGAAACTATTTTAGAATCATTTTAATAGAGACTTGGCTTGATTTTGTTTAAATTTCTAGTACCTATATTATACGACAGCATAATACAATATCCATACTGCGCTAAAACTGTATTTGAGGCCGCTCGTAAAGCTACAAATATAGTGTCTTTTAATAATTGATTGAATCTCCCAATTAAATAACAATGACTTGTCAAATTTTTAATTTCATGTCGTCTATCATTTTCCATAATTGCGGCCGAGATTTCACGATTGTTGGTTCGGCTAGTATGTATTATGCATGTTATATATTTAGTCTGGTCAGCGTTGATGTATGGTTTATACCTGTTGTATGAATCAATCTACGCGTGGCAGTTAACTACTCTGTCTAACAGGCATTGAACTTTAACCACTAAGTCGTTTCAAACGCATGTCTTTGGGATTTTATTTTTAATTTGGGAAAAACTCTAAATATTGTGTACCAAATTACTTAAAATTCACAATATAGGTTTATTTGCACTATTTCTAGCCACATGTAAAATCTCATTCCAGTTACTCTGATACTTACAAAAATATAACGTTTTCAAACAGTTTTCCCCGGTTTTTCGCCGGAAAAACTTGAGTATAAAGGCTGATTAACGAACTCGACCTCGGTTTTCGGCCAAACGAGATATTTGCCAAGTTTGATTGAAATCAGTTTAGTTTTTCGAGTTATCGCTCGGATACATACATACATACATACATACATACATATATATATATATATATATATATATATATATATATATATATATATATATATATATATATATATATATATATATATATATATATATATAAATTTTATCGGACCTTGCTTTTGGGTTCTAGGGACCGAAATTCGTGCTCATCTGAAGAAATTTTTTCGAAAGCTTTTCATCGTGACCTCTCTATTAACGAACTTTTCTTCATTAAAATTCGCTAAAAGGAGATGCGTCAAACCCTTTTAACAACAGACAACTAGCATTTCTTCCAAACATATCTAAAATAATTTAGAAGATCATGAACAAGAAACTTATGGCATTTTTGAGGCGAATAAGCTGTTAACTGATTCCCAAAATGCATACAGGAAAGGAAATACGACGTCCCGAGCGGTATATTTTTAATGGAAGACATGAAGCTGTATGAGCTTTCTTGGACCTAAGTAAGGCTTTTGATTCTGTGACCACGACATTTTGCTTGAGAAGCTTGAAAAATATGGTGCGAGAGGTGTGTTGATAACGTCCAACCTAATAGGAAGAAAGCAGTGTGTCTCGTGTCCTGGCATTCTGAGCAGGAAATCAATCAGGTCAGACTATGAGATAGTGGTGAGAGGAGTACCACAAGACTCCTAATAGGGTCTATACTTTTTATAATGTATGCAAAGGATCTTCCAAAGTCGTTAATAAACAAGATGGGATTGTATGCTGATGACACTTGTGTCATTTCAGAATATAAAGCAGCACAGGTTACTTGGTATCATACATGACGAGTTCTGGAATTTAGTATCATGGTTCCAGAGGAATAAGTTGATGTCTAACATGGACAAAACAACATGGTAAAATTAAATCCTGTGGCCATTTCTGCTGACACAATGGATATTATACTGAACAACAATACTACACTGAGTACCAAGTTCACTTTAAATTTTTTAAGTGCACCTTTGGATGCAAGCCTAGATTGGAAAGAGCACGCCTGTGAAGTAGTAAAAAAAATTCGAACCTTACTTACTTTCTGGGATCGATTTCTTATTTAGTATCTAGGGAAGCAGCTCTGGCAGCTTACTATGGGCTTATGGATTCTTGCATCCGATATGGTACTCGTATAATTTTTTGGGGGGTGGTTCTGTGGAGGTAGATAGTGTCTTCCGAGCATAGAAAACATGTATCAGAAGAATTTTCAGTTTGAAACAAACTGAAAGCTGCAGAAGCTATTTTATATCTGATAACTTACTCACCTATTACTAACTATATATCATTGAATGTGTGAAGTTTGTGAAAGCGAATGGTGAAGTGTTCGTTCAATATGAACAGCAGGATACCTACCTCTGCGCAGAAGAGAGGAACTGGTGCAACCCTACACACGTTTGAGTAGATTGCAAAAGAATGCTAGATATAATATTACAAAAGTCTCCAATAATCTACCGTTTGAAGCAACATAATTCCCCACACCAAAGCTCAAAGCCAAATTATAAAAATACCTGTTGCAAAAAACCATTTACGATATGGATGAGTATTTTAATGGCACTGATTTGCAGCTTATTTTCACTTAACTTGGCACCCCTGAACATGGCGGTCTTTTAATTATATTTTGAATGTTTCTGTTTAAGTTTTATGAGGTTTTGTTCTTTCTGCCTTTATTAGTAAATTTTCGTAGAAAAAATTCGCTAATGGGGAGATCCCGACTTTTGAATTTTGAAATTTTTTTTCAAATGAGCGCGAACTAGGACATGTAGAACCCATATCCGGGGTCAGTTTCAATTTTTATATGTTTTTATCAATACGATATAGAAGGTAAATTATACACCAAAATTTAAATTTATATGCTACAAGAAAAAAAAGTTATAATAATTTTTTTTGTGCCAGATCATTTCTATGAAAATTCACTACACTACCATAACGCACTTGCTGCGTCCAGGCTTTTAAGTGAATTTTCTTTAAAAAAATTCACTAATGAGGAGATTCCGACTTTTGAATTAAAAAAAATAATCTTCAAATGAGCGCTAATTAGGCCCCCTGGAACACATATCCGGGGTCAGTTTCGATTTTTATATGTTTATATATATATATATATATATATATATATATATATATATATATATATATATATATATATATATATATATATATATATATATATATATATATATATGTATCACACCGATAACTCAAAAAATAATGGGCCGATTTTGATTAAATTTGGTCAATACCTTCCTTTTACAGGTGGCTAAGTTCGTTAGCCAGGAAAATCAGCCCAGGTTTTCCCGGAAAATTTTGTGTTTTCTTTCGAAAAAAAATATATATCTCCGGAAATAACAAAGTAAGGTGAACCAAATGGTACACGGGTTTACACAATTATAGGTAAATTACCTACCAAAATTTAGCTCTGTAGGTCAAAAGTTATAGGCATTTAAAGAAAAATAAATTGCGGTTTTCCACAAAACGTCAAGTCGCGATTTAAAACGTAAAAATAGGCAACATTTAGGAAAATAACTTGAATCTAATACGGGCTTTGGAAAGAAAATGTGTGAAGAAGAATGTTTTACAAACCCTGAAGTCTTATTTTCAACCATCACTGTCCTTCATTTTACTAAAATATTTCCAGAAAATTCATTTCAAATAGACCCTTTTCTCTGATGCTTTGCAGTAGTCTAGGCAGAGTTTATCGTTTAATGGTATATAATTTTTGTCGAATTTTCGTAAAAAATCAATAAAGCTCAATATATCCGTTATAATACAGGATATAAAAAAATGTATACATTAATTATAGGGTGTCTTGAGGTACATCTTAAAAAATATTTTTACAATCACAGGGTGGCCTATAAGTCAATGGTGATACAAATTTTCTTTTTTTTTTTTTAGTCGAACACGCCTTATGTTATTGCATTTTTGCATTTTCCATCGAAATATAATGCATGTTTGTAAGAAAAGAAATTCTGGACGCAGCAAGTGCGTTATGGTAGCGAATTTTGATCAAATGCTTCATATTTGAATAGCTCAATTTGCTATTAACCTATAAGGTTACAAGAATGGTTTTTTTCGGGAACACTTTAAGTTTACGTTCGAAAATTTTTGTACATTTTTAAACAATAAAGTTATTTTGATAAAACATGACACATTGTTTTTACTATATAGGTTACACTGGTAACCAAATTTGATGCCTGGTTCCTTTAAAAAACACACATATTAAAAACATTTTAATGAAAATTCACTTCCATAACGCACTTGCTGCGTCCAGACTTTTTTATATTTACACATGCAATTTTAAGGCGTTTTATATTTTAAGCTTTTTGTACACTTATTTGTATGTGTCTTATGTTTTGTATTTTATATTTACACTTTTTGTACATTTATTGGTATTTTATTTATACATCGTTTTTTAATATGTTTCATTTATACATTGTTTTTAATATGTTTTAGTTATACATGGTTTTTAATTTGTTTTATTTATACCACGGTTTTAATATGTCTTATTTATACGTTGTTTTGAATGTGTTTTATATATACATCGTTTTTAATGTCTTATTTTATGCAGCGTTTCTACAATTATATATACACTTCTATTTGTAGTTAGGTTATTTTCAGTTGCTCAGTTTTGTCTGAACTCTTAACAACTCTAATTTGTGCATTAATTGTTTTATTTTTTTGTAATCGAAGTAACTGGCTCTACGCTCAAACGGGCATTTGTAGTTGTTATCACTTGAGTGAATAAAGTATTATTATTATTATTGTAGTAATGAAAATTCACTAAAATGTCAGATATTTAGTAATATTCGTATTTATGTACACATAAAGCTTGATTTTCTTCTGAAGTAATTTTACTTACAAACAATCCAGACTATCCGCTTGTAAACAGCTACATTTGTAGAAAATTTATATTAATGGCTCAGTTACGAACTAATTGAATATTTCATTCCGATGTGATCAACCCTCACTCGAATTTTGAGAAAATGTCAGGTCCATCGTAATATTAATTTTATGTTCTCAAAAAATCTCACGAAACGACATATTACTCGATTTTCAATGTTAAAGTGCAAATTTCAATCAATAAAAACCCCTATACTTTACTCTTTATCTGGGACGATTTCGCTCAAAAACAATACCGTCCGTCTATTGGTGGACTACTACCTGTGTACGAAATTTGAAGTCGATAGCTCAATCCATTCGAAAGTTATCGCGAGAACTAAAAGACATACATATTTTTGCTTCGCAAATCATGTTTTAGTAAATTTTTATTTAAAAAAATTCACTAATAGAGAGGTAGCGATGGTGAGACTTTGCAAAATTTCTTAAAATGAGCGCGAACTAGGGCCCCTAGAACCCATATACGGGGGTCAGTTTCAATTTTTATATCTTTATATATATATATATATATATATATATATATATATATATATATATATATATATATATATATATATATATATATATATATACATACCTATATATGTATCCATCAAAAAATAATTACCGGTTTCGAAACTCGGCAAGCTTCTTTCTTTTAGTAATGGCTTGGAGGAGTTCGTTAGCCAGGAAATCAGACAGGGTTTTCTGAGAAAATTTCGAGTTTTCTTTCTTTTTCTCCGAAAATTACAAAGCTGTTTTAATGAAATTTACTAGGTATGTTGCCTTGGGAGAGACCTTACTACGTACCAAAATTCAACTTTCTAAGTTTATAGAAAATTGTGTTATTCAAATTTTGAATTTTCTTTCGAAAAATTTTTTTTCTCTGAATACTACAAAGTTATTTAAATGAAATTTGACGGATATCTTGCCTTAGAAAAGACCTTACTACATACCAAAATTAAATTTTATAAGTTTATAGAAAATTGAGTTATTCAAGTTTGAAGCATTTAATCAAAATTCACTACCATAACGCACTTGCTGCGTCCCGAACTTTTTTTAAATGATTTGGGACTTTTTACGACGTATAAGTAAGCTAAAAAAATTCGATTTTCCGTTACCGTTACCATATTTCCCCACGTTTAAAACGATGCAGTAGTAAAAAGTTTTGGCGGCAAGTTGAGCTTGGAATCTCAGCGGAAACTCCAAGACCCTTAACAAACCAAGCGTGTGCGGTGCAGATAGCTCATGTGTGCTGGACGTTGGCGATTGAACATTTCTAATAAGGCTCTGCTCGCGGCTGGTGTGCAGTTTTCTAGACCTTTAGCTTTCAGTCAGACTTAATCCGTTCGCCTGGAAGTGTTGAGTGTGTCCTGCGCATCTAGACAGATCTTCAGCTATGGCTTTAGTACCAGTAAGTTTAATATTTTTCCATTTATTTTATACTAATGCTTAAACGTATTGCCAGCTTTTACAATTTAACTTTGCAGTTTTAAAATTTAAAATGTCTCATTTTAGATGCCACTTAAGGGTATATAGTATTGCGTTTGTAAATATTTATTCAAGCGTAGCAAATTTTACGGAATACGGTATAAAGAAGCTATAGCTTGGCTTGTAGGTACTTGTGATAATAAGATTTAGATGAATTCTTTCTCCAAACCATTTGACAATCGCAATAAAGTTAGATTATGGAGTAAAAATTTGGCTGGATACGCGACATCACTTCTCTGCAATTTTGCCCTAGTTTTCTTACATTTATTACTTATTTCTCTTATAAATATTATTGCTTGTAAAGTTAGTCCTAAGATTATTTTATAACCTCTAGCTTCCTCTACTAAGGTGCACATACCGAGGAGACGTTATTTACTTCTAATCAGTTACTATGTCGAAATATTGTAGAATATGTTTATTTTAACCATTTTCCATCTGCGTATTATATTACTCTAGTTACTTTTTAAGGGACATCTTTTGTGGCGTGATCGATCGTTAATTTACAGGGATGTTTTGTAATTAGACAACGGAATCTTAGCCAAAGTTTCTTTGCCAAAGAAATAAGACAATTACTTTGATACAACATACCTATTCCCTAATCTTTTTTGTTAGTAAGTTACACGATAATATAGGTTGGGGTTGGGTTAACTTGTGTTTTGTAGCGGTAACTTATAAATTGTTAAAGATATGAACATTAATGACATATGACACTTACTACGTCACATGTTTTCAAACTTCACTAACTTTGACATGTTTAGAACTACTTTAGACAGCGTTCCAGTAATAATCTGGTTTTAAGAGCAACGGTTGATTTCTGGCATCAAAATATAACAATTTAAGTCAATATTTGTTAATAATTTGAAATTTCGGGATGCAGCAAGTGCGTTATGGTAGCGAATTTTCATTAAATGTTTCAAAGTTTTATAACTCAATTTTCTATAAAGATAGAAAGTTGAGTTTTGGTATGTAGTAAGGTATTTACGGGGGCAACATACCAACCAAATTTTATCAAAATAACTTTGTTATTTTTTGAAATATAATTTTTTATTCCGGAAAAATTATTTTTTTTACAGAAACTCGTCCGATAGGGCTGGCTAACGAACTCGTCCAAGGCATTAATTAAATAAAGCTTCTTGCAGAGTTTCATCAAAATAACTTTTTGAGTTATCGTGTGGATACACACACACACACACACACACAAACAGATATATATATATATATATATATATATATATATATATATATATATATATATATTCAAACGGACCTTGGTCTCGGGGTTCTTAGTTCCCAAATTCGCGCTCATTAAAAAAAAAAATTGCAGTCTCACCGTCGATACCTCTCTGAGAGCCAATATTTTTTAAATACAAATTCGCTAAAAAGGTACAGGTATAAAAAATAAAAAAATTTAGGAGATTTTCCAGACTATCCGACGGTCAGATTTAGATAAACATACTGCTGATAGATAAAGGTTTCCAACTTACTTGTACGTTGATATTACTATTACTATTTTTACCTTGTAGTTATTTCCCGGGAATGAGTACGGGTTTGAAGCAGTTGGACGGCGTGTACCACATTTTCCTTTTAAGTATTATATTTCTAGTGTCCCAAAGAATATTTGAAAATTAGTCTGAATCTGGCTTTTCATTTCTATCGTTTCGGCCGCCAGTTTTTTAAACTTTGACGGCGTACTTGAACCACTTGAACGGCGTGTACCACATTTTCCTTTAAATATTAAATTTCTAGAATGCTAGAGAATATTTTAAAACTGGTCTGAACCTGGATTTTCATTTCTGCCGTTTCAACCGGCAGTTTTAAACTTTGGCGGGGTGTTTGAAGCACTTTGACGGCGTGTACCACATTTTCCTTTAAATGTGATATTTCTAAGAATATTTTAAAATTTGTGCGAACCTGACTTTTCATTTCTATCATTTCAGCCACCACTTTTTTAAACTTTGGTGGCGTATTTGAACCACTTAGACGGCGTGTACGAGATTTTCCTTTAAATATTATATTTCTAGTATGCTAGAGAATATTTTAAAATTGCTCTGAACCTGGCTTTTCATTTCTCTCGTTTCAACAGTCAGTTTTTCAAATTTTGGCGGCGGGCTTGAAGCACTTGGACGGCGTGTACCACATTTTCCTTTAAATATTATATTTTTAGTATGCTAGAGAATATTTTTAAATTGCTCTGAACCTGGCTTTTCATTTCTGTCGTTTCAACCGCCAGTTTTTCAAATTTTGGCGGCAGGCTTGAAGCACTTGGACGGCGTGTACCACATTTTCCTTTAAATATTATATTTCTAGTATCCCAGGGAATATTTTAAAAATAGTCTGAACCTAACTTTTCATTTCTATCGTTTCAGTCGCCACTTTTTTACACTTTGGCGGCGTATTTGAACCACTTAGACGGCGTGTAACAGATTTTCATTTCAATATTATATTTCTAGTATCCCAAAGATAATTTTAAAATTAGTCTGAATCTTCCTTTTCATTTCTGTCGTTTTAGCCGCCACTTTTTGAAACTTTGGCGGCGGGTTTGAAGCACTTGGATGACGTGCACCACATTTTCCTTTAAAGATTATATTTCTAGTTTAGTAAAGAATATTTTAAAATTGTCTGAACCTGGCTTTTCATCTATATCGGACCAGTCATACTTTTATTGCTTGGTATTTTAGTGAATTTTCTTAGAAAAAAATCACTAATAGGGAGATCCCAACTTTTCAATTTTGAAAAAAATTCTTCAAATGTGCGCGAACTAGGACCCCTAGAGCCCATATCCGAGGTTAGTTTCAATTATTATATGTTATATATATATATATATATATATATATATATATATATATATATATATATATATATATATATATATATATATATATATATATATATATATATATATATATATATATATCTGTGTGTGTATGTATATATCACACCGATAACTCAAAAAATAATGGACAGATTTTGATAAAATTTGGTGTGTACCTTCCTTCTGTAAGTGGCTTGGACAAGTTAATTATCCAGGAAAATCTGCCCAGGTTTTCCCAGAAAATTTTGTATTTTCTTTCGGAAAAGAATTATATCTCTGGAAATAACAAAACAAGGGCAACCAAATTTTGTACACGTATTTGTATTATAAAGAGTCAACTGTGTACCAAAATTCAGATCTGTAAGCTTAAAGACAAAAAAGTTATGAGCACTTAGAAAAAACAGTTTTGGAGTTTTCCTCAAAACGTCAAAGTCGCGATCTGAAACGTCAAAATTCTCAACATTTAGGCAAAGAACCTGAAATAAGAAAATGTCGGATGTTATTTGATTGGTATTGCTTACTTATGAAACGGACGTCACTGTATGCTTGGGCAATTTCGGTCAAATGCCGACGATCTTTTGGCGGCTATTTACACACTGGTGTTGTTAGGAGGTTGGGGCGGTTGGAAGGCAGTTTATCCTCCCACTAAACTCCTGCAAGGTGAATTGTAATGGATTTTCGTTTCTCCTAGTTTTTTAACTTAACCGTTGGATTTTTGGGGGAAAACTGAAGAGGTGGAGGGATGTCCGCCTTCCGAAAGTATTTTCTAAAACATGCTTAACTTTTTCTTCACAGAACTTCTGCGTGGGTGCATTTTAATGTCATTTTCCCATTCCATAAATTTTTAATTGAGCGATTCGGGAGACTTTTGGGCGAGAACTAGTTAGGGGGCGGTGGTGCGATGTCCGCTTTCTAAATTTACTTTTTTTCTAAAACACGCTTAGAACCTGTATACATAAACCACGGGGAACATGCTGTGATTTCACCCCGTAAAAAAAGTTACAGAACTCTGAGCGAATAAGGGTGTTCTTCAAAAGTAAACAAGATTTAAAAGTAAGTATAACTGCAAAATATGTAGCTTGTACTTGTGGTGGCACATTTTAGATAAATAATTTTCCCAAACCCATTTGACAATCGTAATAAAGTTAGATTTTAAATTCCTGAATTTAAAATTTTGCTCGATACGTTGATACAGTTTACTGCATCTTTACTCTATTTCCCTTAAATTTATTACTTCTCTTATAAATATAATTGCCTATAGACGTAGTTTTGAGAATATCATGCAAGATATCAAATTATTTTATATCCTCTAGTTTCCTAGATACAAATGCCGAAGGATGGTTTCCTCAGTTATTAGGTCGAAATATTATTGTAGAATATGTTTCTTTTAAGCATTTTCTATGTGTGTATTAATTACTCCAATTAGTTTTTAAGGGGCATCTTTTGTAGCGTGAGCGATGTTAATTTACAAGGATGTTTTGTAATTAGACCATGGAATCTTAGCGAGGTTTCCTTCCTATAGAAATGACAATGACTTTGATACAACACACCTACCTATTCGCTAACCTTTTTGTTAGTAAGTTAAATCATAATATACGTTGTGGTTGGGGTATCTTGTGTTTTGTAGCCGTAACTTAGAAATCGTTAAAGATATGAACAATTGGGATATTTTACTACGTCACACATTTTTAAACTTCAATAACCTCGAAATGTTTAGAACTACTTTAGACACTGTTCCAGTAATAATCTGGTTTGAAGACCAACGCTAGATTTCCGGCATCAAAATATTATTATCTAGTCAATATTTGTTAATGATAAAAAAAAATCGGGACGCAGCAAGTTCTTTATAGTAGCGAATTTTCATAAGAATTGTACACTAAAATTATACGGCATATTAGTCAAGTAAAACTTACACAGACATTGAAGATCAATTTTAGAGGTCTTAGTACGCGCACATTTGAAGAATTACTTCGAAAGTGTTACCATCTATATATCTCTATTATCAAAACAATCTTTCGTTCTAACTCCTTTTGAGAAAAATGGCCAAAATTCAATTATCTATGAAGCTAAAGAATTAAATTTTGCTATATCTGTAGATAGTGTCAGTCTGTTTAAAAAAACTTGTATTACAAATTTCATTAAAGTTTAACAGAAGATTTCCAGAAGGAAACTTAATTCATATTTAAATAAAATCTCGGCACGCAGCAAGTGCGTTATGGTAGTGAATTTTCATAAAAATGTTTTTATTGCAAATATGTGTGTTTTCTTTTTAAGAAAGCAGACATCAATTTTGGTTACCAGTATAACCTATATAGAAAAAGCAGGCATCAAATTTGATTACCAGTATAACATATATAGTAAAAATAATGTGCCATGTTTCATCAAAATAACTTGATTGTTTGAAAACGTACAGAAATTTCCAAAAGTAAACCAAAAGTGTTACTGAAAAAATCCGTTTCCTGGTCAACCTTATAGGTTAATAGCAATTTGAGCTTTTCAAATATGAAGCATTTAATCAAAATTCGCAACCACAACGCACTTGCTGCCTCCAGAATTTCTTAACTTACAAAAATGCATTATATTTCGATGGAAAATGCAAAAAAATAAGGCGTTTTCGACAAAAAAAAATTTATTTGTACCACCAACGACTTATGGGCCACCCTGTGATTGTCGCAATAATGTTTTAAAATGTAGCTCAAAACACCGTATAATTAATGTATACAATATTTTTTCATATCTTGTATAATAACGAATATATTGAGCTTTATTGATTTTTCACGAAAATTCGACAAAAATTATATACCATTAAACAATAACCTCTATAGCTAAGGCTACTGCCAAGCATCAGAGAAAGGGTCTATTAGAAATGAATTTTCTGGAAATATTTTAGTAAAATGAAGGACAATGACGGTTGAAACTAAGAGTTCGGTGTATGTAAAACATTCTTCTTGAGACATTTTCTTTCCATAGATCGTATTAGATTCAAGTTATTTGCCTAAATGTTGCGAATTTTGACGTTTTCAATTGTCACTTTGACGTTTTGAAGAAACCCCCAATTTATTTTTCTTTAAATGCCCATAACTTTTTTGTCTTTTGACCTACAGAGCTAAATTTTGGTAGGTGGCACACCTATAACGATATAAACCAGCTTACCAAATTTGGTTGCCCTTACTTTGTTAATTTTGGAGATATAAATATTTTGCGAAAGAAAACACAAATTTTTCCGGGAAAACCTCGGCGGATTTTCCTGGCTAACAAGATTATCCAAGCGACTTGCGAAAGGAATGTACTCACCAATTTTGACGTTTAAAATCGCAATTTTGACGTTTTGAGGAAAATCCAAATTTATTTTTTCTTTGAATGCCTGTAACTTTTTTTATACTTTAAACCTACGGAGCTAACTTTTAGTAGGTAGCTTGCCTATAATGAAATAAATCCGCATATGAAATTTGGTTGCCCTTACTTTGTTAATTCCGGAGATATAAATTTTTTTCGAAAGAAAACACAAAATTTTCCGGGAAAACCTGGACCGATTTTCCTTGGCTAACGAACTTATCCAAGCCATTTGCAAAAGGAATTTATTCACCAAATTTAATCAAAATCGGCCCATTATTTTTGAGTTATCGGTGTGATACATATATATATATATATATATATATATATTATATATATATATATATAAATATATATATATATATATATATAATATATATATATATAAATATATATATATATATAATATATATATATATATATATATATATATATATATATATATATATATATATATATATATATATAAACATATAAAAATTTAAACCGACCCCGGATATGTGTTCTGGGGGGCCTAATTAGCGCTCATTTGAAGAAATTTTTTCAAAATTCAAAAGTCGGGATCTCCTCATTAGTGAATTTTTTTTAAGAAAATTCACTAAAAAGTAAAGTATGTGCCAAATTATAAACGTAGCAGTTATTTTTCCTTATTAATCGCTAGTATAATTTTGTTTTAGTCAACCTAAACCTAAAAAATTCACTAATGAGGAGATCCCGACTTTTGAATTTTGAAAAAATTTCTTCAAATGAGCGCTAATTAGGCCTCCTAGAACACATATCCGGGGTCAGTTTAGATTTATATATATATATATATATATATATATATATATATATATATATATATATATATATATATATTATATATCTATATATATATATATATATATATATATATATATATATATATATATATATATATATATATCACACCGATAACTCAGAAAATAATGGGTAGATTTTGACTAAATTTGATGAATACCTTCTTCCTTTTGCAAGTGGCTTGGATAAGTTTGTTAGACAGGAAAATCGGTTAAGGTTTTCTGGGAGAATTTTGTGTTTTCTTTCGAAAAAAATTTATATCTCCGGAAATAACAAAGTAAGCGCAACCAAATTTGATACACGGGTTTATATCGTTATAGGTAAATTATGTACGAAAACTTAGCTCTGTAAGTGAAAAGACAAAAAAAGTTATAGACACTTAAAGAAAAATAAATTGGGGTTCTCTCAAAACGACAAACTCGCGATTTAAAACGTCAAAATGGGCAACATTTAGGCAAAGAACCTGAAACTAATACGTGGAAAGAAAATGCCTGAAGAAGAATGTTTTACAAATCCTGAAGTCTTAGCTTTAACCGTCATTGTCCTCCATTTTACTCAAATATTTCCAGAAAATTCATTTCAAATAGACCCTTTCTCTGATGCTTTGGTAGTAGTCTTACCTACAGAGTTTATCGTGTAACGGTATATATAGACAAATTACCTAGCAAAATTTAGCTCTGTAGATCAAAAGACAAAAAAGTTACAGGCATTTAAAGAAAAATAAATTGGAGTTTTCGTCAAAACGTCAAAGTCGCGATTTAAAACGTCAAAATTGGCAACATTTAGACAAAGAACTTAAATCTAATACGGGCTATAGAAAGAAAATGTCTCAAAAAGAATGTTTTACAAACCCTGAAGTCTTAGTTTCAACCGTCATTGTCCTTCATTTTACTAAAATGTTTCCAGAAAATTCATTTCAAATAGACCCTTTTTCTGGTGCTTGGCAGTATAGAGTTTATCGTTTAATGGTATATAATGTTTGTCGAATTTTCGTAAAAAATTAATAAAGCTCAATATATCCGTTATTATACAAGATATACAAAAAAAAAATTGTATACATTAATTATAGGGTGTCTTGAACTACATCTTAAAACATTATTTATACAATCACAGGTTGGCCCATAAGTCGTTGGTGATACAATTTCTCTTTTTTTTATCGAAATATAATGCATGTTTGAAAAAAAAGAAATTCGGGGCGCAGCAAGTGCGTTTTGGTAGCGAATTTTGATTAAATTCTTCATATTTGAAAAGTTCAATTTGCTATTAACCTATAAGGTAGACCAAGAAACGGGTTTTTTTCGGGAACACTTTAAGTATACTTTTAAAAAAAAATTTGTACGTTTTTAAACAATAAAGTTATTTTAATGAAACATGGCACATTGTTTCTACGATATAGGTTACACTGGTAACCAAATTTGATGCCTGCTTTCTTAAAAAAACACATATTTGCTATTAAAAACATTTTAATGAAAATTCACTACTATAACGCACTTGCTGCGTCTAGATTTTGTATATTTTCAATATCAATAATAACAAAATTATAATTTCATACTCAAAGGTGACAAACTTATTTAGGCGTTTTGAACAAACATGACATCTTGTTCAAAACGTATAAAATCTATGCACTATTGTTTCTCCAAATTTTAAAATAAAACATAAAAAAACATACATTCATCGAGCTGGATTCGACCGCGTAACCTTCTGCTTAGGAGGCAAGCGCGATGCCTCCTGCGCCATCTAGGCACACGTCAACTAACGTTTTATTTGCGTGATACGTTAAATCGGCCGCATGCCCGGCATATTATATTCATAGTATACGTAACAATTAATTACAGAATTAGTAGAATTACCATTGAAACACATCCCACGACTGTTTCGGTCTTATATGACGTCTTATGTTTAAGTTTAAAGATAAAAGAAATTATTTTAGAATCATTTTTATAGAGACTTGGCTTGATTTTGTTTACATTTCTGCTATATTATGCGACAGCATAATATATCTATGCTGCGCTAAAACTCCTTTTGGGGCCGTTAATAAAGCTACAAATATAGTGTATTTTAATAATTGATTGAATCACCCAGTTAAATAGCAATCACTTGGCAATATTTTAATTTCATGTAGTTTGTCATTTTCCATAATTGCGGCCGAGATTTCACGATTGTTGATTCGGGTAGTATGTTTTATGCCTGGTATATATTTAGTTTGGTTACCGTTGATGTATGGTTTATACCTGTTGTATGAATCAATCTACGCGTGGCAGTTAACTAGTCTATCTGCCAGGTATTGGACTTTAACCACTAAGTCGTTTTAACGCATGTCTATGTGATTTTATTTTTAATTTGGAAAAACCTCTGAATATTGTGTACCAAATTACGTAAAATTCACAATATAGGTTTATTTTCCCCGATTTTCCACCGGAAAAACTTGAGCATAAAGGCTGATTAAGGAATTCGACCTCGGTTTTCGCCCAAACAAGATTTTTGCCAAGTTTGATTGAAATCAGTATAGTATTTTGTGGGTTATCGCTCGGATACATACATATACATATAAATAAATAAATAAATATATATATATATATATATATATATATATATATATATATATATATATATATATATATATATATATATATATATATATATATATATATATATATATTTGACATCGTGTAACTTGTATCATGTATCGATTTGACATCAGTGGTTTCCCAAGGTCCCTAGAACCCAAATTCGCGCTCATCTGAAGACATTTTTTCGAAAGCTTTTCATTGTGACCTCTCTATTAGCGAATTTTTCTAATGAAACTTCGCTACAAGGTACAGGGTATGGAAATGAAAAAATTTTGTGGACTGCAGATTATCTGACTGTCAGTTTTTAGATAAACATACTGCTGATAGATGAAGCTTACCAAGTTACACATAGGTACCCGTTGATATTATTTTTACCTTGTGATTATTTCACGGGGATGAGTAAAGTGGTGGTTGGGGGTGGAGGAGGCTGAAACGCAGTTTCTTGTTCCCCTGAACTTCTGTAGGGTGAGTTGTGATGTCGCTTTCCCCTTTTCCTAATATTTCAACTGACTGAACCGTCGGATTTTCGGAGGGAAACGGGAGGGGTGGAGCGATACCCGCCTTCCGAAAATATTTTCTAAAACATGCGTGACTTCTTCACTAAACTTCTGCCGGGGTACATTCTGATGTCGTTTTCCCTTTCTCTAGATTTTTAATTCAGCTATCTGGGAGCCTTTTGAGCAAAAAGTGGTTGGGGGAAAGTGGCGCGAAGTCCGCTTTCTGAAATTCTTTTTTCTAAAACTTGCTTGGAACCTCCTCTATATGCATAAAGCACGAGAAAAATGTGTAGGCTTCAACACCCTACAAAAAATACGGAACATAGAGCGAATAGGGGGCGGGGCAGTGGTGGCTCGTGAGTGTCGCGGTAGAGGCAGTAATTTTTAAAATTTTCAAGGTCACACGTTTTCCTGGCACT
Organism: Tillus elongatus; assembly: GCA_964006375.1. Classification (NCBI taxonomy): domain Eukaryota; kingdom Metazoa; phylum Arthropoda; class Insecta; order Coleoptera; family Cleridae; genus Tillus; species Tillus elongatus. The sequence goes on along the minus strand of OZ023269.1, from coordinate 15,098,431 downwards.
TCAGAATTTCAGTAAAAAATCCATTTATACCAAAATATAGACTTTCACAAGAATCATTTTTTAAATTTGATACCTTTTTGAAATAAGTTATTTACGAATTACTGAGGGTATAAATAAACAGGAATAAACACATAAGGTTTATTAAATTGTTAAATATTGTTTAGATACCAAAAATAAAATTCAATAGAAATCCTATATACATTATACATAGTGCAATAGTAAGAACGTGTGCCTCTGAACCGAAGGGTACTGGGTTCGATCCCAGGGTACTCCTTTCACTTTTTCAGTACAAACTGTAAAATTAACATCAACCGAGGTTCTGGCATTGTATTTGAGCAAGTTGAATGTCTGCACGTTCCGCCCTTCGGAGGGGGCGTAAAGCCGTCGGTCCCGTGTCCATGCGATGTTGGGCACGTTAAAGATCCCTACCCTCCTTACAGAAACGCAGGGGTTCGGCAAAATTTTCCAGGATAGTGAGGTGAAACTGCTCCCTGGCGTCGGTGATTGGCCATAGTTGCGAAAATAGGCCGACGTTAAAGAAACAAAACACAAACACACACATAGTGCAATAAATAAATAAATTTAAATGAGTGATACAATCTAATGAGTGATACAATCTAATGAGTGGTCTATGACGAGATGCAAAAAGCAGAGGCCGTGTTGCCAATTGCAGTCGTTTGTGAAATTGACGATCAACGATTTAACGAATTTTAATTTACTCGCTGTATTTTGATTATATATATATATATATATATATATATATATATATATATATATATATATATATATATATATATATATATATATATATATATGTATATGGAGCTTTTGACATAGGATGTAGCGTTTTCTACTAATGGTTGGAGAGTTTTGGCTAGATGTTTTGCAAGTTTTTGTGTGGGTGAACGGTGGGCACTTACGATGGGGCGAAGGGGAATATCAGGCTTATGGATTTTCGGGAGACCATATTTTCTAGGGATGCGAGATGATTTTTCGCGGGGGATTAGTTCTTTTTTGAGGTCAGGATTGAGTTGGGAGATATATTTATATATATATATATATATATATATATATATATATATATATATATATATGTATATATGTGTATATATATATATATATATGTGTATATATATATATATATATATATATATATATATATATATATATATATATATATATATATATATATATATATATATATATATATATATATATATATATATATATATATATATATATATATATATATATATATAGGTATCACACCGATAACTTAAAGATTATTGGCCGATTTTAATTAAATTTGCTGAGTGCGTTCCTTTTGTAAGTGGCTTGGACAAGTTCGTTATCCAGGACAATCGGATCAATTTTTCCAGAAAAATTGTGTGTTTTCTTTCGGAAAAATGTCTTATGTCTAGAATTAACAAAGCTCTGGCAACCAAATTTGGTGCTTAGGCCTATATTATAAAATGTATACTACGTACCAAAACTTAGATCTCTAGGTTGACAGAAAAAAAAGGCATTTAAAAAAAATTGGTGCCACTGGTGACCAAAGCAACGCACAACGCCAAAATATTTTGTGTCGATAACAAAATCTCTTGTATGTTACAGCCAAAGATTCAGTTCTTTGGCGTAAAAAGGTCAAGAAGTAGCAGAAAAATTACTTTGAAAATAAAAGTCGCGATTTGAAACGTCAAAATTGGTAACTTTTAGGCAAGAAACCTGAAACGAATATGGGTTATGTAGAAAAAATGTGACAAGAAGTGTGTTTTACAAAACTTTAAGTTGCAGCTTGAACCGTCAATGTCCTTCATTTTGCTAAAATATTTGCAGAAAATTAGTTTTAAATAGACCATTCGTACAATGCTTTGTCAGTAGTTTTAGTTATAGATTTGATGGTTTAATAGTCTTTAAGTTTTCGCGAGTGTTCATAGAAAAACGTGGAAGAACCCATGTCCGGGCCTAGTTTCAGTTTTTATCTGCTTTCATATATACAAGGCACCGTATTTCTACGGTAAAGCTCAATATATCCATTATTATACAAGAGAGGAGAAAACATTGTTTACGTTAATTATAATAAACATTGGTGATAAATTTTTGTTTCCAAGGTTCGTTCGCTAGGAAACCAGTTTTTTCGGGAACATTTTAAGTTTATTGTCGGAAAATTTTCGTACATTTTTAAACAATAAAGTTATTTTGATAAATTATATCACATTATTTTTACTATATAGGTTATACTGGTAACCAAGTTTGATGCCTGCTTTCATAAAAAAAGACATTAGCTATTAAAAACATTTTTACGAAAATTCACTACCATATCGCACTTCCTGCGTCTAGGCTTTTTTAGTGAATTTTTATTTTAAAAAATTCACTAATAGAGAGGCCTTTCTTCGATTAATGGCTCGGATGAGTTCGTTAGCCAGGAAAATCCGACAAGGTTTTCCGGGAAAATTTTGAGTTTTCTTTCAAATTTTTCTCCGAAAATTACAAAGTTATTTTAATGAAATTTATGGATATATTGCCTTGCCAAAGACCTTATTACGCACCAAAATTCAACTTTCTAAGTTTATAAAATATATATATATATATATATATATATATATATATATATATATATATATATATATATATATATATATATATATATATATATATATATATATATATATATTCCCCGATTTATACGTTCAATTTCGGGATGCGGGGCAGGACATCTAATTCACAGTACACAGACAGTCAATAAGTACACGTTCTGTTGCATACCTAACTCTATTTAGCCAGCGAAACGCATTGTCTTATTGTTAATAAGAAATAAGAACATAAATGTAAGCATAATAATATTATGTATTATATTTCACGGAGGTGTAGAGTATAACTTGCCAAGGGGTGGGTCGTAGTGTCAGGAATCAGGGAAAATGAGAATCGGGGATTATTTACTTATTTACAAAAATAACTAAACAATAAGTTTTAAATAACAATAACGAAAATAAAAATAAATAAAAAAACGGAAACAAAAAATCGGTAGTGTAGAACATTTGTTATTGAAATATTTTTGTAAATTAAACGAACTTGCCAAGATGTGGGGCGTGGGACGTGGTGTCAGGAATCCGGGAAAATGGGATTCGAGGATTATTCACATATTTATAAAATAAGTAAACAATAAATTCTAAATAACAATAACGAAAATATAAATAAATAAATAAAACGGAAACAAGAACATAGGAGGTGTTGAGCATCTGTGATAACCGAGATAACCCCACAAAATGAAATCCGGACACTCCCCAATAAGCATTTGAGCATGGTTTTTGCTAAACTGCTTCATAGAGCCGAAAACCCACTCACTCCTAAGTCCAAGATGGCGGAAAGCTTCAAACTACTCACAAAATATGGACTTGCCCGCTCATATTTCCTACTTAAATAATACATTGCCTCAATTTATGGCTAATGGCAGTAAAAGCAAAAAAATATTTAAGATATGTTCTTTATGTATAAATTTTAAAATTGTGCGAATACGCAAAATATGTACCCATGTATGTAGAAATTGTTTTTTTTTTAAATTTAGCATTTTAGTTTATTTAAAAATATTAGTTCTATAGCACATAATAGGCTTAATCAATCATTTTTTGGTTGACCGGCTTCTCTTGATAGTCATTTAAAAAAAAATATTTTTTTATTTTATAAAAGTCTGTGGCCAATGGAACCTGATATCCGAGGCCAACCCACCACTTATACACACATACAATAAAGTAGAGGCCATGCCACATTTTTTCCACAAACACACATACATATGCTCTGTTTGTTAGTCTCTATCTGCTCGGTACAAAGACATCATCCCCTCTGGTAGGTACTATATAGAAGTGAGTTTCCAAAAAGGTATCATATTATATAGTCATTCGATAACATGTTTCATCGAAAAAATTAACTGAAACAAATGTTAAATACGAAACCTGAATAAAACTTTTAAATTTTAAACCACAATCTAGATCAAACCCGTTAAATGATTTACTGTCCATAAATTATTCTATCCCGTCCATAAACCCTAAGCAGCTCGTGTGAAGGGGTTATGATATATATTTAATTTAATATATTTTAATACGTATTTTATAATTTGTAATTTGTTTCACAGGAGATGAAAGAGGCTGGTAGCAAAATGTGCAGCAGCCACTCTGTTGTTTCCCTTTGCACAACTCGCCGTGTATTTTCCCCGGTCAAAAGACAGACCTCTGCCAGCAGCGACAACTCCGTGAACGCTGCTTTTAATCGCCTTACCGAGTTGATAAGCTGCTTGGAGAAAGAATCAAATGGAAACACTGATGGGTAAGTTTTCCGTTTTTTACCTTTCCATTATTCATATAAGATATTTTCTTTCTACCGGTGTCAATTTCAAAACTTGCCACCTGCATATCTGCACCTAGGTATGTAATATTGAATTTCGGCAAGACAAGTGAATGTTATTACTGAGGGGGTAACCTCACCGCTAGGCGAAGCAGTTAAGAACTTAATTAGCATTTACTTATTAATTTTAAGTCGTTATTTACGTTCATGTTCTATTGAAAATTCAATACGTTTAATACATTACTTATTAATGTTATCTGACAAAAAGAACATGGCCTCCTTAGAAAAAAATAAGACCTAACTTTACGAAGTGTGATTTCGATAATATTCAAATCTTGTATGCAGTTGTGAGACATCACTAGACTGGAAATTTTACGGTTTTCCAAAAATCGAAAAATCCAATATGGCGACCATAAGAAAAATTAAAGTTGAGACTGGTTGCTGGACAACAAAAGACGATAGAGACATGCCATACACGCCATCTTCTTCGTCTTAAAAAAGTGGCCAATAAAGTAACATTTTGACACCTGTCAGTTTAACCGTTTCGGATTTAATGGCCAAAAACAAAATCCGCCATTTTCGGTTTTTCGACGATATTTCCAAAAGCAATTGACTACTTGTAAACCTGAATCCGTATATTGAATAAACTAAGCTTCCTTTAAAACATTCCCTATTTAACCTTTGCTGTAGGTGTAATAGGAGTCCAGATCCCTGTGTAGAGAAGCGAATCTGGGACAGACTGTATAGTACGACACTGATACCTTGGTGGCTTGGATAAGTTCATTATTCAGGAAAATCGGACCAGTTTTTCAGGGGAAATGTTTTTATCTCCGAAAGTAACGAAGTTATCTCAACCAAATTTAATACGCAAGTTTCTACTATAAAAAGTATCCCATATACCAAAATTCAGATCGTGGGTGCCACTGGTGGATCAGCGGATCGCACAAGAACAAAATATTTTGCCTCCTGGCGCAAAAAGGTAAATAAATATTACAAAAATTACTTGTAAAGTTTTTCCTCTTTTTAACGTCAAAATCACGATTTGAAACGTCAAAATTGCCGATTTTTAAACAAGGATCCTGAAACGAATAGGGGTTATGCATACGTAGGAGAAATATGGTCAGAAGTGGGTTTTCAAAGCCTTCAGTTTCTGCTTCAACCGCCCTTGTCTTTCATTTTGTTAAAATATTTGTAGGAAATGTATTTCAAATGGAGCCTTTCTTTTATCCTTTGGCAATAACTTAAGTTTTAGAGTTGATTTATGGTTGGAGCCACGACGGACCATTGTATAGAAAAATACGTACCTAACGCTCGAAAAATAAATCGGACAATGGGCTAATGGATAATTATCCGCAGCCAAGAAAAGCTCGAACAACAACAACAACAGAGTTGATTTATTAGTCTATAATTTTTAGCAAATTTTAGTAGAAAAAATTCGCTAATGAGGAGAACGCGACTTTTGAATCTTTTACTTTTCTGGACTCAATTCTGAAATAAAATTTTAAAATACTGACGCAGAAAGTGCGTTGTGGTAATTAACAAGGTATCGATATGCGTTATTAAAGACGCACTGGCGCAGAAAGTGCCTTATGGTAACGAATAAGGCAGAAACCTAATTAAAAACTAAATTTAAAAATACGGATTCAGAAACTGTCTTATGGTAACGAATAAGATAGCAATACGTACTATAACAGAAATGCTGACGCAGCAAGTACGTTATGGTAATGAATAAGGTAAAGACTTAATTAAAAGATAGGTTTAAAAATACGGACGCAAAAAGTGTGTTGTGGTAACGAATACGATATCAATATGTATTGTGAAAGAAATGCTGTCGCACTAAGATGACAATACGTTTATGAAAGAAATATTGACGCAGAAAGTGCGTTATGGTAACGAATAACAGATCTTGTTTTATCTCTATCACCAATCATCTGTAGAATTGTTATTTTATGCATTTATGTTACATAAACCAAGTTTCTGAATTGCAGTTAACAACTTACAACTACTGACATGTTGTTACAATCACACAGCAAGTTGCTAAGACGTTTTAAACCAAACTAACATTCTTAACTATGAAGAGTGTTGATAGATTTTTATGTCTTCTTTTTAATTGATACCACCCAAACAGGAAACTAAAATTGTTTTTGTTTGCTTTCTCATTATCAAGAATGAAACGTATTTAGTTATTAATTTTTTAGTGTGTTGTATCGAAATTCGTTGATCAGATGAATTTCTTCTTTCTACTGTTACTTTTCACAATAAATTTCAAAACCATAGCATTTTTGAATAGAGAGAAAGAGATCTTTCAAATGAGGTAGATATCACAAGCCCTTACTTACTATTTAAAAATTTGAGGGTTGTAACTGTCACTCGGATGGTGTTAAATTAGGGGTGAAGTTTTTATGTTGCAGGATGTCATTTTTAATCTAAAAATGACGCATTCCTATATTTTTTTATAAATATACACAATAATTGAGAGTCGGAATTTATTCCAGTCCAACGTATGTGAATAATAAATACAGTGAATAATCGCCTAATAATTTAATATGGCAAAAGAAATTAGAAGCATATAGGTTTAAATGCTGCTTGTTTTGTCTATAGTCGTAAACATATCATATTTCTATTGTAAATTCGTGACTAGAGTATTGTATACTAGTACTTAAATTTTTTATTGGTCTGCTTGGGATCGATTGTGATTTATTTTATCTAATTATACCAGTCAATGCACACATTATGTCAACTAAAAACATTTCACTTGTTTCTTGTTTAAATGTTTACAGATATCGGCACGTATATGTGAAATTGAATACGAACTAATATTAATGCAAGGAAAAATTTCTTAGGTACGTAACCTGATTGAGGTATTGTGTTATTGTTCTGGACCACCTGAAACTTATGACCTCACAACTGAAGTTTTATATATTGTCTGTGCTTGTGCTTAAAGCTCTAAACATTTACTATATTCGAGTGTTAACACATTTTGTATCAACCGTATGAAGTGTAACGTACATTTATTTTTATAAAAATAAACAGCAGCAACCCAAGAAAATTGCGTACATTCAGCCGCACGTAGCCTGAACCAGATATAGATGCTGTTTCTTTATTATTGTAGAAAACTTTAAGGGGCGATTCCCTGCCAACAAATAATGGGGCCCTTCTGTTTAAAACTATTTGCAATAGACAAACTTAAAAAAAATATTAACAGACTTCAAAATAGGCATTAAAAAGCAAAAAATAACTGGATTACAGGTTTAATTCGAAAGACAAAAATTGAATTTCAATGAAATATTAAAGCATACGCCACCTACTTATCTATTTGAAGTCGGTGCCAAGCCAATTAGGTAGTAGGTAGAAAGGTTAGGACTACTCCCGCCACATCGCAAGTTTCTCTGCGCACGCGACCGAATGCGTGAGCGTGGGTTGGTATTTTCTCATTAACATATTTAGGTATTTCATTAGAATTATAATCCGTTAATAATTAGGCTGTTTATGCCGCTAAGTCGGGCTTGGCTTTTTTCAAGTCTGTTAAAAATGTATTGAAGGTTCACTTCTTTAAAAAATTCAAATTTTCGTTTATTTCTCAAATTTGAAGAAACATTCCTTGAAATCACACAGTAAGCAAGCGACTTCGTGCCTTATTGACAGGGCGAAGCAAGACTGCTATTGACGCGGTTCAAGCGTCTAACCGTCACCTGCCGACGGCCGGATATGGAAACTACTCAGCGCAGCTGAGCTCAAGGGTTTAAAGTTAAATACTCTTGACATGCCTCTTCTTCTGTTGTTGACAATTATTGTTCTGAATAATATGTCAAGTATTTTTAGAAAAAATGTTTAAATTATGTTACTATATACAACACAAGTCAAATGGACTTACTGTTTAGACATGTTGTGTAATTTCAGCCAATAAAGTATAAGTACAAAGTATAAGTATATTTGACTCAAATAACTTTGGTGTTTGGAAGCTGTGAAAATTGGTCCAATTACAACTAGAACTTCCTCATTTGAACGTTTTTTTTTTTTAATGAAAATCTGTAATTTCGTCATCAATGGATTATTTCCTTCACTAAGATTATGAAAAATACAATATTTTAACATTCAGTTGAGCAAACATCTTTGCACCTTAATAAGGGTAATAATTGTGTAGTGAGAATTACTGGAAAATTGCCACTGTATTGAATTTCACTGAAAACAAATATATTTCCCGAATAACGTTGTTAGTAGCTTTATATAAGCGAGCACTCAGGACATCAAAAACAATCGCTTAATGACTGACTGAGTTGGCATTTATGTAGTAGTCGTTGAGTTTGAAAATTAAATGTATACCGTCCTTTCTCTAATTAGTCCTGTTTGCCTGTGTCGAAATAATGAAACTTTACTCCACCGAAGCAAGCAAATAGCTGCTCACTGCTCAGGATTTTTGTTTACATTGTGCAACTGGAGTTTTATTTCATATAGAAAATATATAAATACTCATTTTTTGCGTAGCTAATTCCAAATTAATTTATCTGGGATTGTATTTTTATTCACTGACTGATTTGGTCAAAATTTTAAATCTAAAACTTGTCGGGAATTCTTATTTGAGCCTAATCCGCATTTCAGGGGAAAAACACGTATTTTCCTTAACGTCGATCTATTTCCGCGACTATGGCCAATCACCCACGCCAGGGAGAAGTTTCACCTCGCTATCCTGGAAATTTTGCCGAAACCCTGCCTTTCTGTAAGGGGGTTAGGGACCTTTAACGTGCCCAACATCGCATGGACACGGGACCGACGACTTTACGCCCCCTGCAAAGAGTGGAACGTGCAGACATTCAACTTGCTCAAATACAGTGCCGGAACCGCGGTTTATGTTAATGCTACAATATGTAATGAAAGAGTGAAAGGAGAACGCAGGGATCGAATCCGGTACCTTTCGGTTCAGAGGCACACGTTCTTACCACTGAACCACCGAGGCTCTTCGTTTTTTGAGAAACAAACTAAATTCTTGTTTCTTTTTTAATGAACCTCTACAGATTATTAGTTTTCGTAATCTAGTATTTTTTCTAATTGCGTCAATATCATATACCTACCTTTAATATATTTGCTTCAGGTGTTCGTAAGATATAAAATAAAATTTAATCAATATTAAGCAACCGCCATCTATGTACCTTGTCTTTGTCATTTGTCTCCATGTCCAAACTTCAAAAGCTTCAATTCTCTCCATGCCCTGCTTCTTCAAAATCTAACTTGCCGATTCATAAGATATAACATTCTAAACGTATCACTTGATGAACCTCATCTTGAGGTCCAAGTTATTGCTGTTGTTGTTGTTGGGGTTATTTTATTTGGCTTCGGACCCTTAGATCCATTAGCCACATACTTTTATTATTTCTGATGGTTATTGGTATTTATATGAGCACTATACGAAATATAAATGTATCAAGGTTGTATCGCCAGCCAATTTAATTATCTTCCACTATTTTTTAATACCTAATTAACTAATTTATAATGTTTTCTTTGGTCCAAGTTAATGTATTACTTAATGAGAAGAGTACTTTATTTATTGAATGTTCTCTGCTGCATCGACCATCATCCATAATGATTACATGAACATTTCTACTTGTTCAAGATGTTCGCCGTTTCCTTTTCGCAGTCCTATCCTTACATATTGTTACAAATCACCTCAATAGATGTAGGTGCGGTGTTGCCACATCTCCAGAACTTCCCCAACATTTGGGAATTTTTGCACAATCTGGCAACACCGCCTCCAACACCCCCCCCCCCACCCTGGGGGTGTCTGGGGTAACCCCCTCAGGCGAAGTCTCAACCCTCTAGGACCAGAAATAACGAAGGTACCCACTTGTACCCCGTTGGAACGGATAACTGAGGTCTGCACATTCCGAACAGCCTGTATGCGCAGAGAACCCTTACACCCTGTATACGCAGAGAGATATTATATTACGAGAAACACCTCTTGTGTAACATAGGAGTGATGACCACATTTGGATCATCCTGTATATACATCCCCCTGTATACACACGGGACCGATCTGTATTCACAGAACGTTCTGGCAAAAGAAGGTCCTGGAATATTCTGGAATGGAACGCTCGCGAAACAAGGTACGACGTGTATATAAAGGCGAAAACAGTACAGTTCAGTTAGAGAATGTTGAGATGACTTGAAGAAGCAGTAATCAGTGTGAAGTGTTAGACTGTAGTTCCAGTATAGTAACTTGTGTGCAGATTAGTAATTGTAAGGCCAGTAAATTAAGTGTTTTGTGGGAGAGACATTCTAGAAATTTTATTGTATCCATATTTAGAGTGTAAATAAAGTTGTTTTGTTAAAATCTAAAGTCTCACTTATCCAGAACCCGGCGAAAACGCAACAATATCTTCATTACTTTTGTTTTCGTTATATTGATCTTCAGTTTGATTCTTTTTAATAAAACACTACCCAGCACAGGCATATTTTCGGATCCCACTAAATAGTGCATATACCTGGATTTTGAGGGTATATGATTGATTGGTTAATTTAGTCGGCATGCGAATAAGTACGTTGGATGTTGACATAAATTGATTTCTTGGTATTAATTGTTATACTGCTACACTACTTTCAATTATGGCAAACATTCTACCAAAAAGTTACACATACCTATTGTTCACTTCCGGATTGAGGAAGTTTGTGATGAAACTTCGGCGGGGGTATCCAGCTCCCTGCTTTGTATAACCTTCAAGACTCTTAATTGAATGAATATTCTCGCATTGGGCATGGCTATAAAAGCTATTCTCACGTACTAAAGTTACTTGGAGAATTTTAAGAACGTTTGCTGCTACTGGGAGACTAAATATATACAAACTTGAAACCATAAAACATCCATATTAGATATAGATGTCGATTGTGGTTTCTTCTATTAGTTCAATACAATGCACCCCGGGTTTATGTTTTGACTTGTTAAAATCAGTTAGACTGCGAAGGTAATAAATAATGGAAGTACCAATTTTATTGAGTAAAATATTTTAGGCACGCTCAGAATCAAAATTCGAAATGCATTATAACCTAAACGTAGAAACAAATGCCAGGTAGGGTTACCGGCGGCATTCAGTTTTTGCGCTGAGCTGGGAACCGATCAAATCTAGTTATGAACTTGGTGGGATCCGGTGGGATCCGCGAATATGCCCACTCAGCATCTTTTGTAATTCTTTTTTCGTTTCTCCTGTCAGCGCTCTGTCATCCATTAGCACTGTCACTAATGCCTAACCCAAGCAACATTTAGAGTCAAATTGACATAAATGAATCCTAAAAATAGGTTTGCGACCAAATCAACAAAGGTCATTATTAAGTAAAATTTAAGTGTATAGGTATTATCAATGTGGGTCTTACATAACAGGTAGTATATAAGGTTCAACTTTACAACCTACCCTGTCTATATATATATATATATATATATATATATATATATATATATATATATATATATATATATATATATATATATATATATATATATATATATATATATATATATATATAGACATTTTTTAAGAAACGCTGAAACACGTCAGTTTGAATATTGAGGGGGACATGTTTTCACATAAAACTCAACTTTGTCACATCAACCCCTTAAGGGTGGTGATAGCAACCCTTATATTTTAAATAGGGAATATGGGTCGAGTGTTACATCATTTGAGAGCTCTTTCTTTTCTGAATTCAGCACACTAATTTTTTGTGCAAGTTTTATCAACTCGTTTAAAAATTATTCACAGTTGGGGTAGCAAGAACGTATTTCATTCATTGTGATAAGAAATGCACTAATTAGTCAATTTTTCGTTAAAAAAGCTAAAAAACAAAGCCAAACGTTCAAAAATGTTTATTCAGTTAAGTAAGTGTTCAAATTGTTGACCACCAGGTTCCATACAAAAGCACAAATTTTGTTGAAAACGAGCGCTGACATTCTGGGGCATTTGTGGACCTATTAGACGGCATTCTTCAAAAATGCGTCGTCGTAATTCTTTTAGAGACTCCGGCTCTGTTGCGTAAATTCTACTATTTAAATGGCCCCATAGAAAGAAGTCTAAAGGAGTTAAATCCGGTCATCTAGGGGGCCACTCAATAGCACCTCTACGCCCAATCCATTCTCCTGGAAACTCTCTGTTCAAAAACTCACTAACACGTTGTGAGAAATGCGGAGGAGCTCCATCTTGTTGAAACATTAATTGATTTTCTTGATACGGATTATCATTTTCAACAATGTCAATTAGTATAGGGTAAACGATATCTTCTAGTAACTCCAAATACGTTTCGCCACTCAAATTGACATCAAGAAAAATTGGTCCGATTAAACGGTCTCCAAAAATGCCAGTCCACACATTCAATTTCTGTGGAGTTTGAGTGTGGACTTCGTAAAAATTTCTTGGACTATTATCTGCCCAATAACTACAATTATGACGATTGACTGTAGAGTTTAATAAAAACGTACACTCGTCTTAAAAACAGAGATTGAACAGAAAGTTCCAGTTATCAGCTTTTCGTGCAGTCATAACTTCACAAAACTCAAGCCGCCGATCAAAATCATCTTCATTCAGTTGTTGTACAGGATGAATTTTATACGGGTGAAATTTATGATGCTTCAATATTCACTGAATAGTTCTTCTTTTGATGTTTGAAACAGTGGCCAATTTTCTCATGCTCAAAGTTGGGTCTGCAGCAATTTGTCCTAAAACTTCAATCTCAGTAGTCTCATTTCTAACCGGAAATTCACGTTCAGGATCCCGTTTTTTGTTGGCTAGTGAACCACTTTGTCGAAACTTTACAACTAACTTCAAAATGTATTTTCTGTTAACATGTCTGTTCAGATGTCGTTCATTAAACAAATTTGCGGTACTGTTGGCACAGTCATCGTTTTTGAAAAAAGAGTAAATCCTCCGCATTTTTCACAACGTGTTAGGGAGTTTTTGAACAGAGAGTTTCCAGGACAATGGATTGGACGTAGAGGTGCTATTGAGTGGCCCCCTAAATCACCGGATTTATCTCCTTTAGACTTCTTTCTATGAGGCCATTTAAAGAGTAGAATTTACGCAACAAAACCGGAGTCTCTGGAAGAATTACGACGACGCATTGTTGAAGAATGCCGTCTAATAACTCCACAAATGCTCCAGAATGTCAGAGCTCGTTTTGAACAAAATTTGTACTTTTGTATGGAAGCTGGTGGTCAGCAATTTGAACACTTACTTAACTGAATAAACATTTTTGAACTTTTGGTGTGGTTTTTTAGTTTTTTTTTAACGAAAAATTGACTAATTAGTGCATTTCTTATCACAATGAATGAAATACGTTCTTGCAACTCCAACTGTGAATAATTTTTAAACAAGTTAATAAAACTTCCAAAAAAAATTATGTGCTGAATTCAGAAAAGAAAGTGCTCTCAAATGATGTAACACTCGACCAATGTTCTCTATTTAGAATATAAGGGTTGTTATCACCACCCTTAAGGGGTTGATGTGACAAAGTTGAGTTTTATGTGAAAACATGTCCCCCTCAATATTAAAATTGACGTGTATCAGCGTTTCTTTAAAAAATATTTCTCTGGACGCAAATCGGTCTGTTTCGTTTTCAATGCGCCACCCTGTATAAATTCTAGTTCTAGTTTTATTCGCTTAGGTTGTTCATCCCTCTTGTAGCTTTGGAAGCGAAGCAAACGTCACATCTAAAAAATGTGTGTGGTAAATTGGGGCCCCCAAAGTGTACTTATCAGGGCTCATCGCAGGTTCAGATCTTCACTCACGAAGGGTGTTTTTTCGGGGAGAATGATGCTGATACTTTAAGTTCAATATTATGCGATTTATCCACCGTAATTCTATGTACCATTCATCCTAAATAAGCATCTTGTGTTTGTTATGGACTAATTGGTCTGAAACTGACATAAATTGTTAACAGACCTTATTTATACCAGAATTTCCAAATCGTTATTTTTGACAGCTTCAATCTGTTCAAAGGGTATTTTAATCCAGAACAATATTTATTCTGAAATGAACAAAGGAGCTACACTGTTTGTATTGTGCTTTGTAAAACTAACAAAAACTCGAATTTCGCAGATCCCTTTGATCATATAATTTCATTAATTCGAAGAGATTAACAGAAATGTTGGACGAATGCGGTACAAAAGAAACGATGATAAGAATTTCTAATTGCGGAATTTTATCGTTCCAAATCGTGCTTTTAGTCGCTGATCTGAAAAAGTGAAGGCTACGCTGAAAGTAAAGCCACATCAAGAGAATTTTAAACGAAAGTGTTCAAATGCAAATTACGTTTTACCTTGCTGAAACATAATCGATAGTGACATTTTCTGTAATAGTGTTAGAGACGACATTTAAAAACGTTTCGAATTTCAGCGTAAATTTCAGAAATAGTATCAAATTTAAGTTTAACATTTTCTCCAAACACTAAACTGGATTTTTCAAGTTTATAGCCGCGGGCCTGTTATCCAGATTGCCTTCAAATTTATTAGGACACCCGTATAACAAGGGAATATTTTTATTGAAACAAATCCGGAATTACACAAAAATTTTAGAAGTGTACACTTCGTCGGCTTGGTTCAAAACTATCCTAAGTCAATTTTTTTCTAAAAATGGGTTATTAAGTGCTTGTAAAACATATCAATATTTTGCTGTAAAACTAGCTAGCTAGATTATCAGCGACTTGTCCTTAGAAGTCTATATCGGAGGTGTAAGGATTTTAGATACTGGTCGCTTAGTAGTAGCTTGAGCCGGCGTATGTGTCTGTTGCTCTACTGGCAAAATAGTTGATGCTGCAATATCAGTGGATGGGCGGACTGTCCAGGGCTCAGACATGGGAAGTCAATAATTGACGGACCCAGTTCAAAGAGAGCTGTGGAGCTGCTAAACCTTAGCAGAGGACAGCACAGAAACACAACAGGTCTCTTGACGGGACACATGGCCGTCAAGAAACACCTGCATAAAATGGGGCGGTTCGAAGGGGACCTCGCATGCAGACTCTGCGGCGAGGGGGAGGAATCAGCTCAGCACATCTTGTGTGAGTTTATAGCTCTGGACCGGAAAAGACAACTGATCTACGGTCACTCTAGACCGGAGACAGAGCAATATAAAACTTCACCCTACCAATCGCTGTGCAGACTAGTTCAAGGCACAGTGATCTTGGAATGGGTGGAGTAAGACTAAGGGTATGCACAATCAACCAAGGGTTGCGGTGCTATCGGGGCGGCAAGGCCGCGGACGAGCCCTGAGGGAACAAAAAAAAATATCAGTGGAGAAATATAGTTTGCTACATGGCTAGGATTTCTCTTTGTGGGTATATAAAACATTTGTTAGGGTACTCTGCTGCCATGTGGCTTTCTCGTCTACACTTACAATATGCATTTCCATCGCTGAGAAAAATATGCGATATGTTATGTTGCTTCGGGAAAGTTGGTAATATCAGGATAAATATATACCTGACGCCAAAATTTGAAAATGTGATTGAATTCAAGACGTGATACTCTAACTAGTAGGCAGCTTATTGGTGAGACAAGTTTTAACTATTTATTTTGCAATGAGATCGTGTGATATACTGGGGCTGACGTTGGATAATACTAATCGAATAGTGGGTGTAAATACTCGTATTGATTGCAATTATTGGTGGTTTAAAACTATTGACCCACGTTAGTTCATAAAAATGTCTACTTTGTCCTTGTTTGACAAATATATGCATATTCTACTGTTCGAAATACGTGTTGCATGTGATAATTTGGATCCGAAAGAGAAAATGTATTATTCTAATTTTACACCCTTTATAGATAAGTACACTTGAAGAACCCAAATCCCCATAACACATTTAAAAAAATTGACGATCGTTTCACTACTCAAGTTGGCTTCATCAGAGTATGAATAATTCTCTCTTTGATGACGCTAACTTGGTTAATGAACCGATCGTCCGGTTTTATAGAATGTGATTTGGGTTTTCCAAGTGTACTTATCAGTGCTCATCGCACGTTCCAATATTTACTTAGTACCCTTTATAGAATTTAAAATAATAGCTTGTCCTTTGGATCGGAGTCTAATCTGACTTACAACGTTTGAATAAGAGATTGTCGGTAATTTACTTTGCTTATTTTTGTCTGCAGTCGGTGAAATTTTTTAATCTCCTGTTACATATGTTGTCATCGTAGATACAGATTTATGTGTTGGTGATCGTAATATGCCTATCGCCAGCCAAGTACGGCACTGGCCGTTGATAAGCACGTCTTATTTATACCTGATAAACTTTACCCATATAACGTCTGTGGGAATGAAACAAGCAGAATCACCCCAAAAAACATAAAAATAATAACAGGGAGTTAGGCTATAGATACGTATTTCGACAGCGAAGTTGTCTTCATCAGTAGCTGTCGCCAAATGTCACAAAAAGCTTAGCGACAGCTACTGATGAAGACAACTTCGTTGTGGAAATACGTATCTAGCGCATAACTCTCTGTTCTTATTTTTGTGCTTTTTAGGGTGATTGTGCATTTTGTTTCAGCTTCCGGCCACAGTGTCTAGCCGACAGTCTTTTATTATCGGTATGAATATTCCGATGTTTATATACTGTGGTTTTCTAATAACGTGTTAATTTCAATTTGCGTTAATACTGTCATACTTACACTTATCAGTTAACTTAACGAGAACACATCAAAAATAAGCTTTAACTACGAAGCCAATTATTAGGACCCTGCACGTACTAACATCAGAGCCGAACTCTCGAAATAATTTTTAATTAAACCATTTTTTTTATGTTTGCAAGATACACGACGATGCGTTAACATTACTTAGGAAAGTCAAACAAGTATGTAGCATTTGAAACGTCCAAATTTTTAAATTTACCGCCTTTAAAATTTATAAAATGCAAAGTATTCTAACAGCATTACATGATTTTTTCATTAATATAAGGTAGCCTATGTCCAAACTGTGGACAGTATGCACTAAAAATATCATTTGCCGACGAAGACCGTGTGGACCTCTCTGACCGTGTGAGCCATTTACACAGGTTACCCAGACCAGCCAGAGTGCCAGTGTATTATTTGTTTATTATAATAATTTTCTTCAGTTTTAAGTGCAAAAAACTTGACTTCAAGGGGCAAAAAAATTAAAAAGAGCCATGTAAAAATACCTGTCGACCGAAATGTGTGAATAAGATATCGAAAGACATGCGACTTTCTATATTTTCAAAATATTGGACTTTAGGAGACGTTAAACGCCAAGAGATTCTATTATGCGGTTTGTTGATTTTAAAAACAACAATCGACAGCGCGCCTTCGTCGAAGCCAAGATGTCCAAATACCAGTTGATAATAGTGATGAAGAAAATTCCAATGTGGGTGATAATAGTCGTAGAAAAATGACTTCTTTTTAACATTTATCTTCAGAAGAAGGAAATAGAGAAAATGCCTGTCAAACATTTTTCTTAAATACACTTGGAATAAGTCACCAAGTTCTTAAAACCGTAGTTGCGATGGTCAATATTTCAGAAAACAATCTATTGACCATAGATAGAGACAATAGGGGTAGAAACAAAGCAAAAACCCGCATAAGCGAGGAACAAGAACTTTTAGTAAAAAATCACATAAATTCGTTTGGAGCCATCATACTAGAAAAGACTCTTCAAAGAAGTATTTACCTGGATCATTAAATATTTCAAAAATGTTCCGAATATATATTGATTATTGTAAAGAAAACAGAGTTGATAATAATAAAGACATCGTTCGCGAATTAATGTATCGCTGAATATTTGTAAATAAATTTAATATAGGATTTCATATTCCTAAAAAGAATCAGTGCGACTTATGCGTCAGTTACCAAAACTCAAATGATACCGAGAATTTTCAGTTGAAACATGATGTCGAAAATCACCTGTTAAATAAATAAAAAATACAAGAAAAAGAAGACAATGACAAGTTAAAAGCTTCTTCAAATAACAGCTTTTGCTTGGCAATTTTTGACCTTCAGCAAGTGTTACAATGCTCCAAGATAGAGGTTGGTCGAGCATATTACAAGTCAAAAATAGCTACATACAATTTAACAGTTTATGAAGCTGCCAAAAAACAGGGGCAGTGTTATTTATGGCATGAGGCCATAGCTTCCCCAGGTACGTGCGAGATAGGCATTTTAAAATTTATTAAAATGAAGGTAGACAGTGGCTGCAAAGAAATATCGTTTTATTCTGATAATTGCACAGACCAGAATAAAAACAAATGTATGTACATTATGCTGCTTTATGCTGCAGTTACATACCAAATTAAAATAACTTTAAGCTTTATGGAGGTTGGTCATACACAAAATGAAGGAGATTTTATGCATAGTGCCATAGAGAGATGTGCCAGACGCATTCCAATATACACTCCAGGGCAATGGGCTACCGTTGCACGCAAGGCATGTGTATGAAAACCTTATTTTGTTAATGAGCTAAATGAAACTTAGTTTTTTTTACATCAAAGACATACTGGTACAATGACCAAAAGATTAGACAAAGACACCACAGGAAATATTGTTAAGTGGACAGACATTAGCTGTGTGCAAGTGGACTTTGCTAACCCCCATATTTTAAAATTTTCATACAAACGACAAATTGATTTTTTTGAAATTAACATTAATCGGAGCTCTAGAAAAGAACCAATAAGTTTTCTGGAATATACTGTAAAAACTCTTAGAGATAAATTAATGCCAATTTCAAAGATAAAGTATGATTCTATAATTTACTACTGCAAGAAGAATGCTGTCGCCAAGGAATACCAGGACTTTTTTTTAATTTGCCACATGTATTAAGTCTACCGTTACCAAGCCAAAAGTTTTTTGTACATTATCATTATGTAGTTTAAACTTATGTTAACTTGCTATATTTAAATAAATAAAAAAATATTACATCGTAAATTCAGCCTTATTATTTCCAACAAACATTAAAAAATAAATAAGCCTATGTCCAGTAGTAATTATTTTTTTACATCCTATGTCCCTTATCACAAGAATTGCATGCATATTGATATTAAACATATTGTATCTCTTAAGTATGCTTAAGTACAAATAACTCATAAAATTGTTAAAATTCAGCTTAAAAACAATGTAATTACAAGAGGCAGAAATCTTTAATTGCGATTTACTCAAATTCTTTCTAAATGGACTTGGAATTTAGGTTTCCTCTTCCGGGCTCGCAAATACTTTTCACCAGCTAATCTATATACCTTATATACTTCACAAATAAGGCCAAACCTCGAATACTGCTCACACATCTGGGGTGCTGCTGCCACTTCTACACTCGCTATCCTGGACTCCATTCAGAAGAGAGCTCTACGTCTCATTGGTGACCCTACCCTCACCCAAAGGCTGCCATCCCTTGCCCACCTACGTTGGTGACCTCTCTCTCTTTTATAGATATCTGCACGGGCACTGCTCAGAGGAGCTTTCTTCCATAGTTCCTCCACCTGCTGCCCCCAACAGATCTACCAGGGGAACAGAGCGAATGCACTCTTTTACTGTCAGGGTCACCAGACATAGAACATCTTGTTATGGCCGCTTTTTTGTCCCGAGAACTTCCAAGTTGTGGAATTCCTTGCCAGCACATGTTTTTCGTTATCCTTCGAACCTCCAAACCTTCGAGTCCAGAATTAATAAGTTGCCTCTTTCCTCCTTGTCGACACCCACGGTACGATAGTATTTAGGTTGTAAGCCCTCGTGGTGTGTTGAAATAAAAATTGTTAAAAAAAATGAATAGTTTTGCACCAAGCCAACGACTTAAAGGAGAGAGAAATATGTATTTAAGTGAAACACTCACAAACCATAAACAATTTTATATTACCGTTTTGCACATATTCTTTCATATATATATATATATATATATATATATATATATATATATATATATATATATATATATAAATACATAGGTTTTATATTTTTAAAAAGTCTGGACGCAGCAAGTGCGTTATGGTAATGAATTTTCATAGAAATAATCTGGCACAAAATATTTTATTATAACTTTTTTTTCTTGTAACATAGAAACCTAAATTTTGGTGTATAGTTTAATTTTTATATCGTAAACCTACCTACCAAATTTGGTTATCATAGATTTTTTATTTCTTAAGATAAAAATTTTTTTCAAATGAAAACTCAAAATTTTTCCGGAAAACCTCGTCCGATTTTTCTGATTAACGAACTTATCAAAGCCATTTACAAAAGGAAGGTACATGCCAAATTTTATTAAAATCGCCTTATTACTTTTGCAGATAAGAATTTTTTTCAAATGAAAACTCAAAATTTTCCCGGAAAACCTCGTCCGATTTTCCTAACTAACAAACTTGTCAAAGCCATTTATATAAGGAAGGTACATGTCAAATTTTATTAAAATCGGCGTATTACTTTTTGAGATAAGAATTTTTTTCGTATGAAAACTGAAAATTTTCCCGGAAAATCTCGTCCGATTTTCTTGACTAACAAACTTATTAAAGTTATTTATAAAAGGAAGGCACATGTCAAATTTTATTAAAATCGGCTTGTTACTTTTTTAGATAAGAATTTTTTCGAATGAAAACTCAAAATTTTCCCGGCAAACCTCGTCCTATTTTCTTGACTAACGAACTTATCCAAGCCATTTACAAAAGAAACGTACATGCCAAATTTTATCAAAATCGGCCCATTATTTTTTGAGTTATCGGTGTGATATATATATATATATATATATATATATATATATATATATATATATATATATATATATATATATATATATATATATATATATATATATATATATATATATAAACATATAAAAATTGAAACTGACCCCGGATATGGGTTCTAGGGGTCCTAGTTCGCGCTCATTTGCAAAAAATTTTTTAAAATTCAAAAGTCGGGATCTCCCCATTAGTGAATTTTTTCTACGAAAATTCACTAAAAATGAATGTATCTTAATATAATCAATTTAAAAAAAAATAAAAACTACTTGCTTGTGGTCCACATGCAGTTAACATATTTGATTGACATGGTATATAACTATCTCTTTATAAATTTAGATTGCAGTGTTAGTTATTTTCACGCAAAAAATTATCGATTTATTAATAAAAATTTCAAACCAAACAAAAGTCTATTAAACAGTTAAGTACACTTGGAGAACACAAATCACCACAAGACATCTTATAAAGAACTGGCCATCGTTTCACCAACAAGGTTATGGTCATCAGAGGATGAAAAATTATAAACTACTTAACTACCATACATTATATTTATACTACGTGTTACGTAAAACACCGATAACCGAGAAAGTCAGGAATCACAAGCAAACTTTGTGCGTCTACATTTTAATTGCCACACGACTTTTTAAAATAGGGACCCAGGAAGTTTATCTTTGATTACTCCCTCTCTTGATTATCAGTCTTTTCCCTAACACGTACTATAAATGTAATGGGTAATAGTTAAATAGTTAAGAATTTTTCATTCTCTGATGACGCTAACTTTATTAGTGAAACGATCATCAGGTCTTTGAAAGACGCGTTGTGGTGATTTGAGTTCTCCAATTGTACTTATCAGTGCTCATCACAGGTTAAAATCTTCACTCAATGAATTAAAAACTGATACTAATTGTAAGGCTAGATGGATTCTCACCACAATTAAAACCGTCGACCGGTTTCGCTTTAATTAGAGCTCGTAGTAGTACGGCATACTAATGGCAGCAAAAATACACCTACTAAGTAATACGGCTATGGTAGCCAGCCTCGCAAAACTTAGTGAGATGTAAGACACGCTTTTTTAGTGAATTTTTATTTAAAAAAATTCACTAATAGAGAGGTATCGATGGTGAGACTTTGCAAAAATTTTTCAAATGAGCGCGATTTAGGACCCCTAAAACCCATATCCGGGGTCAGTTTCAATTTTTATATGTTTATATATATATATATATATATATATATATATATATATATATATATATATATATATATATATATATATATATATATATATATCCGTCTGATAACTCAAAAAATAATTAACCGATTTCAATGAAACTCGGCAAGTGCCTTTCTTTTATTAATAGCTTGGATGAGTTCGTTAGGCAGGAAAATCGCACGGGTTTTTACGGGCAAATTTAGTTTTCTTTCAAAAAAAAAATTTTTTTCCGAAAATAACAAAGCTAAGTACCAAAATTCAACTTTCTCAGTTTATATAAAATTGAGTTATTCAAATTTTAAATTTTTTTTTGAAACCATTTTTTTTTCTCCAAAAATTACAAAGTTATTTTAATGAAATTTGTTGGATATCTTGTCCTATGAAATACCTTACTACCTACCAAAATAAAACTTTCTAAGATTATAGAAAACGGAGTTAATCAAATTTTTATAGCTCACTGCAGTGTTAAAATCAATGGTATTTTCCTCACTATTTTAAACACGTGGGTGGGGACTGACCGAATTCATTCCCAGTTGCTATTGATTTACTCATATTCTCTGAATATGTTAGAAGACGTGGTATCTACTTCATTCCAAGTCACTATTAACAGACTATTTATGAAATCAAATAAGTAAATTAAATCGATTGTCATAAAATATGTAGTGTATTAAGACTAAGGGAAAAAGAAATAAAACATATATAACTGTGCACATTTTGATTATATTTTAGGGTGTGCGGCGCACACCTAGCTCACTAGGAGAAATCGCCACTGCTTGAGAGAGGTATTGTCACAGCATAATATCTTATTAAAGTTCATTTGTAAATAGGTTTAATTTATATATATATATATATATATATATATATATATATATATATATATATATATATATATATATATATATATATATGTATATATATGTATATATATATATATATATATATATATATATATATATATATATATATATATATATATATATATATATATATATATGTATATATATATATATACATACATATATGTATCCGTCTGATAACTCAAAAAATAATTAACCGATTTCGATAAAACTTGGCAAGTGCCTTTCTTTTATTAATGGCTTGGACGAGTTCGTTATCCAGAAAAATCGGACGAGGTTTTCCGGAAAAATGTTGAGATTTCTTTCGAAAAAAAATTTTTTCTTCGAAAGTAACAAAGCTGTTTTAATGAAATTTACTATATATGTTGCCTCAGGAGAGATCTTAATTTTTTACACCTTTCGCCATCCCGTTGCGGTGTACGATAATAACACTATTTACAATAGTTTTAATAGACTTTTATACCTATCTGCCTCTAGATCACCCTTACGAATAAAAATTGAACAAACTAACTTAAATTATGGTAATAATAGTAGTAATAATAATTCAGACACAACAAATGCGTTAGGGTAGAGTATTGTCATCAACCTTTTTCACATTTTAGTAAACTAATTTTCTCCCAATCAATAGAATTTAGCTTTAATTTGTGACAAACACTTATTGTTTTCGGAGATACAATTTTTTGTTTTTTTTTTAATTTTTTTGTTAGTTTTTATAATGTTTGAATTTCCGGTGTTTTACAGTTTTAGTTTTTTTTGTTTGAATTTCTGTTTAAATTTTGTTAAATAACTTAATTATCGTTGTTTTTTGGATACTTATAAGCAATATTAATTGTTTTCGTAGCTGCCTAAGTGGAAACTGATAAAAAATCTAGTTTTGCCTGACAATTTCGAGAAATCTCAAATTTATAATTTTGACTTAAATCTCTAACCGAGTAAGTGAAAACTGAAACCTGTGATGAGCACTAATAAGTACACTTGGACAAACCCAAATCACCACAACACTTATTTCAGAGACCTTACGATCGTTTCGTTGACAAAGTCAACATCTTCAGAGGAAGAAAAATTCTAAGCTAAACCACTACATTCAACTAAAATACTACATAAAAACTATATTTATATTGATTTTAATTCTTCGTGACAGTATTTATATTGACTTCATAGATACAAACAAAACGAACATATCTTTAAGTCGAGACAAACGTCGAGATTAGTATATGTGTAAACCGGCCGAGTTATTGACAGTAATTTATTATTCTACCAGACAAATTAGGAATGTTTGAGAGGTCAAATGCAAAGTGAAAATAAGGGCTAGAAATTAAAGGTGCTGCACGATTCAATGAAGTTGTGTTCTTAATAGACCTTAATATAGTTAGTTAGTTAGTTAGTTAGGTAGTATATGACTGCGGCAGGTTGCCATTCGCACATTTGTCTGTGATTTTAACAAATATTTCCGGGATATATCTGTCTGAATAATACTTAGTGGGGTAATACGAAGATATATAAATATGAATTGTTTATTTTTTCAGATCACTATGTATTTCAATACATAAATTAATCATTCTGACAGGCACTGAATTACACAAATTATTTGTTCTATTTTATATATGTGCACGCACACAAACATTTGTCTTGGATTGAAATTCTTATTAATTTTATTACTACTATTTTATGTACTTAATTTTATTGGGATAAGACTGGGATATAATCTTCATGCCTTGGGGTCGATCAAGACAACTTTAAAGACACACAAGAGGACACTGGTAAGAATTGGAAGACATATGGAAAAACGATAGGACTTTAGATTATATGACCTTAATATAAAAATACTTTCTAATGAATCAAGCATAGTTTGATCTCTAACGTTTTTCAAATTTTCTTTGTCAACGTGGCGATTATTATCCCATATATGTTGGGCGACACATGATTTGTCCACCGTACCATATCGTAACGGTGCGAGATGTTCACGAAATCTGGTGGCTATGTTTCTCCTAGTTTGACCCACGTATTTAAGATCGCAATCTTTGCAACTAATCTCATAAATGCCGGACATTTCAGTGACTTTGTCTTTGTCTTTCGTTTTTTAAATTACTTTTCGTCGAAAAAGTCAAATGTAAATCGGCTTTCTTAAAAATACTTTAACCCTTTGTGATTCGTGGTTCATAAGGTAAACACACAATTTTTTTTCTCTATTTTATCTCTCTTAAATGTCGTACATTCAGATATCATTTTCTTTGTTCTGTGTTTGTTAACAAATTTGTCTATTAAACCATCAGAGTAACCGTTATATCTCGCCACATTTTTTATGTATTTTAATTCTGTATTAAATCTATTTTACTTAACGGAAATTTAATCAATCTGTTTACTAAGAAATGTAAACTAGCCGTTTTTTGTGCAAACGTATGATGTGAGTCGTTAGGAATATAACTAATAGTAGCCGTTTCCTTCCTATAGACATCGAATTCAAGCGAGCCATTATTTTTATTTTTAATAACTAGTACATCTAGGAACGAAAGTTTATTGTTGATTTCTATTTCGTGGGTAAATTTTATTGAATTAAATTGACTATTTAGTTTTTCAGTAAATTCTTCAACCTTACATATATTTGTGTCAAACACTGCAAAAATATCGTCGACATAACGAAACCAAACTCTAGGGAAATACCCATTTTTATTTTTTAAATCCGTCTCAAATCTACTCATAAACAAATCTGCAATAAAAGGAGATAATGGATTGCCCATTGCTGTGCCTTCAGTTTGTTTGAAGATGTTGACTTTGTCAACGAAACGATCGTAAGGTCTCTGAAATAAGTGTTGTGGTGATTTGGGTTTCTTTGAACGACATTTAATTGTAACTTTTTTCGGTATCTCTAACGCATCGCAAAATATAGAAAATTAGCACTACCCGTGAAGTTGTAGTAGGCTCTCGATTTACATCTGTCATTTAAAGTGAATCCTTTAAATAATTAATCTTATTAAGTTCGACCACTTTACCCAAACTGAAAGCCCTACTTCCGAAAATAAACAAAACACGGGGGTATCTTGATCTTAAGTGTGTCAGATTGTATGTAAATAATTAATTTTTAATAAATAAGAATCCCAATTATTTTTATCTACTTACCTGTTATCGTTAAACTGGTATGTGCCAATGATAAATGATAAAATAATGATTACAAATTGCAATCCTTCCGCATTAATCATTAGAAATGACATAAACACAAGATAAGCTTATCTTTTTAAGATACTAAAGTTATGTCAAGTTTTATAAATGTAATGACACATGTAACTAAGTTTTATCAACTTAAAATAGATAAATGACACATCACATCAATAAAAGCACAGTATAAAAAAATTGTCGCGTTATCGTTGCAACCATGACTCCCTGTCTCCAGAAGCTTTTAGGGAATTTTCGTAGAAAAAATTCACTAATAAGATTTTGAATTTTGAAAAAATCTTTAAATGAGCAGGAACTAGGACCCATAGGACCCAGCTGCCTTCCGTTTATAACTGCGGCTTGCATAGGTTCGCTAGTCAGGAAAATCGATTCACTTTTTCCGGGAATTTTTTTAATTTTTCTTCGGCAAATTTTTGTATCGTCGAAGATAAAGCAACAGCAAGAGATTTCAACTATAAAAAACTCTGGACGCAGCAAGTGCATTATGGTAGTGAATTTTCATTTAAATGTTTTTATTGCAAATATGTGTTTTCTTTTTATTTAAGAAAGCAGGCATAAATTTTGGTTACCAGTATAACCTATATAGTAAAAACAATGTGCCATGTTTCATAAAAATAACTTTATTGTGTGAAAATGTACAAAAATTTCCAAAAGTAGACTTAAAGTGTTCCTGGAAAAACTCGTTTCTTAGTCAACCTTATAGGTTAATAGCAAATTGGGCTATTCAAATATGAAGCGTTTGATCAAAATTCGCTACCATAACGCACTTGCTGCATCAAGAATTTCTTTTCTTACAAACATGCATTGTATTTCGATGGAAAATGCAAAAATGCAATAACATAAGGCGTGTTTGTTAAAAAATAAATAAAAAAATTCGAAAATAAACTTAAAATGTTCCCGAAAAAACTAGTTTCCTGGCCAACGAACCTTATAGGTTAATAGCAAATTGAAGCATTCAATAAAAACTCGCTACCATGACGCACTTGCTGAGTCCCGAATTTATTTTCTTACAAACATGCATTATAATTTCGTGGTTTAAATTCCATACATTTATGGCTGGCTCAGAACTGACACTGATAGGGGGAATCCGTCTGTGTAACTAAAAGAAAACATTGTTTACTCTATTTCAACTGAACAGATTTTCCTGGTTAACGAACTTATCGAAGCTACTTGCAAAAGGAAGGTACTCACCAAATTTGATCAAAATCGGCCCATTATTTTTTGAGTTATCGGTGTGATATATATATATATATATATATATATATATATATATATATATATATATATATATATATATATATATATATATATATATATATATATATATATATATATATAAACATATCAAAATTGAAACCGACCCCGGATATGGGTTCTCGGGGGCCTAATTAGTGCTAATTTGAAGGAATTTTTTCAAAATTCACAAGTCGAGATCTCCTCATCAGTGAATTTTTTTTTAAGAAAATTCACTAAAAGTACACTACAAACCAAAATAAAGGTCTCTAAGTTAACACAGCCTTTTGTTAACTTAGAGACCTTAATTTTGATTGGTAGTGTACTTTTTATAGTTGAAATCTGTTGCTGTTGCTTTATCTTCGAGGATACAAAAATTTTCCGAAGGAAAAATAGAAAAATTCCCGGAAAAACTGAATCGATTTTCCTGACTAGTATTATAGTAGTGAATTTTCATAGAAATTATCTGGCACCAAATGCTTTTTCACAAATTTTTTTCTTGTAACATATTAATTTAAATTTTGGTGTATAGTTTACTTTTTATACCATAAACCTACCTACCAAATTTGACTACCATAGCTTTTTTAATTTAAAAAAAAAATTTTTTTGCTAAATAAAACTCAAAATTTTCCCAGAAAACCTGGTCCGCTTTTCCTGTCTCAGGAACCTATCCAAGCCACTTACAAAAGGAAGGCACATGCCAAATTTTCTTAAAATGAGCCTATTATTTTTTGAGTTATCGGTGTGATATATATATATATATATATATATATATATATATATATATATATATATATATATATATATATATATATATATATATATATACACATATAAAAAATTAAACTGGCCCCGGATGTGGGTTCTAGGGGTCCTAGGTTTCGCGCTCATTAGAATTTTTTTTCAAAATTCAAAAGTCGGGATCTCCCCATTAGTGATTTTTTTATTCTAAAATTCGGTACCATAACGTACTTGCTGTGTCCACATAAAATTTTCATTTTATTGCACTTCCGCGCTTGACCAATTGTCCTAGCTTTTCCTGAAGTTTTCCTCTTAGTTTACCTCTGCCTTTTTCCCCAAGTATGTACCCTCAAATAATGTTATTCGTAATCATTATGTTCCTGACAATATCGAAATCGGCTGTTCAGTTCTCGTAGCGCATTAATAATGACTACTGAAGAGATAGCAGCTATTTCTTAGCGATTTTTGCCTTCGAACGGTATAAATACTTTGGCCTGTTGAATTTAGATAGCCTCATTGGAAAAAATTTATAGCGGTGATACCAGAGGACCTTGGTAGCCACTGTATATATCCTCCTCTTCCAATGCACCTGTTCGGACACACCTACGCCTATTGGGTCCAGGCGGGGGCTGCATAGTGTAGAGGTGCCCCATCCAACCTTAAAAAGAGGTTAGCTGGAAGATAAGATAATGTTGTTCTTGGTTTGGGTATATATATATATATATATATATATATATATATATATATATATATATATATATATATATATATATATATATATATATATATATATATATATATATATATATATATATATATATATATATATATATATATATATATATATATAGGGTGGCGCATTGAAAACGAAACAGACCGATTTGCGTCCAGAGAAATTTTTGTAAGAAACGCTGAAACACGTTAATTTTAATATTGAGGGGGTTTTGACATAAAACTCAACTTTGTCACATCACCCCCTTAAGGGTGGTGATAACAACATCGTTTGAAAGCCCTTTCTTTTCTGAATTCAGCACACTAATTTTTTTGGAAGTTTTATCAACTCGTTTACAAATTATTCACAGTTGGAGTTGCAAGAACGTATTTCATTCATTGTGATAAGAAATGCACTAATTAGTCAATTTTTCGTTAAAAAAAACTAAAAAACAAAACCAAACGTTCAAAAATGTTTATTCAGTTAAGTAAGTGTTCAAATTGTTAACCACCAGCTTCCATACAAAAGTACAAATTTTGTTCAAAACGAGCTCTGACATTCTGGAGCATTTGTGGAGTTATTAGACGGGATTCTCCAGTTCTGTTGCGTAAATTCTACTCTTTAAATGGCCCTATAGAAAGAAGTCTAACGGAATTAAATCTGGTGATCTAGGGGGCCACTCAATAGCACCTCTACGCCCAATCCATTTCTCCAGAAACTCTCTGGTCAAAAACTCCCTAACACGTTGTGAAAAATGCGGAGGAGCTCCATCTTGTTGAAACACTAATTGATTTTCTTGATAGGGATCATCATTTTCAACAATGTCAATTAGTAGAGGGTAAACGATATCTTCTAGTAACTC
The DNA here is from genome assembly GCA_964006375.1 of Tillus elongatus. Classification (NCBI taxonomy): domain Eukaryota; kingdom Metazoa; phylum Arthropoda; class Insecta; order Coleoptera; family Cleridae; genus Tillus; species Tillus elongatus. The sequence continues at coordinate 15,068,618 of OZ023269.1, read as the reverse complement.
CACATACGTTTCGCCACTTAAATTGCCATCAAGAAAAATTGGTCCGATTAAACGGTCTCCAAAAATGCCAGTCCAGACATTCAATTTCTGTGGAGTTAGAGTGTGGACTTCGACAATTATGACGATTGACTGTAGAATTTAATAAAAACGTACACTCGTCTGAAAAACAGATATTAAACAGAGAGTTCCCGTTATCAGCTATTCGTGCAGTCATAACTTCACAAAACTCCAGCCGTCGATCAAAATCATCTTCATTCAATTGTTGTACAAGATGAATTTTATACGGGTGAAATTTATGATGCTTCAATATTCGCTGAATAGTTCTTCTTTTGATATTTGAAACAGTGGCCAATTTTCTGGTGCTCAAAGTTGGTCTGCAGCAATTTGTCCTAAAACTTCAATCTCAGTAGTCTCATTTCTAACCGGAAATTCACGTTCAGGATCCTGTTTTTTGTTGGCTACTGAACCACTTTGTCGAAACTTTGCAACTAACTCCAAAATGTAATGTTAACATGTCTGTTCGGATGTCGTTCATTAAACAAATTTACGGTACGGTTGGCACAGTCATCGTTTTCGAAAAAAAGAGTAATATTTCAACTCTTTCTTCTACAGAATACACCATTGTGAAATTAATTTTCGGTAGTACTATCAAGTATCAAACCGACCGATAAACTGAAATAATAAACCGCATTTCTCTCATTTCGATAAGAAATGTTCTGAGAGTCAATTTTTTGTTTACAAACCAACAAAACATTGACTATTAGCACATTTCTTATCGGAATGAGTCAAATGCGTTTTTGCATCTTCAACTGTGAATAATTTTTAAACGAGTTGATAAAACTTCCAAAAAAATTAGTGTGCTGAATTCAGAAAAGAAAGAGCTTTCAAGTGATGTAACACTCGACCCATGGTCCCTATTTAAAGTATAAGGGTTGTTATCACCACCCTTAAGGGGTTAATGTGACAAAGTTGAGTTTTATGTCAAAACATGTCTTCCTCAATATTAAAATTGACGTGTTTCAGCGTTTCTTAAAAAAAAAATTCTCTGGACGCAAATTGGTCTGTTTCGTTTTCAATGCGCCAATATATATATATATATATATATATATATATATATATATATATATATATATATATATATATATATATATATATATATATATATATATATATATATATATATATATATATATATATATATATATATATATATATATATATATGACATCGATCACTCAAAAAATGATGGGCCGATTTTGATGAAAGTGGTACCTTTCTTTTGTAAGTGAGTTGGGCAAGTTTGTTATCCAGGAAAATCGGATCAGTTTTAGCGGGAAAATTCTGGCTTTCCTTTGGAAAAAAATCTTTATCTCGAAAATAACAAAGCTATGGCAACCAAATTTGGTAGGTAGGTTTATATTATAAAATAAATTTCATATATTGAAAACTCTATTTTTAAGTTAAAAGAAAAAAGTTATAGGCATTTAAAGGGGAAAAGTGTGGGTGGCACTCATGATCAGAGAATGAGACAAGACCAGAATATTTTGTGTGGTTAACAAAATCTATAAAATATTACAGAAAAATTTAAATTTTTTGACACATACAATTTTCGTAAAAAACTTGCATAGACCATTTGCATGGAAATTCACTACCATAACGTACTTGCTGTGTCGAGACTTTATTTCTAGCACCATTGAGCAATATTGATATGTATTATGATGCTGGTGAAAAAATATGTTTTTTCAATCAGGTGTCAATTGAAAATTTTTGGAAGAATAGTAACCGTTCAAAGTGGGTTGGGGTTAGTAGAAATGTGTTTACTTACAAAGTGTCATTTAAAAAATCTAAGTTGGCGCCTTTCAGCATTTCTCGTAAAAATTACTTGTAGCAGACTAATTAAATAATTCCTTACTTTTGAAATGCGCTTTATTTCACCAACCTGCAACAACATTTCGTACTATTGATTTTCAGAAACAGACTACATTGCGTTAATCGTATCAGTTTCAGTATAAAATTTCTCTTTGTTATGAATCTTTTGAACACTACTTAAATTTTCTCAGCTATTGTGTTGAAGTTAAACTCATCTACTGCTGGAAATGTAAACTTTGTATTATTTAATGTAAACTTTCAAGAGTTTGCTTGGCAACAATCTTCGATCAAACATAGCTTGCGACAAAAACTAATTGTTCTAACATTGCCGTTCCAGTAAATTTCATTTAACTTTTGTTTATACCCTTAGGGCAAAAACTCAGAAAAGGCTGAATTCATGTATCTAAGACATCGTCAAATGATTGGATGTGGAAAAAGTTTAATTGGTGTAATATATTTCTCTTAGTATCTCAAAGAGCGAGGTTAGACACTGTGGTTGTAAACTGAAGCAGAATCACTCCAAAAACCACAAAATAATAACAGAGAGCGTATTTCGACAACGATGTTGTTTACATCAGTAGCTGTCGCTAAACTTGCAGCAATTGTTCTCAAAAAATGCGCACCAGAACTTGTTCCTGTCCTGACTCGTCTGTTTCAGACATCTTACAATATACATATTCCCTAGTAACTGGAAAACTGCTCGAGTACAACTCGTCTCCAAGAAAGGATCCAAAGCGCTTCCTAGCAACTACAGGCCTATTTATCTCCTTTCAGTCGTCTCTAAAGTGATGAAAAAGTATATAAACACCGAATTACTAAAATTTCTTGAAAAACACAGTCTAATCCACGACAGGCAGTATGGATTCCGTCAGCGCATATCAACTGCGGATCTCCTTTATTTTGTCACCCAACCTCGGAACAAGTCTATGGAACTACACGGTGAATCCCAGATTGTCGCTCTAGACATATCCAAAGCATTCGGTCAGGTCTGGCACACAGCGCTGCTTAATAAACTTGCGAACGATGGCCTACCACCAAAACTCTGTACCTGGACAGCAAATTTTCTCTCCAACCGGAGCATTTCTGTTGTCGTGTATCGCCATTCCTCTAAACTGTATCCAATTAATGCATGAGTCCCTGAAATTTCAGCTTTAGGCCCTACTTTGTTTCTTCTTCACATCAATGACTTCCTCTATAGCACATCCAACCCAGTTCACAGTTACGCGGTCGACAGCACCCTCCACTCAAATATACAATATGAGGATCGCAGACTCATGGAAGGTTCTGTTTCTGTGGATCTCCAAAAAAATATTAGACTGAGGAAGTAGAAATCTTGTACAATTAAACTCCACCAAACCTCAGTCTTGCTTTCTATCTCATAAGAGATACACCAGCCCTAGACCAATCACAATGAACAACCAAGTTATTCAAAGTAATGAGTCCTTTTCACTTGCTGACATTTCTGTGGATCGAAATCTCAATTGGCACCAACATGTCACATCAATTGCAGAAGCGACTGCTAAGAAATTAGGTTTCCTCTTCCGGGCTCGCAAATACTTTTCACCAGCTAATCTATATACCTTATATACTTCACAAATAAGGTCAAACCTCGAATACTGCTCCCACATATTGGGTTCCGCTGCCGCTTCTACACTCGCTATCCTCGACTCCATTCAGAAGAGAGCTATACGTCTCATAGTGACCCTACCCTCACCCAAAGGCTGCCATCCCTTGCCCACCGACGTGCCGTTGGTGACCTCTCTCTTTTTTATAGATATCTGCATGGGCACTGCTCAGAGGAGCTTTCTTCCATAGTTCCTCCACCTGCTGTCCCTAACAGATCTACCAGGGGAACAGAGCTAATGCACCCTTTTACTGTCCAGGTCACCAGACATAGAACATCTTGTTATGTCCCCTCTTTTGTTCCGAGGACTTCCAAGTTGTGAAATTCCTTGCCGGCACATGTTTTTCCTTCTCCTCCGAACCTCCAAACCTTCAAGTCCAGAATTAACAAGTTGCCTCTTTCCTCCTTGTCGACAACCACGGCACGATAATATTTAGGCTGTAAGCCTTCGTGGTGTGTTGTTGAAATATATTAAAAAAAGCTGGCTTATAGTTTTGCTGATCTTTGGTAATTGTATCGTCCTATGTCTTGTTTTGCTTGTAATATGCAACTATATCCGTTTTAACGTTTCGTAGTGAAACGATATTGATTCCAACTGAAACAATTCTCTTACATTAAGGGGAGCAATGTGTTCTGGAAATCGATTCTGGTTTATAATTGTTAATATCCTGTTTTTGAATCATTGTAGCAGGTTTATATCATTCCCAAGTAACTATTCCATAATTTTTTATTCTGTGGAAAAATCCATAGTATATCAACTCAAGTGTTTTAGTATCCATAAAATTTCTAATTTTGGCAAAAACGTATATCAAGTCATATATGCACTTTTATCTGCGTTCAGAGACAATCTATTCAGAACAAGCCATTCAGACATGTTTGAGATATTGATTCATTTTCTTCTCTGCAGGGACCACGTGTCACCACTCGAGATGATAACAGTATCGTCGGCATAAAAAATGATGGTGCCACTTTGCATATCTCTTAACAGGTCATTAACATAAAGTAGAAAAAACAAAGGTCCCAGTATAGTTCCCTGCGGAACACCTGTATTAATGCATTTCTATTCACTCTTGCAATTTTGAATTCTAACCCTTTGATTCCTGCCGGGCAGCTAGTTACTCAACAGTTTTAAAGGACTACCCATTATGGCATATCTTTCGAGCTTGTCTAAAAGAATCTAATGGTCAACAGTGTCAAATGCATTCACCAGATCTAAGAAGGTCGCAATTATCGGTCTGTTCCTATCTAAGTTCTTGTATATTATGTTTGAGATGTACTCCAGGGCATCAGCAGTTCCCTTATTTTTAACAAAGCCAAATTGCTTTTTATAAATTTTGTCATATTGGCTTAGAAAGAGGTATAGTCTATTGAAAATAAGCTTTTCCAAGATTTTGGCAACGTTTGATATAAGAGAGATTGGCCTGTAGTTCTAAATACAGCCTTTAACCCCAGCCTTGTGAATTGGGACACCTTCCACGTTTTTTTACTGCGCTTGGCCAGTTGAAGGTCTCAATACACAAATTACAAATATACATCCATGGTATGACAATATGTGCAGAAATAGCTTTTAAGGTTTTTACGTTATTACCGTCGACACAGCCAGATTTGTTTTACCTGGAATTGATAATTCTGTGCATTTCGCGGGAGTCTGTCCGTTGTGGAAAATCGATTTTGGGTTCCTGTCTGGATGTTTGAATTCCGTACTGGCTGGGTCAAAAATTTGCGCACTCAAAAGCTTGCACCCACCTTACAGAAGTATGTGTTTATTGAGCTCGCTATGTCCGATGCATTCTCAACTTTTATATCATTCTCATATATATATATATATATATATATATATATATATATATATATATATATATATATATATATATATATATATATATATATATATATATATATATATATATATATAATTAACTCCGTTCTCTCGTACTCTATTTTTGCCTAACTTGGAGTAAATTATGTTCCATAATTGTCTCGATTTTCGAAGACATTAAATCTCCAACGATTCCAGTTCATGATGTCCTTGAGACACATAGGCTTTATCTTTCATGAGGCATCTGATAAAAAAATCATAATATGTTCTTACAATTTACATTTTTTTTAGCCATGATTGAAATATATATAATGTCTTACTTCTTAGGTTTTGTTGACTAAATAACTAAATTTTTTACGTACATTGAGCTTTTATGAAAATTCGCGGATTGCTGCGTCCAAGCGTTTTTTCAGAGGAAAAATAATAAATTTACGTTTTATTAGTCAACAAGTAGATTACCTGCCTGTCAAGTTCCCCCTTGTTCGATGTTAGCTACTGTGAGATACTTTATTCATTATGTATTTACGATTTTTTATCTCATAAGCTTGTTAAGGTCTTACGTAAACAACTTCCTCAATTTATTTTCTAAAAATAGAATGCATTTTGTTGTTTTTCATGCTATATAATTTGCGTTGTATTGGGGAGGTTTAATTAAATTTTTTAATTAATTTCTTAATTAATTAATATTATCCCAGGAATAGTAAACAGCGTCTATCCTACAAGAAAATTGTTTGTTTGGTGTACTCAAGAACAGGGTTGGCAAAAACATGTTTTTTTGATTTGAACAAATAAACAGTGTTCAAAACAGTTTTTTTTATTATTTTAATCATTGTTTTTAATGAAAAAACAATAAAACACTTTAAGACCTAAAAAACAGTTTTAAATATAGTTTAAAACACATGCATGTCATGAAATCTGGGGATTCACCAAGTATAATTCAATACAATAAGCCATTGTATCCTCTACTTCTTGAACCTAGCTTCAGTCTTTAGAATAATTCATTCGGTGCAGACTGCAGAACAGTATACTTTTGTATGGTCAATTCATAAGTGAAATTTATTAAAGATAAGGACAGGAAGAACGTAGTAGTAGTAGTAGTAGTAGCAGTGATGGGAAGGCTAACGCCAGGCAAGTAGGCCACAATGGGCCCTTTTTGCCAACCCCGGTAACCCAGCAACCATGCTCTACTCTTCCTTGGTTCCACCACCAAATCGCCTCGACCTCGAAATGATGGTCTTCCATTCGACGGAGCTTACTTGGTTCATCTGCAGAGTCCTCGAACCGAATAATTCTGTTCGAAGACTCCCAAAAGCCTCGCATTCACACAGGTAGGGGTAAGTCGTCTCTTCATTCTCGCCACATTCCTGGCAAATGGGATCCCTCTCGACACCTATCAATGTGAGGTGTCTTCTAAGAGCACAGTGGCCTGTCAGCACCCCAATGATGCATCGAAGCGCAGGTCGACTCCTACCAAGAATCCAGACAGTCTTGTCTCTGTCCAGCCTCTCCACGAAGTCCCTCGCCTGCTTACAGCCACCGACCGACCCCCAGTGCCTCACCTTGGCCTCCTCAACCCACCTGTCTCAGGCGACGGAGACCGCCTTCCTACTTATGCCTATCGCAGGCTCCGGGCCACAGAACGCTGCGCCACAGTGTCCCGAAACCCACACAAGTTGCACCTCCTTTTTCCCGGCTAGTCCCGTAAGGGCGTCAGTGCACTTCTGAACCATTGTTGGCCTAATTCTGGCCACGCAAACTGCCCGGAGGACCGCTTGGCTTTCCGAGCAAATGTATACACATTTCTCAGGGCTCATCCTCACATCCTGTCGATTGGCTACAAACAGGATAGCGTACACCTCCGTTTCGAATGCCGTGGTATATGCGCCCAGAGCATAACTCTCGCGCACCCCCAGGCTGTCGATGTATATTCCAGCCCCGGAGGATTGCTGGTCCTCCAGTCGCGATCCGTCGGTAAAACAGACCAGGCTTGCGGGCTGGAATGCAACCTCATTTTCCCTCCACTGATCCCTGCTGGGGATTCTGAGGGTATAAGGCCTAGTCAGCCTAATATTGTCATCTGCATTCCGTACCTTATGGTGAAAATCGGAATTTCCTTTTCCACCTCCTCGGCGACTCTTGCATGTCCTATTATTGCTCCCTCTCAGCACCAGTTTCCAGATTCTTGCGTTCTAGGATGCGACGCCATAGCCTCCCTTCTGATACAGATGGGAAGCGGTGGCAGCATCAGCAAAACCTCTAGCGCGGCTGAGGGTGTCGTCCTCATAGCGCCGGTGATACCCAGGATTGCCAGCCTTTGAAGTTTGGCCAGATAATTGACCTCCTCACAAGGTTAGCGAGACTCCTGTCCTCCAGCATGCTCGCCACCCAATTTATTTGGGACCTAGGCGATCCCCTGTCCTGTAGGGCGACACAGACCGTATCCGTCCTTGCCCTATCGAAGCGCCCCTCCACATCGAAGAACACAGATAATGTGCTTTCCCTGTAGTGTAAGGACCTTTCCACCTTTCCACCTTTCGCGTCGCAGCGTGTAGCGCCCTCTCCGTCGATTTCCCCCGCTGGTACGCGTGCTAATTTTTATAGAAGGGGTGATCCCTGAGGATCTTTCTTAACACGAACCTATCTATTATCTTTTCTAATACCTTAAGCGGGAAAGATGTAAGGCTGATTAGCCTGTACGCCTTGGCCAGCGTGTAGTCATCCTTTCCCGGTTTAGGAATGAAGACCCCCTGACTCGGCGCCAGGTCTTTGGGACATAGCCCCACGCCAAGCTGGCCCGGAAAACCTCCCTTATATTGGGAAGCAGTATATCCAGGCCCCTCTGGAGCAGGGCCAGAAAGATCCCATCCCAGCCTGCGGACTTGAATGAGATGAGTGACGTATTTCAGAATATCACCAGTAGATGGGTTTTGACGAAAGGCGCTTAGGTGACCACTTAGGATGCTTGATTTCTGGACGTATTTTATAAGCTATACCTATATTGATAACTATAGACAAAGATAGAATGGAAATTGGTCAATGGTTTTCCACATCGGATTGGCCTCCCTTTTTAGGGACAGACCGAATTCGAGCTTGTTTCCAGGAAAGTGGAAAGATAATTAATTGTATGATGATGAGATAATTTAATAAATACAGTTTATGTTCAAACTCAAGACTCTCCAAAATGTTGGATTTATTTACGCTTCTAATAGTCTGGACACAACAAGTGCGTTATGGTAGTGAATTTTCGTAAAAATGTTTTTAATTGTAAATGTGTTTTTTTTTAAATTAAAGCAAGCATCAAATTTGGTTACAAGTCTAACCTATATAGTAACAACAATGTACCATATTTCAACAAATAAGCTTTTAGACAAAACCCCAAAAAAGTTTTTTGCATGAAAATTTACAAACAATTTTTTAACGAAAATTCAAAAAAAAAATTAAATAACTTATTAAACATTTATTATTATGCCTTTCACTTCTAAATACACACTGTTCTATTTGAAACAATTGAGTTACGACGGTTTTATTCTTTTTATTTCAGTCACTATTTGAGAGCGCCCTGTATCTGGATTTTTTCTGAAATAATATAAATGAAAACCTCTCTGAATACGTCATTTGCATGAGACTCCGATTTTATTTTATTTTTTTGGTAAAAACGCAGTGTCACAATTTTTGATGTGACAAAAATGTGAAAAGTTGCAAATCAATTGAAATAACTCGAAAAGAAACATGCATTACAATTTGATGAAAAATGCAACAATTCAATAATATAAGGGGTGTTCACTTAAAAAAAATTGTATCCTCAACGACTTATGGGCCACCTGTGGTTGTCGAAATGATGTTTATAAGATCCAGGTCAAGATACCCCATAATTAACGTATACAATTGTTACTCGGGAGCCTCGGTGGTCCAGGGGTAAGAACGTGTGCCTCTGTACTGACACGATTTTTTAACCTGTAGCAAGGATATGCATGTATTTTTGTAAATATTGTTCTTATTGTAAATAAAGTTTATCGAGTTGAGTTGTGCCTCTGTACCGAAGGGTACTGGGTTCAATTCCCAGGGTATCCCTTTCGCTTTTTTAGTACAAACTGTAATAAATTAACACCAACCGAGGTTGTGGCGTTGTACTTGAGCAAGTTGAATGTCTGCGCGTTCCGTCCTTCGGAAGGGGCGTAAAGCCGTCGGTTCCGTGTCCATGCGATGTTGGGCACGTGAAATATCCCTACCCTCCTTACAGAAAGGCACGGGTTCAGTAAAATTTTCAGGATAGTGAAAACTGCTCCCTGTCGTCGGTGATTGGCCATAGTCGCGGAAATTGGCCGACGTTAAAAGTTTAAAAAAATGTTTCTCGTGTCTTATATAACAACAGTAATATTGTGCTTTACCGTAGAAATGCGTCACCCTGTATATATGTAAATAGATAGAAACTGAAACCAACCCCGGATGTGGGTCCTAGGGGTTCTAGTTCGCACTCATTTGAAAAAAAAATTTAAATTTAAAAGTCGAGGTCTCCTCTTAGCGAATTTCTTCTACGAAAATTTGCTAAAAATTGTAGAGAATTAAATCATAAACTCTATAACTAAAACTACTGCTAACGCATCAGAGAAAGAGTATATTTGAAACGAATTTTCTGGAAACATTTTAGTAAAATAAAGGACTATGACGTTTGAAGCTGAAACTTAAGGACTTGTAAAACACATTTCTTGCGACTTTTTTTCTACATAGCCCGTATTAGCTTTAGATTATTTGCCTAAAAGTTGCCAATTTTGGAGTTTCAAATAGCGACTTTGACGTTTTAGTAGAAAAAGTTAAAAGTTATCAAATATTTAAAGTAATTTTTTTGGCACTTCTTGACCTTTTTGCGCCAAAAAACTTAGCCTTTGTCTGTAAGATACAATAGATTTTGTATCCACACAAAATATTTTGCTTTTGTGCGTTTATCTGGTCATCTATGGCACCCAAAAATTGTTTCCTTAAATGCCTATAACTTTTTTCTTTCACCCTATAGATCTGAATTTTTGCGTAGGTTACTTTTTGTGACATAAACCAGTGTACCAGATTTGGTTCCCCTAACTTTGTTATTTCCGAAAATATACAAATTTCCCGAAAGAAAACGCAAAATCTTCCGGGAACAACTGGGCCGATTGTCCTGGATAACGAACTTATCAAAGCCATTTGGAAAAGAAAGGTACACACCAAATTTGATGGAAATCGGCCGATTATTTTTTAAGTTATCGGTGTGGTATTATATAAATTCAAACTGACTTTGGTTATGGGTTCAAGGGGACCTAGTTCCCGCTCATTTGAAGATTGTTTTTTCAAAATTCAAAAGGGGAGATCTCCTCATTAGTGAATTTTTCAAAGAAAATGAACTAAAATAATCGATATCATTACAATTGCCATGTCCATTCATAATTTTTGATGAATGAAATCTGTTATAATATTCTTATCATTTCTTACAATAGTCCATGTATATTATTAAATACTTCTGGGAAATACTACAATTGTAGTTATTAGGAAACTGAATAGACATAGTTTCGAAAGAAGTCTGAAGGAAGTTTATTGAAATAGTGGTGAATGTCCGACCTGATCGAATGCTTTAGAAATATCTATTAAATTGCATCACTTTCTCCAAATTTTTCGAGGGTAAACCTCCAAAGATGAGTGACGTATGCCAGAATATCACCTGTAGATCGGTTTCTACGAAAGCCGTATTGCCGATCAAATAGGACGTTTGATTTTAGGTATTTTATAAGCTCTATATTGATAACTTTTTCCATAACTTTAGAAGAAACTGAATTAAAATTGGTCAATAATGGGCCGATTCTAATGAAATTTGATACGTACCTTCCTTTTGTAAGTGGCTTGGATAAGTTTGTTATCCAGGAAAATCGGACCAGTTTTTCCGGGAAAATTTTGGGTTCTCCTTCGGAAAATTTTCGTATCTCCGAAAGTAAGACAGCTATCACAACCAAATTTGGCATTTACGTTTCCACTGACCAACTTGCCCCACATGCTAAAATTCAGATCCCTAAGTTGAAAGAAAAAAACTTATATGCATTTTAAGAAAAAGAAATTGGGTGACACTGGTGATCAGAAGAAACACAAGAAAAAAATACATTATGTGATTAACAAACCCAACTGAATATTACATCCAACGATTAAGTTTTCTTGACGCAAAAACGTCAAGAAGTAGCAGAAAAAATATTTTGAAAATTTGATAATTTTTCTCCTTCAAACGTCAAAGTCGCGATTTGAAACGTCAAAATTTGCAATTTTCAGGCAACGAATTTGGAACAAATACGGATTATGTAGACGATATGTCGTAAGAAGTGTGTTTTACAAAGCCTTAACATTCAGCTTCAACCATCATTGTCCTTCATTTTACTAAACTATTTTCAGAAAATCCATTGCAAATAGACCCTCTTTCTGATGCTTCGGCAGTAGTTTCAGCTATAGAGTTTATGGTTTAATAGTCTATATTTTAGCAAATTTTCGACGAAGAAATTCGTTATTGAGAAGACCGCGATTTATGAATTTTAAAAAGATTTCTTCAAATGAGCGCGACCTAGAACCTCAAAAACCCATATACGGGGTCAGTTTCAGTTTTTGTCTGTTTACACATATACAGGTGACGTTTTTCTACGGCAACGCTTAATATATCCGTTATTATACAAGATATGACAAAAAAGTATATACGTTAATTATAGGGTATCTCGAGCTGCATCTTATAAACTTATTTTGACAATCACAGGCTGGCTCATAAGTCGTTGGTGATACACACTTTCTTTTTTTAATAGAACACCCCCTTATTTTGTTGCATTTTTGTGTTGATCAGCGAATTATAATGCATGTTTGTAAGAAAAAAATTGATATCGTTCATCGTTTTTGAGTTATTTCAATTGTTTTGCAACCTTTCACGTTTTTGCACGTATGTCAAACACTATCACAAATGCGGAGGCCCATGGAAATGACGCATTCAGAGAGCTTTTTGTTTGTATTACTCGTCGAAAAAATCGAGCTGCTGTATATGGGCACGCTCAAATAGTGGCTGAATTTTCAAAGTTTTCGCAGAAATGTTTTTAGTGTTTCTGTGGAATTTATTTTTGTAAGATTTTTGTGATATGTTGGTAATTAATAATAAATGTTTAGTAAGTGATTGTAAAAGAAAAATTTTTGTGAAAAATGTAATTTAGTGTAATATTACTGAAGGCAATTTCTGTAAAAAAATGGTGATTTGCTGTAAAAGAAATTATTGCAAATTTTCATTATTTTTTGTCAATTTTGGTCCTAAAGCTGTTTGCGAACAATTATATCCTGGAAGGTGTGTAAACAACTTAAAGAGGTTCGTTGTCCAGGAAAATCGGACCAGTTTTTTTCTGGAACTTTTAAGGTTTATTTTCGGAAATGTTTCTACTTTTTGAAACAACAAAGCTATTTTAATGAAATACCGTAGATTGTTACTATAATATAAGTTATACTGCCAACCAAATGTCCTTTTATTAAAAACAAGACATATTTGCCATTAAAAGCATTTTTACGAAAATTCGCTAACATAACGCACTTGCTGCGTCCCGTCGGTTTTTTTTTTAGGAACAGACTGAGTGCAAGCTTTTTCCAAAAAGATGAAAAGAGAACTGGATGATAGTGAGAAAAAATGTTTTCTTGTAGTTTAACGTCTGTCTATTTCCGCGACTATGGCCAATCAGCAACGTCAGTGAGCAGTTTCACCTCACTATCCTGGAAATTTCGCCGAACCCCTGCCTTTCTGTAAGGAGGGTAGGGATCTTCAACGAGCCCAACATCACATGGACGCGGGACCGACGACTTTACGCCCCCTCCGAAATGCGGACGGTGCAGGCATTCAACTTGCTCAAATACAATGCCACAACCTCGGTTGATGTTAATTTTACAGTATGTACTGAAAAATAAAAAGGGAAACCTTGGGAACCGAACCCAGTACCCTTTGGTTCAGAGGTTGTTACGCCTGGACCACCGAGGCTCTTGGGAGCTTTTAATAAATACAGTTTATGTTCCAACTCAAAACTCTCCAAAATATGGGATCTAGTACGCTCATAAAGTGATCGATATCATCGCAATTGTCCTGTCTATTCATAATTTTTGAAGAATGAAATATGTTATAACATTCTTATCATTTATTACAATAGTCCATGTATATTAAAATACTTTTAAGACATACTACAATTAATTGCTGTTATTAGGCAACGAAATGGGTCTTTTGTAAATAATGAATCACCTTTATTATATCAACATGCATTCATAATTTTTGAATTCCAGGAATTTTAGAGTGCATTCTGTATTATTTATAATTGTTCAACGTACAATCTGCATTTCAATCTATAAAACGCTTGATACAACTCACGGAGAAGCTAATAATTTTATGAGTTCAGTGCAAAAATTGTATTATGTTGTTAATTAGACATTCAATCGATTACATATATAAAATACGAAAGGCAACGGGAAACCACCGCATTACACCCTTTCCCAAAGTAGCAACCATGGGCGACATAGTCATGGATGCGACCACAAGTCGACTTTGACTTTAGACTGTGATAACCCATAGAGAAGTTTTTTATTAAAGATTTCATGAAAGGCAATGCCTATATGTTTATAAAACAGCCTGAACTTGATAGTTGTGCTACAACATGGGTGTTGACTTCGTAAATATCTGAAGATTATATTATTATACCTTTAGAAAATTGTCTGTTTCCAATTTGTAGAAGCTCTAGGGACAGTTCTGGGTGTAGCGAGGGCAAGCCGGAGTACTTGGCGGCAACTTCAAGTGTGGCACACCGACAGAGTTCATCGAAAGATTGATTATCAGTGGAAGGCAGAAAATTGGACGAAGCGACCTAAATGATGGAAGTAGCCAGACAAGATGGTCGCCAAAACATATGGCTGTGAAAGCCCTTCTAAACAACTTACCGGAAGTAGTAAAAAGCCCTTTATTACCTGTGGCTAATAGATTCGTCTGAAGCCATACCAAAGCTGTTTTGTCACACACACACAAAAAGCCCTTGAAAAAATTCTAGAAATGTATTTCAATACGGAATCAAATTACGAAGCAGATAATCTGCTACATTCTGTGAAGAATTTAGAATTATTGTCAACTTAACAATTTGGGCTACCATTCTCCAAGAAATCAATCAACTAAATATTGAGATTTAAAAGAAAGCTATACATTTCTGGAGCGTTCCGTCGTTCTAATGGAAGGTCTGACCAAAATTTGCCAAAATTGAGAAACAATCCTACTGAATGTTTAATAGACGAGGCTAAAGCAGTAGCCGAAAAAATGGAGTTGATCCTATTCTGATAAATAAACGAATTCTGAAGCCAAAAAACATTTTGGTGGACTGTGCGAAGACGAATTACGAACACTTCAGCCTGTTAAACTTTTTTCGAAAGCAATAAAGATTATATTTAATAAAACCATATCAGAACTTAAAACGAAGATGGATGGTGCTACTACACAAAATCTAAATTTTGCATCTTTCAGTGGTCGTGAAATATTGAGTCGACTGAAGAACTGCAAAATAATTGAGTAGATTTAGCACAGAAATATGACCAAAACTTAAATACATTTGAGTTCTAACTCGCCTTTTTAAAAAACAAGCTCTACTTTTTTTCGGCGACACAAATAAGGCTAGCGCTTTCTATCTCTGGTACCAGATCTACACCCATGATCTGCAAAATGCTCTTCCAATACGTGTATTGCCTGCAGATTTATTTTGCGCATCCGACCATTTTCGCAATCTGTAAACGAAGTTTGAGCAAACTTAAAATTATCAAAGCCTATTTACGAACATCAATGAACCAGGAACGTTTATGAAGTTTTGTAATTCTTGCAATCAAAAATTAATTTTCACATCAAGTTAATTATAACGAAGCCATAAACTTAGATGCAGGACAAAAAAAATCGCAGAGTAAAATTTTAATGTTTGTAATTGACCTCGTACTATTTGAATAGCGTGATTGGTTGAATTTTTAGATATATAACAGTTGTTTTGGTATGTATCTCCATTTCAACAAAAAAATTCTTAGCATAAAATGGATTTTAGGATTTATACAAATATTACCTGACTAAAATATGCTCGTGCTTGTTAAAAAAATTTCAACTTGATAGAGGAACCTCAAGAAGAATAAGAGGTGGACGAGGGAGGCATTTTTAAGTTTCTGCCCCGCCTCGAAAATATCTAAGATCCGGGGCTGTCTAGGATAGAACGAGGATTCATAACGGGGACTATTAGACAAGTGGGTAATTTTTTGATATGGTTTACATCTACCATGTATCACCAGCATACCCTACAAACATCTAAATGCTCGCTCATATAGATGCACACTCAGACAAAAATCACTGAATCGTCTTATCCTTACGCTAAATCGCATCCATCCTCAGTCCACCAAATTCATACGGTACTTATATTTTTATATTATTTTCATCCTCTTCTAAAAATTGATTAAGAATAATTGATAAAATGCCATAACTAGCATATTATATATATATATATATATATATATATATATATATATATATATATATATATATATATATATATATATATATATATATATAGGGTGGCGCATTGAAAACGAAACAGACCGATTTGCGTCCAGAGAATTTTTTTTAAGAAACGCTGAAACACGTCAATTTTAATATTGAGGGGGACATGTTTTGACATAAAACTCAACTTTGTCACATCAACCCCTTAAGGGTGGTGATAACAACCCTTATATTTTAAATACGGAACATGGGTCGAGTGTTACATCATTTGAAAGCTCTTTCTTTTCTGAATTCATCACACTAATATTTTTTTTGAAGTTTTATTAACTCATTTAAAAATTATTCACAGTTGGAGTTGCAAAAACGTATTTCATTCATTGTGATAAGAAATGCACTAATTAGTCAATTTTTCGTTAAAAAAACTAAAAACAAAACCAAACGTTCAAAAATGTTTATTCAGTTAAGTAAGTGTTCAAATTGTTAACCACCAGCTTCCATACAAAAGTACAAATTTTGTTCAAAACGAGCTCTGACATTCTGGAGCATTTGTGGAGTTATTAGACGGCATTCTTCAATAATGCGTCGTCGTAATTCTTCCAGAGACTCCGGTTCTGTTGCGTAAATTCTACTCTTTAAATGGCCCCATAGAAAGAAGTCTAAAGGAGTTAAATCCGGTGATCTAGGGGGCCACTCAATAGCACCTCTACGCCCAATCCATTGCTCTGGAAAATCTCTGTTCAAAAACTCCCTATCACGTTGTGAAAAATGCGGAGGAGCTCCATCTTGTTGAAAAACATTAATTGATTTTCTTGATAGCGATCATCATTTTCAACAATGTCAATTAGTAGAGGGTAAACAATATCTTCTAGTAACTCGAAATACGTTTCGCCACTCAAATTTCCATCAAGAAAAATTGGTCCGATTAAACATACTCCAAAAATGATAGTCCAGACATTCAATTTCTGTGGAGTTTGAGTGTGGACTTCGTGAAAATTTCTTGGATTATTATCTGCCCAATAACGACAATTATGACGATTGACTGTAGAATTTAATAAAAACGTACACTCGTCTGAAAAACAGATATTGAACAGAAAGTTTCCGTTTTCAGCAATTCGTGCAGTCATCACTTCACAAAACTCCAGCCAAAATCATATTCATTCAGTTGTTGTACAAGATGAATTTTATACGGGTGAAATTTATGATGCTTCAATATTCGCTGAATAGTTCTTCTTTTGATGTTTGAAACAGTGGCCAATTTTTTCGTGCTCAAAGTTGGGTCTGCAGCATTTTGTCCTAAAACTTCAATTTCAGTAGTCTCATTTCTAACCGGAAATTCACGTTCAGGATCCCGTTTTTTGTTGGCTACTGAACCACTTTGTCGAAACTTTGCAACTAACTCCAAAATGTATTTTCTGTTAACATGTCTGTTGGGATGTCGTTCATTAAACAAATTTGCGGTACTGTTGGCACAGTCATCGTTTTTGAAAAAAAGAGTAATTATTTTAACTCTTTCTTCCACAGAATACACCATTGTTAAATTAATTTTCCGTAGTACTATCAAGTATCAAACCGACCGATAAACTGAAATAATAAACCGCATTTCGCTCATTCCGATAAGAAATGTTCTGATAGTCAATTTTTTGTTTACAAACCAACAAAATATTGAAATATTGACTATCAGCACATTTCTTATCGGAATAAGTGAAATGCGTTTTTGCATCTTCAACTGTGAATAATTTTTAAACTAGTTAATAAAACTTCCAAAAAAATTAGTGTGCTCAATTCAGAAAAGAAAGAGCTTTCAAATGATGTAACACTCGACCCATGTTCCCTGTTTAAAATATAAGGGTTGTTATTACCACTCTTAAGGGGTTGATGTGACAAAGTTGAGTTTTATGTCAAAACATGCCCCCCTCAATATTAAAATTGACGTGTTTCAGCGTTTCTTAAAAAAAATTCTCTGGACGCAAATCGGTCTGTTTCGTTTTCAATGCGCTCCCCTATATACATTATAGTAAAGTAATATATGGTTTACTACAGATGCATCCTTGCACTCTATGTACGCAGTTACACACGCACGCACACTATATTTCTCTTTCTCGCAGACAAACACACACAAACACGCACACTCGCGAAATTACATCAGTCTATGTACAAAATAATGTACACTTGTCGTTCTTGTTCATAGTTATTTTAGTTGCAGATAATTATCCATTGTCCTAGTTTATTTTACATTATACTCGTGTATACTATACATACAGTATTTATATTTTACATTTAACCACACCATGTATTTGGCTATTTGTAATAAATTCCATTACCTCCATGAATAGTTCATTATTTTTGTTAGCGGCTGCATACATTAATTGATTAATATTAGCTGGTCAGGTAATTAAATGTTTGATAGCCATTCTGATTAGTTCATTACCGTGTATAATATGTTTTTGACAATTAAAAAATAGATGAATGATATCGCAAAAACTCGTTCCATTGCACACACAGTATGGATCCACGAGTTTCAATTTTTATTGGTGCCACTGCTTGCCTAGTGGAGAAATTAATGTTTTACTTAATTTGCAAGAAAATCCCCAACAATCAATTAGACAAGTGGCGAGAGAATAGTCGATAAGTCTTCTATTCATAAATGTTTGCAGAGGAATAAATGGCATCCTTACGAGATACATTGAAATCAGGAACCTACTGCAGATGATTTCCATCGCCGCTTAGACTTTAGCGGGATTATGATGGACACTGGTAACGCCAACCCCCAATTTTATGAAAAAATAGGGTTTTTTCTGATGAGGCCACACTTTATTTAAATGGATCAGTAAACAAGCAAAATTATCGATATTGGGCAGCCAAAACTCCCCATTGGAAAAGGGAAAGCCATACTCAATTTCCGCAAAAATAAATGTTTGGGCTAGAATTCCAGGTACCTGAATTGTTGGTTCATTTGTTTATTGATGGCACACTTAGTGCTAATAATTATTTGGATCTGCTTCGCCAAAAAATTTATTCAAAACATAATTCCCAATCTAACTATGCTTTGTCTAAATGGAGAAAACCCTAATATTCCCCCTGGTTCAATTTGGTCTCAACAGCTCCTCCTACTATCGCAGGACTGCAAAATAGGAACCATGTAAATAAGGCACATCCCGCCACAAATGATAAAACAAGTAAATTCCTGACAGTCTCGCGAAGAGAGGGTCAGCAGAACCATTTATGGGACCAGAACCGGCTCTGGGCGTGTCAAAGAGCACTGCCAGGGGAGCCATTAAGTCTTGGGTCAGAAACCAACACAAGGTGTACTGGGCGGATGTCCAGGGCTCACACATGGGAAGTCAATAATTGACGGACCCAGTTCAAAGAGAGCTGTGGAGCTGCTAAATCTTAGCAGAGGAGAGCTCAGAAACACAACAGGTCTCTTGACGGGACACATGGCCGTCAATAAACACCTGCATAAAATGGGGCGGTTCGAAGGGGACCTCGCATGCAGACTATGCGG
Source organism: Tillus elongatus (assembly GCA_964006375.1). Classification (NCBI taxonomy): domain Eukaryota; kingdom Metazoa; phylum Arthropoda; class Insecta; order Coleoptera; family Cleridae; genus Tillus; species Tillus elongatus. Next base: position 15,049,276 of record OZ023269.1, on the reverse strand, counting down.
CGAGGGGGAGGAATCAGCCCAGCACATCTTGTACGAGTGTAAAGCTCTGGACCGCAAAAGACAACTGATATACGGTCAGTCTAGACCGGAGACAGAGCAATATAAAACTTCACCCTACCAATCGCTGTGCAGACTAGTTCAAGGCACAGTGATTTTGGAATGGGTGGAGTAAGACTAAGGGTATGGACAATCAACCAAGGGTTGCAAGGCCGCGGATGAGCCCTGAGGGAACACACAAAAAATCCAGGAATTTGAAAATCGTCTTCCTTATTGTTAAGAAGTTAATGGCCAACAATTTGAACATTTAGTTTAATATTGCCTTATGCCTTTTTATTGTTTTTTTACATTGTTTGATTAAAGTGTTTACAACTTATACCTCCAATTTCTCAAAAATACCCTTACGTAACATATCGTGAAATTTGGTGATGTGTATTCAGAAAAAGTCGCTCTTTCCAATAAAAGTGTCAAAAATAGGGGTTACCATTAAAAAAAATGACGATGAGGTCATATCTCCGAAACTGCTTTTTTTCAAAATGTGCACATTCGTTTATTATATTTGACAGGTCTCAGTGATTTTTCCCCTAAAGATTTTACGGAATTTGTTCGATTCTATGCGGACTCACTGTATAATCTTCGGCTCTTACTAGTTCATAACTTTTATCCTCCTGGCCTCCTTTCTTCGCTAGTTGTTCGGCTTCTTCGTTGCCTCTGATGCCTGCATCACCTTTAATCCAGACAAATACGCATACTTCCCCATTTATCTACATAATAAATAGCTGTGCTTTGATTTTGCGGATGAAGGGGTTGGTAAATATATTTTCGGGTTGCCAAGTGTTGTTTTTATGGCTAAGGAGTCTGTGAAGATTAAAAATGTATCAAATAGATCTGTCGTGGCTATGTCAAGAACTTTTGTTACTCTTGTTATTTCGGCTGTATAAATTGAAGCTTCTGTATTAAACTTAAATATATATTTGTTTTTGTTGTAAATGTAATATACTCCAGTTCTGGTGCTGTCTACGGTTTTGGAACTATCTGTGAATATTAAGGGCAGCTCTTGGATGTTTGTTTAGTATTTCTTGATAATAGAACATTATCTAATATCTGATGTTTAGGAAAATTGTTTTTGTTGTAATTTCTAGTACTTTATAAGGTGTACTGTATATATTTCACTTCTGCTAAGTTTTATGTCAAAGTTTAAGTCTGCTATAGATTTATAAACATCTGCTAGTGAGGGTAAGTTTTTATTTTTCCAGTATTGGCTTGTTATATTGTATACGTACAATACATTAATAAAGAAAGGTGCGAATGATCTGACGACCGCAGTCATATAATAGGACAACACACACACGCGCACAATACATGAATATGGAAACATAGGTTGGTGTTTATATAATCTTGTTTGAGTAAACATTTTTCAGGAAGGAAGGAAAATACGACGGGGGCTCCTTACTTAATGCCAACACAGCTTTGATTGGGGGAGCTTTTATTCAGCTCTGTACGACTTTTAGAGCCTTATATTGTGTTCTGTCCATTTTTTCAAGGAAACTGTTACGATCTGACCCATCAAATATGGAACCATAGTCAATTATCGATCTAGAGTAGGCTTTATAAAGTAGCATGGCTGTTTTTGGATCGGAGCCAAATTTTTCCTGGTTGTCATTTTCAGGTTGTTAAAACTCTTTTCGGTTTTGCTTACAATGTGATTTATATGTTTTTTTTTCAGTATAACTTCTGATCGAGTACTATACCCAAGTATCTGAAGTTTTCGTTTTATGTGTTCTTCCCAGGATAACTTCTGATCGAGTTTTATACCAAAGTATCTAAGTTTTTAGGACAGGGGAATAATTCAGATTCAAGCTTAATACATGGCTTAATACAGACCGTTGTGGAAGCCATATTCGAACTCTTGGATGCTGATATATCGTACACATTTTCAACTACATTTTTAAATATCTTAACAGAGAACACATAAAAGATCGATCATGCGAAAAATAACATAAAAGTTAGCTATAGAATTTGAAACTTTGCCATTTTACCCAATTTTCCTTTCTGAAAAACTCTTCCTTAAAACATTTTGTCTTATATCCCACAGTAAAAGCACTTTACTAGTGAGGAAAATATTTTTTTGTAATTTTCAAGGCATACCTATTTAATTTTTCGAAACTATCCAAGCGGGGCTGAATCCCAGAAAATAAAATTTTAGTGAATTTGCAGTTAAGTTCACGGACAGTTTTAGACAAATCGACTGCTGATAGATAAAGTTTAGCATCTTACATGCACGTTGACACTGCTTTTGCCTTTTGCTGAGTTATTTACATTTAAACTTTGCACCTAGCATGGGACAATAAGTTAAAAATGATTTTTTTTCACAATTTCTCTATTTTTCTCTTGCTATGTTACATGCTCCTTTCCTGATACACCCCTCCCCGCGACTTCGCCGTGGGAGTTTTTCTTCCTCTCCTGCCTGCCTATAGCCACCCCCAATGCATACACCACAAGCAAAATTTATTTCGAACAACCCCCAAGAAAGTTACGGGGCCTGGGATGAAAAGGGGTGCTGTGCAGGGTAGACAGGGTTTAAAAGAGGCATGGCTGCAAAATGTGTAAAAGGCAGTTCTCGAGGTCCGACTAAGCAGGTTTTTTTCGAATTTTCCGCTCATATTTCCTTTTTATTCTTCCTCGCCCAGCACCCCTATTAACTCCTGGTCCGGTAACTTTCTTGGGGATTGTTTGCAAGAAATTTTTTGTGGTTTGTTTAGAGAGGGTTCTAAGCATGTTCCTACAAAAACAATTCTAGCAACCCTCCGTGGATTAAACTGCAAATTTAGAAAAATTTCGACCTAATCATGCACCTATTCGCAGACACAGTATATGTAATTTTTTACTATCCCCTATGTATGATGAAAAAGACGCCACTGTCAATATTATAGGCTTCTAGAGGAGCTTTAAGTAATTGCAGCTTATGTTGTAACCCTTGAATATTAAAATTAATTACTCCTAATTTATAGTACGTTGCAGTACAAAGTACAATCACCTAACGAATAAAAGATTTTACAAGCATCTTTATGTGGACGTACGTATAAAACCAAATAGGGCTCCAGATGTTAAAGCCCATCTTAAAATGGAGATTACAAAAATATAAAATAAATAATATTTCAGTAGCTCAAAATGCAGATCGTAAATCGTTTCTATTTATGTATTTGACCTATGTTATTTGAGTCGTGTTTTGAAACAGGTGACGTCAGTAAAGCCATAAACGAGATCAACAACAACAAAAAATTCTAAATGAGAATTATTTGAACGTATTTTGCAGAGTTCTGAAATTAAATGCATCGCAACTTTACGCTAATTGCCTTCCATTGGCTGCATCAAAATGCTGAAACTTTTCGCTGCTAAGGCAAGTGGTTTCCATAGAAATTATGCAGCTAGCATTCTAATTACGTAAGAGATAATCTTTCATAAGAGTTTGTTGTTGGAGTTGCTCGTTGTGCATACAATATAGCAGAATATTAAATTTTCCTTAGCCAGGATTTCTGTTGGCCTATTTGTTCTTTGGTATGAAGGCAATTATGTTTTGAAGTACGTAATAACAATATTAAGCTTGATACCGCAGGTGAGTTTCAATATTACAGTCAACTCTCATGTTAAACAATGTAATTACACGGAGCTCCTATTACAAGCTTTCCAATAGCTATAGTAAATACTTTTTAGGGAATTTATCAACTAGAAAGAATCACCCAAAAATCAAACATACATTTATGAAATTAACGGAGAAGTTTTCTAACCCGAAGCACTTTCCTGTAATTATGACATACCAGCATTTACTGAGACGTGGCTTGACTCTGACGTCGATAACTCTGAAATACTTGGAATTGGTTATACCATTTTCAGGTCGGGCAGGAAATTTGAGCAAACTGGTCTTGGCCGGGGTGGGGGTATTCTACTGGCCGTCAATTCGCTTTATAACACAAATTTTGTGGACATCTCTAATGCGGATCTTATCACTCTACCACTGATAGATATTATTTGCCTCAAGATATATGTAACCGATTCTCCACTGTTCGTTATTCTGATCTATTTGGTGCCTAACACCACTGCTTTTGCTTTCAACGTGTTTCTTGGTGCTTTGTGTGCCTGCAAATTTCTTTTGAACTCCAAGTTATTAATCTTGGGCGACTTCAATGTTCCGAAATATGCTGCTTATATAGATGGAGCTCCAGTTATTAATAAAGTGCGCAGCATTCTTCCATTGCAAGACATTTTTCGGTTGGAACAGCTGAATGCGATCAGAAATACCAACGGCAGACTCCTTGACCTTGTTTTCATAATGCGAGAGGTTGTGTGCGTGGTGATTCTGACATATTGATGGACGAAGATAGTCATCATCCCGCGCTTGAGATAACACTTACAATTGAACGTCCGATGAACAAACACGCTGTGAATATACCTACATCCTTCCGATACTCCTTTAGCAAAGACAATTTTCCTGGTTTATATAACCACCTCTCTTCAGTTGACTGGACTTCACTTGCCCAGTTCTCAAATGTGGACGAAGCCTGGTTCTATGCTTTGTTGTACTCAATCATTGACCTCTACGTACCCTTGACATGTTCACGAGTGCGCCATTGCTATCCACCCTGGTTTAACTCTGAACTCATCAGCTATACAAGAAGAAAATGTCAGGCCTGGAAATGCTTTAAGCGTTCAAATCATCTTGCGGACTATGAGATATTCAGGGGACTTAAAAGACGTGACAGGGTCTTATCTGCAACTAACTAGTCGCTTTATGAGGAGATGGTTGAGAGAAATATCCGCATTGATCCGGCTATCTTCTGGAGGTATGCCAACCTCAAAAAATGTCAATCTGGTCAGTCTACGCTCTCGTATAGGGGGGAGGTTGTTGCGAGCGATGCAGATGCAGTGAATGCCTTTGTGGATTTTTTTCAGGGCTCCTGCTCGGATGCGTCTAGCGGCGTTTTAGTGGGTTGCGCTTCATGTTACAGTGGTGGGACTGCCTTGGATATCAAACGGGTTTCGAAAGAACATGTCTTAAGCGCGTTGCTTAAGATCAAACCGAAGCACACATTGGGCCCTGACCAAATTCCAGCTTTTCTGGTCAGGGATTGTGCTCACATAATTGTTCAGCCCTTGACTATACTGATCAATATATCGCTGGGATCTTCTGTATTTCCTAGCACCTGGAAGAAGGGGTCAATACCTGTTCCAAAGGGAGGTGATTCTACGTTGATTGAGAACCATAGACAAATTGCTATAATGGACAACTTTGCGAAAGTGTTCGAGATTGTCTCGACAACGGGTCGCAGACGGATGTTATCTACCTGGACTTCTCCAGGCCCTTTGATAGATTAAATCATGATATTCTCTTGAGGAAACTGGATAACATGGATTTCTCACCGAACTTGCTGAAGTTTATGGAATCATATCTTCGTGATCGAGTTAGTGTTGTCCACTATCATGGGTGTCAGTCCGTGGGGGTCTTGGCTGAATCAGGTGTTCCTCGGGGATCTATTCTGGGATCCTTGCTGTTCAATCTGTTCATCAATGATATTTCGGATGTCATCAACTTACCCCATCTTCTATATGCGGATGATGTAAAAATCTTCTCATCCGTTGCTAGTCTCTGCGATTGTTCGGTGCTTGAGGGATGTTTGCGTAGAGTTCAACACTGGTGCTCCATTAACAACCTCCCACTGAATATTAAAAAATGTGTTATAAAGTCTTATACGCTCAACCGCCGTTTAATCGAGTTCCCATACTCCATAGATGGACAGCCTCTTCTAAGACCTGCAACTTTTAAAGACTTGGGTGTTATCTTCGACTCGAGACTCTCGTTCGTGGAGAACTATGAACATGCTATTGCTAGGGCATCGAAGACGCTTGGATTTCCTATTCGCAATTCCGGTTCCTTTCATAATGCGGACACTTTGAGGCTCCTGTTCGGTGCCTATGTGCGTCCGCCTCTAGAATATGCCTGTGTGGTGTGGTCTCCTCTGTATGACGTCCATATAGGGGCTCTTGAGGGTGTCCAACGAAGATTTGTAAAGTTTCTTGCATACAAAGCGAATCGGGTGTATCCAGCTGCCGATCTACTGTCGAGGTTCTTTAGAAATACTCAAATACTGTTTTTTCAAATGCAACACCCTGTATATTTTCACTTTGGTAAATGCAGAATTTCATTAACTTACATATGATACCATATTTAATAGTTTATTGTTGTTTGTTTGTAAGGTTAGATGCATTCTCACCACAATTAGAACCTTAGACCGGTTTCGCTCTAATTAGAGCTCGTCAGTACGGCATACTAATTGTAGCGAAAATACACCTATAAAGTAATACGGCTATGGTAGCCAGTCTTCCAACACTAAGTGAGTGGTAAGACACGAAGCAACGTGCCGCCACCTAGTTGCGTACTGACGAGCTCTAATTAGAGCGACACCGGTCTACGGTTCTATTTGTGGTTGGTTGTATACAGTCTCTATTTTTTAACACTTTGTGTTATTTGGAGCTGGCGTGACAACATACTACTTGGTTCCGCAACTAGGTGGCGGCACGTTGCTTCGTGTCTTACCACTCACTTAGCGTTGGAAAGCTGGCTACCATAGCCCTATTACCTTATAGGTGTATTTTCGATACAATTAGTATGCCGTACTGACGAGCTCTAATTAGAGCGAAACCGGTCTACGGTTCTAATTTTGGTGAGAATGCATCTAGCCTTACATACTGTATCCCTATATTAGGGTAGAAATTTCACTAAATGGTAAGGTAAATAAGCAGAATAGTAGAATTTCTGCATCCGAAAATCCCAGAAATTTTGTTTAGTACGTCAGATCATCTCCGAAAATTACAGTTTGGTGTGCGGTATCAAAACAAAAATTATACGGACCCTTTTTTTAACCATCCTATTGTAAATGCTTCATCAGATCTAGACATGTTAGAAAATTTCTTTTACCGTCAACTTCAACAGAAAATTTGTTGGGGACAGTCTATTTTCAGCAGGATGGCGCTACACCTCATTATGCTGCGGTGACCAGAAACTCACTGAATGCCACCTTTGGAAATCGTTGGATAGGCAGAGGAGGTCCTATATCTTGGCCACCTCGATGCCTTGAGCTCACAGTTCCAGACTTTTCCATGTGGGCGTATGTGAAAGACAGGTGTTACAGTCTGATCCCCAAAACTTTGAGTAACTTAAAGACAATATTAGAAATGTCTTTAACAACATCACCCCCGAACAATTAAGTTCAAGCTAGCACAACTTTGTAAGACATCACTTTGAACATCTTTTATAAGTAATGTTTATGCTTTTGTTTATTTCTCAATAGGTATTCTGCCACAATTTGTTTCATCGAGTTTGACATGTATATTATCGTAAGTAGCAATATAAATAAAATTTTATTGTTTGTCATTAAACTAATTTGACGTTTGCAAGTGTTGCTGTCTTTAATTCCAAAGTCTTTGCGAAACATTCCTTTTTTAGTGATTTCAGATAAAACGCAATATTTATTTTAAAGGCGTGTAAAACCATCACTCTGTATAATAACTGTAACAAGTATAGCATTTTTGGAAAGGGGAAATATTGGGCTTTTACAATATGCATAAATATACAAGGTGTTCTATTCAAAATTACAAATATTATCCTTGAAAATACGTTTTGTCATTTCCGATTAAAGCGGAAGCGAGTATAAAAAGACAGATGCCCAGAAACAAACTTATAAAAATAAGAAGAAGACTGGCGAAGACAGCATTTCTTTAGATCAATTATTTCAAAAGTTATATAAGTTTATAAACGTCAAAACATAATTAGGCACCCGGTACCATAGGGCACCTGCTGCGTCCAGACTTTTTTAGTGAAAAAATTCACTAATAGGGAGATCCCGACTTTTGAATTTTGAAATATTTTTGCAAATGAGCGCGAACTAGGACCGCTAGAACCCATATCCGGGATCAGTTTCAACTTTTATATGTTTATATATATATATATATATATATATATATATATATATATATATATATATATATATATATATATATATATATATATATAATACAGACTTGGAGACTACTTCTTTGGCTTCACTGTTGGTTTTCGTTTTTGTAGGTGAAGGACGTAGCCAGCGCGTAAGCTAACTGGAGCAAGTGGCCCTTATGAATTCTGGATGTTCTAGGATGTTCTTCAACGTTTCTGTGACTAGTTTCGCTGCTTGACAGCATTCTCAGACAGATGAAAATTGAATAAGCACGAAATCATGACAACTACAAACAAGGATCTGTTGCTATGTTATGATATGATGTTTTGATCAAAAAATTTATCAAATTGAAAATAAAACGAAACACAGATGACAGATGAGGCTTTAAAAATGTCTACGTGTTTTGTGTCAATATTTAACATAAAAATATAACTAGCCTTTAATAACTATGATAACAGTTACAACAATAAAATAACTAAACAATAACAGTATAAAAGCAGTCTCTATACAACAAAATTATTGACATACATCAACTCATTAGAACTTTTTTGAAAGAATAGTTAAATTTATTTTCTGTGACTTATTTAATTAAAAAGAAAAATATCCAAGAAATGGGAATTCATTAAATCAGTCTGCTTGTTTAAAACAAGGTAGCTATTGTCGTGTGTGTGCTTTTTGACTTCTAAAGCTTCAAAAAAGTTTAGTTTACGTTTGTCAAAAATGTTGTGGTTGTATGCGGTTATTTACTATAGGTCTATGTTTGGTATCAATAATATGTTTTGCAAATGTAGATTTGTCAGCGTGGTTATTTCTAAATGCAGAAATATGTTCTTTGTATTGGGTGTCAAAATTTCTAGAAGTTTGACCTATGTAGATTGCGTTACAATGTGTACAGGCTAATTTATAAACTCCAGCTTTTGTCAGGAAACAAGATTTTTCTTTAGCGTTAAATAGTAAATCACGCGTCGTGTTGTAAGATTTAAAACCTACCTTTGTATTTGTACAGGTATCTAAAATTTTTGAAATGTTTTCTGAAATGGTTCCAAAATAAGTTATCGAAGCGTATCTGTGGTCTTCTTTGTCTCTAATATTTGGATAAATTAAATTAATCGCTAATTTGTTTTTTTTTCTCTCGATGATTTTATCTATTATTTTAACATGTTTTCAAGGTAGTCATACATAATTAAATGAATTTTTGAATTTCATTAATAACTTTCACACAAATATTAAGTTTACTTTAGAATAAGAAGCTAACAGTTGCATACTTAACAATTAGAAAGTTAGAAAATAATTCATTCGACTTTTCAATATATAGGAAACCAACTTACACCGACACAACTATACCATTCTATGATACATCGTGCATTTTTAATACCTATGTCACAACACAATTTTGAAAAAGAAATTTTAATAATTAAGCAAACAGCATTTAATAATGGCTACGCTGTTAAAATAATTGATACCGAACATAGACGTAGGTCTAAATTACTGTAGAGTAAATAACCGCATACAACCATTACATTTTTATAATGACAAACGTAAACTAGACTTTTTTGAAGCTTTAGAAGTCAAAAAGCACACACACGACAATAGCTACCTTCTTTTAAACGAGCAAACTGATTTAATGAATTCCCCTTTCTTGGATATTCTTCTTTCTAATTAAATAAGTCAAGAAAATAAATTTCACTATTCTTTCAAAAAAGTTATAATAAGATAATGAGTTGATGTATGTCGATATTTTCGTTGTATAGAGACTGCTTTTATACTGTTATTGTTTAGTTATTTTATTGTTGCAACTGTTATCATAATTATTATAGGCTAGTTCTATTTTTATGTTAAATATTGACATACATCACGTAGACATTTTGAAAGCCTCATCTGTCATCTGTGTTTCATTTTATTTTAAATTTAATAAATTTTTTGATCAAAACATCATATCATAACATAGCAACAGATATTTATTTGTAGTTGTCATGATTTCGTACTAATTCAATTTTAATCTGTCTGAGACTGCTGTCAAGCAGCGAAACTAGTCACAGAAACATTGAAGAACATCCTAGAACATCCAGAATTCAAAAGGGCCACTTGCTCCAGTTAGCTTACGCGCTGGCTACGTCCTTCACCTACAAAAACGAAAACCAACAGTGAAGCCAGAGAAGTAGTCTCCAAGTCTGTATATAGTATGGACCAGTTTCACCAAATAAGGGCAACAACAATCAATGAATATATATATATATATATATATATATATATATATATATATATATATATATATATATATATATATATATATATATATAAGATAATACTCAAAATAGACATTCAAAATTGAATGATTCAGATGTTGCATAATTTTAGACCTACAGTGTATTATCCCCGGATTTGACTCTTGCCATGTTATAATTTATTTAAACGTATATTTTGACGTTTCATGTGATTCACTGTACACCTATAGTTTTGTAAAGTTTATATACACAGGTGTTTTGCTCTAAAATCAAATGCAGTCTGTACCAAGGAGTAGTGAGGTAAAAATAAATTGTTCAACAATACTGTCTGACTCAGCTATGTGTCAGAATTGAAAAAATTACCATCTGCTGTTTCCTTCTCTCTGAAATGTCATAAGTTTTTAAGTTGCTTCATACAGGTGCGTCCTTCCTAGGTTCTGAGGTAATTAATTTTGACGCATAAAGGCTTTATTAATACTACTTTAAAATGCTTTTGTTTCCCTAACTCTTAATTGTTATTTAGTTATTTTTTCTCTGGCATTTCTATGCGTAAAGTAATTAGCGCAATAAAATAAACCTTTTGCACCTTTTTTAGATTGTTTGAAAATTCTCAAAGTACGTAACATTTTGAATTAATTGGTTCTTACGTGCGTTAAGCTGACTGGAACTTATTTTGATTAATTACGTATGTGAAGATTTAGAAAGTTTTATTGGGGCATTGTATATGGTGGGAATGTTTTCAAAAACAATTTTGAAAACAAGTGGGTAGACAAAAATGTTTATCATATGAGTTACTAAACTTCTTATCGCTTGTGTAAAAACAACGGAGAGTACCAGTTTTAATGTACCTACAATTGTAATTTCGTGAATGTGAAAAATAAATCCGTTTTTATAAGACCGCAACTGTACTTTTGCACCTGATAATCGTTTCGCTAACAAAGTTAACTTCCTTCATCAAATAATAATAAAATAGAAACCGTTCTCAAACAAAGCAACAGGAATCCTGTCAAATGAATAAGTTAGTACAATATTAACATTTCTGTTCCATGAAAAATTTTCTTATAATAAATTTAAGCAAACATTGGTTTTTAGTTTTAAATCGTTGATAAGCCTAATTTAAAAAGTCTGGACGCAGCAAGGCCGTTATGGTAGTGAATTATCATTAAAATGCTTTTTAATAGGAAATATGTGTGTTCTTTTTCAAGAACGCAGGCATCAAATTTTGTTACCAGTATAACCTACATAGTAGAAACAATGTGCCATGTTTCATCAACATAACTTTATTGTTTAAACATGTACACAAATTTCCGAAAGGAAACTTAAAGTGTTCCCGAAAAAACTGATTTCTTGGTCAACCTTATAGGTTGATAGCGAATTGAGCTTTTTAAATTGGAAGCATTTAATGAAAATTCGCTACCATAACGCCCTTACTGCGTCCCGAATTTCTTTTCTTACAAATATGCATTATATATTCAAAATTGCAATAACATAAGGCGTGTTCGATTAAAAAAAAATTTGTATCACCAACGACTTATGGGTCACCACAAAAATTATATACCATTAAACGATAAACTCTAAAGCAAGACTACTGCCAAAACATCAGAGAAAGGGTCTATTTGAAATGAATTTTCTGGAAATATTTTAATAAAATGAAGGACAATGACGGTTGAAGCAAAGACTTCAGTGTTTGTAAAACATTATTCTTTGAGCAAAACCCCAATTTATTTTTCTTTAAATGCCTCTAACTTTTTTGTCTTTTAGTTTAGAGAGATAAATTTTGGTAAGTAATTTACCTATAATGATATAAATCCGCGTACCGAATTTGGTTGCCCTTATTTTGTTATTTCCGGATATATTTTTTTCGAAAGAAAACTCAAAATCTTCCGGAAAACCTCGTCCGATTTTCCTGTCTAACGAAGTTGTCTAAGCCACTTACCAAAGGAAGCTAAGTGCCAAATTTAATCAAAATCGGCTTATTATTTTTTGAGTTATCGATGTGATATATATATATATATATATATATATATATATATATATATATATATATATATATATATATATATATATATATATATATATATATATATATATATATATACATATAAAAATTGAAACTGACCCCGGATATGGGTTCTAGGAGTCCTAGTTCGCGCTCATTTGCAAAATTTTTTTCAAAATTCAAAAGTCGGGATCTCCTTATTAGTAAATTTTTTCTACGAAAATTTACCAAAACAGCCTGGACGCAGCAAGTGCGTTATGGTAATGAATTTTGATAAAACTATTTTAATAGCAAATATATGATTTTGATGAAATTTGGTAGGTGCCTTCCTTTTGCAAGTGGCTTGAATAAATTCATTAGCCAAGAAAATCAGCCCAGGTTTTCCCGGGAACTTTTGTGTTTTCTTTAGAAAAAAAATTATATCTCCGGAAATAACAAAGTATGTGCAACCAAATTTGGTACGCTTGTTTATATCATTATAGGTAAATCACCTGCCAAAATTTAGCTCCGTAAGTTAAAAGACAAAAAAGTTAGAGGTATTTAAAGAAAAATAAATTGGGGTTTTCCTCAAAACGTCAAAGTCGCGATTTTAAACGTCAAAATTGGCAACATTTAAGCAAAGAACTTGAAACTAATACGGACTATGGAAATGTCTCAAGAAGAATGTTTTACAAACCCTGAAGTCTTAGCTTTAACAGTCATTATCCTTTATTTTACTAAAATATTTCCAGAAATTTGATATCAAATAGACCCTTTCTCTGATGCTTTGGCAGTAGTCGTAGCTATAGAGTTTATCATTTATTGGTATATAATTTTTGTTGAATTTTCGTAAAAAAATCCATAAAGCTCAATATATCCGTTATTATACAAGATATGAAAAAAATTGTATACATTAATTATAGGGTGTCTTGAGCTACATCTTAAAAAAATATTTCTGCAATCAGAGTTTGGCCCACAAGTCGTTGGTGATACAAATTTTCTTTTTTTAAACGAACACGCCTTATATTATTGCATTTTTGCATTTTCCATCGAAATATAATGCATGTCTGTAAGACAAGAAATTCGGGACGAAGCAAGTGCGTTATGGTAGCGAATTTTGTTTAAATGTTTCATATTTGAACAGCTCAATTTGCTATTAACCTATAAGGTTGACCAAGAAACGGGAACACTTTAAGTTTACTTTCGGAATTTTTGTACGGTTCAAACAATACATTATTTGATGAAACATGGCACATTGTTTTTACTATATAGGTTATACTGGTAACCAATTTGATGGCTGCTTTCTTAAAAGAGAGCACACATATTTGCTATTAAAAGCATTTTTATGAAAATTCACTACCATAACGCACTTGCTGCGTCGAGATTTTTTTTTATCCTGTTAGATATCTGTAAACGGGCAAGAACATTGTAGTTTTGGTGGTGTATTTTTATTTCAATTTACCTAAACGAATGAAATATAACACGCAACCTATTTCTTACGTAATTTATGGGTGTGTAAATTCAGAGGAACATTTTTATTTTCCTTCATTCATAGGAATAAATAACATGTTAGATACCGGGCATAAACGTAAATCAAATTTTGTTAATTCCCAGAAGCCATACTTTCATCTACTGCCTTTAAAGAATAATCTAATTAACTTCACCTGAAAGGCTGGACAAAAGAAAGTGTCATCAATTTATATTAGCGATCTTTATTTAGGACAGTTTGGTTGTATAGTTTTTCTGTAATTTTAAAGCTCATACATAAATGTACACGCTTAGTACAAACTCCGGGAACTGCCGAGTAATTTTAATGTTTCTGCAGTATTTTTTTTCGAAATTTGATGGTTGATGGTTACATAATTAAAAAGTGTGGACGCAGTAACTGCGTTATGGCAGCGAATTTTCATTTATATATTTCAGATCCCAGAAACTTTTTTCCTGTACACTTAGCAATCTAAAGGTTCTTATATAGTTATACGCTTTATAACAGAAACCTAAGTATTACATTTGGTTGCCATAGCTTTGTTATTTTCGGAAATACATATTCTTTCCGGAAGGAAACCTAAAGTTTTCTCGGAAAAACTGGTCCGATATTTTTAGTAAAGTTTCGTAGAAAAAATTCATTAATGAGGTCTCGACTTTTGAATATATATATATATATATATATATATATATATATATATATATATATATATATATATATATATATATATATATATATATATATATAACCAATTATGCTTTTGTAACTTTAACTTTATTAAAATAGGCCTATTATTTTTTGAGTTATCGGTGTGATACATATATATATATATATATATATATATATATATATATATATATATATATATATATATATATATATATATATATATATATATGTATGTATGTATGCATGTATCACACCGATAACGAAATAATTGACCAAATTTCATTAAATTTGGCGAATGCGTTTTTTTTAAGTGGTTGGACAAGTTCGTTAGCCAAGAAAATCAGACTAGGTTTCCTGGAAAATTTTGGGTTTTCTTTTGAAAAATAGTTGTATTTCCAGAAATGGTAAAGCTATTGCAACCAAATTGGGTAAACCAAAATTTAGATCTCTTAGGTTGGAAGAAAAAACTTATAGAAATTTAAAGGAAAAAAGTCTTTGCCAGCGATGACCAGAGAAACACACAAAACCAAATTATTTTGTATGGATAACATATTGCCTCGGTGGTTCAGTGGCAAGGACGTGTACCACTGAACCGAGGGGTACTGGTTCGATTCCCAGGGTTACCCTTTCACTTTTTCAGTACATACTGTACAATTAACATCAACCGAAGTTGTGGCATTCTATATGAGCAAGTTGAATATCTGCACGTTCCACCCTTCGTACGGGGCGTAAAGTCGTCGGTCCCGTGTCCATGCGATGTTGGGCACGTTAAAGATCCCTACTCTCAGGCAGAAAGGCAGGGGTTCGGAAAATTTTCCGGGATAGTGAGGTAAAACTGCTCCCTGGCGTCTGTGATTGGCCATAGTCGCGGAAATACACGAACGTTTAAGAAAAAAAAAGAAAAAAGAAGAAAGAACGTATTGTATATTACAGACAAGGAGTCAGAGTTTCAGCTTCAGCCGCCATTGTCCTTCATTTTACTAAGATATTTGCATACATTGATTTTAAATAGGCCTTTTCTCTGATGCTTTGGTTTTAGTTACAGAGTTTATGGTCTAATGGTCTATAATTTTTAGAGAATTTACGTAGAAAAAATTCGCTGATAATAAGGAGAGAGTGACTTTTGAATTTTGAAAAGATTTCTTCAAATGAACGAGATCTAGGCTTCATAGAATCCATAACCAGGGTTAGTGTCAGGTCTTCTGTTTACATATATACAGGGTGACGCATTTCTACGGTAAAGCTCAATATATCCGTTATTATACAAGATACGAGAAAAATTGTATACGTTAGTTATAGGGTGTCTTGAGCTGCATCTTATAAAATTATTTTGACAATCACAGAGTGACCCTTAAGTCGTTGGTGATACAACTTTTTGCGTTTTTCAATCGAACACTAGTTATGTTGTTGAATTTTTGCATTTTCCATAGAATTATAATGCATGTTTGTAAGGAAAAAATGTGTATATCGTTCATCGTTTTTCAATTATTTCTATTGTTTTGCAACTTCTCACATTTTCAGCACACATCAAAAATTATGATACAGCATTTTTACCAATAGATAACAGAGTCCCATAAAAATATTTGTACTTTTAGTGAATTTTCTTAGAAAAAATTCACTAATGAGGAGATCTCGACTTTTGAATTTTGAAAAAATTTCTTCAAATGAGCGCGATCTAGGACCCCTAGAACCCATATCCGGGGTCAGTTTCAATTTTTATATGTTTATATATATATATATATATATATATATATATATATATATATATATATATATATATATATATATATATATATATATATATATGTATCACACCGATAACTCAAAAAATAATGGGCCGATTTTGATAAAATTTGGCATGTACCTTTCTTTTGTAAATGGCTTGGATAAGTTCGTTAGTAAGGAAAATCGGACGAGGTTTTCCGGGAAAATTTTGAGTTTTCATTCGAAAAAAATTCTTATCTCAAAAAGTAATAAGCCGATTTTAATAAAATTTGGCATGTACCTTTCTTTTGTAAATGGCTTTGACAAGTTTGTTAGTCAGGAAAATCGGACGAGGTTTTCCGGGAAATTTTTGAGTTTTCATTCGAAAATAATTTTTATCTCAAAGAATAATAGGCCGATTTTGATAAAATTTGCTATGTACCTTCCTTTTATAAATGACTTTGACAAGTTCGTTAATCAAAAAAATCGGACGAGGTTTTCCGGGAAAATTTTGAGTTTTCATTTGAAAAAAAAATTTATCTTAAAAAATAATAAATCTATGATAACCAAATTTGGTAGGTAGGTTTACGATATAAAAAGTAAACTATACTCCAAAATTTAGATTTCTATGTTACAAGAAAAAAAAGTTATAATAAAATATTTTGTGCCAGATCATTTCTATGAAAATTCACTACCATAACGCACTTGCTGCGTTCAGGCTTTTTAAACAATAAAGTTATTTTGATGAAATCTGGTACATTGTTTCTACTATATAGGTTATACTGGTATTCAAATCTGAAGACATATTTGCTTTTAAACATATTTTCATGAAAATTAACTGCTATAACGCACTTGGTGCGTTCAGACTTTTTTATTTCAATATTTCTATTAACCATGTCAAAATCTGCCACAAATTTTAATACTTATTTGAATTGCTGTGATCATAAGAATAGCATAAGAATCCTACCCTTAAAGTTTGTCATCGTCATTTCCGGGCACTTGTTAAAGTTTTTATAAAAAGCTTCATGTACAACAAATTTCTTCAAAATAATTTCATAAATTTCTGAGACACTTTGTTCTTTTGGGGAAAATTGATTATATTATGTAGATTGACGCATTTGCAAAAGAGATTTAGAAAAGAAATTTACGTGTCTAATTTGTCAAAATTGGTTAATAATTTTTTTGATTTTTAACTTCTCTGGTTAAATAGACTTTAATATAAATTATATTTCGACGTTTCGGTTCCCGTTTTGAAATCATTTTTAAGGGAAAGGAAATGGTTGTTAGGTGACGTCAGTTGTAGTTCGATTAGCATACTCTTTAGATCACCAAGCAGAGCTTATAAGATCTGAAAGTTGTTATACCTACGCCTGAAGAATAAACATATACAGGGCGATTCATAACTATTGGGACATAGAGTAAGCGCATGTTATTTGGGCCAAAATACGTGTATTGGACCAAGCATGCTTTGTTAATAAAATGTTGCTGTGGAAACAGATACATACAAAATATTGCTTGTCTAAAGTTCTACCTCTCAGCCAACTTTTATAACGATTTATGAATACGTTGTAAAATTATTGGCAAAAAAACGAAAAAAATATGTCAAAGTCAGTCATCTATTATTAGAATTCTAAGAAAAGAGATTCTCTATCCGTATTACTTCGCTCCAGTACAAAATTTACTTCCAAGAGACATTCCACGACGATTACAGTTCTGTCAACCTATTTTGAATGAGCATAACACTGACAGCAATTTTATTAAGAATATTTTGTTCACTGATGAAGCAACTTTTACGACACAATGGGTTTTCAATTGGAGAAACAGTTATTACCGGGGAGTAGAAAATCCACATGCCATTAAAGAAAGACATTTTCCGGATAAATTCAAATGTTATATTTGGCGTGGCATTATAGGCGACCGACTACTCAGACCATATGTTCTTCCTCCAAACTCAAATACAGAATCATATTTATTTATTTTTTACAAAATATTCTTGCTGTCATTTTGAATGCTCTCTCACCAAATCTAAGAAGAACAATGTGGTTTATGCAAGAAGGAGCACTACCTCATTTCCCAGTAGTGGTTATAAATCATCCTAATGAGACATTCGATTGATGGCAGAGGAAGTGACTTTCCATGGCCACCAAGAAGTCCTGATTACAACCCAATGGATTTCTATTTTTTTAGGACATACAAAGTCCTTAGTTCAAGGCAATGAAATTCCTTCACGAAATGAATTTTATTAGGGGACAGAGTAATATTTTTGTAGCGTCAGAAAGTCCTTGATCAAAAGAATTGGAAAACGCGTGGAAGTAGGAGGATGCCACATAGAACAGTTAATTGAAGTTTTTTATTTTTATTAAGCTATTTTGTTCATTATTGCGAATTACAAGTTTTTCTACTGTACCTTATTTAAAATTCCTTTCCGAGACTTTGAAATGTTCAATTGCGTGTTTCTGGAAAACGATTGAAATGATCAAGTAGGAATAAGTATAACAATTTTACATAAAAATGATGTTTATATCATGTTTTATAATCAAAATGAATTAAAAGTTTCCTCAAAAAAGGTATGACACAATTTCATAATCAGGGATAGCTCATCTGGCGCCCCCTGTAACCAAATGTAAAATACAGACTTGGAGACTACTTCTCTGGCTACACTGTTGGTTTTCGTTTTTGTAAAAGGACGTAGTCAGCGCGTAAGCTAACTGGAGCAAGTGGCCCTTCTGATTTTTAGATGTTCTAGGATGTTCTTCAACGTTTATGCAACCGGTTTCGCTGCTTGACAGCATCCTAACGTTTTATGAATATGTTGTAAAATTATTAACAAAAAACGAAAAAAAGCCTA
This sequence comes from Tillus elongatus, assembly GCA_964006375.1. Classification (NCBI taxonomy): domain Eukaryota; kingdom Metazoa; phylum Arthropoda; class Insecta; order Coleoptera; family Cleridae; genus Tillus; species Tillus elongatus. The sequence goes on along the minus strand of OZ023269.1, from coordinate 15,030,378 downwards.
GACGCAGCAAGTGCGTTATGGTAGTGAATTTTCATAGAAATGATCTGGCATCAAATATTGTATTATAACTTTTTTTCTTGTAACATAGAAATCTAAATTTTGGTGTAGTTTACTTTTTATATCGTAAACCCACCTACCAAATTTGGTTATCTAAGCTTTTTAATTTTTTGAGATAAAATTTTTTTTCGAATGAAAACTCAAAATTTTTCCAGAAAACCTTGTGCGATTTTCCTGACTAACGAACTTTTCCGAGTCATTTACAAAAGGAAGGTAAATGCCAAATTTTATCAAAATCGGCCCATTATTTTTTGATTTATCGGTGAGATACATATATATATATATATATATATATATATATATATATATATATATATATATATATATATATATATATATAAACATTTAAAAATTAAAACTGACCCCGGATTTGGATTCTAGGGGTCCTAGTTCGCGCTCATTTACAAAAAAAATTCTAAATTCAAAATCCGGGATCTCCCCATTAGTGATTTTTTTCTAAGAGAATTAAAAATATGTCACCCTGATGCTTTTTCGACAGCAATTAAGGCCTATATGGTCCAATCCTCAAATCCTCATATTCTGGTCCAAATAACTTGCGCTTACTTTTTGTCCCAATAGTTATGACACCCTGTATAAACATTTTTTACCATAAATGTGAGTAATAGGGGCTGTGTTTTGTGCTCATTTGAAAAAAATTCAATAGTTCGAAGTGACCTCTTTATTAGCAAATTTTGTAATAAAAATTACCTAAAAACTAGAATACTCGGGAGGTTATGTGGTACTTTTACCACTAATAAACATGTTATCTTAAATCTTGAAGGACATTTCCGCAAGTCATATGTCATTGCAATGTATTGGTCGGAAAGCTGGACTTTCGATGAGCAGAATATAGGCTATTGAAATGTCAACATGGAGAAAAATGAAAAGACAAAGTACACGGATATAAATATTATTAAAAGGCTGTTAGAATGAGTTAAAGAAAAAATACATATTCTAACAAAAACTGTCTGCAACAATATCTGAAGAACACATATTTGGAAAAAAGCACAAGGCAAAGCTAGAGGAAGCCTTGTGAAAAACTAAAGTTAAAGCAATGAAATTTTAATACTACAACGGATTCAAAAAACGTGATAGCGACAAATAGTCATTGTTGAAACGACAAGGCGACGTCAGCCTTTGAGCTGTGATAATCAAATTGAGTTTTTAGTAAAACCAAATTAATAATTTAAAATTGAGTATATTTATCGTAAATTACATAAAATGTATTAAACAGGCTACTTATACTTTAGAGACAACTACAGCTACTCATTTTAAAAGTAAAACTAAACGTTAAACTGAAAGTTAAGCTGCTTTGTAGCAATATATGGGCATAAATAGGTGAAGGAAAGTGGTCAGACACCGTGTTTCGGTCTCGTGACCATTTCCAATGAACACAAGATGTATACTAGGATCTGTTTTATATCTTGTGTTCATCTAAAATGGTCGTGAAGCCGAAGCACTAAGTTATGTAGTTATGAGCGATAAAAATACGAGCTAGACTTATATTTTAAATGCGAAATGTTTGGATATTGTTTAATCAAACTCTTTTCATATATGCCAGTCAGCCAGTTAAAATAATGGAATAGATTAAAGGTAAGATTGAATATCACCTGGATAAAGCTTATGTCTGATTTATACCCGACCCAAAAATTAGAACAGCACTGTTGACACTTAGGACAATGGCAGAAAAGATATTTGAGAGGGGTAGAGCTACTTTTTTGGATGTTACAGGCCTAAATGACATCTTATAATGTAGATTGAAAAAAATATTTATCGCATAATTAACAAAGCTATATAATATTGAAGATAGAGTCGTATTATTTATAATCTATACAAAAATCAAAGCAATATATGAAGCCTTTGCGGCTACAAAAAAAAAGATCATTAATTATAGCTCTATGAATTCAATTTATTCAAAGAACGTCTAATAAGTAGATTGAAGGAAACGCAGGAGTCAATCAAAACAAATCTACAGCCCTTATGCAGCATAAGGTACATGGCAATGACACAGCTTTGATCAGAAGAAAGCATGCATGCTCAGTTTGCTGAATGGTGTGTTAAAAAGAATCAAATTAAAAATCAGTTAAAAGATACAAAATAAAATAAGGAAGATAGAAAAAGATGGGGATGCAAAAATGAATATGAAAGTAAAAGGCCAATAATATAAATATTTAATGGTAAATGTAGCAAAGAACTCAGAAGGACCATGATGGCAAAGGAACCGTTTGTTACGTTGCTTAAAAGGCTTTCACGATATTCAGTATCACCAACACTGAAACTTCTCTCGACTTAACTACCGTGTCTAAAATTAGAACGTGACGTTTCACTGATCTTATCGTGAGCTTCCTCAGTCAGTATTTTTCTAAAAAAAAGCTCACGACAAGACGGACGAAACGTTAAGATCTGCTTTTATGCACAATAGGCCAAGGGTTGCAGTGATCGGGACGGCAAAGCCGCGGACGAGCCCTGAGGGAGACAAAAAAGCTGTGCTTTTAGACGACACGGTAGTTTACCTGAGAAAATATTATTGTTAATGGCAAAGCAAACATTTGATAGAGAAAATAATTTTACCACTAATAAACATGTTATCTTAAATCTTGAAAGACATTTCAACAAGTCATATGTCATTGCAATGTATTGGTCGGAAAGCTAGACTTTCGATGAGCAGAATATAGGCTATTAAAGTCTTAACATAGAGAAAAATTAAAAGACAAGGTACAGGAATGTAAATACTATTAATAGGGCGTTAGAATGAGTGAGAAAAAAATACATACTCTAACAAAAACTGTCTGCAACAATATCTGAAGAACACATATTTGGAAAAAAGCACAAGGCAAAGCTAGAGGAAGCCTTGTGAAAAACTAAACTTAAAGCAATGAAATGTGAATACTACAACGAATTGAAAAAACGTGCTGGCGACAAATAGTCATTGTTGAAACGACAAGGCGACGTCCGCCTTTGAGCTGTGATAATCAAATTGAGTTTTTATCAAAACCAAAATTAATAATTTACAATTCAGTATATTTATCGTAAATTACATAAAATGTATTAAACAAGCTACTTACACTTTAGAGGGAACTACAGCTACTCATTTTAAAAGTTAAACTGAAAGTTAAGCTGCTCTGTAGCAATATACGGACATAAATACGTGAAAGTGAATTTCTGTTCACACCCTGTTTAAGAAAAAATAACAAAAACAGTTATTAAAAACTTCGCATGATATACCATCAGACACCGTGTTTCGGTCTCGTGACCATTTCTAATGAACACAAGGTGTATACTAGGATCTGTTTTATATCTTGTGTTCATCCAAAATAGTCGTGAAGCCGAAGCACTGTGTATCAGCTTAAGGTATTTCGCAAAGTATTTTTGTTACTTTTTAGTGAATTTTCTTTTAAAAAAATTCACTATTGAGGAGATCCCAACTTTTGAATTTTGAAAAAAAATTCAAATGTGCGCTAATTATGCCCCCTAGAACACATATCCGGGGTCAGTTTCAATTTATATATATATATATATATATATATATATATATATATATATATATATATATATATATATATATATATGTATGTATGTATGTATCACACCGATAACTCAAAAAATAATGGGCTGATTTTAATTGAATTTGGTGAAGACCTTCCTTTTGCAAGTGGCTTGGATAAATAGCCAGGAAAATCGTCTCAGGTTTTCCCAGAAAATTTTGTGTTTTCTTTAGAAAATTTCATATCTCCGGAAATAACAAAGTAAGGGCAACCAAATTTGGTTCGGTTAATATCATGCTAAGTAAATTACCTACCAAAATTTAGCTCTGTGGGTTAAAAGATAAAAAAGTTATAGTCATTAAAAAAAATGGGATTTTCCTCAAAACGCCAAAGTCGCGATTTTAAACGTCAAAATTGGCAACGTTTAGGCAAAGAACGTTAAACAAATACGGATTGTGAAAAGAAAATGTTGCAAGAAGAGTGTTCCGCGAACACTTAAATTTCAGCTTCAACCGTCATTTCCTTTCATTTTACTAAAATGTTTACAGAAAACTCATTTCAAATAGACCCTTTCTCTGATGCTTTGGCTGTCGGTTTAGTTAAGTTGGTGCTTTCGCTGTAGGTTTGGTTAAGTTTATGGTTTAAGCGTCTATAATTTTTATCTAATTATCGTAGAACCAATTCGTTAATGCATTTTTGCATTTTTTATCGAAATGTGATGCATGTTTGTAAGAAAAAAATCTGGACGCAGTAAGTGCGATTTGGTAGCGAATTTTCGTTAAATCCTTCAAATTTCAATAACTCAGTTTGCTATTAACGTAAGGTTTGTTGGCTAGGAAACCAACATTTAAGTTTATTTTCGGAAAATGTTTGTACATTTTCAAACAATAAGTAATTTTGATAAAATATAGTACATTGTTTCTACTATATAGGCTATACCGGTAATCAGATTGGTGCCTGCTCGTATTTGCTATTAAAAACATTTTTTTAGTCGAACACGTTATTGCATTTTTGCATTTTCCATCGAAATATAATGCATGTTTGTAAGAAAAGAAATTCGGGACGCAGCAAGTGCGTTATGGTAGCGAATTTTCATTAAATGCTCCAAATTTGAATAGCTCAATTTGCTATTAACCTATAAGGTTGACCAAAAACACTTTAAGTTTAATTTCGGAAATTTTTGTACATTTTCAAACAAGAAAGTTATTTTGATTAAACACGGCACATTGTTTCTACTACATAGGTTATACTGGTAACCAAATTTGACATATTTGGTATTAAAAACAATTTTATGAAAATTCACTACCATAACGCACTTGCTGCGTCCAGACTTTGTACATAAATGAGTTCACTTTGTAAATAATACAGTTGCTCAAAATTTGGTATGCAACATATAATAAATATTTCACTCAAACATATAAATGAATTGTTCAACTTTAAAAATTTAAGGCAAAATACGTACTGCCTCAAATTAAGTAATAAAAAGTTATTATGTGGCCAAGTAAATAGACTTCAAGTAAAAAATTATAATTGTAAACACAACCGACTAAAATATATATTTTACATAGTGTGAGGCAGATGAGTAATCAAGATGTTAAACCTGAACTAAACCCATTTTAAATATTGTATATTTTTTGGATAATACAAAGTTTTAATGAAATAGAACAAAAAAGCGTATTTAATTTTATTATATGTTACACTCCAGCGAGGACCACGGGGAGGTATTTGAGCACCCTCGCCGCCTGAAAGAAAAAAATATATGAATAGACAATTCATAGAAGAAAAAATAACATTTCAACAAAACTTACCATATATACGATCAAATGTACTTACAAAAATGTACAATACACAAATAGCAAATGAATCAAATAAAAACCTGAAAAAAATTATTAGTCAAAACAAAGCATCAATTTAAGCCTTAAATAAAAAAGTTATATTAGCCCTGCAAAGAAATTAATTAATAAAATTATCACAACAAAAAACCAAATAAATAGCAAGAATGGTCCTAAACCTAAACATGATTACTACTGTGTAGTAGTAATGTACCTACACAAATGAACAGCAATCAATAATCAATAATTAAAAAATATCATACAACTGGCAAAATATCAAGTACACAAATACTCACCAGAGCTGAAAAAAATAAGTTTAGAAAATCAAACAAAAAGTTACTGGTCGCTGAAAAAAAAGTTGCTTTAAATACAAAGACATGTTAGACAAAAGTAATCAACATTTTACAAACGCTGAAAAACATTAATTGTCACATAAAAACAAGAGAAATGTCACAATGAGAAACTCATAAAATGTAAAATAATATTACAAAAGATTCATAGTAAAAATATACTTAGGTACATTACCAAAACCTTTTACCTTGGTTAAATATTAATCAGAGCCAAAAATCTGTTTTTACCATTGGATTGGATTATTATTTGCAATGCGTTGTCAATTTGACACAACAAGATTTTGTCTTCAATTAAAGATCTAAAACAAAAAGACAAATATTAAATTTAAAAAATCTTTTACGTCTCTTATAACAGCAACTGTGTAACATGCACTTACCTGATTTATTTGTGCAATTTTAGTACTAATTCCACAAAAACACACTGCAAGATATTAACACAGCGGGAATACAATCGGATAGTAAAATAACACAGCACTAAAACAACCGAATACGCCCGAAAATATGTTAAAACAGCAAAGGATTACGTGAGACGCCAGTAGCCGACTTATATGTTTATCGGCATTTTTGCCAAATTAAGAAAATTAAAAGCCACTAACCTAGAATAAACGCCCATAAGGGCTGGCTGTATCCCTCGTCGCAGCTACAATCTCTTCAATACGTACTCTGTAACAAAGAAACCACTTTAAGCAAAATGTAAATAATATAGAAAGTAAAGCAATAATAGACAAAAAATAGCAAAAAGTTTAGTAACATCATAAATCTGCAAATGTTTGCGGGACAAATTTATAAAAATCTGGACGCACCAAGTGCGTTATGGTAGTGAATTGAATTTTCATTGAAATTGTCTGGCACCAAACATTTTTTTTAATAAATGCTTATAACTTTTTGTTCAAACATAGATCTGAATTTTTGTATATAGTTTACTTCTCAACACATAAATCCACATATCAAATTTTGTTTCCATAGCAATGTTATTTTCGGAGATAAAAAAACTTTCCCGAAAGAGACCCAAAATTTTCCCGGAAAACCCTGTCAGATTTTTCTAGATAGAAAAGTTAAGCCACTTACAAAAGACACTTCCCAAATTTCATCAAAATCGGCCCATTATTTCTTGAGCTATCGGTGTGTGTCTGTATATATACAGTGTGTCCCCGGATCGACTTATGAATAGGTAAAAAGACTAATTTTTTGAGTTGAAACTTTTTTCTGAGAATAAGCCATGCTTCAATAAAAAATAATTTGTGTCCTAATTTTAATTTCCAAAAATCAAGTATGTCTTAGAAATTTCAAACAGCTAATTTTTAGTGAATTTTTATTTTTTTAAAATCACTAATAGAGAGGTATCGATGGTGAGACTTTGCAAATTTTTTTTCAAATGAGCGCAATTTAGGACCCCTAGAACCCATATCTGGGGTCAGTTTCAATATATATATATATATATATATATATATATATATATATATATATATATATATATATATATATATATATATATATATATATAGCTTATTAAGGTTTCCCAACATCAAAAAGGCCAATCTGGTCATTCTGCGCTCTCATATAGGGGGAAGGTTGTTGCGAGCGATGCAGATGTAGTGATTGCCTTTGCGGAGTTTCCAACCGATAACTCAAAAAATAATTAACAGGTTTTGATTAAACTTGTCAAGTGCCTTTCTCTTATTAATGGCTTGGATGAGTTGGTTGAAAATCTGACCAGGTTTTCCGGGAAAATTTTGAGTTTTCTTTCGAAAAAAAAATTTTCTCCGAAAATTACAAATCCATTTTAATGAAATTTGTTGGATATATTGCCTTGAGGAATACGTTACTACACACCAAAATTAAACTTTCTAAGTTTATATAAAATTGAGTTTTTTTAATTTTCAGTTTTCTTTCGAAAAAAAATTTTTTCTCCGAAAATTACAAAGTTATTGTTAGGAAAGACCTTGCTACATACCAAAATCCAACTTTGTGAGTTTATAGAAAATTGAGTTATCCAAGTTTGAAGCATTTAATAAAAATAAAAATTCACTACCATAACGCACTTGCTGCGTCCAGAACTTTTTAGACTAGTAAAGCGCCTTTTCTCTAGGAGATATGAAAAAAATTAATTAAGAAAAGATGATCAGAACGAAAAACTGAGTAGGAATGCAAAATGTTAAAATCCTAGGCCTACTGTGTTATGTTAAAAATCTGAAAACAAATAGTATGCTATGGAAAAAATACGAATAAAATGGTTTCACAGTTGTCAAAAATAATTCATTATAATTGTCGTAGCTGTACTCTAAAACTGATCCAAACTTAATTGTGAAATATGTAATGGATCTACTTAATTCAGTGTTATGGAATTGGTGAATTATCTGATCCAGAATTTATCAGACTATTTCATTGTCATTTCTTTAATTATCTAAATGTCTAATAGAGGCATAAAAAGAAGGCGATCGTGTTCTATTTACTATTCTGAACAACTTTTGTTAACGAATTTTTTTAATATCTTCAATAAGGAGGGTGCGTGGAATAAAAATTATGCGAAATATCAAAGTAGGCTTACGATTTTAAAATTTTGTATTCCGATTTATTTTTTCTTTCCTATCATCTTTTCTTCATAACATTTTTTATATCTCCTAGAGAAAAGCCACTTTACTAGTGTAAAAAATTAGTTTTTTGTGACTTTCCAAGACATATGTACTTAATTTTTGGAAATTAAAATTACGACACAAATTATTTTCTACTCAAGCAGGGCTTATTTCCAGAAAATGAAGTTTCAACTGAAAAAATTACAGTCTTTGTCACCTATTCATGTGTCGATCCGGAGACACACTAAGTATATATATATATATATATATATATATATATATATATATATATATATATATATATATATATATATATATATATATATCCGGGGTCATTTCTATGAAAATTCACTACCATAACGCACTTGCTGCGTCCAGATTTTTTTTATTTCGTACTGTTTTAAAGTTTATTATAATAGTTTTACTCCTTAGCATCTTCAACTAATTAAATAGAAGTTAAGGAATCCTTCGCGCTCATTTGAAAACATTCATTATTGGAGTCTTTTCATGTCGTCACTTATATTTAGTGATGATTTTAACAAAACAATCGAGAAAGTTATGTTTATATATATATATATATATATATATATATATATATATATATATATATATATATATATATATATATATATATATATAGAGAGAGAGAGAGAGAGAGAGAGAGATTTTCAGAGAATCTAAAATAGATACAGCTGCTACAGAGATATGGAGTACCTATATATTAATATGATAGTGGTAGTAAATTTTCTTACAAAAATTCACTAATGACGAGATCGCGACTTTTGAATTTTGAAACAATTTCTTCAAATGGGCGCAAACTAGGACCTGGATCTTAGGACCTTAGCATCTTCAACTAATTAAATAGAAGTTAAGGAATCCTTCGCGCTCATTTGAAAACATTATTCGAGTCTTTTCATCGAGACCTCTCTAAGAACGAATTTTTTTAATGAAGATTCACTAAAATGTCGTCACTTATGTTTAGTGATGATTTTAACAAAACAATCGAGAAAGTAATGTATATATATATATATATATATATATATATATATATATATATATATATATATATATATATATATATATATATATATATATATATATATATGCAAGTTTTGTAAGAAAAGAAATTCGGAACGCAGCCAGTGCGTTATCGTAGCGAATTTTTATTAAATGCTTCAACTTTGAATAGCTTAATAGGTTCGTTGGCCACGAAACCAGTGTTTTCGGGAACATTTTAAATTTACTTTCGGAAATTTTTGTACATTTTCGAACAATAAAGTTATTTTGATGAAACATATATTTGCTACTAAAAACATTTTTATGAAAAATTTACTACAATAACGCACTTGCTGCGTCCAGACTTTTTAAATTTCTGTTAATACAGCGTCAATGATATAGCAGAAACAGAATTCAATCTCCCCAGTTATATACGCAGCTCGGTTTTACGATTTCATTGACTCATTATATATATATATATATATATATATATATATATATATATATATATATATATATATATATATATATATATATATATACAGTGTGGAACAGCCAAATGGAATAAATTCGATAACGGATAAATGAGGGCGTGTTGGGAAAAACGCTTGGACACGTCGATTTGTATTTTTAACTGCGCATCTTTTTCAAGAAAAAAAAATTATATAGGGTGCGTCATGTGACAGTGGCCAATACCAACTTTCTTATTTTAAATACAAGCCCCTGTATATTATTAATTTTTTGGATTCGTCAGAAAATTCTAGACATAATTCATGTACAATGTTCTATACCTATCTTCAACTGTTTCGGAAATATTAAGTATTTTCAGATTTATTACAAAAATTAACATTAAAAATAGAAAATTATTTTATTTCACAAATTCGCTACATTGCGTTCAATACTTATTTCCCATTCAGCTCTTGATAATGAGAAAGTAAACAAAAACCATTCCTGCGTTTCTTTTTACTGATATGAAATGAAACAAAAACAAAAACAGTTTTCTTTCTGTTCGTATAAAACTCGTAGCCTTAGCAACTTGTTGTCTGCCTGCATGACAGTAGTGATTAGTGTCAGTGCTATTGTCGTTTGAATTTCGTTAACTGTACGTAATAATATCAGAAAAATGGTTCATTTAACAGAAATGCACAAAATAACCATTCTACAAATGATTGGTTATGGAGATAACACACGGACACAGATGGAAGTGTCTCGCTTATTTCACGAAAAATTTCCAAATTTGCCGCCTGTATCCCAAGGAACAATTAGCAAAATAGAAAAGCAGTTTCGCGAGCTTGGTCATGTGAGACAGATAAAAAAAGTAGCTGCCAATGCAGTAAGTGATGATACGAAATTGGATATTACGCTTGAGTTTCAAGAAAACCCACATACTTCTGGTCGACAAGCAGCCCAACTATTCAACGTTAGCCACACAGCAATTTTTCGAACATTAAAGGAAAGTAAAATGCATCCCTATAAAATGATACCAACTCAGGAGCTCATGGAGGACGATTTCGATAGGAGAACGTATTTTTGTGAACAAATGATGGCAATGTTAGATAACAATGTGATCCAATTAGAAGATGTTTTGTTTTCTGATGAGAGCACATTTACACTTCACGGTCATGTTAATCGTCAAAATTGCCGCTATTGGTCTAATGAGAATCCTCATTGGATGAGAGAGGAACATACGCAATATCCTGAAAAAGTTAATGTTTGGGCAGGAATTGTTGGAAATCATATCGTAGGTCCCTTTTTCATTGATGGCAACTTGAATGGGGATAAATATTTAGAACTGCTCCAAAATAATGTCGTGCCAACTTTGACAAACTTATATCCAGATCCAGCAAACCCACAAGTTCCTGCCAATAAAATATGGTTTCAGCAAGATGGAGCACCGCCCCATTACCAAATCAATGTCCGGCAGTACCTGAACCAAATTTTTCCAAATCGGTGGATAGGGAGGCGCGGATCGATAGAATGGCCAGCACGATCTCCTGATCTGTCGCTATTAGACTACTTTTTGTGGGGATATGTCAAAAGTATTGTATACAAAACTAAGCCCCTCAACTTAGATGACTTAAAAAGACGAATCACGCTTGCGATTAGATCAGTCACGCCTGAGATGTTGAGTAATGTTAGAAGACATTTCTATACCAGATTAGCATGTTGCCAAGATGTTCGTGGCGAGCATTTTGAACATTTACTACATTGACATTAATTTTTTTTTGTTTTTTTAAATTATTAAGAAATAATCAGTATTTCTTATTAGAATTTGTGAAATAAAATAATTTTCTATTTTTAATGTTAATTTTTGTAATAAATCTGAAAATACTTAATATTTCCGAAACAGTTGAAGATAGGTATAGGACATTGTACATGAATTATGTCTAGAATTTTCTGAAGAATCCAAAAAATTAATAATATACAGGGGCTTGTATTTAAAATAAGAAAGTTGGTATTGGCCACTGTCACATGACGCACCCTATATAATTTTTTTTTCTTGAAAAAGATGCGCAGTTAAAAATACAAATCGACGTATCCAAGCGTTTTTCCCAACACGTCCTCATTTATCCGTTATCGAATTTATTCCATTTGGCTGTTCCACACTGTATATATATATATATATATATATATATATATATATATATATATATATATATATATATATATATATATATATATATATATATGGATATATTAGAACATAAGTTAAGGGTTGATTCGTGCATATTAAAAAAAATTGGTTATCATAGCTCTTTTATTTTTTGAGATAAAAATTTTTTTCGAATGAAAACTCAAAATTTTCCCGGAAAACCTTGTCCGATTTTTCTGACTAACGAAGTTTTCCAAGCCATTTACAAAAGGAAAGTACATGCCAAATTTTATCAAAATCGGCCTATTATTATATATATATATATATATATATATATATATATATATATATATATATATATATATATATATATATATATATATATATATATATATATATATATGATCATATAAAAATTTAAACTGACCCCGGATATGGGTTCTAGGGGTCCTAGTTCGCGCTCACTTGTAAAAATTTTTTCATAATTCAAAAGTCGAGATCTCCCCATTAGTGATTTTTTCTACGAAAATTCACTAAAAGTTGGGGACGCAGCATGTGCGTTATGGTAATTAATTTTTATTAAATGTTTCAAATTTGAATAACCCAATTTTCCATAAACTTAGAAAGTTTAATTTTGTTATGTAGTAAGGTCTTTCCCAAGGCAACATACCCGCCAAATTTCATTAAAATAACTTTGTAATTTTCGGAGAAAACATTTTATTTTCGAAAGAAAACTCAAAATTTTCCCGGATAACCTTGTCCGATTTTCCTGGCTAACGAACTCATCCAATCCATAAATAAAGGAAAGGCACCTGCCGAGCTTCATCGAAATCGGTTATTTTTGAGTTATCGGTTGGATATATAAATATATATATATATATATATATATATATATATATATATATATATATATATATATAAACATATAAAAATTAAAACTGACCCCAGATATGGGTTCTAGAGGTCCTAGTTCGCGCTCATTTGAAAAAATCTTGCAAAGTCTCACCATAGATACCTCACTATTAATGATTTTTTTAAAAATAAAAATTCGCCAAAAATCATAGGATGTCGGTGACTAATACCATGAGTAACTGTTAATGACAAAATATGTTTTAAAACTGTATTATGTAAACCGTTGTTCTAAGGCAAAAAATAAAATGAAAGAAACAAACAGAATTTGATCTTATGAAAGAAAAATTACAATTTCTTTTATTTCATACCGCTTTAAAGTTTATTACAATAGCTTTGATTTTAGTTTTAAAACATGTTTTACTCCCTGGCATCTTTAAGTAAGTTAATTTGCATTTACACTTGTAGATTGCAAACGTTAAAAATTGTATTTACTGATTTAAAAAAATTTAAATCGATTAAAAAACATATTTTCTTAATCATTTAAAATATTGAATATAACAAGACTAATAAATAAAGTAAAAACTTACACTTATACTTGAATTCCATTGCCTGCCGCGCAGTAAAAGGCACCATAACCATTGCCAGGACCAGAACCATAACCCATAAAGAACACAAAACACCCACATTATTTTAACGAAATATAATACATATACTATTTTTTAAAACTTCACAAATTATAAAAATAAAAAACCGCACTACTGAGACTTTCAAAAGTTAAGGCATCTGGGGCTAAATGAAATAACATTTAGCCATAATTCCCAAACTTTTTGAATAGCCACCAGTCGCGAGAAGCCCTCAACGAACGTGGACTTGCCCCGACACGAATTGAATTAAGAGTGTCACCTAGAAATTAAAACATCTTTACAGTCCCAACACCGACAAAAAACTGAAAGATAAGGAAAGGAATTTCCGATAAAGGTAGAAATCAACAATTTTTTTGTCCAGTTACACAAGTGAGATAAGGATTCTTGAACATTTATGAAGGTAGAAATGCACAATAAAACATTTGTATCAATATTATTTTAATTTTAACAACCGAATTGAATATTTAATCAAATGAAATTTTTTATGTAATTACCATATGAGTAATAACTTATTGTGACCAAAAACGTAAATAAATTGGAAAAATTCCGGACGCAGCAAGTGCGTTATGGTAGGGAAACTTCATTAAATGCGAAACTTTTAATAACTAAATTTCACTGTGTGAAGAACTAAATTTGCCATTATCCTAGAAATTTTAATTGTGGTATATAATAAACTATCTATCAGGGCAACATGCGCACTAAATTTCATCAATATAACTTTTGTTATTTTCGGATACAATTTTTGTTAAGAAAAATTTATTTTTTAGTGAATTTTAGTAGAAAAATGTCTTCAAATGAGCGTGAACTAGGGCCCCTAGAACCTGAAACTTTGCAGGTACCTTCCTTTTGTAAGTGGCTTTGTTCGTTAGCCAAGAAAATGGAACCAGATTTTCCAGTACAATTTTGGGTTTTCCTTCGGAAAAATTTGTTATATCCAAAAATAACAAAGCTATGGTAAATAAATTTGATACGTGGGTTTAAGTTATAAAAATAAACTATATACCAAAATGTAGATATCTATGTCACAAGAAAAAAAGTTATAAGGATTTAATTAAAAAAGATGTTTGGTGCCAAATCACTTCTATAAAAATTCACTACCATAACGCACTTGCTGCGTTCAGACTTTTTTTAAAGCTGATCCGATAGGTTTGGCTAACGAAATCATCTGACTAAGTAAAGATTAGAACTTGTGATGGGCACTGATAAGTAGATTTGGAGAGCCCAGATCAGCACAACACATATTTTAAAGACCTGACGATCGTTTCACAAAAAAATTAACGTCACCAGAGGATAATAAATTCTAGGTCAGGTAACACGTAGTATAAATATAATGTTTAGTTGTTTAGTAGTTTAGAATTTTTCATCATCTGATGACGCTAACTTTGTTAGTGAAACGATCGTCACATCTTTAAAAGATGAGCTGTGGTGATTTGGGTTATCTAAGTGTACTGAACTCATCTAAGCTATTAAGAAAATACGTGCCAAGTTTCAGTCAAATCGATTAATTTTTTTAAAGTTATGGGTTGGTTATATACAGTGTCTAACCGTAAAAAATCCCTGAAACTCGTCTGTTTCAGATATCTTACAATAGAGGCATATTCCTTAGTAACTGGAAAACTGCTCGAGTACAACCCATCCCCAAGAAAGGATCCAAAGCGCTTCCTAGCAACTACAGGCCTATTTCTCCCCTTTCAGTCGTCTGTAAAGTGACGGAAAAGTATATAAACACCGAATTACTAAAATTTCTTGAAAAACACAGTCTAATCCACGACAGGCAGTATGGATTCCGTCAGCGCAGATCAACTGCCGACCTCCTTTCCTTTGTCACCCATTCTTTGAACAAGTCTATGGAACTACACGGTGAATCTCAGATTGCTGCTCTAGACATATCCAAAGCATTCGACCAGGTCTGGCACGCAGTGCTGCTTAATAAACTTCTGGCCTATGGCCTACCACCAAAACTCTGTACCTGGACAGCAAATTTCCTCTCCAACCGGAGAATTTCTGTTGTCGTGGATGGCCATTCCTCTAAACTGTATCCAATTAATGCTGGAGTCCCTCAAGGTTCAGTTTTAGCCCCTACTTTGTTTCTTCTCCACATCAATGACCTCCTCTCTAGCACATCCAACCCAATTCACAGTTACGCGGACGACAGCACCCTCCACTCAAATATACATATTTTAAGCCTGTCTCTTTAGCCCAATTAGATGAGGATCGCAGACTCATGGAGGGTTCTGTCTCTGTGGATCTCCAAAAAATATTAGACTGGGGAAGTAGAAATCTTGTACAATTCAACTCCACCAAATCTCAGTCTTGCTGTCTATCTCATAAGAGATACACCAGCCCTAGACCCATCACAATAAACAACCAAGTTATTCCAAGTAATGAGTCCTTTTCACTTGTTGGCATTTCTGTGGACCTAAATCTCAATTGGCACCAACATGTCACATCAATTGCAGAAGCGGCTGCTAAGAAATTAGGCTTCCTCTTCCGGGCTAGAAAATACTTTTCACCAGCTAATCTCTATACCTTATATACTTCACAAATAAGACCAAACCTCGAATACTGCTCCCACATCTGGGGTGCCGCTGCGGCTTCTACGCTCGCTATACTGGACTCTATTCAGAAGAGAGCTATACGTCTCATCGGTGACCCTACCCTCACCCAAAGGCTGCCATCCCTTGCCCACCGACGTACCGTTGGTGACCTCTCTCTCTTTTACAGATATCTGCACGGGCACTGCTTGGAGGAACTTTCTTCTATAGTTTCTCCACCTGCTGCCCCCAACAGATCTACCAGGGGATCAGAGCGAATGCACCCTTTTACTGTCCAGATCACCAGACATAGAACATCTTGTTATGCCCGCTCTTGTGTCCCGAGGACACACATTCAAGTCCAGAATTAACAAGTTGCCTCTTTCTTCCTTGTCGACACCCACGGTACGATAGTATTTAGGCTGTGAGCCCTCGTGGTGTGTTGTTGAAATAAAAAAATAATGATAGAAAATTCTCGGTTCAAATAGTAAACACACAACGGTTTTGTTTGTTTTCTGTTTTGTGAAAGTCGTAGATTCCACTAACATGTTCTTTGGCTAGTTCTTTCACTAAGAAGACAGAGTAACCAGTATACTTAGCTACGTTCTTAGTATATTTTTTTATTTAAGGAAAACTGTTATAATCTATGAATCAAAAAATTCAAACTAGCCTTTTTTTTTAATGCTTTCTAATTTTAGATAAAATTGAGTTATTCAAATTTTCAATAGTAAGGTCTTTCGAAGAAAAATTTTTTCTATCTCCGAAAAATCCACAAAATTTCATTAAAATAACTTTCTAATTTTCGGAGAAAAAAATTTTTTTCGAAAGAAAATTGAAAATTTGAATAACTCAATTTTCTCTAAACTTAGAAAGTTGAATTTTGGTACGTAGTAAGATCTACCCTGAGGCAACATATATAGTAAATTTCATTAAAACAGCTTTCTTACTTTCGGAGAAAAAAAATTTTTTCGAAAGGAAACTCAAAATTTTTCCGGAAAACCCCGTCCGATTTTTCTGGCTAACGAACTCATCCAAGCCAATCGGTTAATTATTTTTTGAGTTATCAGACGGATACATATATATATATATATATATATATATATATATATATATATATATATATATATATATATATATATATATATATATATATATATATATATATATATATATATATGTATGTATAAACATATAAAAATTGAAACTGACCCCGTATATGGCTTCTAGGGGTCCTAGCTCGCACTCATTTGAAAGAATTTTTGCAAAGTCTCACCATCGATACCTCTCTTTTAGTGAATTTTTTTAAATTAAAATTCACTAATTATGCATATTGTGCTTTCTCAATATTCTGTGTATTGCCCAGATAGATCAACCCAAATTTTTAGACCTACTTCTGAACGAACTTTGTAGACATGCTTCAAAATATGCAAGAACTATAATTTCATTCATTTCATTGTCTTCAATTTTTAAACGTTTAACAACGCGTCGTGTCAGTATTATTCCATGACTTGACGACTTACTTTTAATTCTGCTGAATTTTGTTCTATACATTGGAGCCAAATAAAGGAATCTGTTGTTAAATGTTCGAACTGTTGTCTCAACTATTCTGTTACATTCACCATATATTGAAAACAAATTGAAAACATCATCTGCAGAATAACAAACTAGGATGTACAACATTAGTTGCCACTGCCTATCCTCTCATGTGATCCTGATACTACAGACGTGAAAATCGTCTCGTCGTTTCTACGATTTCTGTGGTAAAAACTTCATATTAAATATTAAATGCTTCAAATTTGAATAACTCAATTTTCTATAAACTTAGAGAGTTTAATTTTGGTGTGTAGTAAGGTCTCTCCTAACGCAAGATATCTACCAAATTTCATTAAAATAACTTTGTAATTTTCGGAGAAAAAACAAATTTTCGAAAGAAAACTTAAAATTTGAATAACTCAATTTTTTATAAACTTAGAAAGTTGAATTTCAGTACGTAGTAAGATCTCTCCCAAGGCAACATATATAGTAAATTTCATTAAAACAGCTTTGTTACTTTCGGAGAAAAAAAATTTTTTCGAAAGAAAACTCAAAATTTTCCCGGAAAACCCCGTCTGATTTTTCTGGCTAACGAACTCATCCAAGCCATTAATCAAAGAAAGCCACTTGCCAAGTTTCATCGAAATCGGTTAATTATTTTTTGAGTTACCAGACGGATACATATATATATATATATATATATATATATATATATATATATATATATATATATATATATATATATATATATATATATATATATATATATATATATATATATATATATATATATATATATAGGTTTAGGTTAGTTTGTGAGTGGTCCATATCGGTCCCTCCACCGCGACCATAAGGTCTATTGTGGCTCACGCCTAATGTCTATATTTCGCCCAACAAATCCAGCCTCCTACAGAGGTCGATAACCTTTGCGGGCGAAAGTTGATCCAGATCCTCTGGAGCAAGCTTTACCTTGCCAAAGAGCAGGTGTCTAGTCCTATCCGCTGCCGGACAGGAACACAGCACGTGCTCTGCTGTTTCGTCATCCTCCATACACAGCCGGCACTCGGTCTCCTGACCGATCCCAATACGGTGCATGTGATGCCGCAAGCGACAGTGTCCTGTATACAGGCCGACTAGAGTACTCAGTTGTTGTCTGTTCAACTCTAGAAGTTTCTTAGCCCTTGACTCAGACAGGCCATTTATGAAGGCCTTAGAGTGAGCTAATCCTGGAAGATTTTGCCAATATTGAATTGTCCTTCTATCTGTCCAGGTCTTTAAGGTGCGTTTTGCTGTGCAAGATGTTATTCCCAGCACCGGTTCTGGTCCGACAAAGTCACACTGGGCACCACTCCTGGCAAGCGCGTCTGCCGCAACGTTGCCATCATGGTCCGAGTGACCCGGTATCCAGACCAGCGACACCTCATTACAGCTGCCCAATTCGTTAAGGGCAGATTTACAACTCCATACCGTCTTTGAATTGCAACGGTAGGAACCAAGAGCCTTTATTGCAGCTTGGCTATCTGCAAATATCTTTATCGATTTGTTTGTGCATAGGTCTTTTAAGCTTTCCTTTGCACACATCTCGATGGCATAAACTTCTGCCTGGTGTATGGTTGCGTACTTGCCGAGGCTAGCTGATAGTCTAGCATCGGTGCTGCCCCCATATGCGCCGGCTCCTACTCCCATATTGGTTTTGGAGCCGTCAGAGTACCAGCAGAGGTCCGCTCTCAACAGGGTCGATTGGTTCCGGTCCCAGTCCTCCCTTTCCGGGAGGACGGTCTTGAAAGACAGATCTCTGCTGATTTTTGTAGGCATCAAGTCTGAGACCATTCCCAGAATCCTGTGACAATCACTGTCATCAAGGAGTCCGGACCCCCTCAGACTGACTTCCCTCGGCATGTTATCTGCCGTTTGTTTTAGTCTGTACGTTGTCCACCTCGCCACCCTCTCCAACCATATGTGAAGTGGGGGAATATTGAGGAGGACCTCCAGAGCGACTGATGGTGCGGTGCTTATCGCTCCCGTTATCATCAGACATGCTTGTCTCTGTAGATGAGCCAGTTTGGCCCTCGCGGTACCACGTAGCACCTTAGGCCACCAAACTATGGCTCCATATGTTATCATAGGTCTGATAACCACTACATAGAGCCAGTACATCTGTTGGGGGTTTGTTCCCCAGTTGTTCCCACAGATTCTCCGGCAGGTCCACAGGGACATCTTAGCCCTGCGGATAACATTTTCTAACTGTCTGTCCCAGTTGAGCTTCTTATCTAGGATAACTCCCAGATATTTTGCTTGGTCCGAAAATGGAATGTTTTCCCCCATAAGATTAGGTGGTTTTAATTTGTCCGACCTTCTTCTTCTGGTGAACGGGACAATGATCGTTTTGCGAGGGTTCACAGACATCTGTTCCCTACGGCACCAATCATTGACTACATTTAGTGCTTCTTGAAGAGTACTAGACAGTTCCTCCTCAGATTTGCCTCTAACCATTATGACAAGATCATCCGCATACGCCTGGACCTCAACCTCCCAGAGTCCGAGGATAGCCAGCAGGTCGTCCACAAAGAGGGACCACAACAGGGGGGATAGAACGCCCCCCTGAGGACACCCTCTCTCAGCCCTAACGCTGACCACCTCTCCCCGTAATGAGGTAATAATGGTCCGATTGTGCAGCATGTTTCCGATCCAGCCACAGATGGTAGGTTCCACCCCCCTAGCGATAGTGGCCTCGTAGAGGGAGATCGGTAATGCATTATTAAATGCTCCTTCTATGTCGAGAAATGCCGCCACCGCAACCTCTCCATTTTCCAGAGAGTGTGTGATCTTCTCGACGAGGTTATTGAGCGCTAACTCAGTTGATTTGCCAGTTTGATAGGCATACTGGTGGGTATTTAGGGGGTTCTTGGGTAAGATGTTCCCCCTAATGTGTCCGTCCAGTATTTTTTCCAATCCCTTCAGGAGGAATGATGTAATACTGAGAGGTCTCAGTGAAGTAGGTAGGAGGTCATTACGTCCCAGTTTGGGAATGTAAACCCCCCTAACCACCGTCCAGCTGGAAGGAATATAATTCCAGGCCAGACTGGCTCTGAACAGCCTGATAAGGAAGGGTAGGAGAATCTCCAGTCCCTTTTGTAGTTGGACCGGTACCACCCCATCCTCCCCTGGCGACTTGAATGGCTGGAAATGATTCACAGCACACTCCACTGCCGAGGCTGTAACTATTCTCCGAGCAACTAGCCAGTCCTCCCTTTGGGGGCGTTTAGATCGTCCCTCAGCTGGTAGGACCTCACCGTTGCTCAGGATCAGACAATCTGGGAAGTGTGTGTGTGCTAAGAGCTCTAACGTTTCTTTCCGAGATTCAGTAAAGGAACCATCTGGTCGTTTTATCGATCCCAGTTCCTGTACACGGTCGCGTGAGAGAATCCTGTGGATTCTGGCGCTGCTGGGCACACTATTAATGTCCCCGCAGAACCTCCTCCAGGACTCCCTCTTAGCGTTCCTGATCTCTTTATTATAATGCGTTAGAGCAGTTTTATATTGCTCCCAGTTGCCTGTAATCTTAGCACGATTGAAGAGACGTCTAACTTCTCTTCGTAGTTTATCGAGGTTATTATTCCACCAAGTAGACCCCCGACTGTCTCTCTTTGACCTCAGTGGACAGTTTTCGTGATAGGCAGAGACCACAGCTTCCCTAACCTGTTCGGCCGCAATCTCGATCTCATCACGATCCCTCACTGTGGGGATTGCGGACCCAAGTCTGCCGGCGAGGGACTGTTTGTATCCCTCCCAATCCGTCCTCCTCGGGTCCCGATACTCTAACACAGGTCTAGGGCCTGTTTAAATTTCAAATAGGATATGGGCATGGTCTGAACATGAGGGTTCAGACGACACCCTCCATTTGAGGATTTTTGAGCTCAAAAGCCTTGAGCTGATCGTAAGATCTAAAACCTCTCTCCGGTTAGCTGTAAGAAAGGTGGGTTCCGAGCCTATGTTGTTGACAACCAGCTCCTCCCCTAAAATGTATTCAAATAATGATTCACCTCGTCTGTTAGTGTCCGTGCTCCCCCAAGCCAAGTGATGGGAGTTCGCATCACACCCCATTACGAGGTGATAATTGTTCCTCTTGCAGTAGGCGATCAATTTCCGCACTTCTGCTGGAGGTGGTTGTTCTGCATCTCTGTCTCCAGGGAAATAGGCCGAACAGGCCACTACTTCCAGCCTGGTCCCCCCGGATGTGATCACGAGATGGATGGATGCCATGTCCTTGGTGCAGTACTCTGAAAGTGTAAAATACTGCAAGTTGTTTCTGATCCAGATACAGGCTCTGGGTTTAGTACCAGAGCCCACCTCTACTATCTTACCAGAAGTGTTACCCAGCCCTTTAGTTCGTTCCGAATTAGCGGTCCAGGGCTCTTGGAGAAGAGCAATATCTATTTGCTCTTCCTTTAATTTCATGCTAAGGAGGTATGTCGCAGCCTTAGCATGATGCAGATTAGCTTGAATGCACCTTAAGTTGGTGGGCATTGGGGTAGGAATATAGGAGTGTATAGAGGATAAAGGAGTAGGTTAAGGAGCTTAAAGGAAAAGGGAATTATGGTGCAGGTTCCTCCTCCTTTTTAGGAGCTCGATAACCAAGCTTCCTATAGGAGGGTCTACCTTTGGTAGTCGTCCTAGGGGTGGACTTTCCTTTCCCCTGTTTTTACCCTCTGGAGGTTCCAGTGGAAGGTTGAATCCTGCCACCTCCTCTATTGGGTCTGTGTAAGTCGTGTCCATGTTTGGTCCCACGAGCAGCAAGGGAAAATAGACCTCCATGGAAGAGCCCCGCATCCCATGAATAGGCATTTACACAGGGAGGTCGCCCGGTTTCCCTGGGGAGGGTTAACGTTAGCGACAGAATTACCAACCTGCCAATGCTCGGCCATATCGGCCAGAAGCATCATCGCCTCGGCACCAACCCGCCAACGACCTTGCGATGTGGGTTTTTTATAGAGGACTCTCCTCGCAATGCCGGCCAATTAAGGCAAGCATTCCCGGCCCTCCTAAGACATGACTAGGAAGGTTACGGTTTGGTTAGTTCATTTAGTTCACGTCTAATAGTAGACGCTATCCAGGGTGCACCACGTGGAGGCGAACTAACTTTACACCCCTATATATATATATATATATATATATATATATATATATATATATATATATATATATATATATATGTAAATGTAATATGTATATATAAACATATAAAAATTGAAACTGACCCCGGATATGGGCTCTAGGGGGTCCTAGTTCGCGCTCATTTGCAAAAATTTTTGCAAAGTCTCACCATCGATATCTTTTTTAATAAAAATTCACTAATAAATGACTAATTCAGGATCAAAACGTTTCTACTGCAATTAAATTCTAACCCGTGTCCAAAACTGTTCAAAAATTGTTGGCTAAATTAAATCGTTTTGTTTTGTATCTAGTACGGAGTTCCCTAGTTGACGATTTTGTCCCCTTTACGTGAAAAATAGCTTAAAAGGACGATGATTTCATTTGCAAATGAAGGAGTGTTTCGAAGGTTCACTTTCGATGCTAAAAACACCAAACAACGCCGGCGTATTCGCCTGAGGGAGTTCGATCGATTCTTGCAACACGTTTCAGTGTACTTCAGTCACTTCAGTTTTAGAATTTTCGTTCCGTCCTACCACGCAAGCCAAAACCAGTGATTTCAACATACACATTTCAGTTGAGAGAAAATTTCTATTATTATGAATCCTTGATATATTAAATGGCGACAACAAATCGCTGTCAGGGGTTGCCTCCCTTGATTCTGCCACCAATCATTTGTGATCTTGATTTTAGTGACGCCACGTTCATTGCAGTTTATTGTTTCGTTAAAAACTTCATTGGGTAAGTCCTACAAATTTCCTTCATAGCTCCGCAGTAGACAATATTAGTTCTGATTGTTTGTTCAAAATAGAATGCACGTTTGTTAAAAATTAACCGCCATCCTGATAATAAAATAACTTTAAAAAATGGCAAAATGGGTTAAAAAATGATTCTAAGCTGCTTTATTGACATTTTAAATGTTTTGTTACATTATTCGATTAACAGAGCCCTTTAGATGCATTTCAAGTCATGTTAAAATTGTTTTAAATAAACTATTTACTTGTAAATTTTGAATCATTTTGCTTGGATGAAATCAAGGAGGCATTTGCTTATAAAAGCTTATAGCAAATCAACTTTTATAACATTAATAAATACGTGTTTAATACTTTCTTAATACAGAAGGTTAAAGAGATGTTTGTAACTTTAATCTGCTTGACAATCACGCAAATCTTGGATTTTTGTATTCTCACTTTAAAGAAAGTTAAAAAAAATAGGCAAAGATTTCGACAAGTTTTAATTTTTTGCATTGAAATGTAGGTGTAGCCTGATACTTAAAGTAAGCCGTAAAATATATCTGAATAAAGCATGAATTAGCAAGCTCTGAACTTGGTGTAAAATTATGTTGACCTTGAAACAACATGTAGGTATATGAGCACGTAGTTACGTGGTTTAAAGTTGTATAATGTTTGATTTTTCTATTTTATTCATAGACAAATGCCGGGTTAAAGCCACCTGACATTGTTGTAATCTATTCCACCTTAGCAACCTGGTATTATGATAGTTTACGTTTACAGATTCATTCACAATTCAAAAACGCACTCAATACATGCCTTTGTTATAAGCGAGTCTTTCAATTTTAATTAAAATGAGCTTTAAACAATAAATCTGAAAGATGGGAGATTTTAACTTGCCCGGGATATACTTTGCTTTGAATTATTTCGGTAATATTGATAATAGCCAAGAACTATGATTGAGTAGCCTAATAATTAACTTAATTTATGCAAGGTTGACGTTTATGCTAGGTTAAACAACAATTAGACCATACCTCGAAAGATTCCCTTAATATAATTTTTTTCACACCTAACTTCTTATATACATAAAAAAGTTTCTTGCAGTATATTTTAACTTGTAAGATGGGTTAAATTTTTAAATGGGAGTTCCACAAGGCACATGTTTGGTACCTTGTGTTTTTAACTTATATTTAAGTAAGTCGTTAACACAAAAAGACCAAAAATAGAGGAAACATGCAAAAGAACATCTCTCTGCAATAATATTTCAAGGACACATTTGGGAAACGGGAGAAGGGGCACACCAAGATAGTTTCCGGCAAACTCAGTCAAATTAATGGATTGCGAGAACTGTGACAAAATGAAAAGGGGCAAAACGTCATGGTTACCTTTAGACTATGATAACATTCGAGTTGCAAGCATACGGATTTTGCATTTACGAACTATCCGGTTTTTTAAATATGATATTTCAGGTTTTATACCTGAGTGTGCAGTATCTGTGTGAAAATACAGATAGCAGGTCTACGTAGTAACCTTCATGTGATTTGTTTACTTTTGATCTGAATTGAACAAAAAATGAGCTAGGTAACGTATACAGTGCGTTTTAAAAGTAAGGAATAAATTCATTTTCTCTGTTTTTACTGTTTTTGTAAATTTCGATTTTCTAAATGTCACTTTTTTAAGTGAAAATATTTATACCCACCCCCAACTTTTTTACAGAGTAACTACCTTAACCTCTTAAATGAAAAGTTGGATCGCGTAGAATTTTGCTATGTTGTACAAAAAGCTGATTATTAAATGGGAATCAACGCTACAAAGTGACAGCACAAGTTTTAGCTGCCAAATCGAAGTTTAATTAAATGCAATATTCACAAAATTGTCTTTATACCTACCCCCAACTTCCTTGAAGGGTAATTATCCTCACAAGAGATTTAAATGTAAAGTGGGGTTGTGTTAAATTTTGCTATTTTATACAGAAACCTAATGATTAAATAGAAGTTGGAGTTACAAAGTGACAGCACAAGTTTTAGCTACCGAATGGCAGTTTGATAAAATGGAAATATTCACAAAATTATCTTTATAGCCACCCCCAACGTCCTTGAAGGCTAACTACCCTCACAAAATTTTTAAATAGAAAGTGAGGTTGTGCGGAATTTTGCTATTTTGTACAAAAAGTTGATAATCAAATGGAAATTAACGTTACCAAGTGACAGCACAAGTTTTAGCTGACAAATGGAGGTTTACTGAGATGAGGATAGTCATAAAATTATCTTTATACCCACCTCTAACTTCTTTGAAGGGTAACTACCCTCAAAAAAGATTTAATTGATAAGTGCACTTGGAGAACTCAAATCACCACAACACATTGTAAAAGACCTGACGATCGTTTCACCAGCCAAGTTAGCGTCATCAGAGGATGAAAAATTCTCATTAACTCGGTTGGTGAAACGATCGTCAGGTCTTTTAAAATGTGTTATGGTGATTTGGGTTCTCCAAGTGTACTTATCAGTGCTCATCACAGGTTACAACTTCACTTAGTCAAGATTTAATTGGATAAAAATTAATTTTACCAAGTGACAGCACAAATTTTATCTGACAAATGGAGGTTTACTGAGATGAAGATAGTCATAAAATTATCTTTATACCCACCTCGAACTTCCCTGAAGAATAACTACCCTCAAAAAAGATTTAATTGGGAAGTGGGGTGGTGTGGAATTTTGTTATTTTGTACAGAAAGCTAATGGTTAAATGGAAATTGACGTTCAAGAGTGACAGCACAAGTTTTAGTTGCCAAATGGAAGTTTAATGAGATGGACATATTCACAAAACAGAAAGTGATGGTATATCAGAAGTATTTGGCATTAACTGATATTTGAACTAATTTTTGTTATTTTGTTGTATAACACTCTAAGTAAATGTTGAAAGTGACCCCCGTTTTCGCTTACACAAAAATTAATTCTACGGAGAAAATTGAAGTGCACCCTATCCATCATCTCTGCATCTAACCGTAAAACGTTTACTGAATTTTGCACTCGCACCCACAATTCCTCTTTTGTGTTTATTGGTCTAGAATATACCAACTGATTAAGTGTCCCCCATAAAAAGTAATCCATGGGCGTTAAATCCGGTGAGCGAGGTGGCCAATTTACAGGAGCATTGTATCCTCTGCCGATCCATCGATTCCAAAATCTGTAATTTAAATGATTTTTGACCTTCAACGTGAAATGTGCCGGTGCACCGTCGTGCATGAACCACATATTTTGCCTAACGGCTATTGGAAGTTCATCCAATAAATTTCGCAAATTAATTAAATGCTCTTGGTAGTTTAAACCATTTAAGCGAGATGGTAAGATCACAAGACCCAAGATAAAGCTGTCAATAATTCCTGCCCACACGTTAATTTTGAATTCGCGTTGATAATGCAAAACCTTTATTGCATGCGGGTTTTCGTCAGCATAAATGTGTTCATTATGTAAATTTGTCATACCCCTTCTTGTAAAACAGCACTCATCGATGAATATAATATTTCTATGAAAATTTGGATCATTATTAATCTTTTCATTAATAAAACGACAAAAGCGTAGTCTTAATGCGAGGTCGGTAGGTAAAAGCTCTTGCACTGTTTGGAGGTGAAATGGATGTAACTGCTGTTCTCTTAAAGTCCTGTTCACCGTATCCTTAAAAACTCTAAGTTCCGAACCAATTTGTCTGGTGCTTAAACTCGGATCTTCTTCAATTCGTTCTAAAATTTCTTCCTCGACATTTGCTGTTTTAACAGCTGGATTCCATCCAAAATCAAACTTAGCAGGAACAAACATACCGGTTGCTCGTAGAGGCCTTTCAACAGCGGCAAATGTTTAATGGTTTGGTGTCTATTTGGAAATCTTTCATGATATTCTCTGACCGATTCCCGACCACTTCCTTGGCAATAACCATCAACTAATATCATATCGGTCATTTTTTCGTTAGTGTAGGGTACTGTCACAGCGAGAAATTGACGAAAGAAGGGATAACTTTTAAAACTACAGTGACAACTGGTCAGACTTGATTGTTTGACAGTACTATTTTGTAACCAACGACAATACTTAATAATGTGTAGTCATTCCTATGATAAAGTTCAGAACGCAATGAAACACTTAAATTCGATTATCACAGAAACGGCTCCTCAAAACAAAATTTACAAGGTATACCTTTTTCAAAGATAACATAAATGTAGACAAAGGGCTGCTGGTGACGCCCTCTGCAACGTACATCAAAACTATGATCAAACATTGATTGATCATCCTGAAAAACCTCTAAGTAAATTTCAAAAGGAGTTTCAACAAAGAATAACTTCGACACCATGTATTTAGAAAAAGATCAACTTTTGGACTAAGGTAAACTAACATGGGAGTCGCAAATAGAACGAGTCGCGAGGAAGGGAGTAGCGACCCTCTGGCAGCTGCATCGTGTGACAGGGAGTACCTGGGGACTTAATCCTCGGATCCTTCATTGGATCTACACTGCGATCGTCAGGACGAGAATCCTCTATGGGGCGTTGGTCTGGTGGTGTGGTGTGAACCAAACTACCAGCAAGAAGCTGGCCAAACTCCAAAGGCTGGCAATCCTGGGTATCACAGGCGCTATGAGGACGACACCCTCAGCCGCGCTAGAGGTCTTGTTGATGCTGCTACCGCTTCCCATCTGTATCAGAAGGGAGGCTATGGCGTCGCATCTTAGAATACGTGACTCAGGCAACTGGTGCGGAGAGGGAGCAGTAGTAGGGCATGCAAGAGTCACGAAGGAGGTGGAAAAGGAAATTCCGATTTCCGCCATAAAGGTGCGGGATGCCGTGGACGGTATTAGGTTGACTAGGCCATACACCCTCAGGATCAGTGGAGGGAAAATGAGGTTGCATTCCAGCCCGCAAGCCTGGTCTGTTTCATCGACGGATCGCGACTGGAGGACCAACAATCCTCCGGACAGGAATATACATCGAGGGCCTGAGGGTGCGCGAGAGCTATGCTCTTGGCGCATATACCACGGCTTTCGAAACAGAGGTGTATGCTATCCTGTCTGTGGCCAATAGACAGGATGTGAAGAGGAGTCCCGAGAAATGTGTGTACATCTGCTCGGATAGCCAGGCGGTCCTCCGGGCAGTCTACGCGGCCAGAATCAGGTAAACACTGGTTCAGGAGTGCTCTGACGCCCTCAGAGGACTAGCCAGGACGAAGGAGGTTCAACTGGTGTGGGTTTCGGGACAATGTGGCGTAGCGGGGAATGAGGTGGCAAATAATCTCGCAAGACTCGGTTCGCGGCGGCAGTTCTGTGGCCCGGAGCCTGCGATAGGCATAAGTAGGAAGACAGTCTCTGTCGCCTTAGACACGTGGACTGAGGAAGCAATGGAGAGGCACTGGGGGTCGGTTGGTGGCTGCAGGCAAGCGAGGGACTTCGTGGAGCGGCCGGACAGAGATAAAGCTGTCTGGCTACTCGGAAGGAGTCAACCTACGCTTCGCCGCATCCTTGGGGTGCAGACAGGCCACTGCGCCCTTAGAAGACACCTCACATTGATAGGCGTAGAGAGGGATCCCATTTGCCAGGAATGCGGCGAGGATGAAGAAACGTCCTACCACTACCTGTGTGAATGCGAGGCTTTTGGGAGTCTTCGAGCAGAATTGTTCGGATCGAGGACTCTGCAGAGGAATCAGGTAAGTACCGTCCAATTGAAGACCGTCACGGCCTTCATCTCGAGGTCGAGGCGGTTTGGCGACGAAACCGAGGAAGAGTAGAGCATGGTTGCTGGGGTTGGCAAAAAGGGCCCATTGTGGCCTACTTGCTTGGCGTTGGCCTCCCCACCACTGCTACTACTAAGGTAAATTGGGCATAGCATTTTGTACAGAACTTTTTGTACACCTGTATATATATATATATATATATATATATATATATATATATATATATATATATATATATATATATATATTAAAATTTGTACATTATTGTACAAACGGGTGAAATTCAAGGGAATATTTTGTTTTGCGTTTCTGGGAGTTTTAAGTTTCTACGTTTCAGTAGCGTAATCTCAGGTAATAGACTTTTCTTTGCAGTTAAATGACGACTTCTAATTCTAAATATAGCTTTACGCGTGACACAATTAAAAGCTTGACGACAATAAAATACTAGAGGTCCTTTCTGCAGCAATTACAAAATACACACAATACTTCGTCGTAATTGTTACATATTATATTACAGAATGTGACGTCATACAATGTTTACCAATTTCTGGCAGGGAATTGGAATTATTGCCAGGTTATAAATGATATTTTGACTGTATAATACATTTTATTTTAGTACCTATGTGTGTATGTTTTGTCTTTGATATGGTTTATAACAATAAATAACATGAACTTATGTCCTACAGGTTCTTTTTAGTGAAATTTATGATATTATAACACGTCACCGGTTTGTGTGTGTTTTTCTTTCTTTAACGTCGGCCTATTTCCGCGACTATGATCAATCACCGACGCCAGGGAGCAGTTTCACCTCACTATCCTGGAAATTTTGCCGAACCTCTGCCTTTCTGTAAGGAGGTTAGGCATCTTTAACGTGCCCAACATCGCATGGATACGGAACCGACGGATTTACGCCTCCTCCGAAGGGCGGAACGTGCAGACATTCAAATTGCTCAAATACAATGCTACAAACTCGGTTGATGTTAATTGTACAGTATGTACTGAAAAAGTGGAAGGAGTATCCTGGGATCGAACCCAGTACCCTTCGGTTCAGAGGCACACGTTCTTACCACTGAACCACCGAGGCTCTCACCGGGTTAAAAGTAACGCTTTAAAATTCGATGACTTTCTTGGGAACAAAATACAATAATGTGATTCAGAAGGGTGGTTACAATCTTCTACAGATCTTTGCTGATCTTTGATAAAAAATAAGATAAAGACACAGAATAGGCAAAAATCTGGACACAGCAAGTGCTTAATAGTAGCGAATTTTCATAGAAATGACCTACACTTTTTTACGAAAATTATATATATATAAATATATATATATATATATATATATATATATATATATATATATATATATATATATATATATATATATATATATATATATATATATATATATATATATATATATATATATATATATATATATATATATATGAGATATACTTGGTTCTCGGGTTTAACTGCGTCCAGAAATTTGAGACCTGGCTATCACTTAGTATTACAATTTTTTAGATGCTGATTTTCGCACCATTTCATATCGCATACAATTCTGCTGTATATATCGTAGCATACGAATTGAGTTTGTATAGGGCGGCAAATTTAAATGTCTCATCGTAAAAAGCACATCCTGTGCCTTTATTGTTTTTTGCTCCATCAGTAAATATGTTTGTGTATTTGTATATTTATCTAAAATGTTTATACGCCATCATGTGTCCCCCTTAAAAACAAAGTCGACGTGTCTCGGCTTTTTTTTTTAAATTCCGATATTTTGCAGATGGGAAATTTTAAGGCTAGATGCATTCTCACCACAATTATAACCGCAGACCGGTTTCGCTCTAATTAGAACTCGTCAGTACGGCATACTAATTGCAGCGAAAATACACTTATAAAGTAACACAGCTATGGTAGCCAGCCTTCCAACACTAAGTTATATGTAAGACGCGAAGCTTGTGCCGCCAGCTCATTGCGTAACCAAGTAGTATGTTGTCACGGCAGGTCCAAATAACACAGAATGTTGAAAAATAGAGACTGTATACAACCAACTAACAATTTAGTAAATTGTCAGCCCTGACCCATTTCTACCTTAATATAGGGACAAAGTATGTAAGGCTAGATGCATTCTCTTCGCTAGTGTTGGAAAGCTGGCTACCATAGCCGTATTACTTTATAGGTGTATTTTCGCTGCAATTAGTATGCCGTACTGACGAGCTCTAATTAGAGCGAAACCGGTCTGCGGTTCCAATTGTAGTGTGAATGCATCTAGCCTTACATACTTTGTCCCTATGTTAGGCTAGAAATGGGCCAGGGCTGACAATGTACTAAATTGTTAGTTGGTTGTATACAGTCTCTATTTTTTAACATTCTGTGTTATTTGGAGCTGCCGTGACAACATACTACTTGGTTCCGCAACAGGGTGGCGGCACGTGCTTCATGTCTTACATCTCACTTAGTGTTTGTGGTGGATATTACCTATTTAAACTAGCAATTTTTAGTAAAAAAAGAACCGCGTGCGTAGACTAGCCCAACGCACCGGAAACCCCACCAACATACGAAACGCAAACAGACTCATCAAACAAGTACGATCCGCCTTACAAGAACTCCGCAACAATCGTTGGGAGGAGCGCCTGCAAACCCTGTCTACCCAAGACAATTCCGTCTGGCAAATGGCAAAAGCCCTTCGCTCCCAAAAACTTCCGATATCCCCGCTTCACGGCCGTAACGGTGTCGTATACACGGATGCGGAGAAAGCTACTGCATTGGCAGATCATCTGGAGTTGCAATTCAGCCAGAATTATAACAACGTTGATCTGTCGCATGTAGCAAGAACGCACCGCTACGTCAGGAGTGCGCTTCGCGCCACCCCAGACACAACTATCGAGCCCACAACTTTCGAAGAAGTTTCCCAAATAATCAAATCATTAAAAAAAAGGAAAGCTCCGGGATACGATGGAATCTCCAACGTAGCTCTGAAAAACCTCCCCCGCAAAGCCGTGGTATTCCTAGTTACGATCATGAATGCCATGCTGCGATTTCAACATTTTCCTTCCATGTGGAAACTTGCCGACATTATCAACATCCCGAAACTCAGCAAAGATCCGCTGTTCTCTCAGAACTACAGGCCCATTAGCCTGCTACCGGTCATCGGCAAAATCGCCGAAAAACTGATTCAGAAAAGGCTAGCTTCTTTCACCTCAGAAAATCATATCCTCCCGGATGAGCAATTCGGTTTCAGACACCAGCACTCCACCATAGACCAAGTCCTTCGTGTGGTGGAAAACATCACTGAAGGATTTAATAAAAACAAGTCAACTGGTGCAATATTTCTTGACATTGCTCAAGCCTTCGATAGGGTTTGGCATGCGGGCCTCCTAAACAAACTTCTATCATTTAATTATCCTCTCCCTCTGATTCTGCTAATCAGGTCATACCTACAACAGAGGAAGTACCAGGTCAAACATCTGGGAGCCAGATCTAGAACGTACCCAGCCACGACTGGTCTCCTGCAGGGTTCTGCTATCTCCCCTCTTCTGTACAATATATTTGTCGCAGACATTCCGACAGCCCCCCTAAACGTGACATACGCACTGTACGCAGACGACAGTACCATCTTCAGCAGCTCCACTCAGCCGAGGATAATAACCGAACGACTTCAGACCGCCGTAGTCGAGCTGCAATCATGGTATAGGAAATCCCTTCTAGCCATAAACCCCGATAAATGTTCAGCTGTCCTATTTTCCAAGAGGAGACACACACCTCACGAACACGTTTCATTAGACAACCGTCTAATTCCCTGGCAAGATTCCGCCAAATACCTCGGGATTTTCCTCGACAAACACTTAACATGGCGCCCCCATGTCGATCACGCTCGAAAAAAAGCCTCGATGTTCATCTCGAAGCTGTTCCCACTTCTAAATAGAAATTCCAAATTGTCCATGAACAATAAGTTGCTCATGTACAAAGTCATTATCCGGCCAGCCTTGACCTATGCATCACCTGTATGGGCCACCGCGGCCGCAACACACATCAAGACTCTTCAAACCATCCAGAATAAATTTCTGAGAATGGTTACCGGAGCGCCATGGTTTGTCAGAAACAGTCAGATTCACTCTGATCTGGAAATGCCTTCGATACTTGAGTTTATAACTCAACTATCCACAACTCAGTTCGCAAAAGCCGCTTCTCACCCAAATGCTCTTCTCCGTAGTGCCATCGACTACGATGAGCAACTTCCATATAAGCATAAGCGTCCAAAGCTTATACTTACCCTCTAAAGCCCCCGCGGCAATATCAGAATGTAAACATTCAAACCCAAAGTCATTGTGTGTATTCTTTCCGACGGAGGTATGGACTAAGGTCCGGTACTCCTAGGGAGGGAGTTTTAGTGAGTAAGTGTACTAAGAGTATGAGTCTCACAGTACCTCGATATCCCACGGCACTACGGTGTCGTGAATGAGGTCTGCATGAGGCATCTCTTCCTCATGTATCCAAAAAAAGTAAAATACGATTATATAAAATATGTGTCATACAAATTACAAATCACACCCTACACGTTCGGAAATTTTTATTTATATTTACGTTTAGTGATAACATTGTTTGCAAAATTGAATCATAAAAAGAATATGATTCAATGCTATGCGTCATCAATATCTATTTATTTCTTTATTTGTTTAACTTTAGAACCCTTTTGAATTTTTGTAAGAATTAATGGCATTTCCGTTTGAATATGGGCTCTGTTTTTAAACACTTCTAGAAATATTGCATGCATTAGAATAAACATATTATAGACCAAATATTTACATCGGTAGCATCATAAATTTTGCGACATGTGCTAAAAGTTAAACAGCAGTTTTAGTTTAAACAAGTATTTTATTCATAACACTTCGTTTCTGTCTTTTGCATTTTTTTAATTCAAATGTTTTTACAGAGTCACTGGTAGCAGCGTTGCTATCGACAACAAGATTGCACAAGCAATGGTAAGTCATTTATATTATTCTATTTATCTTTAACATCTAAACATTTAAAGTAATGGCATTGTGAAAATTTTACACCTGTAGTAATAATTGATATACTTACTCAAGGTCTAATTCATTGCAGTTTAGCTAGCAAAAGTCTGGGCGCAGCAAGTGCGTTATGGTAGTGCATTTTTATAAAAATGTTTTTAATAGCAAATATGTCTCTTTAATGCAAGCAGCCACCAATTTGGTGACCGGTATAACCTATATAGTAGAAACAATGTGCCATATTTTATCAGAATAACTTGTTGTTGTTTGCAAATGTACAAAAATTTTCCGAAAATAAATTTAAAATGTTGATTTCCTAAAGAACAAACCTTAGGTTAATAGCAAATTGAGTTATTGAAATTTGAAGCATTTAATGAAAATTTGCTACCAAAACGCACTTACTGCCTAGATTTTTTTCTTACAAACATATTTCGATAAAAAATGCAAAAAATGCAATAAAATAAGGTGTTCGAAAAAAAATTGTAGGGATCACCAACGACTTATGGACCACCTGTGATTGTCGAAATAATTTTATAAACTGCAGCTCAAGACACCCTATAATTAACTTACACAATGTTTTCTCGTCTCTTGTATAATAATAATTATATTGAGCTTTACCGTAGAAATATGTTACCCTGTATGTATGTAAACAGATAAAAACTCAATGTAAACCCGAAGATAGATTCTAGTTTGAGCTCATTTGAAGAAATCTTTTTGAAATTCTAAAGTCGCGGTCTCCTCATTAACGAGTTTTTTCTACAAAAATTAGCTAAAAATTTTAGACCGTTAAACCATAAACTTAACTAAAGCTACCGCCAAAGCATCAGAGAAAGGGTCTATTTGAAATGAATTTTCTGTAAATATTTTAGTAAAATGAAGGACAATGACTGTTGAAGCTGAAACTCAAGGGTTTGAAGAACACTCTTCTTGCGATATTTTTCTTACATAATCCATATTTGTTTCAGGTTGCCAATTTTGACGTTTCAAATCGCGACTTTGACATTTTGAGGAAAACCCTTTTTTTTAAATGCCCATAACTTTTTTGTCTTTACACTTACAGACCTAAGTTTTGTACATTTCACTCATATATAATGCAAACACGAGTACCATATTTGGTTGCCCTTACTTTGTTGTTTCCGGAGATATAATATTTTTTCCGAAAGAAAATACAAAATTTTCCGGGAAAACCTGGGCCGATTCCTCTGGCTAACGAACGTATCCAGGCGACTTGCAAAAGGAAGGGACTCAGAAACTGTAATCAAAATCGGCCCATTATTTTGAGTTATCGGTGTGATACATATATATACACACAGACCGATTTGCGTCCAGAGAAACTTTTTTCAAGAAACGCTGAAATACGTCAATTTTAATATTGAGGGGACATGTTTTGACATAAAACTCAACTTTGTCACATTAACCCCTTAAGGGTGTTGATAACAACCCTTATATTTTAAATAGGGAGCATGGGTCGAGTGTTACATCATTTGAAAGCTCTTTCTTTTCTGAATTCAGCACACTAATTTTTTTGGAAGTTTTATCAACTCGCTTAAAAAAATATTCACAGTTGGTGTTGCTGATAGTCAATGTTTTGTTGGTTGGTAAACAAAAAATTGACTATCAGAATATTTCTCATCGGAATGAGAGAAATGCGGTTTATTATTTCAGTTTATCGATCCGTTTGATACTTGATAGTACTACCGAAAACTACTTTCACAATGGTGTATTCTGTAGAAGAAAGAGTTGAAATAATTACTCTTTTTTTCCAAAACGATGACTGTGCCAACCGTACCGCAAATATGTTTAATGAACGACATCTGAACAGACATGTTAACAGAAAATACATTTTGGAGTTAGTTGCAAAAATTCGACAAAGTGGTTAAGTAGCCAACAAAAAACGGGATCCTGAACGTGAACTTCCGGTTAGAAATGAGACTACTGAGATTGAAGTTTTAGGACAAAGTGCTGCAGACCCAACTTTGAGCATGAGAAAATTGGCCACTGCTTCAAACATCAAAAGAATAACTATTCAGCGAATATTGAAGCATCATAAATTTCACCCGTATAAAATTCATCTTGTACAACAACTGAATGAAGATGATTTTGATCGGCGGCTGGAGTTTTGTGAAGTTATGACTGCACGAATAGCTGATAACGGGAACTTTCTGTTCAATATCTGTTTTTCAGACGAGTGTACGTTTTTATTAAACTCTACAGTCAATCGTCATAATTGTCGTTATTGGGCAGATAATAATCCAAGAAATTTTCACGAAGTCCACACCAAACTCCACAGAAATTGAATGTCCGGACTGGCATTTTTGGAGACCGTTTAATCGGACCAATTTTTCTTGATGGCAATTTGAGTGGCGAAACGTATTTGTAGTTACTAGAAGATATCGTTTAACCTCTACTAATGACATTGTTGGAGCTCCTCCACATTTTTCACAACGTGTTAGGGAGTTTTTGAACAGAGAGTTTCCAGGACAATGGATTGGGCGTAGAGGTGCTTATTGAGTGGCCCCCATATCACCGGATTTAACTCCTTTAGACTTCCTTCTATGGGGCCATATAAAGAGTAGAATTTACGCAACAGAACCGGAGTCTCTGGAAGAATTACGTCGACGCATTGTTGAAGAATGCCGTCTAATAACTCCACAAATGCTCCAGAATGTCAGAGCCCGTTTTGAACAAAATTTGTACTTTTGTATGGAAGCTGGTGGTCAACAATTTGAACACTTACTTAACTGAATAAACTTTTTGAACGTTTGGTTTTGTTTTTTTAGTTTTTTTTAACGAAAAATTAACTAATTAGTGCATTTCTTATCACAATGAATGAAATACGTTCTTGCAACTCCAACTGTGAATAATTTTTAAACGAGTTGATAAAACTTCTAAAAAAATTAGTGTGCTGAATTCAGAAAAGAAAGACCTTTCAAATAATGTTCCCTATTTAAAATATAAGGGTTGTTATCACCACGCTTAAGGGGTTGATGTGACAAAGTTGAGTTTTATGTCAAAACATGTCCCCCTCAATATTAAAATTGACGTGTTTCAGCGTTTCTTAAAAAAAAATTCTCTTGACACAAATCGGTCTGTTTCGTTTTCAATGCGCCACTCTGTATAGTAGCGTATAAAAAGTCAAATCGTAGGGTTTTGAATTTAGGCGTCTGCTATATACAGGTGTTCCTAAATATCATGTACAAACGGAAGGTTGTAATTCTTTGGCTTATTTCATGACTAAAAGTTTATATAAATATAGGCCCGTAAACACTCTGTTATTGATCTAGAGGGTGTTGAAATTTCAAGAGTTTTTTCTTTATAGTTCCTGCAGTTTTTAAGATATCTCGCTCAAATTGGTAACGTGGGTTATGCTGTAGGGTTTATATCATTGGACATGTCAAATGAATGTGAGAATGTACAGGGGGTTATTTTTTCAGTGGTCGTGTCCTCTTTTCTCCCCCTGATCTTTTTTGCGGTGCGCCTCTGGTAGATTCTAAAATACGGAATAGATTTTGCGTTTCGTTTACAAACTTTTTGGTGTCTTGTAGTTTTTTCGTAGCTACCAGCGTTATCGAGAAAAAAATTAAAAACGATTTTCTTTAATTCGCTAGACGAAATTAAAATTTTTCAGAAAAATAAAGCTGGGATAACAATTTTTGTAGCAATGATCTTATTACATTAAGAAAAACCTAATAAATAAACATAACAAAACAACGTTACAACAACTGC
The DNA here is from genome assembly GCA_964006375.1 of Tillus elongatus. Taxonomy (NCBI): domain Eukaryota; kingdom Metazoa; phylum Arthropoda; class Insecta; order Coleoptera; family Cleridae; genus Tillus; species Tillus elongatus. Next base: position 14,992,601 of record OZ023269.1, on the reverse strand, counting down.
TGAAAGTGACCTCCTCCAACCCTTACACATGCCACCGATCTTCTTCTCATTGATTCCCGTGCTCTTTGGAACACCGCCGGAATATTTCTTACGATGTCAAGTGCATCTAATATTCAACGGTATTGAGTGATGTTTTATACACTGGTGACTTGAGATGCCCCCATAGGAAAAAAACTATGCTATTTAAATCAGGGAGCCTAGGGGGCCATGGCTGAGATCCACCTGTCCTATCCACTTGTTCTCACACACTTCATTTAAATACTCCCGAGCTACAATTGAAAAATGGACTGGGGCGCCATCGTGCATATGCCACATTTGATTTCGCGGCAAAAGGGGCAAGTCTTCGAGTAAGAAAGGCAATTCCTGTTGCAAAAAATGCCTGTATGAGTCACCGGTAAGTCGACCAGGCAAAAAGAAAGGACCAACTAAATGATCCCCAATTATACCACCCCATACATTTAATGAAACTTGCTCTTGAAAATGCGTTTCCACATTTTCATGTGGATTTTCTTCCACCCATATGTCGTTGTTATTAAAATTAGTAATAGAATCTCTTGAAAAATTTAGCTTGGTCGGTGAAAAAGATTTTACAATCAAAATTGGGGTTTACTGCTAGCCTATTACGGTACCAATTACAAAAATTAATCCCTAAAGTCAAATATCTGGAAAGGAGCGCCTGTACCCTGTGAATGTGGTAAGGGTATAGTAAAGAATTACGCAGTATACGCCAAACAACTTGATGGCTAATATTTCAACCTACAGAAATTTTTCTGGTACTTGTATCCGGGTGTTCTGCAATTTCATCAAGAACAGCTTCTTCGTTCGTTGGTGTTCTAACAGTACGTGGTCTACCTGCATCATTGGCCTTCTTCTTAAACGATCCAGTTTCAAAAAGACGCCTATTAGGTATCACCCTATTGGGATAGCGTTCCATCTACAGCCGTCTGGCTCCTCTTGCATCTCCATTCGCAAGGCCATATATAAAATGCATCTCAGCCATTTCGGAATTCGTAAAATTTGCCATTTTTACGAGAACGAGTGTTTAAAACACTTTTATACCTGACAGTTTGCATCTTAAACCAATAATTTTTATACTCGTAAGCAAAACTTATGATTTCAAAACAGACCAAAATTAATTTCGTGTAGCGAATCAACGAAAATCGTTGTACATTTTTTTCTCGATAACGGTGGCAGTTACCAAGAAACTACAGGAGACCGAAAAGTTTGTAAACGAAACGTAAAATGTATTTTGTATTTTAGAATCTACCAGAGACGCACCGCAAAAAAAAAGGATCAGGGGGAGGAACAGGGGCACGACCCCTGAAAAAATAACCCCCTGTACACTCTCACATTCATTTGACATGTCCAATGGTATAAGCTCTACAGCATAACCTACTTTACAGATTTGAACTAAACATCCTAAAAACTGCAGGAGCTATAAAGAAAAAACTAAAAAACTCTTGATCAACAACCTGTAGATCAATAACCAAGCGTTTACGACCCTGTGTTTATATGAACTTTTAGTCATGAAATAAGCCAAAGAATTATTGCCTTCCATTTGTATATATATATATATATATATATATATATATATATATATATATATATATATATATATATATATATATATATATATATATATATATATATATATATATATATATATATATATATATAGGGTGTTTCAAAAATGATGGTCTATGTTACAGGTGCACATTCAGCACAAAAAATAAGACTATTTTTTCATATAAACATGGGTCCGCAAATGCTTAGTTTTTTAATTACAGCGTGTTAAAGTTATTTGTTTTTGTCAGTTTTCCACGAATAAGTCTGAGTCAAATTAAAATTTTGACGTGAAAGTTGGCATGCGGGGGTTTTTGTGGGCAAGAAATTTAAATATGTTTTTGTTAATAACACTGCTGGTAGATGGCGCTACCTGTAAGACTATGCTTGCATTCAATTTGCTATAATTTTTTGACACCCAGTAATATCGACCTACCGTATATCTACATTGCAGCCCCTATCAATTGTAAGCAAAAAATGTATATTTGATCCTAATATGTCAGACGCACCATTTTCGAGATATTTCAATTTTTACATCTCACTTAGTGTTGGAAGGCTGGCTACCATAGCCGTTTTACTTTATAGGTGTATTTTCGCTGCAGTTAGTATGCCGTACTGACGAGCTCTAATTAGAGCGAAACCGGTCTACGGTTCTAATTGTGGTGAGAATACATCTAGCCTTACATAGTTTGTCCCTATATTAGGGTAGAAATAGGCCAGGGCCGACAATTTACTAAATTGTGAGTTGGTTGTATACAGTCTCTATTTTTTAACACTCTGTGTTATTTGAAGCTGCCGTGACAACATACTACTTGGTTCCGCAACGAGGTGGCGGCACGTGCTTCGTGTCTTACATCTCACTTATTGTTGGAAGGTTGGCTACCATAACCGATTTACTTTATAGGTGTATTTTCGCTGCAATTGGGATGCCGTACTGACGGGATATAATTAGAGCGAAACCGGTCTACGGTTCTAATTGTGGTGAGAATGCATCTAGCCTTAGAATCTTATAGAGACCTATAGTCTTTAATTAACTGTATCATAAAAAAGAATCAGTTTAAATTTCAATAAAAATGTTATTTATCAATTTGAAAATTGTTAAAATAAGAGGGGGAGAGAAATGTTGAGTAAGCTAACAGTATGTTTATTTTCAGGATCTCGTCAAGAATCATCTAATGTTCACTGTGCGTGAAGAAGTTGAAGTCCTCAAGGTAAAAATAAGCGAATTGCTTGACCGCATCAGCCAGCTCGAGACAGAAAATAATTTCCTGAGGGCTAATGCTACCCCAGATGTACTCAACGCACTTGAGAAAAATTTGAACGCAGTAAATACCAAACAAGAAAATGCCATTGAAACAACAATGAATTAAAAAACAATGTGTATTTACACAAATTCTTTGCGTTCTCCATTGAGAGTCATTTCATATGTTTTTGGCATTAAGCATATATTTAAACATACATAGTTTCAGCACAAAACGATTTTTCTTTATATTGTAGTTTGTAGACTTTGCTAAAATACAGGATATTAAGAATTTAATATACAGGGTAACCCAAGACACCTCATGATCAAAGTGTAATGTGGTTTTCGTCAATTGATCCCCAAATAATTGAGCACTAAACAAACAATCAACATATTAAGCCAGTTGTGAAGTCAAAGACCGGTTTTGATCTTATTAGCGGTCTCATTGTCATACCAGCGGTATAAATACACTCCTATCGCTGCTTTGAGCAGCGAGTTCTACAATAAACCAAGGAAACAGATGCAGAAGTGCAATACCCATAGAGTACGGCGAGTTATATTCTTTTAGTACCTAAAACGGAACACAATGTGACAATAAGCGATTCCTACTCCGATTGTTTGTAGTTGGTAAATGAACATAACTTTCCGTATTCTCTGGATATAGCGCTTATGTTGTCTCTACCTCACTGTTTTATTGTAGAGCACTATATCACAGCATAATAAACATTATGCTGTAACTATATGCTAAAACAAATCATCTAAACAACTTAGGTTCAATATTTTTAGCCAATTTTATAATTTGATTTCATTGTCAAAATTTAAATTCAGTGTTTACCTAAAGTTAAAATTAAATACATAGTCATTTGAAAAATATTTGGTAGGTACATATGGAATGATGTTTTAGTCTGGACTCGAATAAATGTTTTAAATGTAATGTTAAAATCCATATATGTATCATCAAAAGCCATTTTCAACAATATTTTTCTTTTAAAACTCTATTTTTTAACTGTTACATTTTCTTTTACCCACCAATACTTGGAGCTTAACAATTTCTTTTTTTAATTTATAAAATGTTGATATGCCTTTTAAATGTAACATATTATTAAAGGCAATAACTAATCAAGTGATTCTGAAATATTCTTACCAGAATACAATAAAAAAATAACTTGATTTAAAAATTATCCTAACACTAAAAATATCCCTTTTATAAGCTTGACAATCTACTTTTTTGCGTATTTGTAAGGTTAAAAACCTATACATTATATAATAATAATAAATGCTAAGTAGCATTGTACATATCAGCTACGCTTATGTATAAGTCAATTTTGCTTGTATTTTCTAAAATATTTCTTATTCTTGGTAACCACTTAATTTTAATAGTGTTTACTGTCAATTGTATATGAAATGACTGCTAATGTGTAGAAATAAAAGATCTTCTACTGTTTATATTATATTCCTTTTAATAAATACCAAATTTGTGAGATAAGTCATCCGTATTTCGAAATGATAGTAAGTATTTAAAATAGTATTAAAACTCACATGAATAATTTGCAAATGTTACTTTAAGATAAGAGATTAATGGAAGTTAAGGTGCTAAGATATGTGATATAATTGCATGGTAAAGGACATGGTTCTGGTGTTGCCTCATTACGTCCGAATGGGCCTAAGTTTGTTCCAATAATTAATTTTTCCAATTAATTACAAATCTAAATTTCATCTTGTGTTTGGTTAATGCCAATTTTTTTAGTGCCCATATTGTTTACTTTGCAGCCTACCAAATTTAGGTTTTAAGTATTATGGCTGTGCTGTTAGTGAAAGCGTATTCTTAAGTTGTTTACCCTGTATTTAAATTTATGTTAGGATTAGTGGTTCGTTTTGATATTTTACTTATAGTTATTGTTAGTATTAAGCATGATTTTGCTCTGTCTGGAGTTTTTGAAAGGTTTGTGATACAGTACCAGTAACATAGAAGAGAAGTTTAGTTGTCACCATCACGGATACGAGTTAGAAAGCAGCTTTTTCAACTGGACTGTAAATATTGAGACCCAATTCTTGATGCCATATTAGGTAATAATAATCTACGTAAATTTGATGTTCTTAATAAAATATCTGCCAACTTTCACCAACTTTTGGATGTTACATTTAACTGGCAAATTCTTACTCTACATGTCTTGTTGCCCCAGGTCTCGTGTAAACAATCAAAACTAAACATATAGGGTGTTATATTTAATCTAAATGTAAATAAAATCATTCCATAAATCCAACAGGTTTCACCATGTTTTTTAAATTTTTTCCAACAACCTAACCATTAAATGTGTTTCTACAAGAAACCCAGCAAACACAGTTACAAATCAGATACACAAATGTTACATAACACTTGCTATTTGTTTAAAAGTAATATAGAATGTTGTATTTGTCAGTCTCCAAAAAGGTAAATTCTAAACATATGGTTGTATGAAACTTATTTTAATAAGTTTGAGTATTATTTCTTCAGTATTTTCAAAAAAGCATATCATCATATTTTTAGCGAGGTTGTGTCCCCTATATGTGAGTTTTATTTTTCAGTTATGTAGATTTTATGTTACAACTTTAGGTTTAAGTATACTTTTAGACTAATAATTCTTGTATTTTGTCTTGGATTATCTACCAAAGGTTGTTTTCAAGAACATTCTTATTTTAAAATGTTTATTAGGTTTCCATTTTGATGTTAAATTTTGTTTCAGTTATTTCATACATTTTTCAGTTTAAACGCAACAATCTTTGGTGGTCGATTGATCGGAAAGGAACATTTACCTGAATCATCGTGATTTTTCAAACTATTGTATGTATATTCCCAACTTTTTGTAACTCTAAATGTGCAACTATAATATTAGACAATAATTATCCAGTCAAACCATTGACAATTATTGTTTTATCAATTCCATTTGGATCTTAAATGTTCTCAGTGGTTGTAACCTATTAGAAATGTACATTCCTATAATTGCTCATGAACTGTTGACTGAGATTAAAAGTTACAATACTTAACATCCGTTGTTTCCTCAAAATAAATCACGATTGCCATTTTTCCAAGAGTATGTGTGTGTTATTGTTAATCCTATTTACTGTTTCAAGCTATCGTTTTGTGCTTATTTTCGAATTTATTTGCCATAAAGCATATTACATATTATACTGACTTATATTTGTAAAAATAAATATGTCAAAAAAAATTCGTGTCTTATTTAGTGACCACTTTTCCAAATTCCCCAATATTTATTATTTATGCAATTCCGTTAGGCATTCTGTCTCGATGGGCAAAACTCAAAGAGAAGTGCTATGAATTGTAGACTCACCTAACTCTAACCTCGGAACGCCGAGGTCCCTAATAAGCTGGGTGGCGAGCATGCTGGAGGACAGGAGAGTTTCGCTGACCTTGGGGGGCCGGGGGTTGGACGTCGGGGTGACGGGCAGCTGCCCTCATGGCAGCTGCCTTTCGCCCCATCTATGGTGTCTGGTCATGAACGGCCTCTTGGAGCGGCTCTCCGAGAACGGCCTCTACGCCCAGGCGTACGCTGATGATGGGCTGGTCTTAGTCACCGGCAAATTCCTCGGCGTCGTCTGTGAGTGCATGCAAGCTGCCTATAGCATAATCGAAAGGTGGTGTGGTGAGCTGGGACTCTCCGTAAACCCGGAGAAGACGGAGATGATCCTATTTACCAAGAAGAGGAAGGTAGTGGGTTTCAGTGCGCCCGTGATGTTTGGAAAACCTTTAGCTTTAGAGCGGGAGGTCAAATATCTGGAAGTGATCCTGGACTCCAAACTAACATGGGGGTCGCAAATAGAACGGATTGTAAGGAAGGGAGTAGCGACCCTCTGGCAGCTGCGTCGAGTGATAGGGAGGACCTGGGGAGTTAATCCTCAGACCCTTCACTGGATCTACACTGCGATCGTCAGGCCGAGAATCCTCAATGGGGCGTTAGTCTGGTGGTGCGGTGTGAACCAAACTACCAGCAGGAAGCTGGCCAAACTCCAAAGGCTGGCAATCCTGGGCATCAAAGGCGCTATGAGGACGACACCCTCAGCCGTGCTAGAGGTCATGTTGATGCTGCCACCGCTTCCCATCTCTGTCAGGAGGGAGGCGATGGCGTCGCATCTCAGAATGCGAGACGCAGGAAACTGGTGCGGAGAGGGAGCAGTAATTGGGTATGCAAGAGTGGCCAAGGAGGTGGAAAAGGAAATTCCCATTTCCGCTATAAAGGTGCGGGATGCCGAGGATGATATTAGGTTGACTAGGCCATACACCCTCAGGATCCCCAGTAGGGATCAGTGGAGGGAAAATGAGGTTGAATTCCAGCCCGCAAGCCTGGTCTGCTTTACCGACGCATCGCGGCTAGAGGACCAGCAATCCTCCGAGGCAGGAATATACATCGAGGACCTGGGTGTGCGCGAGAGCTATACCCTTGGCGCATATACCACGGCATCTGAAACAGAGGTGTACGCTATCCTGTCTGTGGCCAACAGACAGGATGTGAAGGGGAGTAATTTAAAAATTCATTCATATATATATATATATATATATATATATATATATATATATATATATATATATATATATATATATATATATATATATATATATATATATGCATATATATACAGTGCTTTCATTTCAGAACTAGCCAACCTTAATAATTTCTTTATCAAGGAAATCTGGTTTAAAAAAATTGGGATTTCGAGGGGCACGTTCAAAAACAGTATTTTCGGAATTTTACTATTCACCCCCTAAGCGCCAGTCACCCCAACTTTATAATTTTAAATGACACCCCCTAGCTTGAAATACATCATTTTAAAGGTTTTTAAAATCCTAATCCAACGGCGTTCACGGAATTTAAATCCACCGCCAACTTTTGAATTTAAAAGAAAAACGTCATCAAAATCGGAATATTTAAAAAACATTAATAGTTTAAGACAAGAACCTACTTTATTGAGTGCTCAAAGTGCCCTCCGTTGTTAGCTAAACAATAAAATAGTCGACTGTCGAATTTTTTTTTTAAATTTGAATTGTTTTATCAGTAATTTTTCTGAGCGTAATGCTGTTGCAAATTTACGTCCCCAGTGCAATTTGCGGCTATCCATTTTCCTGGTACGAGGTGATATGGGAACGATAACGCCCATGTCTAATTTAACGATAAATTTCAGATAAAATGAGCCAGTTTTACTTTCTTGATAACTTTGTTACTTATTCGTATTTAGTGTTCGATTTCTTCACGACTACAACGAGTTAAAACAGAGTCATTAAATTTTTAAATTTTAAGAACTTCAAACTCATAAAAATCATTTCAATTTAAAATATTAAATGTAAATAAAACTAACATTCATGGTTTACACTACACAAGAAAAAGTTGAAATAATTTACTTGTATGGTGCTCAGAATAGGTGTGTTCGTAATACATCATGCAGAGGATATATCAGGAGTGCTTTGAACAGAGATTGTTGCTATAAACTTCCATGTCCACAGAAGCTTGGGTCATCCACAAGACTCAGTTCTGTTGTTAAATTAGACATGACATTCGATGTGCTCCATATTGAATGGTATATAATATTGATTGATATATTATAACTAATTAAGTCTTACATACTCTTAATCAAAATTATTGCAAACGTTCCCACCTCTTGTCTCAGGGGATGAAATTGTTTCTACCGCCCTGGGCAAGGCTGAGCTTTTTGCTTCGTTGTTCGCCGGTAATTCTACTCTCAACCCACCTCCAAATGTTCAACCACCAACAGTCCCCAATGTCGCGCATAAAATGACGGATATCATTTTCAAAACTAAAAACGCACGAAAGATGCTCTCTTCTCTTAATATCAGGAAAGCCCCTGGCCTTGACGAGATCCCAGCAATTGTTCTCAAAAAATGCACACCAGAACTTGCTCCTGTCCTGACTCGTCTGTTTCAGATATCTTACAATAAAGGCATATTCCCTAGTAACTGAAAAACTGCTCGAGTACAACTCATCCCCAAGAAAGGATCCAAAGCGCTTCCTAGCAACTACAGGCCTATTTCTCTCCTTTCAGTCGTCTCTAAAGTGATGGAAAAGTATATAAACACCGAATTACTAAAATTTCTTGAAAGACACAGTCTAATCCACGACAGGCAGTATGTATTCCGTCAGCGCAGATCGACTGCCGACCTCCTTTCCTTTGTCACCCATTCTTGGAAGAAGATTATGGAACTACACGGTGAATCCCAGATTGTTGCTCTAGACATATCCAAAGCATTCGACCAGGTCTGGCACGCAGCGCTGCTTAATAAACTTCCGGCCTATGGCCTACCACCAAAACTTTGTACCTGGACAGCAAATTTCCTCTCCAACAGGAGCATTTCTGTTGTTGTGGATGGCCGTTCCTCTAAATTGTATCCAATGAATGTAGGAGTTCCTCGAGGTTCAGCTTTAGCCCCTACTTTGTTTCTTCTCCACACCAATGACCTCCTCTCTAGCACATCCAACCCAATTCACAGTTACGCGGACGACAGCACCCTCCACTCAAATATACAATGTTCAAAGCCTGTCTCTTTAGCCCAATTAGATGAGGATCTCTCCAAAAAATATTAGACTGGGGAAGTAGAAATCTTGTACAATTCAACCCCACCAAATCTCAGTCTTGCTTTCTTTCTCATAAGAGATACACCAGCCCTAGACCCATCACAATGAACAACCAAGGTATTCAAAGTAATGAGTCCTTTTCTCTTGTTGGCATTTCTGTGGATCGAAATCTTAATTGGCACCAACATGTCACATCAATTGCAGAAGCGGCTGCTAAGAAATTAGGTTTCCTCTTCCGGGCTCGCTAATACTTTTCACCAGCTAATCTCTATACCTTATATATTTCACAAATAAGGCCAAACCTCGAATACTGCTCCCAAATCTGGGGTGCCGCTGCCGCTTCTACGCTCGCTATCCTGGACTCCATTCAAAAGAGAGCTATACGTCTCATCGCTAACGCTACCCTCACCCAAAGGCTGCCATCCCTTGCCCACCGACGTGCCGTTGGTGACCTCTCTCTCTTTTACAGATATCTGCACGGGCACTGCTCGGAGGAGATTTCTTCCATAGCTCTTCCACCTGCTGCCCCCAACAGATCTACCAGGGGAACAGAGCGAATGCACCCTTTTACTGTCCAGGTCACCAGACATAGAACATTCTGTTATGCCCGCTCTTTTGTCCCGAGGACTTCCAAGTTGTGGAATTCCTTGCCGGCACATGTTTTTCCTTCTCCTCCGAACCTCCAAACCTTCAAGTCCAGAATTAACAAGTTGCCTCTTTCCTCCTTGTCAACACCCACGGTACGATAGTATTTAGGCTGTAAGCCCTCGTGGTGTGTTGTTGAAATTAAAAAAAAACTATTTTGTTAAAAGTTTTTTTTAAGAAATTTCATTTAAATTTTGCACGAAAATATATTTGTAAGTATTTTTGTAGATGTACAATGTAGTAATGTGTTTTGTACGTAATACTGAGCCTAATTTCAAAATTATTATAATAGAGAGTTCTGTCCAAAAGTGCCCCAGATGATGTCCAAATGTACCCAGGGTAGGAGCACTTGTAAAAAAAAATAAACTTGAAATGCTTAACATATTCATTTACCTTACAATTACACCAAACAGCCTACGAAAGATGGACATTTTGCCATGCAATTATATCATGACTTATATTCTACCCAACAACGAATATTTGTAATAATATCGCACTTTGAATAAAATTGTCCAAATGTCGCCCCTACTAAAAAAGGGGAGAGAAGATACATGCTTACTGAAACACGACTTAATGGCAACATTTTTATTTGAAGGACGCATACTTGAGAAAAAGCAATAAAGAAGCACACGAAAATGAAATTTCTGGAAGACCTCGCTCAATTTAATGAACTGCAGAAGTAAAATGAAATAAAATGAACTCATTGCGAGATGTACGACAGGGTCACCTTCTCGGTGCGTAAAATATGTGAGTTTTGTCACGGCAGCTCTAGTACACACAAAGTGTTGCATAAATAGAGACTGTGTACAACCAACCAACAATTTTATGAATTATTAGCCCTGGCACCTTCCTTCCTACATGGGCAATGTATGCCAGGCTAGATGTACTCTTACCAAAATTAGAAACGCATACCGGTTTGTGTGGATTCTCGATGTAATTAGTATAGCGCACTGACGAGCTCCAATGAGAGCGAATCATGGTAGAGCATTGACAAGGCGACATCGCCTTTAGGCTGTGATGATGATAAGATATGTAACACTTCTACTAATAACTGCAAGGCTTAGAACACAATATGAAATCAATATTAATTATATGGATGGATAGGAGAATGATAATGAGAGAATCGCTAGTATATGCTACATGTAAATAAAAATAAAAGTTTTAATTTTTAAATATACCAGTGCCCGCTATTTTGATACAGCGTAATTAGGAGTCCTAGCATAATTGCTTGTTATGCTGTGATTTTACCACAGCATAGTAAACAATTGTTATGCCGTGATTTTAATTTTACGCAGTCCATAGAAAGTGCACTGCGGTAACAATGCGGTCTATTAGTGTGACGTCATAGTAGGTCAAATACGCTGGAGCGAACCAGAACTGTATCTACTCGCATGCGTTTTATTGTGTAGTTTGGAAATAATTATACTTAAATTCAGCTTGTATCGAAATTTTAGCAAAGGTGCATTGTAAGCCTATTTTATAGACATTTGTACACATTCCAACGAGCAGAAGAGCCTCACTTTTGTTGAGAATGTAAAGGACAGTAGAAGCAATAATTCAGCCCATATAAAATGATGGTTGTTTGAATTCACTGTGTGACGTCACCACCAATGTATCGCATTGTTTATTATGCTGTGACAAAAGTGCAAATCACGCTCTACCACAGCATAAGAAACTATTATGCTGTGGCTCTACAGTGTACAAAACTGTCAAAATCACTGAGTTCACCAGGCGCCAACAGCTGAGTTTAAGCGTTTAGCTGCTGACTACTGAAACATTTCAGCAGTGGGTGAATTATGAACGCACACTGTCGACTTTGAGCACTATTTTGTCGCGTTTCTCTGTCATTCCGCTTTGGCAAATTGGCAACAGTTGGGTTCCAGCAGAAACTCAGCGGGACAAATGAACGCATAGGGTGACACAACTATTCAACTATTGGTGCCTGATGAACTCGGCCAGTCAAATAGAATTGTTTATGCTGTCGCACTGTCTCCCATTGACTATATTTAGTCGCGTCGAAAGTTGACCAGGCGCCAACAACTGAGTTTAGGCGCTTATCTGCTGACTACAGATGCATATGAGCAGTTGGAAACTAATGACTTCGAGCCTCGTTTTGTGACATTTGTCTGTAATTCCGTTTTGACAAATTGGTAGCAGTTGAGTTCCAGCAGAAACTCCGCGGGACTGATGACGCACACTTTGACTCAACTGTTGTCGCCTGTTGAACTCGGACAACGTATGCTGACAAACCTGAGAATATTGGCGTCACCAACAAATACATTTTGACTTGAGCCATAGAGAAACATTTCTGTATACTTACTTATATGTACAAGCCCAGAATGAAAACGTCCCCGAGCCATGCAATAGCAGCCAATAGCAATCAGTTTCCGTCGCTAAATACCGAAGCTACGCCAACGTAAGAACTGACGTGAAATTAAAACAAAATTTGAGTGCCTTATAGGGTCTTGGCCTTATATATTCAATCATGTAAGCATAACAAATAGCTATGCAATCATATATAGATAGAGGCTATTGTTGATGCAGCTTCGTTGTTGTAGCAAATTTTTATTTTAAAAAACCAAAACCAAGGCTTATATATATATATATATATATATATATATATATATATATATATATATATATATATATATATATATATATATATATATAAGGATTTTTTAACGCGGCTTTTTGTATACTATATACAAGGAGAAAGGTTAGAGTAAGTCAGTCGTGAGTTAGTGTTGGTGCAAAATAAGTGATCATAGAAAGCAAACAGTGAAATATGATTCTATGGACATTTGTAATAGAGGAATATTTTAGTTGGTGTGTTTATGGTGGGAAAATATGTGGTTATAATGAATTAGTAGTTTGAAAAGCTGTGATTTGTTAGTCAACAAATCTAGAACCCCGAAGAACGTAACAACTGATGTCAGCAGGGGGATTTTCAAGTTGCTAAGGAAGATATTTCGAGAGTATTCGTTGAACAACGTGTAAATTTCTGAAATATCTGGAAGACTAGTGTCAGAGTAACCTATAACTGGTTGTATTTTTTGTACAGAAAAAACTGTGTACCAGCTTTAAGTACGCCTATGCCTAAGAAACGTAGCACAACAGCCAATATGGACACCCAACTGTTGGAAATGATTTTTAAAATGAACGAAGAAGCTAAAAACAGAGATTAATTTGCACGAGACGAAGCAAGAAAAAGAGATAAAGCAGCAAGAGAAGAAATGAGGAAGATATGGAGAAGCAAAGGAAGAAATGAAAAGAAAGGGTAAAGAAACAAAGAAAATTCTACAAAAACCTTCCAGCAGAAGTAAGAATATTACTTCATGCGTAGACAAACTTATAAAGCAGATAAAAGTCGAGTAAGGGGTATCAGCGACAATATACATAACAAGCTGACGAGTGTGCAAGTGGTACAAGCGGAGGTACAGGACAAGATGCAATCACTAGAAAAGAAGTAGGATACCCCAGCCAAGGAACATCAAACTCGGAGATAGCCCTGTCGTTAGAATTAAGGTCCACACATTTGATGGCTGAGTCCCATCGGGTATTTATCTGCGCCAGTCCGAAGTCGTTGCTACAACAAATGGTTAGGGATAGAGAGAGAGAGAGAGAGAGAGAAAGCGATTTCGTTAACCGTAGCTCTCAGAGGAGATGTCCCAGATGTGCTCCAAGGTATACCCAGGGAAGAACAAGAGAGTTTCACAGAATTAGATATTACCTAGAAATGAGATTTGGCGACCAGCATTTACAACAACTATATCAAACTCAGTTGTAAAGTCGCTGTCAGAAATGAGGCGAAAGCTTGCAACAATTCGAAGCCGACGTTGCCAGACTAACACGATCAGCTTACCCCACAGCCCTGATCGCATTTTTGAGTCAGCTGTCTCTGCAAACATTCATGGACAGCATCACGGATACCGACACTTGGACGATGCTTTAGCACTTTCGCTAGAATTTAAAGCTGCCAAGCAAGCTTTTAAAGGCAATGTTAGAGTTCGCAGTCTGCAAGAAGAAAATAAAACTGATTCATCCGTCATGCAGCTACTAGAGAAGATAGTAGAACAGACGAAGCACGCGCCTCATAAAGAGACAATGCAAGCTCGTCATGCAAGTGCCATACGCTGTTGGACCTGTGTCAAGGTGGGGCACATAAGAAGTCAATGCCAGGCTCCGAGATTATCATCAACCGTATGTACACGGAAACTAAATGAAACTAGCTTTATAGGGCGAGAGTTGACTGCCCATCACAATGCCCCGAAGTGGATGACTATTTCACTGGCCAAGACAAAAAGTACTGTCCCCCAAAAATTCATAAGCCGGGAAAATTAATGAGACCTATTGTTTCGGCTATAGACAAACAAGCTTTTTCTCGTCAGTACCGACCACGCTTCCCTACGCGGACTTCTTCAACTTAAAAACCCAGAAGGACAGATGGCGAGGTGGCTAGAACGCCTTCAAGAATACAATTTCACCATCGATCACCGCCCTGGACGACAGCACGGTAATGCCGACGTTCTATTTAGGAGACCTTGCCCACCAAAATGTAAGCATTGCATCTCTACCGAAAGTAAAGAAGGCTTGAATCTCGAAGTGTATAGGAGAACAACGGTGCAACCAGTTAACCGATGGGACCCGCAGAGGTTAATGAAGGACCAAAAAGAAGACCCTGATATCCAGTCACTCTACAGATGCAAGGACACTTGCCACGCAAGACCCGCTTGGTCCGAAATTAGTTGCCACCAAAAGTTACTGGACACAGTGGGACTCTATTGAAATCAAAAATGGTCTTCTGGTCAATAATTGGGATTCGGAGGATGGAACCCGCATATTACAGCAAATATGCCTTCCGTGGCTAAGAACTAGAGATGTAATCAGGGAGATCCATGGCGGAGCAGGTGGAGGTCATTTAGGAGTAAAGAAAACTTTGGAGAAGTCATAGAACGTTTTTATTGGTTAAGATGTACACCTGATGTGGAGGAATGGTGCAAAATCTGCCAAGAATGGACATCCAGTAAGAGGCCCAGGGGGCGAACAAAGCAGTACAACGTGGGAGCCCCACTCGAAAGAATTGCAATCGACATAGCTGGTCTTTTTCCTAGAACAGACTCAGGAACTCGCTACATGCTTGTAACCATGGACTATTTTAGCAAGTGGCCAGAAGTGTTTGCGGTTCCGAATTAAGAGGCCACCATCGTTGCAGAAGTATTTTTTTTTGTTCCCTCAGGGCTCGTCCGCGGCCTTGCCGCCCCGATAGCACCGCAACCCTTGGTTGATTGTGCATACCCCTAGTCTTACTCCACCCATTCCAAAATCACTGTGCCTTGAACTAGTCTGCACAGCGATTGGTAGGGTGAAGTTTTATATTGCTCTGTCTCCGGTCTAGAGTGACCGTAGATCAGTTGTCTTTTCCGGTCCAGAGCTATACACTCGCACAAGATGTGCTGGGCTGATTCCTCCCCCTCGCCGCAGAGTCTGCATGCGAGGTCCCCTTCGAACCGCCCCATTTTATGTAGGTGTTTCTTGACGGCCATGTGTCCCGTCAAGAGACCTGTTGTGTTTCTGAGCTGTCCTCTGCTAAGGTTTAGCAGCTCCACAGCTCTCTTTGAACTGGGTCCGTCAATTATTGACTTCCCATGTCTGAGCCCTGGACAGTCCGCCCAGTACACCTTGTGTTGGTTTCTGACCCAGGACTTAATGGCTCCCCTGGCAGTACTCTTTGACACGCCCTGAGCCGGTTCTGGTCCCATAAATGGTTCTGCTGACCCTCTCTTCGCGAGACTGTCAGCTTCTTCATTGCCTTTGACCCCCGAGTGACCCGGCACCCAGATGAGGGTCACCTCATTCTGCACAGCCAGGTCGCTCGTCTCGTCTCGGCACTCACTCACCAGCCAGGAATTTACCCGTGGGCTACTTAGTGCCTTAAGGGCTGCCTGGCTGTCTGTGGCTATGAGGATCCGCTTGTTGGTGTAGCCCCTCCTCTTGTTCTCCCGCACACAGTGCAGGATGGCGTACATCTCGGCCTGAAACACCGTTGCATGGGCTCCGAGGGAAATACTGTGACTTACCCTCGGTCCTTCCGAGTAAACACCTGCCCCCGTCCCACGCTCCCCGCCAGATCCGTCCGTGAACCAGACGAGCGCGTCCCGTGGTATGCCCGGCGTCTCCTCCCGCCATGCCCCGCGATCAGGGATTTCCACTGTGAAGTTGTTTTCCCTGCACATTCGCGGGCTCGCGAAGTCTGACCTCATTTCAAGCATGGGTTCCTTCACGATCTCCTGAATTTTGCAGTGGCCCCTGAAGCCTGGGTTGATCTTCAGTGCAGAAGTATTGGTGAATTACTGATGAATATATCAGCCAGTGTGGTTTTTGGGAGAAAGTTAAGACTTCCTCTTGATCTTATATTTGGAAAACCCACAGATGCTCTACGTTCAACTGATGAATATATCAAAGATTTGAAAAGAAGAATGGAAGCCATCCATTTTGTTGTCAGAATGCATATACGAGTACACAGCGACCGCATGAAGACCCGTTATGACGTGTGAGCTAATTTTGCTGGTTTTAAAGAAGTAGATAGGGTGTGATTCTACAATCCAGTAAGGCGCAAGCGACGGTCACCGAAACTACAGAAATTATGGTAAAGTCCGTATAAGGTGGCCAAAAGGATCAATGACGTTGTATATAGCATTCAGAGGAGCCCAAGGTGGCCCATATGCACAAGCTCACGCCATACCAAGAAATGTCAGAATTTGACCGGGACGGTCGAATGTAAAAAGGAGACAGTGTCACATCCGTCTCTATGAGAATTAAGTTTATGAACTTTCTTACTTATATGGTCACAGTCAGCAGTAAATGAGTGTTGGTGCACAATAAGTGATCATAGAAGGCAAATAGTGAAATATAGTTCTAGGGACATTTGTAATAGAGGAATATTTTAGTTGGTGTGTTTATAGTCGGAAAATAGTTGGTTATCATAAATTGGCAGTTTGAAAAGCTGTATTTTGTTAGTCAACAAATCCAGGCTGTTGTCAAAAACTATGACAAAAGTGACACCTAAAAGTATACTTAAATTATTTTCCACTTTCAAATTTTACCGCTAGATGGCACATTTTTAATTCAAAATAGAGAAATCAAATTTTCTCCAAAAATCAGTGACATGAAGATAAATCACGTAGAACCGTTTTCGACTCTCCTATTAAAACTCTAAAAATTGTTTTGTTGACATTTTGACTTATCTTTTAAAATAAAGGCTGAGGGAAGGGTTGATTCGTATCGCAGAAAAAGTTTGTACCTACTACCTACTAATTTTCGTCTTCGCGTCGGATTGATTTTTAATTAGATCATTTCGTTGTTGTTTACATGTTCTAACAAGACAATTATTATTAATATGGTTACTACTTCGGGTTGCTTAATAAGTGGACAAAATAATTGTGATACTGTGATTAATTCAGTGGATATTTTAAATTTAAAGGTTAACTTTTTAAGGGACTTTTTAACTACTAGAATGTATAACTAACTAGAGGAAAACTTGGTAAGTAGTTAATAATTATTAGGTTTAGTAAGTAGATTTCTTTATAATATATTTTCGGAGAAAAAATAGGCGAGCCCTTCATTTTTAGTGAATTTTTATTTTAAAAAAATCACTAATAAAGAGGTATCGATGGAGAGACTTTTTTCAAATGGGCGCGAACTAGGACCCCTAGAACCCATATCCGGGGTCAGTTTCAATTTTTATATGTTATATATATATATATATATATATATATATATATATATATATATATATATATATATATATATATATATATATATATATATGTATGTATGTATGTATGTATCCAACCGATCTCAAAAAATAAGCAACTGATTTCGATGAAACTCGGCAAGTGCCTTTCTTTTATTAATGGCTTGGATGAGTTCGTTAGTCAGGAAAATCGGATAACGTTTTCCGGGAAAATGTTGAGTTTTGTTTCAAAAAAAATCTTTTTCTCCGAAAATTACAAAGGTATTTTAATGAAATTTGGTGAATACGTTGCCTCGTAAAAGACCTCACTACACACTAAAATTCAACGTTCTATATTTTTATAAAATTGAGTTATTCAAATTTTAAGTTTTCTTTTGAAAAAAATTTTGTCTCCGAAAATTACAAAGTTATTTTGATGAAATTTGGTGGATATGTTGCCCTGAGTAAGACCCTACTATACACCAAAATTTAACTTTCTAAGTTCGTAGAAACTTGAGTTATTCAAATTTGAAACATTTAATAAAAATTTACTACCATAACGCACTTGCTGCGTCCCAAACTTTTTTTCTTGCGCACCCCCAATGCATTAAGGCACGAGCTTGGTGTACTGGTGTAACTGTATTTGTATAGCTGATTGTTAAATTAAACTGAATTGAATTAAATTGAAATTTAGACTATAGGTTCAAAAAATTTCAACATTTTTCCTTGAGAATTTGGTAATTACATTAATTTTAAAACAAGTAAACCTACGTTTATTAGTTTTAGGTCGATTAATACTATATGTTGCAAGAAAGTGTTGAATTTTGCTTTGAAATAAAAAGTATTTTAGCTCATAACTTAATTTTGAAAATTATATTGACTTTCGGTTTGTGCCACTTTTGGATAATTTTACGAGTAATAAGATTAGGAAATAAAAAGTTAGTCTTCCATTTAACTTTTCATGGCAAATTGAGTTAACTACTAAAGCGACCAAAAACGCTATCCTGTGGTTCACGATACAAAAACGTAAGTATTATTAAAGAATATAATTAAGCTATCAAATAGCTTTACAACAGAATAAAGTTCGACCAAATCGGTTAACGTGTTTGTGAGTTATCGAACTTTTTCTGCAATACGAATACAAGCAAAATTAGTATATCGTGGATCGCAGAGAGTCGGCAGCCATTAATACAGAATACAGAATCAGAATAAGTATAGTGTTAATCGTTGCAGAAGTTATATACATCCATATCCATATAAAGCAGTCGGGCGGCAGAGTGTATTTTTCGGCGCTCTCAGGCAATGCGATACTTCAGTGCAAAAGGATCGCCTATCAGCGTCCAAAAACGACCAAATAAGTAATCTGTTGTGCGTTATAAAATTACACACTTCCAGTTTGTAGTGGACTTTTGGCAGAGGGTGTGTACCTACTACCTAGTTATTTTCGTCTTCGCGTCGGATTGATTTTTAATTAGATCATTTCGTTGTTGTTTACATGTTCTAACAAGACAATTATTATTATTATGATGGCCATTACTTCGGGTTGCTTAATAAGTGGACAAAATAATTGTGATACTCTGATTAATTCAGTGCATGATATTTTAAATTTAAAGATTAACTTTTTAAGGGACTTTTTAACTACTATAACTATAACGTATAACTAACTAGAGGAAAACTTGGTAAGTAGTTAATAATCATTAAGTTTAATAAGTAGGTTTTTTTATAATACATTTTCGGAGAAAAAAATAGGCGAGCCCTTCATTTTTAGTGAATATTTATTTTAAAAAGATTCACTAATAAAGAGGTATCGATTGAGAGACTTTGCAAAAATTTTTCAAATGAGCACGAACTAGGACCCCTAGAACCCATATCCGGGGTCAGTTTCAATTTTTCTATGTTATATATATATATATATATATATATATATATATATATATATATATATATATATATATATATATATATATATATATATATGTATGTATGTATGTATGTATGTATGTATGTATGTATGTATGTATGTATCCAACCGATAACTCAAAAATAAGCAGCTGATTTCGATGAAACTCGGCAAGTGCCTTTCTTTTATTAATGGCTTGGATGAGTTCGTTAGTCAAGAAAATCGATAACGTTTTCCGGGAAAATTTTGATATTTGTTTCAAAAAAATCTTTTTCTCCGAAAATTACAAAGGTATTTTAATGAAATTGAGTGGATATGTTGCCTTGTAAAAGGCCTTACTACACACTAAAATTCAACTTTCTACATTTTTAGAAAATTGAGTTATTCAAATTTTGAGTTTTCTTTTGAAAAAAAAATTTTTCTTCGAAAATTACAAAGTTATTTTGATGAAATTTGGTGGATATGTTGCCCTGGGTAAGACTCTACTATACACGAAAATTCAACTTTCTAAGTTCGTAGAAACTTGGGTTGTTCAAATTTGAAGCATTTAATAAAAATTCACTACCATAACGCACTTGCTGCGTCCCGAACATTTTTTTCCTGCGCGCCCCCAATGCATTAAGGCACGAGCTGCTACTGGGTATTACACATATGCCACGTGTCAAGAATTTGTAAAATGGCAGTGATATTTAAAAAAAAATTGAATATATAATATTTCGGCATCCAAGGTCTTAAATTTTCTACTAAAAATTCAAACATTCCAAGTATCAAATTTTACGCCGTCATAATATTTAAAAAGAACGAATTATAACGTACCTCTTTGAATGTTTAATTACTATGCATTTTTGTGGCAAGTCTATTTGTATTGATTTTTGTGATATTAAATAAATCAAACCACTAAGTGGAAGAATAAATGTCCTTGAACACTCGCTAATAACTATGACAGATTGGTTTACTGGTTTGCTATTTGGTTAAAGTAGGTAAAGTAATAATTAGGCTAAGGACCTCATTTCAAGTTTGGCGCTTTTTTGAAGGCACGGTAACTAATACGGAAATGCGCAAATAAGTCATGCGTTTTTGACAATGGTTTCAGCAACCACCAATCACCAAGCAGCAAGCGGTAGTACTCTGGGTTACAGTGGAGGTTTAACAAAAAAACAGCTGTGTAAGCCAGGTGGCAGGTATTGCAGGTACCAGATAGTAATTAGGTTTTGGTACTCCTCCAT
This sequence comes from Tillus elongatus, assembly GCA_964006375.1. Lineage (NCBI taxonomy): Eukaryota > Metazoa > Arthropoda > Insecta > Coleoptera > Cleridae > Tillus > Tillus elongatus. The sequence goes on along the minus strand of OZ023269.1, from coordinate 14,971,714 downwards.
ATTCTAATAATGGCCTTCATAAGTGAGTTACGCGTAGCTGTAATTTGTTCAAGTAATATGAACCGTAGCATGGAGGCCCATGCCCTTCTAGCTGCAACGGGTTTCTATGTTAGGTCATTTGGCACAGGTAGAAACATTAAAATACCGGGCCCGGCAGTGGACAAACCCAATATATACCAGTATGGGGTGTCGTATGAGCAAATTTACCAAGATCTTGTAAGGAAAGATGCATCTTTGTACACGCAAAATGGTCTTCTCAGCACCCTATATCGAAATCGTAAAGTAAAATCCCACCCAGAAAGATTTCAAAACACCAACGAAAAGTTTGACATTATAATCACATGTGAAGAAAGGGTGTATGATCTAGTAATAGGACACATGGACACCAAGACACCAACAGACAACTCCATTACTCATATAGTCAATATTGATATTACAGACAATTTACATGAAGCAGCCATAGGCGCCTTTTTGATACGTGATATGTGTTTGTTGATGGCCCAAACAGAAGATTTAGATAACGATATAGAAAAAATTCTAAACAATTATGAAATGGAATGCCGGATGCCTTTATTACACAGCGTAGTGTTCAATTAAATTAACTGTTTTTTCTTTAAGTATAGGAATTGTCATGTTTTTTTTCTTGTTTCTTATTGGTTTTGAAAACCGTGTTGTGTTTTGTCTTCCATGTAGTGTATTAAGTGTATATTTTATTGATTTATAATGAACTTTGCAAAATAATGATTTATTTTATGTTTTATATCCAAAATAATTTGTATCATCATAGAGCTATACAATAAATTAGTGTTTATCATGATAAATATATGCCATATAATGATTGTTGTACCAGTGACAACAATATGTTTTCTGTTAGATTTTAAGTATACGAATTGTCATGTTTTTTTTTTTCTTGTTTCTTATTGGTTTTAAAAACCGTGTTGTGTTTTGTCTTCCATGTAGTGTATTAAGTGTATATTTAATTGTTTTATAATGAACTTTCCAAAATAATTGACTTATTTTATGTTTTATCTCCAAAATAATTTGTATTCATTATACAGCTATACAATAAATTTGTGTTTAAATATATGCCATATAATGATTTTTGCACCACTGACAACAATATGTTTTCTGTTAGATTGGAAAAAGATCATAGTAATTAGATCTGGCTGGTTTTTTAACTAGTGCATTTTACAGCTACCAGGATTGAACATAAATATTGTTTATTGGAAAGATTTAATTGTCAATGTAGTGGTGAAGTCTAGCTACAAGCAACCCACACCCAACCACCAGGTGATGTAATGACATATCAAGATATATATATATATCTATATATATATATATATATATATATATATATATATATATATATATATATATATATATATATATATATATATATATATATATATATATATATATATATATGTTGTACAGTAAGAGAGCTTCGAACACAAAACATCCTGAGAACATGACCGTCCGATGACACCACATAAAAAGCCTGTGTATATCAAGTATACGATAGCAACTATTTTGGATTTTTTGGATTCTATATTTATCATTTTGGTATAAACATGACCCATAGATAAAGTCACAGTAATTAAAATGTAACAAAACCAAGGTTTCACATAATATTGCTTTTCAGGTTCCTGCATAAAGTTTGCTGGCTGTGACATATGAGCTTAAGGTTGTCATATGCCTTTTTGAATAAATTCCTGCTGTACTGCTGAAATCTCAAATGAGAATCAAGTATTAACCCTAGGTCACTGGCAACATCGAAAACCTCAAATTTAGAATTATTTATGTATATATTCAAAATCTGCTTTAATATTTCTTAAGGACCATATTACCAAATATATGAGCTTAGATTTTGTTATTAGATTAGATTCAATATCAAATTATGGGCAATAGATAATAATCGAACAATTTCCAAATCATCATTCATTCTTTTATTTGCCTAATTCAGATTATTAACATCAAATGAACAATAAATTTGCATATAGCCTGAACATTACGGAAGGGCAGAGATTTTAGAATATCTGTGTATATATTGTACATTATAAACAATAAAGAACCCCTGGTAAAATACTTGATTCAGGAGAAACTACTCCATCCAATTCCACCATTTGTGTACGATTACGTAAAAATTATTCAAGTAATGATAAAGATTGCACATTTATGCCATAGTATTTTAACTTAGCCAGTATGGGCTCATAGTTTACTTTGTTAAAAGCCTTTGAATAATGCAGGACAACCATAGCTGAAGGCACACTTCTATCTAATGCTCGCATGAGATCCGACAGCACAGATACCAAAGCAGTGGATGTACTGAAGCCACTCCTAAATCCACACTGACTTTCGGACAATATGTCCTCACCTTTTATGTAACCTGACTATACAGAATTTTCTCCAATAACTCACATATGACAGGTAAGATGCTTATATGTAATTCTCAAGTCAGAGAATATTTCGCGACAATTGTCTTTCGGAAGAGGTTTCCCAATGCCACCTTCCGCATCAAGAGGAAAATATCGACCTAATATACGTTACTTAATTATATGAACTATAAATTTGTCAATAAACGGTGAACAATACTTCAACATCATGACAGAAATAAATACTATCTACGCAAATACCATTTGATTCAATACTATGTGAGGCATTGTCAACCTGTTCCTCATTTACTCATTTAAATGAAAACTTATTAGGCCCACTTAAAGTATGTTGACTTTAAAAACTGATCAACTTCGAGCAACTATTATTGACTGATTGAGAAAATGTTGAAAAATAATTGTTAATTTCTTCTGGATCGAATGAACGAATATTTAGATTTTTTTAAAGCATTCCAAATCTTCTTAGGGTTATTGCAATTATTTATAAACTGGAGGTAACCTTTCTTTTCCTGCCTTACCATAGCAACAGCATAGTCTTTAGGGTCCTTGTAAGTGGCCCAATCAGCATCTGTTCGGTGACGTATAACTTTTGAAGAGCTTTGTCACGCTCACTCGTTAACAGTCTAAGGTTATCTGGCAGCCAGGCAGCATGTCGTTTTATAACTCTTTTTGTATTTGGTGTAGTTTTGGATTGTAGGTAGATCTTTAAAAAAAAAAAAGAAAATGTGTTTCCTGCTTTTAGTTTCAGATGCTTTAGTGCTATGTTGTATAATGTACTGATAAATTATTATTAAAAATGGTACAAGGGAAATACTACTTCGTCGTGGGTTTTTCCTTCCCTCTGGCATGCCTATAGCCACCCACAATGCATAAACCACATAAAAAATTTCTTCGGAACAAGCCCCAAGAAATCTCCGGGACCTGTGGCGAATGTGGGGTATGCAACGTTTTAAGGAGATATGGCTGCAAAATGTGAAAAGGAAGTTTTTAGAGGTCCGATCAAGCTGGGTTTTTTTTTGCATCTCACATTTTCTTTGTATCTTCACCGGCCAGCACCTCTCTTCACTCCTGGTCCAGTAACTTTCTTGGGAGTTGTTTGCAACAGATGTTTCTTGAGGTTTGTGCATCCAGGAGCGGTTCTAATCATGTTTCTGACATTTTTTTCTAAAAAATCTCCAGGGGGTAAACTGCCAATTTACCGGAAAAAAATGCTTTGAGCCAATTGTTCCTCTTTATACCAATAACCAATTTAGAATAGAGAACATTTTTGCATATCGAAGGAAACATATGAAGTGATTTGTTTGAAATTATGAAAACTTGTGTGTGTGTGTTTTTATTTCTTTAACGTCTACCTAATATACGTTAATTAATTATATGAACTATAAATTTGTCAATCAAGGGTGTACAATACTTCAACATCATGACAGAAATAAATACTATCTACGCAAATACCATTCGATTCAATACTATGTGAGGCATTGTCAACCTGTTCCTCATTTACTAATTTAAATGAAAACTTATTAGGCCCACTTAAAGTATGTTGACTTTAAAAACTTATCAAGTTCGAGCAACTATTATTGATTGATTGAGAAAATGTTGAAAAATAATTGTTAATTTCTTTTGGATCGAATGAATGAATATTTAGATTTTTTTAAAGCATTCCAAATCTTGTTAGGGTTATTGCAATTATATAAATTGGAGGTAACCTTTCTTTTCCTGCCTTACCATAGCAACAGCATAGCCTCTAGGGTCCTTCTAAGTGGTCCAATCAGCATCTGTTCGGTGACGTTTAAACTTTTGAAGAGCTTTGTCACACTAACTCATTAACAGTCTAAGGTTATCTGGCAGCCAGGCAGCAGGTCGTTTCATAACTCTTTTTGACAACTGGAGCATGGATATCAAACAAATTTACCAACAAATAATTTAACATGGTTTTATTATCTATGTTGTCGTCTCTCAAAAAGTTATGTCATGGTAAGTTATAAACGTCAAATAAAAATGCAATACGGTCAATGTTTTCAAAATATCGTTACTTTATATATTTAGGCTTCACCTTTTCCGATTTAAATTTGATGTCAATATAGACTAATCAGAGATCTGAAATTTCAGAAGCTGAAAAAGTTCCCGTATTCTGGACAATGTGCACTTGAGACACAAATATTGCATCAATTCGTGTACTGGAAGTACTTGTATGTGTTTTTTCATTTATAATCTGTGAGAAACCATATGACTGAAAACACATACCAAGAAGGTTTTCCAAATGATAAAGATTAGCATTAAAAGCTCCAAAACATATTATATGTTTTCCGAACTAGGGCACACGAAAGACAAGTTATCAATAACACCAATCATTGGTGTGATACTGGCATTTGTCGGTCTATAAAACGTGCCAAGAGTTATTCTTTTTATATTTATTTTCAGTGTAAAAAACAAATTCTACATCAGTATTTATTGGAAAATGAAAACCAACTTTTTTTAAACTGTACATTGATTTAATATAGGTACCTACTCCTAAACATCTTCCCTGCCTGTCCTTATGCACAAAATGTTTAACCTGATATTTGTATAATTCTGTCATTCATGCCATCAGACCACCATGTCTCAGACAGTTATTACTATATCAAAATCATTATCTGTGATGTGTGTATCACTTAATTTTCTCTCACGTGATTACTACTGATATTAGAAATCAACACACTTGGTTTTCTCGTCTTTGTTTCATAGATATTGTAGTTTTCACCCAATATTTTCACAGCTTCGGCTTTCAATCTTTCAGTAGATTTCATCGAGTCACACTTTACAACGACAGAACCATCTCTAGCACCCTTAACCATATTTACTGCAATTGGTATCCTGCTTGGAGCTATATTCTGCTCAAGATCCTCTGTAATATGAGATTACTGTTTCTTTTTAGGTTGTAAAACAACGCAAGGTGGATATTCCTTTTAAAAATATCGATCTTTTCTACTGCTGCCACATCTGCACATGAAGAACATTCATTTGCGTGCAGTGTTTTCAATAAAGCAACTTCACTGTCTAACATTTTTATTATCTTCTTTTTATCAAATATTATATTTATCTGGTCTTCGATTGTATTTTGTAGCGAAGAGACCACAGTACTATAGTATAGTACTATTTTACAGTAACATTTCATTTATCTCTCTTTTTCCCTCTTAACTGCAATACCTTAACCGCTGAAGATGTTATTCCAGCAAATTGTTTAAAATTATCACATGAAAATGTAACATCAAAGTACAAACTTTACATTTCTTCTTATCCATGTTTACTACTTTTTATGCTCACTCATATCCTTGGTTGCGCTCACCAGAACAAAACGGTTACTGTTTATGTTGGCCAACAGTTGGAAGTATTTTGTTTGCTCTGGTGAACGATCTGTTGCTGTTTATGTCAACTGTAACGATGAACAAAAGTTATGTTGTTATTTGGTGTTGTTTTGGATTGTAGGTAGATCTTAGTGTTTGGACAATTCTGGATTGAAAGTTCCATCTAGTTTGTGAAAGACAGGGTAATTTTTTGTCGCACACCAATTCTAAAGTTGCTTTTCTGCCTGGAGATTAAGAAAAAAGTCTAGACGCAGCAAATAATTATGGTAGAGAATATTTTTTTCAACAACACACCACGAGGGCTCACAGCCTAAATACTATCGTGTCGGCAAGGAGGAAAGAGGCAACTTGTTAATTCTGGACTTGAAGGTTTGGAGGTTCAGAGGAGAAAGAAAAACATGTGCCGGCAAAGAATTCTACAGCAGGCATAACAAGATGTTCTATGTCTGGGGGCCTGAACAGTAAAAGGGTGCATTCGCTCTGTTCCCCTGGTAGATCTGTTTGGGGCAGCAGGTGGAGGAACTATGGAAGAAAGCTCCTCTGAGCAGTGCCCGTGCAGGTATCTATAAAAGAGAGAGGCACGTTGGTGGGCAAGGGATGACAGCCTTTGGGTGAAGGTAGGGTTACCGATGAGACGTATAGCTCTCTTCTGAATGGAGTCCAGGATAGCGAGTGTAGAAGCAGTGGCACCCCAGATATGGAAGCAGTATTCGAGGTTTGGCCTTATTTGTGAAGTATATAAGGTATAGAGATTAGCTGGTGAAAAGTATTTGCGAGCCCGGAATAGGAGACCTAATTTCTTAGCAGCCGCTTCTGCAATTGATGTGACATGTTGGTGCTAATTGAGATTTCGATCTACAGAAATGACAACAAGTGAAAAGGACTCATTACTTTGAATAACTTGGTTGTTCATTGTGATGGGTCTAGGGTTGGTGTATCTCTTATGAGATAGAAAGCAAGACTTGAGATTTGTTGCAATTGAATTGTACAAGATTTCTACTTCCCCAGTCTAATATTTTTTGGAGATCTACAGAGACAGAACCCTCCATGAGTCTGCGATCCTCATCTAATTGGGCTAAAGAGACAGGCTTGGAATATTGTTTATTTGAGTGGAGGGTGCTGTCGTACACGTAACTGTGAACTGGGTTGGATGTGCTAGAGAGGAGGTCATTGATGTGGAGAAGAAACAAAGTAGCGTCTAAAGCTGAACCTTGAGAGCCTCCTGCATTAATTGGATACAGTTTAGAGGAATGGCCATCCAGGACAACAGAAATGCTCCGGTTGGAGAGGAGATTTGTTGTCCAGGTACAGAGTTTTGGTGGTAGGCCATAGGCCGGTAGTTTATGAAGCAGCGCTGAGTGCCAGACCTGGTCGAATGCTTTGGATATGTCTAGAGCGACAATCTGGGATTTACCGTGTAGTTCCATTGACTTGTTCCAAGAATGTGTGACAAAGGAAAGGAGGTCGGCAGTCGATCTGCGCTGACGGAATCCATACTGCCTGTCATGGATTAGACTCTGTTTTTCAAGAAATTTTAGTAATTCGGTGTTTATATACTTTTCCATCACTTTAGAGACGACTGAAAGGAGAGAAATAGGCCTGTAGTTGCTAGGAAGCGCTTTGGATCCTTTCTTGGGGACGGGTTATACTCGAACAGTTTTCCAGTTACTAGGGAATATGCCCCTATTGTAAGATGTCTGAAACATACAAGTCAGGACAGGAGCAAGTTCTGGTGCGCATTTTTTGAGAACAATTGCTGGGATCTCGTCAAGGCCAGAGGCTTTCTTAGTATTAAGAGAAGAGAGCATCGTTCGTACCTTTTTAGTTTTGAAAATGATGAATTTTCATAAGAATGGGTTTCCACAAAGAAATGTAGTTAAATAATGAATAAAAGTTGAAACAAATAGTAATAAAATATTTGTTGTGAAAAATTAAACATAAATTTTGTACGATGAAGAGCATGCATTTTACAATCCATCTGAAATTCTTAGGTTATTAATCTGTCAGTTTAGTTAGAACTGGTACTATTTGTCAACAATACACAAAATAAGTGCACTTGGAGAACCCAAATCAGCACAACACATTAAAAAAAACCTGAAGATTGTTTCACTAACCAAGTTATGGTCATCAGAGGATAAATAATTCTAAATATCTTACATCTAAAACTCTGTTTATATTATTTTGCAGGTAGTGGGTTTATAACGATTGAGGGTATTTCAACAGCACAAAAATTTACATATTTCGTATGGCGGAAATACCTGAATTCTTTTAATATCTATTGAATGTGCTTCTGTCGGTCTTTCTTGTAGAGTGATCGATTAATAAATTCCCCATAGGCGGCGGAGCCAAAGTCATACAATTTTTATTATTACTATATTTAGCAATATACAGTGTGGAACAGCCAAATGGAATAAATTCGATAACGGATAAATGAGGACGTGTTGGGAAAAACGCTTGGACACGTCGATTTGTATTTTTAACTGCGCATCTTTTTCAAGAAAAAAAAAATATTTAGGGTGCGTCATGTGACAGTGGCCAATACCAACTTTCTTATTTTAAATACAAGCCCCTGTATATTATAAATTTTTTGGATTCTTCAGAAAATTCTAGACATAATTCATGTACAATGTCCTATACCTATCTTCAACTGTTTCGGAAATATTAAGTATTTTCAGATTTATTACAAAAATTAACATTAAAAATAGAAAATTATTTTATTTCACAAATTCTAATAAGAAATACTGATTATTTCTTAATAATTTAAAAAAACAAAAAAAAATTAATGTCAATGTAGTAAATGTTCAAAATGCTCGCCACGAACATCTTGGCAACATGCTAATCTGGTATAGAAATGTCTTCTAACATTACTCAACATCTCAGGCGTGACTGATCTAATCGCAAGCGTGATTCGTCTTTTTAAGTCATCTAAGTTGAGGGGCTTAGTTTTGTATACAATACTTTTGACATATCCCCACAAAAAGTAGTCTAATAGCGACAGATCAGGAGATCGTGCTGGCCATTCTATCGATCCGCGCCTCCCTATCCACCGATTTGGAAAAATTTGGTTCAGGTACTGCCGGACATTGATTTGGTAATGGGGCGGTGCTCCATCTTGCTGAAACCATATTTTATTGGCAGGAACTTGTGGGTTTGCTGGATCTGGATATAAGTTTGTCAAAGTTGGCACGACATTATTTTGGAGCAGTTCTAAATATTTATCCCCATTCAAGTTGCCATCAATGAAAAAGGGACCTACGATATGATTTCCAACAATTCCTGCCCAAACATTAACTTTTTCAGGATATTGCGTATGTTCCTCTCTCATCCAATGAGGATTTTCATTAGACCAATAGCGGCAATTTTGACGATTAACATGACCGTGAAGTGTAAATGTGCTCTCATCAGAAAACAAAACATCTTCTAATTGGATCACATTGTTATCTAACATTGCCATCATTTGTTCACAAAAATACGTTCTCCTATCGAAATCGTCCTCCATGAGCTCCTGAGTTGGTATCATTTTATAGGGATGCATTTTACTTTCCTTTAATGTTCGAAAAATTGCTGTGTGGCTAACGTTGAATAGTTGGGCTGCTTGTCGACCAGAAGTATGTGGGTTTTCTTGAAACTCAAGCGTAATATCCAATTTCGTATCATCACTTACTGCATTGGCAGCTACTTTTTTTATCTGTCTCACATGACCAAGCTCGCGAAACTGCTTTTCTATTTTGCTAATTGTTCCTTGGGATACAGGCGGCAAATTTGGAAATTTTTCGTGAAATAAGCGAGACACTTCCATCTGTGTCCGTGTGTTATCTCCATAACCAATCATTTGTAGAATGGTTATTTTGTGCATTTCTGTTAAATGAACCATTTTTCTGATATTATTACGTACAGTTAACGAAATTCAAACGACAATAGCACTGACACTAATCACTACTGTCATGCAGGCAGACAACAAGTTGCTAAGGCTACGAGTTTTATACGAACAGAAAGAAAACTGTTTTTGTTTTTGTTTCATTTCATATCAGTAAAAAGAAACGCAGGAATGGTTTTTGTTTACTTTCTCATTATCAAGAGCTGAATGGGAAATAAGTATTGAATGCAATGTAGCGAATTTGTGAAATAAAATAATTTTCTATTTTTAATGTTAATTTTTGTAATAAATCTGAAAATACTTAATATTTCCGAAACAGTTGAAGATAGGTATAGAACATTGTACATGAATTATGTCTAGAATTTTCTGAAGAATCCAAAAAATTAATAATATACAGGGGCTTGTATTTAAAATAAGAAAGTTGGTATTGGCCACTGTCACATGACGCACCCTATATAATTTTTTTTTCTTGAAAAAGATGCGCAGTTAAAAATACAAATCGACGTGTCCAAGCGTTTTTCCCAACACGCCCTCATTTATCCGTTATCGAATTTATTCCATTTGGCTGTTCCACACTGTATATATATATACTTTCGAAAGTGTTTAGCTGTGCTGGTTGTCTTAAGATTTTTAATTAATTTTATATTCTCCTTATCTAAGTGGTGATTATTATCTCAAATATGCCTGGCAACGGAAGAGCTATCTATAGTACTATATCTTAGTTGTGCTATGTGTTATTTAAATCTAATTTCAATAGGTCTTTTTGTTTGTCAGACGTATTTTTTCTACTTATTTCATAAATTCGCGACATGTTAGCGGCACTATCCTTGTCTTTCCAGGTACCTAGCAAGTTTTTTAAAGTATTTTTTTTTGTAGAAAAAGTTAGTTGAAAATTGTCATTTTTTAGAATGCTATCTAGACCCCTCGTGATTCGAGGTTCAAATGGTAAGAAAACAATTTTTTTTCAGATTTCTTCTCTCTTCTAAAAGTCATTGTATTATGTTTTTTTAATAAAATTTGGTACCCATTCTGCTTTTATTAAGACTGTGCTGTGTAGCAAAATTGAAGAGTTTAGCCTAATATAAAATTGAGTTATTATGATTTGAAATATTTTTATAAAAATACGCTACCATAATGCACTTGCTGCAACCAGACTTTTTTCAACATTCTTTTACTATTTAACGGACAATTTTTTGAAGAATGATATCATTTTGAATAAAAATTCGCTACCATAACGCAAGTGCTCCGTGTGCAGATGTTTTAAACTGATAAAATAATGTAACTTTCCATGAAGACTGGCAAAATCTACTACGGATTAATCAATTTTCTGCAAATATTTTAGAAAAATGAAATGGCGTAATAATTTAAAAACCTATTCAACACATTTTACACAATACTTTGCTCTCCCACATAATGTGTTCGTCATATTTATTTCAGAAATCTTTTTTTTTATTCAGTTCAATAATACATCATAAAAACCCTTTAACCCTTAAATGTCTGACAACATAATAAAAAAAACATAAATTTAACATGTGTAATTGGGAACTGGTTTTCAATACTACATTAATGTCTATTATCATAGTGTTCTCTTGTTCAGCAAGTACTTCTTTAGCTCACTTTTCCATTTGTTTGTTTTTAATCTTTTCATTTCATCAGGTATTTCATTGTATAGTTTTACACCATTAAATAGTATCCTTTTTTGTCCTGTGTTTGTTCTTGCAGCCTCTGTTCTTATGTCTAAACATCTCCTTGTACCATAACTATGTACTTCGTTGCTGTGTCTCATTTGCAGTTCTGGTTCATTTATTTCTCCCTGTCTTAGTTTGTGGATGATTTTCATTGTTCCATAATTTGTTAGTTCTGCAATCTCTAATTGTTTCGTTTTTCTGAAAACTTCATTTGTTGGGGTCTAATAATTCAGATCATATATTAATTTTAGGATTTTATTTTGTATCCTTTGTATACTAGATATATCTGTTTTATTGCCAGTTCCCCAGAAAGGAATCATGTACATCAATTTACTCTTTATATATGCCTCGTACAACATTATCTTCTGTGATTTTGGGAGACAGTTTTTGATTTTATAAGCCATTGCTATATATGATGATATCTCCAATTTTAGTTCATTTATGTGTTTAGTCCATTTTAAGTTTTTATCAATGTTTAGGCCTAGATATCTTACACTGTCTACTTCTTTTATACTTCTTCCTTTAATTGTAACATTCATTTGGTGTCATTTAGTGGTTTTCTGTATGTGGATTAAGTAGCATTTCTTTTCATTTATAGTTAGACGATTTGTGTTTGTCCATCTCGTTAGTAGTTCTAGATCTTCATTTATCTCAGCTTTGGTTTTCTTGTCCTCCACATTTTCATAGAAAATTGCCAAGTCATCTGCATACATCATTTGTTTCCCATTCAATTTGTATACGCTCAGTTCGTTTATGTATAGTATATACAGGTATGGTCCTAGAATGGACCCTTGAGGAACGCCACAGGTCATGTGAGTTTGTTCACTTTTCACATCTCCTATTTGTGTGTAGTGCTTTCTATTTTCTATTTTGTAGATAACTTTTAGCAGCTTCAACACGTTCCCTGCTATTCCCATATTTTCAAGTTTAGCATTCATTATTTCAATGTGTATAGTGTCAAAGGCTTTACGGTAATCCAGGATCAGACCTGTTATCCATTTCCCTCTGTCCAAAGCACTCTGCAGATAGTTCATTAAGTTTAAGATTGCAGTTGTTGTAGATTTTTGTTTTTGGAAACCATGTTGACAGTTTGTTATGAGTCCAATACTTTCTATGTAGTCTGTTAGTCTTGTATGTATAACTTTCTAAAAAATCTTGCTAAATACCGTGAGGTTAGATATGAACCTGTAGTTAATTGGCATAAGTTGAATCTGACATTAACATATCGGCGACCCCTCTAAAAATAATTGACTGTTCCAAACCACCAAAAAAGTAACTCTTAAAACAGAAATTTATGACCTTGTAAAACATATTTCACACAACATTTGTCATTTATAAACTGAATGCATAATATATGCAGTGAGCAGCAAAATTACGGAATAAAGTCATTAAAATTTGAGCGATTTGTGTTTTGACAAAATGCTCGGAAACACAACTCTACTTTTCAAAGATACACATTTTTGCATAAAATTTATGTTTCTCCCACTCCTGCTTTTCAAATATGACATCATCGATATTTCTTTTTACATGACAACCTCCGTTTTATTTTTTTATTTCGATCGATCATTGAATTGTCTACACAGTATCGTCAAAAATTTTTTACCTCACATTGTTAATTTTAAAGAGTGGAAAACATAAACTCTATTCAAAACAACAATAAAAGATAATGAATAAGATAAGATGATTCCCTGTAAATAAAATGTTTAAAATTGTATCAACTAGTAGGTACTAATCAATAATACAGAAGAATCAGATGTACGTTATTGTCAAATGAAAGTTATTTTTAACAACATAAATTTCTTTTGAAAGTTAATTAGGTATGACACAATTAAGTGAAGCCCAGCCCATAGAAATTTTAATTCTTGTTGGATGCGGTGATAACACTAGAACACAGCCGAAATATTCAGAAAGATGTATCAGCCAATCCACTGTGAGAAGACATGTTAAACACATGCGAAGTGCATGGCGTCCTAAAGAAATTAATGAAGACGTAAAACTTGATATTTTATTAAGTGTGGATGAGAATTCTCCTGTTGCATCTCGATCAATTGCATCAGACTATGAAATTTCTCAGCAATTGGAATTATGTGCATTAAAATTACAAACTTCCATAATACAGCTGCTACACAAACTTAATGAAGATTACCCTGATAGACGAATGCATTTTTGTGAAATAATGCAAGATCTACGCAACCATAATCCAAACTTTACTCGCCAAATTCTTTTTTCGGACGAAGCATCATTTTTGCTAAATGGAACACTGATTAAACAAAATTACAGGTATTGGAGTAGAGAATCCTCACTGGATAACTGAAGAACATACACAACACCCTCATAAAGATAACATGTGGGCAGGAATCGTCCACAATATAGTAACATAGGTTTTTCTTCTTCGAAACTCTCACTGAGCAGCAAAATCATAATTTTGCAAGTTTTCCAATTGAAGATGATCCTGACTTACCAAGTGGTGATATTTGGTTTTAGCAAGACGGTGCTCCTGCGCACTTTGCAGGTCCTGTTCGCGCGTTTTTAAATTACTGCGTTCCTGGCAAATGGATCGGTAGGCGAGGACCAATAGAGTGGCCCCAGAGGTCCCCAAATCTTAATTGTTTCAGGTTCTTTGCCTAAATGTTGCCAATTTTACGTTTCAAATCGCGACTTTGACGTTTTTAGGAAAACCCCAATTTTTTTCTTCTTTAAATGCCTGTACTTTTCTGTCTTTCAACTTACAGCCTTAAATATTAGTACATGGTTCACCCTTTACAAGACAAACACGCGTACCAAATCTGGTTGCCCTTTTTTTTTGTCTCCCTCAGGGCTCGTCCGAGGCCTCGCCGCCCCGATAGCACACGAGGGCTTACAGCCTAAATACCATCGTACCGTGTGTGTCGACAAGCAGGAAAAAGGCAACTTGTTAATTCTGGACTTGAAGGTTTGGAGGTGAAGGAAAAACATGTGCCGGCAAGGAATTCCACAACTTAGAAGTCCTCGGGACAAAAGAGCGGGCATAACAAGATGTTCTATGTCCGGTGGCCTGGACAGTAAAGGGTGCATTCGCTCTGTTGCCCTGGTAGATCTGTTGAGGGCAGCAGGTGGAGGGACTATGGAAGAAAACTCCTCTGAGCAGTGCCCCTGCAGATATCTAAAAAAAAGAGAGAGAGAGGTCACAAACGGCAGGTCAGTGGCAAGGGCTGGCAGCCTTTGGGTGAGGATAGGGTCACCGATGAGACGTATAGCTCTCTTCTGAATGGAGTCCAGGATAGCGAGTGTAGAAGCGGCAGCGGCACCCCAGATCTGGGAGCAGTATTCGAAGTTTGGCCTTATTTGTGAAGTACATAAGGTATAGAGATTAGCTGGTGAAAAGTATTTGCGACCCAGGAAGAGGAAACCTAATTTCTTAGCAACCGCTTCTGCAATTGATGTGACATGTTGGTGCCAATTGAGATTTCGATCCACAGAAATGCCAACAAGTGAAAAGGACTCATTACTTTGAATAACTTGGTTGTTCATTGTGATGGGTCTAGGGCTGATGTATCTCTTATGAGATAGACAGCAAGACTGAGATTTAATGGAGTTGAATTGTACAAGATTTCTACTTCCCCAGTCTAACATTTTTTGGAGATGCACAGAGACGGAACCCTCCATGAGTCTGCGAATATTGTATATTTGAGTGGACGGTGCTGTCGTCCGGTTAACTGTGAACTGGGTTGGATGTGCTAGAGAGGAGGTCATTGATGTGGAGAAGAAACAAATTAGGGGCTAAAACTGAAACTTAAGGGACTCCTGCATTAATTGGATACAGTTTAGAGGAATGGCCATCCACGACAACAGAAATGCTCCTGATAGAGAGGAAAATTGCTGTCCAGGTACAGAGTTTTGGTGGTAGGCCATAGGCCAGAAGTTTATTAAGCAGCGCTGCGTGCCAGACCTGGTCGAATGCTTTGGATATGTCTAGAGCAACAATCTGGAATTAACCGTGTAGTTCCATAGACTTGTTCCAAGAATGGGTGACAAAGGAAAGGTCGGCAGTTGATCTGCGTTGACAGAATCCATACTGCCTGTCATGGATTAGACTGTGTTTTTCAAGAAATTTTAGTAATTCAGTGTTTATATACTTTTCTATCACTTTAGAGACGATTGAAAGGAGAAAAATAGGCCTGTAGTTGCTAGGAAGCGCTTTGGATCCTTTATTGGGGACGGGTTCTACTCAAGCAGTTTTCCAGTTACTAGGGAATATGCCTCTATTGTAAGATGTCTGAAACACGAGTCATGACAGGAGCAAGTTCTGGTGCACATTTTTTTAGAACAATTGCTGGGATCTCGTCAAGGCCAGAGGCTTTCCTGGTATTAAGAGAAGAGAGCATCTTTCGTACCTTTTTAGTTTTGAAAATTTTATCCGTCATTTTATGTGTGACATTGGGGACTGTTGGTGGTTGAACATTTGGAGGTGGGTTGAGAGTAGAATTGCTGGCGAACAACGGGGCAAAAAGTTCAGCCTTGCCCAGGGCGGTAGAAACAATTTCATCCCCTGAAACAAGAGGTGGGAACGTGCTCTTGCAGGAAATATTCCCAATAGATTTAGCAAGAGCGTTTGCTGCCGTTGGAGCTTGAGAGGACTTTGTTTTTGATGTGGTTATTAAGCGAGTTTTTTGCCTTAGAAAGAATGCGGACATAGCAGTTTCTTGCGTCATTAAATGCTTGATGATTTTCTTGACTGGGATTGCGTAGAAGCGTTTTGTGAGCCTTTTCAAGTCTGGCCTTGTCACAGGATTTAGAGAACCAGGGCTTTTGAGTGGCTGAAGAGGTTTTCTGTGTACGTGGAATAAATAATTCCATGCCAGCTTGGATAATTTCGGTGACGTTTTGTGAGATATGAGGGGTCAGGATGAGAGAAGCAGACAGACGCCCATGGAAATGAGGAAAAGTAATCCCGCATTTCGTCCCAGTTTGCGGAGTTGCCAAACGATACGTGGGTGTGATGACTGTGTGACCTCGGGTTGCATTGTGCAGGAAGCAGGCACCATGCCGTGGTCTGAGTATACATACATACATCATCAATTTTTCGATTTTGCTATTTTTGTGTTCAGAATATTCTAAAACTGATTTTTTGGAAACATTTTTTTTTTTTTTGGATACAATAACTTGAAGATCATATTAACATCACAATATTTCTATTTTGACACATTTAATAAATATAATAATATATATTTAAATATGATTCTAGACTAGGATATTGGATTTAGGGTACAAAATTCAATACTTGATAATACAAAAAAACAAATTTTTTGTAACATTTTTATTGGATGAAAGCAAATGTTCAGGAAGCTGATGTAAATAATAATTATAAGTTATTAAATAAAACACACAGCTTACAAAATGTATGATATGAAGTCCACAACCAACGAACATAACAATGAGGAATATTGATTATTACAGTATGAACGCGTTTATATTAATTTACAAATATTATGTATAAAATTGCTTTGAATATGAAAAAGTTTATCA
This sequence comes from Tillus elongatus, assembly GCA_964006375.1. Classification (NCBI taxonomy): domain Eukaryota; kingdom Metazoa; phylum Arthropoda; class Insecta; order Coleoptera; family Cleridae; genus Tillus; species Tillus elongatus. Next base: position 14,954,910 of record OZ023269.1, on the reverse strand, counting down.
TAGCCTAAGATTATATTTCTTATTTTCAATAAATATGAATATTGCTAATTTAGCCTTTGTTCTCAACTATGATCGTACTTAGGCCTTTACCAGGTACTACAGTAGTCTTGAATTGCTCAGGGACTGGGTATTCAATCTAAAAGTAAACAAAAGTCAAATTAAAATAAATTGAAAGCAGCTACAAAATCACATTGTTATACCAAAAAATTGCAACCACCAGTACAATAATCTATCCAGATTATTTTACAAAAGCACTATACAGTGAGTCTGCATAGAATGGAACAAATTCCGTAAAATCTTCACGAGACAAACAAACAAAAAACGCTGAGACATGTCAAACATACTGTTTGAATGTGCACATTTTGACAAATTTTTGTTGTGACGTCATCGATTTCGGAACTATTTCGTCATCGTTAATTTTTTTAAATGGTAACCCCTGCTTTTGACGGGTTTATTGAAAAGAGCAGATTTTTCTGAATACTGGTCACCAAATTTCACGATGTTACATAAGGATATTTTTGCGAAAATGCAGGTATACGTTAAGTAGATTTGGCAAACTCAAATCACCAAAACACATATTTTTAAGACCTGATGATCGTTCCACTAAGAAAGTTAACGTCATCAGAGGATGAAGAATTCACAATTCAGAAACAACAGAATTTTTCATGCTCTGATGATGCTTTTTGTTAGTGAAACGATCGTCAGGTCTTCAAGTGTACTTATCAGTGCTCATCACAGGTTACAATCTTCATTTAGTGGTGGTGTAAGTTTTGAATACTTTAATCAAACAATGTAAAAAAACAATAACAAGGCATGAGAATATTAAATTACATGTTCAAATTGTTGGACATTAGGTTCTTGACAATAAACAAGACCATTTTCAAATTCCTTGATTACTTGTTTTATCATTTGTGCCGGGATTCGCCTTATATCCATGGTCATCCTATTTTGCAATTCTGCGATATTTCTCAGTTGATCAAAATAAACTTTGTTTTATGTAACTTCATAAGGAAAAAATCTAGGAATTAGGTTAGGTTTGATGTGAGTGGTCCATACCGGACCTTCCACCGCGACCAAAGGTCTATTGTGGCTCACGCCTAATGTTTATATTTCGCCCAACAAATCCAGCCTCCTGCAGAGGTCGATAACCTTTGTGGGCGAAAGTCGATCCAGATCCTCTGGAGCAAGTTTTACCTTGCCAAAGAGCAGGTGTCTAGTCCTATCCGCTGCCGGACAGGAACACAGCACGTGCTCTGCTGTTTCGTCATCCTCCATACACAGTCGGCACTCGGTCTCCTGACCGATTCCAATACGGTGCATGTGATGCCGCAAGCGGCAGTGTCCTGTATATAGGCCGACTAGAGTTCCCAGTTGTTGTCTGTTCAGCTCTAGTAGTTTCTTAGCCCTCGACTCAGACAGGCCATTTATGAAGGCCTTGGAGTGAGCTAATCCTGGAAGATTTTGCCAATATTGAATTGTCCTTCTATCTGTCCAGGTCTTTAAGGTGCGTTTTGCTGTGCAAGATGTTATTCCCAGCACCGGTTCTGGTCCGATAAAGCCGCACTCGGCACCACTCCTGGCAAGCGCGTCTGCCGCAACGTTGCCATCATGATCCGAGTGACCCGGTATCCAGACCAGCGACACCTCATTACAGCTGCCCAATTCGTTAAGGGCAGATTTACAACTCCATACCGTCTTTGAATTGCACCGGTAGGAACCAAGAGCCTTTATTGCAGCTTGGCTATCTGCATATATCTTTATCGATTTGTTTGTGCATAGGTCCTTTAAACTTTCCCTTGCACACATCTCGATGGCATAAACTTCTGCCTGGTGTATGGTTGCGTACTTGCCGAGACTAGCTGATAGTCTAGCATCGGTGCTGCCCCCATAGGCGCCGGCTCCTACTCCCATATTGGTTTTGGAGCCGTCCGAGTACCAGCAGAGGTCCGCTCTCAACAGGGTCGATTGGTTCCGGTCCCAGTCCTCCCTTTCCGGGAGGACGGTCTTGAAAGACAGATCTCTGCTGATTTTTGTAGGCATCAAGTCTGAGACCATTCCCAGTATCCTGTGACAATCACTGTCATCAAGGAGTCCGGACCCTCTCAGATTGACTTCCCTCGGCATGTTATCTGCCGTTTGTATTAGTCTGTACGTTGTCCACCTCGCCACCCTCTCCAACCATATGTGAAGTGGGGGAATATTGAGGAGGACCTCCAGAGCGACTGATGGTGCGGTGCTTATCGCTCCCGTTATGATCAGACATGCTTGTCTCTGTAGATAAGCCAGTTTGGCCCTCGCGGTACCGCGAAGTACCTTAGGCCACCAAACTATGGCTCCATATGTTATCATAGGTCTGATAACCACTACATAGAGCCAGTACATCTGTTGGGGGTTTGTTCCCCAGTTGTTCCCACAGATTCTCCGGCAGGTCCACAGGGACATCTTAGCCCTGCGGATAACATTTTCTAACTGTCTGTCCCAGTTGAGCTTCTTATCTAGGATAACTCCCAGATATTTTGCTTGGTCCGAAAATGGAATGTTTTCCCCCATAAGATTAGGTGGTTTTAATTTGTCCAACCTTCTTCTTCTGGTGAACGGGACAATGATCGTTTTACGAGGGTTCACAGACATCTGTTCCCTTCGGCACCAATCATTGACTACATTTAGTGCTTCTTGAAGAGTACTAGACAGTTCCTCCTCAGACTTGCCTCTAACCATTATGACGAGATCATCCGCATACGCCTGGACCTCAACCTCCCAGAGTCCGAGGATAGCCAGCAGGTCGTCCACAAAGAGGGACCAAAGCAGGGGGGATAGAACGCCCCCCTGAGGACACTCTCTCGCAGCCCTAACGCTAACCACCTCTCCCCGTAATGAGGTAATAATGGTCCGATTGTGCAGCATGTTTCCAATCCAGCCACAGATGGTAGGTTCCACCCCCCTAGCGATAGTGGCCTCGTAGAGGGAGATCGGTAATGCATTATTAAATGCTCCTTCTATGTCGAGAAATGCCGCCACTGCAACCTCTCCATTTTCCAGAGAGTGTGTGATCTTCTCGACGAGGTTATTGAGCGCTAACTCAGTTGATTTGCCAGTTTGATAGGCATACTGGTGGGTATTTAGGGGGTTCTTGGGTAAGATGTTCCCCCTAATGTGTCCGTCCAGTATTTTTTCCAATCCCTTCAGGAGGAATGATGTAATACTGAGAGGTCTCAGTGAAGTAGGTAGGAGGTCATTACGTCCCAATTTGGGAATGTAAACCCCCTAACCACCGTCCAGCTGGAAGGAATATAGTTCCAGGCCAGACTGGCTCTGAACAGCCTGATAAGGAAGGGTAGGAGAATTTCCAGTCCCTTTTGTAGTAGGACCGGTACCACCCCATCCTCCCCTGGCGACTTGAATGGCTGGAAATGATTCACAGCACACTCCACTGCCGAGGCTGTAACTATTCTCCGAGCAACTAGCCAGTCCTCCCTTTGGGGACGTTTAGATCGTCCCTCAGATGGTAGGACCTCACCGTTGCTCAGGATCAGACAATCTGGGAAGTGTGTGTGTGCTAAGAGCTCTAACGTTTCTTTCCGAGATTCAGTAAAGGAACCATCTGGTCGTTTTATCGATCCCAGTTCCTGTACACGGTCGCGTGAGAGAATCCTGTGGATTCTGGCGCCGCTGGGCACACTATCAATGGAACTACACTAGGAATTAGGTCTGGAGATCTAGCTGACCATTCAACAAATCCTCTTTTACTGATCCACCTATTTGGGAAAAGTGTGTTGAGGTAATCACATACTGTTCATGAGTAGTGTGGAGAAGCTCCATCATGTTGAAACCAAATTGAATAAGGGATATATTAGAGTTTGCTCCATTTGGCTAAAGCATAGTTAGATTAAGAATTATGTGTTGGCGAAGTAGAACCAAATAACTATTAGCACTAAGTGTACGATCAATAAAAAATGGACCAACAATTGAGGTAACCACAATTCCCGCCCAAACATTTATTTTTTTGCAAAACATGAGCACGGCTCTCCCTTTTCCAATGTGGATTTTCGTTGCCCAATATAGACAATTTTGCTTGTTTCCTGATCTATTTAAATAAAATATGGCCGTATCAGAAAAAAACTTTTTTTTCAGAAAATTGAGGGTTGGCATTACAGGTGTCCATCATAATCTCGCAAAAGTCTAAGCGGCAATGAAAATCATCTGCAATAAGTTCCTGAACTAACTGTAGCTTGTGAGGATACCATAGATTATTTCTTTAAATATTTATGAACAGAAGACTTACTTATTGACTCTTCCCTAACCACTTACCTGTGGTGCAGATTTTCTTGCAAATTAAGTAAAACATCTAATTCTGCATATTCTGTAGCTATAGGATGATTTGTCTTGAATGTATCTCTTACATGGCCAAAATCTTGTTACGCCTTTAGCTGATATAAACACAATATAACAACAAACATTAAGAAAGTAGGTTAAGGAAAATAATTTCTCTGAGTGGGGTCACAAAAGATGCCAGCTGCTCAGCGTTGGGTTATTAACCCAGAGATCTTAGCATCACAGTGTCGAATTTAATGTTTAATTCTGCATTTATAGAATACCAGTGACAATCAGTTTTATTACGATTCACACAATAAACTCCTCACTAACATTTCCATAGGAAGAAAACGATATTAATTAATTGGCAATTCCATACCTAATTAATTTCCACTGGCGTTTCTTGTCTTCTTTTTTTTTGAAATTATCAGCGTCGCTACTGTTAAATTTTATATTTCCAATTTTTGTTGTATTGTATTTTGGGTTGCCTAAGGATGGCCTCTATGAAATTCACCAGTGTTTGTACAGATATATTTAATATAATATAATTAATAATTAATTTGAGGTTTGTCATCAGTATCTATTAAAAAAAAAAAAATAGAGAAAGTTGTTGCACAAATTGCAAGCCGTAACAATCTCTAAATTTTTTCTCGAGTTTTACTAATTGTTGATCGTGCAATAGCTCTCTGGATACTTATTACTGAATAACTCATAAACTTCAGTTTGTGTTCGGGTCTTGTCTCCATAGCCTCTCATCACGAGAATTTCAATTCACTGTGTCTCAGGTAAAACTACCATTTTTAACTTAACTTGTCTTACCTAAGCTTATTGCAAACTGTCATAAGGTTGATGTTATTTTAAACTGTTATAAGGTTGTTAAGCCAAATTAGCAATATTGAAATTCCGTAGAAAAAAACGTATAGTAGTTAGGAGGAGCCTCGGCAGGAGCGTAATACAAGTATATGTCTTGAAGCAAGAAATCGATTTTCTCAAAAATATCCTTATGTAACATATCGTGAAATTTGGGGATCAGAAAAAGCCGCTCTTTCCAATAGAACTATCAAACGTAGGAGTTACCATTAAAAAAAAAAAAAAAAAAAAGGATGAAGTCATATCTCCGAAACCAATGACGTCACAATAATTTTTATATGTTAAAATGTGCACACTCACATCTTTGTCTCAACGATTTTTTTTTGTCCCCTTAAGCTTTTACGGAATTTGTTCCATTCTATGCGGGCTCACTGCATATTTCTTTAGACTTTTTTGTCATCAGTATAAATTTAAATTACCATGACCCTTGAAGAACACCATAAAGAACTTCAATTTCATTTGATAGAAAACCATTAATTTACACCCGCTGGCACCTATTACACAAAAAGTTTTGGAACCAGTATACTACCACCATTACCCATGATCCTAAGTTTCACAATAAGGAACTGATGACTCTTATCAACTACCTTTGAACAATGAGTATAGATGTGATCTATCTAGAATAGATTTTCAGTTTGGCGGCTAGAAACTATGACGACCAGAACAAGCTCCCTAATGTTGCAGCCTCCCACCCCGCCACCATGAAGTCATGTAATTTTAATTAATGATTTTACTGGTTTCACAAATTAACATATAGGGTGGTGCATTGAAAACGAAACAGACCGATTTGTGTCCAGAGAATTATGTTTTAAGAAACGCTGAAACACGTTAATTTTAATATTGAAGGGGGCATGTTTTGACCTGAAACTCAACTTTGTCACATCAACCCCTTAAGGGTGGTAATAACAAGCCTTATATTTTAAATAGGGAACATGGGTCAAGTGTTACATCATTTAAAAGCTCTTTCTTTTTTGAATTCAGCACACTAATTTTGTTGGAAGTTTTATCAACTCGTTTAAAAATTATTTACAGTTGACGATGCAAAAACGCATTTCACTCATTCCGATAAGAAATGTGCTAATAGTCAATGTTTTGTTGGTTTGTAAACAAAAAATTGACTATCAGAACATTTCTTATCGAAATGAGAGATATGCGGTTTATTATTTCAGTTTATCGGTCGGTTTGATACTTGATAGTACTACCGAAAATTAATTTCACAATGATGTATTCCGTAGAAGAAAGAGTTGAAATAATTACTCTTTTTTTCAAAAACGCTGACTGTGCCAACCGTACCGCAAATTTGTTTAATGAACGACATCCGAACAGACATGTTAAGAGAAAATACATTTTGGAGTTAGTTGCAAAGTTTTGACAAAGTGGTTCAGTAGCCAACAAAAAACAGGATCCTGAACGTGAATTTCCGGTTAGAAATGAGACTACTGAGATTGAAGTTTTGGGACAAATTGCTGCAGACCCAACTTTGAGCATGAGAAAATTGACCACTGTTTCAAACATCAAAAGAAGAACTATTCAGCGAATATTGAAGCATCATAAATTTCACCTGTATAAAATTAATCTTGTACAACAACTGAATGAAGATGATTTTGATCAGCGGCTGGAGTTTTGTGAAGTTATGACTGCACGAATAGCTGATAACGGGAACTTTCTGTTCAATATCTGTTTTTCAGACGAGTATGTTTTTATTAAACTCTACAGTCAATCGTCATAATTGTCATTATTGGGCAGATAATAATCCAAGAAATTTTCACGAAGTCCACACTCAAACTCCACAGAAATTGAATGTCTGGACTGGCATTTTTGGAAACCGTTTAATCGGACCAATTTTTCTTGATGGCAATTTGAGTGGCGAAACGTATTTGGAGTTACTAGAAGATATCTTTTACCCTCTACTAATTGACATTGTTAAAAATGATGATCGCTATCAAGAAAATCAATTAGTGTTGCAACAAGATGGAGCTCCACCGCATGTTTCACAACGTGTTAGGGAGTTTTTGAACAGAGAGTTTCCAGAGCAATGGATTGGGCGTAGGTGCTATTGAATGGCCCCCTAGATCACCGGATTTAACTCCTTTAGACTTCTTCTATGGGGTCATTTAACAAGTAGAATTTAGGCAACAGAACCGGAGTCTCTGGAAGAATTACGACGATGCATTGTTGAAGAATGCCGTCTAATAACTCCACAAATGCTCCAGAATGTAGGAGCTCATTTTGAACAAAATTTGTACTTTTGTATGGAAGCTGGTGGTCAACAATTTGAACACTGACTTAACTGAATAAACATTTTTGAACGTTTGGTTTTGTTTTTTAGTTTTTTTAACGAAAAATTGACTAATCAATGCATTTCTTATCACAATGAATGAAATACGTTCTTGCAACTCCAACTGTGAATAATTGTTAAACGAGTTGATAAAACTTCCAAAAAAATTAGTGTGCTGAATTCAGAAAAGAAAGAGCTTTCAAATTATGTAACACTCGACCCATATTCCCTATTTAAAATATAAGGGTTGTTATCACCACCCTTAAGGGGTTGATGTGACAAAGTTGAGTTTTATCTCAAAACATGTCCCACTCAATATTAAAATTGACGGGTTTCAGCTATTCTTAAAAAAAAAATCTCTGGACGCAAATCGGTCTGTTTCGTTTTCAATGCGCTGTATATCTTTACCCATTTGAAAGAGATTTTAAAACATTCTTCTATTGCACACACCACATTTATGAGACAAATTAAACAAACATGTTAAAAATAAACAAATCATTTTGCAAAAGTTATTACAATGTACAAAATTAAATTAGAACACAACTTTTCGCCATTTAGGAGTTTTATTTTTTTAAACGTGTTTTTTTTTAGGCGATGCATTGTTTAAATAACCTAAAACATGTCAAATTCAGAAACAGGTGCTTTTTCGGGTTATTTAACCCTGCATAGCCTAAAATACACATATTTTTGGAACTGAAACGTTCAAATCTGACATATAAAATGCCAAATCTGATAGTTAAAACTTCAGGTCGTATAATATATCTTATTTAAATGTAGATTGTCTAAACCCCTTTATTTACTTCTCATAATTCGTTCCTGATAAGAAATAGTGCTGCCATCTTTCGATACACTTTGAATTAAATTTTCATTCCACCTTATTGATAATTGTTGCAAACATGGAGGCAAAAAATCTCTAGAATCCGGGAATCTGAGCATCCGAGAATATGTACAGGTGAGTTAATGATTGAATGGGGTAAGTTTGTCACTTTGGGGAAACTTTTTAAATCAAATGTATATAAGCACACTTGGAGAACCCAAATCACCTCAAGAGCATCCCCTAAGCGAGGTCGTCTGTCCGTTTCAAAGCACACAATGGGCTGGATAGACCCAGCACCTGCACCTTCAACATTTTTCTACCAGCTGGATAGACCCAACACCTCCACCATCAACATTTTTCTACCGGCTGGATAGACCCAGCACCTCCACCTTCAACATTTTTCTACCAGCTGGATAAACCCAGCACCTCCACCATCAACATTTTTCTACCAGCTGGATAGACCCAGCACCTCCACCATCAACATTTTTCTACCAGCTGGATAGGCCCAGCACCTCCACCATCAACATTTTTCTACAGGCTGGATAGACCTAGCACCTGCACCTTCAACATTTTTCTACCAGCTGGATAGACCCAACACCTCCACCTTCAACATTTTTCTACCAGCTGGATAAACCCAGCACCTCCACCATCAACATTTTTCTACCAGCTGGATAGACCCAGCACCTCCACCATCAACATTTTTCTACCAGCTGGATAGGCCCAGCACCTCCACCATCAACATTTTTCTACAGGCTGGATAGACCCAGCACCTGCACCTTCAACATTTTTCTACCAGCTGGATAGACCCAACACCTCCACCATCAACATTTTTCTACCGGCTGGATAGACCCAGCACCTCCACCTTCAACATTTTTCTACCAGCTGGATAAACCCAGCACCTCCACCATCAACATTTTTCTACCAGCTGGATAGACCCAGCACCTCCACCATCAACATTTTTCTACCAGCTGGATAGGCCCAGCACCTCCACCATCAACATTTTTCTACAGGCTGGATAGCACCTGCACCTTCAACATTTTTCTACCAGCTGGATAGACCCAACACCTCCACCATCAACATTTTTCTACCGGCTGGATAGACCCAGCACCTCCACTTTCAACATTTTTCTACCAGCTGGATAGACCCGACACCTCCATCAATATTTAAATCCGTCGAGTTGAATACCCAGCTGGGTAATCTATTTTACAATTTTTGCATATCCTTTAATTTTTAAATTCGACCCCGGCGTCTTTTTTGTTGTTTTTTTTTGTGACAAAAATCAAAAACTATTGAGGGATCATAAAAACCATTTGTATTTTTTTAATAATAAAGACTAATATTGAAATTCTAATATAGTGGTCCAAGGAGGCAATTAGTTTTGTTGTAGAGCCTTAAATATACTAAATTACTTTCAAATGTTTTCTCTTTTGCTTTTTTGGATAGTGAACAGCCTTTTTGTTGATCTTAGTTCAAATATTTCTCAATTTCATTAATCGAAGTTAAGTTGAAGTGTCATTGACATTTAAATCTACTTCCACTGTGAAGACCTGGAATCTCCACCATCAACATTTTATCGACTCATGTTGAATATCCGGCTGGATAGACCTGGCACCTACACCATCAATATTTAAATCACTCGATTGGGATACTCAGCTGGATAATCTATTCTAAAATTTTTGTTTTTGGTTATTTTGCACATCCCTCAATTTTTAAATTCGGACCCTGGCATCTTTTTTGTCATTTTTGTTTTTTAACTGAAGTCAAAAACTATTGAGAGATCATAAAAACAATTTGGAATTTTTTTAATAACCAAGGCTAATATTGAAATTCTAATATAGCGATCCAAGGAAAAAAATAATTTTTTTTGCTTTCTTCTTTTGCTTTATTGGATAGTAAACTGCTTTTTTGTAGATCTTAGTTTAAATATTTTTCAGTTTCATTAATTGAAGTGTCATTGACATTTAAATCTAGTTCCATAGATGAAGATGCAGACCTGGACCACCACCACCATCAGCATGTAAATTACTTGAGTTAGTTAGATATCCAGCTGGATAGACCCGGAACCTCCACCATCAACATTAACATTACTCAAGTTGGATTTCCACCTGGATAATCTATTTTACAATTTTGGTTTTTTGTTATTTCACACATCCATTAATTTTTAAATTCCGACCCTAGCACCTTTTTTGTTAATATCTAATTTAAAAAAAGTTTCCTATTTTAGTATTTGATTAAAAAGCAATAAAATGTACTTACTTGAGTTAAGATCTAGACAACACAACAGGTTTAAGTTTCAAACTTATGAAACCAAACAACAAACTCATCTGCTACACTTCGTATTAGACAGCGAGAGAGGTAGGTATATATATATATATATATATATATATATATATATATATATATATATATATATATATATATATATATATATATATATATATATATATATATATATATATATATATATATATATATATATATATATATATATATATATATATATATATATATATATATATATATATATATATATATATATATATATATATATATATATATATATATATATATATATATATATATATATATATATATATATATATATATATATATATATATATATATATATATATATATATATATATATATATATATATATATATATATATATATATATATATATATATATATATATATATATATATATATATATATATATATATATATATATATATATATATATATATATATATATATATATATATATATATATATATATATATATATATATATATATATATACACATACAGGGTGAAGAAGTCCTGTATATTCTGTCTTTTGACGTATCAAAGTAAAAATTGGGGAGATTGTAGCAAGCGTTAAGCTTCATTTTAAATTTAGTTACAATGCTACAGGCATATATATATATATATATATATATATATATATATATATATATATATATATATATATATATATATATATATATATATATGTTGAAGACAAAAACAACAATACTGTTTGCGCAGATCCTGCACACGCTTTGCAACTACATCATGATACTTGAGAGCAGATACTTGCGAGCATATAAATTTCTTTCTCTGTCTTCTCGATGAACGTAGGTCAAGGGGCGCGATTTATCAGTCCGCGAGTTTGCATCCCTGACACGCGGCCCAGTTTCCCTGTTCTAGATATCACGCTAACACTAACTTTATATATGGCTTTGCTAAGACTGTATGCTTTGGAGTAAGACAGTGAAATATTTAAAATTCCACATAATATGTACACGATCTATTTACAAAATTAAACGGGAGAACTATTTACAGAAATATTTACAAACTGAAAAGAATTAAATAACGGGATTTAACAAATCTAAATCATGAAACACAGGACAGACTTGCAACTGACTTATTTACTTCGCAAAGGCAGAGGTTACATAAATTAAACAGGTAGTGAATGTTCGGAGTTATCGAAGGCACGGCTATTCTTTTCACTTACAGTGACGGCGGAGAAACAAAATCCCGATGCAGCAGGCAGTAAAACTTTACCAACACTCGGGCCGAACTCTCCATCTCCACGTATCCTCGCCCACTACCAGCCAGTCGTACACCGTGCTCTGCGCCCACCCTCCGTGTGCGCGCGATCAACACGCTCGGAACGACTGCCGTGACATCTCCACAGCGCTGTTCCCCAGGTCCCTGCTATACGGCTCTAAATTGTTTACTTTCACGTTTATTATTTATCAAACCAACTCATGCATTTGAATATGTGTTATGTTACTGTAATTATATATTAATTATGCTTATTATAGCGCTACAATTTACACTTCGTCACAATAGGTAATATGAAGAGGATCTGTCTGTTTAAAAAAATAAAATTAAAGAAAAAATACAAGATAAAACACAGAACCAGTGAACGAAACTTACTCGACTCCTCCATAGAGTCCTTGATCAAAACATTTCTGTTTGAAGACTCCGAAAAGCCCCACATTCACACAGGTAAGGGTAAGACATCTCTTCAGTTTCAACGCATTCCTGGCAAATGTAAGGTGTCTTCTGAGACTATACTGCCCTCTTAGCACCCCGATAAAATAGTGAAGTGCAGTACGACTTCTACCAAGAAGCCAGACAGTCTTGTTTCTATACGGCCTCTCCACGAAGTCCTTCACTTGTCTACAGCCACTGACAGACCTCCAGTGCTTCTCCCTAGCCTCTGTAGTCCATATATCTAGGGCATTGGAGACCATCTTCCTACCTATAGCAGGCTCCAGGCCATAGAACGCCCGCCGGGAACCAAGGCTATTCGCTACCCTATTCCCCGCCACGCCACAGTGTCCCAGCAGGCACATAACCTGTACCTTCTTTGTCCTAGCCAGCACCCCAAGAGCGTTAGTGCTGGCTTCGGTGTATGTTTACACCTCAGAGGAGTGCTGATCCATCAGTAAAACAGACCAGGCCAGCAGGCTGGAAAGCAACCTTATTATCCCTCCATTGGTCCTTGCTGGGGATTCCGAGGGTATATGTCCTACTCAGGCTAATATAATCCTCTGCATTTCGTACCTTGTCAGTGAAAAATGGAATTTCATTTTCCACCTCCTCGAAAACTTTTGCATGTCTTGTGATTGCTTCCTAACCACACCAGTTTCCAGAGTCTCATGTTCTGAGATGTGACGCCATAGCTTCCCTTCTGAGATGCGACGCCATAACCTCCCTTCTGATACAGTAGGGAAGCAGCGGCAGCATCAACAAGACCTCTAGTGTGGCTGAAGTTGTCATCCTTATAGCACCGGTGATACCCAGAAATGCCAACTTTTGAAGTTTGCTTCCGGGTAGCAGTTTGAATCACACCACCCCACCAGACAACTGCCCCATAAAGGAACCTCGGCCTGGTGATCACAGAGTAAATCCAATGGAGGATCCAAGGATTAAGTCCCCAGGTCCTCCCTACCAGAAGGTGAAACTGCCAGAGGGTCACTACTCCATTCCTGATTACTCGTTCTATTTGCGACCCCCCATGATAATTTGGAGTCCAGGAACACCCCCACATATTTGACCTCCCACACTTGCGCCCTGAACTCCTCCATCTTCTTGGTGAATACAATCACCTCCGTCTTCGCTGGGTTTACAGAGGGTCAAAGCTCCCCACACCACCAAGTGGGCTAACTTTTTGTTCATATTATTCGGAACTTCATGTTTTTAATTTCAATGTTGTACAACTGTAATTAGTTAATTCCATAAATCTCATAAATGGGTAAAATCATCAACTGCTATAGCACTTTCCAATTTTAATTATCTATTTCTCACAAATTAGATTTATTCAACTAAGCCACTTATGCAGTAAATCCCTTAAATAAAAGTACATAACAAAAAATTGGAGACTTCATTGATAGACTAGAAATTTGCCTCAAAGTAGCCCTTTTTTTTATAACATGTAAATACTTGTGACATACTTACCAATTCAATAACTTAATCAAGTTATTATTAATTAAGTCAATTTAAAACAAGTAGGTGTTGCAATTTTTTTAACCTGCTAAAATTTAAAGTTATATATAAATTGTATACTTACATAATCACCATTGCCTTTTGGCACAAGGACATTCATCTCTGAAGATTTTGAACTGACTATTTCAACATCTAGTGATTCAGGACTCAAGTAGACTTGGCAGCCATCTGTTTTATCGATAGAAATTGTAGGTACTTTACCTAAAACCTAAATAAAACACTGTTAAATATCAAAACTATAAGTAATTAAATGTAATTTACTTACTTGCATTTGGACAGATTCACAGTTTATAAATTCAACTGCCGATACTAAGGAATCAAACAAGACAGATGTTTTCTTACAGGAATCGATTATAATTGAATTAATCTTTCCTTTAACAGTAACTGTTGACTCTATACATCTAAATAAGTAAACAACATTGTTCATTTCAGCATTCTCAACAAGCAGGTTCTGGTTTCCCTTTTGGTACTCCTATAAAGTTAGAATAAATAGAAAATTATATTGCTTATTAAGAAAAATTAACCTACAATAAGCCACTTTTTGCCATCTCTAACGAAAGATGGGGGTTTATCAACAAAAGTTTTCTGACCAACTGTGGAAGTAGTCTGCATTGGTGCTTTGAATGGTGCTGGACCTTGGCGAAGAGTGGGGTTCTTATGAGTCTGCATTTCTGAAGTAACTTTTTTCAAATCTGAAAATTAAAACATTGAATATAACTAAAACACTTTTCATCATGTTTTTTCCAAGCAGATCAAAACGTATTAACAAATATCATAATTCCCTGGTTCAGCAATGATGTCAATCAGGTCTCTTACAACTTTCGAAAGGCCAATTACCCTGCACTGTATGCTGCAATACTTGATGAAGATTGGTCTCAACTGGAGTCATTTACTACCGCTGATGAGGCATGTGCTTTTATGGCAGACTTTACAGTATCTTTGAACAACATGTTCCTCAGTGCAAGAGATCATCTAGAAAATTTCCTCCCTGGTTTACTAATGAAGTAATAAATGATATAAAAAATAAGGAGGTGCTATGCAAGCTATAGGAGGCATAAACGTGACAGTGATCATGCAGAGTATAGTCTTCTTAAATCTACAGTTAAAAACAAGCTACGAGAGGCATATGCTGAGTATGTCCATGGAACTGAAGAGTCTCTTAAGGTTGATCCCTCTAGATTTTGGTCTCACATACAGGAAAGGAGGCGAGCAAGTAACATTCCAAGTACTGTGTCTGACGAAAATGGCATGGTTTATAATAAGCCACAAACAATTGTTAACTGTTTTGGAAACCATTTTAAAAGTGTGTACCATCATCCTCAATGCGCCACCGAACCAGTGGATACCTCTGGACCATCGCATATGGCAGTCAGTGTGACAGTGATTGGTGATAAGGAAATTCTTAAAGCCATCAAGAAGCTCAAGAACAAGTTTACTGCTGGACCAGATTTGGTGCCATCCTTCTTGATTAAGGACTGTGCGCATGCTCTTCTCAAACCTCTTAGAACCTTATTTAACCTGTCGCTGAGCGCACATTGCTTCCCTGAGGTTTGGAAGGTGGCTCGGATCTGTCCTGTTTTTAAGTCTGGGAACCGTTCGAGGGTCAGCAACTACAGGCCTATAGCTATCCTATGTAATTTTGCTAAAATTTTTAAGGCAGTTCTGTATGGTTGTATCTATCCTGCTGTGAAGTGTCGCTTGTCACAATACCAGCATGGGTTTATGGAGGGGCGCTCAACACTGACGAATTTATCCCTGTTCACACAGTATGTAAGTGAAGCTTTGTATCGACGGGGTCAGGTGGATGTCATTTATACAGACTTCTCCAAAGCGTTCGATCATGTTGACCACTCAACACTTTTGTACAAGCTGCATTTGGCAGGCCTTGATGGACGGCTGAGAGCATTCTTTAGATCCTACTTGACTAACCGTGTGCAATATGTTTTTTATAATGGATTTAAGTCTGAACCCTTCACTGCTGGCTCCAGCGTTCCACAGGGTTCCAAACTTGGCCCGTTCCTCTTTTTGTTATTTATCAACGACATAAGCTCTGTAATTTCTGGTAATCATCCATTATTTGCGGATGATCTCAAATTATACTCCAGTATTCACGATATTGGTGACTGTTCAAGACTCCAGGTGGACCTTGACAACTTTCAGCTGTGGTGTGTTAAGAACAGACTTGAATTAAATGTCTCTAAGTGCAAAGTGATGACATACACTAGAAAAACCATCCGTATAGCTTTTCCCTACAAAGTGGGTGGTGTACCATTGGCTAGGACTGAAACACACAAGGATCTTGGCATTTTATATGATGAACATTGAAGTTTCACTGGACATATTCAAACAATCACAGCATCCTGTTTTAAGTTGATGGGTTTCATTAGGAGGAATAGCAGATCATTTTCCAATTTGGATAGCTTGAAAATTCTCTATTTTGCCTATATTCGATCGAGGCGTGAATATTGTAGCTTGGTTTTTGATCCCTTTTATAGTGTTCAACACCTTGTATATAGGGCATCTGGTACCTACCCACAGAGGGGATGCGATTATGGCCAATTGCTGAGGCAAACTGGCATACCCAGTTTGTATTCGTGTAGAAAAGTTGCATCTGTGATGTTCCTGCATAACTTGTTTCATGGTAAAGTTGATTGTCCAGACTTATTGATGCAATTAAATTTCTCAGTTCAACGGGCTGCATCTAGAGTGATGAGAGTGTTTAAGCCTCCAATACCATAAACTCGTATATGAAATCACCTGTGTATACAATGAGCTCTGACTTTAATGACATTGCAAACTAGTGCGACTTATATTCGGATAAGGCTGCGGTTATTCATAGAGTGGCTATATCTTACTTTGTCGGTTATTAGGACCATTATATGTACTGTTTTGTGGCATTTCTGCCTTGTGATGTTTTGCACAGTATTTTAGTTTTGTTTTAGAAGTATTTTTTGTTGATATTGTTACATATTGTTCTTTTTGTTTGGTGCCCTATTAATGGGATTATCCTGTTGGGCATGTATTCAATAAATAAATAAATGAACCGCAGAGAATGCCAACTTGCATTTGCTGGACAAGCTGTATGTTTGTTTTCCTTCCCAAAAGTGCAGTCAAAAAAGGCGCAAAAAAAAAGGCTGAACCTCAGAATGGAAGATAATAAGCCAGAAATTTGCATAGACCTTCGTTGTGACATTCTTAACACTCAAAAGTCTGATATCTCGTGTATGCGTTTTGAGATATCAATGTCAAATATCACGAAAATCTTTTTTTTGTGCAAATACCTCGTTTCCTTAGGTCAAATCGTTTTTAAAGTTATCATAAAATTTGTAGAACATAAAATTCTCTACAATTCATGTCTTAGCAACCTGTACGAAAATATTTTAGTATATTTATATACTGAGGTACTGAGTAATGTAGAACTTAAAGAATGGGGATGGCATTTCCAGAACAAGACCCTGGAGCCTTTGACTACATTATTGCTATCAGCATTTGAAGACCTATTGAGTATCATCTTTAACTGTAAGAAAGGATTATCCGCGAGCTGTAGGCATAGAAAAGTAGGATTACAAGTCTTCTCGGTTTGTGGCCATAGGAACGAGAACGCATGTAGCAACGCTTCATCAACTCTGAATGATTTAGATGAAGAGGGTGAATTTCTAAGCAAAATCCTTGAGGCCATGGCGTCAAATATAGCGGACAACGAAGATGCCGATTACAATCCGGAAATTAGATTTGTACAATCAGAAGATAAAAACGATGACGATCAAGACTAATATTTAATAAATTTACATATAAATGTATTATTTTGTTATTTATTAAACAACACAAAAAGTTTTTGCTTACAATAAACAAAAAATTAATTATTATTAATTTTTTACTTATTGTAAAAAAAAAATTATCACCAACCGTTTTTTGAGAGATTGCGTGGAGAGTGGGAGTCTATTCGTACTGAATTGAAATATTTTAGATTACATTATTATGTATTATCCATTCTTTTTTTTATTATTTCAACACACCACGAGGGCTTACAACCTTAATACTATCGTACCGTGGGTGTCGACAAAGAGGAAAGATGCAACTTGTTAATTCTGGACTTGAAGGTTTGGAGGTTCGGAGGAGAAGGAAAAACATGTGACGGCAAGGAATTCCACAACTTGGAAGTCCTCAGGACAAAAGAGCCGGCATAACAAGATGTTCTATATCTGGTGACCTGGACAGTAAATGTGTGCATTCGCTCTGTTCCCCTGGTAGATCTGTTGGGAGGCAGCAGGTGGAGGAACTATGGAAGAAAGCTCCTCTGAGCAGTGCACAGATGAGATCATTCGGACTGATGCAAGTTCAGAACGACTTCCCGACTAGTGCAGTGAACACATCAATCTAGCGAACACAATCAGACTCCAGTGATTGCTAATTATCTCCATCGTTTGTTTCTTACCTGAGTCTTAGGAATGGTGAGAAAACTTTATTTAAATATCAATTTACATAATTTATAGGGAAATTTATTTCTAATTATGTAGAGGCCTCAGGCTACTGGTCAATTCAATTAGATACCTAGGGTACTGGTCAGCCCCTCTAAACTTTCGAGCTCTGTGTCGCTTCTTGAATACAGGATGATATATGGATATCTGAATTACTGATCGAGCTTGGTGCTTTTTCTCTGCAATGAATGGTCAATTGATTGTGGGGAAAGTGCTGTAGTTTTGCTGTTGGATGTTAAAAAGGGGAACTACCTTTCACAGCCTCATCAAGGTAGGTGTCCCGCATGGTCATTCCCGAGTTTTAGCATTAGTGAAACTTGGTAAAAGGATGCGGCACCACATGTGAGTGTTCTTTCCTTTTGTTTTTGGTCAAGAATAGACATTTTAATAAAATCAACTGAGAGTCAAGACATGAGGCCACCTTGAAAAACTTGAATATCACAAACCATGCGCAAGGTGGGTACTGAAAATGCTCACTGACCAGCACAAAGAGCTAAGAAGTGCAGTGAATAAGAGTTTTTGGATCAACAAGATGGAGATGATTTGTTATCCACGTTGTCATGGGCAACGAAACGTGGATATCCTACACTAACGCAGAATCGAAACAAACAGTGAATGCAGTGGCGCCATTCAAGTTCACCAAAACCGAAAAAGTTTAAGCAGTCTCTGTATTCGAGTTGAGAAATGATGGCTACCATTTTTTGGGATGAAAAGGGTGTCATTTGCGTTGTTTTAATGGAACATGGGTCAAGAATTACAGCTGATGTGTACTGCGAAAGGCTCACCGAACTACTAAACTGAGACGTGCAATCCAAAACCCACGGTACGGAAAACAGACGTGCAGCATAATCCTCCTTCGTGACTGCGCGTCCTAGCACCGCTGCCACAACCAAGAGAAAGGTTCAAGATTTTCGTTGGGAACTTATTGACCACCCACCATATAGTCCCGGCCTTGCACCAGGCGACTACTTGCTCTTCTTGCATTTGAAACAGTCGCTTGGTGGGAAACGGTTTGACAGCGACAAGGAACTCAAGACTGCCGTTTTCAACTGGTTCAATTCCCAGGCGGCAAACTTCTCTGTAGCTGGGTTAAAGAAACTGGTGCAGTGTTGCAAAGAGTAGAAAAGATTATGTAGAAAAATGAAGTAGATATGTAGTAAGCTAAAACTGCCAATAAAAACCTTTTCCTACGAGTTACTTTTTTTTAATGACCAAACGGACCTTACTTTATGAATATGCCTCATACAATACATACATATTATGCTTGAATTTTTGTATTTCTTGGCTTACCAGCAGCATGCGTGTACGAAATAACCTAATAAACAAAACCTACTATGTTTCTAATATTATCTGCTTTTTTTCCAAAACCCATTATGTCTAGCTAAATGGCATTATTTTATGATTTAATTAAAAATTATGAAAGAGCCATAGGTGTTATATTTTTCTCACATGTTTTTTGTGCTTCCTGTAAAATTAGGCTAAAATGACTTAGGTTTTGAAAGTAAGCCAATGCTATGTTTTTTCTTAAACTAAACACTTACTTCTAGTGATATTTTCACCCTGGTTTATTTGAGCGAAGAGAGCTGACCTGTCCAAACCTGTATCATCTTCAGCAAGTGAAAGATCGCCAAGATCTGGAGGTGGTGGAGGACATCCTGGTGGAGGTGGAGGAGGAACAGCACCAACAGCAGCTGTTTTACCAGCCCACACAAGACCAGTGGTGTGAAACCGTTTAACAAATGCTTGAAGATCACTTAAGGTCTGAACCCATGCTTTTACCCAATCAACATGTTTCCTATCCTTCTCCTTATATTCTTTTAGAACACGATTGGTGTAGAATTGACCGGCATCATTCATCTCCTTAATATATGGTGCAGGAGCTGGGCTCTATAACAGAGAACACCAAATTAATGGTGACTAGACTAAAACCTACATTTTTTCAGAACCTGTGGTTTAATAATTCACCAAAAACAAAGCTTCAAATAACTAAGGAACTAGTATCAGGTCATCTAGCACCATGTAAAAAATATAAGTAGAAATGCAAGACTATTTTATTTATTGTAACACTGGATCAAAAATATATACTAAAAAAAATAAATAACGACATTTCCGTTAGAAATGAAAAAATCAACAATTAAAAGCAAAAATCATGTAATGCTGATTTTAGTTGATGAATAAAATATTATTATAATAAAGTAAATAAAATCATAAAACAGTATTAACTTCAATTTTAAACTTTCCATTTTTAACATACCACTGTGGCCCATCCTAAGGCAAGAACACTTTCACTAATGGCAGAAAGATGGTTAAATGGTGATGCCGGATATTTTTCTTAAAACTTAGATTTGAAAATTTACCAAAAACAAAGAGTTAAAATAAGTAAAGACTTAACATCATGTCATCCAGCACACCATGTAAAAAATATATAAGTAAAAGTGCAAGATTATTTTATTTGTTGTAACAATGAATCTTATATAAACTAAAAAATGAATAACAATGACATTTCTTTCAAAAATGAAAAAATTCAATAAGCGAAAGCACGAATTATTTAATACGACCCTACAACACAGGCAGTATGGGAGCGCATGCAGACTGCACTGAAAGTGGTGGGAGGGTGGACGGTTGACCAAGGGCTCGGGATGCGCCCCGAAAAAGCAACCGTCATGCTGTTTACGAGGTGGAGGAAGGGTGACAGCCACAGAACTCACTCCATACGGTAGAAGCATTCCAATGGCCAGGGAGGTAAAATATCTTGGGGTTGTATTAGACTCTAAGCTAACCTCGAATGGTCACATTGGAAAAATACTGCGTAAGGCAGTCATGACATTATCCGTCACTAGGCGGCTATATGTAAAAACGTGGGGACTAAGACCTAGTATGGCCCACTGGCTGTACACCAGGGTGGTCAGATCCTCGTTAACATATGCGGCACTGGTCTGGTGGCCTAAGGGGACACAATCCAGTGCCAAACAAAAACTAGGCAAGATCCAAAGAATGGCTTGCCTAGGCATCACTGGGACCATGTCTTCAACCCCAACAGCCGCCATGGAGGTGTTGCTGGATCTGCAACACCAAACGAATGGTGACTATATTGACACCTAAATTTCTTCAGAATGTACGATTTACTAATTTATCAAAAACAAGAGTTAAATTAACTAGGACCTAGCATCAAGTTGTCGAGCACACCATGTAAAAAAACTAGTAAAAATGCAAGATTATTTTATTTATTGTAACTGATCTTAAATAAACTAAAAAATAACTAACAATTACCTTTCCTTTAGAAACGAGAAAATTAAAAGGAAATGTCGCTTGGACCTCAATAACTATCGCTCTATTTCACTTATATCTAACCTTCAAAGTGATAGAAAAATAATCAGGGCAAGGATATTGTCATACATTGATAAATACCAGCTTCTTTCTGACAAGCAATATGGATTTAGAAACGGCAAATGTGCTCAAGATGAGGTGGCAACGTTAGTTTTGGCAATAAATTGCAACGTGGACTCTGCAATGCTTTCAGCTACAATATTTATTGTCTCGTCTAAGGCTTTTGACAGCGTTGACCACACTAAGCTGTTAGAAAGCTTGGAAAATATGGGTTTTGGGGGTACCGCATTTAAACTTTTCAGAAGACACTTAAATGATTCCAATCTGTAACCTTAAAAAACGAAACGTGAGAGTTGAAATATGGAGTACCCCAGGGAAGTGTTCTGTGCCCTCTTCTATTTAATTTAATCACAACTAAAAGTGCTCAGAAGAACACCCATCTCATCCACAGTCTTGACCATACCACTTATATTGTTATGAAAATTTTTAAATCATATTTTTTCATCTAAAGTTACCTTATTTTTTCCGAAATACTAAGTGTTGGTGTTTTCAGTGTTAGATTTACAAAATCACGCAAGTAAAGATGCATCGTTTGAGTTCCTGAAAACAATCTTATAATTAATCACACAGAAAACAACATGAAAAGAAAGAAACAAACCCCATTTAAAAATTAACAATAATAACAACAGCAGCAATAAAAAACTGTTCCTCCAATGAGCAAAGCCATTTTTGATACCTAACGCAAAACAACACAATAAGACTTCGAAAAAGCGGTCATAAACAAAAAGAGAAAAAAAAAGAACGTTCTCTCTGCCGTCCCTCTAGGCAATCCAAAAACCCTAATTTAATTTTCCTACTTTGGTTTTGTATTTAGACAACCCAAAAACCCTAATTTAATTTTCCTACTTAGGTTTTGTATTCTGTCTATTCGGTGGCACTCTGGATCCCTGGTCCTTGTTTCCGCCTCTACTCTCTATAGAATTGCTTCTGAAATTTTTTCTCCACACGCTTTGTGGAATTATGCCTTTCGGCAACTGAGATAACAAACTGTCGAATCCAAAAACTGTGTCACTTACTTTGCTTACAGACGGTCTAGATGGAGCAATATTTGGTCGGCGTACTTCCTCTGCAGTACTAAGCAGTTCAATGTACTCCAGATCCCCTGCTCTGTATTGGTCTTCGTTTATATATAGTACACCCTTCTTCATGTATGCCTTCTGTCCCATTCCCTGGCCAATTTTAAATGTTTCCGAAGTATTTTCTGTTCGTTCATTTGCTGACGCGTCAGATCATTTTTAATGTGTATGTTGGTTCCTTTTAGTTCGCTAGCTCTTGAAATAACAGAGCGTTTATCTATATATGTGGTAAACTTCACAATTATTGGTTTGTTTCTCTCCCTGTTTCTTCTTATAGAGTAGGTATCATTTACTGCGTTGGCATTTACTTAGACATTTAGGGTCTTTTTTAGCTTTGATAAAATAAAGTATTTTAGCACACAATTGCCATGTTCTATTTCATTTATGCCAAGAACTATAATATTCTTCTTTAGTTTTCTCTCTATGTTTTCAATCCTGCTCTTCAAACTATTGTTTTCCGTTTCTCGTGATGCAATCTTTCTATTTGATTCTTCTATTTTAATAAGTAAATTACTTTCCAGATCGTTTAAACGTTCATTCAGAGCCTGCAGGAATTGACTGTTTGTAACCTCTCCTTCTGATTTCGGCATCTTCTAAGGTACCATTTATTTTGTGTCTGAGCTTAGCAAAATTATACCCACCTTTATCAATTTATAAACATGCCGCTGGTAGATAAAATCCCATTTTTACTCACCAATATTTCGTTCAGAACTTATTTATTTACCTTGAAATTACAATCGTTTGTAAGGTCTTGCACTGCAAGAGGAACAATTATCACCTTGTAATGGGGTGTGATGTTAACTCCCACCATCTGGTTTGGGGGAGCATGGACACTAACAGGCGAGGTGAGTCATTGTTTGAATACATATTAGGGGAAGAGCTGGTCGTCAACAACATAGGCTCGGAACCCACCTTTCCAACGGTTAACCGAAGAGAGGTTTTAGATCTCACGATCATCTCAAGGTTGTTGAGCACAAAAATCTTCAAATGGAGGGTGTCGTCTGAACCCTCATGTTCGGACCATGCCCATATCCTATTTGATATTGAAATAAGCCCTAGACCTGTGGTGGAATATCGCGACCCGAGGAGGACGGATTGGGAGGGGTACAAGCAATCCCTCGCCGCCGACATGTGTCCGCTATCCCCACAGTGAGGGTTCGTAAAGAGATTGAGATTGCGGCTGAACAGGTAATGCATGCTGTGGTCTCAGCATATCACGAAAACTGTCCACTAAAGACCAAAAAAAAAAGAAGAAGGGATTGGAAAAAATACTGGACGGACACATTAGGGGGAACATCTTAGTCAACAACCCCCTTAATACCCACCAGTATGCCTATTAAACTGGCAAATCTACTGAGTTAGCACTCAATAACCTCGTGAAGAAAATCTCACATTCCCTGGATAACGGGGTGTGTGGCGGTGGCTGCATTTCTCGACAATGAAGGAACATTTAATAATGCATTACCTATCTCCCTCTACGAAGCCACTATCACTAGAGGGGTGGAACCTACCATTTGTGAGGCTGGATCGGAAGCATGCTTCACAATCGGACCGTTATTACCTCGTTGCAGGGGCAGGTGGCTTCAGGACTGCGAGTGGTGCCCTAAGGGGGGAGTTTTATCCCCCCTGCTGTGGTCCCTCTTTGTGGACGATTTGCTGGCTATCCTGGGGCTCTGGGAGGTTGAAGTCCAGGCATATGCTAATGATCTTGTCATAATGGTTAGAGGAAAATCTGAGGAGGAACTTGCAAGTACTCTTCAAGAGGCACTAAATGTAGTGAAAATATGGTGAATGATTGCTGTCAGAGGGAACAGATGTCTGTGAACCCCCGCAAAACGATCATTGTTCCATTTACCAGAAGAAGGTTGGACAGATTAAAACCACTTATTCTTATGGGGGAAACGATACCATTTACGGAACAAGCAAAATATCTAGGGGTTACCATAGATAAGAAGCTCAACTGGGGCGTACAGTTAGAAAATGTAATCCGCAGGGCTAAACTGTCCCTGTGGACATGCCGTAGAATCTGTGGAAATAACTGGGGAACAAATCCCCAAGAGATGGACTGGCTCTATGTAGTGGTTATTAGACCAATGATAACATATGGTGCCATAGTTTGGTGGCACAAGGCACTTCGTGGTATCGCGAGGGCCAAACTAGCTCATCTACAGACAAGCTTGTCTGATGATAACGGAAGCGATAAGCACCGCGCCATCAGCCGCTCTGGAGGTCCTCCTTAATATTCCACTTCTTCACATTTGGCTGGAAAGGGTGGCGAGGTGGACAACGTACATATTGAAACAAACGGCCAACAGCATGCCGAAGGAAATCAGTCTGGGGGGGTCCGGACTCCTCGATGACATTGAGGGTCATGGGATTCTGGGAATGGTCTCAGACTTGGTGCCTACAAATATCAGTGGAGATCTGTCTTTCAAGACCGTCCTTCCTGAAAGGGAGGACTGGGAACGAAATCAAACGACACTATTGAGGGACGATCTCTGCTGGTATACTGACGGCTCCAAAACCAATAGGGGGGTAGGAGCCGGGGCATATGGGAGGAACACCGATGCTAGACTATCAACTAGCCTAGGAAAGTATGCAACCATACACCAGGCAGAAGTGTATGCCACCGAGATGTGTGCAAGGGAAAGTATAGAAAACTAGTGCACACACAAATCGATAAAGATATATTCAGATAGCCCAGCTGCATGCAATAAAGGCTCTTGGTTCCTACCGTTGCAATTCAAAAACGGTATGGAGTTGTAAATCTGCCCTCAACGAACTGGGCATCTGCAATGAGGTGTCGCTGGTCTGGATACCGGGTCACTCGGACCATGATGGCAATGTTGCGGCCGACGCGCTTGCCAGGAGTGGAACCCAGAGGAACTTCATCGGACCAGAACCTGTGCTGGGGATATCATCATGCACAGCAAAACGCACCTTAAAGACCTGGACAGAAAGAATGACAATCCAGCAATGGCAAAATCTGCCAGGATTGGCTCACTCTAAGGCCTTCATAAATGGCATATCTAAAAAACTTATAGATCTTAACAGACAACAACTGAGTACTCTAGTTGGCCTGTATACAGGACACTGCCGCTTGCGTCACCACATGCACCGAATTGGAGTCGGTCAGGAAACTGAGTGCCGGCTGTGTATGGAGAGTGACGAAACAGCAGAGCACGTACTGTGTTCCTGTCCGGCGGTGGACAGGACTAGACACCTGCTCTTTGGCAAGACAAAGCTTGCTCCGGAAGAGCTGGATCAACTTTCGCCCACAAAGATTATCGACCTCTGCAGGAGGCTGGCTTTGTTGGGCGAAATATAGACTATTAGGCGTGATCCACAATGGACCTTATGGTCGCAGTGGAGGGACCGGTATGGCCCACTCACAATCAAACCTAACCTAACCTAAGGTCTTGTGCAGGGGTTAAGGAGTCGCGGGCCAAAGGACTCCAGGGGGCAAGCTGAGGAAGTGGAAATAACAACATAAACTCCCGATGAAGCTTTCCCCAAGACCGTCATGCGCGGTAAAAATCCGCATCCTGCACGAGGTGACCCTGCTAATAACTAAACATGACGGATCTAGACAAGGAGGTCGAACTAAACTCCCCCAATCTACGGTGTCACGTGACCCGTGCCTATGGATGGATGGCACCAGGGCGATGGTGTCGTGAACGGAACCTCTGGAGTACCAGGCAACCCTCCAGAGTAACCCGCCTTGCACCACACAGGGGGTTCTGATGGTGTGGACAGTATTTCCCCCATTCTCGTGGGAACAACATGAAGATTATAAATACATATAAAACCAAAACCAATGAGGCTCGAGGAGTGGCTCCGGCTACAGACTTGAGCCTTGAGTCTATCCCGGAAACGGAGACGAGCCAGGGTGCGGCAGCGGACTCTGGAGGTCCCACGACCGGCGTAGATACGGGGGATCAGGGGGTAGCTTCGGCCAGAGACCTGTCCCCGACACCCAAGCTGGAGGCTGGGTCCCACCGGAGGGCGGCGAGCTCCGCGGACTCCGGGGGCCCCTCCACCAGTGAGGACTCTACTGTTAGAGTAGAGGGACTGCCCCGGCAGTCCAAGCGTCTTTCCGGGGCGCAAAGAAAGAAGCTCCGGAGGGCGCAAAAAATGGCGGCCGGGACCTGGACGGTCGAGAAACCTGTAAAGGCGCAAGAGGGGAGTGCGGGTCAGAAGAGGACGCGCTCGAACTCTAGCACGCCCACTACAGACAGACGTTCCAAAAGGGCCAGGGTGCCTGTAAAGGCGCAAGAGGAGAGTGCGAGTCGGAAGACGCCGCGCTCTGGCTCTAGCACGCCTACTACAGACAGACCTCCCAAAGGAACTAAGGCCGGAACACCGGCGCAGACTGGCTCTTACAGGGAGGCTGCGGAGGGCCTCGGGATGGCGGTGATTGACAGACGCCATCCTGAGGTCACGCTAGACCAGGGGAAGGCGGACCTGATCCAGGCTGCGGTGGTAGCTGCAGTGGACTCTCTTCAGGAAGGGGAGAGCCCGCCTCAGTTCCACCGGACGCGCCTGACGGGGGGCATCCTCTGGATAACCTGTGCCGGCCCGCAGTCGCGGGACTGGCTGCGGAAAACGATCGGGGGCCTCGGTCAGATTTGGGAGGGGGCGGACTTGACAGCCGTCGAGCCCAAGGAACTCCCAAAGAGACGCAAGGTCCTCGTACGGATCCCTGACACCGTCCCGCAGGAGACGGTGATCAGCAGACTTAAGATCCAGAACCCTGAACTGGGGACGCAACACTGGTCGGTTCTAAGCAGGAAGGCAGAGGAGAAAGGACAGACGCTCGCCTTCTCGATCGACCCGACATCTTACAGAGCCCTTGAAGGAACCTCCTTCAAGGCATTCTGGGGCATGGGAAGGGTTAGCTTCCGCCCACTGGGGAAGCAATTAAGGGTTAATGGGACTTAGGTTCCTTCAGGTCAACCTCCAACACAGTAGGGCAGCCACGGCCGGACTACTAATGGCTCTGAGGAACACGGATGTGGCCCTCATCCAGGAACCGTACTCCTACAAAGGAGAGATCAAGGGACTCGGCGGAGCTAATGGAAAGCTCATCTACAGCAGGTCCAGCGAGAATCCGAGGGCCTGCATTTTTGTCAGGGAAGGGATAGAGTTTCTCCCTCTAATGAATTTCTGTTCCAGGGACCTGGCAACGATCAAAATCCGATGTGGAGGAGCGGATGGGCTGAGGGACATTACTGTCGCGTCAGCCTATCTGCCAGGGGACAGCACGGACCCTCCTCCACCCAACGAATTGGAGCAGCTGATGGTGGGTAGCAGAGCAGGTGGATGGCAGACCATCATCGGCATGGATGCGAATGCGCACCATGAGTTGTGGGGTAGCTCGGACACAAACTCTAGGGGTGAGGCACTTTTACAATTCTTTATGAAATTTAATTTAGACATATTGAATAGAGGTAATAAACCGACATTCGTCACAACACGGCGTGAGGAAGTTTTAGACCTAACAGTTTCCACCCAGTTTCTGGGTGACTTTGTTAAAAGCTGGGCTGTGTCTGGGGAAGTGAGTAGCTCAGACCACAGATACATCCGGTTTGAAATCGCCAAAGTCGAAAGTGAAACGGTATGGTACCGGGACCCCCGCAAGGCGGACTGGGAAGCCTACAGGGCAGACCTAGCTGTGGAACTGCGGGGGGTTGAGAGGGCCATAAGGGATTCAATAGACCTCGAGATTGCAGCAGTCCAATTGCGAGACGCAATTACCTCGGCCTATAACGCCAACTGCCCCCTGAAAATGAGGGTGTCCACCAGGAACGTCCCATGGTGGAACGAGGACCTCAGGCAAAGGAGGACGCAGGTTCGTAAGCTGTTTAACGCGGCCAAAAGGTCGGGAGCATGGGATGAATATAGACAGGCCCTATCGACCTATAACAAAAGACTGAGGGACGCCAAGAAGGAGTCGTGGAGGAGGCACTGCGAAGAAGTGGAAAACACGTCCGAGAGTGCTCGACTACACAAGATCCTGTCTAAGGGCCCTCAGACTAACATAGGCTCCCTTAGAACACCCACGGGAGGCTTTACAAGCTCGGGGGAGGAAACTATGGAAATTTTACTCCAGACGCACTTCCCCGGCTGTAACATAATAAACCAATCACCTCCGGACTGGGAACACTCAGAAATAGAGGCGCCTTATAGGCGGGCATCTAGAGTAGACTGGACAGTCGCTAAAGAGGTGGTTACCTGGAGCAAAATCAGATGGGCCATTAACAGCTTTAAGCCATACAAATCGCCAGGATTTGATGGAATAATGCCCATCATGCTCCAACAGGGGATAGATATACTGGCGCCGGTGCTTACCCTCATTATGAGGGCCAGCCTGGCTCTGGGGTACATTCCGAGGGCATGGAGACTGGCCAGGGTTGTATTTATTCCTAAACCTGGGCGTCCAACAGACCAGGCAAAGTCCCTGAGGCCAATAAGTCTCATGTCCTTCTTGCTGAAAACAGTGGAAAAACTGCTCGACCGGCACATTAGAGGCGGTGTACTGGAAGCATATCCTCTACACTGCGGACAATATGCATACAGAGCAGGATTCTCAACAGAAACAGCACTGCACCAACTGGTGCTGAAACTGGAGAATACGCTGGAGAACAAGGAGGTGGCGCTGGGGGCCTTCCTAGACATAGAGGGGGCCTTTAGCAACACCTCGTTCGGATCGGTTCTGGCAGCTGCCCGGGAGCGTGGAATAGAGGAGACCTGCTGCAGGTGGATCGGTTCCATGCTCAGGGACAGGGCGGTGTTCACCTCACTCGCGGGAGGGACTCTGCTGGCGGGGGTCGCGGCGGGGTGTCCGCAGGGGAGCGTTCTGTCTCCCTTGCTCTGGTGTCTAGTCGTGGACGGCCTGCTGGGGAGGCTCTCGGGAGGGGGGTATGAGGTACAGGGCTATGCGGACGACATTGTCATCATAGTCCGAGGAAAGGTCACACAGGCAGTGTGGGAGCGTATGCAGACTGCACTGAAAGTGGTGGAAGGGTGGACGGTTGATCAAGGGCTCGGGGTGAGCCCCGAGAAAGCAACCGTCGTGCCGTTTACGAGGAGGAGGAAGTGTGAAAGCCACAGAACTCTCACTCTATACGGTAGGAGCGTTCCAATGGCCAGGGAGGTAAAATATCTTGGGGTCGTATTGGACTCTAAGCTAACCTGGAATGGTCACATTGGAAAAATACTGCGTAAGGCAGTCATGACCTTAGCCGTCACTAGGCGGCTATATGGAAAAACGTGGGGACTAAGACCTAGTATGGCCCACTGGCTGTACACAAGGGTGGTCAGACCATCGTTAACATATGCGGCACTGGTCTGGTGGCCTAAGGTGACACAATCCAGTGCCAAACAAAAACTAGGCAAGATCCAAAGGATGGCTTGCCTAGGCATCACAGGGGCCATGTCTTCAACCCCAACAGCCGCCATGGAGGTGTTGCTGGATCTACCCCCCCTACACTTCGTTATTATGGGAGAGGCCAGGCTAGGACTATACAGACTAGCCTGCAATGGTAGACTGAAGATCAACCCAGGCTTCAGGGGCCACTGCAAAATTCAGGAGATCGTGAAGGAACCCATGTTTGAAATGAGGTCAGACTTCGCGAGCCCGCGAATGTGCAGGGAAAACAACTTCACAGTGGAAATCCCTGATCGCGGGGCATGGCGGGAGGAGACACCGGGCATACCACAGGACGCGCTCGTCTGGTTCACGGACGGATCTGGCGGGGAGCGTGGGACGGGGGCAGGTGTTTACTCGGAAGGACCGAGGGTAAGTCACAGTATTTCCCTCGGAGCCCATGCAACGGTGTTTCAGGCCGAGATGTACGCCATCCTGCACTGTGTGCGGGAGAACAAGAGGAGGGGCTACACCAACAAGCGGATCCTCATAGCCACAGACAGCCAGGCAGCCCTTAAGGCACTAAGTAGCCCACGGGTAAATTCCTGGCTGGTGAGTGAGTGCCGAGACGAGACGAGCGACCTGGCTGGGCAGAATGAGGTGACCCTCATCTGGGTGCCGGGTCACTCGGGGGTCAAAGGCAATGAAGAAGCTGACAGTCTCGCAAAGAGGGGGTCAGCGGAACCATTTATGGGACCAGAACCGGCTCTGGGCGTGTCAAAGAGCACTGCCAGGGGAGCCATTAAGTCCTGGGTCAGAAACCAACACAAGGTGTACTGGGCGGACTGTCCAGGGCTCAGACATGGGAAGTCAATAATTGACGGACCCAGTTCAAAGAGAGCTGTGGAGCTGCTAAACCTTAGCAGAGGACAGCTCAGAAACACAACAGGTCTCTTGACGGGACACATGGCCGTCAAGAAACACCTACATAAAATGGGGCGGTTCGAAGGGGACCTCGCATGCAGACTCTGCGGCGAGGGGGAGGAATCAGCCCAGCACATCTTGTGCGAGTGTATAGCTCTGGACCGGAAAAGACAACTGATCTACGGTCACTCTAGACCGGAGACAGAGCAATATAAAACTTCACCCTACCAATCGCTGTGCAGACTAGTTCAAGGCACAGTGATTTTGGAATGGGTGGAGTAAGACTAGGGGTATGCACAATCAACCAAGGGTTGCGGTGCTATCGGGGCGGCAAGTCCGCGGACGAGCCCTGAGGGAACAAAAAAAAAAAAAAAAAAGGTCTTGTGCAATATAACATGACCATTAAAATGCAGGATATTACTCACTAAATAATATGATGTAAATTGGATGTAATGATTTTCTGTTTAACAACACTTTTTAAACTTTTAACTCACAGCTCTCTCTCCACACAACCTCACGTATACAACGCATACACTATGTATGTCTATACACTATATGTGTCTTAAAGTTGGGTGTGTTACGCAAAGCATGTAAGAAAATTGAATGCTGTTGGAATGGACCCTACCTGAGACGAGTGACGGGTATATCAAGGAAAGACAGAGTTAGAAATGAATGAGTTATTAGCTAATGTAATGTAGAAAAGTCTATTGAAAGTATGAGAGCAATTTGCTTAGATTGTTTGGACACATACAACAAATGATAGAATGACAAGTAGAATTTATAGAGAATGTAAATGGTAAGAGAGGCCTTGGAAGACCCAGGAAAGCTTGGTCGGATTTTGTGAGTGATATATTAAAGAAGAGGTCAGAAGTTACGTTATAGGAGTATGCGAAGATGTATGAATGTAGAAGAAGTGTAAATAGCTTGTGGGGACAGAAGTGCATGGAGAAACATGTGCTAACCTTTTAGAAGAAGGGCGTGACTGATAGTAGTAGCAGTAGTCAAGTCATCTAGTACACCATGTAAATATTTGTAAGTAAAATTGCAATACAATTTTATTTAGGGTAACATTTTTCTTCTTACTTATGCATACTGGAGTGGTTTTAAGCATGTTTATGAAAAATATTTTTGAAAATCCTGTTGGCCGCTAATATGCACTATCAGCGTGTTTTTAATGGATAAATAAAATAATAATAGGTAATTATAATAATCAACATACCACAGTGACCCATCCTAAGGCAGGAATACTTTCACTAATTGCAGAAAGATGATTAAAAACTGGTGTTGCCCGATGTTTTTCACGGAAGTCCTGTATTGCTGTTATTTTATCACTTGTTGGTTTGAGAAGTACCATAAATTCATTTTGATTGCTTGGTTGTTTTGACTGACTTGCCAAGATTAAATACTGTAGTTGTGCTTGAAAAGCTTCCTTGACTATCGCACTATGTTGCGCTATTAACCCACCAATTTTATCAGAGATGTGTATATACTCTGAAAAAGGTCCTGCTAGGATATCCTGAAATCCTTGGACGCTCATTGTGGAAGGTTAATCTCACTGCAAAAAAAAAAGAAATTATCAATTTCAATGGAAATTTGCAAGGCTTCATTTTTTCTAAAAATAATTCATTTTCAAAACTAATTAATGATCAAACCAAAATATCTAGAGAAATTACTAATTTAAATAACATTCGGTATAACTGCTTCGATAATATCTAGATACCTCTGGTAAACGTCTACTGCCGCATTAATAACTCTTGAAATAAAATGTGCATCGAAACATCTTTATTTTTTTGTAACATAGAAAGGATTCCCCACATATTTTGCCGCACAGAAGTAGGCATTTAAATCGAGATGTTTATGATCCATACCAGAATACAGGGCTATTGTGTTTGCTGTGACGTAGATTTCGGAGAATTTGTAATTGATAATTTGAAAACCAGCATAATTGGATGGGCAAATTTCCATCTCAAGCGACAGGCGAGACAAGCGTCGTGAACTAACCGTCTTTTTCACATAACGCGGGAAGCTCTCGACAAATGATAGCTCAAATAATAAGCACATGTGGCATCTGGGCCAATTTATATTTTGGTGGACAAGGTCTCCTGGATAAGCCATCGGCATTCCCGTGCTGATCGATGGTGAAACTGTAATCTTGAAGGCGTTAAAGACACCTCGCCATCTGGCCCTCTGGGTTCTTAAACTGAATAACCCAGCGTATGGAAGCGTGGTCGGTTCTCAGGATAATTTCCAGACCATATAGATATTTGTTACAATGCTCCAACGTCTTGAAAAAGGCTAGAAGTTGATTTCTTGTTACGCAATAATTATTTTCCGCTTTCCACATTTTTGCTAACTTCGTTACAACCTTCTCTTTGCCACCATGTTCCGGCGATAGATCACCGCCAATGCCAAAATTCCTGGCGCCTGCATACACAATAAACCGATGACCTGGCTGAGAGTATGTCAAAATCGGGGATTAACAGAACCTTTTAGTGTCTCGAATGCTCTTTGACAATCATTGGTCCAAATGAAGGGTGTCTTTTCTTCCGTGCGTTTATGCAAGGGTTTGGAGATGTCAGCAAACCGTCTTACAAAACGGCGGTAATATGCGCAAAGGCGCCGAAAACTTCTCAGCTCTTATGTCGCCTATTTTGGATGTCCTAAAAGCTGGGGGTGTTTCCATCTTCTTGTAAATAAGCTCTAGTTTAGGCTGTGTCTGAAAACTGAGACAAATCCGATATGGGGAACTATCCTCCAATTTCCATTTTATCAGTGTGGCCTAAAATTATTTAAAAAAAGTTATTAACGTAAAGCTTATAAAATACTCGAAAATGAAACATCCTAAGTGATCGCCAATACGGCCTTTGTCGAAACCGATCTACTTGCGATATTCTGACATACACCACTTATCTTTGGAGTTCTACTCTCGAAAAATTTGGAGAAGTTCATGCAACTTCGTTGCTAATATATAACGCATTCGATCTAATTTGGCACGCGGCACTCCCTAATAAACGTCTATCATATTAATTGTCTTCTAGTTTTCTGAAGTTGCGCTTATTGCATGTTGATGTCGATGATGTTCAATCAGATAATTAGTCAAGACATCAGTCACCGCCCCCCTTGGTCGCTCAGACCACGGCATGGTCACTGCTTCCTGCGCAATGCAACCCGAGGTCACACAGTCATCACACCCACGCGTTGTTTGGCACTACAACTCCGCTAACTGGGACGAAATGCGGGATTACTTTTCCTCATTTCCATAGGCACCTGTCTGCTTCTCTCATCCTGACCCCTCTGATATCTCACAACACGTCACCGAAATTATCCAAGCTGGCATGGAATTATTTATTCCACGTACACAGAAAACCTCTTCAGCCACTCAAAAGCTCTGGTTTTCTAAATGCTGTGACAAGGCCAGACTTGAAAAGGTGAAAGCTCACAAAACGCTTCTACACAATCCCAGTCAAGAAAACCGTCAAGCATTTAACGACGCAAGAACCCGCTATGTCCGCATTATTTCTGAGGCAAAAAACTCGTTTAATAACCACATCAAAAACAAAGTCCTCTCAAGCTCCAACGGCAGCAAACTCTTCTGGACTCTTGTTAAATCTATTGGGAATAATTTCTGCAAGAGCACGTTCCCACCTCTTGTTTCAGGGGATGAAATTGTTTCTACGGCCCTGGGCAAGACTGAACTTTTTGCCTCGTTGTTCGCCGGCAATTCTACTCTTAACCCACCTCCAAATGTTCAACTACCAACAGTCCCCGATGTCGCGCATAAAATTCCGGATATCATTTTCAAAACTAAAAAGGCACGAAAGATGCTCTCTTCTCTTAATACCAGGAAAGCCTCTGGCCTTGACGAGATCCCAGCATTTGTTCTCAAAAAATGCGCACCAGAACTTGCTCCTGTCCTGACTCGTCTGTTTCAGACATCTTACAATAGGGGCATATTCCCTAGTAACTGGAAAACTGCTCGAGTACAACCCGTCCCCAAGAAAGGATCCAAAGCGCTTCCTAGCAACTACAGGCATATCTCTCTCCTTTCAGTCTTCTCTAAAGTGATGGAAAAGGAAATAAACACCGAAATACTAAAATTTCTTGAAAAACACAGTCTAATCCACGACAGGCAGTATGGATTCCGTCAGCGCAAATCAACTGCCGACCTCCTTTCCTTTGTCACCCATTATTGGAACAAGTCTATGGAACTACACGGTGAATCCCAGCGTGTCTCTCTAGACATATTCAAAGCATTCGACCAGGTCTGGCACGCAGCGCTGCTTAATAAACTTACGGCCTATGGCCTACCACCAAAACTCTGTACCTGGACAGCAAATTTCCTCTCCAACCGGAGCATTTCTGTTATCGTGGATGGCCATTCCTCTAAACTGTATCCAATTAATGCAGGAGTCCCTCAAGGTTCAGCTTTAGCCCCTACTTTGTTTCTTCTTCACATCAATGACCTCCTCTCTAGTACATCCAACCCAGTTCACAGTTACGCGGATGACAGCACCCTCCACTCAAATATACAATACTCTAAGCCTGTCTCTTTCGCCCAAATTGAGGATCGCAGACTCATGGAGGGTTCTGTCTCCGTGGATCTCCAAAAAATATTAGACTGGGGAAGTAGAAATCTTGTACAATTCAACCCCACCAAATCTCAGTCTTGTTTTCTATCTCATAAGAGATACACCAGCCCTAGACCCATCACAATGAACAACCAAGTTATTCAAAGTAATGAGTCCTTTTCACTTGGTGGCATTTCTGTGGATCGAAATCTCAATTGGCACCAACATGTCACATCAATTGCAGAAGCGGCAGCTAATAAATTAGGTTTCCTCCTCCGGGTTCGCAAATACTGTTTACCAGCTAATCTCTATACCTTATATACTTTACAAATAAGGCCAAACCTCGAATACTGCTCCCACATCTGGGGTGCCGCTGCCGCTTCTACACTCGCTATCCTGGACTCCATTAGGAAGAGAGCTATACGTCTCATCGGTGACCCTACCCTCACCCAAAGACTGTCATCCCTTTCCCACCGACGTGTCGTTGGTGATATATATATATATATATATATATATATATATATATATATATATATATATATATATATATATATATATATATATATATATATCTTTCTCTCATAGATATCTGCGGATTGATGTGGAGAAGAAATAAAGTAGGGGATAAAGCTGAACCTTGAGGAACTCCTCCATTAATTGGATGCAGTTTAGCGACATTGGGGACTGTTGGTGGTTGAACATTTGGAGATGCGTTGAGATTAGAATTACCGACGAACAACGAGGCAAAAAGTTCAGCCTTGCCCAGGGAGGTAGAAACAATTTCATCCCCTGAAACAAGAGGTGGGAACGTGCTCTTGCAGAAATTATTCCCAATAGATTTAGCAAGAGTCCAGAAGGGTTTTCTGCCGTTGGAGCTTGAGAGCACTTTGTTTTTGATGTGGTTATTAAACGAGTTTTTTGCCTCAGAAAGAATGCGGACATGGCGGTTTCTTACGTCGTTAAATGCTTGGCGGTTTTCTTGACTAGGATTGTGTAGAAGCGTTTTGTGAGCTTTGACCCTTTCAAGTTTGGCCTTGTCACAGGATTTAGAGAACCAGGGCTTTTGAGTGGCTGAAGAGGTTTTCAGTGTACGTGGAATAAATAATTCCATGCCAGCTTGGATAATTTCGGTGACGTTTTGTGAGATATCAGAGTGGTCAGGATGAGAGAAGCAGACAGACTCCCATGGAAATAAGGAAAAGTAATCCCGCATTTCGTTGCGAAAAGACAATTATTCAGGAAAAAACTCTTGAGTACGCCCCTGGATGCATAAAAACAAAATTTGCTGTAGATTTCGGCGTCCCAGTTACTCGTTCAATATTTCTAAGCGATTTTGTATGGTCTTCTGCTACAGCTAAAGGTACATTATATTAAATTACTTCATTGCATGGTTTGTTTCTAGTAACAATTGGTTTCTTAAATGAACCATACTGCCATAAATTGGTAAATATTCTTCCATATATATTTTTATTTGGCTGCACTCTTTCAGGGTAATATTTTAAATACATTTGCCCAGCTTCTCGAGTAGTACTATGGCACAAAATGTAACATTTTAACATGTACAAACTTTTCCTCAAAAGAAAAATTTCCAACCATTTGCAAACAAATTAAAAGAGCAGGTACCCAATTAACTGTATTCTAACAAAATATTTGACCTGGCATTTATATGTATTGTTAAGAGTCCACTATTGTCATTAGAGACAACTTGTTTATTTGCCAAAGCTCACTATGTTTAGGGCGGTCTTATAGTACGGTTTTATGTCTTACATTTAGATGACTAAGAAATCTTATCGAAAATGTGACTTTCCAAAAGATACGATTTTCCGAAATAATTGCTTTCAAGCAATCAGGGCCGAACTCAGGAGGTTTTTTCTAAATAATTTTCTTTTATGACTGAAACAAGCTGAAAATACATTTAAACTATTACACAAGTGATAGATCCTCGATTTAGATTTGAAAATGGTTTTATGTTTCGCAATAAAAATAACAGGGCCGTATTTAAAAAAGC
This sequence comes from Tillus elongatus, assembly GCA_964006375.1. Classification (NCBI taxonomy): domain Eukaryota; kingdom Metazoa; phylum Arthropoda; class Insecta; order Coleoptera; family Cleridae; genus Tillus; species Tillus elongatus. Next base: position 14,917,322 of record OZ023269.1, on the reverse strand, counting down.
CTGGACGCAGCAAGTGCGTTATGGTAGTGAATTTTCATAGAAATGATCTGGCACAAAATATTTTATTATAACTTTTTTTCTTGTAACATAGAAATCTAAATGTTGGTGTATAGTTTACTTTTTATATCGTAAACCTACCTACCAAATTTGGTTATCATAGATTTTTTATTTTTTAAGATCATTTTTTTTTCAAATGAAAACTCAAAATTTTTCCGGAAAACCTCGTCCGATTTTTCTGATCAACGAACTTATCAAAGCCATTTACAAAAGGAAGGTACATGCCAAATTATATCAAAATCTGCCCATTATTCTTTGAGATAAAAATTTTTTTCGAATGAAAACTCAAAATTTTCCCGGAAAACCTCGTCCGATTTTCCTGACTAACAAACTTGTCAAAGCCATTTACAAAAGGAAGGTACATGCCAAATTTGATTAAAATCGGCTTATTACTTTTTGAGATAAGAATTTTTTTCGAATGAAAACTCAAAATTTTCCCGAAAAACCTCATCTAATTTTCTTGACTAACGAACTTGTCAAAGCCATTTACAAAAGGAAGGTACATGCCAAATTTTATTAAAATCGGCTTATTACTTTTTGAGATAAGAATTTTTTTCGAATGAAAACTCAAAATTTTCCCGGAAAACCTTATCCGATTTTCCTGACTAACGAACTTATCCAAGCCATTTACAAAAGAAATGTACATGCCAAATTTTATCAAAATAGGCCTATTATTTTCTGAGTTATCGGTGTGATACATATATATATATATATATATATATATATATATATATATATATATATATATATATATATATATATATATATATATATATAAATTGAAACTGACCCCGGATATGGGTTCTAGGGGTCCTAGATCGCGCTCATTTGCAAAAAAATTTTCAAAATTCAAAAGTCGGGATCTCCCCATTAGTGAATTTTTTCTACGAAAATTCACTAAAATGTAATTGTCTCGGAGATGAAACGTCGTATAAAAATTCGTGAACGTCATCTAAGTCAGCTTAGCAAGTAACAAAAGAATAGTATTTTTGATATCTATTAAAATAACGCCAAAAAATAGAAACGAATTTCAAGAAAATTACATTTTCAATCATCCAAACCGGTAATACTTTTGAATACATCATGTAAAAGGTTTTTACGTTCAACTTTTTCATAATTTGAACAAAACTCTAACTCCTAAAATTTACAATATTCCACTGCTATCCCATACTTATCTTGGACACACTGTATAAAATAATGATTACTAAAAAATATAAACAATTATAAAGGTTTATGAAAAACATAGAGAACTATAACAGACGTAGAATATATTATTCAAACTTAATAGCTATTCTTCTATGTGAGCAATTCAGGGTGCGGTAACAAAAGAGTCGATAAAAAGATCAGATCACATTTACACGTAATGACACTCCCATAGCTCATGCTTGCCCACAATAAAAATACAGTAGGCGCTCGTTTATGTGAACTAATAGAAACCGGAGGTATTCATAAAATCGAAATATAATATAATTAAACTGAATATTAAATGTATTTATTAAAAGTTATGTAATTGTTTACAGTCTATTAGTGAATTTTCGTAGAAAAAATTCACTAATAGGGAGATCCCGACTTTTGAATTTTGAAAAAATTTTTGCAAATGAGCGCGAACTAGGACCTCTAGAACCCATATCCGGGGTTAGTTTTAATTTATATATATATATATATATATATATATATATATATATATATATATATATATATATATATATATATATATATATATATATATATATATATATATATATATATATATATGCAACAGACTAGGGTGCCTAGTCCGCGCTCATTTGAAGAAATTTTTCGAAAATTCAAGTAGATATCTCCTTATTAGTTAATTTTTTTTTAAGAAAATTCTCTAAGACAAGCATTTGTGAAGCCACGGTAAAAGTCTACGACTGTATTAAATATGGAACAGTTTCACTAAGTTAGGGCAAGAACAAACAACCAGATATGCTATTCAAATTGAATTGTCTTAAAAATTTCATCTCATCTTTATTAACTTATTTTTTATACAAAAACTCGCTAAGAAATTCATCGGAATAACAACGATCTGATCAGATAACGGTAAAATGAAATGAAAGACGAAAAAAAATTAATTAAAAGTGAAGTCACTAACTAGGATTAGAACTCGTCTTATTATAGGACTCGATTATCTGATGCACACATCTTACACGTATTTTTCAGTCGCATTAGTACGCCTACCATAATGATCAATTTTGACGTTTTAACTTTTTTTAATCAGAGGCTTACCTAATTTTTTTTTTGTCTTTTAACTTAGAGATCTTAATTTTGGTACATAGGATACTCCTTACCACAGAAATCAGCGTACCAAATTTGGTTGCATTTACTTTTTTATTTCCGGAGATATACATATATATATATATATATATATATATATATATATATATATATATATATATATATATATATATATATATATATATATATATATATATTTATTTAAACAAAAAATTTTCCGGGAAAACGTGGGCCGATTTTCCTGGCTAACGAGGTACTCAGAAAATTTGAACAAAATCGGCCCATTATTTTTTGAGTTATGGGTATGAGATATATATATATATATATATATATATATATATATATATATATATATATATATATATATATATATATATATTATAATTTAAAACTGACCCTGACTAGGGGGCCTAGTTCGCGCTCACTTGAGGAAAGTTTTTCAAAATTCAAAAGTCGGGATCTTCTCATTAGTTAATTTTTTAAAGGAAAATTCACTAAAAGGAATGTGAGATTTAGCTTCATATTGAAGAAAAACCGGAAACCGCAACTCAGTAGTCATCAGATATCAGTATCATGTGAAACGTCACAATCAACTGCCAATTGGACCAGTAGAAAATATAAATATCATCCTTACCATATGGAATTAATTACATCAACAGTTACATAATGTTCACTTTGAAAGGCGTGTAAACTTTTGCCAATGGATGAATGCTCAACTTGAGGTTAATCCAAAGTTTTTATATGTTTTCTGACGAGGCTACGTTTAGAAGTAATGATACTGTGAATTAGGGATGGGCACATTTCTTAAAACATCGAGGTTAACATCGATGTTTAACATCGACACCTACTATCGATGGTAGGAAAAACATCGGCTGGAAAACATCGATGTTGGGAACATCGATGTTTTCAAAATAATAGTAAATTTACTAATTCTATGTTCTTTCGAAAAAAAAATAGTTTGTAGTTTTGTAGGCATTAGAAAATGGAAACATGTTCCGATGCAGATTATGGCAGGTGCAGGTTAAAAAACGGCTATTACTGGTTCTGTATTACTGTCAGAGCCCAGCGCAATCAGTCTCCGAGACTTAAACGTTCCTGTTTATAATGTTTCTCCGTCAATTAATCGGACAGGAGAGCCCATTTATGCCAGGTAGCCGGAATTTAATACTTACTGCGTTCACGTACAGATGTCGCTTAAGTCACAATGTGCAAAGAGTAAAGAATCAATTGGTAATTTGTTCAGTAAATTGATGTATTTTTTAGCTACTTAAAGACTTTCGAACTGAAAAATTACAGGACATTTGTGGGATACGTAACGATGTTTCGATGATTACAAATAACATCGATGTTAAAAATATAACATCCAAATTACAACATCGATGTTTTAAACATCGATGTTCAATGGAAAACATCGATATTCCAAAAACATCGATGTTAGGTGCCCATCCCTACTGTGAATCCTTATAACATGCACTATTACGCATAAGAAAATCCATTTTGGATTCGTCAAATGCAGAATCTAAACCACTGGTCTATATATATTTCGTGTGCCATTCTTCACGACAGAATAATTGGACCGTATTTTTAGTGAATTTTCGTAGAAAAAATTCACTAATGGGGAGATCTCGACTTTTGAATTTTGAAAACAATTTTGCAAATGAGCGCGAACTAGGACCCCTAAAACCCATATCCGGGGTCAGTTTCAATTTTTATATGTTTATATATATATATATATATATATATATATATATATATATATATATATATATATATATATATATATATATATATATATATATATATATATATATATATATATACATGGGAAAAGACTATGAATATTTTTAAATAATACAAAAAAGGAAACAAATTGATTTTGGAATCGGTCAAATTGCACTCACGGTGTATGTATTTAATCAATCACTCAATATAAAACCATCTGTTGTTAAAATGATATCAAGCTAAAATGATATCAAAATTGATAAACCCGATATATGGTAAAGGTAGAATTTTCATATGTACCGTTTAATTTAGTTTAGAATTCAGTCATTCCTTAGTTGTTGTTTAGTAGCTGCATATAAAATATTATGTTTTACCATGGAACGGAGACATTTGGCTTTAGACGAAATGAATCGAACGGTAGACCTTCTTCAAGCGGACATGCGACATAATGAAGTAGCTGAGCGGATGGGTGTTTCTCAAAGTGTGATAAGTCGTTTATGGAGTCGTTTTAGGGAAACTAGCAGTCCGGCCGAGCAACATCCAGGACGAGGACGCTCTACGACGGCAGGTCAGGATAGATTTTTATGTTTAGCTGCCAGAAGGCAGCCTACAATTACGGCACCTGAATTGGTTACGACTCTGCAAAGGGCGCATAATGTAACCATTAGCCGAGATACTGTAATAAATTGTCTTCACGAAGCAAACCTCTCTAGTAGACGTCCACTCAGATGTCCACCTATTTCCAGATGCAGCCGCGCTGCAAGATTGGACTGGTGTCAAAATTATATGAATTGGACTGCAGATAACTGGGCTACAGTTTTATTCACAGGCGAATCTAGGTTTGGTTTCCATCCGGATTCTCGTCGAATAAGGGTGTGGAGACGATCTGGAAATCCGGAACGCTTAAGACATATTCAGGAAGTGTACACATAAAGAGGTGGTACAATAATGGCATGGGGCGGAATTCTTATTGGCGGCAGAACTGAACTCGTTTTTCCAAATCGCTTCCTAACAGCTCAGCTATATCTGGATACCATTCTTCAACCCATCGTGCATACACTTGCAGGCTCTGTTGGTCAAAACTTCCGCCTAATGCATGATAATGCCCGTCCACATACCGAACGCATCGTAACCAACTGGTCAGACAACGCAGGAATCAAAGTTTTACCATGGCCAGCACAATCCCCTGACCTGAATCCGATAGAGCATGTCTGGGATATGCTTCAACGAAGAATGACTCCACATATGGGTAACATCAACAATGCGTTTACATTCCAGGAGCTTCTGACAGCAGAGTGGGCACGTTTAACACAAGGAGACCTCGACAATATCATTTTGTCTATGAGCAATAGATGTAGAGCTGTAATTACTCAACGTGGAGGTCATACTTTATATAAAACTTTTTTCTCACATGCTCGGAAGTTTTTGAAAAATTCTTAAAATAGTGTTTCAGGATATATATATATATATATATATATATATATATATATATATATATATATATATATATATATATATATATATATATATATATATATTGATAATCTTCTAGGTTTTTCTAACAAAACATTTGATTTTATGTAATACTAAACACTTACATATACCGTACATTTTAGTGAATTTTTATTTTTTAAAATTCACTAATAGAGGTATCGATGGTGAGACTTTGCAAAAATTTTTCAAATGAGCGCGAACGAGGACACCTAGAACCCATATCCGGGGTCAGTTTCAATTTTTATATGTTATATATATATATATATATATATATATATATATATATATATATATATATATATATATATATATATATATATATATATATATGTATCCAACCGATCACTCAAAAAATAATTAACCGATTTCGATGAAACTCGGCAAGTACCTTTATTTTATTAATGGCTTGAATGAGTTCGTTAGCCAGGAAAATCCGACAAGGTTTTCCGGGAAAATTTTTAGTTTCTTTCGAAAAAAATTTTTTTCTCCGAACATTACAAAGTTATTTTAATGAAATTTGACAGATATGTTGCCTAGCAAAATACCTTCCTACGAACCAAAATTCAACTTTCTAAGTTTATAAAAAATTTGTTGTTCAAATTTCAAAAAAAAAAAAAAAATCTCCGAAAATTACAAAGTTATTTTAATTATTTAAAAAATTCACTACCATAACGCACTTGCTGCGTCTCGATCTTTTTTTGATTTCTTCTTAAATCATATCAAGAAAAAAATACGTGCATTTTTAAAAACATCCCTAGACTTTTCCGATATGTGTATATATGTATATGTATCTCACTGATAACTCAAAAAATAATGGGCCGATTTTGATAAAATTTGGCATGTACCTTCCTTTTGTAAATGGCTTGGATAAGTTCGTTAGTCAGGAAAGACGAGGTTTTCCGGGAACATTTAGAGTTTCTATTCGGAAAAAAATTATCTCAAAAAATAAAAAAGCTATGATAACGAAATTTGGTAGGTAGGTTTAAGATATAAAAAGTAAACTATACAGCAAAATTTAGATTTTTATGTTACAAGAAAAAAGTTATAATAAAATATTTGGTACCAGATCATTTCTATGAAAATTCACTACCATAACGCACTTGCTGCGTCCAGGCTCTTTAATAACCCCCTAACTGGTCGTAATTATCTTACATTCCTTACAGACGTTTTGGCCGGTCTCCTGCAACAGCTTAGCGAGGATACGCACTACCATCGCGAGATACGCGACCTTTTAGATGAAAATTATCCTCAAAAATTGAATGGGCGTGGAGGTTTTGTTCAGTGGCCCCAAGGTTGTGCGACCTTACACCATTAGGTTTATTCTGGTGGAGTTATATTAAAGGACGAGTATATGATACTATGATACATCGCCCACTACAAGGGAAGATTGCAAAAGAAGATAAGGCGCTTGCAGAACCGTTACACCGGAGATGCTAAGAAACGTGAGACAAAACATAATAAAAATATTTCATGCTATACAGGAGGGATACCTGTTTTCACATATTTTTACACGACATAATAAGTAACTGCTGCTTATCTATTAAATAACAAATAATATAATAATATTTTAGTTTATTTTATAGCAAGTTCTTATTAACGTATAATTTCTGTTGTTGTAATTTGTATCCTTGCCAGTGTTTGATTACATATAGTATTTATTACTACCGTTTGTCTCTCTTATTGTCAAATATCGTGGCTACTACGAATAATGACAAAAAATATGATTAAGTAATTGAATAAAATAGAAAAATCAAAATAACTCAAAAACAATAAGATATAGGTATAAGACATACTTAAGAAAAGTTGTGGGATTTTTGATTACCATTAACGTGTGTGTTCCATTTGAAAAAGTCTGGGCGCAGCAAGTGCGTGTGGTAGTGAATTTTCATAAAAATGTTTTTAATAGCAAAGTTTTTTTTTAAGAAATCAGGCATCAAATTTGGTTACCAGTATAACCTATATAGTATAAACAATGTGCCATGTTTCATCAAAATAGCTATATTGTTTGAAAACGTACAAAAATTTCCGAAAGTAAACTTAAAGTGTTCCCGAAAAAAACCGTATCTTGGTCTACCTTATAGGTTAATAGCAAATTGAGATTTTCAAATATGAAGCATTCAATCAAAATTCACTACCATAACGCACTTGCTGCGTCCCGAATTATTTTTTTTTTACAAACATGCATTATATTTCGATGGAAAATGCAAAACTTGAACAACATAAGAAAGAACAAAAAAGAAAAAGAAAAATTGTATCACCAACGACTTATGGGCCACACTGTGATTGTAGAAATAATGTTTTAAGCTGGAGCTCAAGACATCCTTTAATTAATGTATACAAATTTTTTTCATATCTTGTATAATAACGGATGTATTGAGCTTTATTGATTTTTTACGAAAATTCGACAAAAATTATATACCATTAAACGATCAACTCTATAGCTGAGACTACTGCCAAGCATCAGAGAAAGGGTCTATTTGAAATGAATTTTCTGGAAATATTTTAGTAAAATGAAGGACAATGACGGTTGAAACTAAGACTTCAGGGTTTGTAAAACATTATTCTTCTTGAGGCATTTTTTTCCATAGCCCGTATTAGATTCAAGTTCTTTGCCTAAATGTTGCCAATTTTGACGTTTTAAATCGCGACTTTGACGTTTTGAGGAATGCCTGTACCTTTTTTGTCTTTTGACCTACAGAGCTAAATTTCAGTAGGTAGTTTACCTATAGCGATATAAACCCGTGTACCAAATTTGGTTGCCCTTATTTTGTTATTTCCGGAGATATAATTTTATAAACTCGGCCGATTTTCCTAGCTAACCAACTTATCCAAGTCACTTGCAAAAGGAAGGTATTCACCAAATTTAGTCAAAATCGGCCCATTATTTTTTGAGTTATCTCTGTGATACATATATATATATATATATATATATATATATATATATATATATATATATATATATATATATATATATATATATATATAAACATATAAAATTCGAAACTGACCTCGGATATATGTTCTAGCGGGCCTAATTAGCGCTCATTTGAAGAAATTTTTTCAAAATTCAAAAGTCGGGATCTCCTCATTAGTAAATTTTTTAAAGAAAAATTACTAAGAAAGAGATCTTTTTAAATTTCAGGTTTACATATATTTTTAACCGCCTGTAGCTTTTCCCAAATACTTTTAGGCAGAGTATAAGCTTAAATTTCGTCTTCCCTCGACCAAAATATAAAAGTTTTTCTTGCCAAATACAGGTAAGAACATAATAGAGAAATGGTACATACTTGTAAATGTGATTTTTTGAATAAGCACAAATGACGCCGAACGTTTGGGCGCCCAGTTGAGGTCGCTACACCCGAAACAATTGAAAAAATTCACGATATTGTGTTGCCGATCGGAGATTGAAAGTGCGGGAGATTGTGGAAGCCATAGGCATATCACATGGCTCGGTGGTTTCGATTTTGCATGATCTCTTGGGTATGAGAAAGCTATCCACAAGATGGGTGCCGCGTTTGCTCATAATCGACCACAAACGCAATCGTGTGACAACTTCGAAGGAGTGTTTGGCGTTGTTCAACCGCAATAGGGACGAGTTTTTACGCCGTTTAGTAACGGTGGACAAAACATGGATTCTCCACAACACACCAGAGACCAAGCAGCAGTCAAAACACTGGATTTCTCCGTGCGAATCGGCGCCGAAGAAGGCCAAAGTGGATTTGTCAGCCAATAAAGTCATGGCGACCATTTTTTTTTTGGATGCACGCGGTATAATCCACATTGAATGCCTTCAAAAGGGAAGAACAATCAATGGCGAATATTATATCAACTTATTGGACCGATTCAATGACGATTTGAAGAAAAAACGATCGCATTTAGCCAAGAAAAAAGTTATTTTCTACCAAGACAATGCAACGGTGCACACATGTGTAGTCTCCATGGCAAAATTGCATAAATTGGGCTACTAATTGCTCCCTCATCCGCCCTATTCTCCGGATTAAGCCCCGAGTGACTATTTCTTGCTTCCAAACTTAAAGAAATGGCTCGGCCGAAAAAGATTTGACTCCAATAATGGAATCATCTCACAAACAAATACCTATTTTGAGTACCTCGACAAATCTTATTTTTTGGAAGGGAGACACGTTCGACGTAGTGTATATAGCTCAAAGGAGACTATGTTGAAAAATAAAATGATTATTTGTAAAAAAAACCGGTGTTTGATTCAAAAAGTCACGGACTTATTGACCCGCCCTCGTAAATATTTATCACGTGTGTAATGCACTACTGTACCCAGGCTTCAGGGGCCACTGCAAAATTCAGGAGATCGCGAAGGAGCCCATGCTTGAAATGAGGTCAGACTTCGCGAGCCCGCGAATGTGCAGGGAAAACAACTTTACAGTGGAAATCCCTGATCGCGAAGCATGGCGGGAGGAGACGCCGGGCATGCCACGGGACGCGCTTGTCTGGTTCACGGACGGATCTGGCGGGGAGCGTGGGACGGGGGCAGGTGTTTACTCGGAAGGACCGAGGGTAAGTCATAGTATTTCCCTCGGAGCCCATGCAACGGTGTTTCAGGCCGAGATGTACGCCATCCTGCACTGTGTGCGGGAGAACAAGAGGAGGGGCTACACCAACAAGCGGATCCTCATAGCCACAGACAGCCAGGCAGCCCTTAAGGCACTAAGGTAAATTCCTGGCTGGTGAGTGAGTGCCGAGACGAGACGAGCGACCTGGCTGGGCAGAATGAGGTGACCCTCATCTGGGTGCCGGGTCACTCGGGGGTTAAAGGCAATGAAGAAGCTGACAGTCTCGCGAAGAGAGGGTCAGCAGATCCATTTATGGGACCAGAACCGGCTCTGGGCGTGTCAAAGAGCACTACCAGGGGAGCCATTAAGTCCTGGGTCAGAAACCAACGCAAGGTGTACTGGGCGGACTGTCCAGGGCTCAGACATGGGAAGTCAATAATTGACGTACCCAGTTCAAAGAGAGCTGTGGAGCTGCTAAACCTTAGCAGAGGACAGCTCAGAAACACAACAGGTCTCTTGACGGGACACATGGCCGTCAAGAAACACCTGCATAAAATGGGGCGGTTCGAAGGGGACCTCGCATGTAGACTCTGCGGCGAGGGGGAGGAATCAGCCCAGCACATCTTGTGTGAGTGTATAGCTCTGGACCGGAAAAGACAACTGATCTACGGTCACTCCAGACCGGAGACAGAGCAATATAAAACTTCACCCTACCAATCGCTGTGCAGACTAGTTCAAGGCACAGTGATCTTGGAATGGGTGGAGTAAGACTAAGGGTATGCACAATCAACCAAGGGTTGCGGTGCTATCGGGGCGGCAAGGCCGCGGACGAGCCCTGAGGGAAAAAAATGCACTACTGTTATGTTGTTGCAAAATTCAAATGATACAGTATTTTTAGTATGTAAGTTATTTTCTATTGTAGTTATTAAATTTTCTGTATACCGGACCTGCACGCAGGTAATATAATTTTCATCTGTAGGACCTCTGTAAATTTCTGGTTTAATAAATAAATAAATAAATACTCAATTAATAGAAAGGCGTGGAGTGACACACCGTATGCGATATTTCATTATAGACAGTTATAAAGTTGAACACCTCAATTAATTAACGTTTAATTAGTTTGTTTCCGAGAGCGTGCACTTTAAAATAAGAATTTATAATTTAATAACTGCAAATGATATAACTCAAGAATTAAAAGCCTGGACGCAGCAAGTGCATTATGGTAGTGAATTTTCATAGAAATGATCTGGCACAAAATATTTTATTATAACTTTTTTTTCTTCTAACATAGAAATCTTAATTTTGGTGTATAGTTTACTTTTTATATCGTAAACCTACCTACCAAATTTGGTTATCATAGATTTTTTATTTTTTAAGATAAAATTTTTTTTCAAATGAAAACTCAAAATTTTTCCGGAAAACCTTGTCCGATTTTTCTGATTATCGAACTTGTCAAAGCCATTTACAAAAGGAAGCTACATGCAAAATTTTATCAAAATCTCCTTATTATTCTTTGAAATAAAAATTTATTTCGAATGAAAACTCAAAATTTTCCCGGAAAACCTTGTCAGATTTTCCTGACTAACAAACATGTCAAAGCCATTTACAAAGGGAAGGTACGTGCCAAATTTTATTGAAATCGGCTTATTACTTTTTGAGATAAGAATTTTTTTAGAATGAAAACTCAAAATTTTCCCGGAAAACCTTGTCCGATTTTCCTGACTGACGAACTTATCCAAGCCATTTACAAAAGAAACGTACATGCCAAATTTTATCAAAATCGGCCCATTATTTTTTGAGTTATCGGTGTGATACATATATATATATATATATAAATATATATATATATATATATATATATATATATATATATAATATATATATATATAAACATATAAAAATTGAAACTGACCCCGGATATGGGTTCTAGGGGGCCTAGATCGCGCTCATTTGAAGAAATTTTTTCAAAATTCAAAAGTCGAGATCTCCTCATTAGTGAATTTTTTTCTAAGAAAATTCACTAATAAAGATGATCTAAATAGAGAAAATTGCGCTGAGGACTGAAATAAACAGATATATAATTAAGATAAACTATATACAAACTGAGTCGACTGTTCAGCTATTATTACAGAAATTTACAGTTGCAAAAGCAATCAAATAACTATTAATTATTTCACTTAAGGTGATCTATGTAACGCGCTATCACTTACATCTAATTATTCATAAAACATCATAAAATTAACTTTACAATTACCAGCGGTCAGCGGCATAATATGTAACAGGGCAGAGTTAAACCCTCAATATAAAACTAATAATAAAACAACTCGTCTGAATTTAAAAATCCATATTTGGAAGATAGATACTCGTACATTAAAAATGAATGTATTGATTTATAGGTACTTACAGAAATAGAAAAATCACAAATGGGAGATATATTACATAATAAAAATAGATGTTTGTTAATTCACAAAACACACCAAACTGAAAATATTTAGATTAGATGAGTGAGAAGATATTTTTGGACAGTGTTGGCAAACGTTTTGTGTTTTCAGCAACTCTTTTGAATCAGTTAAATTTAAGATGTAACGGAAACTAACGATTCCAAAATAATATAGGATCCAGTAAGACACATTTGTCATCTAGTTGTTTTGAAACATGACTTTTTACCATACGCACAAGTTTTTAATTTAAAAAACTCTGGGCGCAGCAAGTGCGTTATGGAAGTGAATTTTATTTAAATGTTTTTAATAGAAAATATGTCTCTTTAATGCAATCAGGAATCAATTTGGTCACCGGTATAACCTATATAGTAGGAACAATGTACCATACCATACATAGCTTGTTTGAAAATGTACAAAAATTTTCCGAAGATAAACTTAAAACATTTCCGAGAAAACTCGTTTCCTAGCTGACAAACCTTAGGTTAATAGCAAATTGCGTTATTGAATTTTGAAGCGTTTAATGAAAATTCGCTATTAAAATGCACTTACTGGGTCTCGATTTTTTTTACAAACATGCATCATATTTCGATGAAAAATGCAAAATTCAATAAGGAATGTCAAAAGAATTATCACCAACGATTTGTATCACCAGCGACTTATGGGCCATTATGTGGTTGTCAAAATAATGTTATAAGATGCAGCTCAAAACACCCTATAGGTAACGTATACAATTTTTTCTCCTATCTTGCATAATAACAATTATATTGAAATTTACTGTAGAAATGCGTCACACTGTATATATGTAAACAGAAAGTAAACCCGGATATGGATTCTACGGGGGCTAGTTTGCGCTCATTTGAAGAAATCTTTTTAGAATTCAAAAGCCGCGTTCTCCTCATTAACGAATTTTTTGTATAAAAATTTGCTAAAAATTATAGACCGTTAAACCATAAATTTAACTAAAACTATTTAGCATCAGAGAAAGTGTCTATTTGAAATGAATTTTCTGGAAATATTTTATTAAAATGAAGGGCAATGATGGTTTTAGTTGAAAATTCAGGGTGTGCAGAACACTCTTTACATAATCCGTATTTCTAATCAGGTTCTTTGCCTAAATGTTGCCAATTTTGACGTTTCAAATCGCGACTTTTTACGTTTTGAGGAAAACCCCTTTTTTTCCCTTTAAATGCCTCTAACTTTTTTGTCTTTAAACTCACAGACCTAAATTTTGGTAAATTGTTCACCCTTTATATATATATATATATATATATATATATATATATATATATATATATATATATATATATATAAAATTGAAACTGACCCTGGATTCTAGGGGGCCTAGTTCGCGCTCATTGGAAGAAATTTTACTAAATTCAAAAGTCGGGATCTCCACGTTAGTGAATTTTTGTTTTAGAAAATTCACTAAAACAAGCACTTGTGAGGCCACGGGAAAAGTCTACGACTGTATTAAATATGGAACGGTTTCGCTAAGTAAAGGCAAGAACAAGCAACCAGATATTCTATTCAAATTGAATTAAGTCTTAAAACTTTCATCTCCTCTTTGTCTAATTATTTTTTATACAAAAACTCGCTAAAAAATTCACCCGAATAAGAACAATCTGATTAGATAACGGTAAAGTGAAATGAACTAAAAAAATTGAAAAAAGTTAAAGTCACTAACTAGGATTCGAACTCGTCATGCAGGAGTCAATTGAATTTGATTATCCGATGCACAGGGACTTAGCCCACTCAGCTATGCTCTACATGTGTCTACTAGCAGCTATATCCCGTAATACATTGGTTCAATGTTTTAAAATTTACACAAAACTATTTAGATTTAAAATAGATTTTTTGCTCATATTATAACGAAATCAAGGAAAATAACGACTTGGACACATATCTAGGAGCTTGTTAGTCATTTCTTGTAGTATTTTTCACTCCCATTCGTACTCAATCAATTTTGACGTTTTAGCTTTCTTGAATCAGATTTAATTAATTAAAAATTAATTTACCTCTAACTTTTTTGTCTTTCAAGATAGAGATCTGAATTTTGGTACACAGGATACACTTTATGACAGAAACCAGCTTACTAAATTTGGTTGTCCTTACTTTGTTATTTCCGGAGATATAATTTTTTCCGAAAGAAAACACAAAATTTACCGGGAAAACCTGGACCGATTTTCCTGACTAACGAACTTATCCAAGCTACTTGCAAAAGCAAGGTATGTCCCAAATTTGATAAAAATCGGATCATTATTGTTTGAGTTATCGGTGTGATACATACATACATACATACATACATACATACATACATACATACATATATACATATATATATATATATATATATATATATATATATATATATATATATATATATATATATATATATATATATATATAATAAACATATAAAAATTGAAACTGACCCTGGATATGGGTTCTAGGGGGCTAGTTCGCGGTCATTTGAAGAAATTTTTTCAAAATTCAAAAGTCGGGATCTCCTCTTTCGTGATTTTTTTAAACGAAAATTCACTAAAACATCAAAATTTATAAATGACTCCTAATGTAAAGACTTTGGCTAGATAGGTTTTAAGTTAGATAATCTATGTATAATTGTTCTGTATTCTGTAATATGATGTTAAGTGTTGCAAAAAAACTGAGAAGGAAGAAGCAAGCCAAGCAAGTTTTTGATAGACAAAATACTCATCTCACAACGAACATTTTTATATAGAGTCGGAGAAGGGGCCGAGAAAGCCATGTACAGGGTGCGTAAATAGTATTGCACCAAATGGGATTACGCAGAAACGGTTTGACATTTAGATTTGACATTTGGTGGGGTTAAATTATGTGATTTTCAATTGTTTTTTGCCACTGGTGTTCGTCAGTGGCCGCCATCTTGAATTTTTTTAAATGGCAACCTAGGTTTAATTTGGTGTTATTTGGCAGGTAATTGATTTATAAATACAATACGGTATATCATAAGGTTGTTTAATCTAATTTTGAAAATTCAGTTACTTAATTAGAGAAAATCACAATAACTGATCAAATTGTTGTCCATTCGGTTCTTGACAATATCCAAGTCTATTAATAAAAGCGCTTTTTTGTTTGTTTAAAGGATACGGGAGTGAGGAATCTCTAACAAACCCGCACAATCACACACCGTAGTGTGGGGCTCACACCCACTAAACCCCCTCCCTTGATTACCGGAGCTTGGTCCATACCTCCGTCGAAATTACTTCACACACGATATCTGGATTTTGAATTATTCCATTCTGTTTGCCGCAGGGGCATTAGCGGGACAGGATAAGCTTTGGACGCTTACTCCTTGTGGAAGTAGCTATCGTAGTCTGTGGCGCTACGGAGAAGAGCATTTGGATGAGAAACGGCTTTGGCGAACTGAGTGGTGAATAGTTGAGTTATAAACTCAAGTATTGAAGGTATTATCAGATCAGAGTGAATCTGACAAACCATGACGCTCCGGCACCCATTCTCAGAATTTTATTCTGGACGATTTGAAGGGTATTGATGTATGTGTCGACCGCCTATGCGGGAGATGCATAGGTCAAGGCTGGCGGATTACGACTTTGTACAAGAGTAGTCAATGCTTGTTCATGGACAATTTGTAGTGTCTGTTAAGAAATGGAAAGCACCTCGAGATGGACATCGAATCTTTCCGTCGGGCATGTTGGACATGGGGACCCACGTTAAGCGTTTGTCGCGAAAAACCCCGAGGTATTTGACGGAGTCTTGACAGGGAATTAGACTGTTGTCTAATGATATGTAATCGTGAGGTGTGTGTCCCCTCTTGGAAATAGGACAGATGCGCATTTATCGAGGTTTATGGCTAGACATTAATTCTTTCTTATACCAGTCTTACAGCTCGTCTACGGCAGTTTGTAGACGTTGGGTTATTATCCTGGGCTGTGTGGAGCTGCTGAGGATGGTAGTGTCGTCTGCGTATGTCACGTTTTGGGGCGGTGTCGATATGTCTGCGACAAATATATTGTACAGCAGAGGGGAGATAGCAGATAGCAGGAGATAGCGGTAGGCCAGTCGTGTCTGAATAGATTCTGGATCTCAATCCATTCTGTAAGCACCGCTCATAGAGCAAGTCTAGATTTTCCTGCAATCTAAGGCAATCATCCAGTGACGTCACCCTCATAAGCAGCTTCAAGTCATCTGTATAGAAAAGTCTCAACACACTTAAACTACTGTCCAAATCATTGATAAATAATAAGAACAATAGCGGCCCCAGATTAGAGCCCTGAGGAACGCCTGAAGTAGCAATGAGCTCAGAGGACCTGAACCCGCCATAGCTAAATAATTGAACAGGATCACTAAGATAATCCCCTGACCCTGACCTGGCCTGGCCTGACCTGACCTGTAGTTTTGGGGGAACAACGGATCTTTGCTGGGTTTTAGGATATTGATGATATCGGCAAGTTTCCACATAGATGGAAAATGTTGAAATCTTATCATGGCATTCATAATCGTAACTATGAATACTACTGCTTTGCGGGTGAGATTTTTCAAGGCTACGTTGTAGATGCCATCGTATTCCTATTGTTTAGGGACTTGACTATTTGGGAAACTTCTTCTTAAGTAACCGGCTTGATGTTAGTGTCTGGGGTGGCGCGAAGCGCACTCTTGTCATAACGGTGTGTTCTTGCGACAGATCAACGTTGTTGTAATTCGGGCTGAATTTCAACTCCAGATCATCCACGAAGGCACTTGTTCTATCCGTATCCGTGTAATCGATGCCGTTTTGGCCATGAAGTGACAAGATCAGAAGTTTTTGGGAGCGAGGAGTGTTTGCCATTTGCCAGATGGAATTGTCTTGGGCGGACGGAGTTTATAGACGTTCCTCCCAACGGTTGTTGAGCAGTTCTTGTAGGGCGGATCGTACTTATTTGGTCGGTGGGGTTTCCGGTGCGTTGAGCTAGTCTACGCACGCGGTTCTTTTCTGGTATCATTTATTTAATACTGGACGAAAAAGGGGGGCATATTGTTTGGGTCAGGGTACGTCCTTGATGCATGTTCGATAGAACAATGGATTTTGGACTGTACTTTATCCATTGCACGCACCCTCGAGTTCGGGGATGCTGCGGATAACAGAAATAGTGCCGATATGTCGGAGCAATACATTTGCGATCGCTATTCTAATTCATCTAATGTTGTTGGCCTATTACGATACACAACATTTTTCAAATATCCCCAAAAGAAGAAAAGTCCATGGGAGTCATGTCTGGAGACCTAAGAGGCCAGTTAATCGGACTCCACCGTCCGATCCATTGGCCTGGAAATTTGTGTTTTTACACGAACTTACTAACAGAAATGGGGTCGAGTACCATCTTATTGATACCAGACATCTTGGTGTAAAGCTTGCGGATTTACTGGATTTGGTTTAATCTCTTTTATTCTCGGTACAATATAGAATCACCGCTTAGCAGGCAAACTGTCAACTTAGCTGTGTCTGTTTATTTCTTTAACATGTTATAATCTGAAGTAATAGAGCCTCGGTGGTTCAAAGGTAAGAATGTGTGCATCTGAACCAAAGGATACCGGGTTCGATCTCAGGGTTCTCCTTTAACTTTTCAGTACATACTGTGGCATTGACAACAACCGAGGTTGTGGCATTGTATTTGAGCAAGTTGAATGTCTGCACGTTCCGCCCTTTGGAGGGGGCGTAAAGCCGTCGGTCCCGTGTTCATGCTATAATAGGCACCTTAAAGATCCTTACCCTCCTTACAGAAAGACAGAGGTTAGGCAAAATGTCCAGGATAGTGGGGTGAAACTGCTCCCTGGCGTCGGTGATTAGCCATAGTCGCGAAGATGACCGACATTTAAAAAAATGAAATCATAATATGAACCATGTATTAAACTGATACCAACATCACCATATTATCAGAAAAACAGGGAACTGCTTACTACAGTAAAGCATATTCTAATTATGAATAATTTATTTTACAGGAAACATTCATACATACCCAAACAGTAACAATGCAATAAAATATTCCACACATTATTTACAGAATCATCAATTTAAAAAGCATTATTAAACATTATTTATATGTTTCGATATATAGTAGGTACACACATGATTTAAATATATATTTGGCTTGTCTAATTTTGGTAAGCAGTTTACAATATTAATTGATCATTACCTAACTTTATATTATAAGGAATCACAATAGCAGGAAGGTATTCAGATGGTATCAAAATAAAACAGCAGAAAATAAATAAGAAAATAACAAGACATACCTATAAAAATTAATTAATTGACTTTTAGAGACTATACTTTGCTCTAAAATGTATATATTCCGTTGAAACATAAAATAAATTATTACCAACACAGACACACCATTTAACTGCATATATGTATAGTGATATGTATAGTATCAAAAGAAAAATAAACCAGCACCTTGCAAACCGGGGTTGATTCTGTCATCTTCCGTTCAACCTAATAGGCTCAGATTTACAAATGAAATGAGTATACTATTTGTACCAAATCTTTAAATATACTTGTCCTAAAACACATTGCTTGTTGTGCACAAGAACATGTTGAATATAAAATTAATTTTTAAAATATGTAGTTTAAAAAGAGGTAAAAAAACTTACCACAGTAAGACAAAAAAATTCACCAATGATAATGCTTTTCAACAAACAAAAAAAAAGTTGATTTAAAATCGAAGACATTTACACGATGTTACTGCTCTAAAACTGCTTCACTTTGTGTGAACTTTGGGGGTATTGCCTGGTTTATTCTCTTAAATGGTAAATCGTAAACATTTAGTGCACTCAAATGGAAACTGTCACAATTCGCAACCTGTCACTTTTCTTTTTTTGCAGCAAACTTAAAATCTGCATTACATATTTTTCGATAATATGTATAAAGCAGCTTACAAAATAAACATACAGGCGATAAAAGCTGCAGAGATTTTTGTAAATAACAGAAATAATTTAGTGCAGTGACAACCGCAAAGCCGGCTATGAATCAGTTGGAATCTAAAATCAATACATTTGCCTAATATATTCTTATGCAATCTTACCTATAGAATTTTCTCAATATTTGTTGTTACAATATCACTAGCAAACACAATGATTAGTTTACATAAAGTTTTGGCAGCTAATTTTATTCAGAACACTGGGCGGTTGCCCGTACAATAACCATCACTGTGCAGTTGAATAGTTGAATCAACACTTAACGTTACATCAGGTGTGTAATGTGTTTATCTTTTTCTAACACATTATATCTTATATCTCTCTTTCGGCTGAATCAGTGGACGTAGCGGTGATCTCATCCGTATCAGGAAATACACATATGAATCATACGACAGTTCGATTGTTGTTTGTAGGTTACGCTACTAGTCTTACGTCTCTTCGGTCGGTATTGTAGTTTTTGGATTTGTCAATAAGTATTTAAAATTTTGAATTTTATTTTGTTAGGTGAAAACACTTTAGATATTTATTTTCCACAAAATTATCGATAAGGCGATTGTTTCTAAGAACTAAAGCATAAACAAATCGATATCAAACAATAATATTCACTAAAAATGACGACTCAGCCAACGTTACCAGCATCTGGAAAACACATATAATATATGCCTTGACCCAAATACGTATTTGCCAGATATTTTAAATATTAAGCACAAGTAAATGTCATTTATTTCGCATACTATTATCATCACTTTATTGGAGTATTTCTCCATGACAATCTCATCATAACATTATTAGTCATTTATCTACCTATCGTAAATAAAGGGTTTCCATTATTCGCGTATATATTATAATTTATCCATATAATTTTTATTCATTAAAATGCCTATACTTATAACATTGCGAATACCCATATAATATTGTTTTTGGTGGCTGCCAGGGACCAACAGAAAATTAGTAAAAATCAATATCAAATAACTTATCTAAGATAATTAAGTACCTATATCCATTTTTGGAAAGTATGAATTGTGTCATAATCCATTTAGGAATCATTTTAGCCATTATACATTATATGAAGCATATATGTTTTTTGTCTATTCTTATCTGTGGTATTTTTCCCTATCAGCTAGATAACCTATATGTCTATACCCATTATAATGTGTGCCTTTAGGGTTTTAGCAAATTTTCTTAGAAAAAATTAAGTTTCCTTCGCGCCACGCCAGACACAAACATCGAGTCCGCTACTTACGAAGAAGTTTCTCAAATAATCAAAACACTAAAAAATAGGAAAGCTCCGGAATCGCCACCGTAACTCAGAAAAATCCCCCCCTCAAAGCAGAGGTATTCATGGTTATGATTATGAATGCCATGCTGCGATTTCAACATTTTCCTTCCGTGTGGAAACTTGCCGACATTATCAATATCCCAAAACCCAGCAAAGATCCGCTGTTCCCTCAGAACTACAGGCCCATTAGCCTACTCCCAGTGATCGGCAAAATCGCCGAAAAACTAATTCGGAAAAGGCTAGCCTCATTCACCTCTGAAAACCATATCGTTCCTCACAAGCAATTCGGTTTCAGATAACAGCACTACACCACAGACCAAGTCCTTGGTGTGGTGGAAAACATCACCGAAGGATTCAACGAAAACAAGTCAACTGGTGCAATACTTCTCGACATTGCTCAAGCCTTCGACAGGTTCTGGCATGTGGGCCTCCTAAACAAACTTCTATCATTTAATTATCCTCTCCCTCTGATTCTGATAATCAGGTTATACCTGCAACAGAGGAAGTTCCAGGTCAAACATCTGGGAACCAGATCTAGAACCTACTCAGCCACGGCGCTGGCGTCCCGTAGGGTTCTGCTATCTCCCCTCTGCTGTACAATATATATTTGTCGCAGATACACCGACGCCGCCCCTAAACATGACATACTCACTGTACGCAGACGACACTACCATTATCGGTAGCTTCACTCAGCCGAGGATAATAACCGAACGCCTCGAACGCCTACAGACCGCCGTAGACGAGCTGCAAGGCTGGTATAGGAAATCATGTCTAGCCATAAGCCCCGATAAATGTTCAGCAGTCCTATTTTCCAATGGGAGACACGTCTCACGAACACGTATCATTATTAGGCAAGAGTCCCTGCTACGACTCCGCCAAATACTTTAGGGTTTTCCTCGACGAACGCTTAACATGGCGCCCCCATGTCCAACATACCCGACGGAAAGATTCGATGTTCATCTCAAAGTTCTTTCCACATCTTAACAGAAATTCCAAATGGTACATGAACAATAAACTGCTCACGTACACAGTCATAATCCAGCCAGCATTGACCTATGCATCCCCTGCATGGGCCACCGTGGCCGACGCACACATCAAGACCATTCAAATCATCCAGAATAAAATTCTCAGAATGGTTACCGGGGTGCCATGGTTTGTCAGAAACAGTCAGATACACTCTGAATGCCTTCGATACTTGAGTTTATAACTCAACTATCCACCCCTCAATTCGCAAAAGCCGCTTCTCACCCAAATATGCTCTTCTCCGTGGTGCCACCGACTACTGTGAGCAACTTCCACATAGGGATAAGCGTCCAAAGCTTGTACTTACCCGATAACGCCCCCGCGGCAAAAACAGAATGGAGACATTCAAATCCAAAAGTCATTGTGTGAAATCTTTCCGACGGAGGTATGGACCAAGGGTATACTCCAGGGATCGGCGTTTAGCGGGTAAGAGTCCCACAATACCTCGATATTCCACACACTACAGTGTTGTGAATGAGGTCTGCATCATGCATTCTCCAGTCCTGTATGCAAAAAACTAATAAAAAAGCTGCCATTACGCTAGCTTATTTGAAAGTCAGTATTCGAACAGAAAATGCTCCTCTTCCACGCGTAATGTGTCAGCGACATTTCACAAATTTGAGGTTCAGATTTTAAGAGTATAATGTTATTGTTAGGAAATGACTCTCATTGGCGTGTTTACTTTAATGCAAATAAAAAAATGTTTAAATGCTATTTGTAGTTTTTAGTGACTTTTCTTTAAAAAAAAAATCACTAATGAGGAGATCTCGACTTTTGAACTTTGAAAACATTTCTTCAAATAAGCGCGAACTAGGCCCTCTAGAACCCATATCCAGGGCCAGTTTGAATTTATATATATATATATCTATATATATATATATATATATATATATATATATATATATATATATATATATATATATATATATATATATATATATATATATAACATGTATCACACCGATAACTCAAAAAATAATGGGCCGATTGCGGTCAAATTTGGTGGGTACCTTCTTTTTGCAAATGGCTTGGATAAATTCGTCAGCCAGGAAAATAGGTCCAGTTTTTCCTGGAAAATTGTGTTTTCTTTCGAAAATGAAAATTTTTCATATTTCCGGAAATAACAAAACAAGGGCAGCCAAATTTGGTACGCTGATTTATGTCACAAAAACTAAACTATGTACGAAAATTTAGACGTATAGGGTGAAAAAAAGTTATAGGCATTTAAAGAAAAAAAAATTGGTGCCACTGATGACCAGATAAACGCACAAAAATAAAACATTTTGTGTGGATAACAAAACCTATTGTATGTTACAAACAAAGACTAAGTTTTTTGGTGCAAGAAGGTCAAGAAATGCCAGAAAAATTACTCAGAAAATTTGATAACTTTTCCTCTTAAAACGTCAAAGTCGCGATTTGAAATGTCAAAATTGGCAACTTTTAGGCAAAGAACCTGAAGCTAATACGGGCTATGTAAAGAAAATGTTGCAGGAAATGGGTTTTACAAGTCCTTAAGTTTCAGCTTCATCCGTCATTGTTCTTCATTATACTTAATGTTTTCAGAAAATTGATTTCAAATAGACCCTTCTTATGATGCTTTAGCAGTAGGTTTAGTTATAGAGTTTATGGTTTAATTCTCCATAATTTTTAGCAAATTTTCGTCCAACAAAAGAAATTCGCTCACTCAGAGACCATGACTTTTGAATTTTAAGAAGATTTTTTCAACTGAGCGCGAACTAGGTCCACTAGAACCCTTATCCAGGGTTAGTTTCAGTTTTTATCTATTTACACACATATATATATATATATATATATATATATATATATATATATATATATATATATATATATATATATATATATATATATATATATATATACAGGGTGACGCATTTCTACGGCAAAGCTCAATATTACTGTTATTCTACAAGATACGAGAAACAATTGTATACGTTAATTATAGGGTGTCTTAAGCTACATCTTAAAAAATTATTTCTACAATCACAGGCTGGCCCATAAGTCGCTGCGGTGATACAAATTTTCTTTTTTTTAATAGAACACGACTTATTGCACTTTTTTCGATTTCAATCGAAATATTATAATGCATGTTTGTAACAAAAGAAATTCGAGACGCAGCAACTGCGTTATGGTAGCGAATTTTTATTAAATACTTCAAATTTGAATAGCTGCAATTTAAGCGGCATTTTATAAAACTATTTCGACAATCACAGGGCCCATAAGTCGTTGGCGTTACAAATTTTCTTTTTTAAATCGACCATCCCTTATATTATTGAATTTTTGCATTTGCCATCGAATTATAATGCATGTTTGTTTTCGAGTTATTTCAATTGTTTTGCAACTCTTCACATTTTTGGCACTTATATCAAAAATTGTGTTACAGCGTTTTTAACAACAAAAATCGGAGTCTAATACAGATGACGCATTCAGAGAGGTTTTCGTTTATATTATTTCATGAAAAAAATCAAGGTGCGATGCACCAGGCGCTCGCAAATAGTGACTGAATTTTTAAAAAATCAAACTGTCGTAACTCAATTGTATAAAATGTGCGAATGGTAACCATACCGCAGCCAGTGCAATCTGACATCACACACACACACACAAACTCAATTGTTTCAAATAGAACAGTCCCTATTTTGTGTTTCAGGAGCGAAGACGTACTAATAAATGCTTTATAAGTCAGATTTTCGTGAAAAAATTGTTTGTAAATTTTTATGCAAAAAAACTTTTTTAGGAGTTTTGCCGAAAAGCTTATTTGATGAAATATGGTACATTTTTTCTACTGTATAGGTTATACGGGTAACCAAATTTGATGCCTCCTTTCATTAAAAAAAGACGTCTTTGCTATTAAAAACATTTTAATGAAAATTCACTACTACTTGCTGCATTGAGACTTAGGGTTGGTCCAAATGTTCACATTCCAATTTTTGACACTGACCTTTCAAATTTTGGGTTTGTAATTCTTCCATGCTAACGAATTTCAACAAACACTACCTATTATTGTAGTTTATAAACGTCTGTAATCTTCGTAGTCTATTCTACATTTTCGTACATATATTTTATTTATATTTCTTGAACATTATATTTTCCAAATATTTGAAGTTTTTTTATAACACCAAATTATTCCATGTCGCATTAATACTGATTCCTGGACAAAAATGACGCACCACTTTAGTAAACAAATAATTACATTAATGAAAAGAAAATTAAACGAAATTATAATAAAAACTTACAAACTGAACTTATTATAAAATCATGTGAGAAATATAAACGCCAAACAGGACCTTATTTTAAACCATTAAATGCTTCTTATGTTGAAAATGAGTGAGATCTGAAAACGTAGGTATAGGTATTAACTATCCGAATGAAAAAGATTTAAAAAATCGAAAGCAATAGAATTAACAAACGATCCAATGTTGACATTTTTTTTTTCCTCGGGGCTCGTCAGCGTCTTTGCCGCCCCGATAGCACTGCAGCCTTTGGCTTATTGTGCATGCCCTTTGTCTTTTCTACTCCACCCATTCCAAAATCACTGTGCCGTGAACCAGTGGAGGCCTTAACCACCCAGGCGCCCCGGGCGAGCCAATCATTTGGGTCCCTTTATTATATGATAATGATATAATATTTATGTATAATTATATATTAAAATAATAAAAGAAGTTAATTAGGTAGCACATTTATTTTAAATTTAATATAATTTTAAATTTAATAGATGCGCAACTCTTGTGAGGGTTCGTTGACACATGCGTTGGCGCGCGCGACGCCCCTGAGCCCCGGCGCACTGGGCGACCGCCCCGGTCGCCCCACCCTAAAGCCGGCGCTGCCTTGAACTGGTCTACACAGCAATTGGTAGAGTAAACTTTTATATTGCTCTATCTCCGGTCTAGGCTGTCCATAGATCAGTTGTCTTTTGCGGTCCAGAGCTTTACACTCGCACTACAAGATGTGCTGGGCTGATTCCTCCCCTTCACCGCAGAGTCTGCATGCGAGGTCTCCCTCGAACCGCCCCATAATGTTGACATTAATATCTCGTAGGTTTTCCTCTGCTCCGAATTATAACATTGATACTCCTTGGCATGCTTATAGCGATTGAATTTTCAATGGTATGCTGGGGAATATTCTCCCATTCTTCAATTACTGCACCCACCAGTTGATTGTGGTTGGCAGATGAGAGTTTACGACCTCGGACTTTTGGCGCTGAGGTCGGGACCGTTAGGTGGCCACACCAGTAACAGAATATCAACATCATGCAGGTAGTCAATATCCATAGTCCAGCCACGTGGGCTCGCGCATTGTCTTGTATGAATAAAAAATTAGTTCAAATATGATGTTCTCTAGGTAATAATCTGCATTCATAAAACCTCACACGTATAGAGGCCAACTATGTACAAGCGTCGAAACAGATGCTCCCTTAAAACATTACAGAACCGACGCCAAACAGGACCCTTGGAAAAATGTTGCAACTTGTAAATCTCTCTCCTTCCCTTCGCCAGACACGCTCAGTTTATCAGGAGATTTTAAGCTAATCGTGGTTTTGTCCGATAATAAAAATTTCTTACAATCATTTACAAGAGCCTCCGTGGTTCAGTGTGCCTTTAAACCGAAGGATACTGGCTTCGAATCCCAGGGTCCTCCTTACACTTTTTCAGTACATACTGTAAAAGTAACATCAATCGAGGTTGTCACATTATATTTGAGCAAATTAAATGTCTGCAAGATCTGCCCCTCGGGAAGGGGGGAGCGTAAAGCAGTCACTCCCGTGTCCCTGCGATGTTAGGCACATTAAATATCTCTACCCTTCTTACAGAAGCGCAGGGGTTTGGCAAAATTTATACGATAGTGAGGTGAAACTACTCCCTGGCGTCAGTGATTCGACATATAGTCGCGGAAATAGACCGACGTTAAAATACTTTTTTTTAATCATTTACAGACCAATGTTGATGATTTCAGAAAAAAACGCAAACTTTGAACTTTGTGCTCTGGTAAATAATATTTTTTTTACCGGGCTCCTGCTCTTTTAATTTGGCTCATTCAAACGTCT
This sequence comes from Tillus elongatus, assembly GCA_964006375.1. Classification (NCBI taxonomy): domain Eukaryota; kingdom Metazoa; phylum Arthropoda; class Insecta; order Coleoptera; family Cleridae; genus Tillus; species Tillus elongatus. The sequence goes on along the minus strand of OZ023269.1, from coordinate 14,890,514 downwards.
TCTGATTGTTGGAGAAGATATTACAAAATTACTGATAATTCATTTTTTAACACATTACAAGTGATTCTTAGGTTTCTAAGAGCGGATTAGAGCCTTGGTGGTCCAGTGGTGAGAACATGTGCCTTTTCACCCTACGGTACTGGGTTCGATTCGTAGGGTTCCCTTTTCACTTCTTCAGTACATACTGTAAAATTAACATCAACCGAGATTGTGGCATTGAGTTTGTACAAGTTGAATGTCTGCACGTTACGCCCTTCGGAGAGGGCGTAAAGCCGTCGGTCCTGTGTACCAATGGTGGGCATGTTAAAGATAGCTATATCCTCCTTACAGAAAGGCAGGGGTTCGACAACATTTCCAGGATAATGAGGTGAAACTGTTCCTTGGCGTCGGTGATTAGCCATAGTCGCGGCAATAGACCGACGTTAAAAAAAAGAGCGGATTCTCCCAGAATATGGTTATCCCTTTAATTGGTACATCGTTTTCTCCCTTACCCTGGTCTATAAATGTAAGATCCTGTTTGAGTTAATCGTCCAACCATATACGACTTATGTTGGAATGATTTCTTCCTAACACTCTGGCAAGGTAGAAGATCCGGTATCCCTCATCTAGCAGAATTGATGCCTATATTACTGTCTCCTCCACCAATAAATTTCTTTGCTGATTTATCTTTTAGTTTTAAACACTCATAGATGACCTTTAACACGTATCTGATACAACCGATAACAACAATTAGCTTAATAATTTGTCTCAATCAGCAGTTTCTGAACGGGTTTTAAACCAATTGTGGCCAAAATTTTGAAACAAAACAGCATGTGATTGAAATCTCAGAGAAGGTTCTAAGCCTACTTTGTATTAAGACTGTTATAATATATTAAAAGTTATTATTTCTTAATGTTTTTAAAAAATGTTAGTGGTGCGTTACTTTTGTCCAAGAGTTTATATTATGAGTCACCGTATTTCATGCTCTCAAGGATTGCATATACCCCAAAAATAAATAAGTCATTAGCTCAAGGTTTTCGAAAGTTATCAGGAAAAATCGTTCTATACATACATGCACACATATCCAATTTTGTTTTTTCTTGGTTTGCAACTACTACCCTGTTGCATTAAATAACTGTCAAATGTGACACGTTCACAATTCACAACGTTCTGAAACGGATTTTTGTGCACACATTTTTTCAATAAGACTTGAATAAAATTTCCCATTATAATATATCTTTTTCACAAAATCAAATAGATATATAATAATGTTACAACTTGAATCATCTTTCCCCCATTGCTGCGATAATCTACTGTCCTTCTAAATACCTTTTCATGAACCTAATTTGGGATCTATAACTTGATTACAAAGAAAATTAATATTTAACCGCTCTATAATCAACCCGGACTTTCATGAGAAAATGTCGGATGTTTAGTAATATTCGTATTGCTGTACCCATAAACTTCTGAAACAATATATTACTTGATATTTATTGGAGAATTTTCCCCAATTAACCCCCCATAACTTTCTTCTAAAGCGATTCTATTCACAGTAGTTGGTTAATCTTACCTTTATGATTTCTTCAAAACCTTGGACAACATTGGCAGAATTGCTAGAGGTATATAGTTACCTGGATCCATGCAATATCCTCCTTTATGTATCGGAATGACTTTGGCTTGCTTCAATTGGTAAGAAAAAAGGCCTTCCGTTAGACACTTATTTATTATTATTGTCAGTTGAGTCACCAGTTCTTCCTCCAGTGCTTTGATCAAGGTGGTCGTCATTTCGTATATATCTTTGGTGTTTTTGCTTTTTATCTTCCTGATAATCCCTCCAATCTCCCCCTCCGAAGTCGGATAAAAAATGCAGAGCCAACGCTCCTTACTGCAGCCCCCGCCAAAGTTTTCAGAGCCAACTCATCTCCTGCGGCAAACGCTGTATTTACAGATATATTTGTATTTATAATAATAATAATAATAATAATAATATTTATTTGGTCCTTTAGTTACAATTATTGTAAATCGGACAAGTCAAAAACTTACAAGATAAAAAAGATACAGAACGTATCACAACTTATCACAAGGGTACGTGCCCAAAAATCTAAAATCTAACGAGCTTCACAACACAACAAAAAAGATACGTTCACAGTACAGCTTTACAAAATTCACTCAAACTACAAAAACTATGAGTAATTAAAGCAACCTTCAGTTGCTTTCTAAATTTTTTTGTACAATTTGTGTCCTTCAGAGAACAAGGAAGCTGGTTATACAAACAGCAACCTGCATAACATGGCGACTTCTTAAAAAAAGAATGGTGACATTTATTCAGGTGAAAAGTATTTTTTTCACGAGTGTTGTGCTTATGAAAATCCGAGTTGATAACAAATTTTCTCTTGTTTTTATTAATGTAAGTTAACAGATAGAACAAATAAACTGATGTTAACGTCATAATGTTATTTTTCTTGAAAATGTCACGACAAGGGTGCCCATAAGGTAGATTGTATATTAATCTCAGGATTCGTTTCTGTAGCACAAATATTCTATGGCAGTCCGAAGATTGGCCCCAGATAATGATACCGTAACTCAGATGTGAATAGACAGCCGCATAATAGACTTTCAGCAGATGTTCCGAGCTTAAGGAATCTTTAAGCATCAAAATTGCATAAAACGCGGAATTTAATTTCTTGCACACGTGATCAATCTGGTCTATATATAACAGGCTACTGTCAATTCTAACACCCAAATATTTTGCCACCTTTTTGAATTGCACAGCATTTCCATTCACCAAAATAGTGCTGCCGCACATCCTCTCTCTTCGGTGGCAGTTATGCATTTCAAGAGAAAAAGTCTTGTCATAGTTTAAAATGAGTCGATTTCTATAACACAACTCATCAAAAGATTGTACCACTGATTTTAATTTTTATTCAGTTTCCTCCACCGTCTTGCCGTAGACAACAATAGAAGTGTCATCGGCGTACATGAAGACTTTTCCGTCTTGTATAAATTGTGGCAAATCGTTTACATAGAGTGTAAACAAAAGTGGGCCAATGACACTTCCCTGGGGTGTGCCCATACTTACACTATATCTTTGGGAATTAATATTATTTGCTTTTACAAGCAACTGTCTCTTGGTGAGATACGAAAGTAGAAGGTCGTTGCAAGTGCCTCTTATCCCCCTTAAAGATATATAACAAGATACCAATAGATATAAAACAGCTGCCAGTTAAACTGTTTAAAAAGGCGATGAAGAACATCTTGCAAGAGGAATGCTTCTACTCTCTGGAGGAATTTTTCAATTATACATTTTTATGAGTCAAATTTCATTTATTTTGCACATTATCTCTGACATGACATGTATATATGTTCAATAAAAATGATTATTATTATTATTATAAAATAGGACACCCTGTAAAACAGTAAAATTGCAAAGGTACAATTGACATTTATAGTAATTTGTTCAAGGATTTTTGGTAGCACAGGGTCTTTTTGACAATCATAGGATAATGTTAAGAAATCTTCTGTGAATTTTCTGTATGGTAATCATGTTGTTTTTAGTTTTTACATCCTTTTCATGTTTATTTTTCTCTTTATGTTCAAGACCTACAGAACAGACGTCCACTACTTGAGGGGCATTGAAATCAATATTGTGATGGTGATACTCGTCGCTCCGAGGGACCCGTGAGGATTCTAGCTTCGGCTGTTGGACGTATGGCCCCCATCATTGGTAGGGGTAGTTCCACATCTATTCGGGCAGCACTTCAGAGACGATGGATACACGTTAATCGTGTGCAGCCAGGCACTACTGTTGAGCAGATTGCCAATTATATCAAGGATGAGATAGGCGTGGAAGAAGTAAATGTACTGGCTTTGACTTCTAATGACAATTATTGTTCTTTCAAGGTTAGTGTCCTTGATCAGCATTTTGATTTAATGATTAATGAAGAAAAATGGCCTACTAACATAGCTATAAGAGAATTTGTTACCGGCTCTCGGCGCGGCGCATCTTATTTTCCGGGGACGGCGCCGCCATTGGGAGAACTAGTATCTGACTGCTGCCTGATTTATTATCAGAATGTAAGAGGTCTTCGCAGTAAAGTTGACGAGCTTTTTAGAAGTACACTTGCTTGCAATTATGAAATCATTGTGCTTTTTTTTTGTTCCCTCAGGGCTCGTCCGCGGCCTTGCCGCCCCGATAGCACCGCAACCCTTGGTTGATTGTGCATAATCATTGTGCTTACTGAAACATGGCTTAATTGTGATTTTTTGAACAGTGAACTTTTTAGCAATAATTATGTACCTTTTCGCAGAGATAGGGACCCTGTTTTTGCAGAGGTGGTAGTGTTCTCATAGTTCTTTCGGATAAGCTGAATTGATCTGTCATTGATGCTGTATCGGTTCGTTATTATGAAGAGATATGGATCAAAATGGATTTATACGGTAATAAATTAGTGTTGGGGGTGGTATATTTTCCTCCTAATTCTTGTTTTGAGGCATATCAAAATTTTGTCAACAAGTATAAACACTTAAAAATACTTATAGTGGATCTAAGTTTTTGATGATTTTAATCTGCCACATATTAGTTGGTTTTGTGAAGATGATTTTGTAGTGCCTCATTGTGGACAGAATATATGTGCTGAGATTGTGACTGACTCGATGTACTTCCTGGAAATGGAACAAATTAATGCTGTGCAGAATACTAATGATAAAATCCTAGATCTAGTCTTTTCTGACTTCCACGAAGTCACAGTTGAAGAGAGTATAAATACTCTATCTCGAGTTGATCTGCATCATCCTCCTTTGGAAGTGACAGTTTTACGTATCTTCCCTCACTCAGGAGTGAAACTCAAGTTGAAACATTTGATTTTGACAAAGCTGACTATGCTTGTGTGAATCAGTGTTTCTTGGATTATGACTGGTTTTTTATTGTTTACTAAAGTGATCTTGATCTGTTAACACATCATACAATGTGTTGCACAAGTCTATTAGCCAAAATATTCCAGCGAAAACAGTGAAAAGTTCTAAATATCCTTGGTGGTTTGATTCGGAACTTCGTAAACTCATCACTGAGAAAAATAAAAGTTACCGTAAATTTAAAAGAACTGGTCTTGAATCTGATTATATGAAATATTATAATCTTAGACGTGACACTAAGTATCGTATTGACTACAATTATTTACAGTTTGTGACTAGTACAGAGCAGATCATTCAGTCTGATGTCAGACAGTTCTGGTCATACGTTAATTCCTTGAGGAAGGACTCTGGGATTCCGAATAGAATGAGTTTTAATAATGTAATATATAATAATGAGTCTGATATAGCAGACGACTTTGCTGCACATTTTCAATCCTGTTATTCTGACAATGGTTCCATTGATGTTGACTTTTGTGATGTATCTAATATACAGTCTGCACATAACCTTTCTATGCATATATTTACAATTGAGGAAATCGAGGATAAAATTGTCAATTATAGAGTTGTCAATTATAGAGGTGTTTCAATTGAACCTGTAATACAGAAACTATTTGAATCTGTCATTGCAGATGAGATTTCCAATACCTTGAAACACAGTATTGTTGGTGAGCAGCATGGTTTCTGTAGTGGAAGGTCAACGGTCATTAATCTCGCCATCTTACGTGATGGATGCATTGGAGGCTGGTAAACAAGTTGATGTTATATACACTGATGTATCAAAGGCTTTTGACAGTGTGTGTCATACCCTTCTTCTGCAAAAATTGTTTGTAATGGGCATATGTGGTTGTTATCTTTCGTGGATTCGATCTTACCTGTCTGACAGAAAGCAATTTGTTAGCATTGGTGGTGCTCTATCAGATGAGGTCCTCGTCTTGTCTGGGGTACCACAGGGATCACATATAGGTCCGGTTCACTTCAATCTTTTAATTAATGATGTTGTGAGTTGTTTTGAGTCATCGAAATGTTTATTGTATACCAAAGAGGTTGTATATGTTAGAGGGAACAAAGCCGAGTTTGCAGCCTGTCGATTTCCCACTCCTGTCACCGTCCAATCACAAACAAAATTTTGAATAACGCGCTAATGTGTTTTGTTTTGATTCGTTCCCCCAACCGCTCTTGAAGTTATTGTCAGCTGTCAACAAGTATTTGAAGTGTTTGTTGATTTGCGATTAGAGGTTATCTTGTGTGTTTTGCCGTTTTTTAGCAGTGTTTTAAGAGTGTAAAAGTTAAAAAATGCCAAGGTGTATTGTGAAGAACTGTATGTACAATAAAAGTGCCAATTATGAAAAGGATAAAGCAACTGTGCATTTATTTCGGTAAGTTGTTTACATGTCTTCTGTTTCCTTGTTTGGCGCCAAATGTTTATTGGTTTTCACAGGTCCGTATTTACACATTGTATTGCTTTTGTTAAATCTTTAGCATTTATTATTGTCAATTGTGTTTTTTTAAGAAATAAAATCTTAATAATGCATTATTTATTGAATATTTGTAATGAAATTAAGCATTTTGTTTGGCAATTATTATTTGAATTAGATGTATTTACCTATGTAGTTCCAGTAGAAGCAGAAAAAAAGTAGAATAGTTTCGTTTTATCTATTACTGCATCTTTCTAGAGGTTCAGTCACTGATAAAGTAGATAATTCGAGATATTATTTTCAGATTTCCCAAAGCTGGTGAAAGATACGAGGCTTGGAAACGAGCATTAAATTTAAGCGATGAAGATATTTTTATGAACTCAAATGTGTGCAATTTACATTTTACCGAGTGTGGCGGTGGTTCCGACCGCAGTGTTTTAGTCAACACTACCCTATGTTTCTCTTGACAGCTAAAACGTTGCGTTACGTTATTCGACAGCAAGCTGTCAAGAACTACTATATAAGAGACACCAGGGATCTCTCTCGCTCTCTCCTCGCTACTAACCGACACAGTGAAGATACGTCTCTCCACGCTCGGTCAGTTATCTGTTATGTGCTGTCTGTGATTGTTTTATAGTTAAATGTATAGTTTATTCAGTTAGTGAAATAATAAAGTATATTAAATGTTTACGTATGGATTTAATATCAACAAGTGCAATTAACATCCATATTGGTGACCCCGTGCCGCAAGCCGAAGATGCCCAGCCTGATGTTCCAGCCGACGTCGCCTAACTTCCACGCACGTGCTCATGCCTACAGAAAACTAATATCTAAACAGGTCAGTCTTTTCTAATTTAAAAATTATCTGATTTTTTTCACAATGGCCGAAGATTCTTCAAGCAGCAATATCATGGCAAGGGTTGCAATAAAATTACCTCCTATATGGAGACGTAACGTGAAAATCTGGCAAATGCAGGTTGACGCCCAGTTTGATATATCGCAGATCAGTTCTGAAAAGACAAAATTCAGTCATGTACTCGCTATACTCGATCCTGATGTCGCAGAGTCAATTTCAGATTTTTTAACCCAACCATTATCATCAACCCCCTATTCAGATCTAATGAAACGTCTTTTATTAGAATTTGAAGAGTCCGATAGTCGCAAACTAAATAAACTTTTAACAGAATTAGAATTAGGCGACAGAAAACCATCGCAACTTTTACGCGAAATGAAGTTTTTAGCCGGTAGTCAGATTGGAGAAAATTTCCTTAAAATTTTATTTCTACAACGTTTACCAGTCAACGTTCGTTCAATTTTGGCTTTGAGCAACGATTCTCTAGAAAATTTGTCGGTTACAGCAGACAAAATCGTGGAATTTTCCAGAGATAAATACAACGTGGCTGAAATTCAGTCACGCGAGCCCGACAAGGTAGCCAAATTAGAAGCGCAATTAGAGAAGCTAACAGCATCAGTCAACGAATTGCGAACGCGTTCCCGATCTACCTCCCGAGAAAGACCCAAGCTTTCTCGAAACTCCATAACCGCAAATTCCTCAACCTCCACGTGTTGGTATCATGAACGATTTGGCAACAAGGCCAAACGTTGCATCCAACCTTGCAATTTCAAAGCAAAACATGTGTCGGAAAACTAATAAGGCACTCCCTCCACGCGGCAGGAGACGAGAGCCACCTAACACGCCGCCTTTTTATTTTTGATAGACGCTCCAATATGAAATTTCTAATCGACTCTGGAGCGGATATTTCAGTTATTCCACCCACTCACGACCAACGGAAATTTCAATCGAAACGTACCTTGTATGCTGCAAACGGGACCCCTATTCATACCTATGGCGAACAACTATTAGATTTGGATCTAGGTTTACGCCGTAGGTTCTGCTGGCCCTTCACACTTGCCGATATCAAGCAACCAATTATAGGCGCTGATTTTCTAGCAGAGTTTGCTTTACTTGTAGATATGAAACATAGACGTTTAATCGATACAAAGACAAACCTCTCTAAGACCGGTGCTAACCCACCACCAGGATTTAATTCTAAAATTCATCTCGTAGACCCGACACACCAGTACTTCAAATTGCTACAACAATTTCCTGACCTGTTTAAGGAAACTTCTTCTAGCAACCTTCCAGAGGTTGAGTTCTTCCATACTATAAGTACGGAAGGACCACCTGTCACTGCAAAAGCTAGAAGATTGCCCCCGGAAAAGCTAGCTCAAGCAAAGCTAGAATTCCAGCACATGATGGACTTGGGAATTTGTAGACCCTCCAAAAGTCCATGGTCAAGCCCCCTCCACATGGTGCAAAAAAAGGATGGCTCATGGAGACCATGTGGGGATTACCGAGCACTAAACGCTAAAACAATCCCAGACAAATATCCCATTCCAAATTTGCAGGATTTTAATGCCCAGTTAGAAGGCAAACGTATTTTTTCAAAATTAGATATCATTCGCGCTTTCCATCACATCCCAGTAGCACCTCAAGATATTCCCAAAACAGCAGTCATAACTCCATTTGGGTTATTCGAATTTGTTAAAACCCCATTTGGCCTTCGTAATTCAGCACAAACATTTCAAAGATATTTACATTCAATTTTAAGACATCTTGACTTTGCCTACTCCTATCTTGACGATATTCTCGTTGCATCAGCCTCTGAAAAAGAACATCAAGAGCATCTAGCAAAACTTTTTCAGACACTTCAAGACAACGGCATCCGTATCAATTCATCTAAATGTGAATTCGGAGTGGCCGAAATTTCATTTTTAGGTTTTCGTGTAAATAAATCTGGATTATTTCCACTTCCTGAACGCATCAAAGCTATTACCGACCTACCTCTTCCCGATACCATTGAAAAACTCAGAAGATTTCTAGGTCTCATAAATTTCTACCGTCGTTCTCTTCCACGTGCTGCGGAAATTCAGCAACCACTATTCGACCTCTGCCAGAATCCCAAAAAACGCGACAAACGTAAAATCGAGTGGACTCCTCAGACTCGAGAAGCATTCGAACGTTTGAAAGAGGCACTAAAGAACGCTACACTAATAGCTCATCCGTCTTCTTCGCTACCACTGATTCTCCATGTCGATGCTTCTGATTATGCCGTAGGCGCTTCCCTCCAACAATTACGTGATCAAACACTAGAACCACTAGGTTTCTACTCTAAAAAGCTTACTTCAGCCCAAAAATCTTACAGCACCTACGATCGCGAACTTCTAGCTGCTTATCAGGCAGTTAAATACTTTAGATATACCCTAGAAGGTCGCCATTTCACCATTTATACGGACCACAAACCTTTGACATACGCTTTTGAACAACGCGTCGATAAAGCATCTCCAAGGCAACTACGACATTTAGACTTCCTAGGTCAATTTACCACAGACATTCGCTACATACCAGGTCCTACAAACATTCCCGCAGACTATTGTTCTCGCATTGAAACAATTTCACTTTCTTCCACTGTGTCACTCCAAGAAATTGCGCAAGCTCAGTCATCTTGTGAGGAACTCAAACACCTTCTGCAGTCTAAATCTTCCTCATACAAATTTCAAAACATGCCTCTTGACAACGGAATGAATCTTATTTGCGATTCTTCTTCAAAGAAACTTCGCCCATTCATTCCGCTCAAATTTCGCCGAAAGATTTTCGATTCTATCCACAATTTATCTCACCCAGGCATATCAGCTTCAGTCGATCTGGTCCAGGATAGATTTTGTTGGCCCAAATTGAAACGCGATGTATCTCTTTGGTCTAAAACTTGCATTCCCTGCCAGAAAGTCAAGATATGGAGACACACTTCCAGTGCCATTGGACAATACACCCCAGCCATGAGAAGATTCTCGCATATAAATGTTGACATTGTGGGACCATTACCACTATCACAAGGTCAACGCTATCTGTTAACAATAATAGACAGATTTTCTCGATGGCCCGAAGCAATTCCATTGTCAGATATTACAGCAGAAACAGTAGCGAACACTATTTTATCATGCTGGATCTCTCGTTTCGGTGTTCCGCAATACATCACCACAGACAGAGGTAAACAATTCGATTGCCACCTTTTCACACACCTCACTAAAACACTAGGTGCAGACCACATCAAGACCACAGCTTACCACCCAGCAGCAAATGGTGTAATCGAGAGATGGCATAGAGTTCTGAAACAGGCCTTGAAAGCTCATATGGACGAAAACTGGGTCGCTAAATTGCCAATTGTGTTACTAGGACTCAGATCGTACATAATTCCAGAATATCGCTCAACACCCGCTGAAATAGTCTATGGAGAATCAATCAAACTTCCCACCGACTTTTTTAACAGCACACAAGCTCATGATGTTCCACCACTTATATCTCAGCTGAAAGAAGACATAAGGAAACTTCGACCAGTACCTTTTAAACACCATACTGCAAAAAAGGTATTTGTCCATCCTAAGCTTATGGAAGCTCCTTTTGTTTTTGTTCGCATTGATATTCCGCGAAAAACTCTCGAACCAGTTTATGACGGCCCCTTTGAAGTGTTATCCCGAACTGACAAAGTCTTCAAAATCAAGAAATCACACGGAGAAGAGACAATTTCTGTTGACCGTCTTAAACCCGCATTCATTCTTTGTGATAACGAACAGACAACTTTCCACCCTCAGAGACATCCTAGTGAAACTGAAAGTGACAGTGAAAGTCCAACACCTAGTGAAACTGAAAGTGACAGTGAAAGTCCAACACCCAGGGAAACTGAAAGTGACAGTGAAGTTCCCGTTCCCGTTCAAACTACACGCCATGGACGTAGAGTTCGATTTCCACGAAGATACTTGAACTAATAGCGTTGCCACTGAGAGGGGAGTATGTGGCGGTGGTTCCGACCGCAGTGTTTTAGTCAACACTACCCTATGTTTCTCTTGACAGCTAAAACGTTGCGTTACGTTATTCGACAGCAAGCTGTCAAGAACTACTATATAAGAGACACCAGGGATCTCTCTCGCTCTCTCCTCGCTACTAACCGACACAGTGAAGATACGTCTCTCCACGCTCGGTCAGTTATCTGTTATGTGCTGTCTGTGATTGTTTTATAGTTAAATGTATAGTTTATTCAGTTAGTGAAATAATAAAGTATATTAAATGTTTACGTATGGATTTAATATCAACAAGTGCAATTAACATCCATACCGAGGAATCTTATGATTTAGAAAAATCACCTTTTGGAGTATACTTAAAAAAAAGTTCTATACCTGTATTGGTAAGTACTGAATCAAGGTTATTAATTTATGTAACTATTAGTGATATATATATATATATATATATATATATATATATATATATATATATATATATATATATATATATATATATAGCCAAACAGCGGTTTTTCAATGGCACTGCTATCAGTGATGGCTATTTTTAAATAACAGGGACTTTAAACAGCTACTGCGATTGTGGTTTAGCCATTTACAATGCTGCATGTGCGTATGCTATTATTTTAAACACTTACAAGGTGTTAGTGTTAACCGCTTAATTGAAACCACAATATGATCTTCAGATAGCTTTTAAATTATATTAATTTTAAAACTACTCAGATTTTTACTATTAATAGAAGTTCTATAAAATTAGCATATTACAAGAATATACGATGAGAGAAATCTACATATTATTTTTATTTTAATATAATGAAAAAGTTGGAAGGCATATATATGCTACAGTTCGGTGCTGCTTTAATTTTAGATTCAGCAGGTTTTTCCATGATATAATGACTTACAAGATATATGATATTGCGCATATGCCCCGTCCCCTCCTATGACATCACATGGTGAGTAACGTTATAGAAGGCCAACTACACACTTAACACAAAGTCATTCGCAATCAAAAAGTTTCTATACGTCAGTTTAATGTGGTTGAAGTTACATTCCATTCCATTTTTATATTACATATATATATATATATATATATATATATATATATATATATATATATATATATATATATATATATATATATATATATATATAAGTGAAGTATAATAATTAAGGGGAGCCCTGAATTAGCATTGGTGATACACACACAAACTTAAAAAGTAGAGAAGACGTTCGTAGACATTTACAGGGGGCGTTAACATTCATAAACTTGATTTGATCATCATGTCACATAATCATAGTATAGTATTCTGATCTTAAAAAATTAATTCCAGCTGTATGCACTCAAATATCAGTAAAATACCTAATTTGTTAAGGGGTTGTGATGAAACGTCAAACTCCACTGTACGACAGCATATTATTATTGCATTGGACTCACCACATGACGCCATGCGCGTGACGGTTCTAAAAATAGATAGTCTCATTATCATATCTCGCGTTATTTGTATCATGAGTTTTTCGTTTTCTACCTATAAGAAAAGGAGAAATGTTGTATTCTAATACTGGCGAGAAGGAAAGTATACAGATACTTCTACTCGCTCGCACAAACTGCGATTGCGTGTATTATGAATACAGCGATTGCTGTTTGTCATGGAGTTTTTAGTATAAGATGAATTTCATAGAAATAATTACTCTAATGATTTGTGTAAATCTCGGTTTTCACAATCGCTGTTGTTTTGTGTTTTAATAACAGCTGCTAACAGCGATCTTTTAATAGAAGCGATTAAATCACCGGTAGCTATATATCGCTCATCTCTAGTAACTATGCTACTAATTACATTCACGTAATATATTGTTATGATATTTATCGTAATTTAATTAGCCCTGCAAATTTACATTAATGGTATTCGTTTCAAATTTATTTATGCAGGTAACAAACAAGCCATCAACACAAGTCGTTTTTGGCGAGCAGCCAATGACTGATATAACTGCTATCAATGTGCCATTTGCAGCTGACCCGTCAACTAGTACTTGGTCTGGTAGCAATGTACCTGTAATGGATTATTCTCGGCCATCAACAAGTGCTGGTTTTTATGAAGAGAAAACTGTTGTAGAGGTACCGCAAAGATCGTTTAGTAGTTTAGGATTTGCTGAAATGAAAACACCTTCAATGCCACCCACTTTGAAGGAAATGGTGAGTTAAATTCAGTTTTTGCCGTTTATGAAATCAGTATAATTTTAAAAAACCTAATATGTTATTCCATCACATTTTATATGGTGTTTAAGTTTGTATAGTCCATGATTAAATAAGTTAGAAACAACTGTTTTGCAATTTATCTCAACCACTATTAACCAAAATGTGTTGTTGGAAATTTTGTTTATATATTCATTTTACTTGAGAAAATAAATGGTTTATCATTGAACATTTTTTATAGGTTGTTACACCGCGCAAACGTAAACTGAAGAAGCAGTTATTCGATGCACGAAAAAAAATTAAACGGCTCAGCAGTAGTGTTCATCATTATAAGAAGAGAACAGCAACCCTTGCGAATATAATCAAACAACTAAAAGGTAAAGTAACCGACGAAACATTAGAAACATTAATGCAAATAGGACCTAATGAAGAATTTTTACAAAGACAATTAGGTCGTAAACATAAGTATGAAAATCAACTTAAAGCTTTTTCTCTTACGCTGCATTATTACTCTCCCAAAGCTTACAGTTTTGTCAGAAACACATTTAACTCGGCTCTTCCTCATCCAAAAACTATATCTAGATGGTATCAAAGCGTTAATGGGGAAGCTGGTTTTACGTCAGAGGTGTTCAACTTATTAAAGTCAAAATCAGAAAGCACAGATGGAAAACTTATATGTTCTTTAGTCATAGATGAGATGGCAATTCGCCAACATATAGAATGGGATGGGGTAAAATATTATGGGTTTGTAGATTTTGGTACAAATCTTGAGACCGATTGTAACCCTGTAGCCAAGGAAGCTCTTGTTTTTATGCTTGTTAGCATTAATCAATCATGGAAGCTTCCTCTTGGATATTTTTTAATCGACTCTTTAAGGGGTACACAAAAACAAAATTTGGTATTACAGTGTTTAACGCTACTAAATGAGTCGGGCATATACGTGGTCTCAATAACTTTTGATGGGGCAACAAATAACCTAACGTTAGCAAAAGAACTTGGCTGCGATTTGAATTGGAGGAACATTAACTCTACGTTTGTTGATCCTAGTTCAGGTAGGAAAATTGCAGTCTTTTTTGATCCATGTCATATGATCAAACTGATAAGAAACACATTAGGCGATAAAAAATTAATAATTGATGAGAATGGGGAAAATATAAAGTGGGATTATTTAGTAAAATTAAATGAGTTACAGGATCAGGAGGGCGTTCATTTGGCAAATAAATTAAGAAAATCGCATATATTTTATACAAATCAAAAAATGAAGGTTAAATTAGCCACACAACTTTTTAGCCACTCAGTGGCACATTCTTTGGAATATTGCAATGAAGTTTTACATCTTGAGGAGTTCAAAGAATGTGAGGGAACTGTGAAATTTATCCGACTTATAAACAATTTATTTGACATTCTTAATTCTAGAAATTTAAACAATTCAGATTTTAAGAAAGCAATAAACGCAGAAAATTTTGAAAACATTAATGTATTTTTAAGAGAGCTATCACAATATTTAACGTCACTTAGGATAATTGATGGAACGCTTCTGTGTGAGAGTGGTAGAAAAATGGGTATAATTGGCTTTTTATTTTGCATACAAAGTTTGCAATTTGTTTATAAAACTTTAATTGCCGACAATAATTTTTTGCTGTATTTTCCCACTTACAAAATCAGTCAGGATCATATTGAGCTTTTTTTTGGGCAAATTAGATCCATGGGAGGCTATAACAATAACCCATCAGCAAAGCAATTTAAAAGTGCATATAAAAGGATGATGGTGCATCTTGAATTAAAAGATTCATTTAAAGGAAATTGTATCCCTTTGGAAGCAATTCCTATTCTGTCACCCATTGAGGTAATAAATAAAACTTGTGGGCGAGAACGAATATCTGAAGAACCAGATGAAGACATGAGTCAAATAGATAATTTTGACGACGACACAGTTCTTCAAATATTAGATATGAATATATCAGAGTTTAAGAAAGAAGTCGTGACATATATATCTGGCTATGTAGTAAGGAAAATAACAAAAGCTCTGAGATGCGAAGAATGCGCGGGTGAACTTGTTGGGGAGAGGTCTGCGTTATTAACATCGTTTATAGATCAGAAAGACAAAGGTCAACTCCTCACATACCCATCTGACGATGTAATATCTATTTGCACTATTGCAGAAAAAGTTCTTCAAACATACTTAAATGAATCTGCGGTGATTATAAATGTAAAGGAAATAAACATGCGAATATTAAAAACTATAATAAACCAAAACAGCATATTTAAAAAACTTGAAGTTCACTTTCGAGAACAAAATCTTTTGACTTGCCATTATGGCCATCTAATTAAACTAATATCATCTATGTATGTTTCTATTAGAATACATCATTATAACAAAAATCTATTTGATAAAAGTAGAAGTTTAAGGGCTGTTTATAACAAACTTCTCTTATTTAAGGGCCAATAATTCAGTGTACATTTCAAGTACTCGTATGTCCTTCAAATAATGTTATCGGGAAGTTATTATGTCTTATAATATGACCAATAAATTTTAGCTTCCTCTCGATTTCTTTGAGCAAGCCTCTTTATTCGTTCACCTCTCCTAGCAAACTTTGAAGCGTCTTTCTATCAACCTGCACTGTCTTTGACATTTTTCTTGTCTACATTTCAAAAGCTTATATTCTCTTCATATCCTGCTTAACTACAGCCCAAGTTTCCGCCCCATACATTACCATACTCCATACACGTACGACTTGCATTTGTTCCTCATGGACAGGTTAAAATGTTTATTAGTGAGAACAGTACTTTGGTTATTGAATGCTTATTTTGCCATCGCGATCCTCTTCAGACCTTTCCTACACTTACCATCATCTGTGATAATACTTCCAATCAATTATTTGAAATAATCTAATAAATCAAGCGTCATGTTATAAGATTTAAAAGCTACTTTTGTATTTGTATAGGTATTCAAAATTTGTGAAATGCACACGTAACGCAATCTACATCGATCAAACTTCTAGAAATTTTAACACCCGATACAAAGAACATATTTTTGCATTTAGAAATAACCATGCTGACAAATCTACATTTGCAAAACATATTATTGATACCCAACATAGACCCACAGTAAATAACGGCATAAAACCACAACATTTTTGTCATGACAAGTGTAAACTAGACTTGTTTTAAGCTTTAGAAGTAAACAAGCATATACACGACAATATTTAGGATTTCTGAGATATTCTTCTTCCTAATTAAATAAATCAGACAACATAAATCTAACTATTTTTTCCAAAAAGTTGTTATAAGACATGATGTGTGTCGATATTTTCATTGTATAGTCTGCTTTATTAATGTGTTTGTTTAGTTATTTTATTGTTGTAATTGTTATTATAGTTATTACTGTTATAGGTTTCTTCTATCTTTATGTTAAATATTGATATACATCACGTAGACATTTTAAAGGCGTCATCCGTCATATTTGTTTTATTTTATTTTCACTTTTAAAGATTTTTTTGATTATAACATCATAAAATAGCAACAGATCTTTATTTGTAATTGTCATGATTTCGTATTAATTCAAATTTTTTCTGTCTGAGGATACTATCAAGCAGCAAAACCAGTAACAGAGACGTTGAAGAACATCTAGAATTCAGAAGGGCCACTTGCTCCAGTTAGCTTACGCGCTGGCTACGTCCTTCACCTACAAAAACGAAAACCAACAGTGAAGCCAGAGAAGTAGTCTCCAAGTCTGTATGAAGTATGGACCAGTTTCATGAAGTAAGGGCAACAGCAATCAATGAAATTAATCTCTATTTCTTTAAAAAAGACAAGGAATGTTAACATTAATTTGTAAACAGTACAATGTACTTTATTTTGTATTTTCTTCTGTTGTTGAAATAAAAACTATTATTATTTATCTAACCTTTTGAATATAAAACTTTATCCAATATATTCATCCAACAATTTATCCAACCAATAACCCAAAAAATATTTCACTGATTTGGAGAAAATTTTGGAATTACGCTTATTTTGCTAATGGCTTGGATGAGTTCGTTCATCAGATCTTAACACATAGTTTTTCCTAACAAAAAATTAAATATATTTTTTTAAACGCAATAGCTTTCAAATTGTTTAAGTGATTGGAACGAAAATTTACAACTTAAAAGAACATACAGAGATGTGGTTGTGTACCAATTTTCAAGTCTTTTGATCAAAGAAAAATGAAGTTATTCGAAATTAATAATAAAATAATCCTCGACATCACTTCAAATTCTGTAATGCAATATCTACAATGTTGGACAAAGGCAGAGCAATACAGCACCTGTACTGTTATGCTATTTAAATAAATTGTAGATAAAATCTAAACAATGGAAGTTACAACCATTGCCAGATGTCAAGATGTTGCTGACCAGGATTGCCCGATCTTCAGAAATTTCATGTAGTTAAACCTTTCATGTATAAACATATGAAATTTTTACAACTTCTGATAATAAAGAAAACATTTTATAAAATTTAATTTTATCAGTCAGTTAAAAAATACTGTATTTAATACCTGCAAATTTCGAATTACCCATTTCTCATGATTTTTAACTTAGGTATCCCTCCGATCATAATTTACTCTATCCGACAACTTTGTTAGACTGCGTCTGTGCTGAAGCTCAGCTGTCATTTGTCATTGTGTGGTAGTGTTATTTATTGACAATATCAAATTGGAAATTTAGGACAGTAGAAACAGACACCATAAACAAAGAAGAAATTGGAAATTTAGCCTCTAGTGTAGGTTTTTGACATGATACCATTACTAGAGAGATATGATAATGTGGCAGCATAATAATATTATGCTAATGCTGTGGTACAGTCAGTTTGGCGTTTCATCACATCTCGTAACACACCAGCTGTTGTGTGCATACAGTTAGATGTAATTTTGTATTATCAGAATACTACTGTAACATGATGAAATCAAGTTTATAACTGTTAACATACTGTAAATAATTTCTCCACTTTTCAAGTTTGTGTTGCTGCAATGTTAATTAAGGGTTCCCTTAATTATACGCTTATTGTGCTTATAAATGTAATATAAAAATAAATGAAAATGCAAGTGAACCTATTTAATTTAGCTCTGTATTCTACATTATCTGAAAAAGACATTATAGGCGACGAAGTAGAATGTAATTTCGGTAAATTTGCAGTTGACTGCATGAGGGTTTTAGATATTTTTTTCCAGCAACATGCTTAGAACCTTCCTCGGCCACAAGGCAAATTTTCTGGCAAACAACCCCCAAGAAAATTAAGGGACTTTGAAAACATGCGTTTTTCACATTTTACAGCAATACCTCCTTTAAACCCTGTCTACCCCATATTCGCCCAGGTCCAGCAACCTTCTTGGGGGTTGCTCACAAGAAATTTTTCTTGTGCTTTATGCTTTGAAGGTAGTTGTATGCATGCACAAGGGGAAGGAGAACCCCCCGAATTTTTGGGTGAGGAGCAGAAACCCTCTTCCTCCTGGGGGTTCTTCTCCTGCATGCATACAATCACCCTCAATGCATCAACCAAAGGATTTTTTTTCCAGCTTTCTAGTGTATTTTTCTAGAGTATATTTCCTGTTTATCAATTGCTTTGTTTGAGTTTTGTATCCAAATTACTCTATAAATATATGTCATAGATCATGTTTTTGCTTGTCCTTCTTTACCTTGTTTTACTGTTCCTAATTAAATAAATTAATTTTCATAACTTTTAATATAAGGCTAAATCTTACAGCTTATATAAATATATTATTTAATATTGTTATGAAAATTCACTATCATAACGCACTTGCTGCGTTCCGAACCTTTTTAGGTTACCTATTTATACAAAAGCTTAAGAAATTCATGAATAAGCATTACATTTCAATGATTGAATAATTTCAGTTTTATTTCTAACCAAACTAAAAATTCCTAAATACGTCCCTGACGTTTCTCCCACTCAAGTCACCGAACTCCGCCCAGTTTGGAAAAGTGTACAGGCTTCTTGTATTGCAAAACTGCACCTTTGTTACCTCTATCCCTTACAACCTCTTTGTTGTATACAGATGACTTGAAGTTTTTTTCTGAAGTTGTTCATGGTGTCAACACTTTGCAACATGATCTCGACAACTTGACTCGCTGGTGCAGTTCAAACTTGTTGTCGCTTAATGTGGGTAAATGTAAGGTTGTGAGCTATTTTAGGGGTCAGAATCGGATTGTTCATAGCTATACCATTTATAAGACGGTGCTGGACTTTGTCACTTCAGTTGCAGATCTTGGTGTAATTTTCAAAAATGATTTCATTTAATCTGCATATTGATGCTGTGGTTGTGAAATGTTGCAGACTTTTGGGCTTTGTTAAAAGACACACTAAACATATGACTGACATAAGGGCAATCACTAGTTTGTATACATCCTTGGTGCGAAGTAATATTGAGTATTGTTGTGTTGTATGGTTTCCATCCTATGCTTGCCACATTAATCGTATTGAAAGGGTACAAAACAAATTTGTTAAGTACCTTCTTTATAAGCATCATTTTCCTTGCCAAGATATTGGGTATGATGTCAGATTGCTTCTTTGTGGTATGGTCAGTCTCAAAGCGTGACATGAGTATCTTTCATTGATGTTTATATATAAGTTAATTAATGGTCTCATTGACTGTAATGATCTGCCAGAGTTGGTCGTTTTCCATGGTGCACCACGCTCAACTCGCCAACAGCAACTTTTTTTTGAGCGAACACACAGGACCAACTATGGATGTAACAGTTTCATGGACAGATTTTTGCATAATTATAATGCTAATTTTTCTAATTGTGATATCTTTTATATTGCTATGTTTAGGATGTAAACTGTCCTAAGAGAGTGATTTTGTTACTTTGAATTTTTTGTTTGTTTGTTTTATTTTTAAGTATCATTTGGAATTGTTTAATTCTGTAGATGCAAATTTAAATAAATAAATATTAAAATTATTATTAAAACAGTTCTGGAGAAACAGATTTTGCAATGCATATTAGGACTACTACAATGCAGCATTGTACATGTCACTCATATTTTAATATTTAGATTATTTAAATATTAGACAATAGTGTTTCTCTAAAACTGTGTGTTGTTTTCTTTAGTGTTGGCCTATTTCCGCAACTATGGCCAATCACTGACGCAAGCAAGCAGTTTCACCTCACTATCCTAGAAACTTCGCCCGACCACTGCCTTACTGTAAGAAGGGTAAGGATATAACGTGCCCTACATCGCATCAGTGGCGGCTCGTGACTTAAGCAGAATCCGCGCGGCGCCAAAGGAGGGTCCAGGGAGACCCCCCCTCTGCACCACAGGCATTTTTTTAATTTTCAAGGTCACACATTCTCCTGGGACTTCAGTATTTAAATGAAAAATTCATTTGTACAAAAATATAGGCTTTCACAAGGACTAATGACCAGGCATATTCGGTGAGAGGCCACTGTACACGCACGCATACAATAGTATAATACGGCGTGTATTATGAAAATCTGTTTATACAGGGACGAGCTACAAGCATATTTTGTTCACATTCGAGGCCCTTCTCTTTTTTCATAACTTGAAATTTTATATCTAATATTTTATTATTTTAAAATTATTTTTTTAGAGGTGATAATAAACAAATCAATTTCACGTACCGAAAAGAAACATGAAAAATCCAGCTTTTCAAAGTCTGTAAATGTGACACATAGATTATTTAACGGCAACATAGTAAAAATATGAATACGCCTCTGACGATCCGACTCAATGTAAACAAACAATGGAAACTAAGCTTTGAAGCAGGCTCAGAATGCTGCATCACATTTGTGATGTGTGTGTGCCGTTGCCATAGCAACCGTCCCGAAGTCGACGCAGTATTTGTCTATAAACAAAATCTGGCTCAGTTGGTCCGCAGTTGCTCGTTGCTCTACAGTAGTCTGTCGTCTGCAATATGTAAGCGCAGTGATCAGGGACAAGCTTGCAAATTATATTATACCATAAATTACTATAAAAATACATTATCAACTGCGGCGCGACGTAACTAGACATTTTTATGTGGTTTTACCAAATGAATTTGAGAGAACGAAAAAAGATTAAAATTATGGTGGATTTTGAATAAAAAAGTTTAGCCTGAAAAATATAGGTAAAGCAGCGCTTCACCTGCGTCATCTGATGAGCCGCCACTGCATCGCATGGACACGGTGCTGACTGCACGTCCCCTCCGAAGGGTGGAACGTGCTCAAATACAATACCACAACCTTGGTTGATGTTAATTTTACAGTATGTACTGAAAAACTGAAAGGGGAACCATGGGAATCAAACCCAGTACGCTGCGGTTCAGAGGCACACGTTCTTACCACTGGACCACAGATGCTCTTTTCTCTAAAACTCGAAAATGTTTTATAAGCTGTTGATTTTTTTTTAAACTGGATCTATGATCACCTACCCTTTCCTTTTTAGGCATTTTGCTATTCATAAAAAATCTCTTCAGAACACGAACTCAATGTTTCTTTATATTTAATATATTCAAAAAAGGTATAACTTTTTTATTACCAGTAGATGTGTAGTATGCATGCAGCTATCTCAGTACGTTTCCTTGTAGCATCAGGATTTTCAACTCTTTAAATTGGACATGCAGAAACGAATTTCAAAATAAAATTGTCTTGCAAGACTTTACTTGGAACTTCATAGAATACTTTGTAAAAATTTGTAATATCTTCCAATTTTAAAGTAGAACATAAGTACTTTTTGTCTTGTGTACATATTTTGGACACATCGGAGTGGTAGATGATGAATATCTATAATTTAAATAAAATACTATTTAAAAAATTGTGTTATGAAAAGATAAGTATCTATTATTTCTTTTTCCCCTTCTCTGGCATACTTTTTTTTGGGTGTTTCTCGCTCCTCTGTTTTATAAATAATGTTATTTGTAGGACAACTATTAAATAGGCACTAAAAACGAAGCACAAACACCATTTGAATTCGTGAGAACAAAACATAAACCATACTAATAACCCACCATTACAAGCAGGAGTCCCTCAAGGTTCAGCTTTAGCCCCTACTTTGTTTCTTCTCCACATCAATGACCTCCTCTCTAGTACATTCAACCTAGTTCACAGTTACGCGGATGACAGCACTCAAACTGGAATGGGACTATAATCTGTTGAAGGTAAAAAATAAAATTAAAATAAAACCGCCAATGAAAAGTCTAGAAATACTATATTTCACTTTTCATAAATATTTTAACAAAATAGGTAATCTAATTAAAAATTAAACATTTAAACAAAAATATAATACATCTTTATAGATGAGATTTAGAATAAAATAAGAGGTGCAGACGGCAAATACATATTTACATCATACTTCATCTAATAAAATAAGGTATTCTAAAAATTAAAACAAGTCATTTTTTGTAATATGTAACAGGCTATTAATATATAGTACTAGTTTTTTTTTAATGGAAAAATAATATACATATATCATTAGTAGGATAATATTGAAATACTAAGTCATCAGAAAGCCATATTAAGTTATCTATATGTTTAAGTATTGTTTACACCCTTTTGCCGGTAACTTCATCACAAAGAGCCGACAATGCAGCACATTCTTTTGTCTTCTGTTCTAATGAACCTTCTAATGTTTCACACTTAATCTCTAATCTCTTTATTACAGCATGCAGCTTGTTAATTTCAACTTCATATTTATCACGTAAATGCAGTATTTCCTTATTGGACCTGAAAAATAAAATTTTTAATCAGTTCTGTGGTACAGTGGTATATAACATGCATAGCAGTGTCATGTATGGCTGTATGCATAACCTTTCAGAATATATTTAAAGTGTTCAATATAGAGGGGAATAAAATGACCGTTACGTAAAAACTGCGTAATGAGGGTTTGTGTTTCACTTCTTACTACAAAACCTGAATGCCACAAGACATCAGTCACCGCCCCCTTGATCGCTCAGACCACGGCATGGTCACTGCTTCCTGGGCAATGCAACCCGAGGTCACACAGTCATCACACCCACATATCGTTTGGCACTACAACTCCGCAAACTGGGACGGAATGCGGGATTACTTTTCCTCATTTCCATGGGCGTCTGTATGCTTCTCTCTTCCTGACCTCTCTGATATCTCACAAAACGTCACCGAAATTATCCAAGCTGGCATGGAATTATTTATTCCACGAACACAGAAAACCTCTTCAGTCACTCAAAAGCCCGGGTTCTCTAAATCCTGTGACAAGGCCAGACTTGAAAAGGTCAAAGCTCATAAAATGCTTCTACACAATCCCAGTTAAGAAAACCGTCAAGTATTTAACAACGCAAGAAACCGCTATGCCTGCATTCTTTCTGAGGCAAAGAGCTCGTTTAATAACCACATCAAAAACAAAGTCCTCTCAAGCTTCAACAGGAGCAAACCCTTCTGGACTCTTGCTAAATCTATTGGGAATAATTTCTGCAATTCCGGCAATTGTACTCTCAATCCACCTCCAAATCTTCAACCACCAACAGTCCCCAATGTCACACATAAAATGACGGATATCATTTTCAGAACTAAAAAGGTACGAAAGATGCTCTCTTCTCTTGATACCAGGAAAGCCTCTGGCCTTGATGGGATCCCAGCAATTGTTCTCAAAAAATGCACACCAGAACTTGCTCCTATCCTGACTCGTCCGTTTCAGACATCTTACGATAGAGGCATATTCCCTTGTAACTGCTCAAGTACAACCTGTCCCCAAGAAAGGATCCAAAGTGCTTCCTAGCAACTACAGGCCTATTTCTCTCCTTTCAGTCGTCTCTAAAGTGATGGAAAAGTATATAAACACTGAATTACTAAAATTTCTTGAAAAACAAGTCTAATCCACGACAGGCAGTATGGATTCCTTCAGCGCAGATCAACTGCCGACCTCCTTTCCTTTGTCACCCATTCTTGGAGCAAGTCTATGGAACTACACGGTGAATCCCGGATTGTCGCTCTAGACATATCCAAAGCATTCGACCAGGTCTGGCAGGCAGCGCTGCTTAATAAACTTTCGACCTATGGCCTACCACCAAAACTCTGTACCTGGACAGCAAATTTCCTCTCCAACCGGAGCATTTCTGTTGTTGTGGATGGCCATTCCTCTAAACTGTATCCAATTAATGCAGGAGTCCCTCAAGATTCAGCTTTAGCCCCTACTTTGTTTCTTCTCCACATCAATGACCTCCTCTCTAGCACATCCAACCCAGTTCACAGTTACGCGGACGACAGCACCCTCCACTCAAATATACAATATTCTAAGCCTGTCTCTTTAGCCCTAGATGAGGATCGCAGACTCATGGAGGGTTCTGTCTCCGTGGATCTCCAACAAATATTAGACTGGGGAAGTAGAAATCTCGTACAATTCAACCCCACCAAATCACAGTCTTGCTTTCTTTCTCATAAGAGATACACCAGCCCTAGACCCATCACAATGAACAACAAAGTTATTCAAAGTAATGAGTCCTTTTCACTTGTTGGCATTTCTGTGAATCGAAATCGCAATTGGCACCAACATGTCTCATCAATTGCAGAAGCAGCTACTAAGAAATTAGGTTTCCTCTTCCCCGTTCGCGAATACTTTTCAGCAGCTAATCTCTTTCACAAGTAAGGCCAAACCTCGAATACTGCTCCCACATCTAGGGTGCCGCTGCCGCTTCTACACTCGCTATCCTGGACTCCATTAAGAAGAGAGCTATACGTCTCATCGGTGATCCTACCCTCACCAAAGGCTGCCATTCCTTGCCCACTGACGTGCCGTTGGTGACCTCTCTCTCTTTTATGGATATCTGTATGAGCACTACTCAGAGGAGCTTTCTTCCATAGTTCTTCCACCTGCTGCCCCCAACAGATCTACCAGGGGAACAAAGTGAATGCACCCTTTTACTGTCCAGGTCACCAGACATAGAACATCTTGTTATGCCTGCTCTTTTGTCCCGAGGACGTCCAAGTTGCCGAATTCCTTGCCGGCACATGTTTTTCCTTCTTCTCTGAACCTCCAAACATTCAAGTCCAGAATTAACAAGTTGCCTCATTCCTCCTTGCCAACACCCACAGTAGGATAGTATTTAGGCTGTAAGCCCTCATGGTGTGTTGTTGAAATATATAAAAAAAATTGAAAAATAATGACCCAGTACATACGACTACATCTTATGAAGTAATTAATTTATATTAAAAAAAAACTTACTTTTCTATCTGTGCCTTAGCATGAGCCTTCAGTGAATCATACTTTTCTTCATGGTGCCTAATAGTTTGTTCTGATACACCCAAATTATGTCTAAGTGTTTCTTCGTTTGCTTTGAAACCTTCAATTATACCTTTGCTTCTTTCATATTTCCTAAAAACACAAACAAAAGCACAGTTAATTAAACACTGAAGAACATAAAAAAACTTAAAAAACAACATGCAAATAACTTGAACATTACTATAACACTAAATCGAAATTAAAGCCCCATATACCCCGGCTGTGATATGACCAGCGAGCCCGGCTCTCCGACCACCGTACCACAGACCTTGTAGCCAGGGTGAGTTGTGGCTCGCGGACAGGAACATCACGAGCCTAGTATCTGCCAGTAAAGTTGAACATCCTCAAAGGAATTTAAAAAAAAAAAAACTCGGCGTATTGTTAGGAAGTCAGTAATGTAGTGAATGTTTTCAGAGATAATAATTACATTAATACTGAACAGACTAGTTTAAGGAGTAAAAAAATTTAGAGGATAAACAGGCTGTGTAGTACCCCTGACGCGTGTAATCACGATTCATAAACAAAAAAGCTATAAGCTCGTGGAATGGCAAACTACTGTCTATCTGGGCCTTAGGAGTTTTAAAGACATTTTAATTTTGTCTTGCATGGTAGCTACACGACAGGTTTGTTGGGTTTGGTCAGGTCAGGTTGAAATATTATTTTAAAATTACCCTGTATTGAAGTTAAATTATGTTAATATGTGAAGGAAGATTGGAACCTGTGATGAGTACTGATAAGTACAATTTGGAGAACCCAATTCATCACAATACAGATTTTTAACCCGACGATAGTTTCGCTAACAAAGTTAGCATCATCAAGGGGATGAATAAACTAAGAGAATAAAGACTAGAACTACTATTTATATGTTAGTTGCCAAGCAGTTGCGAACAGTGGCCTCTAGGAAGGTATACAGACAGATACCCACTGTTGAGTCCTAAATCCCTGTGATTAAAACTGCATATTTGCCTTTGTTATGCTGTGTGTCGTTATCAAATATTCCTTCTAAGGACACGCTGGTAATTAAGATAACAGTTCGAACAATGGACTACATAGAACTGGACCTACTCTATTCATCGAAACATTTTTGTTCAAATTTCTAACAATACATATACTTTCATATACGCATCAAACTGACGTGACTGCCTGATGTTTTATTATTATTTACTCACACCATAGTTTTCCACACAAAAATAACTAGTTTAAATTTTATAGTTCATAGATTAATACAGTTTCCCTTAAATAAATAAAGATGCAACAGGGAATTTGAATATATTAATAATGTAGCTAAGTATAAGTAGTCAATAAACGTAAAACAAAGAAAATCTTAGCGGAATCTATGACTTTCAGAAAAGATAAACCAGACAAAACCGTTGTCTGTTTACCATTTGAACCGCGAATTACGGGAGGTTTTAATAGCATTTTTAATAAAGCCAATTTTCTGCTATTTTCTATAAAAAAAAAATACATTAAAAAATTTGCTAGGTAACCCAAAGGATAAAGATAAAACCACAGATGTGTCGGGAATCTATGTAATAACAGGTTGTAAGGGTTGTGAACTAAAAATGTTGGGTGAACTAAAAAAAAACATTGAAACTAGATTTAAAGAACATTTAGCGCAACTGAGATATGGCCACTATTGACAAATCATGTATTGCTCAGCATATTGGGATAAAGAAAATCTCAAGTCAATAAAAAATGTCAGGCAGTTGTGTCAGCTTGATGTTTATGAAAGTATATATATCGTTAGAAATTTAAACAAAAATGTTTCTATGAATAGAGTAAGGCCCGGTTGTATGTAGTCCGTTGTTCGAACTGTTATCTTAATAACCAGCGTGTCCTTCTTAGAAGGAATATTTGATAACGACGTACAGCATAACAATGGCAGGTATGCAGTTTCAATCACAGGGATTTAAGACTCAACAGTGGGGGGTCTGTCTGTATACCTTCCTAGAGGACGCTGTTCCTAACTGCTTGGCAACTAACATATAAATAGTAGTTCTACTCTTTATTCACTTAGTTTATTCATCCCCTTGATGACGCCAACTTTGTTAGCGAAACTATGGTCGGGTCAAAAAAAAATCTGCATTGTGATGAATTTGGTTCTCCAAATTGTACTTATATGTTAATGTTAATATGTGAGTTTACTGTAAACTAGTTGAATATAAAAATTACATTCTACTTTTACTGATTTATTTTCCACCGGAAATACAATTCTGTCTGACAAACTTTCAAGATAACATGCATTAGCTAAGTTTTTAGTATAAAAATTGTTAGAACATAAAAAAAAACATATACTCACTGATGAATATCAGAAAAGGCAAATTCTAAATTTGCTAGATGCTTGGTAGCTGTCTCATGTTCCTCTTTAAGTCTTTCAAAATCTGTAAGCCTCTGTGAAATTGTCTTTTCATACTCTTCCATTATTTTCCTAAAACAGCACAAAATAAGCAAATGAAGTTTTATTTTAAATAGACTATTCAACAAAATAAGAAAAAAATACATGAAAACTTACTTAAAATTCATTTCATCGTTATTTCTAGCATTAAGTTCACAAATTAAGTTTTATTTTAAATAGACTATTCAACAAAATAAGAAAAAAATACATGAAAACTTACTTAAAATTCATTTCATCGTTATTTCTAGCATTAAGTTCACTTAGGGCCTCAGCTTCTCTAGCTTTAACTTTCTTCAATTCCAGTTCCAATTCTTTTGTGGAATCCTTATCAATTAGCTTAGATTTTTCTTGTAACTGTTCCTTAAGGGCTTTAATGTCATGTACATAAATTTGTTCCTTTTTTAAAGCTTCAGCTTGTGTTTTTATAATAACCTCTTCCTTTTGCCTAATTTCTAATTCTAAAGTAGCCTTTGCTTGCTGAGAAGCATTAAGTTGCAATTTTAAATCAGAGATCTCTTGCTGCTGGAGACCCAGCTTCTCCAAAATATCAGACATATTCTGTAAATTAAAAAAAAACATGTTCAGGGCCCAATTAAAATATAAGTATTATAAGAATCTACAACGTGATGTATGTTTTATAAATCATCATTATTTAAAGTGGGTATTATTTATCAGCCAAAATATTTACTTTGACAATAATAATTAATTGTTGAAATCGGTTCCTTAAACCACCAGAAAATTATAAACCAAAAAGTTTCAAGATATTATTATTATTATGCCTGACAGTGACAGTCTCACTAATGATCCCCCTGAAGATACACATAGTGACAGTGATAAGGATTATCTTCTGGAAATTGAGAAAAATGGTATGTATAACCTTAATATTGGTTGAAAATCTTTCTTGGATTCTCCTGTTTCTGATGAAAATATCATAGAAAATATACAAGTAGTCATCTACAACTAGAAAGATCAGTTAAAGTAACACAGCATGGAAGAAAAAGATTATGACACACACGAATATGGAAGAGAAGCATAAGAAAAGCAAAGCAAACACAAAAAGTTATGAAAATGTGTCTGAAAAAAGAAGAAAATCAGAGGTGTGTGTGTGTGGGGCGCGTACCTTGCTAGTGCACGCTTCTGGCCTTAGACATATGTTTCTTGGCCACAGGTCATCGTCTCAATCAGGTGATGGACGTAATAACAATTAATATATTTACAAGTTAAGTTTTTTCTCTTATTATTTTGTAATTTTGTAATTAGTATATAATGCTTTTTAGATTTGACATAATTGAAATAGTAAGGTTATTTGTAGAAACGCTTTCCTGCCTGTCCATGGCCTATCTATAGCTAGACATAACAGGTAAAAGATAAATTCGCAAAACCTTATTAACCTATATTCATTAATAATATATTTGAAACCAGGATATTATGGCTTGAGCATTTTGGTGTGGCTGCTGTAAACCCTGTATATAAAAGAAAAGAGACATATTGGAAATAATTAAATACAGACCCATCACACTTTTTAACCTGGAATGGTCACATTGGAAAAATACTGTGTAAGGCAGTCATGACCTTAGCTGTCACTGAGCGGCTATATCGAAAAACGTGGGGACTAAGACCTAGTATGGCCCACTAGCTGTACACAAGGGTGGTCAGACCATCGTTAACATACGCGGCACTGGTCTGGTGGCCTAAGGTGACACAATCCAGTGCCAAACAAAAATTAGGCAAGATCCAAAGGATGGCTTGCCTAGGCATCACAGGGGCCATGTCTTCAACCCCAACAGCCGCCATGGAGGTGTTGTTGGATCTGCCCCCCCTACACTTAGTTATTATGGGGGAGGCCAGGCTAGGACTATACAGACTAGCCTGCAATGGTAGACTGAAAAT
Source organism: Tillus elongatus (assembly GCA_964006375.1). Lineage (NCBI taxonomy): Eukaryota > Metazoa > Arthropoda > Insecta > Coleoptera > Cleridae > Tillus > Tillus elongatus. Next base: position 14,860,633 of record OZ023269.1, on the reverse strand, counting down.
CAACCCAGGCTTCAGGGGCCACTGCAAAATTCAGGAGATCATGAAGGAACCCATGCTTGAAATGAGGTCAGACTTAGGGAGCTCACGAATCTGCAGGGAAAACAACTTTACAGTGGAAATCCCCGACCGCGAGGCATGGCGGGAGGAGACGCCGGGCATACCACGGGACGCGCTCGTCTGGTTCACGGACGGATCTGGCGGGGAGCGTGGGCAGGTGTTTACTCGGAAGGACCGAGGGTAAGTCATAGTATTTCCCTCGGAGCCCATGCAACGGTGTTTAAGGCCGAAATGTACGCCATCCTGCACTGTGTGCGGGAGAACAAGAGGGGCTACACCAACAAGCGGATCCTCATAGCCACAGCCCTTAAGGAACTAAGTAGCCCACGGGTAAATTCCTGGCTGGTGAGTGAGTGCCGAGACGAGACGAGCGACCTGGCTGGGCAGGATGAGGTCACCCTCATCTGGGTGCCGGGTCATTCGGGGGGTCAAAGGTAATGAAGAAGCTGACAGTCTCGCGAAGAGAGGGTCAGCAGAACCATTTATGGGACTAGAACCGGCTCTGGGCGTGACAAAGAGCACTGCCAGGAGAGCCATTAAGTCCTGGGTCAGAAACCAACACAAGGTGTACTGAGCAGACTGTCCAGGGCTCAGACATGGGAAGTCAATAATTGACGAACCCAGTTCAAAGAGAGCTGTGGAACTGCTAAATCTTAGCAGAGGACAGCTCAGAAACATAACAGGTCTCTTGACGGGACACATGGCCGTCAAGAAACACATGCATAAAATGGGGCGGTTTGAGGTGGACCTCGCGTGCAGACTCTGCGGCGAGGGGGAGGAATCAGCCCAGCATATCTTGTGCGAGTGTAAAGCTCTGGACCGCAAAAGACAACTGATGTACGGTCTAGACCGGAGACAGAGCAATATAAAACTTCACCCTACCAATCACTGTGCGGTCTAGTTCAAGGCACAGTAATTTTGGAATGGGTGGAGTAATACTAAGGGCATGCACAATCAACCAAAGGTTGCAGTGCTATCGGGGCGGCAAGGTCGCGGACGAGCCCTGAGGGAAAAAAATCACACTTCTCTCAAATTTACGAGGGCGGGTCAATAAGTCCGTGACTTTTTGAATTTCCCCAACACTGCTCCTGTCAACAAGCATCTGCCAGTCGACTCCTGTAAAATTTTGAGCAAGCTGCCTCATTTAGTTTGTGTTAGATAGCCATTGAAAGCAGACAACCTCTTGAGTTATAATGAAAATGGAAAAAAGTGAATTTCGTGTGCTCATCACACATTATTTTTGGCGGAAAAAAAACATCACTCAAACCAAAGCTAAGCTTGATAAATACTATGGGGACTCTGCACCATCAATTTCCATGGTAAAAAAGTGGTTTACTGAATTTCCTCTGAAGAAATCAGGAGGTGGAAAAATGCTTGTGAACATTACCACCAGCAACCGTAAAACAACACATGACAGAATTATTACCACACATTTCACCAGTGCATCACAGTTATCACAAACCTCGACCCATTAAAAAAAAAAAGTAAAGGTTCAAGTGCCGACAATGAAGATGGCTCATCAAGCGACGAAGTTGATGGTGTTAATTAAAATAAGTGCAAGAGAAGAAAAGTTCGGGACGTGGCAAGTGCATTGTGGTAGTTAATTTTCATTAAATGCTTCAAATTTAAATAAAGCAATTTTCTATGAACTTAGAAAGTTGATTTTTGGTACGTAGTAAGGTATTTCCCAAGGAAACATATCCACCAAATTTCATTGAAATAGCTTTGTAATTTTCGAAGAAAAATTTTTTTCCGAAAGAAAACTCAAAAATTTCCCGGAAAACCTGGTCCGATTTTTCTGGCTAACGAACTAATCCAAGCCATTAATAAAAGAAATGTACTTGCCGAGTGTCATCCAAATCGGTTAATTATTTTTTGAGTTATCGGTTGGATACATACAAGTCTGGACGCAGCAAGTGCGTTATATGGCAGTGAATTTTCGTAAAATGTTTTTAATAGCAAATATGTTTTTTTTTTAACAAAGTAGGCATCAAATTTGGTTACCAGTATAACCTATATAGTAAAAGCAACGTGCCATGTTTCACCAAAATAACCTTATTGTTTGTAAATGTACAAAAATTTCCGAAAGTAGACTTGAAGTGTTCCCAAAAAAACTCGCTTCTTGGTCAACCTTATAGGTTAATAGCAAATTGAACTATATGAAGCATTTAATCAAAATTCGCTACCATCACGTAGAATTTCTCGTCTTATAAACATGTATTATATTTCGATGGAAAATGCAATAACTAAAAAATTAAAAAAAATTGTATCACCAACGACTTATGGGCCATCCTGTGATTCTAGAAATAATTTTTTAAGATGTAGCTCAAGACACCCTATAATTAATGTTTTTTTTAATATCTTCTATAAAACAGATATATTGAGCTTTATTGATTTTTTACGAAAATTCGACAAAAATTAAATACCATTAAACGATAAACTCTATAGCTAAGACCACTGCCAAGCATCAGAGAAAGGATCCATTTGAAATGAATTTTCTGGAAATATGTTAGTAAAATGAAGGACAATGACGGTTGAAACTAAGACTTCAGGGTTTGTAAAACATTCTTCTGACATTTTCTTTCCATAGCCCGTATTAGGTTCAAGTTCTTTGCCTAAATGTTGCCAATTTTGACGTTTTAAATTGCGACTTTGACGGGAAAACCCCAATTTATTTTTCTTTAAATGCCTATAACGTTTTGTCTTTTAACTTACAAAGCTAAATTTTGGTAGGTAATTTACCTATAACGATATAAACCTGTGTACCAAATTTGGTAGCCCTTACTTTGTTATTTCCTGAGATATAAATTTTTTTCGAAAGAAAACAAAATTTTCCGGGAAAACCAGGGCCAATTTTCCTGACTAACGAACTTATCCAAGCTACTTGTAAAAGGAAGGTATTCACCAAATTTAATAAGAGCCTTGGTGGTTCAGGGGTAAGAACGTGTGCCTCTGAACTGAAGGGTACTGGGTTCGATCCCAGGGTTCTCCTTTCACTTTTTCAGTTAAACACAACTGTATCATTAACATCAAACGAGGTTCTGGCATTGAATTTGAGGAAATTGAATGTCTGCACGTTCCGCCCTTCGGAAGGGGCGTAAAGCCGTCGGTCTCGTGTCCATGCGATGTTGGGCACGTTAAAGATCCCTACCCGCCTTACAGAAAGGCAGGGGTTCGGCAAAATTTCCAGGATAGTGAAGTGAAACTGCTCCCTGGTGTCGGTAATTGGCCATAGTCGCGGAAATAGGCCGACGTTAAAGAAACAAAACACACACACACAATTTCGTAAAACAATGCATACAATCGGTCCATTATTTTTTGAGTTATCGGTGTGATACATACATACATACATACATACATATAAACATCAAAACTGACCCTGGATATGTGTTCTAGGGGGCCTAATTAGCTCTCATTAGTAGAAATGTTGCAAAAATTCAAAAGTCGGGATCTCCTCATTAGTGAATTCACTAATATATATATATATATATATATATATATATATATATATATATATATATATATATATATATATATATATATATATATATATATATATATGCATGCATATAAAAATCGACACTGACCACGGGTATGGGTTCTAGGGGTCCTAGTTCCCGCTCATTTGAAAAATTGTTCGCAAAGTCTCACCATCGATACCTCTCTATTAGTGATTTTTTTGAAATAAAAATTCACTGAAAAGAAAAACAAACTATAAACACATCCACCAACGCAGCCAGGCACACATTCATGTTTTATTTATGCACACGACATGGTACAACATAATTAATAGAAGAATTATTAGTTCAGTAACCATGAAGGACCAGAAACAGTAAAGCTTTTTATAAAATGTTACATGAAAAATACAATCTATTGTCCCAATAAAAAGATTCATAACCTCTACGTTTGTGTTTAATTAACTATTTTTATTTAACTTAACTCTTTGTTTCTGCATATTTAACTTTTTGATTTTGTCCACTCTTATATTGGGCACCCCAAATATAAGTTAGGTGTTTTTAATACTAAAGCAAACTTGAGAAACAAGACAGAATAGGGATTATTAGAATCGTAATAAGAAAATCAATAATATGGTTTTTTCCATATTTCTGTTCATTGGTTCCTTATCAATTACAAGAATCATAATATTACTGGGAATAACTGAATAGCATTACAATCAAGACAATGAGTAATCATTGTGACACTTGAGTGTTGGTTTACAACAAATTAAGGATTGTAATGAAGTATGTAATAAGACATAAAGTCCAAATAGCATTATAATAAAATCTAACTGAAAACCAAATATATAACAATAACATAGTAAAATATTTTTATCAACCACATAAATACCTAAAATACCTACATGTGCATTTGTTTTTTTGTTGTGAATCCTAAATGCAAAGAGTAACAACATACAAATTAGAAACGGAATTATGAAGGATACATGAGAATTTCTTGTCTTTTTGAAGAGTGCAGGTAAAAACACGCAAATTAAAAATGCAAGTAAAAAGTAAATAGTGTTCTTTGACATTTTGGAAACAATTTATAACGAACTATATCACTTCTAAACTTCACAGGTGGGACACAATCAACTGACAGTTGACAGGATTGGTAACAACTATGTTGCCAACTGTAGGTCATAAATATTACTGAATAGAATATCTTACCACAGGTACGCTACTCAACAGAAGAAATGAAACTCAGTGCTGTCTATTTATTTGTATTATTTTAAAACTAAACGTATAAAAGAAATTATACAAGGTTAGTTAAAAATACGGAAAGGCACTTGTATTTCCTGAGATATTCGTTATTCAGGAAAAGGTTTTTACAAAAGTTTTTTTGACAAATTTTTTCTACAACCTGGCGATATTCAATTTTTCTTAGCGTAAACAACTTCGTTGCTATGGCAACTAAAATTTTTGTTTTTAAATGGTAAAATATGATCTGTTTTTTACTTTCTTGATACGGCACTAAACAATTTTAATCAGGTCCCATAAGAAAAAATTAGGAAAAATTAAGTTTAATTCTAAAAGAAACTGACAAAACTAAAATTAAATAAAACAGCAATTATAAATATTACCCCACTAAATTTTCAAAATGTTGTCTACTATTATCAATACAAAATTAAACTTGCACCTCGAATGAATTTATTATTATAACTAAGCTGGAATGCACAACCCGTCTGGTTGTGCCAATAATTATAGCTTTTAAGCCTTTCAGATTTAATGCCCCCCTCTTTGTAGACAGCATTCTTTAGGTGAATCCAAAGAAAATAACATAGCGTCAAATCAGGAAAGCGAGCAGACCACTCAATAGTAACACAGCGTCCAATCCACTTTTCTGCGAAAACTTCATCCAAATATTGCCACAAGCGTCTCCCAAAATGACTAGGAGGTTTATCTTGCAGGAACCAAATTTCATTAACTGGACCCACTGCAACCACAGCAGGTATATTGTCTTCAATTAATAAATTTAAATATTTTTCAGATGTTAGATTACCCTAAATGAAGAACGGGCCAATAAGCGTGATCACTGAGTGTGAGCCTCCAGCATCCAATGTGGATTTTGCTGAGACCAATAATGATAATTTTGTTGATCAACAAATCGGTGCAGTGAAAAGTAGGTTCATCCGAGAAAATAATGTTACTACCACAAAGTCCGGATTCTCATTAAATTTTATTAGAAAATTCAACAGGGCTCTCAAAATCGCCATCTACAGGTTCCTGTACCAGCTGTATACTTTGTATAGGTGAAATTTTACTTTTTAGTGAATTTTTATTTTTAAAAATTCACTAATAGAGAGGTATTGATGGTGAGACTTTGCAAAATTTTTTCAAATGAGCGCGAACTAGGACCCCTAGAACCCAGATGCGGGGTCAGTTTCTTTTATTAATGGCTTGGATGAGTTCGTTAGCCAGAAAAATCTGACAAGGTTTTCACAGAAAGTTTGGAGTTTTCTTTCGGAAAAACATTTTTTCTCCAAAAATTACAAAGCTATTTTTATGAAATTTTGTGGATATGTTTCCTTGGGTAAGGCCTTTTTTCCCTCAGGGCTCGTCCGCGGCCTTGCCGCCCCGATAGCACTGCAACCTTTGGTTGATTGTCCTGGGTAAGGCCCTACTACGTACCAAAATTCAACTTTATAAGTTTATAGAAAATTGAGTTATTCAAATTTTTAGTTTTTTTCGATTTTTTTTTCTACGAAAATTACAAAGCTATTTTAATGAAATTTAGTGAATATCTTTCCTTGGGAAAGGTCTTAGTACATACCAAAATTCAACTTTCTAGGTTTATAGACAGTTGAGTTATTCAAATTTGAAGCATTTATATTTTATAATTCAACAAACCACGATGGCTTACACCCTAAATACTATCGTACCATGGGTGTCGACAAGGAGGCAACTTGTTAATTCTGGACTTGAAGGTTTGGAGGTTCGGGCGGAAGGAAAAACATGTGCAGGCAAGGAATTCCACAATTTGGAAGTCCTTGGGACACAAGAGCGGACATAACAAGATGTTCTATATCTGGTAACATGGACAATAAAAGGGTGCATTCGCTCTGTTCCCCTGGTAGCTCTGTTGGGAGCAGCAGGTGAAGGATTTATGGAAGAAAGCTGCTCTGAGCAGTGCCCGGACAGATATCTATGAAAGAGAGAGAGAGGTCACCAACGGCAAGTCGGTGGGCAAGGGATGGCAGCCTTTGGGTGAGGGTTGGGTCACCGATGAGACATATAGCTCTCCTCTGAATGGAGTCCAGGATAGCGAGTGTAGAAGCGGCAGCGGCACCTCAGATGTGGGAGCAGTATTCGAGGTTTGGCCTTATTTGTGAAGTATATAAGGTATAGAGATTAGCTGGTCAAAAGTATTTGTGAGCCCGGAAGAGGAAACCTAATTTCTTAGCAGCCGCTTCTGCAATTGATGTGACATGTTGGTGCCAATTGAGATTTGAATCCACAGAAATGCCAACAAGTGAAAAGGACTCATTACTTTGAATAACTTGGTTGTTCATTGTGATGGGTCTAGGGCTGGTGTATCTCTTATGGGATAGAAAACAAGACTGAGATTTGGTGGAATTGAATTGTACAAGATTTCTACTTCCCCAGTCTAATATTTTTTGGAGATCCAGAGACAGAACCTTCCATGAGTCTGCGATCCTCATCTAATTGGGCTAAAGAGACAAGCTTAGAATATTGTATATTTGAGTGGAGGGTGCTGTCGTCTGCGTAACTGTAAACTGGGTTGGATGTGCTAGAGAGGAGGTCATTGATGTGGAGAAGAAACAAAGTAGGGGCTAAAGCTGAACCTTGAGGGACTCCTGAATTAATTGGATACAGTTTAGAGGAATGGCCATCCACGACAACAGAAATGCCCCGGTTGGAGAGGAAATTTGCTGTCCAGGTACAGAGTTTTGGTGGTAGACCATAGGCCGGAAGTTTATTAAGCAGCGCTGTGTGCCAGACCTGGTCGAATGCTTTGGATATGTCTAGAGCGACAATCTGGGATTCACTGTGTAGTTCCATAGACTTGCTCCAAGAATGGGTGACAAAGGAAAGGAGGTCAGCAGTTGATTTGCGCTGATGGAATCCATACTGCCTGTCATGGATTAGATTGTGTTTTTCAAGAAATTTTAGTAATTCAGTGTTTATATACTTTTCCATCACTTTAGAGACGACTGAAAAGGGAGAAAAAAGCCTGTAGTCGCTAGGAAGCGCTTTGAATCCTTTCTTGGTGACGGGTTGTACTCAAGCAGTTTTTCATCACTCTGTAGACAACAATGAATTTGTCGGAAGATTGTGTGTACTAAGTTAAGATATACAATAATGTAAAAAATTATACATAACAAGGAACTTCCAATTTGCATCAATTAATAAGACACAGGGCGTTTGAAAGGGACATATTTTTGTAATAAAAATGGTCATATCTCGTGAATCACTCAGTATAAATTAGCAAAACCGTATCTTGGGAGAATTGTCAAGATCAGCTGTATCCGAATCTGTAATAATATACAGGCTGTTCCATTTAAAATAAGCGAGTTAGTGTCCATTTCTGGTATAACCGTAAGTCGCAGGATGTTCTAAGTATTTTAGATGAATTGGGCATATTGGAAAACCTCATACTACAAATTTTCAGAATCCAAATCAGTCTAATTTCTCCAAAATATCTAATAAGAACTTGTAACGAATTACCCTATATAAGAAACTTATATCAGGTACAAATCTTTATTGGAACATAAAAAATTACTAAAAATAAATAATGAAACTAAAAACAAATACAAGAAAGATGACTCTAAATGGCTTCATTTTTAATCCTAGGGTAAATTTGAGAAACAAAACTTAATACAAATGATTAAAACCTATAGACAGTTACAATAAGCTGTTGTTTTCTATTTCATTTACTTCATTTCATTATCAATTACAGGAATCCTAATGTTACTGGAAATAAGTGCACTGCAATCTACAAAACTGTGAGTCATAATGACAATTTATTCTGTTGTACAGCCAAAAATGTTTATAATAAGATAAAAAAGATATTACCATATTGAAGTTGTAAATAGCATTATAGCATTTAAATGTAATCACAGTGAATGAAAAAAAACCACAGTAAACACTTCAGATAAATATTTTATGAATATCAAGACCTATGAATACTTAAAATACATACATGCATAGCTGAAATCCTGCTGTAAATCCTAAATCCAAATAGCAATGTACAAATTAAATATGCAACCGGGAAGGAAGAATTACTTGTTATATAGTAGATAACCAGAACCAACACAGGTACCAAAAATCCAATGAAAAAGTAAACATAATATTTTGACATTTTGGAAACAGTTTATAACAGAAAGATATTTTAGCAATCACTTCTAAATGTTATAGGTTGGATATTAGCCGACACTTGAGAAGGTTGGTAACATTTAAGCTGCCAACTGTTAGTAATAAATATCACTAAAACAATATGTTACTGCCTAGGTACACTGCTTAACAGAATCAATGAAACGCAGCTCATGGCCTGTTTTATGTATTATTTTAAAACTAGAATTTAAAACGATTTTTTAGTAAATACTGAACCAAAATACAGAAAACTAGAACCATACAGGGAGGGTGAGTCATAACTATTGGGACATAGATTAAATGCAGGTTATTTGGACCAAAACTTGAGGACTGAACCAAACATGCCTTAATAAAATGTTGCTGTGGAAAAAGATACAGAGTGTTAAAAGATGACACATTTTTTTGTTGCTTTTTTGCTAATAATTTCACGTGTTCATAAATCGTTATCAAAATTGGCACAGAGATATACCTTTAGGCAAGAAATATTATTTTACTTTTGTTGCAGGGGGCGTAACATGAGCTATCCCTGATGATGCAATTGGGTCATAAAAATATGAGGACTGGACCAAACATGCCTTAATAAAATGTTGCTGTGAAAAAAGATACAGAGTGTTAAAAGATGACAAATTTTTTTGTTGCTTTTTGCTAATAATTTCACGTGTTCATAAATCGTTATCAAAATTGGCACAGATGTATGCCTTTAGGCAAGAAATATTATTTTACTTTTATTGCAGACCAATGATAACATATGGAGCCATAGTTTGGTGGCCTAAGGCACTTCGTGGTATCGCGAGGGCCAAACTGGCTCATCTACAGAGACAAGCTTGTCTGATGATAACGGGAGCGATAAGCACCGCACCATCAGCCGCTCTGGAGTTCCTCCTTAATATTCCACCTCTTCACATAAGGTTGGAGAGGGAGGCGAGGTGGACAATGTACAGACTAAAGCAAACGGCAGGCAGCATGCCGAAGGTAGTCAGTCTGGGAGGGTCCGGACTCTTTGATGACATTGATGGTCACGGGATTCTGGGAATGGTCTCAGACTTGATGCCTACAAAGATCAGTAGAGATCTGTCTTTCAAGACCGTCCTCCCGGAAAGGGAGGACTGGGAGCGAAATCAAACGACCCTATTGAGAGCCGATCTCTGCTGGTACTCTGACGGCTCCAAAACCAATATGGGAGTAGGACCGGCTCATATGGGGGCAGCACCGATGCTAGACTTTCAGCTAGCCTCGGCAAGTACGCAACCATACACCAGGCAGAAGTGTATGCCATCGAGATGTGTACAAGGGAAAGTAAAAAAAAACCAGTGCACACACAAATCGATAAAGATATATGCAGATAGCCAGGCTGCAATAAAGGCTCTTGGTTCCTACCGGTGTAATTCAAAAACGGTATGGAGTTGTAAATCTGCCCTTAACGAATTGGGCAGCTGTAATGAGTTGTCGCTGGTCTGGATACCGGGTCACTCGGACCATGATGGCAATGTTGCGGCCGACGCGCTTGCCAGGAGTGGGGCCCAGAGAGACTTTGTCGGACCAGAACCGGTGCTGGGGATAACATCTTGCACAGCAAAACGCACCTTAAAGACCTGGACAGAGAGAATGACAATCCAATATTGGCAAAATCTTCCAGGATTAGCCCACTCTAAGGCCTTCATAAATGGCCTATCTGAGTCAAGGACTAAAAAACTTGGCCTGTATACAGGACACTGCCGCTTGCGGCATCACATGCACAGTATTGGGATCGGTCAGGAGACCGAGTGCCGGCTGTGTATGGAGTGACGAGACAGCAGAGTACGTGGTGTGTTCCTGTCCGGCAGCGGACAGGACTAGATACCTGCTCTTTGGCAAGATAAAGCTTGCTCCGGAGGATCCGGATCAAGTTTCGCCCACAAAGATTCGACCTCTGTAGGAGGCTGGCTTTGTTAGGAGAAATTTAGACTTTTAGGCGTGAGCCACAATAGACCGGATGGTCGCGGTGGAGGGACCGATATGGCCCACTCACATACAAACCTAACCTAACCTAGGGGGCGTAACATGAGCTATCCCTGATGATGAAATTGGGTCATATGTTTTTTGACGAAACTTTTTAGTAATTTTGATTATAAAACATGATATAAAGATCATTATTATGTAAAATTGTTATACTTGTTTCAAGTTAATAATTTCAATAATTTTCGAGAAAAACCGAATTGAACATTTCAGAGTCTCGGAAAGGAATTTCAAATAATATTTCATTTATGAATAGTGTGCTTTGGGCTGTCAGATAATAGTTGTTAGTTAATGTAATTTATGGTGAGTGCATTATTTTTGTTCTGTCAGTTTATCGAATTATTGTATTTTTAAAGAGTAATTAACAAGTTATGCTATGACCCTGTGCTCTTATTTCGGCATCATTATGAATTCATTATAAACTCTGTGTATAAGACCATGGGCTTTATAATTACGAGTAGGAGAGATTTTATATCTCACGAAACATTGATCCTCCTCTTCAAGATACTGGTGAGGCCCTGTCTTCAATATTTATTTATTTAAGGAAATTTAATTTAATTTATATGGGGAAACCCCACTAAGTGCTACAATACAAGTAAAAGTACAAAACAAATAAAATATGCACACATAAATTCACAAAGAATCACAGCAGAACTGCCACACAAAAGATACACAGTCAGTTTAGAAATCCACTGCAACAACAGACGCAACCATATGCCTTCTGAAAGCAGGCAGTGAAACACAAAAGATGTCAAAATTATCCACCTCAGTGATCTCATTCATAATACTAGATATCTGTCGATAGGTGAATTAAGTCCATAATTAGTGCGGTGGAATGGAACAAAAACCAAGTTATATAACCTTAACACTCTGTTAAGTACATTCATGCTGATTCTGCCAAGAATCTCATTGGAGTCCACAAAACCATCCACAATTTTGAATATAAAACAGAGTCCGGCCACTGTTCTGCAGGCTTCAAGAGAGCTCAGTGTTAACAAACTTTAGTCATGATCAGGTATGGAATAACCAAGTCTATAAGAGCAGTGCCGCAGAAAGGCATGCTGCACACTTTCAACAGCCCCAGTGTGGCTGGCATAATAAAGGGACCACACTACTGATGCATACTCGAGTACACTTTCTAACAATAGAACAGTAAACACATCTGACGGTATCCAATGAAAAAAGTCTACAGTTTCTCACAACAAAGCCCAAAAGTTTAGAGGCTTTCATGGTAATATTCTTTATGTGCTATATGAACGTCATCTGTTCATCCACTGTAACACCAAGACCCTTGATCTGGTTAACATAAGACAAAAGCTCACCGTTCACCGAATATGAAGTCCCGAACTTCCTCCCTCCTCTGAAAAAGCTGATATGAGAGTATTTGCTGATGTTAAGATTTAATTTGTTGTCAAAGAACCATAAAGAGAGACGCCCTATATCATCCTGCAACTCCTGCTGATCCTAAAGGCTAGTTATCACCTTAAACAGCTTCATATCATCGGCAAACAGCAGACACTCACTACCAGCAAAGATATGGACAACATCGTTAATAAAAAGATTGAATAAAAGTGGTGCACAGTGACCTACCTGCGAAACACCGGATGTCACGTGAACAATATCTGAATAAAATCCAGCAACTTTGACTCTCTTGAGTTCTACCAGTCAGAAAACTCTCAAACCAGGCCACCAAACAATCACTGAAGCCAAGCCCGTGTAATTTAGCTAGCAGGAGTGAATGATCGACTGTATCAAAGGAACTGCTGAAGTCAGTATATATGGCATCAACCTGCTTACCAGACTTCAAGGCATCCAGTACCGTTGACTGAAGAATATCAGGTTAGTAACTGTGGACCTGGCCAGATGGCCTTAAGAGTGTCCTTACATATTTCCTCTAACGACCTTTGTCCACCACTCTAAGAAGTAGGCAGATTGAGGCCTTAGAGTGTCCTTACATATTTCCTTTACCCAGCTTTGTCCATCACTCTAAGGAGTAGGCAGATTGAGGCCTTAGAGTGTCCTTACATATTTCGTTTACCTCTTGAAAATAGCTCCAAAACAGGAGCCGAAACGTAGAGTTTTCATAAATTCTGGACGCGGTTCAACCTGAGAACCAAGTATGTCTTACATTAAAGACCGCGGAAATCTTTCTGAATATATATATATATATATATATATATATATATATATATATATATATATATATATATATATATATATATATATATATATACATATACACCGTGAGGAAAGGCCAAACTGAATAAATTCAGTATATCAATTATTGTGTATAAATATTCATAAAAAAAAATCCAGAAACACGCCAATTTTATATTATAAAAATGACATCCTACAATGTGAAAACTTCACCCCCTACCTTCAACCACCTTTGAGTGACAGCTGCAACGCCCAATTTTTTGATTAGAAAGTAGAGGCTTGTGCTACCTCTTTTCATTCTCTCTCTCTCTCTCTCTCTCTCTCTCTCTCTCTCTCTATATATATATATATATATATATATATATATATATATATATATATATATATATATATATATATATATATATATATATATAATCAAGACATCATAACGTAGCAACAAATTTTTATTTGTATCCTGTTTTGAATGTGTATAAATGAATTTAATCTTCTCTTGTCTGATGATGCTGTCAAACAGCAAAACTGGCTACAGAGAAGAAATAAACCTTTGTGAAACCAGATAAATAGTCTCTACATGTGTATTTAAAAAAAATATGTACTTGGGTTATTAAAAAAAAAATGTGAGCCTGTATAAAACTCAGTTTTTCAAGAAGTTTCAGTCTCTTAAGAATTTTCAGAGTAGCAATATTTTTATTTAAAAATTTGCAGAGGTTATTGCAATATAAATAAAATAAAAACAGTATAAATCCACATTAAATAAGTCAAAATACTTTCAATATCTAAGCAAGTTCAATGTGAATATGACAAATCTGACATTCTAACAAAAATAAAAACTGTACTTACTTTTGGAAGCTGATTATTCTCCTCTGGATTATTTTTAATGTCTTCGACCAGATTATTATTCTGTATAGTTAAATTTTCCTCAAAGAGGTAGTCTCCTCTACTACACCTTTCTTGGTTATGTCTGTTATGTCTTGATGATTCTACCAAGTTTTTATTATCAACCTGTGCTTTAGAAGTGAGAGACTTAAAAAATCTATTTATCGTCTCATTCTTTCTTTCTCTAATAGGTGCAGTGTCAACTGGTGTATCATTTCCGTTACACTCAAAATTATATATTTCACTAGCATACGTTCCACCAAGAACAATGTTATCAGTAGAGTATCGCAGATGCTTTCTTTGAGTAGGTTGTCTTTCAAAGCTTCTTTCTAGTACTGGAACTATTTCAATGGTACCGTCTGCTCTTTCAACTTTTCTAAATTGTCTTTGAGAAGGAGGTAAATGAAACTGCTTTTCTAATAGAATATCTTTTTCGAGTACTGGATATGGTCTCTGGAGATGTCTTTGCCCCAAAGAAGATCTCGAAGCATTTAAATCCTTTATAGAAGAAACTTTCATAGGAGTACTAGATCTTTGTATTTCATTACTGCCTCTGTCATGTAATGTCGTAGGAATACTATTATCTATAGATTTCGACAAAACAGAATTTACAAAAAACACACCTTCACAGTTTGTCGTATCCACAGATTGTGACAAACCAGGATAATTCAGTTTCTTTAAAATTTCGTCATTAAATTTTGTTTCTTCTAAATTATGATTTAAAACATCATCTACTCTTTTTCCTTCTTTTGCAGTCTCTATATGATTAAAGCTTAATTCAATATCTAAATGATTTTTCTTTAACGGAGATTTAGTATTACCTTTTCCAAAACTATCTTGGTTAATATTGGACACTAAATTATTTTCTAGTGGCAAGCTATTAATAAGTTCATTCTGAGATTTTGCTTTGGCGTTACAATCAGTTGCTCGTTCAAGAGTAAATGAATTATTTAATTTAACTTCTGAAGGCTGATTTAAGACACTAACAACGTCTTGTTCTGGAAGTGTCTTTGTTATATTTTCTTCTAAATCAATAGATCGGTCTACTACATCAGATTGGCCAGAGCCAGAAATATTAACATTAGAAGATATCTTAAGATTTTTTACAATTGAGGAATTTGCTTGAGAGTTTAATTCCTCAATACAATTCTTACTTAACAGGAGACCTGGAATAACTTCCTTTTCGGGATACAATAAACTTGATACTGCAGAATGCCCAAAATCTTGTTTAATTGGTGACTTTAACACCAATTTTTCTTGAACATTAAGATGTGCCTCCGCTGTTTCTTCAATTACCTGTTGTTTAAAATCTATTTGTTGTTCCTGTTGCTTTGACAATACTTCAGCTTGTTCTAATTTTGGAGATACTTCAACTTGTTTTGAAGAAGTTTCAAGTGGACTTTGTTTTAAATATTCTTCAACTTGCTCTAATTCTAAGGGTACTATAACTTGCTCTTGTTTTGAAGATGCTTCAACTTGCTTTGGTTTGAAAGGCACTTCAACTTGTTCTGGAAATGTTTCAAGTTGTTGTGGAGATAACTGAATTTTCTCTGATTTTGATTCAACTGTATCTTCTTCTAGATGTATTATTGTATCTCTTTCGTGACTTGATAATACTTCAACTGTGTCTTGTTTTAAAGTTAATTCAGCTAGCTTTTGAATCAGTACTTCAGCTTCCTCTTCTTTTGAAAGTATTTCACTTTTATCTGGTTTTGGAGATGTTTCAGCTTTCTCTTCCCTAGAAAGTATTTCAGTTCTCTCTCGATTTAAAGTTGTTTTAATTTGTTCTTGTTTTGTTCCAGCTTCCTTTTCTTTTATAATTATATCAGTTTTATCTCCTTTTAAACTCTGGTCTTGTTTTAAACATGTTTCAGTTTCTTCCTCTAAAAGTGTATCAGTTTTTCTTTGTAATAAAGTTGTTTCAGCTTGCTCCTGCTTTAACTGGGTTCTAGCTTCTTCTTCTTTAAGAAGTATTTCAGTTATTTCCTGTTTTGAAGTTATTTCAGCCTGTTCTTGTTCTAAAGATTTTTCAATTCGATCTTGTTCTAAAGATGTTTCGAGTTGCACCCGTTTGGAAATTACTTCGACCTCTTCTTTTGAAGATACTTCGAATACCTCTGGTTTTGGTGAAATATGGACTACTTCTGGTTGTAAACCTATTGCAACCCTTTCTTCATTTGAAGCAGCTTCTCTTAAAACTACTTTGGTGTCTTCTTGTTTTTGGAAAAACTGGACAGCTTCCTGATGTGAACCAACTTCAACTACTACTTCTTTTAAGGGGAACTCTTCTTTTACAACTTCCTTGGTTTCTTCTTGCTTTGAAGAAACCTGGACAACTTCTTGGTGTAAACCTACTTCAACTATTTCTTGCTTTAATGGTGATTCCTGTTTTAAAACTTCCTTGGTTTCTTCTCTTTTCGGAGAAACCTGAGCTTCTTGATGTGAGCCTACTTCAACACTTTCTTCTTCCAATGGCGATTCCTCTTCTAAAAGTTTGTTGGTTTCTTTTTGTTTTGGAGAAACTTGGACAACTCCTTGATGTAAACCTACTTCAAAACTTTCTTCATTCAATGGTGATTCCTGTTGTAAAAGTTCTTTGGTTTCTTCTTGTTTTGGAGAAACCTGGATAACTTCTTGATGCGAACCTACTTCAGCACTTTCTTCATTCAATGGTGATTCCTGATTTAAAACTGCCTTGGTTTCTTCTTGCTTTGGAGAAACCTGGACAGCGTGTTGATGTAAACGTACTGCAACACTTTCTTCATTCAACAGTGATTCCTGTTTTAAAACTTCATTGGTTTCTTCTTGGTTTGGAGAAACATCGGCAGCTTCTTGATGTGAACCTACTTCAACACTTTCTTCTCTTAAAGGTGCCTCTTGGTTTGAAACAGCTTTTATTTCTTCCCGCTTTGAGGATACCTCAGTTTCTTGTATCAAAGCTACTTCACTTTTGTGCAAAGATACTACACTGTCAACTTTTTCTTCAGCTATAACAACCGATTTAGGTTCTTCTGAAGGCCCTGTTGCTTCTTTAGAAGTTTCTACTTGAATATCCTCTTCGGTTAACAAATGTGATTCAGATTCTTCACTAAACACAGGTTCTTTTCTAAATTCATTTTCTAATTTATTAAGAGAAACTCCAATTTTAATTGCATCACCTTGTGAGATTTCTGAATCCTCAAGTTTTTTGCTTTCGTTAATATCACAAACTTCGTTAATTATAAGTTCACTAGCACTTTTTATTTCTGTTTGGTCAGATGAAGACGAGATCGAGTTATTGACATAAGCTTTTAGACTAGCTGCAATGTCTACAGAGTCGTTTAAATTATCAATTGATAAAGGAACATTAGTGTGTAATATAGGCTTATCACTTTCAAATGCTCTGCAAAGATTGGTTTCTTTCTCAAGAATATTTTCTACACTGCAATCTTCTTCAATGTTTTCTTTAAAATTAATACCCTGTGAATCAGAAGCCTTCGATTCAACAGAACAAATTTCACCCTCCTGGTTGTGAACTTGTGTCACCAAGTAAGAGTCGTCAAGAATTTCACTTTCAGAATTTAAGGTAGCAGAAATATCAGGTACTTTATTGCCACAGCTTATTGCACTGGAATTTAGAGAGCACTCTACATCTATAGATCTATTATTTTCAATCCCAATTTGTGTAAGACTCTCAACCTCTGATAATTTTTCGACTCTACAATCTTCATTGACAAGATCTTTGTTTATTTTTTCTTCCAACTGGTCTTCAACAATAGGTTTTAAATAACGAGGGCTCTTTAAAAGTGATTGAGATAAAACAGCTTTATTATAATTGTTTAAATTAGATATTTCATTGGCTTTCTGAATATCATTTTCTTTCAAAATATCATGAGCATCTAAATATTCTAAATTAGAATCATCATGCAAAAAACCTTCTTCTAATTTTGATTTTGATAAATCAGACTCTGAGTCTTCGATGATTAACTGTCTTCTAGTTTCTACAGCTTCTTCGTCACTTGCATCGAATGCAGTGTTTAAGTTAACACATGATAGATTACAACCTGGACTTTCGATCACCAATTGATCTTGAAGCTCACAACTGTCACTTTGCTTGATGTTATTAACTTCCTCATTAACTGAAAAGCTCTGGTTTTGCTCATGTAATAGAGATGTAGACTTACTGGACACTACTATGGAATAATCTATTAATTTAGCACTTGATTCATTAAAATTTACAGCATCAACAAATTCCAAATCAGAGTCATCCAATAATTTTTCACCCTCATTTATTGATGTTAGTGGTGATTCTGTTTCAAAACCAGCATCAATGGCCAATTGTGTTTCGAGTTTGTTTATGATTTGATCAAGATTTGAATTATTTTTTCTTTCAGCATCAACTTTTAGGGGACTGAAAAATAATATCAAGATTAATCTTATATTAATTAATTTAAGACTTTTATAATTTACCTATTGCCATAGAGCGGGTCAAATGACTTCAGTACAGACAATCTAGGCTTCACACCTTCATTTGGTTGTATGTCAAGGCATCTTTCTATATAAAAAAGCAAAATATCGGTAAAACATCAGTGAACATGATTCATGGATCATACGTTAGAATGTAAATAAAAGTGACCAAAAAATGTTGGGAGTTAATTACATGAGTGATAACTTAAAAAAATTCATTTATATTAACATGTGTACAATATTTTCTAGTTTACGCCTCATTTACTTATACGGCATTAAAATAATAAACGATTACCAACATTTAAGGTCACTCAAACTGACTTACTAAACACCGCTAGACGAAGTAGGCTGGACTTTCGTTCATTGATCATGATTAAACCCGCCCTATTCTACATGGCGGGAAATTTAAAAGAATTAAGAAGATACAAGAACTCAACCCCCAAACTTTAGACACATTGTCTGATTTACGTGGTTTCGGAATGCTATTTTAAAATATGCACTAGACAAAAAAGTTCAATATTATTGGCTACTCGTTCAACAAAATAAATTATGTGGAAAAAGTCAAAATTTAAGAAAAACTACTTTATACCTTTAAGATAAAGCAAATTAGCTATATCTTTTGATTTTTTGATTAAATATTACCATTGGGTGTTCTATGCATTTCGATACGTAAAAAAGTAGGTTCAAGGAATATTTTACTTTCATGGTCTTTTTTTTTACTTTAACGTCGGCCTATATACGCGACTATGGCCTATTTACGCGACTATGGCCAATCACCGACGCCAGGGAGTAGTTTTATCTCACTATCCTGATAATTTTGCCTAACCAATGCCTTTCTGTAACGAGGGTAGGGATCTTTAACGTGCCCAACATCGAATGGACACGGGACCGACGACTTTAAGCCACCTCAGAAGGGCGGGACGTGCAGACATTCAACTTTGCCAAATACCATGCCAGAACCTCGGTTGATGTTAATTTATTACAGTTTGTACTGAAAAAGTAAAAGGGAAATCCTGGGAAGCGAACTTTCACGGTTTTAAACTACCTAATATTAATTTCCACCTCATCTGCTTTCTTTCCTTCTAAAAACTCGCTCTTACTCTATTACAGGGGGAGGAAGGCAACGGGAAACCACCGCATTTGACGGCTCTTTCCCAACTTAGCAACGATAACAAACAAATTGCATTTATTCACCTGCAGTAGAACGTAAAATTGGGTAAGGCAATGCCTTAGGTTAATGTTTTTAATTCCGATTGCTGTTCTACAATTATTTGTTGTATTAAAAAGTTAAAATGAATTTCCTAGATTATTTCATAACCAATTATTCTACGTACAAACTTTCTGTATAAACTTTAAACGATTTCTACACGCCAATCAGTCACTTATTTATTTAAAATGAATTAAATTTATCTGTATTTCACCTAGGCTGACAAAAATGTCATTATAGATAAACTACAGCAATGGCAAATGTAATCAGAAATATGCTTTGCATTAGAAGCGGAATATCAAACATGATATTGCTGTCTAAAAGTAAAAAACTATAAAGCGACTATTTAGTATGAGTTATTGCAATTTCTCCTGCCTGATGATGCCGTAAAGGCCGAAACCGGTTACAAAGAAAAAAACAAGCACTTGTGAAGCCAGAAAAAAAGTCTCTACATCTGTTTTCAAATGTTTCTCGTCAAGTAGATACTTTAACTCTTTAAACAAAGCGCCATATCTAATGTGACGGATCTAGGCACACACAGTATAGTAAGACAGAACATGTGGGAAGAACACTAGCGCCTGTGTGGCATACTAAGGAGTCTATAAGGATAACGAAACCGGCCTGTCTCCTGCTATATATCTTACAGTTCCAGCAGGACTAAAGTGATTGTAGCTAGTGAGTGATATAATTCATTTACGGTCGTGGTATTAGCCAGGGGAGTAGTTGTTTTAGTTTGCTAGTTTTCTTCACACAGCTACCTTCTTGCTGTACTGTGTACGCGTTCAACCAAGGGTTGCGGTGCTATCGAGGCGGCAAGGCCGCGGACGAGCCCTGAGGGGACAAAAAAACTGTGTACGCGTGAAAACTGCTGTGGAAGCCTAGAACCGCCATAACACCATAGATGGCGTTTTGCGCTATTCTCCATTACACATTATGGCAATGACTGCCTTAAGGCCGACTTGTTAGAGCACACGTGTGGCATACTGAGGAGTCTATAAGGAGAAACCGGTTTGTGTCTCCTGCTTTACACACAGCTTAAGTGAAATACTTAAGTGAAGTACTTAAGTAAATCGGTGAAATTTATACAAGCATGATTCATTATGAAACTATGTTAAGACAGATATAGGGAAACCTAATACAGTTCAATAGACATTTCATTTTACCATTAAATAATGTTATAAAATACAGGGTGTTCCGTTTGAGAATTGTAAGAATTTCGAGATTTTATGATACCAAATTCAAGGTGAATTTATGAGCATGCTGTATATATCTTCGGAAAAATTACGATTAGGGTAGATACTTTGATGTTTTTCTTGTAATGTCAGCAAGTTTTAGATTTATAGCTTGTTAGATAGATACCGTGGTCTCTATGAAGTTGTTGATACGTCAAAAATAACGGAAATTCAAGAATACCTCAGAAATGGTTGAAAATTAGAACATGTTGGTTCAGATAACGTTAACAACGAATCCAAATGTACGATAATATATAGGGTGTGCCGCCATCTTGAAAGTATTTTAATTTGAAAGATAGACATTAACTAAGACTATGTATAAGAAATTCCTATTGCAAGTTCGAAAGTTTATAACCACCGAGTTGCGTGTATCACCCTGTATATATATATATATATATATATATATATATATATATATATATATATATATATATATATATATATATATATATATATATATATATATATATATATATATATATATATATATATATATATATATATATATATATATATATATATATATATATATATATATATATATATATATATATATATATACATGTATATACATGTATATATATATATATATATATATATATATATATATATATATATAACATAATGCTGGAGCTTTGCTAAAGGCTTGCAATAGTTACCTCTAAGCGAAGAATTTTTTTGGGAAATTCGAGAATACAGTATTTTTAATTAAAAATTGAAATTTTTTATGTAAAAACTTGACTGTTAAAGCTAGACAATAAAAATATAGCCATTGTAATTAAAAAAACTTCCATAAAATCCTATCCCAATTTTTTCAGAACATTTTGGTTTTTTAGTGAATTTTAATTTTAAAAAAAATTCACTAATAGAGAGGTATCGATGGTGAGACTTTGCAAAATTTTTTTCAAATGAGCGCGAACTAGGCCCCTAGAACCCATATCCGGGGTCAGTTTCAATTTTTATATATGTATCCGTCTCATAACTCAAAATATAATTAACCGATTTCAATGAAAGAATTTCGAGATTTTATGATACCAAATTCAAGGTGAATTTATGAGCATGCTGTATATATCTTCGGAAAAATTACGATTAGGGTAGATACTTTGATGTTTTTCTTGTAATGTCAGCAAGTTTTAGATTTATAGCTTGTTAGATAGATACCGTGGTCTCTATGAAGTTGTTGATACGTCAAAAATAACGGAAATTCAAGAATACCTCAGAAATGGTTGAAAATTAGAACATGTTGGTTCAGATAACGTTAACAACGAATCCAAATGTACGATAATATATAGGGTGTGCCGCCATCTTGAAAGTATTTTAATTTGAAAGATAGACATTAACTAAGACTATGTATAAGAAATTCCTATTGCAAGTTCGAAAGTTTATAACCACCGAGTTGCGTGTATCACCCTGTATATATATATATATATATATATATATATATATATATATATATATATATATATATATATATATATATACATATATATATATATATATATATATATATATATATATATATATATATATATATATATATATATATATATATATATACATGTATATACATGTATATATATATATATATATATATATATATATATATATAACATAATGCTGGAGCTTTGCTAAAGGCTTGCAATAGTTACCTCTAAGCGAAGAATTTTTTTGGGAAATTCGAGAATACAGTATTTTTAATTAAAAATTGAAATTTTTTATGTAAAAACTTGACTGTTAAAGCTAGACAATAAAAATATAGCCATTGTAATTAAAAAAACTTCCATAAAATCCTATCCCAATTTTTTCAGAACATTTTGGTTTTTTAGTGAATTTTAATTTTAAAAAAAATTCACTAATAGAGAGGTATCGATGGTGAGACTTTGCAAAATTTTTTTCAAATGAGCGCGAACTAGGCCCCTAGAACCCATATCCGGGGTCAGTTTCAATTTTTATATATGTATCCGTCTCATAACTCAAAATATAATTAACCGATTTCAATGAAACTCGGCAAGTGCCTTTCTTTTATTAATGGCTTAGACGAGTTCGTTAGCGAGGAAAATCGGACAGGGTTTTCCGGGAAAATTTTGAGTTTCCTTAAAAAAAAAAAAAAAATCTCCGAAAATAACAAAGCTCTTTTAATGAAATTTACTATATATCTTGCCTTGGGAGAGACCTTACTAAGTACCAAAATTCAACTTTCTAAGTTTATAGAAAATTGAGTTAATCAAATTTTAAATTTTCTTTCGAAGAAAAGTTTTTTCTCCAAATTTACAAAGTTATTTTAATGAAATTTGGCGGATATCTTGCCCTAGGAAAGACCTTACTACATTCCAAAATTAAACTTTCTAAGTTTATATAAAACTGAGTTATTAAAATTTGAAGCATTTAATAAAAATTCACTACCATAACGCACCTGCTGCGTCCCGAGTTTTTTTTTATTAGAATAGGGTTCTATGTGTTTATTTGGAAATATTTCCTTAATAATCCAACGATTAACTAATTTTCTTTAAGTAAACTAAATTATCACATTATGAAAATTCGCTTAACAGTAAAGGCTACGTCCATGCATTTTTTCTGCTAAAAGAATCCCTCGTTGCCTCACATGACACTTAACTTAAAAGCAGAAACCGAGCTTATGAGCTGACTGTCAAATTTGTATTCAAAAATAATTTTATTTAGCTAGATTGGTCCTAAAGACTAACATACCTAATTAATATGTTCTAAAGGTACCGCTGCTAACTTCACGTACGTACACTAAAAGATCGCATCTAGGGAAACCAAATAAATAATGCGTTTAAGACGTTTAATTAAATTTTCAATGTTCCTGACAAACTCCCTATGCATTTAGTAGATGTCTGGGGCCATCTAGATATTTAGGGCTAATTAAATTAAAACTGCACCCGAACTAAAAATATCTATGCGTTTTAGTTTACGTGATACGTGTCAAAAGTATTGGGTCGATATCTCCACATATGGTATTACGCAAGCGTCGATGTATCATCAAAATTTACTAATAAAAAACTGTTTAAAATTAGGAGACTGCAGAAGAAAGTTTGTCACATCTGTCAAAATAAAAGCCTAAAATTAATCTATATAATCACTAATCTTATTATTATTTTTAATACATATATAAACCCTTAAACAAATAGTATATTGTCTAGTTCCAGTGATTATAAACGTTCTATATTGTTTTTCTATAAATCATAAAACTAAATATAGTATTGAAATTTCTTCCTATACGATGCACAATCATTAAACAAAGAGACGCAGATATATACAAGGTGCGTCAAGAAACATGTGAAGGTGTATGATAATATGAACAGCAAATTATCAAATCGCATTATGTCCAATTTGGACTAAATTGAGTTTAATAAGTGTATTTGAAAATACTTCACTGGGTTCATTTATTTTTAGCGAAATTTCATTAGGAAAATTCGCTCATAGAGAGGTATCGATGGGGAGACTGCAACATTTCTCTTAAATAAACGCGAATTATATGCGTGTGTGTTTTTTTTAAATATTATTATTATTATGACCAGTCTTATGCGCTTACTCAGCATTTGCTGGGAATATTTACCTGTCCCGAGCGTAAACGCAAATGGGATTAGGCTCAGCAGTTACACATTCAGAAATTTTCGAATACTGTGACATGTATTCAAAATTGCCGCCTTCTGCAAGTCACTGTACGTATTTCTTGAGACTGTCATGTAGATCTTAGGAATAAGAACTATAGATGATACGATGACTGGCATCACCTCCCCTTTCTCTGCATGCCAGATCAGCCCTATCTCAATAGCTCGGTGTACTTTGCTCTTTTCTCGTTCTCGTTGTACTTTTCTAAATCATGATAGTTACACAGCATAAAGCAGATTGTTGATTATGCTGTGATAGTTATTTGGGACAGCAACATCCACGAGAAAGACCGAGTCAGCCTTCCTATTATTATTACTATTAGTATTAACATGTATCCGTAGTGTATTAAGGAAAACAAACAACAATTAGGAAAAAACCCAGAATCTAAAGACAATATTTCCGCCAATAACTTGTAGTGCTAGTATGTTTTTGATGCTCCATGATATTTTAAATTGTGGTTGTACATGTATCCAACCGATAACAAAAAAGCTCGGGACGCAGCAAGTGCGTTATGGTAGTGAATTTTTATTAAATGCTTCAAATTTGAATAACTCAATTTTCTATAAACTTAGAAAGTTTAATTTTGGTATGTAGTAAGGTCTTTCCTAGGGCAAAATATCCACCAAATTTCATTAACATAATTTTGTTTTGAAAGAAAATTTAAAATTTGAATAACTCAATTTTCTATAAACTTAGAAAGTTGAATTTTGGTACGTAGTAAGGTCTCTCCCAAGGCAATATATATAGTAAATTTCATTAAAACAGCTTTGTTATTTTCGGAGAAAAAAAAATTTTTTTTTTGAAAGAAATTTTCCCGGGACCCCTCGTCCGATTTTCCTGGCTAACGAACTCATCCAAGCCATTTACAAAAGGCATATAAAAATTGAAACTGATCCCAGATATGGGTTCTAGGGGTCCTAGTTCGCGCTCATTTGAAGAAATTTTTGCAAAGTCTCACCATCGATACCTCTCTAATAGTGAATTAAAAAAAAAAAAAAATTCATTAAAAATTATTAACCGATTATGATTAAAATTTGCATGTTTCTTTCGTCTGTTAACAGCTTGGATGAGCTCGTTAACCGGCCAAATCGGACAAGTTTTTCAGAAAAAAATCTCTTTTTTTACATTTTTTTGTATTTATCTAGGAAAAAGCAAACTTATTTTGATAAAATTTCTCAGATAGGTTGCACTGATAGAGGCCTTACTATACAGCAAAATTAAAGTTTCTACGTTAATAATTTTATTATTTATTAAAATTGGAACCAATTAATGACAATTTGCTACCATAACGCAGTGGCTGCGCCCCGATATTTTACTTATATAGTCTGCTCAAAACGCATTATGTCATTTCAATCGCAACACAATCGCGAAAAAAAAAACAGCTGGTTGTGTATAATATAACCTGCAATTCAATAATAATAATTATTGTGTTTTGTGTCTTTAACGTCGGCCTATTTCCGCGACTATGGCCAATCACCGACGCCAGGGAGCAGTTTCACCTCACTATCCTGGAAATTATGCCGAACCCCTTTTTTTCTGTAAGGAGGGTAGGGATCTTTAACGTGCCCAACATAGCATGAACACGGGACCGACGGCTTTACGCCCCCTACGAAGGGCGGAACGTACAGACATTCAACTTGCTCAAATACAATGCCAGAACCTCGGTTGATGTTAATGTTACAGTTTGTACAGAAAAAGTGAAAGGAGAACCCTGGGATCGAACCCAGTACCCTTCGGTTCAGAGGCACACGTTCTTACCTCTGAACCACCGAGGCTCTACTGATAATTATTATTATCATTACGTTTATTCAATTAAATTATAGAATATATAATCAAACACCCATCGTTTTAATTAAATGTCTATAAAGTAAAGCATTATAATGGAAAACTCAAGAATCGTGTTATTGTGAGCACAAATAGTCACGGATCAAGAAAAAGACAACGACAAAAAACCAAAAGGGAAATTAATTATGAGAAGAGGTAAGAGTGTTTATTTTTGTTACAAAAGAAAATAAGTAGGTAAGTACATAATTTCTTTCTTTTTTTTGCTTGTCTTAATATAAAGACTGAGTTCTTACCAGTTAATTTTCGCCCACCCTCGTCCACCGAGAGGGAAAATTTAATTGTTGAGATGTTTTAACAATCATCCTTGCACAAGCAAAAAGAAATGTGTTTTTAATGAACCGCAATTAGAGCTAGTCAGTACGGCATACTAATTGCAGCGAAAATACACCTATAAAGTAATACGGCTATGGTAACCAGCCTCCCAAAACTAAGTGACATGTAAGACGTTTTTACACGTGTCGCCATCTCGTTGCGGAACCAAGCAGTATGTTGTCACGGCAGCTCCAAATAACACAGAATGTTAAAAATAGAGATTGTATACAACCAACTAACAATTTAGTAAATTGTCACAATTAGAACCGTAGACCGGTTTCACTCTAATTAGAGCTCATCAGTACGGCATACTAATTGCAGCGAAAATACAGCTATAAAGTAATACGGCTATGGTAGCCAGCCTCCCAAAACTAAGTAAGATGTAAGACACGTTTTTACATGTGTCGCCATCTCGTTGCGGAACGAAATAGTCTGTTGTTACGGCAGCTTCAAATAACACAGAATGTTAAAAAATAGAGACTGTATACAACCAACTAACAATTTAGTAAATTGTCACAATTAGAACCGTAGACCGGTTTTGCTCTAATTAGAGCTCGTCAGTACGGCAAACTAATTGCAGCGAAAATACACCTATAAAGTAATACGGCTATGGTAGACAGCCTCCCAAAACTAAGTAAGATGTAAGACACGTTTTTACACACTGAGTGATGAAAATGCAAGAATTTTTCGTGAAACTCATACGGAGCATCCGGGGAAGCTAAATGTTTGGGCAGGCATACTGAGAGACCACCTCATAGGGCCATTCCTTCTACAGAGAAATCTGGATAGGAACATGTATCTGGATCTACTGGAAATGCACATCTACCCGAAGATTGTGGAAGTATTAAAAAATGACAACGCTTTGGCAGAAGACGATGTGTGGTTTCAGCAGGACGGTGCTCCACCATATTATGCCGCAGCTTTGCGTGTTTTTCTTAATTAGAACATTCCTAATCACTGGATAGGACGCAGAGGTTCAATTGAGTGACCTTCCAGATCGACGGATTTAACACCTTTAGATTTTCTCCATGGGGGACACTTAAAGTCGAAAATTTATGCAACACGACCCAACTCATTTGAGGAGCTTCGTCGGCGAATTGTTGAAGAATGTCGTCAGATAACGCCCGAAACAATTCGAAATGTTCGTTCGAAAGTGGAGCAAATACTTATTATTGTATTGAAGTGGAGGGAAAACAATTTGAACATTTAATTAAATAACATTTTTTCACTCATTGATATTTTGTCTTATTCTTTAATTGATGATTTTATAGCCATATACAAACCGAAATTTAAAAAGTCACGAGCAGAATTGAGAAAGCTTTAAAATTAGGTATCACTGAACATGAGGTGCCCTTTAAAATTTAAGGGTGCTTTACGCCCCTCTCTAGGGGGTAGATTCCAAGACACCAAAACTTACGCCATCATCCCCTTGAAAAGAAAGTCGACATGTCTCGGCTTATTGGTGAATTTTTATTTAAAAAAATTCACAAAAGATAGGTATCGATGGTGAGACTTTGCAAACATTTTTTCAAATGAGCGTGAACTAGGACCCCTAGAACCCATATCCGGGGTCAGTTTCAATTTATATATATATATATATATATATATATATATATATATATATATATATATATATATATATATATATATATATATATATATATATATATATATATATATATCCAACCGATAACTCAAAAAATAATTAACCTATTTTGCTGAAACGCGGCAAGTACCTTTCTTTTATTAATGGCTTGGATGAGTTCGTTAGCCAGGAAAATCCGACAAGGTTTTCCGGGAAGATTTTGAGTTTTCTTTCTTGAAAAAAATTTTTCTCCGAAAATTACAAAGTTAATTCACTGAAATTTGATGGATATGTTGCCTTGCAAAAGACCTTCTTACGCACCAAAATTCAACTTTCTAAGTTTATAAAAAATTGTGTTATTCAAATTTTTGGTTTTTTAGGTTAAAAAAAATTCTCCGAAAATTAGAAAGTTATTATAATGAAATTTGGTGAATACGTTGCCTTAGGAAAGACCTCACTACATACCAAAATTGAACTTTCTAAGTTTATAGAAAATTGAGTCATTCAAATTTGAGGCATTTAATAAAAATCCACTACCATAACGCACTTGCTGCGTCCCGAACTTTTTTCTTTTTTTTTTTGAATTCCAATATTTTCCAAGTGGGAAGTTTTAACTGCCACACCCTAAATAAGTGCAATTTGGAGAACCCAATTCATCACAATATTGGGTTCTCCAAATTGTACTTATCAGTGCTCATGACAAGTTCCAATCTTTCTTCACTCATTGCTACACCTATATATATATATATATATTATATATATATATATATATATATATATATATATATATATATATATATATATATATATATATATATATATATATATATATATATATATATATATATAGAAAATTTTTAATTTACTCTAAATATGGCTTCTATTGGCTCTAATTCGCGCTCATTTGGAGAAACTTTCCGAAAGTCCCACAATTCTGACCTCTCCATTAGTGAATTTTCTTTAATTCACTAACAAACAACAAATATTTGGGTGGTTTTTAAAAATTAGAATACGTCGGATTTATGTATAAGAACGTAGACACTTACTAAATGAACTGTTAGTTTGATGTAGATATGAAAAAGGTGTCAATTAAAACTTTGATTCAGTTTTCGATTTTAATGTAATCTTAACAATGTGGTAAATTATTAATAGGTGAAAATGCTGCTTGAACTTGACATTTTAGCATATTTATAACACAAAGTCAGGTATAATTAATATTAGGTTAACGATGACACAGTTTTGCTCTTGGAACTGCCGAGAACTTAAATAAACCTCATGCAACACCTGGGCTATTTATGTTTAAACTAGTGAAACTGCATAGTTGAGAGGCATAAGTGTGTGTTTATCCAAAACAAACACACACTTATGATTCTTTCGATCATAAAAGCGTAATTAATTATATTAATCATTACCGATGGTCTTAAAAATGTTTTGGGATATTTGAAATGCTCTTTTGAATTTTTATTTAAAAAAATTCACTAATAGAGAGGTATCGATGGCGAGACTTTGCAAAAAATTTTCAAATCAGCGCGAACTAGAACCCCTAGAACCCATATATATATATATATATATATATATATATATATATATATATATATATATATATATATATATATATATATATATATATATATATATATATATATATATATATATATATATATATATATATATATATATATATATATATATATATATATATATATATATATATATATATATATATATATATATATATATATATATATATATATATATATATATATATATATATATATATATATATATATATATATATATATATATATATATATATATATATATGTGTGTGTGTGTGTGTGTGTGTGTGTGTGTGTGTGTGTGTGTGTGTGTGTGTGTGTGTGTGTGTGTGTGTGTGTGTGTGTGTGTGTGTGTGTGTGTGTGTGTGTGTGTGTGTGTGTGTGTGTGTGTGTGTGTGTGTGTGTGTGTATCCAACCGATAACCGATAACTCAAAAAATAATCAACCGATGTGGATGAAACTCGGCAAGTGCCTTTCTTTTATTAATGACTTGGATGAGTTCATTAGCCAGGAAAGTCGGACAAGGTTTTCCGGAAAAATTTGGAGTTTTCTTTCGAAAAAAAAAAAAAAAAAATTCTCCAAAAATTTCAAAGCGATTTTAATGAAATTTGACGGATACGTTGACTTGGGAAAGGCCTTACTACATACCAAACTTATTTCCTTTACCCACCTTTGTCGACCACTCTACCACTCTAAGGAGTAGGCAGATTGAGACCTTAGAGTGTCCCTACATATTTCCTTTACCTCTTGAAAATTGCTCCAAAACTACAAAATAGAAACCGAAACGTCGAGTCTTCATAAATTCTGGACGCAGTTTATGTATCCAACCGATAACTCAAGAAATAATTTACCAATTTCGATGAAACTCGGCAAATGCCTTTCTTTTATTGATCGCTTGGACGATTTCGTTAGCCAGGAAAATCGGACAAGGTTTTCTGGGAAAATCGGACAAGGTTTTCTGGGAAAATTTTGTGTTTTATTTCGAAAAAAAATTTTCTCCAAAAATTACAAAGCGATTTTAATAAAATTTGGTGGATACGTTGAACTGGGAAAGGCCTTACTGCATACCAAAATTCAACTTTCTAAGTTTATAGAAAATTGAGTTTTTCAATTTTTGAGTTTTCTTTCGAAAAACATTTTTTTCTCCGAAAATTACAAAGCTATTTTAATGACATTTGGCAGACATGTTGCCTTGGGAAAGGCCTTACTACATATAAAAATTGAAGTTTCTAAGTTTATCGAAAATTGAGTTATCCAAGTTTGAGGCATTTAATAATAATTCACTACCATAACGCGCTTGCTGCGTCCCGACATTTTTGGTACATTGAGTCATGTCATAACTGGCTAGAGTTGCTACGTTTTCCTACCGTCACATCCATGATGATATTACACTTTGTTTCAGTTTACTCCTTTAGCGAATTTTCGTAAAAGACATTTTAATTTGAGCGTGAACCAGGACTTCTAGAGCCCATAGGGGTGAGTTTCAATTTATATACACCCGAAATATTGGCCGATTTTGATGAAATTTGGTGAGTAGCTTCCTCTTGTAAATGGCTTGGATAAGTTCGTTAGCCAGGTAAAATCAGACCAGTTTTTCTAGGAAAATTTTTGTGCCTCCGAAAATAACAAAGTTATGGCAACCAAACTGAGTACGCAGGTTTCTATTATACAACGTATACTATATAACAAAATTTATATCTTTAAGTTAAAAGAGAAAAAGTTATAAGCATTTAATGAATACATTTTAGGCGCCACTGGACGTCAAAGGAGGACACAAGACCAAAATATTGCGTGTGGTGAACAAAATCTATTAAATATTACAGATAAAGAAAAAGATACACTTTTCTTCGAGATTAATTACTTTGAAAATTTTATACTTTTTTCTTTTGGAAATATCAGTGACTATATGAAACATCAAAATTTGTGATTTTTAAAGAAATTTTCTGGCCCTGGGGCAACCTATGAGTGGCAAATATGACATGAATTACTTTAGCAATGCCCTAGAATTGTTTTAACTGTTACTCTCCTTCATTTCATTAAAATATTTGCAAAAAATGCATTTGAAATAAACCTTCCCAAGCAACAAATTCAGGCATGTTAACCAGCACCTGAGTTCAAATAACCTAACCAATTTAGTGATAATCACGACAAATTCAAAAATGCAAATTCCAATTCGTTTTTTTTAAATTTTTTATTTCAACACACACCACGAGGGCTTACAGCCTAAATACTATAGTACCGTGGGTGTCGACAAGGAGGAAAGAGACAACTTGTTAATTCTGGACTTGAAGGTTCGGAGGAGAAGGAAAAACATGTGCCGGCAAGGAATTCCACAACTTGGAAGTCCTCGGGACAAAAGAGCGGGCATAACAAGATGTTGTATGTCTGGTGACCTGGACAGTAAAAGGGTGCATTCGCTCTGTTCCCCTGGTAGATCTGTTGAGGGCAGCAGGTGGAGGAACTATGGAAGAAAGCTCCTCTGAGCAGTGCCCGTGCAGATATCTATAGAAGAGAGGGAGAGGTCACCAACGGCACGTCCGTGAGCAAGGGATGGCAACCTTTGGGTGAGGGTAGGGTCACCAATGAGACGTATAGCTCTCTTCTCAATGGAGTCTAGGATAGCGAGTGTAGAACCGGCAGCAGCACCCCAGATGTGGGAGCAGTATTCGAGGTTTGGCCTTATTTGCGAAGTATATAAGGTATAGAGATTAGCTGGTCAAAAGTATTTGCGAGCCCGGAAGAGGAAACCTAATTTCATAGCAGCCGCTTCTGCAACTGATGTGACATGTTGGTGCCAATTGAGATTTCGATCCACAGAAATGCCAACAAGTGAAAAGGACTTATTACTTTGAATAACTTGGTTGTTCATTGTGATGGGTCTAGGACTGGTGTATCTCTTATGAGAAAGAAAGCAAGACAGAGATTTGGTGGGGTTGAATTGTACAAGATTTCTATTTCCTCAGGAGAGGAGATCCACGGAGGCAGAACCCTCAATGAGAGAGAGTCTGCGATCCTCATCTAATTGGGCCAAAGAGACAGGGTTAGAATATTGTATATTTGAGTGGAGGGTGCTGTCGTCCGCGTAACTGTGAACTGGGTTGGATGTGCTAGAGACGAAGTCATTGATGTGGAGAAGAAACAAAGTAGAGTCTAAAACGCGGACGGGCCCTAAGGGAGAAAAAAAAAAGAGTCTAAAGCTGAACCTTGAGGAACTCCTGCATTAATTGGATATAGTTTAGAGGAATGGCCATCCACGATAACAGAAATGCTCCGGTTGGAAAGGAAGTTTGCTGTCCAGGTACAGAGTTTTGGTGGTAGGCCATATTCCAGAAGTTTATTAAGCAGCGCTGCGTGCCAGACATGGTCGAATGCTTTGGATATGGCTAGAGCGACAATCTGGGATTCACCGTGTAGTTCCATAGACTTGTTCCAAGAATGGGTGACAAAGGAAAGGAGGTCGGCAGTTGATCTGCGCTGACGGAATCCATACTGCCTGTCGTGGAATAGACTGTGTTTTTTAGGAAATTTTAGTAATTCGGTGTTTATATACTTTTCCAACACTTTAGAGACGACTGAAAGGAGATAAATAGGCCTGTAGTTGCTAGGAAGCGCTTTGGATCCTTTCTTGGGGACGGGTTGCACTCGAGCAGTTTTGCAGTGACTAGGGAATATACCTCTATTGTAAGATGTCTGAAACAGACGAGTCAGGACAGGAGAAGTTCTGGTGCGCATGTTTTGAGAACAATTGCTGGAATCTCGTCAAGGCCAGAGGCTTTCCTGGTATTAAGAGAAGAGAGCATCTTTCGTACCTTTTTAGTTTTGAAAATGATATCCGTCATTTTTGGCGCGACATTGAGGACTGTCGGTCGTTGAACATTTGGAGGTGGATTGAGAGTAGAATTGCCGGCGAACAACGAGGCAAAAAGTTCAGCCTTGCCCAGGGCGGTAGAAACAATTTCATCCCCTGAGACAAGAGGTGGGAACGTGCTCTTACAGAAATTATTTCTAATAGATTTAGCAAGAGTCCAGAAGGGTTTGCTGCCCTTGGAGCTCAAGAGGACTTTGTTTTTAATGTGGTTAGAAGCTTGACGGTTTTCTTGGCTGGGATTGTTTAGAAGCGTTTTGTGAGCTTTGACCTTTTCAAGTCTGGCCTTGTCACAAGATTTAGAGAACCAGGGCTTTTGAGTGGCTGAAGAGGTTTTCTGTGTACGTGGAATAAATAATTCCATGCCAGCTTGGATAATTTCGGTGACGTTTTGTGAGATATCAGAGGGGTAGGGATGAGAGAAGCAGACAGACGCCCATGGAAATGAGGAAAAGTAATCTCGCATTTCGTCCCAGTTCGCGTAGTTGTAGTGCCAAACGATACGTGGGTGTGATGACTGTGTGACCTCGGGTTGCATTGCGCAGGAAGCGGTGACCATACCATGGTCGGAGCGACCGAGGGGGGCGGTGACTGATACCTTATAGCATTCAGGATTTGTAGTAGGAAGGAGATCCAAGGGATTTGAACTGTGTGTTGGGATGCGAGGAAAGTAAGTAGGTTGCTGAACCATATTGGCTAAAGAGTTGCTGACTGCAAAGGCCTCTGCTGCTCTCCCTTGTGGACAGGTTTTTGAAGATCCTAGCCATTCCTTATTATGAACATTGAAGTTACCCAGAATAGTAACCTTGGAGGAAGGATATTCGGAAATCAGATGGTCGGTTTTTTCAGAAAGGTAGTCAAAGAGCTGGACAAAGTTGTTGTCAGAAGGTGACCGGTAAATGCAACAGATCAATTTAGTTGCAGCCCTGAGAGTAATAAAGTTACTTATTACTTATTAAGTAATAAAATTACTCAAAAGTGAGTAACTTACAAGTAACTGTGTTGAGAAAAAATTGGTTCACGTTTATCTATAAAATATTTCGATAATGGTTTGGATTCCACGATTAGTATTTTTTTTTGGTCGGAGTATGTCCTAAATTGGATTGAAGACCGAATAAAAACTGTTTATTAGCGACAAGAATCTATCATGAGAAATATCCCAATAGAAGACAACCACACAGAAGCGCTTTTAAAAGACTAATCCGGCGTCTTGACGAAACGGGGAACACAGGATACAAGAAGACTGGGAGAACCAAGCCTGTTAAAATGTGGTGATTTGGGGTCTCCAAGTGTACTTATCAGTGCTCATCTGAGGTTCTAATCTTCACCTTAGTTACATGCTATGTAAAAAATTAATATTGTCAATGCCATTCTGAAATTTTTATATTATAATACTTATAGATTGGACTTCAAAACTTATTTGTCAATTGGTGACTTGTATAATTTATAAACATTACTATTACTATTTTTTTTTACTATATAGTATAGTATATTTGTTATAATTTTACAATGTGCCTTACAAATAAGCTAATTAAACTTTTGCTTATAAAGAAAACACAATTTAAATTCTTGTTTTTCCAATAGAACTGCCAAACCATCTCGCTTAACTGCCACTTTTATAATTTCAACTATACTTTGCCCACTTACATGTCTACTTCAGCGCTTATATTTTCCAACCCTTCCCTTTATCTATCTTTAACTTATTAGGGGAGCCTCCGAAATATTTTGGATATAATACATTATTACTATGTATATGAATGTTATTCATTTAACTAATGTAATTTTAACTACATTTTTCACTGAAAGCTGCATGTCTAGCGGTGTATAGTTACGAGAATAGGTTTAATGTATACAGACGTCATAGATATGTGTAAATAATTGTATTTATAACTCACCCTTAACTGTATCTTCTGTTTTTTGATACGCCACACCTCCGCTTGATGGCTCATTTGACGACACATCCGGTTTAATTCCATTCTGCAACAGAACATTTACGATAAACAATAGAAAATAATAAATCTTTTGTTGTACCAGATCATTAAATATAACAATTATTGTAGTTATTTGTAGACGAAAACTTTGGAACTCTGTATATAAGTGTTCACTAAATCATCAACACATGACACTTATAAAAAATAAAAGTATACTACAGTAATGTTTGCTTATTAAAAATTATGAAATATTAATAGCTATCTATAAAATGTGGCCAGTACCATTTTAGTGAATTCTCGTGGAAAAAAATCACTAATGAAGGGATCCCGACTTTTGAAATTTAAAAAATGTCTTCAAATGAGCGCCAACTAGGACACCTAAAATGTATAAGTTCGTTAGCCAGGAAAATCGGACCAGGTTTTCTGGGAAAATTTTGGGTTTTGTTCTCGAAAAAAATGTCATTTGGTAGGTAGGTTTACGTTATAAAAGTAAACTATGTCCCAAAATATAGATCTCTGTGTTATAAGCATTTAATTTTAAAAAATTCGGGACGCAGCAAGTGCGTTATAGTAGTGAATTTTCATAAGAATTGCACATTATTATTATATGGCATATTACTAAAATTAATACTTCAAGCTTACACAGACTGTGAGGGTAGATTTTAGAGGTCCTAGTACACGCACATTTGAAGAATTCTTTCGAAAGTGTTACCATCGATATCTCCCTATTATAAAAAAAAAAATCTTGTGTGCTCTCTTTTTCAAAAAAAATGTCCAAACACAATTTTCTATGAAGCTAGAAAACTAAGTTTTGATGTATCTATAGATAGTGTTAAGTCTCTTCAAAAGAAACTTGTATTACAAATTTCATTAAAATTACAAAAGCTTTCCAAAGGGAAATTAATATTTAGAAAAGTAAGTATCTGCCAAATTGTAAACGTAGCAGTTATTTTTCCTTATTAATCGCTCGAATGATTTCGTTTCAGTCAACCTAATCAAACCGGTTTTTCCAACAGCTAAGAAAGCTTTTCAAAAACAAGTTCTCTATTGGTGAATTTTCTTAATAAAAATTCAATATCAACAATAACAAAATGTCTACTGAAAATTATAATTTTAGACTTAAAGATGACAAGTTATTTAGGCGTTTTAAACAAAAATGAGATCTTGTTCAAAACGTACGAAATCTGTACACTTTTTTTTCTCCAAATGTCAAAGTGAAAGAATAAAAAAATAAATAAAAAAACAAACGATACATTCATCGATCTCGGAACCTTCTGCGTAACCACACTGAACCACTGAACCATATGAGATACGTTAACTGAAGATTTGTTTACCTGATACTTGACGCCGACTTCATGCTCCGGGATATTTTATATTAAAAGTAAACGTAAAACTAATTACAGAATTAATAGAATTGTTACTTGAAACACATTCAACGACTGTTTCGATCTTAGATGACGTCTTATGTTTTAAGTTTAAAGATTAAAAAAAAAACAAACTGTTTTAAAATCATTCTTATATAGACGTGACTTGATTTTGTTTACATTTCCACTATATTATGCTACACTTCCAGTCTAACACTGTAACTGGGGCCGTTCATCCAGCTACAAATATAGTGTATTTTAAAAATTGATTGAACCCTTAGTTAAAAAACAATCACTTGGCAAATTTTTAATTTCATGTCATCTGTATTTGGGATATTTGTGGCCGAGATTTCGTTGAGTTACTGTTGATGTGTGGTTTATGCCTGTTGTATGAATCAATCTACGCATGGCAGTTAACTACTCTGCCTGCCAGCCATTTGACTTTAACCACCAAGTTGCTTCAACGCATGTCTTTCAGATTTTATTTTTAATTTAACAAAAACTTTAAAATTTGTGAACCAAATTACTTAATTTTCAAGATCATTTATCTAATTTTCACGGAAAACTTGGTCCTTCCCAAATTTCATTCAAATTGGCCTATCATTTTTTGAGTTATCGGTGAGTCGATAACTAACAGTAATTCTGGGAATTTTACTAACAGTAATTCTAGGAATTTACTTTTCTATACTTCAAGCTTATGAATATTATGAAGCTTCTTTCTCTATTTCAGATGCTATTTATGGATCTTCATTTTTTATAGCTACAGGATTTCACGGCCTTCATGTTATTATTGGCTCATCATTTTTATTAATCTGTTTAATTCGCCATTATTTTAATCATTATTCTAACTCTCATCATTTCGGATTTAAAGCGGCAGCTTGATACTGACACTTTGTAGATGTGGTATGATTATTACTTTATATTTGAATTTACTGATGAGGTAGATATTTATATAGTATAACTATTATTTTTAACTTCCAATTAAAAGATCTATAATATAGTATAAATAATTAAATTAATATTTTTTATTATGTTAATTATTTTTAGGATCACTGTAATTTTGATAACACTGTCTTCAATTATTTCAAACTATTACTAACAGTAATATATATATATATATATATATATATATATATATATATATATATATATATATATATATATATATATATATATATATATATATATATATATATATATATACACATACATCGTATTTAATAAATATGTCCTTTCTTAACGGATGTTTCGCAGAGGTACTGAAGATGTCTGCTATTGTTCCTATACACAAAGGTGGCGACAACATTTTAATGGAAAACTATAGGCCCATATCCCTGATTTCCAGCATTGCAAAGATTTTTGAGAAGGTTATATAGCTTAGGTTCACCAACTACTTAAAAAAAATTAAGCTGCTGTCGGAGAGACAATATGGATTTCGTGATGGTAGATCGCGCAGGATGCCATAGCGTACGTTATTGAGAGGGTTATTGCTGAGATGGACAACGGATCTCCAAGCATGTGTATTTTTATTGATCTGGCGAAAGCCTTCGACACCGTGGACCACCGGAGGCTGTTGGATGTTTTGGAATCTGTCGGGTCTAGAGGAAACATACACAGGTTGCTAAATAGTTACCTTTTGGGAAGAAGACAATGTGTGAAAATAGGTGAACACATTAGTGAGCAAAAAATAATAGAATATGGAGTTCCACAGGGCACAGTCATCGGCCCCATAATGTTCAACATATACATTAACGAATTGTTTGCACAGTCGTCTCAGGGTACTGTCGTTGGCTTCGCGGATGATACAGCCATATTTTACAGGGGATAAACGTGGGAAGAGCTGAAAAGTAAAGCCTAAGATGACTTCAAAAACATATCAACCTGGTTTAAATCCCTTCAACAAGACTAAATGTTTGCCTTTTTGTAGCTACGCCAGCGGCTTGCCATTATCTGCGACTTTGGAGATTAAAGATGGAGATCATGGATCCGTGCGGATATATGTCGTGAGGACGGTAAAATACCTGGGTGTGACAGTGGACTGTCATCTGAGATGGGATGAGCACATACACAATCAGGTGTGCAAAATACAATCTTTGAGCAGCAGGTTTAAAATGTACCAAGATGTTTGACCAAAAGCATTTAAAGATCATATACAAATCTCTGGTTGCGACACATCTGCTGTACGGTAATCTCGTCTGGGGAGGAGCTGCAAGATGTTATATAAAAAGACTGGAAGTCGCTCAGAAGTGGATTTTAAAAATAATTGGGAACATATGTTATACTTACCCAAGTGATGACCTTTATGCGGAAATGCGTGTCCCGGATCTCTCTCAGATTTACCTTGGGTCTGTGGGTATCTGGCAACAAAAGAATAGGGGAAAACTCACTGAAGCATCCCATGGCTATCAGACTCGATCGATTGTGAGTGCCAGCATGATCCCGAGGTTTAATAAGTCCCAGAGACGGCGATGTCATGTTCAAATAGGACCAAGACTACACAACTTCTTGCCACCGAAAGTACAGTCTGTATGTGACATGAGATTGTTTAAGGTGCTGTTGAAGGCTTGGATACTCGAGGTCGCTACACCCGAAACAATTTACGATATAGTGTTGGCCATTCGGAGATTGAAAGTGCGGGAGATTGTGGAAGCCATAGGCATATCACATGGCTCAGTGGTTTCGATTTTGCATGATCACTTGGGTATGAGAAAGCTATCCGCAAGATGGGTGCCACGTTTGCTCACAATCGACCACAAACGCAATCGTGTCACAACTTTGAAGGAGTGTTTGGCGTTGTTCAACCGCAATAGACACGAGTTTTTGCGCCGTTTCGTAACCGTGGATGAAACATGGATTCACCACAACACACCAGAGACCAAGCAGCAGTCAAAACAGTGGGTTTATCCGTGCGAATCGGCGCCGAAGAAGACAAAGGTGGGTTCGTCACCCAATAAAGTCATGACGACAGTTTTTTTGGGATGCACGCGGTATAATCCACATTGATTACCTTCAAAAGGGAAGAACAATCAATGGCGAATATTATACCAACTTATTCGACAGATTCAATGACGATTCGAAGAAAAAACGACCGCATTTGGCCAAGAAAAAAATTATTTTCCACCAAGATAATGCAAGGTGCACACATGTGTAGTCTCTATGGCGAAATTGTATGAATTGGGCTACGAATTGCTACCTCAGCCGCCCTATTCTCAGGATTTAGCCCCGAGTGACTATTTCTTGTTTCCAAGCTTAAAGAAATGGCTCGGCGGAAAGAGATTTGACTCCAATGATAAAATCATCTCACAAACAATTATCTATTTTGCGGACCTCGACAAATCTTATTTTTTTTGGAAGGGAGAAAAAAATTGGAGAAACGTTTGACAAAGTGTATAGAGCTCAAAGGAGACTATGTTGAGAAATAAAATGATTTTTTTGTCAAAAAAACCTGCGTTTCATTCCAAAAGTCGCGGACTTATTGACCCACCCTCGTATTTCGAACTGTAAAATCTTATATTCATTCTGTATTTGAGAACTTCCGCGAAACTGCAGTCATACATACAATATAATAGAACCTCGGTGGTTTAGAGGTAAGAACGTGTGCCTCTGAACCGAAGGGTACTGGGTTCAATCCCAGGTTTCTCCTTTCACTTTTTCAGTACAAACTGTAACATTAACATCAATCGAGGTTCTGGCATTGTATTTGAGCAAGTTGAATGTCTGCACGTCCGCCATTCGGAGGGGGCGTAAAGCCGTCCGTCCCGTGTCCATGCGATGTTCGGCACGTTAAAGATCCCTACCGTCCTTACAGAAAGGCAGGGGTTCGGCAAAATTTTCAGGATAGTGAGGTGAAACTGCTCCCTGGCGTCGGTGATTGGCCGACGTTAAAGAAACAAAACACACACACACATACAATATAATAAATAATAGTGTGATTCAATTTGTTTCTGTAAGTTGACAATGGATTTACATCAAGTATGTGCCTCCACAATATCATTATTCTTTTAAAACTTAAAAATAAACCAAATAAATATGCATTTTAAAAATCGTAGCAAAAATAAAAAATTACGTGTATGAAGGAAACCCGTTTTCGCTAGGCTCTTTGTGAAACATCTTGCTTTAAGTAAAATAACAAAAACACGTTGTAAAACTTCAAAGTATATACTTTGTTACTGTATTAATATTTTATGCTCATGGATTATGGATGTAAGACCGAAACACTGTGGCTTACCTTAATAAAGTATAATATCCTGCGTCATTTTACCAAGTGTTTTTGTTATTAGTGAATTTTCTTAAAAAAAATTCACTAATGAGAAGATCCCGACTTTTGAATTTTGAAAAAATTTCTTCAAATGAGCGCTAATTAGGCCCCCCAGAAAACATATCCGAAGTCAGTTTCAATTTTTATATGTTTATATATATATATATATATATATATATATATATATATATATATATATATATATATATATATATATATATATATATATATATATATATATATATATACCAAATTTGGTACACAGGTTTATATCCTTATAGGTATGTTACCTACCAAAATTTAGCTATGTAGGTCGAAAGACAAAAAAGTTATAGGCATTTAAAGAAAAATAAATTGGGGTTTTCCTCAAAACGTCAAGGTGGCGATTTAAAATGTCAAAATTGGCAACATTTAGGCAAATAACTTGAATCTAATACGGGCTATAGAAATAAAATGTCTCAAGAAGGATGTTTTACAAACCCTAAAGTCTTAGTTTCAACCGTCATTGTCCTTCATTTTACTAAAATGTTTCTAGAAAATTCATTTCAAATAGACCCTTTCTCTGATGCTTGACAGTAGTCTTAGCTATAGAGTTTATCATTTAATGGTATATAATTTTTGTAGAATTTTCGTAAAAAATCAATAAAGCTGAATATATCCGTTATTATACAAGATATGAAAAAAATGTGTATATATTAATTATAGGGTGTCTTGAGCTACATCTCAAAAAATATTTCTACAATCACAGGCTGGCCCATAAGTCGTTGGTGATACAAATTTTCTTTTTTTTTAATCAAACACGCCTTATGTTATTGCATTTTTGCATTTTCCATCGAAATATAATGCATGTTTGTAAGAAATAAAATCTGGACGCAGCAAGTGCGTAATGGTAGCGAATTTTGATCAAATGTTTCATATTTGAACAGCTCAATTTGCTATTAACCTATAAGGTTGACCAATAAGCGTGTTTTTTCGTGAACACTTTAAGTTTCCTTTTGAAATTTCTGTACATTTTCACACAATAAAGTTATTTTGATGAAACATGGCACATTGTTTTTACTATATATGTTATACTGGTAACCAAATTTGTTGCCTGCTTTCTTAAAAAAACACACATATTTGTTATTAAAAACATTTTTATGAAAATTCACTACCATAACGCACTTGCTGCGTCCAGAATTTTTTTTACTTCAATCACGTTTTTTTCAAGACATATCAAGAAGCTATCAAGCGTATTATAAAAAGCCACTACTTTTACTAGAAAGCTGCAATGCATTTTCTTTCAAATAGAACATTTTTCATTCAACTAGCTGCTTTGTTGAATGTTATTGAGAAAGCTCGCAGTTACATAAATAAACTTACCCCAAAATGGTTGAAAACGTTAAAAGAAAAGAAAAAATTGAAAAACCTATTGATCATTTTCTAAATATCCTACATATAATTAGAAAAGATTTGTGTTCTGGAATAATTTATCTTCTTGAGTACTCTTCGAGTCACAATGCCACAATTTAAAGGGGGCTTTCTCGTGTAACCAACTTATTCTAAATATAATTCACTTCCTTAGTCCGAAGTTCTAGACTGCTTGGATTTCTTACATATTTCATTGAATACACGATGGCATGCAAGTGAAATGAAGCACCAAAATAACCCCAGAAAAAAGAAACTTCGATGCGTTCTCTTTACAAATCTTTGTATGCAGAATTCAGATGGAAAGCTTATTAAAAAACATTCGGGATGCAGCAAGTGCGTTATAGTAGTGAATTTTCATACGGCATATTATTAAAATTAAATCTTTAAACTTACACCGACCTTGAAGATAGATTTTAGAGGTCCTAGTACGCGCACATTTGAAGAATTCTTTCGAAAGTGTTACCATCGATATCCCCTATTATCAAAAACATCTTGTGTTCTAACTCCATTTGAAAAAAAATGCCCAAAACTCAATTCTCTATGAAGCTAAAAAATAATTTTGCTATATCTACAGATAGTGTAAGTCTCTAAAAGAAACTTCTACCACAAATTTCATTAAAGTTACAAAAGCTTTCCAGAAGGGAACTTAATTAATATTTAGAAAAGCAAAGTATCTCCCAAAGGTTGCAGTGCTATCGGGGCGGCAGGGCCGCGGACGAACCCTGAGGGAAAAAAAGTATCTGCCAAATTATAGACGTAGCAGTTATTTTTCCTGATTAGACGCCTGAATGATTTCGTTTCAGTCAACCTAATCAAACAGGTTTTTCCAACAGCTAAAAAGGCTTTTTAAAAACAAATTCTCTGTTGCTGAAGTTTCTTAATAAAAATTCTCTATCAACAATAACAAAATGTCTGCTGAATGTTATAATTTTAGACTTAAAGGTGACAAAGTTATTTAGACGTTTTAAACAAAAATTAGATCTTGTTCAAAACGTACGAAATCTGTACACTATTTTTTCTCCAAATGTCAAAGTGAGAAAAAAAAAACGATACATGCATCGACCGGTAATCGAACTCGGAACCTTCTGCGTAAGAGACAACCAACAAACCACAACAAATTCAACAAGCTTTATTATCTAATATAATTGAAATACAAAAATATGTACAAGTTTAAATAAAATATGTCACAATGCTCCAGCTATAAAGCTTATACACTGTCGTCTAACTTAATCTAGTAACATTTCCTTATTCGGTAGCTTCCTGATTACTTAGGGTCTAACATTATCTATGTTTATTTTATTTATTATTATTATAATACAGGGAAAAATCACAACCACGCTACCACTGAACCAGCTGAGATACGTTAACTAAAGATTTGTTTACCTGATACTTGACGCTGTCTTCATGCCCAGAGATATTTTATATTAAAAGTAAACGTAACAACTAATTACAGAATTAATAGAATTTTCACACATTCAACGACTCTTTCGGTCCTAGATGACGTCTTATTTTTAAGTTTAAAGATAAAAGAACAAACTTCTTTAAAATCATTCTTATAGATACGTGAC
Source organism: Tillus elongatus (assembly GCA_964006375.1). Taxonomy (NCBI): domain Eukaryota; kingdom Metazoa; phylum Arthropoda; class Insecta; order Coleoptera; family Cleridae; genus Tillus; species Tillus elongatus. The sequence goes on along the minus strand of OZ023269.1, from coordinate 14,816,502 downwards.
TTGATTTTGTTTAAATTTCCACTATATTATGTTACACTTTCAGTCTAAAACTTTAACTGGGCCCGTTCATCAAGCTTTTTTTAAATTTCAACAACACATCACGAGGGCTTACAGCCTAAATACTATCGTACCGTGGGTGTCGACAAGGAGGAAATAAGCAACTTGTTAATTCTGGACTTGAAGGTTTGGAGGTTCGGAGAAGAAGGCAAAACATGTGCCGGCAAGGAATTCCACAACTTAGAAGTCCTCGGGACAAAAGAGCGGGCATAACAAGATGTTCTATGTCTGGTGACCTGGACAGTAAAAGGGTGCATTCGCTCTGTTCCCCTGGTAGATCTGTTGGGGGCAGCAGGTGAAAGAACTATGGAAGAAAGCTCCTCTAAGCAGTGCCCGTGCATATATCTATAAAAAAGAGAGAAGTCACCAACGGCACGTCGGTGGGCAAGGGTCACCGATGCGACGTATAGCTCTCTTCTGAATGGAGTCCAGGATAGCGAGTGTAGAAGCGGCAGCAGCACCCCAGGTGTGGGAGCATTATTTGAGGTTTGGTATTATTTGTGAAGTATATAAGGTATAGAGATTAACTGGTGAAAAGTATTTTCGAGCCCGAAAGAGGCAACCTAATTTCTTAGCAGCCGCTTCTGCAATTGATGTGACATGTTGGTGCCAATTGAGATTTCAATCTACAGAAATGTCAACAAGTGAAAAGCAGTCCTTACTTTGAATAACTTGGTTGTTCATTGTGATGGGTCTAGGGCTGGTGTATCTCTTATGAGAAAGACAGCAAGACTGTGATTTGGTGGGGTTGAATTGTACAAGATTTCTACTTCCACAGTCTAATATTTTGTGGAGATCCACGGAGACAGAACCCTCCATGAGTCTGCGATCCTCATCTAATTGGGCTAAAGAGGCAGGCTTAGAATATTGTATATTTGAGTGGAGGGTGCTGTCGTCTGCGTAACTGTGAACTGGGTTGAATGTGCTAGAGAGGAGGTCATTGATGTGGAGAAGAAACAAAGTAGGCGCTAAAGCTGAACCTTGAGGAACTCCTCCATTAATTGGATACAGTTTAGAGGAATGGCAATCCACGACAACAGAAATGCTGCAGTTGGAGAGGAAATTTGCTGCCCAGGTACAGAGTTTTGGTGGTAGGCTATAGGCCGAAAGTTTATTGAGCAGCGCTGCGTGCCAGACCTGATCGAATGCTTTGGATATGCCTAGAGCGAAAATCTGGGATTCACCGTGTAGTTCCATAGACTTGTTGCAAGAATGGGTGACAAAGGAAAGGAGGTCGGCAGTTGATCTGCGCTGACAGAATCCATACTGCCTATCGTGCATTAGACTGTGTTTTTCAAGAAATCTTAGTAATTCGGTGTTTATATACTTTTTCATCACTTTAGATGCAACTGAAAGGAGAGAAATAGGCCTGTAGTTGCTAGGAAGCGCTTTGGATCCTTTCCTGGGGACGGGTTGTACTCGAACAGTTTTCCACTTACTAGGGAACATGCCTCTATTGTAAGATGTCTGAAACAGACGAGTCAGGACAGGAGCAAGTTCTCGTGTGCATTTTTTGAGAACAATTGCTGGGATCTCGTTAGGGCAAGAGGCTTTCCTGGTATTAAGAGAAGAGAGCATATTTCGTACCTTTCTAGTTTTGAAAATGATATCCGTCATTTTATGTGCGACATTGGGGACTGTTGGTGGTTGAACATTTGGAGTTGAGTTGAGAGTAGAATTGCCGGCGAACAACGAGGCAAAAAGTTCAGCCTTGCCCAGGGCGGTAGAAACAATTTCATCCCCTGAGACAAGAGGTGGGAACGTGGTCTTGCAGAAATTATTCCCAGTAGATTTAGCAAGAGTCCAGAAGGGTTTGCTGCCGTTGGAGCTTGAGAGGACTTTGTTTTTGATGTGGTTATTAAACGAGTTTTCTGCCTCAGAAAGAATGCGGACATAGCAGTTTCTTGCGTCGTTAAATGCTTGGCGGTTTTCTTGACTGGGATTGTTTAGAAGCGTTTTGTGAGCTTTGACCTTTTCAAGTCTGGCCTTGTCACAGGATTTAGAGAACCAGGGCTTTTGAGTGGCTGCAGAGGTTTTCTGTGTACGTGGAATAAATAATTCCATGCCTGCTTGGATAATTTCGGTGAAAATTACGAAAATTCGCTAAAAAAATAGTGGAAAACATAAAAGCTTTCAAGTTTTAGGTGCGTGGTAAATAGAAGGATAAGGATCTGCGAGTTCTCAAATTTTTTACAAGTCATCTGGTCATCATTTATAATGTATTGGCATGTAAAATGTATTTTTAACAGAAATACTTTGCTAACAAAAGGTTACATTAACTTTTCATACACACTAATAATTAAAACTTGGGCAGACTGAAGAAAATAATTGATAAAATAGCTGCTGGTTTAGTATTTGAAATCTTCATCTTATAGATCAATAATTTGAATTCATCACTTTTTTCTAATAAAACAGTCAAGACAATAGAAGTTTCGAGTCATGGATTGAAAAAACCCGGTTGTTAACACGCAAAAAGCAAAAACATCGTATCTCAAACAGCAAAGCGATATAACACGGTGGTGACCAAACTAATAATGAGAAAATGCACAACAAAATAAATACCTTGCTTTCCTGATGAGTATATTTTTTGAAAATATTCGTAACAAAATTCATCTTCTCATTAAACCACAATAAAACACATCTATAATTTTCTTGGCTGCATATATCCTACTAAATGAACTAAATTTAGAATGTATACACAGGAACTTGTGCGACTGATCTTATTGTTTATTGTATTTAACTCTTATTAGACATTTAGCCAAACAATGCAACCAAAATAAATCTGATTTAAAGCAAAATATATCAATGAAAACAGCATTTATAGAAAAGAAACAATCTGTTCCACACGACTTAAAACACAGAATATTTATTCCAAAAGGTTCATATTCAACGGTTTACTATTTTTAGATCTAAAAACGTAAAATTGCCAATAATAAAATGTCCAGCTGTAAGCACTTCAGATATATGTATTTTGTAATAATAGACCCGATGTGTGGTTCAATGCTTTTAACAAGAAAAGCTGAAATATAATATACAATTTCCTTCACAGCTGAAGTTATGTTTTATTAAAACTAACAATACACAGGATGCTTTCCAATAGTGCGAAAAAATTGGTTATGCTTATGCCACAGCGTAAGTGAGACGCTGTGCTTATGCTTCCTTGCAGTAAATTAAGAGGGGCGTCCACTATAAACCACTCTTATTTCACTTGTACCATTCTCAGGAATTACAACCACCCATGCAGGCTGAAGTTTAAAGTATACCTTGTGCATGGACCATTGAATCGAAAGTGGAATTTTTAGCAAATATGATTTGCACCTAAATATGTACTTTTTTCCACAAGATCTTAATAAAAACTAAGGACTCAGTAAGTGCGTTATGATAGCCAATTTTGACAGAAATGATCTATGCATTTTTAAAATGTATATATATATATATATATATATATATATATATATATATATATATATATAGTAACTTTCAAAAAAATTCGAACACTTAGTAAGGATTGAGCCCCGAGAAAGCAACCGTCATAACGTTTACGAGGAGAAGGAAGTGGGAGAGCCACAGAACTCTCACTCTATACGGTAGAAACATTCCAATGGCCAGGGAGGTAAAATATCTTGGGGTCGTATTGGACTCTAAGCTAACCTGGAATGGTCACGTTGAAAAAATACTACGTAAGGCAGTTATGACCCTAACCGCCACTAGGCGGCTATATGAAAAAACGTGGGGAGTAAGACCTAGTATGGCCCACTGGCTGTACACAAGGGTGGTCAGACCATCGCTAACATAGGGGGCACTGGTCTGGTGATCTACGGTGACACAATCCAGTGCCAAACAAAAACTAGGCAAGATCCGAAGGATGGCTTGCCTAGGCATCACAGGGGCCATGACTTAACCCCAACAGCCACCATTGAGGTGTTGCTGGATCTGCCCCTTCCCCTACTCTTAGTTATCATGGGGGAGGCCAGGCTAAGACTATACAGACTAGTCTGCAATGCTAGACTGAAGATCAACCCAGGTTGCAGGGGTCACTGCAAAATTCAGGAGATCGTGAAGGAGCCCATGCTTTAAATGAGGTCAGACTTCGCGAGTCCGCGAATCTGCAGGGAAAACAATTTTACAGTGGAAATCCCCGACCGCGAGGCATGGCGAGGGGAGACGCCGGGCCTACCACGGGACGCGCTCGTCTGGTTCACGGACGGATCTGGCGGGGAGTGTGGGACGGGGACAGGCGTTTATCGGAAGGACCGAGGGTGTCACATTATTTTCCTCGGAGCTCATGCAACGGTCTTTCAAGCCGAAATGTACGCCATTTTACACTGCGTGCGAGAGAACAAGAGGAGGGGCTACACCAACAAGAGGATCCTCATAGCCACAGACACCCCTTAAGGCTCTAAGTATCCCACGGGTAAATTCCAAGCTGGTAAGTGAATGCCGAGACGAGACGAGCGACCTGGCTAGACAGAATGAAGTCACCCTCATCTGGGTGCCGAGTCACTCGGGGCTCAAAGGCAATGTATAAGCTGACAGTCTCGCGAAGAGAGGGTCAGCAGAAGTCCTGGGTCAGAAACCAACACAAGGTGTACTATGCAGACTGTCCAGGGCTCAGACATGGGAAGTAAATAATTGACGAACCCAGTTCAAAGAGAGCTGTGGAGCTGCTAAATCTTAACAGAGAACAGCTCGAAAACATAACAGGTCTCTTGACGGGACACATGGCCGTCAAGAAACACTTGCATAAAATGGGTCGATTCGAGGGGGACCTCGCAAGTGGACTCTGCGGCGAGGGGGAGGAATCAGCCCAGCACAGTGATTTTGGAATGGGTGGAGTAAGACTAAGGGTATGCACAATCAACCAAAGGTTGCAGTGCTATCGGGGCGGCAAAGCCGGGGACGAACCCTGAGGGGCAAAAAAAAAGGAAGAACAGTCCATGTGAGATGTACATATGAGACATGTTTGAGATAGAAGAAGACGCTATTTATATCGGCGTATGATGTGGTATCTGCTGCGTTCATTGGCGGATTTAATTGATATTGGTACCATAGGTAAGCCGCATTGTTATCAGATATATTTTCCTAGGTATGAGACAAACTATTTACGTGAGAAAATTCATATAATATATATGAAATAAAATAAAAAAGCATCTGCTAGTGACGACATTTTACAAATATATAACTTCCAGGTCTACTGAATGATTTCCATGACATTTGAGTAAAATCACAAATTTCCTTGACATTTTAGGGGGTACTTCACATTCCCTGATTTTTCCAGGTTTTCCAGGTCGCTGGGTACCCTGTTTGGGTTTAGATAAACCAGTAGTAGTGTGAAAAATTTGGAGTACCTAATTAAATCAAACATAAACCATATACCTGCTCTAGTTATGCTAAAAAATGAAAATTAAACTTACCAGTTTTGAATTTTCCGGTTCCATTGTGGTAGACACAATTGTCTAAATAGTCTGAAACAAATAAATTATTTTTTGTAGTATATATATTATATACTTTAAAATAAAACGGTTTATTTAAATTTTACAGTCTCAATAAAGTGAACTATATTTTGTACCTTCCAAAACTATTATTATCCTAATCAGAAATTTACTAAAGGACAGTATATTATGGTCTGTATCACTGATATATCAAATAACACTTCTTAGACAGATTTAAATAAAATAGAGTTTTCAGCAAAAGACTCAGAAACGTACATTTTTTAAGCAAACTTCATCACCAATTCAAAATTTTTACAAATGACATTCAACATCAGTCGCTTCTATAAAAGCTAAAACATTTTTTTATGATTGGTTGCCCTTAAAATAAGATACCAATTGCTTGCAAACATTGTGCAAGTCACAGGGAAGAGAAAAATACATATAATCACACTCTGGGTAAAAAGTCAGAAACACTATTTATTATTTGTAGAATCATCTTATATTAGTGCTTTTTATACAAAGGAAACTTACATGAACTTCAAATGCCTCTTTGATTATGTATAACTAGACCTTAAATAATAATTAGTTAACAGCCGTTTTAAAGGCCTTAAAAACATCATAAAATTTCCCACGTTTTGACAAACTGAATGAAAATATCTATAAGCAAACACTTAGGTACACACAATAATTAAGCCAATAAGATTTTTTTTAAATAGATGTGTGTTTTATTTCTTTAACGTCGGCCTATGTCCGCGACTATGGCCAATCACCGACGCTAGGGAGCAGTTTCACCGCACTATCCTGGAAATTTTGCCGAACCCCTGCCTTTCTGTAAGGAAGGAAGGGATCTTTAACGTGCCCAACATCGCATGGACACGGAACCGACAGCTTTACGCCCCTTCCGAAGGGCGGAACGCACAGACATTCAACTTGCTCAAATACAATGCTACAACCTCGGTTGATGTTAATTTTACAGTTTGTACTGAAAAAGTGAAAGGAGTACCCTGGGATAGAACCCAGTACCCTTCGATTCAGAGGCATACGTTCTTACCCCTGAACCACCGAGGTTCTTATTTTTAAATAGATGAACATAGGTATTTCTGACACTAATTTTGACCTAACAAGATTCAGGTAGTGAGTCTGAATAATTGTGATGATATAGAATGTAGATAAATAAAATATCTTTAGTTATTTATAACTCAAACCAATTAGAAAACCTGTTAACCGAAGTATTTTTTATGTTTCAAGCACAATAACGTTACTTTAATATGACATCTATCAAATACTATGAAAACTTATTAGAGTAACATCAACTAAATCAAATTCTAAAAATACGTTTGTTATTAAGGTAATCCTATCACTTCTTTTTTTCAGAACATTTGTAATAAGCTAACGAGTTGATGTGTGTCGATATTTTCGTTGTACATATAGTCTGCTTTATTACTGTTTACTTATTTTATTATTATAATTGTTGTTATAATTATTACTGTTTTATAGATTGATTCTGTCTTATGTTAAATATTGACATAGGTACATTACATAGACATTTTGAAGACGTCAGCAGTCATTTTTATTTTTATTAAAGAACTTTTCGATGAAAACATAACGTAGGAACATATTTGTATTTGTAGTTGTCATGAATTAGTATAAATGAATTCAATTTCCTTCTGTCTGACGATGCTGTCAACCAGCAAAACCAGTTAAAGAGAACAAAAATAAACATTTGCCAGAGAAATAGTATCTACGTTTGTATTTATCATGGAACGGTTTGACCAAGTAAGGGCAACAACAATTAATGCTACCCTACAGTTTAGATCTTCTTTCGAGAAATTTACAGGTTAGCGAATATAAGACGATTAATCTTGATTAATATAGTACTTTTACAAGCAAAAGGTTTGGTATTATCCTTCCTACTAAACCAGACAACTAAAATTTGGACATGACATTTCTCATAGAATTAATGTGTATTTTGTAAGTTTTCATTCATAAAATTCAGGCTGATTTATTTTATTGTCTACTATTTAGTTATTGGAGAACTGAAATTTAATGTCAACTGCTACAATAAAAGGAATACGATCTCTGTTAAACACTTAAGTACATTAGTGTTGGCTGACAAACTAATAAAAAAAGGGTATCTAAGAGAATTATTTTTCAAAAAACATAAAAAGGGGAATTATTAACAAAGTTAAAAGTAAGAAAATCAAATGTCACAGATAATGTTAGACATTTACGGTTATATGGAACAAAGCTTTATAACATATAGTTGAACGAAGAACGAAGAAAAGTAAACTTACACCAAAATTTTATCAATAAATAAAAAACTTTGAAAGAAATAAAGATAAACAAATAGCTAAAGTAATATGGGTAAGATGAGTTAGGTACTACGGAGATTAAGATGTATTTATAAATACAAACTTTAACACATCGAAATTAACTTACTTAAAATGCACCTCTCAACTTGTTTTTTATAGATAAAACTTAAACACAACAATAAACACTAAACACTACAGTCATCAACGATCACGGCATCCATTTAAAGTAAAAAATAGTTTCAAATTTAACGTCTTTCAAAAGACAATTTAGTTCGCTTTCATTGGAGTATTGAATTAGGTTAGTGAGTTATCTAACATACCGACTCATTCTAACTAACCAATCAAATTGAAGGTTCTTGGGAGTTATTTTGGGCTAAGTTCAAAAACAAAACTTGGCACTAATATATTGAACTTCAGAATTAAAACTCTTGCTCTGAAGTCGAAACAAACAGTATTAATTGTCTCTCCAAGGCTAACTAACTTATTTTTAAGCCACTAATTTTTTTTACTTTATCGTCTAATGAAATGCTTTGACAATAAAAGTGAAAGTAATTTACACTGGAATGAATAAATGAATTTAGCGGCAACTTTAAACTTTAAAGATAATTACCTCCTATCACAGAAACTGAAGTATTTTAGTAATGTACGCTTTCAATTGTGAAACATGATTTTTTGTTGTGGTGATCTTCAAATTCAAGGATATGTTTTCAGTTTTAATGTGCATATATTATTATAATCATACCCACCTCATTTTTGCAAAGGTTTTCTTGGCCAAGATTTTGTTTTGAAAAGATCGCTTTGCATCGTGTTTCAAAGTTGTGTTTTCCCATACATCATCACTTTCCAAATTGATTCAAGAATTTAGATTTAGAATAGTTTACCGTTTAAATAAAAAGATATTTGGGATTTTATGTTTGACAGTTCTCGCATCAGGCACAGGGAGTAATTTAATAGAGTTCAGTTTATGAACACTGCCACAGCATATGCGGTGAATTGATTATGCCCAAAATATCAAAACAAAACATTACTCTCTTTCTCTTTCATCACGAAACAGCTATATGTTAAAATTGTGCTTTTGTAGCGCTATCTAACATGGTGGGGCAGAACTAACGTTTTAAAAAATTTATTGGGAATCTTAAATATACGTAATATCGATATCTGTATTTATTTAATTTTAAATAAATATTAGCTAGAGAGAACTTTAGTTTTACAATTTGACATTTATTCACATGAACTATAAAATAGCATTTAGAGGTACTAAAAGATTATCATCATACCTGTCTTTGCAAGATGTTTTTCTTTTTATATGAATTATCGATGGTTTGACCACATCAATATTTTTTAATTACCGGCATAGGATTGATTATATGATCCTTACATAATACATACACCCTCTTAGAAACGTTTATAAAAAGTTTAACTACAACTAAAAATTAACACAATTCCGTAATACCCACCTCATTTCCTGTATGAATTTCATTTGAATCCCGTGCGTTTGTTTATATATTAGCCATACATGACAGCACTATACAGGTTTTTAGGTATTTGTTGAAATAAATGCATTTCAGTCATCAATAAATAATATAAAACACAGTTGCCTACTTCCAATTTATATAATATACCATTTTGTTTTTATGTAATCAGTCTGTAACGTTCAATTACTCACGTGCAAGGTAAAGGTAAGATGCTTACTGGCAATTAGGCCATTGCTGACCCTTTTTGCTCATCTAAACTAACCTACCCTCCACCTTGAGCTCGATCTCAACGACGACAGTGATTTTGAAAAATCATCCGCCGCCGGTGAGGCTCGAACCGTCGACCCCCGAGTCCGTATTGGAAAGTCTGAATCGATTATTCACGTGCAACACGAAGAAACTAACAATGTTTGTTATATTTAAACAGGTGGATGAATATGAATGCATGGTTTTAAATATGGTTTTAAAAAACGCGATATAGTGTGATATTATTCGTATGTAAGTATTTTTAACCACAAAAGTGAAAAAGGCTTCTAAAAATTATGTATCTGAAATGTTTGACGAATTTGTTTCGTCAATTGTTTAAATCTGGAATGGTATAGCTACCAACAGTAGCATTACCCACATTCAGTCACTATACAACTTTGGCTCCCTGGCTCCGGACTTGTGCAAAACTCAATAGTTCTGGTTCTCTAAATCCTGTGACAAGGCCAGACTTGAAAAGGTCAAAACTCACAAAACGCTTCTACACAATCCCAGTCAAGAAAACCGTCAAGCATTTAATGACGCAAGAAACCGGTATGTCCGCATTCTTTCCGAGGCAATAAACTCGTTTAATAACCACATCAAAAACAAAGTCCTCTTAAGCTCCAGCGGCAGCAAACCCTTTTGGACTCTTGCTAAATCTATTGGGAATAATTTCTGCAAGAGCACGTTCCCACCTTTTGTCTCAAGGGATGTTCAACCACCAACAGTCCCCAATGTCATGCATAAAATGACGGATATCATTTTCAAAACTAAAAAGGTACGAAAGATGCTCTTCTTCTCTTAATACCAGAAAAGCCTCTGGCCTTGACGAGATCCCAGCAATTGTTATCAAAAAATGCGCACCAGAACTTGCTCCTGTCCTGACTCGTCTGTTTCAGACATCTTACATTAGAGGCATATTCCCTAGTAACTGGAAAACTGCTCGAGTACAACCCGTCCCCAAGAAAGGATCCAAAGCGCTTCCTAGCAACTACAGGCCTATTTCTCTCCTTTCAGTTGTCTCTAAAGTGATGGAAAAGTATATAAATACCGAATTACTAAAATTTCTTGAAAAACACAGTCTAATCCACAACAGGCAGTATGGATTCCGTCAGCGCAGATCAACTGCCAACCTCCTTTCCTTTGTCACCCATTCTTGGAACAAGTCTATGAAACTACACGGTGAATCTCAGATTGTTGCTCTAGACATATCCAAAGCATTCGACCAGGTCTGGCACGCAGCGCTGCTTAATAAATTTCCGGCTTACGACCTACCACCAAAACTCTGTACCGGGACAGCAAATTTCCTCTCCAACCAGAGCATTTCTGTTGTCGTGGATGGCCATTCCTCTAAACTGTATCCAATTAATGCAGGAGTTCCTCAAGGTTCAGCTTTAGCTCCTACTTTGTTTCTTCTCCACATCAATGACCTCCTCTCTAGCACATCCAACCCAGTTCACAGTTACGTGGACGACAGCACCCTCTACTCAAATATACAATACCCTAACCCTGTCTCTTTAGCCCAATTAGATGAGGATCGCAGACTCATGGAGGGTTCTGTCTCCGTGAAACTCCAAAAAATATTAGACTGGGGAAGTAGAAATCTTGTACTATTTAACCCCACCAAATCTCAGTCTTGCTTTCTTTCTCATAAGAGATATACCAGCCCTAGACCCATCACAATGATCAACCAAGTTATTCAAAGTAATGAGTCCTTTTCACTTGTTGGCATTTATGTGGATCGAAATCTCAATTGCCACCAACATGTCACATCAATTGCAGAAGCGGCTGCTAAAAGATTAGGTTTCCTCTTTCGGGCTCGAAAATACTTTTCACCAGCTAATCTCTATACCTTATATACTTCACAAATAAGGCCTAATCTCGAATACTGCTCCCGCATCTGTGGTGCCGCTGCCGCTTTTACACTCGCTATCCTGGACTCCATTCAGAAGAGAGCTATACGTCTTAGCGGTGACCCTACCCTCACCCAAAGGCAGCCATCCCTTTCCCATTTTATTATAGAGAGATGGAAGATTTGAGGTTGAGACTAAAATTGATGCATCGTCAGCATACATGAATACCAGTCCATTTGATATATGTTTTGGCAAGTCGTTAATATAAAGCAGGAAAAGCTTCCTTGTGGGGCGCCAGTGTTAATGACTTTTAAATCTGATAAGGCATTACCCATCCTAACAACAAGTTTTCTGTTAGACAGAAATGACCGAATTTAGTTGTTCAAATTCCCATATAATGCAGTTTGTCACAAAGCTAGAATTTATCGTGTCGAACACACGGGACAGATCAAAAAATAACCCCACAGTGTATTCCTTCAACTCCATCTTTTCCAGTGTCACCTGCACTGTTAATTTTCGTAGAAAAAATTCGCTTATAAGAAAATCGCGACCTTTGAATTTGGAAAACATTTCTTCAAATGAGAGCAAACTATGATCGCTAGAGTCCATATTCAGGCTCAATTTCAAGTTTTATATATTAATATCCCGTCCCATCCTTCTTTGCTCCATCGTACCAACCAGGTACGTTTTACCCCCAATATTAACTATTTTTTACCAGCCTAGCTACCCCAATGTACCTATATATTTTTTTATTACATAAAAATTCAATAAAAAGAATACATTTCGTAGAATCACTTTCAAATCAGAAAATTGGACTTCCTACAATTTACAACCAATGAAACACACATCAACTTCCTATTGTATGTGCTGTATACTGCCTGTGTATGGCATTCTCTTCTGAGGAGCATCTACAAAGCAGCTACAGGAAACTGGGAATACTCACAATACTCTAAGTTACATAATTTTTAGTTGAAACTTTCAGTTATTTTGGTTCTGTTTAAAATTGAAACTTTCATGCGGTCTAAGTTTTTTTCTGCAGATAATATCACTAAATGTGCATTGCTGTATAAAGGAAGGTACGAGATAAAAAAACAAAACAAGGAAGTTTTAACAAGTTTATATTTGATATTTTTTATTCTTTTTATACTTTCAACAAACAACACAAATAATTAAAATTCCTATAATAAATAGATTATTGAAAAAGGATTGCTAGAAGTCAAGAAAATAAATATAAAGTAGAGGTGTCCGAAGCTTCGAAATTTCGAACCGAACTCGAACCGAACCCTCGGTTTGAACATATGTTCACACTAGCGATGTTGAAGTAGTTCGAAATTCGAAATATGTAATTCTCCAAAATAGTTCCAACTTCGTTGCTGAAAAATACTTCGAAATTTAACTTTACAGGCATTGAATACTGCCAAAGGTAGCCCCTCTTGCATCTAGAAATTACATGTTTCTGCAGCTGAAGAATTCCTTGAGTGCTCAGGCGTTGTTGACATGCTACTATGGTAGTGTCAACTGTATCCTGGTATATGCTTTGCTGTATTGGGGCGGTTGTGTACATCTGGGGACGGTTCTGTTGATGCAGAAGAGAATTGTCCAAAGCATTCGACCAGGTCTGGCACACACCGCTGCTTAATAAACTTCCTGCCTATGGCCTACCACCAAAACTCTGTAACTGGAGAGCAAATTTCCTCTCCGACCGGACCATTTCTGTTGTCGTGGATGGCAATTCCCCTAAACTGTATCCAATTAATGCAGGAGTTCCTCAAGGTTCAGCTTTAGCCCCTACTTTGTTTCTTGTCCATATCAATGACCTCCTCTCTAGCACATCCAACCCAGTTCACAGTTACGCGGACGACAGCACCCTCTGCTCAAATATACAATATTCTAAGCCTGTCTCTTTAGCCCAATTAGATGAGGATCGCAGACTCATGGAGGGTGCTGTCTCCATGGATCTCCAAAAAATATTAGACTGGGGAAGTAGAAATCTTATACAATTCAATCGCACCAAGTCTCAGTCTTGCTTTCTTTCTCATAAGAGATACACCAGCCCTAGACCCATCAGAATGAACAACCAAGTTATTCATAGTAATGAGTCCTTTTCACTTGTTGGCGTTCCTGTGGATCGAAATCTCAATTGGCACCAACATGTCACATCAATTGCAGAAGCGGCTGCTAAGAAATTAGGTTTCCTCTTCCGGGCTTGCAAATACTTTTCACCAGCTAATCTCTATACCTTATATACTTCACAAATAAGGCCAAACCTCGAATACTGCTCCCACATCTGGGGTGCCGCCGCTGCTTCTACATTCGCTATCCTGGACTTCATTCAGACGAGAGCTATACGTCTCATCGGTGACCCTACCCTCAGCAAAGGCTGCCATTCCTTGCCCACCGACGTGCCGTTGTTGACCTCTCTCTCTCTTTTATAGATATCTGCACGGGCACTGCTCAGAGGAACTTACTTACATAGTTTCTCCATCTGCTGCCCCCAACAGATCTACCAGGGGAACAGAGCGAATGCACCCTTTTACTGTCCAGGTCACCTTCTCCCACGAATCTCCAAACCTTCAAGTCCAGAATTAACAAGTTGCCTCTTTCCTCCTTGTCGACACCCACGGTACGATAGTATTTAAGCTGTAAACCCTCGTGGTGTGTTGTTGGAAAAAAAAAACATGTTCGGCCTGCCGTCTTCCGCATCTTGTAGACCATTATTTATACGGTATGGAAGTTTAACAGTGACGTGCCTATATATGCTTGAGACGCTTTGTTATGCCAGAAACAATATTGCAATTTTTAATACCTGCGGTAATATTACAGCGTATTAAACAAGACAGGCTAAAAATTTGTATGTTCTGCCTTATAGGATCGAACAGATTAATCGGGCACCTCGCAACACTGCAATACGCTTATATAATCATTTACTTGACAGCGTCAACAATTTGAGCAGCCTCACGCAATTTAAGATTACTTTAAAATCGTTTTTTAGAGAGCATTTTTTTATTCTGTGGATGAATACTTCAATTTTAAATTTCAGCGTTCATAAGCTATTTTTTGTGTTTTGACTATTTCCGATATCACGTAGAGATCTATGGAGCAGTTCTAATGAATGAATAAATAGCGAAGTTGCCGTAGCGGTGCTTTAAACTCGTTATCGGCCTCATTGAGTAATTTTAGGAGATTTCACTCATACATATTTTTGACAGTTGGTGGGATACATTGAGACACGACGGAGCCATTTAGCAATCACATAATTCTTTTTCTTATATATCTTACGTCCCAACACCCTTTTCAGTAACAACATTGTGATGGCGGTGTTCGAAGGCGATCAGTAACGTAAATATTCAGAATTTATGAGTATAATTGCAGATTGCCTCTGGAAAACACTGGTTTCAACATGCTTTATTTCACAATGAGCCAAAATAGTTACATATTCAACAAATTTGAAGTGGTTATTTTATACCTATCATGCTCACTTGGAACCGATTTTTGAACGCTCTTGATCTGTTTGCTAAAACTGCCTAGCCAATGCCAAACAATGACAACATATTTATAATTGAGCTTATCTATAGATCTATAAATCTAAAAAACATTTTTTGTTTTTGTATTTTTGGTAAAACGTTGACCCATCTCCACAATGATCAGCTTCGGAGGGCATTTTCACGTAATCAAACTGCAAATTTGTCGAACGCTTCCTTTTTGTAAAGAAAATGGGAATCTTTTACATATCAAATATTGTATGTTAAAATATTCTTAAATTTTATATTTAAGGAAATGATATATGAACACTGAAGAATTTTGGGTAGTTCATGTTCGATTTTGAATTTCTAAGAAAAGTTCGACTGCGAACCTCAGACATACTATTTCAGAGGTTCGAAGTTCGAGGCAACATATTTGCTTGGGTTCGTTCATGGTTCGGTTCGAACAAAACATGGGTTCCCACACCTCTAATATAAAGATAAAGAGATAACATACAATTGTCACAATAATAATCTTTGGTTGATAAGAATTGAAAATGGAATGTTTCCTGAGAATGATGGATTACGTAAAGACATCTTTGATATTTTGAAATTGCCGCACAGCGAGGTCCACAGGCAGATCAAATCCATAACCTGTTAATACATCCAAGCTTCTTAGGCTGTCTTGAAACCCTATAAAAAACATAATATAAATGTAACATTCAAAATCCATGACAAAAGTCTGGACACAGCAAGTGCGTTATGGTAGTGAATTTTCATTAAAATGTTTTTAATAGCAAATATGTGTTTTAGTGAATTTTCTTTTAAAAAAAATCACTAATGAGGAGATCCCGACTTGAATTTTGAAAAAATTTCTTCAAATGAGTGCTAGTTAGGCCCCCCAGAACACATATCCTCCGGGGTCAGTTTCAATTTATATATATATATATATATATATATATATATATATATATATATATATATATATATATATATATATATATGTATGTATGTATGTATATATATATAAATATATATATATATGTATCACATCGATAACTCAAAAAATAATGGGCCGATTTTGATTAAATTTGGTGAATACCTTCCTTTTGCAAATGGCTTGGATAAGTTCGTTAGTCAGGAAAATTGGCCCAGGTTTTCCCCGGAAAATTTTGTGTTTTCCTTAAAAAATATATATATCTCTGGAATTAACAAAGTAAGGGCAACCAAATTTGGTACGCTGGTTTATGTCGTTATAGCTGACCTGCCTACCAAAATTTAGCTCTGTAGGTCAAAAGACAAAAAAAGTTATGGGCATTTAATGAAAAATAAATTAGGGATTTCCTCAAAACGTCAAAGTGACAATTTAAAACGTCAAAATTCGCAACATTTAGACAAAGAACTTGAATCTAATACGGGCTCTGGAAAGAAAATGTCTTAAGAAGAATGTTTTACAAACACCGAAGTCTTAGTTTCAACTGTCATTGTTCTTCATTTTACTAAAATATTTCCAGAAAATTCATTTCAAATAGACCCTGTCTCTGATGCTTGGCACTAGCCTTAGCTACAGAGTTTATCGTTTAATGGTATATAATTTTTGTCGAATTTTCGTAAAAAATCAATAAAGCTCATTATATCCGTTATTATACAAGATATAAAAAATATTGTATACATTAATTGTACGGTGTCTTGAGCTACACCTTAAAAAATTATTGCTACAGTCACAGGTGACCCATAAGTCGTTGGTGATACAAATATTTTTTTTTTTAGTCGAAAACGCCTTGTTTTTGTATTTTCCATCGAAATATAATGCATGTTTGTAAGTTAAGAAATTCTGGACGCAGCAAGTGCGTTATGGTAGCGAATTTTAATTAAATGCTTCATATTTGAAAAGCTCAATTTGCTATTAACCTATAAGGTTAACCAGGAAACCAGTTTTTTCGGGACCAATTTAAGTTTACTTTCGGAAATTTTTGTACATTTTCAAACATTAAAGTTATTTTGATGAAACATGGCACATTGTTTCTACTATATAGATTGATGTCTGCTTTCTTAAAAAAACATATTTGCTATTAAAAACAGTTTTATGAAAATTCACTACCATAACGCACTTGCTGCGTCCGGAAGTTTTTTTTTTAAGAAAGCAGGCATCAAATTTGGTTATCAGTATAACCTATATAGTAGAAACAATGTGCCATGTTTCATCAAAATAACTTATTGTTTGAAAATGTACAAAATTTTCCGAAAAAACTGGTTTCTTGGTCAACCTTACAGGTTGACAGCAAATTGAGCTATTCAAATTTGAAGCATTTAATGAAAATTCGCTACCATGACGCACTTGTTGCGTCCCGAATTTATTTTCTTACAAACATGCATTATATTTCGATGGAAAATGCAATAACAAGGCGTTCGATTAAAAAAAAAAATTGTATCACCAACGATTTATGGGCCACCGTGTGATTGTAGAAATAATTTTTTAGATGTAGCTATAATTAATGTACACAATTTTTTTTGGTATCTTGTATAAAAAGCTCGGGACGCAGCAAGTGCGTTATGGTAGTGAATTTTCATAGAAATCATCTGGCACAAAATATTTTATTATAACTTTTTTTTCTTGTAACATAGAAATCTAAATTTTGGTGTATAGTTTACTTTTTATATCGTAAACCTACCTACCAAATTTGGTTATCATAGATTTTTATATTTTTTAAGATAAAAAAATTTTTCAAATGAAAACTCAAAATTTATCCGGAAAACCTTGTCCAATTTTTCTAAAAAACGAACTTGTCAAAGCCATTTACAAAAGGAAGGTACATGCCAAATTTTATTAAAATCGGCTTATTACTTTTTGAGATATGAATTTTTTTCAAATGAAAACTCAAAATTTTCCCGGAAAACCTCGTCCGATTTTCTTGACTAACAAACATGTCAAAGCCATTTACAAAAGTAAGGTATGTGCCAAATTTTATTAAAATCGGCTTATTACTTTTTGAGATATGAATTTTTTTCGAATGAAAACTTAAAATTGTCCCGGAAAACCTCGTCAGATTTTCCTGACTAACAAACATGTCAAAGCCATTTACAAAAGGAAGGTATGTGCCAAATTTTATTAAAATCGGCTTATTACTTTTTAAGATATGAATTTTTTTCGAATGAAAACTCAAAATTTTCCCGGAAAACCTCGTCCGATTTTCCTGACTAACGAACTTATCCAAGCTATTAACAAAAGAAAGGTACATGCCAAATTTTATCAAAATCGGCCCATTATTTTTTGAGTTATCGGTGTGATACATATATATATATATATATATATATATATATATATATATATATATATATATATATATATATATATATATATATATATATATATATATATATATATATATATTGTGACGGTTTATTTTCAAACACCGTCACAAATTTTCACCTCTGGTTTAAACCTATTAATTCTGAGCAGATGTGTTCCGTAGAACTCACTTATATGCAACCTTAAACACTCCTAGTGGGTATAGCGGGTTTTCTACCTATGCCGATTCAGCCCTTCTCTGAAAATTTGTGGCTTGATTTCAGCTATCTGCCTCTGATGAACAATGGCGTACCCTGTCTACAGGTCTTATTTTGCAATTAAAAGAGCGTGTGATTCACGTCGGTAAATGCAGCCTCTTAATCGGCGCGCCCATGTCGAACTTTATTTTTCATCGACAATTTATTTAAATAAAACTTGAGCGAAATTCTACCTGTTGCTATGCAAATTATCTATTAATGGGCCGTCTCTGAGGAATCGAATCAATATAAAAATTGGGAGAAAGAAAGGGTTTCCTTTTTTTTTATTATTATTTGATAGTGGGAAAAATTGAAAATAAGTGGAGAGAAATAAATTAACTCGAAAAGTGGCTGGTCGTCGTGAATACTGTTGTCCTGTTCTGGAATTTTAATAAATTCATCCACGTAGTGGGATATTGGGGAAATGGTATCTGGAATGGTGTTCATTTGGTGATTTGTTATTGGGAACACATTCCATCGATCTTAGTATCGGATTAGAAACGGCGCAAGTTACTTTTGCTGGGTTAATCGAGGAAGCAAGACCTTTCCTTTTTTTTTGACATTGAAGCCGTCCTCCATCTGGTGCTATTTTTCTCTCGGCTCAAATAATCTACTGTATATTTAATGGTTACTCTAGGAGTAGTAATGTATTGATGGTGACTGGCTGCACGCTCCTAGATATAGATATCTCAGTAATCCCGCTGGAAGTCCGCATGACGTCAGACCATTCAAGAGGTGCTGCATAATTCCATTTCAACTGACTGTTTACCTAGGAAGATAACGAGGACTATACCAGGTTAGATCGTTTCAAATTCTTTTTTATCAGTGATTATATCGCTGCAGTTTCTAGGGCATCCCAGTGTGACCTTTTGGACTTTTATCATATCTGATATTTTGGTTATCATATTATATTTATATTATTATCATATCGTGTTTATTTTTACGGGGTAAAAGCTATACTTATCGTGTAATATTGCAGCAATTAAACTATAAGTCTTGTATATCGCTGCTCTCATTTTTTCTATAGCTAGTAATCTTGTCAAATGTGATAACTTAGTTAATTTCTTTGTCGCTATTTGTATAAAATACAACATTTTGGAATAAGTAATTTTGTGATTTCATAATAATAGCAGTCGCTATAGGAGCATTCGGCTCAGGTTGTTTTGCAACCATATTATCTCTAATCTTTTATTTTAGAACAGCCAGTTATCTTTGTGCGCGTGTGTATGACTATTCATATCAGAAGACTTTAGCATCACAATTGTGTCTCAGTGGGCATATTTTTAATATTTATATTTAGATATCAGTTTTTTTTGTACTATAATTGCATTTAACTTATTGTGAGGAATTGTGTAAAGCTTACGAGATCTCGAATGGCCTTATTGAATGGAATATAATATATATTTATGTTAATATGATTATAATGATATAAAGTAGTATTGGTTGAGACCTTAAAAAGTATTTTTGATAGCGCCTTGGTGTTTTTTTTTTCTTCTCTTTTTTTTTGATGTAATTATCATTATTAATAAGTAATTAAAGTGCTATATCCCATTGACGCCCACAGCGTTTTCACATGTTGTGATATATTTATTAGCGACCATCTGGTCTGCGATTGATGTACAGATTCTGGTTGTTGTGAATAAAAGTACCAATTGTTGTTTTTAACCAGTATTTGCTTTTGCTCATTTGATTATTGCTTGATGTTTTTTTTTTTTCTTCTTCTTTTGGTCCGCAAGCGTGCTACTTTTAGGTAAAGGTTGTGTCTGCGTGTGTGCCTCCGTACCACCTGGAACCTTCTGGCCAGGGTGCTTTGGTCAGTGGCGCCCCTCCGGAATTATTTGAGATTGGTGGTCGGCCACTAGGCCATTATTATTATTTTATTTTATTTTATTCTTAGACCCACCCCATCTCCACTAGAGCTGCTTGGCATGCAACGCCACACATAGCGGTCGCACGTTGACACCACTCCAAGCGCGCGGACCTATAGGGAATTATATGTATAGAGCCTTGAAGGTTACTTATCTTCCAGCTGGCGTTGCATCATAATTGTTTGTTGCAAAAAAAAAGCGTGGCAAATAATTATTTGGCGCCCGTGTGTGGGGCCTCGTTTTGTAAGGCCTCGTTTGGTAAGGTTTCGTTGGTTAGGCTTTTAGAAGTTGGCCAATGATTGATTAGGCCTTGTCGCTTTTCAGATTTTCTTTTCCAGCTAGCTTCACTTCTGGTGGGGAATAATTGGCCCCTCAATTTTGTTGGGACGTCTGGTTAGGCCTGAGTTTGCTACGTCGTTTTGGTGTACGCGTTTTATCGCCTCAGTTTCTTGGGCAGTTTTGTTTGCTTGTCCGCTGGCTTGGATTGTAAGAAATAGATATTAACTAGTCATTCGTTTGGGAACTTGTTGTTGTTGTTTCTTTTCCTTTTTTTTTGTTTTGTTTTTTTTTTGTTTTTTTTTTGTTTGTAAATATGGAGGGAAAATTGGACGTGAACCGACTTGACCGTTCAGAATTGGAATACGAATTAAAGTGTAGGGGCTGTGTGGACGATCTTACTGTGCAGGAGATGAGGAGTAGGTTGAGGTCCTTTTTCAGGTTGGAGCGAGCGTCCGATATGAAGTATCCGAAGCATCCTTTTTCCTTTGCGGACGATAGTGACGTTTTGACAGCTAAGATGGAAGAAATCAGGACTATGGTTGGCGCGTTCTCTGACTCTGATACATCACCATCTTATTTAAAAATTTCCACTAAACTTTTGCATTATTTTGGTAGGGCAGGAAGGTCCATAGCAACTACGGACGAGGAACAGAACCAACGTACTAATTTTCAGGCCTCTCTTTTGGAGTTGCGTTCACGGTTGAGGTCTAAGGCCAGGAGGCATTCTAGATCCTTGCGGCCTGAGGGTACTAGCGTTCTTGAGGCGAGTCTACTTGGTGGTGAGGAAAATTCCGTTGCTTCCGCATCTGAGGACTCTTCAGATGGGGACGCAGCAGAACCCCTTTTAGCGAATAACGCTTCTAGTCGAGAAACCCCAGTAGCTGTCCAGCCTCGAGGTGTGCCCGTGTCCAAGTGGAACTTTACTAAATTCACTGGTGATACATCTCGAATGTCATTAAATGCTTTTCTAGAGGAGATAGAAGAGCTGCGAATTTCCAGGAATGTATCCAGGGAGCAGTTACTTCACTCTGCTTCTGATTTGTTTGTAGGGAAAGCCTTAATTTGGTATCGGTCCATTAGGTCGAAGGTGTCAACTTGGTCAGGCTTAGTGTCCGAACTTCGTCTGCAATTCCAGCCTGCAGATTATAACGATAAACTTTTCGATGAGATCAGAAGAAGGACTCAGGGTCCGAGCGAGAATATGGGTATGTACCTGGCTGTCATGGACAACATGTTCAATAGGTTGACGATATCGGTTGGTGAAAAGACACGCCTCAATATCTTGTTGAAGAATATTTCTCCCTTTTATCAAAGTCAGTTGGGTCTTGTCAGTGTGGAGTCGGTCAATCATCTGTTAGAGTTGGGTAGGAAGTTGGAGGCTAGAAAGGAGAGTATAGAAACATTTACTCCTCCGACTCGTGGTAGGTTAGGGATGATGGAGCCGGACTTGGCTTACATTAGTAATGACCCAGTTTCGGTTTCCTCGGCTCAGTTGAACATGGTGTGTTGGAATTGTCAGGGCTCAGGCCATAGAGCTGTTGACTGCGATAGACCACGCAGGAAACATTGCTACAGGTGTGGCACCCCCAATCATACTTTGAGATCTTGTCCTAAGTGTACTCGTTCTTCTTCGGGAAACGGGGTAAGGCGTTAGTGGGCGACCGGCTTTCGTCTTCATCGCGGCCGGCCGCATCTGAGTCTAGGCTCAGACATGTTTTAGACTATGTCTTGTCTCAGGTCCCCAACGATCAGCGACCTTATGTTGAAGTTTCTGTTTTGGGTATGAATATTTTGGGTCTCTTAGATTCTGGTGCTAGTAATACTATATTGGGTGGTAAGGGTTGGAATCTTCTGCGCAACTTAGGAGTTTCCAACCTGGATTCGTCTGCTAGTAGGAGTGTCATAGTCGCAAACGGAGAGCGTTGTCAGGTGCTTGGTTCACTGCAGGTCCCTATTAGGTTACGTGACCGCGAGAAGGTCATCAGTGTTCTCGTCATTCCAGAGTTGGCTCATACTCTCATATTGGGCATTGATTTTTGGATCAGGATGGGCATTGTCCCAGACTTTCGTGACTGGACTTTTTCCTTGTGTGAACCAGTGCAGCTCGTGGAGGCGTTGAAACCACGTAGTTCTTTGACTCTGGAACAGGAAAAGCTTTTGAACGACTTTGTTGATAAGTCCTTTAATGGGATGGGTTCTGGTCTCGGTTGTACTGGTCTTGTCGAGCATGTCATCGTAACAGATTCACCCCCTATTAAGCAAAGATACTATCCTGTGTCACCAACAGTTCAGGCGTATATCGACGCCGAAATTAAGGAGATGCTGGAGAAAGACATAATTGAACCTTCAGACAGTCCATGGTCTAGTCCTGTTGTAATGGTCAGGAAACGTGACGGTACCTTTAGATTTTGCATTGACTATCGCAAGCTTAATAGAGTCACCCGTCGTGATGCGTACCCTCTTCCTCCGATTAACTCTATTTTGGATAGGTTGCGCGATGCTAGGTTTCTGTCGACTTTGGACGTAAAATCCGCCTTTTTCCAAATCAAGGTTGCTGAGGAATCTAGGCCTCTTACAGCCTTCTCAGTGTTCAAAGGTCATTACATGTTCAAGAGAATGCCCTTTGGTTTGTCAAATTCACCAGCTACGTGGCAGCGCCTGATCGACAGAGTTTTAGGTTGCGATTTGGAACCCCACGTGTTTTGTTATCTTGATGACATAGTTGTGGTAACTCAGACTTTCGAGGAGCATATGCGCATTCTTTCTGAGGTGTTCTCTCGTCTTACTAAGGCTGGAATCACGTTGAGTAGAGACAAGTGTAATTTTTGTAGGCAGGAGCTTAGGTACTTGGGCTATATTGTCAATGAGAGTGGCCTGCATGTCGACCCGGAAAAGATAAACGCCATTCTTCAGATTCCAACGCCGACTAAAGTTCAGGAGGTTCGTAGGATAATCGATACAGCAAGTTGGTATCGTAGGTTTGTTCCAAGCTTTTCTAGCTTAATAGCTCCTTTAACAGGCCTTCTTAAGAAGAACGCCAAGTTTGTTTGGACGCCTAAGCATGACGAAGCGTTTAACTCAATCAAGGAATGTCTAGTTTCCGCCCCAATTTTGTCCTGCCCCAATTTCGAACTACCTTTCTTTGTCCAGACAGATGCATCAGCTTATGGCTTGGGTGCAGTTTTGTTACAAAAACATCCTGATGGATCTGAGAGGGTTATCGCTTATCTGAGCCGCTCGTTGTCTAGACTTGAGCGCAAATATTCCACCACTGAGCGAGAATGTCTTGCAGTGATTTGGGCGATAGAGAAACTTCGTCCATATATTGAGGGTTCACATTTTACTGTTGTGACTGATCACTGGTCTCTGATTTGGTTGAACAATTTGCAGGAACCTTCGGGCAGATTGGCCCGTTGGGCTTTGAAGTTACAGGAATACGATTTTGACATAGTCCATAGGAAGGGGAGAGAACACGTTGTGCCCGATATCTTGTCTCGTTCTGTACCTGTTGTCGACTCTTTGGGTGCTTTCGACCGCCAACCTGGTGGCACTGGCTCAGGTGATCGGTGGATTGATGGGATGTTGGACAGGATCGCCAAGAGTCCTCGCAGATTTCCACAGTGGCGCGTAGATGGACATAGACTGTTCAAGAGAGTCATTCCCAAGTATCCTGAGTTGGCTTGCGACTCGGACTGTTGGAGGGAAGTTGTTCCTAAACATGCTAGGTGGAAGCTTATTTCCGACACGCATGAGTCTAACTTGCATGTTGGAGTATTTAAGACCTTCAGTAAGTTGGCAGGAAGTTATTATTGGCCTAAGATGCGGTTTGATGTGGCCTCAGTCGTTCGGCGTTGTCCGGTATGTCAGGCCATAAAACCTGTACAGCAGAAACCTGCCGGCTTAATGGCTAGCACTCAGCCTTTTGTGTCTCGTCCCTTCCAACTTATGTGTGCGGACATAATGGGTCCTCTGCCGAGGTCCAGCTCTGGAAACCAGTATATCCTTGTCGTCGCAGATACTTTTAGCAAATTTTCGCTTTTGTTTCCTATGAGATCCGCTACATCTTCCAACATATGTAAGTTGCTTGCTTTTCATGTCTTACCTGTGTTCGGCGCATGTGACGCCATTATTGTGGACAATGGACCGCAGTTTAAATCTTCCGAGTTTGTCTCCCTGATGAAGTCTCACAACATTTCGATCAAATACACCGCCTATTACCACGCACAGGCGAATCCTTGCGAAAGGGTAAATAAGGTCATTAAGACTATGCTTAGGTCCTATGTTTCTGACAATCATAGGACATGGGATAAAAATTTGTCGAGAATTGGCTACGTTATTCGTTCGACCAGACATGAGGTCACTGGATTCACTCCAAACTTTATTGTGTTTGGACGCGAAATCCCCGATAAGGGCTCACGCTTTAGAGAGGGGGAAATTAAGTTTGATCAGCGAAATGTTGATGGCAGACAGTCTTCCTTGGTCAGGGTATGTGAGGATGTTAAGAGACGTTTAGTAAAGGCTTATGAAAGGAATAAGAGGGTCTACGATTTAAGACGCCGTGACGTACAGTATGGTAAGGATCAATTAGTTTGGCGTAGGAACTACGTTTTGTCGGATGCTGCCAAGCATTTTTCAGCTAAGTTGGCCCCTCGCTATGTAGGTCCCTTTGTGGTTTCCAAACGCGTGTCACCCTGGACTTATGAGTTGAAAGATCGTAATGGTGAGTTCAGGGGTGTCTGGCACGCAAAGGATCTTAAGGCTCATCCTCCTGAGGACGAGTGTTAGTTTTTTTTTGGCGGAGAGAAAAACCTTTTTTTTCCTTTTTTTTTAGTGGGGGGAGAGTTGTGACGGTTTATTTTCAAACACCGTCACAAATTTTCACCTCTGGTTTAAACCTATTAATTCTGAGCAGATGTGTTCCGTAGAACTCACTTATATGCAACCTTAAACACTCCTAGTGGGTATAGCGGGTTTTCTACCTATGCCGATTCAGCCCTTCTCTGAAAATTTGTGGCTTGATTTCAGCTATCTGCCTCTGATGAACAATGGCGTACCCTGTCTACAGGTCTTATTTTGCAATTAAAAGAGCGTGTGATTCACGTCGGTAAATGCAGCCTCTTAATCGGCGCGCCCATGTCGAACTTTATTTTTCATCGACAATTTATTTAAATAAAACTTGAGCGAAATTCTACCTGTTGCTATGCAAATTATCTATTAATGGGCCGTCTCTGAGGAATCGAATCAATATAAAAATTGGGAGAAAGAAAGGGTTTCCTTTTTTTTTATTATTATTTGATAGTGGGAAAAATTGAAAATAAGTGGAGAGAAATAAATTAACTCGAAAAGTGGCTGGTCGTCGTGAATACTGTTGTCCTGTTCTGGAATTTTAATAAATTCATCCACGTAGTGGGATATTGGGGAAATGGTATCTGGAATGGTGTTCATTTGGTGATTTGTTATTGGGAACACATTCCATCGATCTTAGTATCGGATTAGAAACGGCGCAAGTTACTTTTGCTGGGTTAATCGAGGAAGCAAGACCTTTCCTTTTTTTTTGACATTGAAGCCGTCCTCCATCTGGTGCTATTTTTCTCTCGGCTCAAATAATCTACTGTATATTTAATGGTTACTCTAGGAGTAGTAATGTATTGATGGTGACTGGCTGCACGCTCCTAGATATAGATATCTCAGTAATCCCGCTGGAAGTCCGCATGACGTCAGACCATTCAAGAGGTGCTGCATAATTCCATTTCAACTGACTGTTTACCTAGGAAGATAACGAGGACTATACCAGGTTAGATCGTTTCAAATTCTTTTTTATCAGTGATTATATCGCTGCAGTTTCTAGGGCATCCCAGTGTGACCTTTTGGACTTTTATCATATCTGATATTTTGGTTATCATATTATATTTATATTATTATCATATCGTGTTTATTTTTACGGGGTAAAAGCTATACTTATCGTGTAATATTGCAGCAATTAAACTATAAGTCTTGTATATCGCTGCTCTCATTTTTTCTATAGCTAGTAATCTTGTCAAATGTGATAACTTAGTTAATTTCTTTGTCGCTATTTGTATAAAATACAACATTTTGGAATAAGTAATTTTGTGATTTCATAATAATAGCAGTCGCTATAGGAGCATTCGGCTCAGGTTGTTTTGCAACCATATTATCTCTAATCTTTTATTTTAGAACAGCCAGTTATCTTTGTGCGCGTGTGTATGACTATTCATATCAGAAGACTTTAGCATCACAATTGTGTCTCAGTGGGCATATTTTTAATATTTATATTTAGATATCAGTTTTTTTTGTACTATAATTGCATTTAACTTATTGTGAGGAATTGTGTAAAGCTTACGAGATCTCGAATGGCCTTATTGAATGGAATATAATATATATTTATGTTAATATGATTATAATGATATAAAGTAGTATTGGTTGAGACCTTAAAAAGTATTTTTGATAGCGCCTTGGTGTTTTTTTTTTCTTCTCTTTTTTTTTGATGTAATTATCATTATTAATAAGTAATTAAAGTGCTATATCTCATTGACGCCCACAGCGTTTTCACATGTTGTGATATATTTATTAGCGACCATCTGGTCTGCGATTGATGTACAGATTCTGGTTGTTGTGAATAAAAGTACCAATTGTTGTTTTTAACCAGTATTTGCTTTTGCTCATTTGATTATTGCTTGATGTTTTTTTTTTTCTTCTTCTTTTGGTCCGCAAGCGTGCTACTTTTAGGTAAAGGTTGTGTCTGCGTGTGTGCCTCCGTACCACCTGGAACCTTCTGGCCAGGGTGCTTTGGTCAGTGGCGCCCCTCCGGAATTATTTGAGATTGGTGGTCGGCCACTAGGCCATTATTATTATTTTATTTTATTTTATTCTTAGACCCACCCCATCTCCACTAGAGCTGCTTGGCATGCAACGCCACACATAGCGGTCGCACGTTGACACCACTCCAAGCGCGCGGACCTATATAGAGCCTTGAAGGTTACTTATCTTCCAGCTGGCGTTGCATCATAATTGTTTGTTGCAAAAAAAAAGCGTGGCAATATAAACATATAAAAATTGAAACTGACCCCGGATATGGGTTCTAGGGGTCCTAGTTCGCGCTCATTTGCAAAATTTTTTTCAAAATTCAAAAGTCGGGATCTCCCCATTAGTGAATTTTTTCTACGAAAATTCACTAATAACGGATATATTGAGCTTTACTGATTTTTTACGAAAATTCGACAAAAATTATATACCATTAAACGATAAACTCTATAGCTAAGACTACCGCCAAAGCATCAGAGAAAGGGTCTATTTGAAATGAATTTTCTGGAAATATTTTAGTGAAATAAAGGACCATGACGGTTAAAGCTAAGACTTCAGGGTTTGTAAAACATTCTTCTTGAGACATTTTCTTTCCATAGCCCATATTAGTTTCAGGTTCTTTGCCTAAATGTTGCCAATTTTGACGTTTTAAATCGCGACTTTGACGTTTTGAGGAAAACCCCAATTTATTTTTCTTTAAATGCCTCTACCTTTTTTGTTTTTTAACTTACGGAGCTCAATTTTGGTAAGTAATTTACCTATAATGATATAAACCCGCTTACTTTTGTTATTTCGGGAGATATAAATATTTTTCGAAAGAAAACAACATTTTCCGGGAAAACCTGGGCCGATTTTCCTGGCTAATGAACTTATCCAAGGCACTTGTAAAAGGTATTCACCAAATTTAATCAAAATCGGCCCATTATTTTTTGAGTTATCGGTGTGATATATATATATATATATATATATATATATATATATATATATATATATATATATAATATAAAAAGTATATATATATATATATATATATATATTCGGTGATTGACCGTTGCAGAGTGAAGACGTGTGTTCGTGTGCTCCGCTGGTTAAAACCTATTAAAGGTGGTAAGCTAAGTTATTATATTACCAAATTATAGTGGCTTGTATCAGTTACATTGGTAAGTAATAAATTTAATTTAACCTTGGTGAATTAACATAATTATGCTAGGAATTCCTAGCATATAGGTAATATGTCGAGTGGATCATATGGGGAAGGGGGAGGGAGACCCCCAGACCCCGAAAAACATAAAGTAAGTACAAATATTACGACAAATATTACAGATAATGACGAACATATAATAGTAAACAGTGATTCTAATAGAGTAAATAAAGACGAAAATATTTTATTAAACCCATTAAACAGTAATAATAAATATGAAAGAAAGATAAATTTTGATAACAGATTTAAC
This sequence comes from Tillus elongatus, assembly GCA_964006375.1. Taxonomy (NCBI): domain Eukaryota; kingdom Metazoa; phylum Arthropoda; class Insecta; order Coleoptera; family Cleridae; genus Tillus; species Tillus elongatus. The sequence goes on along the minus strand of OZ023269.1, from coordinate 14,787,700 downwards.
ATTCATGATAAGGGACCATTTTACATATTTGTGGAACACGAATCTGAACATTTACATGTAGGTAAAATACATCCAATGAGAGTGGGGCGAATGTTAAACGATACGGGTGAACTCCAGTCGGAAATAATTGAAGTAGCGCCGGTAGGCATAAACAGAATTAAAATAATAACAAAGTCAGCTGCTAGTGCAAATTTGCTGGTCCGTCACAACGTTTTTAAACAAAATCAGCTTAATGCGTATATTCCAATGCATTTAACGTATAAAAAAGCAATAGTTAGAAACGTTGATACTGCAATTTCTGAAGAAACGTTATTAAAAACAATTAAGTCTGCTATACCTGTAGCAAGCGTTAAACGGATGAAAAGGAGTATAACGAATGAATCCGGTGAAAAACAACAAATACCACGACAAATGGTTCAAATTTCATTTCGAGGTTCTGTAATCCCTGATTATGTTTTTATTGATAGAGTTAGGTGTCCAGTCGAGGTATACATTCCACCCGTTATGCAGTGTTACAAATGCTTGCGGTACGGCCATTCGTCCATATTATGCAAAAGTAAAACTTCTAGATGTAAAAATTGTGCAGAAACGCATTTAGGTTCATGTAACGCTGAAAAATTTTGCATTTACTGCAAAAATTCAGATCATCAAACTACATATAGAGGGTGTCCCATATTTGCAAAACAAAAAAGAATTAAAGAGATTATGACGCGCCACAATGTTTCATTTAAAGAAGCTGAAAAAGCTGTTGATAACCCGACATTATTTTCAAACAAAGTCAAAACAAACACAAATTTGTTTACACCTTTAATTAGTTGTTCTGAAGAATTCCCCATTTTATCTCAAAAAAAGCAACAGCCTATAAATCGTGAACCTCAAAGTCATCATTTTAAGAGTAAACAAATTATAGTGGAACAAAATAAGAAGCGGAGAAAAGTTGACAATAGTCCATCGCCTACTAGTTTCCCAACTGAAACAACTTGGCGATTTTCTGGAAACCCAATATTAAATAACCCTCATAATTCCCAACAAAAAACTTTAGAGGAAATTAAATTAATGCTGAAAAATAATATACAAACCTTAGTAAACTATTTGAATAATATATGTAGTGGTGACGGCGGTAATATGGGAGATATAGACATCACAGAATATATAAATAAGATCATTGACGATACGCTATTAGATCATTCAGTCACACAACCTGATGGTAAATTTACGGATAGTACAATGGAATTCTAGGTCAGCGATTAGTAATGCTTTGTTCCTTAAGAAACTAATTAAAGAAACCAAATGTGATGTTGCTCTTATTAGCGAAACGTGGTATAAAGCGCATCATCTGGTACGCATTCCAGGTTATAATATAGTTAGAAGAGACCGCACACACGGAGCGGGTGGTGTAGCAATAATAATATCAGATAAAATTTCATTTAGCAATATAAATCTTAATTTTAATTTTAATCAAAATTTAGAATGCTGTGCTATCTCTATCAGTAAAGATGGTAAAAATATATCATTGGCTTCGGTGTACAGACCACCTAATATTTCTCTTTGTAGTAGTGATTATGTGAATCTAATGAAACAACTTGGACCAGTTGCCATTATAGGCGGCGACCTTAATGCCCATCATACTAGTTTGGGATCTGGTAAGGTGGAAAGACAGGGTGAAATTTTATTGGAAGCACTTGAAGAAGTACCTAATTTTATTATACGTAACGATGGGTCTATTACACGTATCACTAGACCTCATGAAATTAAATCTGCAGTAGACATTTCAATAATGACAACAAACCTAATTAAAGATTCTAGCTGGGAAACTATTCAGGACACCTATGGGTCTGATCATTTGCCAATACTACTAACGTTAGGCGTAGATTCATCTCAGATGTGCCCCTCGCCCGTTCCGGTCCCATGCGTTGCTTGGCAGACAAACAAAGCTAACTGGGATTTATATCAGCTTGCTATAAATAAAATATTTTTAACAAAACCCCGTTTAGAAACAACTAACGATAAACTTGCTTTCATTATATCGGCAATTTACAAAGCTGCTGATTCCAGTATTCCTAAAAGCACTCATAGCACGAATAAAAAATATAAACAAGCACCTTGGTGGGACCAGGAATGCAGCGAACTTAACAATCGTAGAAAAATAATTTTTAAAAAATTTCGGCAAAATCAGATCATGAATAATTTTCTTGAATACCAACAAATTAATGCCCGATGTAAACAAGTTTTTAAGTTAAAAGCCAAGCAATCTTGGGAAAAGTACTGCAATTCGTTAAATTCGCATTCAAATCCTTCAGAAATATGGAGAAGGGCCAATGGTATTAAAAGTAAGCGAACTTCAAAAGACATAAATATTTCGGCGGATGTCCTGGATAGTGTCTCAGAAAAAATTGCGCCTCCGAGTGTAAGTATGAATTTTAATGTTTACCATGACCAGACAAATAGTTATTTAAATAAACATATCACAATAGAGGAAATTGACATCAATTGTAAAAACACTGTAAACTCGGCACCTGGAAAAGATGGTATAAACTATACCATGATATATCATTTACCCCTTATTGCAAAAATACTTCTTTGTGATATATATAGCAGTATTTTAAGAGATGGCTGTGACTGCACTGCTATCAAGGAGGCTGTGGTGGTTCTCTTGCCTAAACCCGGCGGGGATCTTAGCGACTCTTATAGGCCTATTACATTACTACCATGTATGCTAAAAACATTTGAAAAAATTATAAAACAACGACTTCAATGGTACCTTGAGCAAAATTGCTTATTACCAGCTCAACAGTTTGGCTTTAGAAAAAATAAAAGTACCACTCAATGTATTGCCACCTTAGTAAATGATATTCACATAAGCCTTTCTGAAAATAAATATATGGCAGCTATGTTTTTGGATCTGCAGGCGGCCTACGATAACGTAGATTTACACGTGCTTATAAAAAAAATGAGCCAGGTTGGCATACCTGAAAACATGGCAGCTAATATCGTTAAGATCTTTGCTGGCAGAATAGTGTATATAAAAGCGAATGGGGCATATACTGAACCACGAACGTGTTATTCGGGTCTACCGCAAGGATCTGTTTTAAGCCCCTTGTTATTTAATATATATACACATGACTTCCACAGCCTTTTTGATGGCGCTGCAGAGATAATCCAATACGCAGATGACTTCTGCATATATACTAAACAAAACTCTTATAGTCTATGTATTAAACAGTTAAATTACATCATGTATAAAATCAAGGCATACTTGTTCCAAAACAACTTTACTATGTCTGTCAATAAATCTTCAGTCGTTTTTTATACAAGACATAGAATACCGTATACCCCTCAACTTACGATTGCCGAAGAAAATATGCCATGTCACAAAAGCTACAAATACTTAGGTGTAATAATCGATCAAAAACTTTTGTGGAAGGAACATGTTGATTATTGTATAAGCAAGGGTGAAAAAAGTCTGAATATTTTGAAATATACATGTAAAAAGAAATATGGTGCAGATCCCAGAACAGCGATGAAATTTTATAGGTCATACACTAGGTCGATCATAGACTACGGCTCAATTTTCTATGGGTCTGCTGCGGAAACACACTTAAGAAAAATTGACAGAATACAATATAAAGCTTTAAGATTAGTCCACGGGCTAATAAAATCAACCCCCACAGAATCAATCTTGGCCTTGGCCAATGAGCCAACTCTCAAATTAAGACGGGAATATCTTTCTAGCAAATTCCTGATAAAGCAACCATTGCAAGGAAAAATCAGCATCCAAACTAACACCATCTTGTCGCATACCCAAAATAACACATACTGGCGGCATAAAAACTCACCACCATTGACAAAAGCTTTATCTTACACATCCACAATAGTAACACCAACCATATTGTACGAGTCAGAAGTGTTTACGTTGTCATATGATATTTTACTATGGAATCCAATTGTTGTTTTACCAGATTGCCATAGTGAAGACATAGATGTTCAAAGCTATTACCGTGAAAATATCCAGAAGTTTCCAGGATCTGCCCTAATATTTACCGATGGATCCAAAACATCAGATTCCGTAGGGTGTAGTATATACTGCGAATCGACGACATCCAGTTTCGTTTTTAAGCTACACAAAGAAACCAGCATATATACAGCAGAAACAGTAGCAGTTATCAAAGCTCTTGAAATGGCCATGGGAATAGAATCCCATTCCAAATTTATAATAATAACCGACAGCAAGTCGTTACTATTGGCTCTGAAGAAGCCCTCTAAGGTATTCAAGGACCCACTTATAGGCATTATTAGATCCAATTACCTGAACTTAGTGAGGGCTGGAAAAACAGCTATATTTATGTGGATAAAAGCACATGCACATATCAAGGGCAATGAAGAAGCAGATAAACTGGCAAAAAATGCAACAATAATAGGAGAGAGGTGCAATATACTCTTAACGAGAGATCTTCTCCCTACCTGTAAACGACACATGAGGAAAGAATGGTCAGACCAATGGAGCAAGCAACAAGCCATAGTAAAAAGTAAATTTCACCAAATATTTCCCACCTTGCCTTCTAAATCGATCTCAGAAATAGCCCCAACTAACAGAGTAATACACATAACACTTGCTAGAATCATCGTAGGGCATGGTGCTACCAAAAAGCAACTATTTAAAATGGGGTTGGCAGACAATCCACTGTGTAGTTGTGATGGAACAAGTGTGTGTGATATTAATCATATCTTTTTTAATTGTAAGAAACACATCCATGCATGTAACAATCTAATTAAAAAATGTCTTGATCAAGGAATTCCACTACCATTAAATATATCATATTTGTTGCATGTAGCGTTCTATGTTGAAAGAGAGATGATGCATATACTTTTGAACTTCATTAAATGTAATAAATTACATGAGGTAATTTAGCTCAACGTAAAAAGATATAAAATTTTGTTCTGTTTTTTATAGTAATTTTGTGGAAGAAATTGACATTATAGTTAATAGGCATATAATTATAGATTCCTTTTGTCTGTCCCTGTGTCTAACCCATCTTTACCGTGGTCCAGTCTAGTTTGTCTCAAATAAAGTCGCCTTGGTGGACCCCTAGGCGTGAAGTTTGTGATCCCATGTCTTTTTTCCTTATTTTTAATCCTAGTTTATAAGACTTAAATACATACACCTTACCCACAAAAACAAAATGTAAAGTATGATGGGCATAGTCTATCTTCGTAAATTATTATTGGTTTACATGAAGTAAGGGAAATTTAGGTGTTTGTTTGCTGAGCTTGGTAGACGATAGCATAGAGAATCCTTTTTGTTTTTTATTATAATGTAAAACATCATATTATAATAGGGCGCTGTAGCACTAGTTGTTGACCTGGAGTGACCGTGGCTAAAAGAGCTTTGCTCGAGGCCAAAACAAGTATATAAAAAAAAAATATATATATATATATATATATATATATATATATATATATATATATATATATATATATATATATATATATATATATATATATATATATATATATATATATATATATATATATATATATATATATATATATATATAATATAAAAAGTGAGACTGACCCCGGATATGTGTTCTGGGGGGCCTAATTAGCGCTCATTTAAAGAAATTTTTTTCAAAATTCAAAAGTCTGGATCTCCTCATAGTGAATTTTTAAAAACAAATCTTCAATTATTATACCCATAACAAGGTAAATTATACAATGCTCTTCGCGAATCTTCATTAGGAAAATTCAGTAATAGAGATGCCACGATGGCGAGACTTTTGGAATTTTTTTAAACGAGCGCGAATTAGGGCTCCTAGAACTCATATCCAAGGTTTATATATATATATATATATATATATATATATATATATATATATATATATATATATATATATATATATATATATGAGTGCGTAATGTGTATCCGAGCGATAACTCAAAAAATACTGATTTGAACGAAACTTGGCACATATCACTATGTGAAAACTGGAACCTGTGATGAGTACTGATAAGCACACTTGGAGAACCCAAATCACCACAACACATATTTCAAAGACCTTACGATCGTTTCGCTTACGACGTCAGCATCATCAGAGAATGAATTTTTCATCCTCTGATGACGCTGACGTTGTCAGCAAGATGATCGTAAGGTCTTTGAAATATGTGTTGTGGTGATTTGGGTTCTCCAAGTGTACTTATTGGCACATATCTTCATCTTGTTAAGACCCCGGACGAGTTTGTAAATCAGCTATAACAGACATTTTTTCCCGCTAACAATATACAAAAATATTTTTGAAAGTATTAGAGTAACTGGAATGAGACTTTACATGTAGCTAGAAATGGTGTAAATAAACCTCTATTGCGAATTTTAAGTAATTTGTTTCACAAAATTTAGTTTTTCCCAAATTAAATTAAAACCTGAAAGACATGACTTGAAACGACTTAAGTGTTAAAGTCCAATGTCTGAGAAAGACAGACAGATTTTTGGTTAAGACTAACATTCCAGTAAGTATGTAGTATGATAAATTTTGAGCTTAGATTAATTGGATTGCGGGCTTATCCTAAATCTTGCTACCACTACTATTACTGCACGTTACGGTTGCCTAAAAATAAATTATTATTTTTTGTTTTAAATTTTAACAACACACCACGAGGGCTTACAGCTTAAATACTATCGTACCGTGGGTGTCGACAAGGAGGAAAAAGGCAACTTGTTAATTCTGGACTTGAAGGTTTGGAGGTTCGGAGCAGAAGGAAAAACATGTGCCGGCAAGGAATTCCACAGCTTGGAAGTCCTCGGGACAAAAGAGCGGGCATAACAAGATGTTCTATGTCTGGTGACCTGGACAGTAAATGGGTGCATTCGCTCTGTTCCCCTGGTATATCTGTTGGGGGCAGCAGGTGGGGGAACTATGGAGGAAAGCCTCTGAGCAATGCCCGTGCAGATATCTATAAAAGAGAGAGAGGTCACCAACGGCACGTCGGTGGGCAAGGGATGGCAGCCTTTGGGTGAGGGTAGGGTCACCGATGAGACGTATAGCTCTCTTTTGAACGGAGTCCAGGATAGCGAGTGTAGAAGCGGCAGCTGCACCCCAGATGTGGGAGCAGTATTCGAGGTTTGGCCTTATTTGTGAAGTATATAAGGTATAGAGATTAGCTGGTGAGAAGTATTTGCGAGCCCGGAAGAGGAAACCTAATTTCTTAGCAGCCGCTTCTGCAATTGATGTGACATGTTGGTGCCAGTTAAGATTTCGATCCACAGAAATGCCAACAAGAGAAAAGGACTCATTACTTTGAATAACTTGGTTGTTCATTGTGATGGGTCTAGGGCTGGTGTATCTCTTATGACAAAGAAAGCAAGACTGAGATTTGGTGGGGTTGAATTGTACAAGATTTCTACTTCTCCAGTCTAATATTTTTTGGAGAGACAGAACCCTCCATGAGTCTGCGATCCTCATCTAATTGGGCCAAAGGCTTAGAATATTGTATATTTGAGTGGAGGGTGCTGTCGTCCGCGTAACTGTGAACTGGGTTGGATGTGCTAGAGAGGAGGTCATTGATGTGGAGAAGAAACAAAGTAGGGGCTAAAGCTGAACCTTGAGGAACTCCTGCATTAATTGGATACAGTTTAGGGGAATAACCATCCACAACAACAGAAATGTTCCTGTTGGAGAGGAAATTTGCTGTCCAGGTACAAAGTTTTGGTGGTAGGCCATAGACCGGAAGTTTATTAAGCAGCGCTGCGTGCCAGACCTGGTCGAATGCTTTGGATATGTCTAGAGCAACAATCTGAGATTCACCGTGTAGTTCCATAGACTTGTTCCAAGAATGGGTGACAAAGGAAAGAAGGTCGGCAGTCGATCTGCGCTGACGGAATCCATACTGCCTGTCGTGGATTAGACTGTGTTTTTCAAGAAATTTTAGTAATTCGGTGTTTATATACTTTTTCATCACTTTAGAGACGACTGAAAGGAGAGAGATGGGCCTGTAGTTGCTAGGAAGCGCTTTGGATCCTTTCTTGGGGATAGGTTTAACTCTAGCAGTTTTCCAGTTACTAGGGAATATACCTTTATTGTAAGATATCTGAAACAGACGAGTCAGGACAGGAGCAAGTTCTGGTGCGCAGTTTTTGAGAACAATTGCTGGGAACTCGTCAAGGCCAGAGGCTTTCCTGGTATTAAGAGAAGAGAGCATATTTCGTACCTTTTTAGTTTTGAAAATGATATCCGTCATTTTATGCGCGACATTGGGGACTGTTGGTGGTTGAACATTTGGAGGTGGGTTGAGAGTAGAATTGCTGGCGAACAACGAAGCAAAAAGTTTAGCCTTGCCCAGGGCGGTAGAAACAATTTTATCCCCTGAGACAAGAGGTGGGAACGTGCTTTTGCAGAAATTATTCCCAATAGATTTAGCAAGAGTCCAGAAGGGTTTGCTGCCGTTGGAGCTTGAGAGGACTTTGTTTTTGATGTGCTTATTAAACGAGTTTTTTGCCTCAGAAAGAATGCGGACATAGCGGTCTCTTGCATCGTTAAATGCTTGACGATTTTCTTGACTGGGATTGTGTAGAAGCGTTTTGTGAGCTTTGATCTTTTCAAGTCTGGCCTTGTCACAGGATTTAGAGAACCAGGGCTTTTGAGTGGCTGAAGAGGTTTTCTGTGTACGTGGAATAAATAATTCCATGCCAGCTTGGATAATTTCGGTGACGTTTTGTGAGATATCAGAGGGGTCAGGATGAGAGAAGCAGACAGACGCCCATGGAAATGAGGAAAAGTAATCCCGCATTTCGTCCCAGTTTGCGGAGTTGTAGTGCCAAACGATACGTGGGTGTGATGACTGTGTGACCTCGGGTTGCATTGCGCAGGAAGCAGTGACCATGCCGTGGTCTGAGCGACCAAGGGGGGGGCGGTGACTGATACGTTATAGCATTCAGGTTTTGTAGTAAGAAGGAGATCCAAGGGATTTGAGCTGTGTGTTGGGATACGAGGAAAGTAAGTAGGTTGCTGAACCATATTGGCTAAAGAATTGTTGATTGCAAAGGCCTCCGCTGCTCTCCCTTGTGGATTGGTTTTTGAAGATCCTAGCCATTCCTTATTATAGATATTGAAGTCACCAAAAATAGTGACCTCGGAGGAAGGATATTCAGAAATCAGGTAGTCGGTTTTTTCAGAAAGGTAGTCAAGGAGCTGGACAAAGTTGTTGTCAGAAGGTGACCGGTAAATGCAACATATAAATTTAGTTACAGCCCTGAGAGAGAGTTTTATCCATAGTATGTCTTTTCTTCCAGCTTCTAAATTGGGGAGTCTGGTGCAGGGTAGATTGCTACGGACGTATACGCACACGCCTCCATGCAATCTAAAGGAAGTAAGGAGCTCATACCCCGGGAAATTAAGGTGATTAGTGGCTGTTTTGGCACTGATTTGGGTTTCGGTGAGGAAGAGGAGTTGGGGCCTGTTAGCCTGGAGGAAATGGTGGACGGAGTTTAGGTTAGAATTTAGGCCACATATATTCGAAAAGGATATGTTAAATTTCGATTAAATTTTGTCGGGACGGTTCAAGCTACATATTCCTGTTATGGATTTCGTAAATCTTTTTGGGAAATATAATAAATTAAAAAAAAACTACATACCTATACCAAATTTTAACTTCAAAAGTCTGTGACCAATGGACTTAAGCTTTCGAGGTCATCCCAAACACGCGCGCACACGTACCAAATTTTAATTTTCTAGCATCATAGAGAATTGGGTTTTGGGCATTTTTCTCAAAAGAGTTCAGAACAGAAGATCAAAAGATTTTTTTGATAATAGAGAGATATCAATGGTAAAACTTTCGAAACATTCTACAAATAAGTGTGTATTAGGACTTCTAAAACCGATCTTTAAAGTCTGTTTCAATTTAAATTTTAGTAATATGTAGTATACAATTCTTATGAAACTTCACTACTATAACGAATTGGCTGCGTTCTGAAAATTTTTATTTATTCAAATAATTGTCGCTCACTTCTAGTATCGTATGAAGTATTTTGACATTTATATCAACAAGAGGGCATTTATATTTTTTGTTTTAGGGTACCTTTATATACTGCATGTCACAATGGAAAAAATAAAATATTGAAATTAAAAACATACCTGTCTTAGCTACATAACTCCATGGAGTGTAATGAGCCTTGACCAAATGACTACACTGAAATATCAGGTTCAACCACGTAACAAGTTTATTAGCACTGAAAAAAGAAGAAAAAAGTCAGTATACAACTAAAGAGAACAAGTAATCTTACTTTAACTAACTTTTACAGCTAGATACAAGCTTCAAAAGACCAATGATTTTTTCTGTACTGTTTTTTTTTCTCCCTCAAGGCTCGTCCGCGGATTCGTCGTCCCGATAGCACTGCTGCCCTTGGCCTATTGTGCATGCCCTTAGTCTCTTCACTCCACCCATTCTAATATCACTGTGCCTTGAACCAGTCTGCACAGCGATTGGTAGGGTGAAGTTTTATATTGCTCTGTCTCCGGTCTAGACTGACCATAGATCAGTTGTCTTTTGCGGTCCAGAGCTTTACACTCACACAAGATGTACTGGTCTGTTATGAGAGCAGAACTGGTCCTAGGCGTATGGCTAGGGGAACCATTAAGTCCTGGGTCAGGGAACAGCACAAGGCATACTGGGCAGATTTTCATTAGATTGACATAATCTATACTTCATTGATTGTTGTTGCCCTTACTTGGTGAAACTTGTCCATACTATATAGAGACTTGGAGACTACTTCTCTGGCTTCACTGTTGGTTTTCGTTTTTGTAGGTGAAGGACGTAGCCAGCGCGTAAGCTAACTGGAGCAAGTGGCACTTACGAATTCTGGAAGTTCTAGGATGTTCTTCAACGTTTCTGTGACTATAGTCACGCTATGCTTGTCAAGCAGCGAAACTATAGTCACAGAAACATTGAAGAACATCCTAGAACTTCCAGAATTCGTAAGGGCCACTTGCTCCAGTTAGCTTACGCGCTGGCTACGTCCTTCACCTACAAAAACGAAAACCAACAGTGAAGCCAGAGAAGTAGTCTCCAAGTCTGTATGTATAATCTATACTACAAAGAGAAATATTGGGTGGTCTGCACACCGAAGCCAATTATATATTTTTACCATCTTACTGATAGAGACAGCACAGCATTCTAAATGTTCATTAAAATTAAAATTTATACTGCTGAATGAAATTTTATCTGATATTATTATTGCTACACCACCCGCTCCGTGTGTGCAGTCTCTTCTAACTACATTATAATCTGGAATGCATACCAGATGATGCGGTTTTTACTATGTTTCGCTAATACGAGCAACATCACATTTAGTTTCTTCAATTAGTAGAGATAATGCATCCACAGTAATTTAATGACTAAAAAATGAATTAATGTCATTCTCGAATACCTTACTTAATATCAAATTGAAAGCAGTCAACAATTAATAGCACAATTTGAGTCATACATTGTAAGCGCCCAAAATTTTATAACCAAAATAACTTATCAAACTAGTAATCTAAAATATGAATCCATGTTGAACTTTTTAGTGAATTTTCTTTAAAAAAATTCACTGAGGATATTCCGACTTTTGAAAAAATTTCTTCAAATGAGCGCTAATTAAGCCCCTAGAAGGAAAATCGGACAAGGTTTTCCGGGAACATTTTCGGTTTTCTTTCTGTGATAAAGAGAATTTTTTGTACCACAATTCAGATCTCTAGGTTAAAAGACAAAGAAATGACAAGCCTCTGATTAAAAAAAGTTGAAACATCAAAATTGATAATTCTGGTAGTCATACGTTAGTACGCACGCATTAGCAATTTGTGAGTTAAAATACGGCTCGAAATGAGTAACAAGCTCCCAGATCTGTGTCTCGCCCTCCATTTCCTTCACTTCGTTAAAATATGAGAAAAAAATTCATTTTAAACAAAAATTGTATGGTGTAAATAATTAATGTTAGAAAATTAATATACTAGGGTATATAACTGTTAGTAGATTGATCTCTTATGTCGTCAATAGCCGAGCGGTGAAGGGAGCAGGGTAGCTTTCACAATGGACTCTTATAGCACACGTTCTAATCCCAGTTAGTGACTTCACTTTTTTTTTCATTTTTTAAATATTTTATTTCATTGTGTAATTTCGATGAATTTTTTAGCGAGTTTTTGTACGACAAATTCAATTAGGATGAGATGTAAACTTTTAAGACTTAATTCAATTTGAATAGCACGCATCTGGTTGTTTGTTATTGCCCTAACTTAGTGAAACCGTTCCATATTTAATACAGTCGTAGACTTTCCTGTGGCTTCACAAGTGCTTGTTCTTTTCTGCAACCGATTTCCATTTTTACTGGACGCAGCAAGTGTGTTACTGTAACGAATTATCCTTAAAATTTCAAATTTCAATAGCTCAATTTGCTATTAACCTAACGTTCGTTGGCCAAGAACCAGTTTTTCAGGAACATTTAAAGTTTATTTTCGGAAAATGTTTGTACATTTTCAAACAATTTGTCATTTTGATGAAATATAGGTTATACTGGTAACCAAGTTTCATGCCTGCTTACTTCAAAATAGCTTTGTAATTTTCGGAGGTACAATTTTTTTTCGGAAGAAAACTCAACATTTTCCCATGACGGAGCCCCCCACATTTCGCCCTAAATGTCAGAAATTACTTTTAGACGCAGATGGATCAGACGCGGTGAACCTCAGACATGGCCGGCTCGATCCCCTGATTTACATCCTATGGAGTTTTATTTATGGGGGCATCTCAAAAGTATTGTTTATGAAGCAAATGTTGAAAATGTTGATGATCTGCAGCAAAGAATTGTACTTGGATGCGAACAAATTAGAAATTGTATGCTCCACAGAATACGAAAGTGTATTGAAGTGGAGGGTGGCCATTTTGAACATTTATTGTAGTCAGGTATCATAAAATGTTATAAACTTTTTTATTTGTTGTTAAAATTTGCAGACAATACAATTAATTACTTGAGAAAAATTAATTTTTGAGCGACATTGACATACAAAAATTGAAATATCTCGAAAATGGTGTATCTGAGAGATTTAAATCAAATATACAATTTTTTTCTTACAATTGATAAGGGCTGCAATGTACTATACGGTAGGTCGATATTACTGGGTGTCAAAAAATGTGTCAATTTAATGAAAGCCATGTCTAACAGGTGGCGCCCTCTGCCAGCAGTGTTATTAACAATAACATATTTCTTGCCCTCGAAAACCCCCACATGCCAATTTTCACGTCAAAATTTTAATTTGACTTCGGACTTATTCGTGAAAAACTGACAAAAACAAATAACTTTAACACGCTGTATTTAAAAAACTAAGCATTTGCGGACCCAATTTATATGAAAAAATAGTCTTATTTTTTTGTGCTGAATGTGCACCTGTAACATAGACCATCATTTTTGAAACAGCCTGTGTATATATATATATATATATATATATATATATATATATATATATATATATATATATATATATATATATACATACATATATATATATATATATATATATATATATATATATATATATATATATATATATATATATATATATATATATACATATAAAAATTGAAACTTACCCCGGATATGGGTTCTAGGGGTCTTGGTTTGGGCTCATTTGAAAAAATTTTTGCAGTCTCACCATCGATACCTCTTTAGTACTACTTCTACTACATTTTTAAATAAAAAATCACTAAAAGACATATTGATAACAAAAACATTTTTATGAAAATTCACTACGATAACGCACTTGCTGCGTCCAGACTTTTTTTTCGTTTGTTTTTCTTTACCATACTTTCAGGTTGGTTGACACAATATACTATGACTGACTTTTACATCTTAGAGAATGATAATGCAATGTGAAATAGTTATAAAAATTTTTTTAAAGCGTTTAGTGCATGTCTCATTAAAATAAAATCATTACTTGAATTTTTTATAAAATTGTTTTTATTATAAAAAAAAGTTCTCGAGTCCTGGTTGATAGATCCTTTATTAAAAGTAAATGAAGTAAGGCTAGATGCATTCTCGCAACAATTAGAACCGTAGACCAGTTTCGCTCTCATTAGAGCTCCTCAGTATGGCATACTAATTGTAGCAAAAATGCATTTAAAGTAATACAGCTATAGTATACGCTGGCTATACTATAGACGTATTAGTTAAGATGCATTTTTGCTACAATTAGTATGCCGTACTAAAGAGCTCTAATGAGAGCGAAACCAGTCTATGGTTCTAATTGTTGCGAGAATGCATCTATCCTTACATACTTTGTCCCTATATTGGGGTAGAAATGGGCCAGGGCTGACAATTTTCTAAACTGTTAGTTAGTTGTATACAGTATCTATTTTTTCAACACTTTGTGTTATTTGGAGCTGGTGTGACAACATACTACTTGGTTCCGCAACTAGGTGGCGGCACGTCCACCACTCGCTTAGTGTTAAAAGTAAATGAGGTAAAAAATAAAATCACACACAACTTACTTGAGAGCAGCACAGATGAAGGCCTTAAAGTGAGAATCACAACTACGCTTATATGGCATATGAGATGAGAGGATACTTCCAATAGTCGACAGGAGAGTTTGCTTGTTACTGATTGGAGAAGCACCGGCTATATCTAAGTTAAAGCTCTGTGAAAGTTTCCTAGCTGGTGCCGAATTAAAAGTCTCTCCATGTTTCAAGTGATAATAACCCAGAATTATTTCCCATGCATGTATCTGAGTATTTGAAGTAGTAATTCGGCGAGGAAAACAGGAGATTAAAGGAACTATACTGGAATTATTATTATTATTTACAACTGCACCATGTTGCATTAGATCACGGATACTGGTAGCTAGATATTTACGAACAGCAGTTGTTAGCTGTATATCACAGGTGATTGAATGACTTTCTGAATCACTAAAATAATCACCATCCTGAACATTTGATTTACTATCTTCACTACGTTGTGCTAGATCTTTCACACGCATTACTGCCATTTCTAGTTTCGCCCTGAGATCACTGAAATAAAATAATTATACATTAGAGTGTTATCTTAAACATGTCAATTTACTCTAAATATTTTAGAAATGAAACTTGT
The DNA here is from genome assembly GCA_964006375.1 of Tillus elongatus. NCBI lineage: Eukaryota > Metazoa > Arthropoda > Insecta > Coleoptera > Cleridae > Tillus > Tillus elongatus. Next base: position 14,772,600 of record OZ023269.1, on the reverse strand, counting down.
GATCTTGAGTACAAGATTCATGTTGTTTGGTATTAGCTACACAATGTTAGCAGCCAGTAAGCTTTGGGTGGGGTATGGGCATGATAGGTATATAATAACCAATTATTTTAACTGTCTCCTGATTGTGAAAATTTAACTGTTTTGGCTCATTGTGGAATAAAGTATGTTTAACCAAGTATTTCCGGAAGGGAATCAGCGATTATCATCATAAATTCTGGAAATTTACATTACCAATCGCTTTCGAACACTGCCATCATAAAGTTGTATCTGAAAAAGGCATTGGGATGCTAGGATGTATAAAAAAATCATTCTGTGATTATTTAATGACTCTGTCAATGTGTCCCACCAATTGTCAACAAAGTTCGGGACGCAGTAAGTGCGTTATGGTAGTGAATTTTTATTAAATGCTTCAAATCTGAATAACTCAATTTTCTATTAACTTAGAAAGTTGAATTTTGGTATGTACTAACGTCCTTCCCAAGGAAACATATCCACCAAATTTCATTAGAATCACTTTGTAATTTCCGAGGATAAAATTTTTTTTCGAAAGAAAACTCAAAATTTTCCAGGAAAACCTTCTCTGATTTTCCTGGCCAACGAACTCGTCCAAGCCATTAATAAAAGAAAGGCACTTGCCGAGTTTCATCAAAATCGGTTAATTATTTTGTTAGTTATCAGTTGGATACATACATACATATATATACATATATATATATATATATATATATATATATATATATATATATATATATATATATATATATATATATATATATATATATATATATATATATATATATATGGTGTGAAACACACTTATGGAAAAAAATTCGTTATTCAGCAAAAAATACTTTTTGTGGAAAACGCTGAGACATGTGAAGTTTAATTTGCCAGACATTATCTTAGTTAAAAAAAATTAAACTCCCACCATTTTTCCCACCAGTTTATCCTTTTTTTTTTTAATAGCAACCCTATATTTTTTCATCACAATTCGATGGATCACATTTTAGTGAATTTTTAAAAAAAAATTCACTAATAGAGAGGTATCAATGGTGAGACTTTGCAAATTTTTTTTCAAATGAGCGCGAACTAGGACCCCTAGAACCCATATCCGGGGTCAGTTTCAATGTTTATATATATATATATATATATATATATATATATATATATATATATATATATATATATATATATATATTTGTGTGTATCCGTCTGATAACTCAAAAAATAAAAAATAATTAACCGATTTCAATGAAACTCGGCAAGTGCCTTTCTTTTATTAATGGCTTGGATGAGTTTGTTAGCCAGGAAAATCGGACCAGATTTTCAGGGAAAATTTTAAGTTTTCTTTCAAAAAAATGTTTTTTCTCCGAAAATAACAAAGCTGCTTTAATGAAAATTACTATATATGTTGCCTTGGGAGAGACCTTACTACGTACCAAAATTCAACTTTCTAAGTTTATAGAAAATTGAGTTATTCAAATTTTAAATTTTCTTTCGAAAATTACAAAGTTATTTTAATGAAATTTGGTGGCTATCTTGCCCTAGGAAAGACCTTACTACATACCAAAATTAAACTTTCTAAGTTTGTAAAAAATTGAGTCATTCAAATTTGAAACATTTAATAAAAATTCACTACCATAACGCACTTGCTGCGTCCCGAACTTTTTTCTGAATGCGCGGGGGGGGGGGAGTCTTCTAAGCATGGTTCTGAAAAAAATCAGAAAACTCTCTGGGAGGTAAACCGCAAATTTACCAGAAGAAGTCTCTACAATTTGTATGATAGGATATTTTAAAAAGTATGAGAAATTATTGCTGTCTTTTTGAAGATATGTTTTAAAAGCCTTACAATTGAATCATGAATTATTTCTCATGAAAAATCGACAATAAAAATATAAAACTGTAGGGTGATACCTATGTATTATTATTATTATTATTACCTTTTAAGTGACAATATTATTACATTTATCAATCCACTAAATATTTCATGTTACCGTTACCTCATGGAAAAACATTTCAAACACAGGTTATATTAAAATTTAAATATCATTTCAATAAAGCAACTTGTTTATAAATTCTTTGTAGCACAGAGAAACTAAAACGAGATAAGATGTGTGAGCAAAAAACGTCTTTGCCACAAACCAACATTTATTTCAGTTGTGTAAGTAGGCACAAAAAACAATTCCGATTAAATTCTGCTCTGAATCAGCCTACCTATGACCAGTTGTCACACACTCGTTCGTCGGAGTTCATTGTGGCAGCGTCTAACAATTTATTTGTACCTTCTATAAATTAAAATAATTTAAATAGGTTTTCTTTCATTATCACTTTTAATTCATTTTGTCTTACATCCCGGTCGTGCCGGGAGTGCGGGTATTGCGCGGCTGGTTAATTTTCAAAATGTTTGTTGATCATTCCTGTTTAACGTATTTTCGTTTAACATTAGTATCAACAAATTTGAAAATTACTAGCATTTTTCGAGTGTTTGTTCGTGTTTTCTCTAATTTTTAGATCATAAAACAGAGTGTAGTGTTAACTAAATCAAATAATATCTATTTCGTTAAAATAATAGTGAGATGTCCCGGACCCTGGGGTGGTGGAGCCACTGTCGGCGCTGAAGGCAACAGGCTTGCTCGCTACGTTGTAAGTTAATTTTTTAAATTATTTTTTTATCATTACGTATTGCCTAATATTTGTGTATTTAACCTGTAAAGTCAAATCAACATAATAATTGATTTTTGTGATGCGTTATAAAATCACTGTTAAAATTACGCTAAAAAATGGCGTAGGTATGTCCAAAATATCTTTTGTCTTGGCTACCTAGATCTCTGGAGGTGGGAATGGAATAAAACTAAGCTGACTTTTCAAATTTTCGCGGCCTACCAACCTACTTATTTGCTTAGCGAAAAACATTATTGTAGGTTTAGAACAAACACTGCTCTTGAAGTAGTTTTTTTGTCGTAGAATGTTATCCAACTGGATTTGGAACTTTTTTTTGCTCATATTCATAGAACAAATTTTAGAATTTCAATTTTTTCTGAATGTAGAAGATTTATGCACCGTTTTCGCTTCGTGTCGTGTAACTTTGTTAGGGGTTGAACGCACAACGTTTCTTTTACTACAGTCCATGCATATGAGGGTGCTTTTAAGCATATTTCTAAAAAAATCCGGGAGCGAGCATTGTATCTCACAAATATGCCTACAGAAGATACAATATTCTTTTGCCCACCAATTGTAATTTATAGCTGCCAAATATTGCTGTTAAACTGTCACTTTTGCAATTTAGACCATATTATTAAATCGGCATTTAAAATATTATATTCAATAAAAATAATTTTTTTACAGTCGTGTGCCGTGTGCGAGAATATACAGGTGTCAGGAAATGGTGAGCGAAAAATTCAGGGAGTTATGCTATGCGAAAAAGTATTGCCACAAGTTCATATGGCGTTTTTTTGAAAGCTCAAAAATAACGGATTTACAGTCACATTTTTTTTTTTCAAATTTTTGTTGATGCCTTTTTGTCATGAATCTATTCTTTTTAAATTTGGCGCACTCGTATAAAATACAATTTTGTATTTGTGTCGCAAATTTGATCTGGATTCCTTGGAATCTAAAGACCGAAACTGTTAAGAGTCATTACCTGTTGGTAAAGGGTTACCAACAGGTAATGACTCCTAACTTTTTTGCTGGTAATTTTACAACAGTAATGATAATAAAAAAACAGACTATTATTTGTCAAAACTGATGACACATAATCTTGTTTCCGGGGCAATTACCGCGAATGGTTTCAAAGCACATTTCATTAATATTGAAAATGGGATAAGTGATATCATATTCAATCAATACCAGCAAATATTTAAGAAAGTTTTTCTCGATAACGGTTAGTTTTTTTGCTATGCAACACGAAAACCTTTTCTAAAGATTGTATGATTGTCTTCAATCGCATATTACTATATTTAAGATAAAAATTCAAGCAAAAAAATTGAGTCATTATATGTTGGTCGGACAGAGTTTCGGCCTTTAGATTCCAAGAGATCCACATCAAATTTGCAACATAAATACAAAATTGAATTTTATACGAGTACACAAAATTTGAAGATGAAATCGATTCACGATAAAAAAAGTAATCAACAAAAATTAGAAATTTTTTTTGGCACCCTGTATCTCCGTTCTTGTTGAATTTTCAAAAAAATATATATAGGAACTCTTGGCATTAACTTTTTCGAATAGCATAACCCCCCCGAATTTGTTGCTCATCACTTCCGGACACGTGTATAAAAACCTCAAGGATGAAGATGATACAAACATTTGAAATATATTTTCTTATTAACAGAGGCTCTAACTTTTATACGTTGTTGTAAAAAGTTATACAGGGCTCATTATCATCACAACCTAAAGGCGATGTCGCCTTGCCGTCGTGACTATGACTCTGCCTCCAGGAGTTCTTTTCAGATCATTGTAGCTTCCGCAGAAGCTTCCAGAAGTTTCCCCACTTGAGCTACATCTTCCCTTTTTTCAAGCAAGTACATGTCTTATGTTAATAGAAAGTTATTATGTCTCACAATATGTCCAACAAATTAAGTCTTCCTCAATTCTTCCATTTCTTTCAGAAAACCTCTTCGCCCACCTCTCATACCAAACATTTATTCGTCTTTGTATCAGTGTGCCTTGTATTTGTCATTCTTTCCATGTCTCCATTTCAAAAGCTTCTATTCTCTCCATGTGGTGCTTATTGAAAGTCCAGCTTTCCGCCTCATACATTATAACATTCCATACATATGACTCGATGAATCTCTTGCTCAGGTCCAAGTTAAAAGGTTTGTTGGTAATAATAATATTGTCTCCATTGAATGCTTGCTTGGCCAACGCGATCCTCCTTCGCAGTTCTCTGCTACATTTATCAACATACATCAAAAATAGTGCTGCAAATTGAATCATAACTTCCACATAGCTGTGATAATCTACTCTCCTCAGAAAGACTTCTCATGAAATGAATGTAGGGTCCATGACTTGACCACAAAGAAAATATTCGTATTCCTGTACCCATAAACTTCTGAAACGTTGTATTACTAGAGGTTTAACGAAAACATGACAATTTTCTTCAAATTACCCATTATTTATCCCCTACCACCCATGAAAACATCTTACCCAAAAACAATTCAAAGCGTTCCTTTGTCGGGTGCTAACTGGATACCAAATTTGAAGATGATATCTCAATTCGTTCGAAAGTTATTGCGGCTACTAACAGACAGACGTACCAGCTGACAGTCCGACAGATTAAAAAAAATTGTTCCAGAATCACGTTTTCTATATGTTTTGAGACTTTTTACGCCGTTTTAGCACAAAAAATAGAAATTTCTGTCACATTTAAGCCCTAAATTAATTTGAACACAGAATAACAGATGTTTGATGGAATTGAAAGTTTTCCAATAAACAAACCTTAAAACGTTATATTACTCGAGTTTTTACCAAAAAATGTCAATTTTCACCAAATGATCTCCCATTCATCCCATACCCTGGAGCGATTTTACCCCAAAAACATACCGGACCGCGGGTTTGTCGGGTGCTTAACTGTATACCAAATTTAAAGACTCTATCTCAATTCGTTCTAAAGTTATCGTGGCTACAAACAGACAGACATACATACAACAAACAATTTTCGTTCCGAAATCATGTTTTCTATGTGTTTTGATACTTTATACGACGTTTAAGCGAAAAAAATTTTGGAAATTTTTGTCGCCGATGCCATACCACGCGTATTGACGATGTGGAAGTAATAGTCCCAAAGCACGTGAATATCTCTACTTTGTTCAAGTTATTGACCGTTTAGACTTACATCCGTGCAGTAATATAAGGGATGTTCAAAAAAAAAGTTTGTATCACCAACTTATGGGTCAGCCTGATTGTCAAAATAACTTTGTAAGGTGCAGTTCAAGACCCTATAATGAACGTATACCAAACTTAAGGAATGTTCCTATTTCTGACAGCTTATGACATAAAAATGAGTATTTTTGTGCTTAGGTAAAAATACATTTCTTTTCTTCAATCCTAATTACAGATTATGTATATAAGTTAAATTATGTATTGTTTTAGCAAATTTTGTTGTAAAAAAAAACAGTCAGTTTTCGCAGAATCTTTTTTTTTGTGTTTCTGTAGAAATCATTGTTTGTAAGATTTTCGTGAAATTTTGGTAATTGATAATAAATGTTATCAAAAAAAAAAGTTTCTCTGGACTCGTGAAAAAATTGTTTGCAAATTTTAATGTATTTTTTTTGTGAGGTTCGTCGAAAAGCTCATTTTAGTGAATTTTTATTTTAAAAAATTCACTAATAGAGAGGTATCGATGGTGAGACTGCAAAAATTTTTTCAAACGAGCGCGGTTTATGACTCATATAACCCATATCCGGGGTCAGTTTAAATTTTTATATGTTTATATATATATATATATATATATATATATATATATATATATATATATATATATATATATATATATATATATATATATATATATATATATATATATATGTATTCAACGGATAACTAAACAAATAATTAACCGATTTCGATGAAACTCGGCAAGTGCCTTTCTTTTATTAATGGCTTGGATGACTTTGTTAGCCAGGACAATCTGACTAGGTTTTCCGGGAAAATTTTGAGTTTTCTTTCGAAAAAAATTTTTTTCTGCGAAAACTACAAAGCTATTTTAATGAAATTTGGTGGATATATTGCCGTGAGAAAGACCTTACTACATACCAAAATTAAACTTTCTAAGTTCATAGAAAATTAAGTTTTTCAAATTTTCAATTTTCTTTAGAAAAATTTTTTTTTATCCCATAATTACAAAGCTATTTTAATGACACTTTGTGAATATGTTGCCACAGGAACGTCCTTACTACATACCAATATTCAACTTTCTAAGTTTATTGAAAATTGAGTTATGCAAGTTTGAAGCATTTAATAAAAATTCACTACCATAACGCACTTGCTGCGTCCCGAACTTTTTTTGATTAATTATATCTTGGTAGGTGGGTAGATAGCTTAAAGAGGTTCGTTGGCCAGGAAATTCTGACCAGTTTTTTTAGGAACATTTAAGTTTATTTTAGGAATTTTTATTTTATTTTTTCACACAATAAAGCTATTTCGATGAATTATGGTATTGTTTCTACTTATATAGGTTATACCAAATTTCAGGCTTGCTTTAAAGTTTAAAAAAAGACATATTTGTTATTAAAAGCCTTTTATGAAAATTCACTACCATAACGCACTTGCTGCGTCCAGACTTTTTACTGTCATTTTAGTAATCTAAGACCCGAAAAATGGGTGTCCACAAAGCTTTATAAAATCGGCGAGGTGTCTAGGAATCAACATTTACTGAATTATGTAGTCGTAGTAGCAGTGGTGGGGAGGCTAACGCCAAGCAAGTAGGCCACCATGGGCCCTCTTTGCCAACCCCAGCAACCCAGCAACCATGCTCTACTCCTCCTCGGTTCCGTCGCCAAACCGCCTCGACCTCGAGACTCCCAAAAGCCTCGCATTCGCACAGGTTATGGTAGGACGTTTCCTCATCCTCGCCGCATTCCTGGCAAATGGGATCCCTCTCTATGCCTATCAATGTAAGGTGTCTTCTAAGGGCGCAGTGGCCTGTGAGCACCCCAACGATGCGGCGAACTCTGTCCGGCCCCTCCACGAAGTCCCTCGCCTGCCTGCAGCCACCAACCGACCCCCAGTGCCCCTTCATTGCTTCCTCGGTCCACCTGTCTAAGGCGACAGACACCGTCTTCCTACTTATAAATATCGCCGGCCCCAGGCCACAGAACGGCCGCCGGGAACCAAGCCTTGCGAGATTACTCGCCACCTCATTCCCCGCCACGCCACAGTGTCACAGAACCCACACTAGTTGTACCTCCTTTGTCCTGGATAGTCCTTTGAGGGCGTCAGCGCAGTGCAGACCTGATTCTTGCCGCGCAGACTGCCTGGCTATCCGAGCAGATGTACACACATTTCTCGGGACTCCTCTTCATATCCTGTCTATTGGCCACAGACAGAATAGCGTACACCTATGTTTCGAATGCCGTGGTATATGCGCCAAGAGCATAGCTCTCGCGCACCCCTAGGCCCTCGATGTATATTCCTGCCCCGGAGGATTGTTGGTCCTCCAGCCGCGATGCGTCGGTGAAACAGACCAGGCTTGCGGGCTGGAATTCAACCTCATTTTCCCTCCACCGATCCCTACTGGGGATCCTGAGGGTGTATGGCCTAGTCAACCTAATATCATCCTCGGCATCCCGCACCTTTATGGCGGAAATCGGAATTTCCTTTTCCACCTCCTTGGCGACTCTTGCATGCGCTATTACTGCTCCCTCTCCGCACCAGTTTCCTGCGTCTCGCATTCTGAGATGCGACACCATCGCCTCCCTCCTGACACATATGGGAAGCAGTGGCAGTATAAACAGGACATCTAGCGCGACTGAGGGTGTCGTCCTCATAGCGCCTGTGATACCCAGGATTGCCAGCCTTTGGAGTTTGGCCAGCTTCCTGTTGGTAGTTTGGTTCACACCGCACCACCAGACCAACGCTCCATAGAGGATTCTCGGCCTGACGAGCGCAGTGTAGATCCAGTGAAGGATCCGAGGATTAACTCCCCAGGTCATCCCTATCACTCGACGCAGCTGCGAGAGGGTCGCTACTCCCTTCCTTATAACCCGTTCTATTTGCGACCCCCATGTTAGTTTGGAGTCCAGGATCACCCCCAGATATTTGACCTCCCGCCTTAAAGCTAAAGGTTTTCCAAACATCACGGGCGCCCTAAACCCCTCTACCTTCCTCTTCTTGGTAAATAGGATCATCTACTGAATTATGTTGTAAATGTCGTCTTTATTTACAAATACAGCAAACACGTATATTAAAGGTACGGAAATTATTACACTACAAAATTTAGATCACTCAAAAGTATTTATAGGATTCATATCCAGGCCCTAAACTCTAGACCATTCTAGGACTTTTCATTTGACTTAGATTTTAAATGGCTGAGTAGATGATTAAATTCCAAATTAACTTCGATTATAAGTTTTACACTGTTTTACGATTTTTATAACTTTTTACTTAACAACGTTTCTTTGTTTCAGGGTACGTATTGAAGAGATGTTGCTGCGTCGAGGGATCAGCCTGCCTATAGGGCATTCATTGCAGGTTGGTAACTTTATATTTTCTTAGCCATAAGAATTTGTACCATGCGTTTAATAGTTTTGCGGCGGTAAATATTTGTCGGTCGTTTTGCGGCGATAAACGTTAGTCGATATTTTTGCTTAAATGTTGGTCGATATTTTTGCGGCGGTAAATTTCAGTGGACATGGTTTATATAAAAGTGTAAGTGTTGCACACCATGCTTTTTGTAATGTGTTCCCAAAAAGCAGGTAAGTAGTTTATTGTGGCTCTCTCTCTCTCTCTCTCTCTCTATATATATATATATATATATATATATATATATATATATATATATATATATATATATATATATATATATATATATATATATATATATATATATATATATATATATATATATATATGGATGTATGTACACCTAGTCTAATTATTTTTTTAGGTTTTTAAATCAATGATTGAAGAAAAAATATATTCTATAAGAATTATAGTTAAAAGGTTGGTAGGTATAAATTGTTATATATGTTGAGTCCCATAAAAAGGTAATAAATATTTCAGATTTTTTATATTTTGTACTTTATATTTGATTTCTTAATTTTCTTTACTTATTTTACACTATACAAAATACTCATGTTACTTTTTGCCTCTATAACTTTATCTTGCTTCCTTATTCCTACACGATACACGAGTTGTTTTTCCTTCTATAACTATATTAGTCCTATTTCTCTTTACTGTACTACTTTACAACTGAGTAACATAAACGTGTTGTTTCTTTCCTATATAACTATATTTGTTTACTTATTTTCGTTTGCTGTAATGCTTTAGAACTAAACAACATACACGCGTTGTTTTCTTCCTCTATAAATGCATGTTTGTTTTCTTATTTTCCTTTACTCTACTGCCTTTATAACTTTATACTTTACCTTTTTATTGCTTTTCTTGTTTTTCCCTTGCATGCTACTTTAAACTAAACAACATACACATGTTTTTTTGTCTTCTATAACTTCATATGTTCTTTACTGTACTACTCTACAACTAAACAACATACATATGTTGTTTTTTCTCTATGACTTTATAGGTATTTCTGATGTGATCCAATGTTTTCTTGGCTGCAATTTCTTCTTGTCCGTGTTTTTCCGCAGCTGCCTTTAAACCTTTTTTATATTTGTTCACACAGATATTCCTTCGTTGAGATTTACTACTTCACAATTAAACAACATACACATGTTGTTTTTTTCGCTATAACTTTATGGGTATTTCTGATGTCGTCCAGTGTTTCCTTGGTTCCAATTTCTTCTTGTCCGGTATTTTTCCACAACGGCCTTTTAACCGATCTTTATATTTGTCCAGACATATATTCCTTTGCTGAGATTCACACACACAATTAAACAACATACACATGTTGTTTTTTCTCTATAACTTTATAGGTATTTATGATGTCATCCAGTGTTTCTTCCGTTCAAATTTCTTCTTGTCCAGTGTTTTCCGCAACTGCGTCTAAACCGTGTTTTGTCCACACAGATATTTCATCGCTGAGATTTACTACTTCACAATTAAACAACATACATATGTTGTTTTCTGTCTATAACTTTAGGGGTATTTATGATGTAATCCATTGTTTCCTTGGTTCTAATTTCTTCTTGTCTAGTGTTTTTTCGCAGCTGTCTTTAAAGTGTTTTATTTATATTTGTCAACGCAGATATTTCTTCACTGAGATTTACTACTTCACAATTAAACAACATACACGTGTTGTTTTTTCGCTATAACTTTATGGGTATTTCTGATGTCATTCAGTGTTTTCTTGGTTCTAATTTCTTGTTGTCCAGTGTTTATCGGCAGCTGCCTTTAAACCGTTTTTTATATTTGTCCACGCAGATATTCCTTTGCTGAGAGTTACTACTTCACAATTAAACAACATACACATGTTGTTTTTTCGCTATAACTTTATGGGTATTTTTTATGTCATCCAGTGTTTTCTTAGTTCTAATTTGTCTAGTGTTTTTCCGCAGCTGCCTTTAAACAGTTTTCTTATATTTGTCCACGCAAATATTCCTTCACTCGGATTACTACTTCACAATTAAACAACATACACATGTTGTTTTTTCTCTATAACTTTATGGGTATTTCTGAAGTCATCCAGTGTTTCCTTGATTCTAATTTCTTGTTGTCCAGTGTTTTTCCGCAGCTGCCTTTAAACCGTTTTCTTATATTTGTCCACGCAGATATTCCTTTGCTCAGATTACTACTTCACAATTAAACAACATACACATGTTGTTTTTTCGCTATAACTTTATGAGTATTTCTAATGTCATCCAGTGTTTCCTTGGTTCTAATTGCTTCACGTCCAGTGTTTTTCCGCAGCTGCGAACATATTCCTTCGCTGAGATTTACTACTTCAAAATTAAACAACATACACATGTTGTTTTTTCGCTGCAACTTTATGGGTATTTCTGATGTCATCCCGTGTTTTTTGGTTCTAATTTCTTCACGTCCAGTGTTTTTCCGCAGCTGCGAACATATTCCTTCGCTGAGATTTACTACTTCACAATTAAACAACATACACATGTTGTTTTTTTGCTGTAACTTTATGGGTATTTCTGATGTCATCCCGTGTTTTCTTGGTTCTAATTTCTTCACGTCCAGTATTTTTCCGCAGCTGCGAACATATTCCTTCGCTGAGATTTACTACTTCACAATTAAACAACATACACATGTTGTTTTTTCGCTGTAACTTTATGGGTATTTCTGATGCCATCCAGTGTTTTCTTGGTTCTAATTTCTTCACGTCCAGCGTTTTTTCGCAGCTGCAAACATATTCCTTCGCTGAGATTTACTACTTCACAATTAAACAACATACACATGTTGTTTTTTCGCTGTAACTTTATGGGTATTTCTGATGTCATTCAGTGTTTCCTTGGTTCTAATTTCTTGTTGTCCAGTGTTTTTCCGCAGCTGCCTTTAAACCGTTTTTTATATTTGTCCACGCAGATATTCCTTTGCTGAGAGTTACTACTTCACAATTAAACAACATACACATGTTGTTTTTTCGCTGTAACTTTATGGGTATTTCTGATGCCATCCAGTGTTTTCTTGGTTCTAATTTCTTCACGTCCAGCGTTTTTTCGCAGCTGCAAACATATTCCTTCGCTGAGATTTACTACTTCACAATTAAACAACATACACATGTTGTTTTTTCGCTGTAACTTTATGGGTATTTCTGATGTCATTCAGTGTTTCCTTGGTTCTAATTTCTTGTTGTCCAGTGTTTTTCCGCAGCTGCCTTTAAACCGTTTTTTATATTTGTCCACGCAGATATTCCTTTGCTAAGAGATACTACTTCACAATTAAACAACATACACATGTTGTTTTTTCGCTATAACTTTATGGGTATTTTTTATGTCATCCAGTGTTTCCTTAGTTCTAATTTCTTGTTGTCTAGTGTTTTTCCGCAGCTGCCTTAAAACAGTTTTCTTATATTTGTCCACGCAAATATTCCTTCGCTCAGATTACTACTTCACAATTAAACAACATACACATGTTGTTTTTTCGCTATAACTTTATGAGTATTTCTGATGTCATCCAGTGTTTCCTTGGTTCTAATTTCTTCACGTCCAGTGTTTTTTCGCAACAGCGAACATATTCCTTCGCTGAGATTTACAACTTCACAATTAAACAACATACACATGTTGTTTTTTCGCCATAACTTTATGGATATTTCTGATGTCATCCAGTGTTTCCTTGGTTCTCATTTTTCTTGTCGTGTGTTTCTCCGCAACTGCCTTTAACAGTTTTTTATATTTCTCCACGCAGATATTCATTCGCTGAGAGTTACTACTTCACAATTAAACAACATACACATGTTGTTTCTTCTCTATGACTTTATAGGTATGTCTGATGTCATCTAGTGTTTTCTTGGTTCTAATTTCTTCACGTCCAGTGTTTTTCTGCAGCTGCCAAGCAGTTTTTTTTATATTTGTCCACGAAGATATTCCTTCACTGAGATTTACTACTTCACAATTAAACAACATACACATGTTGTTTTTTCGCTGTGACTTTATGGGTATTTCTGATGTCATCCAGTGTTTTCTTGGTTCTAATTTCTTCGTGTCCAGTGTTTTTTCCACAGCTACCTTTAAATTGTTTTCTTATATTTGTCCACGCAAATATTCCTTCCCAGAGATTTACTACTTCACAATTAAACAACATACACATGTTGTTTTTTCTCTATAACTTTATAGGTATTAATGATGTCATCCAGTGTCTCCTTGGTTCTAATTTCTTCTTGTCTAGTGCTTTTCCACAACTGCAGTTAAACTGTTTTTTTTTAATATTTGTCCATGCAGATATTCCTTCGCTGACATTTAGTACTTCACAATTAAACAACATACACATGTTGTTTTTGTTTGCCCCTTTACTAGACTACTTTACAACTAAACAACATACATACATTGCTTTCCTCTATAACTTTACAAGTATTTGCTTCCTTATTTCTCTTTACTGTATCACTTTTTCACTAATCAACATACACATGTTGTTTTTCCATCTATAACTTCATATTTGTTTCCTTAATTTTCTTTGGGGTACCACTTGCCAACTAAACAACATACACATGTTGCTTTTCTCAATAACTTTATAGGTATTTGTTTCCTCATTTCCCTTTACTGTATCACTTTACAACTAAGCAACATACACACGTTCTTTTTTCATCTATAACTTCATACTTGTTTCCTTGACTTTCCTTAGTGTAGCACTTGTCAACTAAACAACACACACATGTTGCTTTCCTCTAACTTTATGTTTGTTTCCTCATTTCTCTTTGCTATACCACTTGAGAACTAAACAACATACACCGGTTGTTTTTCCATCTATGACTTTATATTTGTTTATTATTTTTCTTTACTGTACTACTTTACAACTAAACAGCATGCACATTGTTTTTTTTCTCCTCTGTAACGTTACATGTTTCCTTTTGTTTCTTTACAATATTACTTCACAACATACACAATTTGTTTTTTCTTTTCCTCTATAACTGCATGCAATTCTAGTTAGTATTTTACATATCCTTAGCATAAATTGTATCTCTAATCAAACATGTAATGTATTTTAAATAATAAGGATACTTCACCCATATTTTTGAGCATCTCTCGTATACAAATTAAGAGATTTAGATTTTGATGAGTGCCACTTGAATTTGAGAATGTGCAGGAATAAAATTTCCTTTAAAATGTATACCATAAAAATGTCTCATTTGTGTTCATATTTCTGCCACACTATTTGGTTTGTGTTTTAAGGCTTTCTTTGTATATTTTTTTAGTGTGAATTTAGTTCGTTTCTAATATTTCTTTTTTCTCTTTCTTTTTCAGGCGGCGAGGGTGCTCAAATACCTCCACGTGGTCCTCGCTGGAATGTAGCACATAATAATTTAGATATGCAGGATTTTTATATCTCAAATTTGATCAACTATGGTTTATCGAGTTTTTTAAGAACCTAAAAATATAACTTCTTGATTTACTTAAAACAAAGTTTATATGGAGAGGGAATCAAAATCTTTCAAAACTAAAAAAAAACAGCTTTTAAATGTTCAAAAAAAGCTCAATCCCTAGAACTTTATTGAGTATAAAAAAATTCGAACACCCAGTAGGAGGTGATTTCAATAAAACTTATTCATAATGTGTGTTTAATCAAACTTAAAAAATAATTAAATTTTCAAACTAAAATATAAAAAAACAGTTATTTAATAATGAGTGGGCCCGCCGCGGTTTCTTATGCATTCGATAATGCATGCTTGAAATCAAATGATTCATGGTATCCTGAGGAATTCCATCCCAGGCTTTTTGAATTCGTTGATGAAGGTCAACGGGGTTATTTGGTGGTTGGGGTAAATTTACCCAGTTGTTTACCAAACAGATCGCACACATGTTCGATTGGTGACAAGTCTGGGGATCGAGGAGACCATGGAAGCAGGGTAGCGTTATTTTCTTGTAAGAACCAACACTGTGACACTGCCTCCTATGCGGTCGGAAATATGTCTGGTTGAAAAAACGGCTTCCCGCATACCAACTACGCGCCCATTTCAAATTTAGTTAAATGATGGTAATTGGTTCTAAAGCGGCACCTAGGCATAGTGACTTAATAAATTGAGCACAAATCGCTATGAAAGATTGCTTCAAGCTGAAGGAGAGGCAAATTTAAAGAGATATTTCTTTTTTTGATAAAACAAAATTAAAAAGTGTACACCTGTTAATATTTTTTATCCATATTGTTGTCATTTCTTATCAGAGAAAAAAAAATTTATGGAGGTGTTTCTTGACGGCCATGGGTCCCGTCAAGAGACTTGTTACGTTTCTTTGCTGTCCTCTGCTAATATTCACATTAAGGTTATACAAAGAATAGTGATAATGTGGTACTTAAGTCTATAGAAATAAAATTATAATATAATAGAATTCTCTGAAAGGAAAGTAACAGTACATGTTGTCAGGATACACACAAAAGAATTACACTCATTAAGTAGATATGTTTAATAAAGGAGAGCTATTAATATCTAGCTGGCCGTTTAGTAATAATCCTGATTTCTTATATGTCAACCTAACCATGTGTGTTACTCAACCAATTGTGATAGATTGTCATCAAGTATCGGCTAAATCAATTCAAGTACCAAAGAAATAACGACGTTTATTATACTTTATGATAATTAGAGTGCATCAGTATTGTATTCTATAACTAACAACTTACCTGTAATGCTGCTGCTCTCAGATTGTCTGATCCTGAGCAACGAAGATGTCCTGCCAGCCGAGGGTCGATTTAAACGCCCTCAAAGGGAGGACTGGCGGGTTGCTCGGAGAATAGTTACAGCCCCGGCAGTGGAGTGTACTGTGAAACATTTCCAGCCATTCAAGGCGCCAGGGGAGGATGGGGTGGTACCGGTCCTTCTACAAAATGGACTGGAGATTCTCCTACCTTCCCTAATCATGCTGTATAGAGCCAGTCTGGCTTGGAACTATATTCCATCCAGCTGGACGGTGATTAGGGGGGGTTTACATTCCCAAATTGGGATGTTATAACTTCCTACCCACATCACTGAGAGCTCTCAGTATTACATCATTTCTCTTGAAGGGATTGGAAAAAATACTGGACGGACACATTAGGGGGAACATCTTAGTCAACAACCCCCTTAATACCCACCAGTATGCCCACCAAACTGGCAAATCTGAGTTAGCACTCAATAACCTCGTTGAGAAGATCACACACTCCCTGGATAACGGGGAGGTGACGGTGGCTGCATTTCTCGACATTGAAGGAGCATTCAACAATGCATTACCTATCTCCCTCTACGAAGCCACTATCACTAGAGGGGTGGAACCTACCATTTGTGGCTGGATCGGAAGCATGCTCCACAATCGGACCGTTATTACCTCGCTGCAAGGGGAGGTGGTCAGCTTTAGGGCTGCGAGGAGGTGCCCTCGGGGGAGTTCTATCCCCCCCCCCCCTGCTGTGGCCCCTCTTTGTGGAAGATTTGCTGGCTATCCTGGGACTGTGGGAGGTTGAGGTCCAGGCAAATGCTGATGATCTAGCCATAATGGTTTGGGGCAAATATGAGGAGGAACTAGCAAGTACTCTTCAAGAGGCACTAAATGAAGTGAATGATTGGTGTCGAAGGGAACAGAAGGCAGAAGTGTATACCATCGAGATGTGTGCAAGGGAAAACATAGGAAACCAGTGCACACACAAATCGATAAAGATATATACAGATAGCCAAGCTGCATGAAATGCTCTTGGTTTCTACCGTTGGAATTCAAAAACGGTATGGAGTTGTAAATCTGCCCTCAACGAACTGGGCAGTTGTAATGAGGTGTCACTGGTCTGGATACCGGGTCACTCGGACCATGATGGCAATGTTGCGGCCGACGCGTTTGCCAGGAGTGGTGCCCAGAAGGACTTTATCGGACCAGAACCGGTGCTGGGGATAACATCATGCACAGCAAAACGCACCTTAAAGACCTGGACAGAAAGAATGACAATCCAGTATTGGCAAAATCTTCCAGGATTAGCTCACTCTAAGGCCTTCATAAATGGCCTGTTTGAGTCAAAAAACTTCTAGAGTTAAACAGACAACAACTGAGTACTCTAGTCGGCCTGTATACAGGACACTGCCGCTTGCGTCACCACATGCACCGTATTGGAGTCGGTCAGGAGACCGAGTGCCGGCTGTGTATGGAGAGTGACGAGACAGCAGAGCACATACTGTGTTCCTGTCCGGCGGCGGACAGGACTAGATACCTGCTCTTTGGCAAGACAAAGCTTGCTCCGGAAGATCTGGATCAACTTTCGCCCACAAAGATTATCGACCTCTGCAGGAGGCTGGCTTTGTTGGGCGAAATATAGACCATTAGGCGTTAGCCACAATAGACCTTATGGTCGAGGTGGAGGGACCGGTATGGCCCACTCACATTCAAACCTAACCTAAACTAACCTACCTGTAATGCTCATGCAATAATTCGGTTTCAAATAAACAAATAAACACTTTCTTTCGATGTAGTAATAACAGCGACAAACTTTGCTTGCACTTGTCAAATACCATTGGAGTTGGAGAGTCAAATAGTTTTTGCATAGAAAGTTAAATGTGAAAGAATACAAAGGACTTTAAAGTACCTTCGGGAGGTAAATACACACAACATGAACAACCGGCACGGTAGACAAAGGGTGAAATAAATTCCATGTCCTATAAGGCCATATATTTTAGGCTTTTTGGACAGAAATAAAATTACTTGAATAGTCTTTACTTCATTTATTTTCATGAAAAGCTGATTGTTTTCGTTCTTGACAAAGATAACTTAAAAATAATTAATACCATCAAAAAATACACAGAATATGCTTCCAGAAATGTGTTGCATGACCAAAAAGGGGGTGCTTCAAAAAATGTTGATAATGCCACCAAATAATTGCAAATAATCTGTTATGCAACCCTACATAATTGGAGTGTGATGCCTTTCTTGGTTTAAAAGTTATGGCCTTGTTGCGTTACTTATGGACAACCTGTGTAAGTGTCTCAGTTTGAGGAAAAGCAGTGGTATAAAATATTTATTTAAAGTTGAATCCTATAGGTAACCCTCAAACACACGCTGGTTATATTTGGAAAATAGTGTTTGGCTCGAATGATGCTTCTTGATGCATTTATAAATGTTACTGGTTTCCCGTTTTCTATGGGATTGAGTCTTTTTGATATTTGGGGGAAACATGTTCTTTTTGCAAAAGGCTTGATACCTGTACCTGGAAAACAAAGGGATTTGGGACTACACTTGTATACACTTTTTGACTTGAGATTATATGAGAAATCATGTCCTGGAGTTTCGCCCCGTACTTAACAATACTCTTTGCCTTTTTGAGTATGTTTCCCTGAATTTCTTTCAACAATCATCTTTTTTCTCACAGCTCTTCCAGCAAACATTTATTCGTCTTTATCATTTTTTCCATGTCTGCTTTTCAAAAGCTTCTATTCTCTTCATGTGCAGCTTATTCAAAGTCCAGATTTTCTCTTCATATATACAGGGTGTTACATAACTGGATGTCAATAATGAAAGGAGTTAATTTTAAGAAAAAATGTTCATATAAACATTGGTCCGTTTTTGCTTTATATTTGAAATACATGGTGTTAAAAAGTTTCTTTGTCGTTTTATTCCTTTTAGGTTGAAAAGTGGATTAGATATTTTTATAAAACTTGCTGGGTGTACGCTTCTATTTTTCTATGTAATCGCCATTTCGGTCAATGTATTTTTGTAGGTGCTGTGGCAGTTTTGTATGCCCGTGTCATACTCGCCCCCAAAACGTTGAAGAAGCGTTGGACCTCATCTTCCACCTAGTCATCATTGCTAAAGGCATTCCGGCCAAATGTTATTTTAATTTAGGAAATAATTAGTAGTTACTGGGTGCCCAGTCTGAACTATATAGAGTGGGTGGTAGGTGATGATGTCCCATTCAAATTGTTGCAGGGATGTGACGATTTTACGAGCGACATGGAGGTGAACGTTGTCGTGGAGAAGGCTTGCGCACTTGCTCAACATTCTTCTCCTCTAGTTCAAAAATCATAGTGATCATCCGATCTTGATGCATGATTTGTTCAATCTTCAAAACTATCTCATCCGAAATTGACTGTCTTCCGCTTCTTTCTTTGTCGTAAATTTCAGTGCGGCCAGCTGTAAACTCCCTACACCACTTTTGACATTTTTGGCATCAATGCATGACTTTTCATACATTTCTGTTACTTAGCGATAAATTTCCATAGGTTTAACGTTCAAATACTGAATAACTGGCAAGTGGGAGTTCCATTACAAAAGGCTACCGAGCCAAACTGATGGGCAGTATCGAATAAAAATATCGTTTTGTCGTTACTAAAAAGTATCTCATAAAAGTATGGAATACATTTTTATAATGAACACTATATCGATACAGACAGAGAGACTTTTATATATTGTTTATAACCTACACAATACAATAGATCTCTGTTTTATGGTCACATCAGGCCAGCAGTGAACTAAGGTTGTCCATCTGTTTCAGTGCTATTCGATACATATTTGGTAAATCCACTATTAAAAGAGATATGGGATTCTGTATCGATAATGTGATAGCTTTTTTATATTAAATATAGATGTAGATATTACATCTCTGGTCTCACAGTTTTTCGTTTTCTTCCCTGTAACCAGTTTCGTTGCTATATCACACGACGTGTGATTTGCTATTTAACGCAAGAGAAAAATCATGTTTCTTGACAAAAGCTGGGACAAGATTGACAAAAATAGTGAATACATTTCATCGAATGAATATTCGATACTATATTTGCGTATCAATATTTATATCGATAAAAATTGTATCGATACTGCCCAACACTAGCCAAGACTGAGCGTCCCAGAGTCCCAGTAGGCTGAGCGACGGTTTGTTTGGGAGTGGGGGAAGCAACAAACAGCAGTGTGACCAAGAGCCGCGCAAACAGTTTCTCTGGGGCCCCAGCACTTTAGAGACCATATTTTTGAGAGGAATGCGGCGAGGATGAAGAAACGTCCTACCACTATCTGTGTGAATGCGAGGCTTTTGGGAGTCTTCGAGCAGAATTGTTCGGATCAAGGACTCTGCGGAGGAATCAGGTAGGTAAGGTTAGATTAGGTTTGTATGTGAGTGGGCCATACCGGTCCCTCCACCACGACCATAGGGTCAACAAAGCCAGCCTCCTGCAGAGGTCGATAATCTTTGTGGGCGAAAGTTGATCCAGATCCTCCAGAGCAAGCTTTATCTTGCCAAAAAGCAGGTATCTAGTCCTGTCCGCCGCCGGACAGGAACACAGTATGTGCTCTACTGTCTCGTCACTCTCCATACACAGCCGGCACTCGGTCTTCTGACCGACTCCAATACGGTGCATGTGGTGATGCAAGCGGCAGTGTCCTGTATACAGGCCGAGAGTTGTTGTCTGTTTAACTCTAGAAGTTTTTTAGCCCTTGACTCAGACAGGCCATTTATGAAGGCCTTAGAGTGAGCTAATCCTGGAAGATTTTGCCAATACTGGATTGTCATTCTTTCTGTCCAGGTGTTTAAGGTGCGTTTTGCTGTGCATGATGTTATCCCCAGCACCGGTTCTGGTCCGACAAAGTCTCTCTGGGCACCATTCCTGGCAAGCGTGTCGGCCGCAACATTGCCATCATGGTCCGAGCGACCCGGTATCCAGACCAGCGACACCTCATTGCAGATGCCCAGTTCGTTAAGGGCAGATTTACAAGTCCATACCGTTTTTGAATTACACCGGTAGGAAGCAAGAGCCTTTATTGCAGCTTGGCTATCTGCATATATCTTTATCGATTTGTGTGCGCACTGGTTTTTTATACTTTCCCTTGTACACATCTCGATAGCATACACTTCTGCCTGGTGTATGGTTGCGTACTTGCCGAGGCTGGCTGATAGTCTAGCATCGGTGCTGCCCCCATATGGAATCCGGTAAGTACCGTCCAATTGAAGACTGTCACTGCCTTCATTTCGAGGTCAGGGCGGTTTGGCGACAGAACTGAAGAAGAGTAGCGCATGGTTGCTGTGGTTGGAAAAAAGGGCCTATTGTGGCCTACTTGCTTGGCGTTAGCCTCCCACCACTGCTACTACTACTACTACTACTTATTTTTGGGATCAGCCTCGTAGCATACTCGCCGATTTTTCAGGTTGCAGTAACCGTAAATGTCGTTGATGCTCCAGCCTCCTTGTGACAATTCTTGTTGTTTGCCCTATGTATGCAAAACAGCATACATATAATAATAATATAGTGTAAACCTTACATTCATGTTACTAGAAAAAATATTAGAAAATCAAAATATCAATATCCACGACATTTTTGAAGGTGATCATTAATAACTAAGATACTGTATCATAATTGTTTTCTTTCAATGTCAGTTAGCAACATCATTTGTAATTTACAACTTGTCAGTTTTGTAGAATGTCTTTTTGGTAAAAAAAGACAGAATTATGAAAATTGAGGGTTATAGTGTATTTCTGTTTTAGTAGCTTTTATGCTATAAATGTAAACCTGCATATCTTCTTCATTTATTATGTGCTACATACTAAATTTTGAGCAATTTGATACTGAAAAAATCTAAAAAAAAAAATCAAATTCGAAACTTAATTACCCATTAACCTAAAAACTTTAATTTTAATACATAGTATAATCGCTATAAAGGCAATAATAAGTAAACCAAATTTTATGAAAATAACTTTTGTTTCAACTGTTTTGTTTTTTAAAAGAAAATTAAAATTGTTATTTGTAAAACTGGTTTTATTTGGCGGGCCAATGAATTTATCCAAGATATTTACAAAAGGAATATATTTGCCAAATTTCTTCAAAACTACCAGTTATTTTTTGAATGATTGAACCGATATAAAAAATAATGTTATGTTTATGAGGTAAACCAAAAATTTCCCGTTCTGACTATAAAGGAAATGGCGTAGACTCACATTTAAATTTTATTTTTCAATACAGTCGTCTCTTACATCGATTCACTTATTACATTGTTTCAGCAACAATTCGTTAACGCTAAAAAAACTGCAGCACACACCTCTTCGTCGTCACTAAAATGGCGCCCGAGGAGGTCCCTTTTCAAATTTCTAAGTAGGTAGTAGTCACTGAAGGAATATCTGGACTATATGGAGCGTGATCAATTTGTTCAAAACCGCAATCACGAATTGCGTCTTCTGCAATTTCAGCAGTGTGCATTGTCATGGAGCAAACGCACGCCTCTGGTCAGTTTCCCAGGTCTTTTCTCCAGAATATTTTGTCGTAATTTATGCAGGAGTGTTGCATACTATGTCCCATTGACTGTGGTGTTGCGTCCTTTAAATTCTATGAGAAGAATACTCTTACAACCCAAAAAAATCGTAGCCATCACTTTTTTTGTCGACTGACAGATCTTGAACTTTCTTGGCAGTTCTTCTTCTTTACGCCTCCATTACATCGACTCCCTTTTGCACAAAGGATTATAGTAGAGAACCACGGTTTCATCCCCTGTGACATGCTTTCAACACGTTCACGTTTTCTCCACATAGGTCCAAAAAGGATCGGGTATATGGTGCTGAACTGCTGAAAGATGTTTGAGGACCCACCTTGCACTAATTTTATTCATGCCTAAATGTTCGTGGATGATTCAGCAAACGATGGCTCCCGAAAGCCCCGAGATTTTGAGGATCCTTTCACTTTCAAGTGTCTATTGCTTAACACGACATCCTCAACAAAGGCAATCTATCTGTCACTGTTCTTCCTGGTCTTAGTGTCATCTTCCAAAGATTCCTACCGCATTCAAAACTGTTTTAATCAATCTTTTACTACAGAATAGACTAAGACTTTTCCTCGTACACTCGATCCAGCCAATCTTTGATGCTTTGAGATGGAATATGTTCCTGAGTAAGGAACTTCTGACAGCTTACCGAACAAGTGTCAGTTATCAGAAAACTAATTGACATAAATTCCATTTTTGTTTCTTCCAAGTCTATAAGACTTGAACCAATTTCTTACCAAAATTTGACAGGCTGCGATACCCTGGATTTGTGTCAGGCTGGGAAATTTTGGAACTTACTTTATAAATGTCAAATTATACTAGTAGCTATCTCAGAATTTTTTAAAAGGTACTCGGCAATGAATAGGGATGTTTTGCAGCTATGTTTTATATGAAGAGTAGTCACAGAAATATTGGTATTGGACAAAATTAGGATTACAGGAAGCTTTGATCAAAATTTCTAAGTGACTTTCAAGCTGGATTTAGTATTTGAACAATGTGGAGAAAAGTATCAAAATCATGTCACTTTTTATATATCCAAGCGTGTGTTTTCATGTATAAGAAATAATGTATAATTGTAGATCAAATAAATAAATATATAATTAAGATTTTTTATAAAAAGACCAAGCTTATGTCTCAAAGACATCATGAACTTGTTTGCTGTGCCACAAAGCGAGTGTTAACCAGTGATACATAATTAGACAGGTAAGCTGACAGCCAATGTATCAAATATCGCATGCGAGTGTGGTCTGTGTGTGAGAGATGGTAGGTAGCAGCACAAACAAGTGATGAGCTTGGTGTGACAGAGACATGCAAGATGCAAAGGCACGACAGATCAATAATTTTATCTCAGTGCAGCTTTCAGTGGCATGAAAAGCTTGTGTGTCAACCTAATACATGGCCATCATGTGCCTCGTAGATTTTATATTGTTTAATGAGTTATACAGGTCTTTGGCGTCTCAGCGCTGCGACCCCAATGGTTTTTTTTGCATTTTTACATTTGTACCTAATTTTTAATATTATCAGTGATACATTTTATTAAGTTGGGAATTTTAGACAATGACATATGAATGTAGTAAGTTCATAAAAACAAACTAAAAGAGTGGAGCAAAGTAACACCCTGTGTGAAGGGACGTTTAATTAAAGGCACTTGGTGTGAAATCTTTTTTCAGAAGATTTAATAGAATAATCTATTACGTAATCTTATTCCCTATTACATAATCTTATTCTGTAAGTGTTGTACTTCAATTTTGTTACAATAAATGCTTGTTCAAAATAATGTTTTACCTAATAATTGATTATAAATGTACATAATGTTTTGTATCCTCCTACTATGTCAAAAAGCATAACTATTGGACAATGATAGTCCCTTTATTACTCTTATTTTTAAAGGGGTAGACATTGATCCAATCCATTGCAGGTGGAAGTAGAATTTTCCTTTACGTGATAGTAAAGGATTTTTTTTCACGCCCGAGGAGGTACCACCCCATACATAAAGGGGCCGGTGAAGTCCCAACGGACGTTTCCGGTTCTGGTGTATGAGTCGGTTTCCCTTATAAGCAAAAATGATGATGGCTCCTCCTTGTACAAAATATTCCGGAGATAAAATACCCCTCCATTCGGATCTCCGGGAGAAAGGTGTACAGGGGGCGCCAACATCAAGATTTAACATATCCTATGAGCTCCTTATTCCTTTAGATTGCATGGAGGCGTGTGCGCATACGTCCGTAGCAATCTACCCTGCACCAGACTCCCAAATTTAGAAGCTGGAAGAAAAGACATACTATGGATAAAACTCTCTCTCAGGGCTGCAACTAAATTCATCTGTTGCATTTACCGGCCACCTTCTGACAACAACTTTGTCCAGCTCTTTGATTACCTTTCTGAAAAAACCGACTATCTGATTTCTGAATATCCTTCCTCCGAGGTCACTATTCTTGGTGACTTCAATGCCCATAAGAAGGAATGGCTAGGATTTTCAAAAACCGATCCACAAGGGAGAGCAGCAGAGGCCTTTGCAGTCAGCAATTCTTTAGCCAATATGGTTCAGCAACCTACTTACTTTCCTCGCATTCCAACACACAACTCAAATCCCTTGGATCTCCTTACTACAAAACCTGAATGCTATAAGATATCAGTCACTGTCCCCCTTGGTCGCTCAGACCACGGCATGGTCACTGCTTCCTGCCAAATGCAACCCGAGGTCACACAGTCATCACACCCACGTATCGTTTGGCACTACAACTCCGCAAACTGGGACGAAATGCGGGATTACTTTTCCTCATTTCCATGGGCGTCTGTCTGCTTCTCTCATCCTGACCCCTCTGATATCTCACAAAACGTCACCGAAATTATCCAAGCTGGCATGGAATTATTTATTCCACGTACACAGAAAACCTATTTAGCCACTCAAAAGCCCTGGTTCTCTAAATCCTGTGACAAGGCCTGACTTGAAAAGGTCACAGCTCACAAAACGCTTCTACACGATCCCAGTCAAGAAAACCGTCAAGCATTTAAGGACGCAAGAAACTGCTATGTCCACATTTTTTCTGAGGCAAAAAACTCGTTTAATAACCACATCAAAAACAAAGTCCTCTTAAGTTCCAGCGGCAGCAAACCCTTCTGGACTCTTGCTAAATCTATTGGGAATCATTTCTGCAAGAGCACGTTCCCACCTCTTGTCTCAGTGGATGAAATTATTTCTACCGCCCTGGGCAAGGTTGAACTTTTTTCCTCGTTGTTCGCCGGCAATTCTACTCTCAACCCACCTCCAAATGTTTAATCACCAACAGTCCCCAATTTCCCGCATAAAATGACGCATATCATTTTTAAAACTAAAAAGGTATGAAAGATGCTCTCTTCTCTTAATACCAGGAAAGCATCTGGCCTTGACGAGATCCCAGCAATTGTTCTCAAAAAATGCGCACCAGAACTTGCTCCTGTCCTGACTTGTCTGTTTCAGACATCTTACAATAGAGGCATATTCCCTAGTAACTGGAAAACTGCTCTAGCACAACCCGTCCCCAAGAAAGGATCCAAAGCGTTTCCTAGCAACTACAGGCCTATTTCTCTCCTTTCAGTCGTCTCTAAAGTGATAAAGAAGTATATAAACACTGAATTACAATTTATTGAAAAACACAGTCTAATCCACGACAGGCAGTATGGATTCCGTTAGCGCAGATCAACTGCCGACCTCCTTTCCTTTGTCACCCATTCTTAGAACAAGTCTATGGAATTACATGGTGAATCCCAGATTGTCGCTCTAGACATATCCAAAGTATTCGACCAGGTCTGGCACGCAGCACTGCTTAATAAACTTCCGGCCTATGGCCTACCACCAAAACTCTGTACCTTCTACGAAAATTCACTAACAAGGGAAGAAGACCTAAAAAGAGGTGGCATAATGCAAAATATTTTGTGAAACTATGGTAAAAACAAACTAGAAGTATAAAAAGCATTTGTTTTGAATTTGTAAGATGCTTACTATATTTCAGTGCATTTATATGATGAATTGTTAAAAAACAACACAAAAACATATAATTAACATGCCTTGTTTATTTAATAAACCAGAAAAGAAAATAGGAACAAAGAACACAGCGTGCAATTTAATTTATTTAGTATATATTTACCCCCAATGATTTCCTTTCATAGTATTCTTAAGATTGTTTTTTCTGAAAGTCTGTATAGTGCAGCCTTGTTGTAACACAGCAAACATTTGTAAAAGAGTGGCAGTTCTTTGTATGATTCCAAGTGTATCAGATTTTACTGGATGCTTGACAGAATGTAATGCACAACCACAAGAACATTTTTTGTTTTTAGTCTTGGTATCTGCCTGTAGATAACTAATGAAACGTTCTAAATCAGCAACTTGGGTTTTCAACTGTGCCACCAGATGTTCTTTTACTCTTAAAGGACTAACTAACTGTTCTAGAGCCAGATTTATTTGCTGTTTAACATCTGCCGGTGTCATCTAAAAACCAAAAACTATTTTAACTATATTTTTTTATGACAAACTATTACTTACTATTACAGAAAATCAATAATCATAACAATAGTTGGTAGGGTTGTTCTATTTTTTCAATATTCTGTTTAGGTTACGACAGTAATCCAAATACAGATCATCGTTGGTACAGGGTGGACACTTTTTCATTGCTCTACATAAGAATCTTGCTTATTTTCAAATATAGAAAGGTGATTAAATTGGTAAAAAAAAAGGGATTTCTTGATTAGTTTTTAGCTTTGCTCTCATTCGTTTGTGATCGTTTTTAACTGACAAAGAGGTGTTTTTGCACCAAAGTAAACAGTTAATGGACTGGTTGTTTATTATCTCAACATACCTTAGGATTGCTGACACACGATTGTCATTTTTTTTCTTATGGATGCCATATCAAAAATTAGCTGGTATGGGAAAAGGAAAAAAAATGACAGTACAGCAAGTCCCTGCTTGGAGTTAAGGAGTCACGGGCCAAAGGACTCCAGGGGGCAAGCTGAGGAAGTGAAAATACCAACATAAACTTTCGATGAAGGTTTCCCCAAGGCCGCCATGCGCGGTGAAAAGCCACATCCTGCACGAGGTGACCCTGCTAATAACTACTAGGAGGTCGAACTAAACTCCCCCAATCTACGGTGTCACGTGACCTGCGCCTAGGGATGGATGGCACCAGGGCGATGGTGTCGTGAATGGAACCTCTGGAGTACCGGGCAACCCTCCAGAGTAACCCGCCCTGCACCACACAGGGGGTTCTGATGGTGTGGACAGTATTTCCCCCATTCTCGTGGGAACAACATGAAGATAATAAATACATATAAAACCAAAACCAATGAGGCTCGAGGAGTGGCTCTGCTACAGACTTGTGCCTTGAGTCTATTCCGGAAACGGAGACGAGCCAGGGGGCGGCAGCGGACTCTGGAGGTCTCACGACCGACATAGATACGTGGGATCAGGGGGTAGCTTCGGCCAGAGACCTGCCCCCGACACCCAAGCTGGAGGCTGGGTCCCACCGGAGGGAGGCGGACTCCGGGGGCCCCTCCACCAGTGAGGACCCTACTGTAAGAGTAGAGGGACTGGCCCGGCAGTCAAAGCGTCTTTCCAGGGCAAAGAAAGAAGTTCCGGAGGTCGCAGAAAATGGCGACCGGGACGTAGACGGTCGAGAAACCTGTAAAGGCGCAAGAGGGGAGTGCGAGTCAGAAGAGGACGCGCTCTAACTATAGCACACACACTACAGACAGACGTCCCAAAAGGGCCAGGGCACCTGTAAAGGCGCACGAGGAGAGTGCGAGGCAGAAGCCGCCCCGCTCTGGCTCTAGCACGCCTATTACAGACAGACGCCCCAAAAGGGCCAAGGCCGGAACACCGGCGCAGGCTGGCTCGTATAGGGAGGCTGCGGAGGGCTTCGGGATAGCGGTGATTGACAGACGCCATCCTGAGGTCACGCTAGACCAGGGGAAGGCGGACCTGATCCAGGCTGAGGTGGTAGCTGTGGTGGACTCTCTTCAGGAAGGGGAGAGCCCGCCTCAGTTCCACCGGGCGCGCCTGGCGGAGGGCATCCTCTGGATAACCTGTGCCGGCTTGCAGTCGCGGGACTGGCTGCGGAAAACGATCAGGGGCCTCGGTCAGATTTGGGAGGGGGCGGACTTGACAGCCGTCGAGCCCAAGGAACTCCCAAAGAGATGTAAGGTCCTCGTACGGATCCCTGACACCGTCCCGCAGGAAACTGTGATCAGTAGACTGAAGATCCAGAACCCTGAACTGGGGACACAACACTGGTCGGTTCTAAGCAGGAAGGCAGAGGAGAAAGGATAGACTCTCGCCGTCTCAATCGACCAGGCATCTTACAGAGCCGTTGAAGGAACCTCCTTCAAGGCATTCTAGGGCCTGGAAAAGGTTAGCTTCCGCCCAGTGGGGAAGCTACTACGGGTTAATGGGACTTAGGTTCCTTCAGGTCAACCTCCAACACAGTAGGGCAGCCATGGCCGGACTACTGATGGCTCTGAGGAACACGGATGTGGCCCTCATCCAGAACCGTACTCCTATAAAGGAGAGATCAAGGGACTCGGCGGAGCTGCTGGAAAGCTCATCTACAGCAGAAGGGAAAGAGTTTCTGCCTTTAATGAATTTCTGTTCCAGGGACCTGGCAACGATTAAAATCCGATGTGGAGGAGCGGATGGCTGGGTAGAATGAGGTGACCCTCATCTGGGTGCCGCGTCACTCGGGGGGTCAAAGGCAATGAGGAAGCTGACAGTCTCGCGAAGAGAGGGTCAGCAGAACCATTAATGGGACCAGAACCGGCTCTAGACGTGGCAAAGAGCACTGCCAGGGGAACCATTAAGTCCTGGGTCAGAAACCAACACAATGTGTACTGGGCAGACTGTCCAGGACTCAGACATGGGAAGTCAATAATTGACGAACCCAGTTCAAATAGAGCTGTGGAGCTGCTAAATCTTAGCAAAGGACAGATAAGAAATACAACAGGTCTCTTGACGGGACACATGGCCGTCAAGAAACACCTGCATAAAATGGGACGGTTCGAAGGGGACCTCGCATGCAGACTCTGCGGCGAGGGGGAGGAATCAGCCCAGAACATCTTGTGCGAGTGTAAAGCTCTGGACCGCAAAAGACAACTGATCTACGGTCAGTCTAGACCGGAGACAGAGCAATATAAAACTTTACCCTACCAATCGCTGTGCAGACTAGTTCAAAGCACAGTGATTTTGGAATGGGTAGAGTAAGACTAAGGGTATGCACAATCAACCAAAGGTTGCAGTGCTATCGGGGCGGCAAGGTCGCAGACGAGCCATGGGCAAAAAAATAGAAGTCCCTGCTAAAGTCCTAGTTGACCTAACGATCACGACATAAAGTGAAACAATGTAAAACGAATTATTGGAAATGTACATACATATGTACATAATTGTGAGTGCAAAAGGATTAAGAAAAAAAAACAGTATTCATTTACATATGTATTATGTACAGGCCTACAGTCTACATTATCTTATGTACTCCTTTTTTACCTACTATTTTAGACTTTTTTTAGAATAGCAACGTTATACCGAATCAGTTTCAACGTTAAACGATACATTTGCCTACAACAAGCTGCGACACTATAATGGAACAACGTTAAATGCAACAACGTTATGCCAGTACTTCTGTAAATGTATTAATTGCACAATTTCTATGCTTTCAAACTTAGTAGATTTGTATAAAGTGGGCTTATGTCACAGAAGAAGAATAAAACAGACATACAAGTTAGTTTGACAGTTCCAGATTTGTCTATAATCATTTTTTGACCACAAAAATATGTATTGTCGCGTTATACAAATTACAGGACTTCAGTTCTAGTGACTAGTGTTTTAGGTTTTAAAACCAACCAGCCTGAAAAATTACAAGCTTTAAAGGTATCACAACAGGTCTTTTATCATTTGAAAACCATATTTTTTAGAGAAGACCAAGAATAAGAGCTGTTGAAATGAAATGCTAGAGAGGTCATAGCCTGTCTTAATCTGATAGCGTGTCAAACAGAGACATTAGAGCCAGAATGGAAATAAATTTAGACATTGGTGACATTACAGAGACAAAGAAGCTCAAATGGTTTGGGCAAATTCGATGAATGCTAGATCAAAGGTGGTCAGGTCAGGTCATGTCAAGAGCATGTAAAATTATTTTGATAACCAATAATACTGGACAATTTACAGAAAATTTGCATTAATCTTTGACATTTTATCTTTGGTAGATTAGTACAATAAGCAATCTTGATACATAACATATGTGAATTGTTACTTTTATTGGGTAAGCTGACTAAAATAATTGAAGCTACTATAAACCTAATTTTAAAAAAAAATACAAGAAAATTTTAATACCTGATGATATTTCTCTTCATCTAATTCCAAATTCATTCTTGTCTTAAGTTCATTTAGTATAACACGTTGTCTTTCCAGCACAATGTCCTGTGGAACACCAGCTTCTCCATTTTCGAATGCATACTGTTCTAATTCACGCAGTTGAGATTTCAGTCTATCAATCAGTTCTTTCTGTTGGCTACGTCTAAGACGAACAGCTTCTGCAAGACTAGCTTCATCCATTTTTTCTTTGACTAGACCAATATCTGGAATTCCACGGAAAGCAAAGTCTTCTAAAGATTTCAGCAATTCTTCCTTGTCTTCTGGTGGTGAATTTACAACTTGACGCAAACGGAACTGTACCTAAAGAAAATAAGACATTGTAATGCAAACCTTAAACATACCACTTCTAAATCTAAAAATAACGGGATATTAAATATTAAATGCAACTTCAAATTTCATAGAATTTCACAGAAAATGGGGACATCAAATATTAAACGCAATTTCAAATTTCATAGAAAACGTTATTAAGTAAATAGATAAGCAATAGACATATTTTTCGGTACTACCTGTGCATATGTTCAGAGTTTCGTTCTACAATTTTAAATCGAAATAATATGCAATGCAGGCTCTGTGATAAGCAAAAATCTTTAGAGTATAAGCTTTAATCAGTTAATATGAAAATTAAACTTAACTGTTATGGTTTAGTGATAAAAATGTGCATGATTTATTCAATTAATTTACCAATACAATGATCTTGTGATACTCTTCTACTATTAAAAGCTATGGTAAATTTTCAGATTAACTCCCGAACGATTTTAGAAACATCGACTGCTGATAGATGAAGTTTGCTCATGCACGGTAACACTAATTTTACCTTTTCTTCTCTCTTATTTCACGAGTTATTGGCATTTAAAATTCCTTCCACATTACAGTTTTTTAACAATTTCCCAGTACAGTCCTGTCCCGTGACAACCCTTTCCCTCCTAAACATTAAAGTTAACAGGCAGTTCACCTTGACTTTGGAAATCCCTAGAATATTCTAGACACATGGACCGTTGGCCTGTTTATTATTTCGCTTTCAGTATGCCGCTAGCACATGTATGCCTTTAGACGGTTTCTTATATATTCATGTGTGCACGGACGTTATTTTTTAAATTGTGCATTGTTTACCTTATTCTGTTAATGACCATTAGTGTTGTAGTTTTTATTTTTTTATTTTTTTTTATTTCACAACACATCACGAGGGCTTACAGCCTAAATATTATCGTACCGTAGGTGTCGACAAGGAGGAAAGAGGCAACTTGTTAATTCTGGACTTGAAGGTTTGGAGGTTCGGGGGAGAAGAAAAAACATGTGCCGGCAAGGAATTCCACAACTTGGAAGTCCTCGGGACAAAAGAGCGGGCATAACAAGATGTTCTATGTCTGGTGACCTGGACAGTAAAAGGGTGCATTCGCTCTGTTCCCCTGGTAGACCTGTTGGGGGCAGCAAGTGGAGGAACTATGGAAGAAAGCTCCTCTGAGCAGTGCCCGTGTAGATATCTATAAAAGAGAGAGAGGTCACCAACGGCACGTCGGTGGACAAGGGATGGCAGCCTTTGGGTGAGGGTAGGGTCACCGATGAGACGTATAGCTCTCTTCAGAATGGAGTCCAGGATAGCGACTGTAGAAGCGGCAGCACCACTCCAGATGTGGGAGCAGTATTCGAGGTTTGGTCTTATTTGTCAAGTATATAAAGTATAGAGATTAGCTGGTGAAAAGTATTTGCGAGCCCGGAAGAGAAAACCTAATTTCTTAGCAGCCGCTTCTGCAGTTGATTTGACATGTTGGTGCCAATTGAGATTTCGATCCACATTGATGCCAACAAGTGAAAAGGACTCATTACCTTGAATAACTTGGTTGTTTATTGTGATGAGTCTAGGGCTGGTGTATCTGTTATGAGAAAGAAAGCAAGACTGATTTGGTGGGGTTGAATTGTACAAGATTTCTACTTCCCCAGTCTAATATTTTTTGGAGATCCACGGAGATATAACCCTCCATGAGTCTGCGATCCTCATCTAATTAGGCTAAAGAGACAGGCTTAGAATATTGTATATTTTAGTGGAGGGTGCTGTCGTCCGCGTAACTGTGTACTGGGTTGGATGTGCTAGAGAGGAGGTCATTGATGTGGAGAAGAAACAAAGTAGGGGCTAAAGCCGAACCTTGAGGAACTCCTGCATTAATTGGATACAGTTTAGAGGAATAGCCATCCACGACAACAGAAATGCTCCGGTTGGAGAGGAAATTTGCTGTCCACGTACAGAGTTTTGATGGTAGGCCATAGGCCGGTAGTTTATTAAGCAGCGCTGCGTGCCAGACCTGGTCGAATGCTTTGGATATGTCTAGAGCGAGAATCTGGGACTCGCCGTGTAGTTCCATAGACTTGTTCCAAGAATGGGTTACAAAGGAAAGGAGGTCGGGAGTTGATCTGCGCTGACGGAATCCATACTGCTTGTCGTGGATTAGACTGTGTTTTTCAAGAAATTTTAGTAATTCGGTGTTTATATACTTTTCCATCACTTTAGATATGACTGAAAGGAGAGAAATAGGCCTGTAGTTGCTAGGAAGCGCTTTCGATCCTTTCTTGGGGACGGGTTGTACTCGAGCAGTTTTCCAGTTACTAGGGAATATGCCTCTATTGTAAGATGTCTGAAACAGACGAGTCAGGACAGGAGCAAGTTCCGGTGTGTATTTTTTGAGAACAATTGCTGGGATCTCGTCAAGGCCAGAGGCTTTCCTGGTATTAAGAGAAGAGAGCATCTTTCGTAGCTTTTTAGTTTTGAAAATGATATCAGTCATTTTATGCGCGGCATTGGGGACTGTTGGTGGTTGAACATTTGGAGGTGGGTTGAGAGTAGAATTGCCGGCGAACAACGAGGCAAAAAGTTCAGCCTTGCCCAGGGCGGTAGAAACAATTTCATCCCCTGAGGCAAGAGGTGGGAACGTGCTCCTGCAAAAATTATTCCCAATAAATTTAACAAGAGTCCAGAAGGGTTTTCTGCCGCTGGAGCTTAAGAGGTGTAGTGTAGTGTAGTGATTTAATGTGCATGTGTGGCCTGTTCTTGGTCTGTGGCATGTTAATTGTTTTTGCAATGAGGAAACTGCGATGTCGCAGCCTGTTAAAATACAAGGTCGGAGGTTGTCTACAGAAAGGGCCGGACCTACCTCATTTGCTCGAGATACAAAAGGTAAGTGTTATGTAAATTTATTGTTCTCTTTTTTAAATTTAGGTCATTTGGCAGTATTTGCTATGGTATGTTCTCTTTTCGCTTTACATACTTGGGTACTCATATTGTTACATGGGTTTTCCTTCCTGTAGCGTTCCACTTGTGACAGGGGGTGATCTACTCCGTCGTGGAGATTTTTCTTCCCCCTCTCGCTCGCGTAGTCACCCTCATTGCATAAAAAACGAGAAAATTTCTTGTTCATACCGCTCAAGGAAGTTACAGGTCCTGCCACAAATAGAGGTGCTATGCAGGGTAGGCAGGGTTTAGTGGGGATATGGCTTCAGGATGTGAAAAAGACAGCTTTCAAGCCGTTTTCTTCGCATTTTCTGCTCATATTTCCTTTTCACTACCTACAACGCCCACCACGGCTATTCACTTCTGGTCCCGTAACTTCCTTGGGGGTTGTGAACAAGACATTTTTCAAGTGGTTTGTGCATCCAGGGGGGTCCTAGGCATGTTTGTAAAAAAAATAATTTTAAAGCGAGTTAATCTTCAAATTTACCAAAGCTACTACATTTGTTTCTTAAATACAAATTTATAAACTAATATTAAATCTCATCATAGGTACAATGAAAATAAACCGGATATGTAGTTGACAAACAGCCTATTAGCGTTTGTTATCTTTAATATTAAATAATTTGTGTTTAGCTGAAAATGGCACACAGACAGAAATGATTCTATATTGAGCCAACTGAGAATTACATTATTGCATAACTAAAACACAGCAAACATGTAACATTTTCTATTCACTATGATGAACTCTCAAGTAGGTATTTTATTAAGTAACAGGTGACAACACAAAAAATAATTTAGTTACCTGGGCAAAGTGGGTTGTCAAAGCGAATAAAGACGAATTTAGAAGATCCTGTTCCTCTTCTAAATCCCTCAATTTTTCTCTGGTTGCCCTACAAAAGTTTGTTCTGGATATAAACATTTAGTGTCCAACATGCAACCATATTTTCATACTTACTGGTGACTGTAAGCACACAATTCATGATCTTCCATTCGAATTTCGGAAGATTCATCATTGGGTGCTCCTAGGGGATCCCACCTCTGTCCAGACATCCCTTCTTCCAAGGAAATCTCACTACTTACAGTATCATCCATAGTATCTATCATCTTTTAAGACTATATTGACACTAATAATAACTTTCCAGGTCTTATTATAGTAAAGGAGTAGCTTGAATGTAATAAACGGAACATATTTGCAGCCTTAGAAGTTCCTTATGTTTGTAAATAAACTCCAGTTTGCGTTCCAGATTGAAACAATTACAACTGCAAACGCAGAATCAGCCATTGTACGCCGCTGCTGTAATTCAATCAACAATACGTCAATGTCAAAATATAAAACTAAACTTGGCAAAGCCGGGAAAACTGTAAAGCGATGTGGAAAATAGAGCACCTGGCATCTGCGTAAAGAAAGGGAAAGTGAAAAGTGAAGGTTGTAGTATGTTGTATGTCAAAATGTCAAACTTTATTTTAGAATTATTTTTTTAATCTGTTGACAGTTGACAAGTTGACAGTTTTGACTTTTTAGACCCATATTGGTCTTCTTATTTGTATTCTTTAGTCTTTAAAGCTGATTCATGAAATATCTCACATTTTCATTCTTGTTTGGTTTCTTTGGTTGCGGCTTAGGTTACACCATTCGCATATTTGGTGAAATATGTTTATATCTATCAAATGTTTGCAAATACGTTAACGAGAAGAGGAAGGTGTTTTTAGCAAGCTCGAAATGAAGCAAAATTTGGTAACAGTTACAAAAATTTTGATATAGGTATTATGTTTAGAAGTGTATACATTTATTAAATTGTGTTTTTACAAACATAAGCTTGATGCTTCTTATTGTATCAAACACTGTATTTTTCTAGTATAATACATTAACGAGCTCTAATAAGAGCAAAACCGCCCTTGTTTCCAGTGATGGTCAGAATACATCTAGCCTTACATTAAGTGAGTGGTAAGACACAAAGCACGTGCCGCCACCTGGTTGCTGAACCAAGTAGTATGTTGTCACGCCAGCTCTAAATAACACAAAGTGTTAAAAAATAGAGACTGTATACAACCAACTAACAATTTAGTAAATTGTCAGCCCTGGTCCATTTCTACCCTAATATAGGGACAAAGTATGTAAGGTTAGATGCATTCTCACCACAATTAGAACCGTAGTTACATACCGAAACAAATTATATTGTCTATATTTCTCTACTTATTCTTATAACCGATTTGTATGCTTTAACAGACTTACTATAGGGCCTCGGTGGTTCAGTGGTGAGAACGTTGCCTCTGAACCAAGGGGTACTGGGTTTGACCCCGGGTTCTCCTTTCACTTTTTCAGCACATATACTGTAACAGTAACATCAACCAAGGTTGTGGCATTGTATTTGAGCAAGTTGAATATGTGCATGTTGCGAGGGGGCGTAAAGCAATCGATCCCGTGTCCTTGCAATGTTGGGCACGTTAAAAATTCCTACCCTTCTTACAGAAAGGCAGGGGTTCGGCAAAATTTCCAGGATAGTAATGAGGTGAGACTGCTCCCTGGCATCGGTGATTGGCCATAGTCGCGGAAATCGTTTTTTTTTGTTCCCTCAGGGCTCGTCCGCGGCCTTGCCGCCCCGATAGCACCGCAACCCTTGGTTGATTGTGCATACCCTTAGTCTTACTCCACCCATTCCAAAATCACTGTGCCTTGAACTAGTCTGCACAGCGATTGGTAGGGTGAAGTTTTATATTGCTCTGTCACCGGTCTAGAGTGACCATAGATCAGTTGTCTTTTCCGGTCCAGAGCTATACACTCACATAAGATGTGCTGGGCTGATTCCTCCCCCTCGCCGCAGAGTCTGCATGCGAGGTCCCCTTCGAACCGCCCCATTTTATGCAGGTGTTTCTTGACGGCCATGTGTCCCGTCAAGGGACCTGTTGTGTTTCTGAGCTGTCCTCTGCTAAGGTTTAGCAGCTCCACAACTCTCTTTAAACTGGGTCCGTCAATTATTGACTTCCCATGTCTGAGCCCTGGACAGTCCGCCCAGTACACCTTGTGTTGGTTTCTGACCCAGGACTTAATGGCTCCCCTGGCAGTGCTCTTTGACACGCCCAGAGCCGGTTCTGGTCCCATAAATGGTTCTGCTGACCCTCTCTTCGCGAGACTGTCAGCTTCTTCATTGCCTTTCACCCCCGAGTGACCCGGCACCCAGATGAGGGTCACCTCATTCTGCCCAGCCAGGTCGCTCGTCTCGTCTCGGCACTCACTCACCAGCCAGGAATTTACCCGTGGGCTACTTAGTGTCTTAAGGGCTGCCTGGCTGTCTGTGGCTATGAGGATCCGCTTGTTGGTGTAGCCCCTCCTCTTGTTCTCCCGCACACAGTGCAGGATGGCGTACATCTCGGCCTGGAACACCGTTGCATGGGCTCCGAGGGAAATACTATGACTTACCCTCGGTCCTTCCGAGTAAACACCTGCCCCCGTCCCACACTCCCCGCCGGATCCGTCCGTGAACGAGACGAGCGCGTCCCGTGGAATGCCCGGCGTCTCCTCCCGCCATGCCTCGCGGTCGGGGATTTCCACTGTAAAGTTGTTTTCCCTGCACATTCGCGAACACGCGAAGTCTGACCTCATTTCAAGCATGGGCTCCTTCACGATCTCCTGAATTTTGCAGTGGCCCCTGAAGCCTGGGTTGATCTTCAGTCTACCATTGCAGGCTAGTCTGTATAGTCCTAGCCTGGCCTCTACCATAATAACTAAGTGTAGGGGGGTAGATCCAGCAACACCTCCATGGCGGCTGTTGGGGTTGAAGACATGGCCCCTGTGATGCCTAGGCAAGCCATCCTTTGGATCTTGCCTAGTTTTTGTTTGGCACTGGATTGTGTCACCTTAGGCCACCAGACCAGTGCCGCATATGTTAACGATGGTCTGACCACCCTTGTGTACAGCCAGTGGGCCATACTAGGTCTTAGTCCCCACGTTTTTCCATATAGCCGCCTAGTGACGGCTAAGGTCATGACTGCCTTACGCAGTATTTTTCCAATGTGACCATTCCAGGTTAGCTTAGAGTCCAATACGACCCCAAGATATTTTACCTCCCTGACCATTGGCGCGGAAATCGTTAACCGACGTTAAAGGACAGGCTTTGTTTCGAAAAGATTAAACCTTTTTGTTTATGTATATCCATATATATATATATATATATATATATATATATATATATATATATATATATATATATATATATATATATATATATATATATATATATATATATATATATATATATATATATATATATTGATTAAATATCTAATTAAGCACAACCAAACATTTTGATTAAGAATTTGCATGCAGTTCGTATTTTGACAACTTAAATATTTTTACCGAATAAATACCGTCGAGTATTTTCTCATTAAGAGAATTTGTTTTTTACATATCTTTACTATAGTGTTAAAACTAATAATTATTAAATTTAGGGACATGAAAACTGATTATCAAAAGTTATTTTAATTAATATAGGTATTGATTGGTGTTTGAAAAGTGTTGCTAGAATTTTATAATTCAAATGGACAGACGATAGGTCATAATATGCTTTAATTGATCAATACTCTAAAAGTGCTCAAGATTGAAATAAATATAATTAAAATATTTGTTTGACGATATTCTTTATCGTGGCGGCATCTGTTAGGAGCTAGCAAAATAATAGTTAATTTATGATTATTGGTAAAGGTGGAGTGGTGGAAAAGTGCGAGATCTGTCCGTAATGGGGAAAGATAGTCGATTAGATTATTTTGTATTTGTAGTTTTGTATTTTGTATCTAGTATTTGTAAATTTGTAGTAGAGGTGGGAACGGCGAGTGGCGATGTTGACGTTAGAAAGTGTGTTGTTAACCTAATATTTGTGTTCCTGTTTTTAGTGTCTTTAAATAACTTTAAATTATTACTTTCACCCAATTGTTTCAATATCATGTAAATTTAATTCTGTGGAAAATGCATACATCCAAAACACTGGCTGTCATCTCAAATTTGAGTAATAATTTCATAAAGCAATTGTGAGGGCAATCAATATCTAGTTTAATGTTTTTTATGTTACCAAAATAATTTAAATATGTGCGAAGATACACGTAATTCTGTGCTGTTAAATACATTTGCTTGTGGTAGAAAGAAATTAAGAGTGGTCTTTCATAAGAAGCAAATTGTCTGGGATAATGAAAAACCTCCATTTAGTAAGTTTATTTGGGATTTTGTTCTGTAGTTTTGTAATTGTTTTTTTTTGTTTGTTTATGTTTCTTATAAACATGTAATAATTTAAGATATTTTATTTAAATTACAGAGCAATACACTCTACCTCTAGAAAATATAATATCTGTGGAGAATAGTTATTTAACAAATACCAATCCTTCTCAAGGTAAAATCATAGATCCAAATCAGTTTAATATTCATTATGCTGAAAAGGCATCAAATGGGAAATGGAAATATAACTGTTTGTCATTGAAACATACAGATTCATTGCAAATATCATCATGGGTCAAAACACTCCAGAATTATTTACAAGGTAAGTTTTACCTTGAATTCTTCCTGTTTTAATTCAAAGATAAAAGCATTACATAATGAAACATATTTGTACCTACTTATTAACAGTTACAAGTTTTTTTAACAATTGGTGCCCTGTTCAGTTAATTAATTTTTAATAATTAGCTTGAATGAAATTTTAGAACCTAAAGTGCTGGAAGTTAGAATGTTTTAAAGTGGATTGTTTAACATTCTTTTGTAATTTTTTGTGGAGAGAGTCACTATATAAGCTAGTTATATTATGGAATTTGTCAGTATTTCTTGTTGTAAATATGTATGAAAATTTAGCATGCCGTTTCTGTGCTGTTTTTGTATCTAGTTTTTGCATATTTGTCTTATTTCCATATTAGAAGAATATACACATGTCATGCACCATATCTATGATATGTGGGTAAATATAAACCTTGGGAAGGGAGAAAAAAGATGGATGATGGCAGAGATTTGAGATCTAATTAGAGAGAGCATGTTAATGAACTGTAAGGGGAGAGTAGAAAATGTTAAAACAATTAGCTGTTGAATATGAAAGACTGGGTAAAGAAGTTAAAAATACTGCAAGACAACAAGACATGTGGATAAACAAGATGGCAGAGAGATAAGAGAGAGAGCAGAAGAGGCAGTACAAACACACAAAAGTCTGGACACAGCAAGTGCGTTATGGTAGTGAATTTTCATAGAAATGATCTGGCACCACATATTTTTTTTTATTACTTTTTTTCTTTCAACATAGAAATATGAATTTTGGTATATAGTTTCCTTTTAATATCGTAAACCTACGTACCAAATTTTGTATCCATAGCTTTTCTATTTTTTGAGATTTTTTTTTCCGAAAAAAAAAACCCAAAATTTTCCCGGAAAACCTGGTTCGATTTTCCTGGCTAACGAACTTATCCAAGTCACTTACAAAAGGAAGGTACATGCTAAATGTTATCAAAATCGATTCATTATTTTTTTAGTTATCAGTGTGATACATACACACACACACACATATATATATATATATATATATATATATATATATATATATATATATATATATATATATATATATATAACATATAAAAATTCAAACTGACCCTGGATATGGGTTCTAGGGGTCCTGGATCGCACTCATTTGAAGAAATTTTTTCAAAATTCAAAAGTCGGGATCTCCCCATTGGTGAATTTTTTCTAAGAAAATTCAATAATATGAGTAAATTATACAGAAACACCTAAATAATCGCAAAAAAACCGATAAGAGACCTGAGGGACCAATTCTAAATAAGAAGAGTTAATAACTACAACTGGATCAACAAGTAGCAAGATGGGAAGAATGCTACAGAGAATTGCTGAAGGATATAAAAGAGATCAAACTGGAAGAGACAGACGAGAATCCATGAAGATTGAAAATCAGCATTAATAAACCAACGAGAAAAAAAAATGGAGGAGGCTGTGAAGAATATGAGAAATGAGAAGAGTCTAGGAATAGACGACATCGCATCCGAAATGTGGAAGATAGGCGTTGACAGCGCAGTGGGCATCCTGACTCCCATCATTTGAACCTATATGGACTCAAGAAGTTATGGCAAAGGAATGAAGCAACAGACTGATGGTCAAACTATCCAAGAAATAAGACATAAAACACACTCAAGAATAGAAAGAATGTGAGATGTGTAACTTTGGGTGAGGCAATCTGCAGATATATGCAGCAAAGCTTTGGATATTAGGTAGCCTAGCCTATTGGTTTTTGTAATAACCTTCGAAACCTGCTCTGACCAAGAGAGACTCTGCGGTGACACCTAGATCAATATACTTGCCAACATATTTAAGTGGAAGGTGATCGATGGTACAGGTTTTATGAGGATTACCGTAACCCAGATCAAGGTTCAGCTTTAGCCCCTACTTTGTTTCTTCTCCACATCAATGACCTCATCTCTAGCACATCCAACCCAGTTCAGAGTTACGCGGACGACAGCACCTTCCACTCAAATATACAATATTCTAAGCCTGTCTCTAGCCCAATTAGATGAGGATCGCAGACTCATGGACGGTTCTGTCTCTGTGGATCTCCAAAAATATTAGACTGGGGAAGTAGAAATCTTGTACAATTCAACCCCACCAAATCTCAGTCTTGTTTTCTATCTCATAAGAGATACACCAGCCCTAGACCCATCACAATGAACAACCAAGTTATTCAAAGTAATGAGTCCTTTTCACTTGTTGGCATTTCTGTGGATCGAAATCTCAATTGCCACCAACATGTCATATCAATTGCAGAAGCCACTGCTAAGAAATTAATCAGGTTTCTGTTGCTGTTCTTTTACATAGATGTACATTATGTGGTTGCTGAATGGATCCACTCATTTCTTCCTGGCAGATATTTTCAGGTCAGCTTTGTTCTACGCTTTTACGCTTAGGTAGTGTGCTGAGCGGCTTGGATGATTTCGGTGAGGTTTTGTGAGATATCAGAGGGGTCAGGATGAGAGAAGCAGACAGACGCCCATTGAAATGAGGAAAAGTAATCCCGCATTTCGTCCCAGTTCGCGGAGTTGTAGTGCCAAACGATACGTGGGTGTGATGACTGTGTGACCTCGGGTTGCATTGCGCCGGAAGCAGTGACCATGCCGTGGTCTTAGCGGCCAAGGGGGGCGGTGACTGATGTCTTATAGCATTCAGTATTTGTAGTAAGAAGAAGATCCAAGGGATTTAAGCTGTGTGTTGGGATGCGAGGAAAGTAAGTAGGATGCTGAACCATATTGGCTAAAGAATTGCTGACTGCGAAGGCCTCCGCTGCTCTCCCTTGTGCATCGGTTTTTGAAGATCCCAGGCATTCCTTAGTATGGACATTGAAGTCACCAAGAATAGTGACCTCGGAGAAAGGATATTCCGAAATCAGATGGTCGGTTTTTTCACAAAGGCAGTCGAAGGACTGGACAAAGTTGTCAGAAGGTGACCGGTAAATGCAACAGATGAATTTAGTTGCAGCCCTGAGAGAGATTTTCATCCAAAGTATGTCTTTCCTTCCAGCTTCCAAACTGGGGAGTCCTGGTGCAGGGTGGATCGCTACGGACGTATGCGCACACACCTTCATGCAATCTAAAGGAAGTAATGAGCCCATACCCCGGGAAATTAAGGTGATTAGTGGCTGTTTTGGCACTAATTTGAGTTTCGGTGAGGAAGAGGAGTTGGGCCCTATTAGCCTGGAGGAAATGGTGGACGGAGTTCAGGTTAGAATTTAGGCCACATATATTCGAGAAGGATATGTTAAATCTTGATGCCGGCGCCCCCTGCACACCTCTCTCCCCGAGATCCGAATGAAGGGGTATTTTATCTCCGGAATCTTTTGTACAAGGAGGAGCCATCATCATTTTTGTTTATAAGGGAAACCGACTCGTACACCAGTAGCGGAAACGTCCGTTGGGTACGGGGTGGTACCTCCTCGGGCGTGAAAAAAATCCTTTACTATCACGTAAAGGAAAAGTCCACAACCATCTACCAAATGATTGTAATTGTGCCGTAAAGGGCGCCTAGGCATAATGACTTAATAAATTTATCACAAATCGGTACGAAATACTGCTTTAAAATGAAGGAAACGCACATTTAAGGAGATAATTTTTTGATAAAACAATAAGATTGAAAAAGTTGTCCATATTGTTATCATTTTTTATCAGACAAAACAGAGTAGTATAGAAAATTTCATTGCAATTGGTCGACTCTTACGGGGTGTTTGGATTTTTTGGAAAGTCAGTATAAGTAAAATTTTAGTGAAACCTTTGTTTTATCATGAACACTGATAAAAATCGTGATTCACAAATATTTTGTGTTATAAACTTGTTTTATTACCTTAAACTACATAAGTTTATTCATGCATTTATAGATCTGCGAATAATCAAATTGACTACCTATTGTATGACTTACATGTAGTAACATATTGTGTAAATCAGGGGATTGAGTCGTTCGTTTTTATCAACTGATAACGAAATTGAATGCTTGTATAATCAAATACCTAATGTAATGACAAATTCGTTTTGATTGGGTTTTTATGTGAAATTTTATGTTTGATAAGTTTCATTTAAATACCTTTACATTCTTCTGTTGCAAACAAACCATTACGCAGAATATGCGGTATGTTAAAAGCTCTGTTTTTAGTAAATTTTCGTACACACAAACCCACACACACAAATATATATATATATATATATATATATATATATATATATATATATATATATATATATATATATATATATATATATATATATATAGGATGGCGCATTGAAAACGAAACAGGCCGATTTGCGCCCAGACAATTTTTTTTTAAGAAACGCTGAAACACGTCAATTTTAATATTGAGGGGGACATGTTTTGACATAAAACTCA
This sequence comes from Tillus elongatus, assembly GCA_964006375.1. Classification (NCBI taxonomy): domain Eukaryota; kingdom Metazoa; phylum Arthropoda; class Insecta; order Coleoptera; family Cleridae; genus Tillus; species Tillus elongatus. The sequence goes on along the minus strand of OZ023269.1, from coordinate 14,728,627 downwards.
ACTTTGTATATATAATTTTTTCTACGAAAATTCTCTAATAGAGTTGTGGATATAAGATATTTAGACTTATTCATCCTCTGATGACGCTAACTTGGTTAGTGAAACGACCGTCGAGTTTTGTGGTGATTTGGGTTCTCCAAGTGTGATTATCAGTGCTCATCACAGGTTCCAATCTTCACTTAGTAAATAGATCGTCAGTGCATGCATTCCCAAGGTCTCTTATGTTTATTTGCATTAAAGTGTATGTTAACGTTTTGTATTGTATTTTAAAATTCAAGGTATATTATTACTTCCCATTACTGCTATTGTTCACATATATTTAAAATTTTAACAACTCGGATTTCACATAAATTCATGCGGTTCCAAAAATAGCAATGGAGGTTTCTAAATAGGATAGGGATATAATTAAGTCTGTTGTATTTTCCAGCTATACGTTAACCTCTTGGATTTACTTTATACGAGGGTTTTGTGGGAACTATTTAAATATTCAAAAAGTTATTTAAAGCATTCAATGTGTAAAAATCTATATTACCTACTACTTCTTTAGTACAAAGTAAATACTTTATACAATGCGGACCAGCTAAATGGAATAAATTCCCTGTCTCTCTCTTTTTTTTAATAACACACCACGAGGGCTCACAGCCTAAATATCGGAGCGTGGGTGTTGACAAGGAGGAAAGAGGCAACTTGCTAATTCTGGACTTGAAGGTTTGGAGGTTCAGAGGAGAAGGAAAAACATGTGCCGGCAAGGAATTCCACAACTTGGAAGTCCTCGGTACAAAAGAGCGGGCATAACAAGATGTTCTATGTCTGGTGACCTGGACAGTAAAAGGGTGCATTCGCTCTGTTTCCCTGGTAGATCTGTTGGGGGCAGCAGGTGGGGAAACTATGGAGGAAAGCTCCTCTGAGCAGTGTCCGTGCGAAATCTATAAAAGAGAGAGAGGTCACCAACGGCACGTCGGTGGGCAAGGGATGGCAGCCTTTGGGTGAGGATAGGGTCACCGATGAGACGTATAGCTCTCTTTTGAATGGAGTCCAGGATAACGAGTGTAGAAGCGGCAGCTGAACCCCAGATGTGAGAGCAGTATTCGAGGTTTGGCCTTATTTGTGAAGTATATAAGATATAGTGATTAGCTGGTGAAAAGTATTTGCGAGCCCGGAAGAGGAAACCTAATTTTTTAGCAGCCGCTTCTGCAATTGATGTGACATGTTGGTGCCAATTAAGATTTCGATCCACAGAAATGCCAACAAGAGAAAATGACTCATTACTTTGAATAACTTGGTTGTTCATTGTGATGGGTCTAGGGCTGGTGTATCTCTTATGAGAAAGAAAGTAAGACTGAGATTTGGTGGGGTTGAATTGTACAAGATTTCTACTTCCCCAGTCTAATATTTTTTGGAGATCCACGGAGACAGAACCCTCCATGAGTCTGCGATCCTCATCTATTTGGGCTAAAGAGACAGGCCTAGAATATTGTATATTTGAGTGGAGGGTGCTGTCGTCTGCGTAACTGTGAACTGGGTTGGATGTGCTAGAGAGGAGGTCATTGATGTGGAGAAGAAACAAAGTAGGGGCTAAAGCTGAACCTTGAGGAACTCCTGCATTAATTGGGTACAGTTTAGAGGAATGGCCATCCACAACAACAGAAATGCTCCTGTTGGAGAGAAAATTTGCTGTCCAGGTTCAAAGTTTTGGTGGTAGGCCATAGGCCGGAAGTTTATTAAGTAGCGCTGCGTGCCAGACCTGGTCGAATGCTTTGGATATGTCTAGAGCAACAATTTGAGATTCACCGTGTAGTTCCATAGACTTGTTCCAAGAATGCGTGACAAAGGAAAGTGGGTCGGCAGTCGATCTGCGCTGACGGAATCCATACTGCCTGTCGTGGATTAGACTGTGTTTTTCATGAAATTTTAGTAATTCGGTGTTTATATACTTTTCCACCACTTTAGAGAAGTAGGCATGTAGTTGCTAGGAAGCGCTTTGGATCCTTTCTTGGGGATGGGTTGTACTGGAGCAGTTTTCCAGTTACTAGGGAATATGCCTTTATTGTAAGATATCTGAAACAGACGAGTCAGGACAGGAGCAAGTTCTGGTGCGCAATTTTTGAGAACAATTGCTGGGATCTCGCCAAGGCCAGAGGCTTTCCTGGTATTAAAGAAGAGAGCATCTTTCGTAAATTTTTAGTTTTGTAAGTGATATCCGTCATTTTATGCGCGACATTGGGGACTGTTGGTGGTTGAACATTTGGAGGTGGGTTGAGAGTAGAATTGCCGGCGAACAACGAAGTAAAAAGTTCAGCCTTGCCCAGGGCGGTAGAAACAATTTTATACCCTGAGACAAGAGGTGGGAACGTGCTTTTGCAGAAATTATTCCCAATAGATTTAGCAAGAGTCCAGAAGATTGTTCATATTCATAAAAAAATCCTCAAACACGTCAATTTTAACTTAAAAATGACATCCTGCAACGTGAAAATTTCACCCCCTTCGAGTGACTGCTGCAACACCCAAATTTTTAAATAGGAAGCAGGGACTTGCACAATAAGCCAATGGCTGCGGTGCTATCGGGGCGGCAAAGACGCGGACGACTCCTACGGAAAAAAAGAACTTGTGATACCTCGTTTGAAAGATATCTCCATGTTCTATTCAAAAAAGCTATAGTTTTAAAATGTATTGCAAAAACTAACGGACAAAAAATAAATTCATCTGATTGACGAACTTTGCTACAATACACTAAAAAATTAATTACTAATAGCGTTTCATTCTTGATAATGAGAAAGCAAGCAAAAACAATTTCAGTGTCCTTTTTGGAGGGGGTCAATTTAATAGAAGACATAAAAGTCTGGACTCAGCAAGTACGTTATTGTAGTGAATTTTCGTAGAAATGATCTGGCACCAAATATTTTTTTATAACTTTTTTTCCTGTAATATAGAAATCTAATTTTTGGTGTTTCTTGAAGGCCATGTGTCCCGTCAAGAGACCTGTTATGTTTCTGAGCTGTCCTCTGCTAAGATTTAGCAGCTCCACAGCTCTCTTTCAACTGGGTTCGTCAGTTATTGACTTCCCATGTCTGAGCCCTGGACAGTCTGCCCAGTACACTTTGTGTTGGTTTCTCACCCAGGACTTAATGGATCCCCTGGCAGTGCTCCTTGTCACGCCCAGAGCCGGTTCTGGTTCCATAAATGATTCTGCTGACCCTCTCTTTGCGAGACTATCAGCTTATTCATTGCCTTTCACCCCCGAGTGACCCGGCACCCAGATGAGGGTGACCTCATTCTGCCCAGCCAGGTCGCTCGTCTCGTCTCGGCACTCACTCACCAGCCAGGAATTTACCCGTGGGCTACTTAGGGCCTTAAGTGCTGCCTGGCCGTCTGTGGCTATGAGGATCCGTTTGTTGGTGTAGCCTCTTCTCTTGTTCTCCCGCACACAGTGCAAGATGGCGTACATTTCGGCCTGAAAGACCGTTGCATGGGCTCCGAGGGTAATACTATGACTTACCCTAGGTCCTTCCGAATAAACACCTGTCTCCATCCCACGCTCCCCGCCGGATGTGGCAGTGAACCAGACGAGCGCGTCCCGTGGTATGCCCGGCGTCTCCTCCCGCCATGCCTCACGGTCGGGGATTTCCACTGTAAAGTTGTTTCCCTGCAGATTCGCGGGCTCGCGAAATCTGACCTCATTTCAAGCATGGGCTCCTTCACGATCTCCTGAATTTTGCAGTGGCCCCTGAAGCCTGGGTTGATCTTCAGTCTACCATTGCAGGCTAGTCTGTATAGTCCTAGCCTGGCCTCCCCCATAATAACTAAGTGTGTGTGTGTGTGTGTGTGTGTGTGTGTGGGGGGGGGGGGGGGGGGCAGATCCAGCAACACCTCCATGGCGGCTGTTGGGGTTGAAGACATGGCCCCAATGATGCCCAGGCAAGCCATCCTTTGGATCTTGCCTAGTTTTTGTTTGGCACTGGATTGTGTCACCTTAGGCCACCAGACCAGTGCCGCGTATGTTAACGATGGTCTGACCAACCTTGTGTACAGCCAGTGGGCCATATTAGGTCTTAGGTCCCACGTTTTTCCATATAGCCGTCTAGTGACGGCTAAGGTCATGACTGCCTTATGCAGTATTTTTTCAACGTGACCATTCCAGGTTAGCTTAGAGTCCAATACGACCCCAAGATATTTTACTTCCCTGGCCATTGGAATGTTCCTACCTTATAGTGAGAGTTCAGTGGCTCTCCCACTTCCTCCTCCTCGTAAACGGTATGGCGGTTGCTTTCTCGGGGCTCACCCCGAGCCCTTGACCAACCGTTTACCTTTTCACCATTTTCAGTGCTGTCTGCATGCGCTCCCAAACTGACTGTGTAACCTTTCCTGGGACTATGATGACAATGTCGACTGCATAGCCCTGTACCTCGTACCCCCGTCCCGAGAGCCTCCCCAGCAGGCCGTCCACGACTAGGCACCAGAGCAAGGGAGACAAAACGCGCGTGATTTAGAGTTTCTTGTATTATGAACCCAGGTTGAAATTCCCGTTTCGGAAAAATCCTTACACTAATGCGTTCCATTGTAAAGTTGCTGTCTTTGGGGTTACCAGCGACCGCAGCAAATCATTTTCCTTTTCTTGTATTTGTTATAACAAACAATTTTCTCGAAATTCCTTACCATAACGCACTTGCTGCATCCGGACTTACATTTTATATCCACGGTACACAGTTTTTATGTTTTTGATTGTTTCATGAAGCTTATTACTGAACACTAATTTCAAGAACATTATAAGTCAAGTTTCCATTCTGATTATTATATATGTATATATGTTTACATTTTAACGATGTATTAACTACTAACTAATTATAAAGGACAAAAACAGCCACGTTTTACGTGACTGTGTATTATTAGCTTGCAACACTTTTAGTGAATTTTCGTAGAAGAAATTCACTAATGTGGAGATCTCGACTTTTGAATTTAGAATTTTTTTGCAAATGAGGGCGAACTAGGACCCCTAGAACCCATATCCGGGGTCAGTTTCAATTTTTATATGTATATATATATATATATATATATATATATATATATATATATATATATATATATATATATATAGAACCTCGGTGGTTCAGGGGTAAGAACGTGTGCCTCTGAATCGAAGGGTACTGGGTTCGATTCCAGGGTACTCCTTTCACTTTTTCAGTACAAACTCTAAATTAACATCAACCGAGGTTCTGGCATTGTATTTGAGCAAGTTGAATGTCTGCACGTGTCCATGCGATGTTGGGCACGTTAAAGGCAGGGGTTCGGCAAAATTTTCAGGATAGTGAGGTGAAACTGCTCCCTGGCGTCGGTGATTGGCCATAGTCGCGGAAATAGGCCGACGTTAAAGAAACAAAAACACACACAAAACATTTATATATATATATATATATATATATATATATATATATATATATATATATATATATATATATATATATGTGTGTGTGTGTGTGTGTGTGTATCACACCGATTACTCAAAAAATAATGGGCCGATTTTGATAAAATTTGGCATGTACCTTCCTTTTGTACATGGCTTGGATAAGTTCGTTAGTATGTAGATTTCTATGTTACAAGAAAAAAAGTTATAATAAAATATTTTGTACCAGATCATTTGTATGAAAATTCACTACCATAACGCACTTGCTGCGTCCCGGATTTTTATTTCTGTGCTTTTAGTGAATTTTCTTTAAAAAATTCACTAATGAGATCGAGACTTTTGAAGTTTGAAAAAATTTCTTCAAATGTTCGCGATTTAGTGCCCCTGGAACCCATATCTGTGTGTGTGTATGTGTGTCGCACCGATAACTCAAAAAATAATGAGCCGATTTTGATAAAATTTGGTAAGTACTTTACTTGCGCAAGTGGCTTGGTAAGTTCGTTAGCCAGGAAAATCGGACTGTTTTTTCCCGAAAAATTTTGTCTTTTCTTTTGGAAAATTTTTATATCTCCGGAAGTAACAAAGCTGTGGCAACCAAATGTGATACACGGGTTTATATCATAAAAAAACCATGCACCAAAATCTGGATCTCTACTTTAAAAGAAAAAAAAGTTAGGCTTTTAAAGAAGATATAGTTTTTCTTCTTAATACGTCAAAGTCGTGGCGATTCGAAACGCCAAAATTGACATGTTCTAAGATCAATAACCTATGACTAATGTTTAACACATTTTTATTCATTTAAAGTCGACCGGATTTTTTTTATAAAACATCAAAGTCCAAGAACTTTCTGGAGAGCGGCTGGTTTTGCGTGAAATTAGTGTACCTTGAACAAATCAGGTCAGTGGAATTTTTGACAGGGAGGGTTTAAAAATTATTTGCTCAAGCGTCAAAATTCGCGACACTAATCACGACGTGTACTTCACGTCTGGAATTAATATAGTGCTCGATTAACCTTGATTGACTATTAAAAGATTACGTTTCTATCCACAGATTTTAATGAGATGGTGAGTAAACTCAGTTTTCTGTATAATACAGGTTAAGGAGTTGTGTCAAAATAATCCATTTTAGTTCTCCCATTTTTACATAGTGATTTTTTGAACACGTTTATCTGAAATTCTTACGAGTGCCATATATTATTTAATTGCAAATGATTTTTAAACGTTCATATTGTCTATTTATATCACTACATTAAGTTTTTGATGTTAATTTTAATGGGAGAATACTTTAAAAAATATCCTTTTTAATGACCTGTCACATTTTTAGTGGTATACCTTCTAATGAATGCATCTTTCATGATATTATGTAATTTTGTAACCGCGCATAGGGCTATAAATCGAATCTTTATTTAACTCTACATACGCGCCTGCCACAATTTTCCATTTTCAATAGCCTAATTTTGTAATTTAATGCCAAATTGGAGGGCATATTCCCAAAATGCAGTTTCTTTTTCTTCTCCCCCTTCTTCTTTTTCTTATAAAGATAATTCGGTTAATGTGAGCAAACTGGTTATCCGGTAGGAACAGTTTGTCAACAAAATGTTAAATAATATTTCATACGATATATGTGTATATTGATGCAGCAAGTGAGTTACGGCAATGAACAATATTATAATAATGAATACATATGGAAGAAATACTGACGCAGCAAGTGCGTTATGGTAGAGATTATGGTGGAATTTATCAAACAAAACGGAAAACTTAAAAATAACATACTGACGCAGGAAGTGCGTTACGGTAATAAACAATATTAGTAATTAGTAAATTTTCTTAAAAAAAATCCTAATAAGGAGATCCCGACTTTTGAACTTTGAAAAGATTTCTTCAAATAAGTGCAAACTAGGCCCCCTAGAATTCATATCCGGGTTTAGTTTGAGTTTTTATCTGTTTACATATATACAGGTGACGCATTTCTACGGTAAAGCTCAATATAATTTTTGTTATACAAGATACGTGAAAAAATTGTATGCGTTAATTATAGGGTGTCTTGAGCTGATTCTTATAAAATTATTTTTATAATCACCTGGTGGCACCTAAATTTTTTTTCGAACACCCTTATGTTATTGAATTTTTGCATTTTTTATCGAAATATGACGCATGTTTGTAAGGAAGAAACAAGACGCAGTAAGTGCGTTTTGGTAGCGAATTTTCATTAAATGCTTTAAATTTCAATCACTCAATTTGCTATTAATCTAAGGTTTGTTGGGTAGGAAACCAGTTTTCTCGGAAACATTTTAAGTTTATTTTTGGAAAATGTTTTTACATTTTCAAACAATAAGTTATTTTGATAAAATATGGTACATTGTTTCTACTATATAGGCTATACCGGTAACCAAATTGATGCCTGCTTGCATTAAAGAGATATAGTCTAAGATCCGGCTGCTAAATTAGTACATTAATAATCTAGATTATCAAGATTTAATTTTTAAGTATTTTTACAACTAGGAGAAGTCACTTTTCATCAGGTGCCAATTAAAAATTACCCGCCAGTATTATTAATTAAAATATAATTAATTTACTTTTAGAGAAACATTTCGTTAACATCTTACGGAAATAAAACCTACACAACTTCACAACAGTGTATTTAAAATATCTGAAACGTCTTAGTTGCTGCTGATTGCTTAACTGCTACCTCTACGCAGCCAGGTGTAAACAGGTATAATTTTATTAAAACTTTTCGTTCTTAACGTACACTCATTTCATTTATACCACATTAAAGCTCATTTTTTTCTGTAGTTAATGATATAAAGGTGCCTATATAAAAAAAACCGCAAATCAAAGTTTCCTACCCTAAAAGATGCTAGGTATGAAAAATAAAGTGACAGAGAGTGATCGCGCGACGCTACTTGTTAGACAAGGATGCTCAATGCCAGCTGAACGTATTTTTTGAGCTATTGCGCATGCTCCGATAAATAGGGTTCTCAACCAACGACCTAAGTAGTAATAAAAATGACTGGACTCAGATGCTTATCGGAGCATGCGCAATAGCTCAAAAAATACGTTCAGCTGGCATTGAGCATCCTTGTCTAACAAGTAGCGTCGCGCGATCACTCTCTGTCACTTTATTTTTCATACCTAGCATCTTTTAGGGTAGGAAACTTTGATTTGCGGTTTTTTTTATATAGGCACCTTTATATCATTAACTACAGAAAAAAATGAGCTTTAATGTGGTATAAATGAAATGAGTGTACGTTAAGAACGAAAAGTTTTAATAAAATTATACCTGTTTACACATGGCTGCGTAGAGGTAGCGGTTAAGCAATCAGCAGCAACTATGACGTTTCAGATATTTTAAATACACTGTTGTGAAGTTGTGTAGGTTTTATTTCCGTAAGATGTTAACGAAATGTTTCTCTAAAAGTAAATTAATTATATTTTAATTAATAATACTGGCGGGTAATTTTTAATTGGCACCTGATGAAAAGTGACTTCTCCTAGTTGTAAAAATACTTAAAAATTAAATCTTGATAATCTAGATTATTAATGTACTAATTTAGCAGCCGGATCCCGTACTAATATATTTGCTATTAAAAACATTTTTATGAAAATTCACTTCCATAACGCACTTGCTGCGTCCAGACTTTTGTTTATTTGTGTTACTTGGATATCCAAATAATCTCCTAAGTTCTGACATGCTAACGTTTATTCCAAGTGAACATGATTTATTAGTTAATGTCTAGAAGAACGTTTTTATTATATAAAAATGTAACATTATAAATACTCCGTACCTTGTTTATTGTTGCCCTTGCTTGCTAAAACCTATTCCTAATAAATATGTAGAGTGATTCTGAGCGAAATGTACGGGTTGTGCCAACTTGCTCACTTTTAAAGGGAAACTACTATTTCTAAACGAGATAGGCGAAAACTGATATCGGTGTCTGAGGCTCCATTTTCATGACAAACTTAAGGGTGAAAATCGCATATCGATACCTATCACCGTTTAAAAGATACGAGGTGTTTTTCTGAACTAGGCATATTTGGAAAGTAATAGTAATATAGTAATATATATATATATATATATATATATATATATATATATATATATATATATATATATATATATATATATATATATATATATTGCAAACTAATTATATAGTGTATCTTACATATAAGCATTGCTTGTGCATGTAAACAATACAATTTTTAATATAAATGTCAAAATAAGAACGTCAAAAACTGTCTAACTGTCACACACCAAAATTTTCTTCAAATTTCCCGGTTGAAAAACATTCTAGTTATCTTTGCTAATATTTCTACTGAATCCATAATATTTCATCTCCATTTTTGGGTAGGTAACACTTTTTTATTTTAGCGTAGTTTCTCAAAAGATCTAAAGATCAATATCACCATAAATGTTGACGTCTGAATTTTTTTATTTCTATGAAAACATTTCTAAGCATGTTTACGTATAATCAATGATGTAGATTTTTTTAAATTTATATTTTTGAAGTTCTAAACAGAAAAATCAATTTTGTATATGGGACACCCAGTATATTTTGGAATATTTGACTAAACCTTGAAATTACCATTCCAAAAATATAACGCACTCGATGTTTTGCACAACTCTTATTTGAAAAATAGAGCATGCACGTTTTTGCTCTATAGTGAATATGTTTTTTGTGAATTTTCGTAAAAAAGTTCACTAATGGGGTGATTTCGACTTTTGAATTTTGAAAATTTTTTTGCAAATGAGCGCGAACTAGGGCCCGTAGAACCCATATCCGGGGTCAGCTTCAATTTATATATATATATATATATATATATATATATATATATATATATATATATATATATATATATATATATATATATATATATAACATATAAAAATTGAAACTGACCCCGGATATGGGTTCTAGGTGTCCTAGTTGGCACTCATTTGCAAACATTTTTATAAAATTCAAAAGTCGGGATCTCCCCATTAGTGAATTATTTCTACGAAAATTCACTAATATACATAATTACTTTTACTGAAATATTGCTGTAAATGATATTAATGTACGGTATTAAGTATTAAATTTATTCACATGGAAAGTATATTTTATAACAGAGTGTGATTAATAGAAAAACCAAGACAGAGAATCAAGGTTGAAAGTTGTTAACAGAGACATTAAACCAAGGTAATGATGTTTATAAATAAATTAGAATCAAGTGGATTGTAAAAATTCATGTCTGTTTAGTTCATTGACGTGCACTGTTAATTCCTGTGATGTTTTTGTTAGTTTGAAGCGTCCAAATTACAATTATTAGCAAATTTTCGTAGAAAAAATTAGTTTATTCAAGTCCACGACTCAAGACTTTCGAAAAATGTCTTAAAATTAATGATATCTAGGGTCAGTTTCAATTTTATATGCGTATACAAAAGACTGGTCCAGCAACAGTAGATTTTTGGCATCAAATATTTTTCTAGGTATCTAGGGAAATACAAATTCAATTTGTCACTTTAACAGAATCTATCTCTTCTAATTTAACCAAAGCTTTTTATTTTTTTATTTTAGAAAAATATCCTGCTTCAACTTAAATATTATGAGCAGGGCCTGGTGAGATAAAGTAAATTTAGTAAACAATTAGGTAACAACAATAAATATAGTATCATAAGAAAGAAAGATTAAAGTCTATTAGCACTAGATCTGGTTGAATAATTCACTTGACTTCGGGAATTTCAGGAGCTGAGTATTGTTTTCTCTGTTGGATCCTAGACGATCGGTCAGGTTGTTCTGTATGTTTGAGGCTCTCCTATTTGCTTCATATAATGGACATTCCCCAAGGAGATGATGAACAGTGAATTGGATATCACAGCAGAAACAAGTAGATGGGGGCTCCTGCTTTTTCATTAAATGTTCCTGGGTGAATATAGTATGGCCGATTCTCAACCTGGATATGACTGTCTGATTTTTTCTTTCATTTGGTAGTGGTAGCTTATCATTTACTCATGGTTAAATATGGAATAGTTTTGATGGTTTAGTCTCCCACATTTTTTGCCAGAGATAACTTTTAGTGAATTTTCTTAAAAAAATTCACTAATGAGGAGATAGCGACTTTTGAATTTTGAAACAATTTCTTGAAATGAGCGCTATTTGGGAACCTCCCCCCCCCAACCTAAATCCGAGGTCGGTTTCAGACTTTATATATATATATATATATATATATATATATATATATATATATATATATATATATATATATATATATACCCATTGCATGCATTGTATGTATGTATGTATGTATGTATGTATGTATGTATGGATGCATGCATGCATGTATGTATGTATCTATGCATGTATGTATGTATGTATGTATGTATCACACCGATAACTCTAAAAATAATGGGCGGATTTTGATCAAATTTGACATGCGCCTTCCTTTTGTAAGTGGCTTGGATAAATTCGTTAGCCAGGAAAATTGGACCAGGTTTTCCGGGAAAATCTTGTGTCTTCTTTCGAAAAAAAATTTATGAGATAAGATTTCTATGTTACAAGAAAATAAAGTTAAAAAAATATTTGGTGCCAGATCATTTCTATGAAAATCCACTACCGTAACGCACTTGCTGCCTCCAGACTTTTTGATGACTGGTACGTCTGGAAAGGGTGGTTTGTGATTGATTTCTAATTTGTGGGTAGGTTTTGTAGAATCAAATGTATTGTTCAATTTGGCAGTAGGATCGTCTATTTGCAATACTCTGGGATGATGCTCACTTTCACTTTTGAGATCTGTTTCAAAGCTACTCATGAAAGGGTCCTTAATGGATGGCGATGGGGGGTTGCCCATTGCCGTGGGTTGGGTTTCTTCAAGAAACTCATTGTTGAATTGACAGGTATTTTATTTGATGCAAACATTTTTTAATGTTAAGTATTCTTTGCAGACCTTTTCATTTATGTTGTTTATTTATAACAACTGTTCTAAATACATTAACGTTTGCTTCCAAATTAAAAATGTTAAGTTGGTTGAAGGCGAGGCTTTGATTTCATATGATGTAACCTCATTGTTTCCTAGTGTTCCCACCAAGCAAACGTTAACGTGTTTAGAGGAATTGTTGAACATGGGTGGCATACACGAAGTGGTCTGCAAAGAGTATTTAACATTGCCAAGTCTTTGTATTGAACAGAATGCTTTTCAATTCAACAGTGAGTTTTTGAACGAACCCAAGGCGCAGCGGTGGGTAGCCCCCGGTCGCAATTTGTTGCGGACGTTTTCATCAGTGGATTTGAGGCGGATCTTAGGAGAGAAAGTGAGTATTTTCGTAGAGTATGGTTTTGTTGTTTGGATGATGTTTTCGCAGTGTTTGACAGGCATTTGCAGGATGGACGATTTTGTTGCCAAGTTGAACAATACATTTGATTTTATGAAATTTGAATTGGAAATTAATAATAAATTGCCCTTTCTAGATGTACTGGTTTTCAAGGATCGGGACGTTTCGGAATTCGATGTCTATAGGAAGTAAACCACCACTCTGAGTTGCATTCCGAATGACTCACATCATACGTGCGCACAAATGATGGCCAGTCTACTTTTTTTCTGGACAGGTTAATTGGTTTTCTTTTAAATGGGAATGGATGTATCAAGGAATTGGGATGTATTGGGAGGGTGGCCGAATATGGCGGATACCCTGCTTGTCTAGCGTAGAGGTTGGTTAGCGGGCAGAAGGCGGGGAAAGTGTTGGCGGAATTAGCGATTTCTATAAGAGAGAAAGCCGAAAATACTCTGTTTGCTTGCCATTTTAACCGCGAATCACGAACGGTCTGGATGGCATTTTTAAAGCAGCCAATTTGCAACTAACATTTTCGACAGAAAATGCTTTGAGAAGTTTGCTAGGCGGCCCGAAAGACAAAGATGGTACAGCTAAAATGTCGGAAATTTGTGAAATGTGTTGTGGAGAATGTGGTCTTAAATGCGTCGGATAAACAGGGAGATCTATAGAAATTGGATTTGGTGAACATTTGGCACAGTTAAGATACGGTACTATAAGATAGATCCTCCGTTGCCCGGCATATTTGAGAATATAAGCAGAGTTGTAGATGTAAAATGTTTAGAATTATTCAGCCTCTGATGACGCTAACTTGGATAGTGAAACGATCGTCAGGTGTAAAAACTGTGTTGTGATGAATTGGGTTCTCCAAATTGTACTTATCAGTGTTCATCACAGGTTCCAATCTTGACTCATTTCTATGCCATACTTTTCACATATCCCCATAAGAAGAAGCCTAAAAGCGTAAGGTTGGGTGATCGTGCTGGCCATTCTGGCAATCCTCGCCTCCCTATCCACTGATTTGGAAATATTAAGTCGACGTACTGCCGTACTTTGATTTGGTAATGTGCTGGTGCTTCATCCTGCTGGAACCATATTACATTCACTAGATTTTGTGAGTTTGTTCGATCAGGATATAAGTTTGCCAAAATTGACACCACATTATTTTGGAGCAGTGCTAAATAATTATCTCCATCTAAATTTCCATCAAAGGGACCACTGCACCGCTGTAGAAATGCAATTTACTCAGATATTTAAAAGATTATATATATATATATATATATATATATATATATATATATATATATATATATATATATATATATAGCCATATACACATATTTAAAAAGATTATCAGATAGAAAACTGGAAAGGGCTGGGTGTTTTTAGTTTCTTTATAAAAGTTCAAATAAATCACCCAGAGGCGAAAATCTAAAATCTTCTTTTCCAGTTTTTTTTGAGAATTTCTAGAATGACAGTTGCAGGAAGTTGGTTTTCTCTGTGGCATATTAAAGAGCATGAAATTTAGCAACGTTGTCGATTTTAAACCTATCCACTGTCTTCGAAAATAAGTAAGATCGCCATGGTGAGGCTTGAATTTGAATCAGCCGGTAAATAATCAATATAATTGTCGTATAATTTTTCCATAGCGTAATATGTTGTACCTTGAAATTTAAATTTAAATTTGGACTTTGCTTAATAGGTTTTCATAATTAGTATATAATAATATAAGTACCTTGTTTCTTTTAAATTACTCAGTTCATTTAAATAATTTAGCCTATGTATTGATTTTTTAATGTCTGTCTAAAGAAACTACTGCAGCGTATTTAATGAAAATATTAAATCAGGGATATGTAACGAGATATGAGTACGTGACAGAAGTGAAAATACTCAGTTATTTCAGTAAATGTACGTTTTCAAATCTTAATGTTCGTGCAGCACGGTCTTATAACGACTTGTAGAAAGCATGCGTGATGCCGAGCTGACAATTGCCACCACGAAATAAACCTTGAAAATAAAAGAGACATTATGCACCATGTAAATACGAGGGTTAAAATTAAATATACCTAGCCATTAAACAAACGCGTTGTCATGACAGTTGTATACTGTCAAGTTACTGGAACCTCCTGTCAAGTTGTGTTTAAATCAATAATCAGTTCTCTTTTTTCATTAATTGTTGCTTCCCTGGTGAAACTGTTCCATACTAAATACAGACGTAATAGAGACTATTTCTCTGGCTTCACAAATGTTCGTTTTCTTTTGTGTAACCAATTTTGCTGCTTGACAGCATCATTAGATAGGAGAAATGGAATTGATTTTAGGTATTCATGACAACTACAAATGAAAATCAGTTGCTAGGTTTCGATATTTTGATCAAAAAATAATTTAAAAAATAAAAATAAAATCAAAGTGACAGATAGCTTGTCAAAATGTCTACATTATGGTAGTCAATATTTAACATAAAAACAGAATCAAACTATATCAATTGTAAGGGGTACGTTTTTTTCTTCATTCATATATATATATATATATATATATATATATATATATATATATATATATATATATATATATATATATATATATATATAAAGATATATATTGAATAATTATATCCAACGCAACCCTTCGATGACACAAGGTTACAATTATAATAATAATTTTCGACTAAGGGTCACATAATATAACTACATAGCTCAACAATCAATCACCAGTCGATATATTACTTGACAGTTGTGTTATCTACTTAATAGTAATCATGCAAAAGGCAAAAGGTTTATTACTTGTCAGAATGATGGCGAAGCCTTAATGTACGGGCGCAATGAGTCGGGCGAGCGGGTGCCAAAAGTGTCCAGTAACAACATCACTAACCTGTAATTAAAAATATATCTAGACACACCATGGTCCATCTAAAGCACAACCTAATATATACGAGGGGCATTCAATTATTAGTTCATCAAACAGTCACCAATTACACGCTCCACTGAGCGACTCAACATCAATAACTATACAGGGTCGCTGATAAGTCTGGAAACGGTCGATTATCCGGGAAAATATACAAGGTGTCGAAAAAAGTTTTATACAAAAGTTTTTGGGTTCTTCAATGTCTACTAGGCGGTGATAATTTCATTTATACAGGGTTGGTCATACAGGCGTGGCACACCAATATTAATTTTTTTTAACGGAACACCCTATATATTATTCGATATTTCAATCCTTCTCTTAATTTTGAGCAACATTTATCAGAAGCATGATGTACATAAACTCAATCGTTTCCGGGTAAAAAAATAAATAAAAATAAACGCTATTGTTTTTAAAATCTATTGGATGAAGAACAAAAATAAATGAAAAGTAGAATATCTCTTGAAAACAATCTGTGTGTGAAAAGAACCGGTTGCGATGTTTTTAACATTGTTTGAAATCCTATTTTATAAGATGTTCAAAGTGTTCTCCATTGACCTCCTGACAGTAATGAATTCGCTTAACAAAACATTGCACTGCATTTACAAGAGCGTTTTGAGGAATGTTATTAATTTCATGCACAATCCTTGCTTGCAACTCTTCAATATTCTGCGGTCTATTTTGGTAAATTAAATTTTTTACATGACCCCACAAAAAAAGTCAAGCGGCGTCATGTCGGGAGACCTAGCTGGCCATTCAATAGTTCCCCTGCGCCCTATCCATCTGCCAGGAAAGGTTTGATTCAGATATTCCCGTACCTCAATTCCAAAATGAGGGGGTGCCCCATCCTGCTGAAACCATATTTCTTCCGCTGGTAGATTTGGGTCGTTATTGTTCGGAAATAATCGACTAACGTCTGGAACAATTGATTCTTGCAAAAGTGTCAAATATCGAGCAGAGTTCAAATTACCGTGTATAAAATAAGGTCCTATGATATGTCCACCAGTAATAGCACACCAAACATTTACTTTTTGCGGTCTTTGGGTGTGAATTTGTTCCATCCAATGTGGGTTTTCGTCTGACCAGTACCTACAGTTGTGTCGGTTGACTTGTCCATTCAAACAAAATGTAGATTCGTCGGAAAACAAAATGTGGTTGGCAAAGTTAAAATTTTGGCGTAACTTCTCCATAATAAGTTCACAGAACTCGATTCTGCGATCAAAATCGTCTTCACTCAGTTCTTGCAATAAATGAATTTTATATGGACGGAATTTTTCCCGCTTCGTAATCTTTTGAATTGAATATCGACTCATATTGTGATTTAAAGCCAATTGCTGTGCCGAAGTTTTCGGATTTTCCACCACATCCAATATTACATTCAAAGAATTTTCTTCATTTGTAACGGTTACTGGCCTTCCAGTTCTAGGTTTATCCTTGATACCGCCAGTTTCGTGAAAACGATGCAAAGTTTTCGAAACTGTGGATTTGGAGATCGATTCCCGCTCAGGATGCAACTCATTGAACATAATCACCACTTGAGCAAAACTTCGTGTTCTATCACCGTACCCTATCATCATTAAAATTTCGATACGTTCGGTTTCACTTAAACTTGCCATTTTGCACAAAAACTGTTGACACTAAATTACTAATGTTTCAAAACTGTTGACACTGAATGAATGTTTGACATTCGTTGTCCTGGAAACATTTTAAAACAAAAGAATAATACTGCGTTTCTTATGGGCATCTTATCTTATCTTGGGATTCCAAACAATGTTAAAAACATCGCAACCGGTTCTTTTCACACTCACAGATTGTTTTCAAGAGATATTCTACTTTTCATTTATTTTTGTTCTTCATCCAATAGATTTTAAAAACAGTAGCGTTTATTTTTATTTATTTTTTTACCCGGAAACGATTGAGTTTAGGTACATTATGCTTCTCATAAATGTTGCTCAAAATTAAGAGAAGGATTGAAATATCGAATAATATATAGGGTGTTCCATTAAAAAAAATTAATATTGGTGTGCCACGCCTGTATGACCAACCCTGTATAAATAAAATTATCACCGCCTAGTAGACATTGAAGAACCCAAAAACTTTTGTATAAAACTTTTTTCGACACCTTGTATATTTTCCCGGATAATCGACCGTTTCCAGACTTATCAGCGACCCTGTATACACTCAAAGCTCCACTGAGCAAGCTAACATTAAAAGCAGATTCGACATAACGCTCCACTGAGCAACTTCAACATTAACAGCTGATCCTACTCAATGCTCCACTGGGCAACATTATAAACTCTTAACAGCACACATCAGTACCTCGGAACTGCTTCTCAACAATGTCTGTAAGTGCTCAAATTATAGCTTCTCAAACAATAATCACTCAATTAGTTACTTAAGCAATAGTTACTCAAATAGTATTTACTCAAGTAGTTACTCACACAATAGTTACTCAAACAATAGTTTATTAGACAGTTATCTAAACAATAGTCAGTCAGACAGTTATCTAAACAATAGTTACTCAGGTAATATTTAGACAATAGTTCAACCTGTGTGTTTAGTTTGGTGCTGTACCCGGCACTGGGTCCGCGCCAGCTTCCCGGAGTGCAATGAGGCAGCAATTGCCTCACCTAGAGTGCTCGCCTACAGCCAGAGTGAATATTGAGAGGTGCAATGGACACAAATGGCCCAGCCAAACAATGTGCCCCTCCCCAATATCCACTCCTTCACTGGTCCTGACTGTGCAATGAGACAACGATGTCTCGGTCTAGCCACCAGATCGGCTCTCCAACGCAACCACTGTGTTGTCTCCGTGAATACTGAGAACTGCAATGGACACAGCGTTGAAGCTACGCTATGTCCCTCTCCAATATCCACGCCTACACTGGTCCTAGCTGTGAAATGAGGCAACGACCTTGGCCTAGCTACCATTTCGGCAAATACAACGCCTACACTGGTCCTGACTGTGCAATGAGGCAACGACCTCGGTCTAGCTACCATTTCGGCTATCAATGCAACAACCGTTGAGCTGTTACGTAACCCGGGTCTAAGCCCAACGCCCACCAGCATGATACCCTACTGGGTGAACAAACAGAGAAAGTGTCCCGCACACCTTTCAAACTATCATCACTTTACTTACAGACTTTACTTTATTTGCTTACTGCCAACTGACATACTCAACAATTTATTAATATATTAATATTGGCCTAACCTCGTATAACTAACAAACTCAATTTCAACTTAGCTAATTATCAAATTATTTCATAAATCCCCTTTATTTAAATCAGATAATTACTTTTCAATTTATAACTTAGCCTCGTATAATTAATAAACTGACTTTGAACTCTAGCTACAATTTATTTTCATATAAACTAGTTATTAAATGATTTCCTAAAACCACCCTTAATCATATAATTATTGAAATTATTTCTCAATTTATAATTAGGCAAAGTATAGCTGTACAATAAACAACTAATATGCATTCTGTGAGAGGACTCACCTTTTATGAAGGTATATAAAGTTCACTGTAAATTTCACTAATATCGAGCATATTGTAATGCAGCTCAGGGCATGGCTCACGCACAAATGTGGAGGTATGTTTTACTTCAACCGATGCTAAGTGGAATATTAAATGAATAGTGCGAGACCCTTGAGCCTAAGAGGGATACATTATAACCACACACACCCCGGACGTCTATCTTTAAGTAAACAATTTTTAAACGCTCATCGCTTGACACTTTAGATCTAATGGGACCACATATGTGAAACTTAACGTGAAACTTGTTCACATAATTGCCGTGTCTATTTAATACACACAGAGAATTTTCATAATAAAACAGCGCTATATCTAGCGCTAGAAAATACATTCCTTACACAATAATAACCAACAGCAATTACAACAATAAAATAAATAAATCTGACTATACAACGAAGATATCGACACACATTAATCTGTTGTGTTATTACAACTTAAAAAATATATAATTAGACGTACTTTGTTTCAAGTATGCAATTAGAAAAAAGAATCCCCTGTCCGTCCGACGGCGAACTAAAAGAATAAGACCAAGCAAGGGCGTCGCCAGCCAGTGAACCCGGGGGTGGGGGGTGGCGGTGGTGTGTGTTGTCAAGATGATAGAGGATATGAATATATGAATTGTAATTGTAGATACAGTAAGAACAATTTCTAAAGTTTTAATAGTGTACTAGTGTACTACAAGAAAAACAAATATCATAATTAAAACATAATCTTCTTGGGTTTCTTGCGAATTTTTCGACTACTTTATTATTAAAATCTTCCAGGTTCTCAATTATATCTTAAAACTCATCATTGCAAGACTATTGAGGCGACTTTCTACCATGGTACTTCTTAGTCAGGTTTTAAGTCGTTTCAGAGTGCTGAAGGATCGCTCTACAGTACACGTTGTGCACGGTAGAGCGATCAAAATCTTTAAAGCTTTACCCATTTCGGGGAAGAAGGCTTTCGTGTCCTTTAGGACATCAACAACGGACAGCTCAGTTACGTTGGCTTTGGCCTGCCACAATTGCTGCGAAAGTACGATTTCATTCTTTATGTTTGATCAATCGTAAAATTGGGCGAAGGTTGCGCAAACTTCCATGAGACTTTCCACAGACATTGTTCGCATTTGCGCCGGGTGTAATTTAGATAATACGAATGATGGACTGTTTTCTTCAGCAAACCATTCTTTAAGAGAAGTAATAATGGAGTCCAAGTATGGTATTATTAAAGACCTTTTCCAAAATTCTAAACGACTTCCTGCTGGATGTTTGCTTCGATGACGTTGTCTTCCAACAATGCGCGGCAGTGATGCTATGTCCTCTTCCACTCCGAGTCTTCTTGTTACGACACTAGCATCCCTTAAAATTTCATTTGTGACTCTTTCGGGATCGTCACGCTGGCTTTTAGGCAATTGCAAAATGTGCTTAATGTGCTGCGATGCCTTGATCACGTCCAAAGCTATAGGCTGGAGTACGTTTACCACGGGTTCCATCAAAGCCGAGTATTTGGCTATCACCATTAGACACAGAATAAACGAAATTTTGGAAGCAGCGGCATGAAGCTGAAAGGCATTTTTTGAGTTGCACTATTTTAATTGGCATCATACGCACAGGTGTAGATGTGCGTTTCAGATCGCATCACGCAGGAATTATGAACCGGACAATAGATGACATGTTATTTGGTTATTTTTTCTGAAAGGAGAGAAATAGGCCTGTAGTTAATAGGAAGCGCTTTGGATCCTTTCTTGGGGACGGGCTGTACTCGAGCAGTTTTCCAGTTACTAGGGAATATGCCTCTATTGTAAGATGTCTGAAACAGACAAGTCAGGGCAGGAGAAAGTTCTGGTGCGAATTTTTTGAGAACAATTGCTGGGATCTCGTCAAGGCCAGAGGCTTTCCTGGTATTAAGAGAAGAGAGCATCTTTCGTACCTTTTTAGTTTTGATAATGATATCCGTCATTTTATGCGCGACATTGGGGACTCTTGGTGGTTAAACATTTGGAGGTGGGTTGAGAGTAGAATTGCCGGCGAACAACGAGGCAAAAAAGTTCAGCCTTGCCCAGGGCGGTAGAAACAATTTCATCCCCTGAGACAAGAGGTGGGAACGTGTTCTTGCAGAAATTATTCCCAATAGATTTAGCAAGAGTCCAGAAGAATTTGCTGTCACTGGAGCTTAAGAGGACTTTGTTCTTGATGTGGTTATTAAACGAGTTTTTTGCCTCAAAAAGAATGCGGACATAGCGGTTTCTTGCGTCGTTAAATGCTTGAGGGTTTTCTTGACTGGGATTGTGTAGAAGCGTTTTGTGAGCTTTGACCTTTTCAAGTCTGGCCTTGTCACATGATTGAGAGAACCATGGCTTTTGAGTCACTGCAGAGGTTTTCTGTGTACGTGGAATAAATAATTCCATGCCAGCTTGGTGACGTTTTGTGAGATATCAGTGGGGTCTGGATGAGAGAAGCAGACAGACGCCCATGGAAATGAGGAAAAGTAATCTCGCATTTCGTCCCAGTTGGCTGAGTTGTGCCAAACGATACGTGGGTGTGATGACTGTGTGACCTTGAGTTGCATTGCCCAGGAAGCAGTGACCATGCCGTGGTCTGAGCGAACAAGGGGGCGGTGACTGATGTCTTATAGCAGTCAGGATTCGTAGTAAGAAGGAGATCCAAGGGATTTAAGCTGTGTGTTGGGATGCGAGAAAAGTAAGTAGAACTATATTGGCTAAAGAATTGCTGACTGCAAAGGCCTCCGCTGCTCTTCCTTGTTGATCGGTTTTTGAAGATCCTAGCCATTCCTTATTATGGACATTGAAGTCACCAAGAGTAGTGACCTCGGAGGAAAGATATTCAGAAATCAGATGGTCGGTTTTTTCAGAAAGGTAGTCAAAGAGCTGGACAAAGTTGTTGTCAGAAGGTAACCGGTAAATGCAACAGATGAATTTAGTTGCAGCCCTGAGAGAGAGAGTTTTATCCATAGTATGTCTATTTTTCTAGCTTCTAAATTGGGGAGTCTGGTGCAGGGTAGATTGCGGACGTACGCGCACACGCCTCCATGCAATCTAAAGGAAGTAAGGAGCCTCATACCCCTGGAAATTAAGATGATTAGTGGCTGTTTTTGCACTGATTTGAGTTTCGGTGAAGAAGATGAGTTGGGGTCTATTAGCCTGGAGGAAATGGTGAACGGAATGCAGGTTAGAATTTAGGCCACCTATATTCGAGAAGTATATCCTTTGGTTTGTGTAAATTCCATTTCCTTCTTGTATTTACACTATTCTGTGTAAGGTGTTGTTGCACTTTGTTGGTGCTTATCTTCATATAAATTAATGTATAACACTGTTATTTCTGAAAACCCGTTTATGTTAAACAATCATTAGGTTTGTTCAGCAATCTTCATTTTATGTTTTATTTTCAGGTTTCCGCCATAGACCGAAAAGACTATTGCTTTTTGTGAATCCCTTTGGTGGGAAGAAAAATGCAATGCGTATATATGAAAAATTCGCCAAGCCTTTATTCCAGATAGCTGGCATAGAAGTGACTGTGAATGTTTCACAGAGAAAAGACCAGATCTGTGATTTTTTAATTAACAGTAGTTTAGATATGTATGATTCTGTTGGCTGTGTTGGTGGTGATGGAACAGTTTCCGAGTTATTCAATGGTCTAGTTTTGAGAGAATGTAGAATATTAGGCCTAGATTATAATAATATACGACAAGATTTGCCACGTCCAAAACTTCCTGTTGGAATAATTCCAGGTATGCATTAAGAGTCAACTATAGGTACTCTGTTTACCCAAGCCGAAAAATAGTACAAGTACATTTAGAAATCGCCGCTGTCATTGAACGAGACCTGTAAATGGTCAATTTTATGCCGCACTCGATTCGTTAGCATCTCTGTTATTGTCTCGTTAGTGTTAAGATTTTTTACATTCTAGTCTGTATTTCAAAATCAATTTCGATAAGTTTATTATCAAGTGACAACATTTGCTTCGAATCAATGCTTAAATTATCACCGCTTAGTTAGGCGAATTGCCTGCATAATTTAGTTGTACTTAGTAGTTGTTAAAAAGAGCATGTGATGTTGTTTTATGCACGTGATTAGCACCTGACAACTCCTTTATTTGGGTAGACAGAATTTAGCAAGTGTTTAATTCTTCAAAAATGTCTTACCATTTAGGAAATATGGTGCTGTAAGGCTAGATGCATTCTCACCACAATTAGAACCGTAGACCGGTTTCGCTCTCATAAGAGCTCGTCTACATCTATAAAGTAATACGGCTATGGTAGCCAGCCTCGCAAAACTAGGTGAGATGTAAGACTCGCTTTTACACGTGCCGCCATCTCGTTGCAAAACCAAGTAGTATGTTGTCATGGCAGCTCCAAATAACACAGAATGTTAAAAAATAGAGGCTGTATACAACTAACTAACAATTTAGTAAATTGTCAGCTCTGGCCCATTCCTTTCCCAATATTGGGACAAAGTATGTAAGACTAAATGCATTCTCACCACAATTAGAACCGTAGACCGGTTTCGCTCTCATTAGAGCTCATCAGTACGGCATACTAATTGCAGCAAAAATACACCTACAAAGTAATGCGGCTATGGTAGCCAGCCTCGCAAAACTAGGTAAGATGTACGACCCGCTTTTACACGTGCCGCCATCTCGTTGCGGAACCAAGTAGTATGTTGTCACGGCAGCTCCAAATAACACAGAATGTTAAAAAATAGCCGTATTACTTTGTAAGTGTATTTTCGCTGCAATTAGTATGCAGTTCTGACGAGCTCTAATGAGAGCAAAACCGCTCTATGGTTCTAATTGTGGTAAGAATACATCTATTCTTACATACTTTGTTCCTATATTGGGGAAGGAATGGGTCAGGGCTGACAATTAACTAAATTATTAGTTAGCTGTAGACAGTCTCTATTTTTTAACATTCTGTGTTATTTGGAGCTGCTGTGACAACATACTACTTGGTTCCGCAACGAGATGGCGGCACGTTATATAGTTGGTCTTACATCTCACCTAGTCTTACACTATTTCGTAGATCCCTGACTTACTGAATGTACTTATTGAATAAATCAGTTTTTAGATATGAATAATGTTGATATATTTTGGATATTTATCATCAGATGCCATATTTTACATTGCTGTATTAATTAGTGGTATCACAAACAATGATCAAAATATAATTTTAGGTGGTAGCACCGACACAATTGCTTATTGCATTTATGGGAATACAGACCCTACAACGGCTGCTTTAAATATTGTATTTGGTGATCCGATGAGTTTAGATTTAGTGTCCGTTTACGATGAACACATGTTACTTAAATTGTATGCTAGTGTTATTAGTTATGGTTATTTAGGTGACGTAGCCTACCATAGCGATAGATATAGATGGATGGGTCCTCATCGATACGATTATTCAGGTGAGCTTTCTTAAACTAGCTATTGTAGTAAAGTTATTTTTTTATATTATTAATGTAGATTTTTATTGAAGTGTGCCATTATTATTGGACATTTTATCATAAAATTATTTTGTCTAGATTGTTTTTATAACCTTTATGCTAGAAAAATTTGCAATTTATTATTGTTTAAATTAGTTTTGATCAAGAGTGAAAAAGTCTGAACGCAAAAAGTACATTATAGTTGTGAATTTGCATAGAAATGATCTACGCTTTTTTTTCACGCATTCTTATATACATGGTGGCACATTGAAAACGAAATAGACTGATTTGCATTCAGAGATTTTTTTTTAAGAAACTCTGAAACACGTCAATTTTAATATTGAGGGGGACATGTTTTGACATAAAACTCAACTTTGTCGCATCAACCCCTTAGGGTGGTGATAACAACCCTTATATTTTAAATAGGGAACATGAGTGTTACATCATTTGAAAGCTCTTTCTTTTCTGAATTCAGCACACAAATTTTTTTGGAAGTTTTATCAACTCGTTTAAAAATTATTCACAGTTGGAGTTGCAAGAACGTATTTCATTCATTGTGATAATAAATGCACTAATTAGTCAATTTTTTGTTAAAAAAAACTAAAAAAACAAAACCAAACGTTCAAAAATGTTTATTCAGTTAAGTAAGTGTTCAAATTGTTGACCACCAGCTTCCATACAAAAGTACAAATTTTGTTCAAAACGAGCTCTGACATTCTGGGGCATTTGTGGAGTTATTAGACGGCATTCTTCAACAATGCGTCGTCTTAATTCTTCCAGAGACTCCAGTTCTGTTGCGTAAGTTCTACTCTTTAAATGGTCCCATAGAAAGAAGTCTAAAGGAGTTAAATCTGGTGATCTAGGGGACCACTCAATAGCACCTCTACGCCCAATCCATTGTCCTGGAAACTCTCTGTTCAAAAACTCGTGCAAAATGCGGAGGAGCTCCATCTTGTTGAAACACTTATTGATTTTCTTGATCGCGTTCATCATTTTCAACAATGTCAATTAGTAGAGAGTAAACGATATCTTCTAGTAACTCCAAATACGTTTCGCCACTCAAACTGCCATCAAGAAAAATTGGTCCGATTAAACGGTCTCTAAAAATGCCAGTCCAGACATTCAATTTCTGTGGAGTTTGAGTGTGGACTTCGTGAAAATGTCTTGGATTATTATCTGCCCAATAACGACAATTATGACGACTGACTGTAGAGTTTAATAAAAACGTACACTCGTCTGAAAAACAGATATTGAACAGAAAGTTCCCGTTATCAGCTATTCGTGCAGTCATAACTTCACAACACTCCAGCCGCATCTTCTCATCTCATCTTCATTCAGTTGTTGTACAAGATGAATTTTATACGGGTGAAATTTATGATGCTTCAATATTCGCTGAATAGTTCTTCTTTTGATGTTTGAACAGCCAATTTTCTCGTGCTCAAAGTTGGGCCTGCAGCAATTTGTCCTAAAACTTCAATCTCAGTAGTCTCATTTCTAACCGGAAATTCACGTTCAGGATCCCGTTTTTTGTTGGCTACTGAACCACTTTGTCGAAACTTTACAACTAACTCCAAAATGTATTTTCTGTTAACATGTCTGTTCGGATCTCGTTCATTAAACAAATTTGCGGTACGGTTGGCACAGTCATCGTTTTTGAAAAAAAGAGTAATTATTTCAACCCCTTCTTCTACAGAATACACCATTGTGAAATTAATTTTCGGTAGTACTATCAAGTATCAAACCGACCGATAAACTGACATAACAAATCGCAACTGTGAATAATTTTTATTGATAAAGCTTCCAAAAAAAATTAGTGTGCTGAATTCAAAAAAGAAGGAGCTTTCAAATAATGTAACACTCGACCCATGTTCCCTATTTAAAATATAAGGGTTGTTATCACCACTCTTAAGGGGTTGATGTGACAAAGTTGAGTTTTATGTCAAAACATGTCCCCCTCAATATTAAAATTGACGTGTTTCAGCGTTTCTTAAAAAAAAAAATCTCTGGACGCAAATCGGTCTGTATCGTTTTCAATGCGCCACCCAATATATAGGATGGCCCATTGAAAACGAGCTGGCAGCCATAACTGCCAGGAAAAGATTTTGTTGAAAAAACCTGAAACACAAATTTTTCTTAAATAGGAATAGAAGTCATGTGATAGCTTGTTGAAAAGAGCTTTTGATTCCCTATACATTGCTTTTTTATTTTTGAAATTCAGTCTCTTCGTTTAGAAGATATGGAGTTTGAAATAACACTAATGAATTTCCTGAGAAATAAAAAAAAACTAAATTGTTTCACTTAAAACTTAGCATAGTATTGAAGTTTATTAAGCTTTAATCCAATAAATGTTCAAATTGAGGACCACCAACTTCCATACAATTGTATAACTTTTGTTCAAATTTTTGCCGAACATTTACAAGCATTTCAGAAGTAATTCTCCGGCATTCATCAATAATGCGCTAACGTAACTCTTCCAATGAATCACATTCGGTAGCATAAACTTTTGATTTTGAATGCCCCCACAAAAAAGTCTAAAGGGGACAGGTCTGGAGATCGGGCTGGCCATTCTACAGCACCTCTTCTACCTATCCATTAACCGGGAAAGTGTCTATCCAAGAACTCACTAACAGTAACGGCATAATGCAGTGGGGCACCATCTTGTTGGAAATGTAAATGACGTGCGAGGATCTCTCATCGTTCTCAACAATGTCAGTTAGCATAGGGTAAACCCAGTCTCGCAATATTTCCAAATACCATTCTCCTGTCAAAGTGTTGGCTATAAAGATTGGTCCAATGATGTGGTCACCAAAACTACCCGCCCAAACATTGATTTTTTGTAGAGTTTGAGTGAGGACTTCAAGGAAAATACGAGGGTTTTTATTTGACCAGAACCAGCAGTTATGCCGATTTGTGCCATTCAAAAACTTTCTTTGGGAAAACAAGTGTTAAAAAGAAATTGCCTGTCGTCAATTATTCTTTGAGAAATACTTTCGCAAAATTTCAAGCACCGTCATAATCATCTTCAAATAATTCCTGAACTAGCTGGATTTTATATGATGAAACTTAAATTTTTTCAGAATTCGTTGACTAGTCTTTCTACATACATTAGCAATCTCAACTAATTTTCGTGTACTTAATGTTGGATCTGCACTAAGTTGACCTATAACTACCAAGCTTGTGGTTTCATTCACCATAGGAAATTCACGTTCAGGATTTCGTTTCTTATTAGCCACTGATCCAGCTTCATGGAACTTGTGTAGCAACTCCAGCACGTACTTATGACGAAGACGCCTAGCAGGATGTAGGTTATTGAATACACGTGCTGTTTCGTGTGCGTTTTCATTGTTTTTTTTTCAAATGCTCACAATTTCAACTTTTTTGGGAATTGAATACACCATAATAACTGATTATAAAAATCCACTCAACAGTAGGAAGCAATAATCAGAACTCAATTTTTCATTGATCGAGTTACTTCAATTCTCATGTAGGCACAAAAAATTGCTATCAAGAATGCTTTATCACAAGACATATTTTCTTAGGTTTTTTTAGAGCACCTTAATCCAAATGACTTTTTATTACCTACTCACACCTTCAACAACATTTTTATTTTGTCATGGACGCTGGTGAGGCCCCACTCAAGCATTAAGGATTTCTCGGGAAATGCATTAGTGATATTTCAAAAATCCATATCTGCTAAATGAATAGACCGAATTTCAAAAATAAAAACAATATATAGGAAATCAAAAGCTCATTTCAATGAGTTATCACATGACCCCTATGCCCATTAGAAAAAATTTGAGGGATGACCCCTCCGGTTAGGTGGGTAAAGTTTGGGCTATACTTTTTGCGGCAAAAGTTGTCCCCCTCCCAAGCAAACTTGACGTGTTTCAGGTTTTTTCGACAAAATATATTCCTGGCAGTTATAACTCCCAGCTCGTTTTCAAGGGGGTACCCTGTATATATATATATATATATATATATATATATATATATATATATATATATATATATATATATATATATATATATATATATATATATATATATATATAATAGTATTATAGTATAATAGAGTAAAGTATAGTTCATTTTCTAAATTATTTAAAGGCATTGTCAACTTCTTCACTTAAAATGTGCGTCCTCCAATAATCTGTGTTTATCTTTCCTATTTCTCCTATTTACGCCCAATTTTTTTCTCGATATTGAAGAATATCATGTATTCACAAAGTTTCATATGCTACAATGATTGTTTTATTTTTTCAAGGGTTTAAAAAGATTCTCTCAAATAAAGGCTACGATGGAGAGGTAGCTATTTGCTCAGAATGTGATGGTAAATTTGCTAAATATAGATGTTACGAAGATTGTGAGAAGTGTGACATCAAAAATGTCTTTACATGTGATGATAAAGAGCTAAAATGGAAAGTGATAGAAGGAAAATTTTTCATGATCAGCGGTGCTAACATTAGCTGTGCTTGTAGTCGTGCTCCAAATGGTATTGCTCCTTATAGTCACAAAGGTGATGGTAATCTTCACTTGGTTATGGTGCGTCATACCTCAGTATTAAATAATATAAGACTGCTATTATGTTTGTCTAGCAAAGATGTTATTTTGGACAACTTGCCATTTGTAGAAACCTACTGTGTTAGGGAATTCTGCTTTAGAGCCAAAGGCGATGCTAGTAAATGGAACTGTGATGGAGAAGTACAACATGAGTCAAATATTCGTGTTAAGTAAGTATATTTAGTGGAGTCTTTTTGTTTTGTTTGTTGCAGATACTACAATCAAGGCTAAGCCAAGTGTCCAGAGGGCATCATCCAAGAGATGCAAACGGGAACAAATCTTCTTGAATACAAAAAGTTGTTTAGGACATAGATTACCTACTCAGCTTCTTCATGGATGGTTTTATTTGCTGAAAACATATTGGCCGAGTTTTTCGACTATGCCAAGGATCTTGTGTTCACATTGACTTATTGGTTTCACTTTTTTTACATTAATAATTCTTACTGTACTGTAACATACATGTAAAAATGTGTTATTTATTTTTTATTATTTATAGAAATCATAATATGATTTGCAACAGTAAGTATTAACGTAGTTAATTTTAAAAATGTACATAACAAATTAAAACGTTACATCTATAATAGATGCAAATATCACAGCACTGTAAGCAGAGCGAACATGAACACTATCCGTCCACCCTGTAAAAATCAAAATATCTTGAACAGAATAAAAACACCTCTTGATGAAGATATTTTTAACACGTACATAGTACTATGACCCATATGTGAGATAAACCATTTTTCCCCTCAGGGGCGCGTCCACGACTTCCCCGACCCGAAAGCACTGCAGCCTTTGGCTTATTGTGCATGATGGAACCATATCAAAGTATATGTTTTTATGTTGCGATATTTTAAAACAGACGTGTAACAGAACATTATTATTTATTAAGGGGACTCTAAAGAGAACGCGAGCTCATGAATAAAAAAAATCGCATAAATTACTTGAAAAATAACGAAAGATATGGTCAATTCAACTTTATTGAAGAAGAGCTTTCTAATTCTACAATTTTTAGCGTTTCTCAGCAAAACAAGTTATACAGTATGTTTGATTACGCAAACAAATGGTATTGTAGAAAATATATTAAAGGCAAGCAGCGTGCACCAGGTACGATCAACATCAGAGTCCGCATGCACAGGATCAAGGACGGCAAGTACTGCAGCGCCGCCATAACCGCCAACCGCCCTTAGTAGTAGCAGGCAGGTCGAGCTAGCAGTGAGTAAATGCAGGGTAGCTAAAGAACTTTCAATACTAATGTGACACGACCGCGATTCCTTTATATGTTGTTATTCATATTAACCCTTACAGAATTCAATATTTATTTCTACTGTACATTTTAATTGATAATAAAGTCTTAAGTTTAGCTCACTACTTTTAACGCCCCAATAACGAAATAGTGATCTTTATATGGTGCTTAGATTATTTACAGGTATTTACTTCTTTGGCTTTTTCTGTTGATGAAAATTTTGTTCACTCAATTTTGAGTAATATCCATGACAGGGCTTTTTCTCATTTTTTTTATCATCCCTTGGTAATATTTGAAGCTGATGTGCTACTTCCTTTTTTGGTCTTTTAAATTTTTGTTTAATCTTATTTTAATCATTGGTGTTGAGGATACTTTTGACTGCCTGAGTTATAAGAAAGTTATATGTATATTTCTGGTGTTGAGAATTGTATATATTTAATGTATCAACAATTAGTGTTCCACATACAATTTAGACACAGTCAGTATTAAACCACATGAGTGATTTTTTCAGAGGTGTAATACCTTAATATTACAGTTTTTGACGGAGCTGTATCTTTTAGACCACATTATGAGTAGATTGGTGGTTCTGCATTCAAAACTTTTGGTTTTCTAATGCAGCAAAAATTTCTTCTTGATTGAAACCTTTTCTCTCTCTTGCTGTCTGGTTTGACCCCGAAGTGTGTATGACTCAGGTGTATGGGCTCCAACTTATAACGTCCATGTGTCAAAACTTGAACCAATAATAACGATTTATAGACCCTTTGAATCTACATCAAGGATACCTCCCCATTTAATGTCGTACCTCATATGACTTTCAACCAAGCAGCTATACAACACCATTAAGTTCTTCTGATACAGTAGTGTCCCCAGTTCCTTAAAAACGTAGGCCATTTTTCTTATATTTTTTTTTGGGCATATATTTCACAAGTTTATTCTACATCAGGTGACTCTGTATTATAATACCTACTCCGTGAAACTGTTGACTTCCATCAGCTCTATTCAAGAATAAATTGTTGACATAACTAACAAACAATATTGGCTCAAGTACAGTCCCCTGAGTACTCCACACTGTATTTGAGTTAAATAACTTCTATTGTCTTGTATCTGTATTGTTATTGTAATTGAATTGAAAATTCTCTTGTAATTACTTGTGGATAATGTAGTGGTTGTCATCTATTACAATCCATAGCCATGCAGTTCTCTACAATGATTGCTTCATTTTGGAATGATCAAATTAGCAGCCCATCATTTAAGTGACTGACATGTACAATTTCTGAGGATCCCAGCGTTCATGATTGGCTTTGGTTGGATTCCTGAATGGAGTTACCCTTGTTCTGCCATGGTTATTTGCTGAATCACTAAAGGTCACATAACACGACTGTTCTTCAATAACAGGCATGAAGTTAAACTGATATCGCTCTTGTTATTCCTATACTTCTACTACTACAGTCCATAGTCACACGGTTGTCTAAAGTAATTGCTTCATCTGAAATAATGGGATCAGCAGTGGTGGTTGCATTATCTTTGGTGACGCAAGCAGTAGCATCATTTAGATCTACATCATCCATACAGTGATTGATTTATCAAAAGTTTTGGGATAGTTATCGACAGTCAGTGATCTTTGCTGGCACCAGTACACAGGGGGTATCCAATACCGGACTAAATTTTCAATCCCAGGATTTTGGTATTCAAATAAAACATTTTGGTATCCCGATATTCCATACCGAAAATATCCAGATTCTGGAAATTTTAGATTCATTCCCTAATAAAAATAGTGATGGACAGATGGAATAATTTTGTTTTCATGCGGGCATGCACAGCTTTTAGGGATTTATCTTCTTTCGAATGAAACAAATCCGTCAGTTCTTGTTTTTAGTTAATTTTCATATTTGCTAGGGATCGATTTGTCAATTTTGTCTAAATTTTGTTGTATAGTTTTTAAAGTTGAGGGTTCATTAATATCATTGTACAGAACATTAATCTGATGTTTACTAGCCAAGTGCACCCCTTGTAGATGCACATTTTGTTTTAAAAATTGTGTTACATTGTCTGCATTGGACTGCTTCGCCGTTGCTTTGTTTTAAAAATAATTCCACACCGATTTTAAGCAGTGGGCCCTTTTTTCGTTACACAAAATGCACATTCGTTCGTACCTTTTTCCATTCTATGTTTTACCTATCAACAATAAGAATACATCATGATATATAAGGCTTAGATTGGGGACTCCCGACATCCAGATTACACAAAAATGCAAGAGTGATAACTGAACACAGGTTACTAATACAGGTTAACGTCTAAACTATCAGACACCAGTGCAAGCGCATACCGCTCCCATGTACAACGTGCTGTAACTAGTACGTCGGACCACCACAACTCGCAATATTGAGGCGTTATCGGTTACCTATGCGACGTAGATAAAATGAATCTCGAAAGTATTGAAAGTAACGAAAACACCAAATACGATGAATTTTACTGTATTACAAGTAAGTTATCATGAGTCCCCAATGTACCGAAAATTTTTGGTATTGGACAATAAATACTGGAAGTCAAATACCTCAGAAAATGTCCGGGATCTCGAAATTACGGTATCCTGGTATTGGATACCCTAAGTACACAGTCATCCTTGTGTTTAAGAAAAGTAACAGCAAATATTTATTCAATATATTTCTGTTCTTGAAGAAAACCTGGAATTAACTATTTAAATAAACTGCACTGGATATAGAAACATTGTCCATAATTTAAGTGTTTTATTTATTAGAGGATTCGGGGCTTTTGGATTAACACACATTAGTTTTTCTCAATATTGTAGGTTGTTAATTATTTGTTTTACCTAATTATATGTTTTCAGCATTATTATTTGTTCTATAATCTTATTTATCTACATAACAATGAAACTATGTTTTATATTTATTGACACATTTTGTGTGTTTTAATGGAAAATTAGCTGTTGTTTGCAGGAGTTCCTCCTCAAGGTTCAGCTTTAGCCTCTACTTTGTTACTTCTCCACATCAATGACCGCACATCCAACCCAGTTCACAGTTACGCGGACGACAGCACCCTCCACTCAAATATACAATATTCTAAGCCTGTCTCTTTAGCCCAATTAGATGAGGATCGCAGACTCATGGAGGGTTCTGTCTCCGTGGATCTCCAAAAAATATTAGACTGGGGAAGTAGTAATCTTGTACAATTCAACCCCACCAAATCTCAGTCTTGCTTTCTTTCTCATAAGAGATACACCAGCCCTAGACCCATCAAAATTAACAACCAAGTTATTCAAAGTAATGAGTCTTTTTCTCTTGTTGGCATTTCTGTGGATCGAAATCTCAATTGGCACCAACATGTTACTTCAATTGCAGAAGCGGCTGCTAAGAAATTAGGTTTCCTCTTCCGGGCTCGCAAATACTTTTCACCAGCTAATCTCTATACCTTATATACTTCACAAATAAGGCCAAACCTCGAATACTGCTCCCACATCTGGGGTGCAGCTGCCGCTTCTACACTCGCTATCTTGGACTCCATTCAAAAGAGCTATACGTCTCATCGGTGACCCTACCCTCACCCAAAGGCTGCCATCCCTTGCCCACCGACGTGCCGTTGGTGACCTCTCTCTCTTTTATAGATATCTGCATGGGCACTGCTCAGAGGAACTTTCTTCCATAGTTCCTCCACCTGCTGCCCCCAACAGATCTACCAGGGGAACAGAGGGAATGCACCCTTTTACTGTCCAGGTCACCAGACATAGAACATCTTGTTATGCCCGCTGTTTTGTCCCGCAGACTTCCAAGTTGTGGAATTCCTTGCCGGCACATGTTTTTCCTTCTCCTCCGAACCTCCAAACCTTCAAGTCCAGAATTAACAAGTGCCTCTTTCCTCCTTGTCAACACCCACGGTACGATAGTATTTAGGCTGTAAGCCCTCGTGGTGTGTTGAAATTAAAAAAATAATAATCTTGTTATGCCCGTTCTTTTGTCCCGAGGACTTCCAAGTTGTGGAACTCCTTGCCGGCACATGTTTTTCCTTCTCCTCCGAACCTCCAAACCTTCAAGTCCAGAATTAACAAGTGCCTCTTTCCTCCTTGTCGACACCCATGGTACGATAGTATTTAGGCTGTGAGCCCTCGTGGTGTGTTTTTGAAATTAAAAAAAATAATTTTTTTTTTAGTCTTGGTAAAGAATACAATAATGATTGACTATACTAGTTTTATTTACCATTTGTATGAATTTTGTAATTTTCAGAGTCCGTTGTCAATTGCTCACTGTATTTAGTCGTGGTAACCCAAAACCCGAAGAAAACATTAAAAGGTGCTGTGGATAAGCCGTACTTGCCTAGAAATAATAATTTATGAAAGAGATAGAAAATATTTATTTTAAATGTTTTATGTATTGAGAATTATCATGTTGAAATGCAAATTTTTATATAAGTAATAAAAGCTATTGATTTTGATATATATATATATATATTTTGATGTATGTTTCCACAGTTCCCAATAAATTATTGGTAAATAACATATTTGGTTTTCACCTTTATTTACCAATCGTTTTACTTTTTCCTTGTGTATAATTTCATAGATTCCCGAGACTTCTGTGGTTTTATCTGCAAACATTGGGTTATCTAGCGAATGTTTTAATCTATTTTTTTGTAGAAAATGTTATCTGAAAATTGGCTTTCTTAAAAATGTTATTAAAACCTCTCTTGATTAGAATCAGGAAATAGAAACGTTCGCCAGGCCCAAAAACTGTACTGTGATGAATTGGGTTATCCAAATTGTACTTATCAGTGCTCATCACAGGTTCCAATCTTCACTCACTTGGCTTATGCGTATATAACAGTATCCGCTAACAAATAAAATTGTTAAGTTATGCTGCTTTCATAAAGAAAATGTTGAGTATTGTTTTTAAAACAATGGCTGAGTTCACCAAGGCCCAATAGCTGAGTCTCGGCGCTTATCTGCGGACTACAGACACATTTCAACAGTTGGCGACTGATGAACGCACTGTTTTGTGACGTTTGTCATTCCGCTTTGACAAATCAGCAACAGTTCAGTTCCAGCAGAAATTCAGTGGGACTGCTGAACGCATACGTTACCACAACTATTTAACCGTTGGCGCCTGTTGTGAATTAGCACTGTGCCTGTGACTTCTGTAGAAACTTTTTTTACAGAGTTAGTTTGTCTATGGTTTTTAGTCATGCATTACTTTATTAAATATGAACGTATGTGTAAATGGCTAATGCAGATTCGTTTCGGTTGGTTTAAATATAGAAGACATCTTTTTTACGAGCGTCTCACCACAGTAATGACGGCTGCACTGATCATGCGTACTTCGCAGAATATTTTAAGTAACGAAATAAAAGACCTCCCTGACGTGCTGTTTACACACAATCGTCCCAACTGACCTACCCTGATATCAGTTTATCCAGTTAAAAGCTAAAAGGGGAAGGAACATCAACCCTGCCATTCATGTGAGCATAATGTACTTTTCCTTCCCCATTTTTCCTTATTTTAGCTTTTGTTTACGCAAACTCATGTCAGGAGGGTCAGTTGGAAGGATTGTGTGTAAACAACACGCCAGGAATGTGTTTTATTTCGTTACTTAAAATATTCTTCGAAGTGCGCATGACCAGTGCAACCGGGTCATTACTAAGGTGAGACGCTCGTCTTCCGCCGAAGCAAAGTCCAACCAACCGAATCGGGTTTTACTTTAATCAATACCACAGCATAAATGATGCAAAATAGAGTATGAGTATAGCACAATAGTTTACTATGAAAGCGCCAGATGGAAACCCGCGCAAATGTTAACGGGGTAAACAATAAAATGAGGCAGCTATATAAAGCAGTCGGTTAAAAGCAAACTGTTGGTAGAATGAAAATTAAGAATAGATAAAGCGAAAATGTATTAGTATTTCCTTAATAATAAAGAATTAAAATCGTGAAAAACGTAGCTGTATGCCATCGTCTTGTTTACTATTATGTGATGAAGCGTAATTTTCTGTCTAATAATTAGAAAACTCGTAACTTCTAATTAAATAATAATTAAATATCGAATAACAAAATACAAATAATATAAATATATGGTAAAATATTTTCATCGTGAAATATCTTTAAAGCGATTTATATTTAGCTAAACGTGTATGTTGTATTTATTATTTTATTGACCTTGATAAGGGTTATAAAATTGCAATCGGCGCGAATATTTTTATCTGCTCCCAAAATCATATAAAACGCGATACCGCATGACGTGGAAACGGTAGTATTAGTCCTGCCAGTAAGCTTGCGACAGTGAACCGTCACCAGTCTGTCCGAGTCCATACAGATTATTCGTACCGATTCCGCTTTCCGTCAGATCGCACCAGGTTTGGCTTATTTCGTCGTACATAATTATTTTTGTACGTGAGAAATTGACCGTTTTAGTTAATTAATATTTTGTAGCGAATTTTCATACTTTTCATTTTCCGAAGCTTAGTCAAATTTTAGCAATCGGAATATTTCAGTATTGTGCTATCAATCGCCGTACCTCTATATTGTCCTGTATGTTACATTATCTTGTATTATTCTTGTGGGAATGCTGAGGATTCACAGCCCACTTAAATAATTAAGATATTCCCATCTTGGATTAATCCTGACAGGGACGCTGAGGATTAACAGCCTATACAGGTCCTCAACAGGAAGTAAACCCTTTAAAATCTGGCGCCCGAGATCCTCCGATAGTAACCGTCAATCCGTAACACCGAAAACGGTATGTAAGCAAAGACCTCGTTACACTATAAAGAATGCTCGAAAGAATGTTTAAAATTTATAAATTTATGGAAATATGTTCAGCCAGAGGAAATTGGGTGAATAAAAATTCAGCTACTTGGTCGACAGACTAACCATAAAATTATTGTTGCTTAAGCGAGTTTTCATTAAGAACATTTGTTAATTAAGTTCACGATTTGAAAGTTTCGAATTTTTTTTTAGATCAGCGTGAATTTTTGGCAAAGTCTTAAAATTCACAATTATTCATTACGGATTTCCTTGACATGAAATAATACACTATTTTAGTGAAATTTAAACGAGGTTATATCCAAGTCTTGCACAAAATAAGATTTTTGAACTGAAGTAATCAAAAATTTATGTGTGTGGTCAATTTTTTAAAATCATTTTTATAAATTATTGAAGGTGTTTCGTTTGAACATAATTAATAGTTTTAAAAATTAGATGAAAATTAATAACAGTTTTACAATTAGCAGAGCAAATCTGCAAAAAAATTACGACATTGGAACTTTCAAAACGTTTTTCAAATGAGGGTGAATTTAGGGTTAGTAGTAATTTTTATACATGATAACAACAAAAAATAATTAACTAACTTTTATGAAAGTTTACCTGCGTAGGTACTTCTTTTTAAAATAGCTTGGATGTTCTTTAGCCAGCCCAATCGGACCAGATTCTCCGGAAAACTTTCTCGTAGTTTTTTTAAGGTTTGTAGTTATATTTTAAAACAGTTAAGATACTTCAGTCAAATTTGATTCACTTCATTGTCTTTATGGAGACTAGGTACTACATACTAAGCTTAACGTTTCTAGGTATTGGACAATTGATTTAACAATAAGATTTAAAATATGAAAATTCGCTACCATAACGCACTTGCTGTGTCCGAACTTTTTTAAATAATTGCAGCAAAACAAAAACTACAACATGTCAGAAAATTTAACAAATTTTACCTTTCTCTCCTCAGCTTCTTTCAACAAGCATTTTCTGTCACCTCTTCTAGCACACTTTTATTCGTCTTTCCATCGGTATACCTTGTCTTTGTCATTTCTTTGTTCGCATTCTAAAAGCTGGTATTCTCTTCGTGTCCTGTTTATTTGAAGTTTAGCTTTCTCTCCATACATTATACCACTATATGTATCATTTGATAACCCTGTTCCAGAGCTTTACACTCGCACAAGATGTGCTGTGCTGATTCATCCCCCTCGCCGCATAGTCTGCATGCGAGGTCCCCCTCGAACCGCCCCATTTTATGCAGGTGTTTCTTGACGGTCATGTATCTCGTCAAGAGACCTGTTATGTTTCTGAGCTGTCCTCTGTTAAGATTTAGCAGCTACACAGCTCTCTTTGAACTGGGTTCGTCAATTATTGACTTCCCATGTCTGAGCCCTGGACAGTCTGCCCAGTACACCTTGTATTGGTTTCTGACCCAGGACTTAATGGATCCCCTGGCAGTGCTCTTTGTCACGCCCAGAGCCGGTTCTGGTTCCATAAATTGTTCTGCTGACCCTCTCTTCGTGAGACTGTCAGCTTCTTAATTGCCTTTGACCCCCGAGTGTCCCGGCACTCAGATGAGGGTGACCTAATTCTGCCCAGCCAAGTCGCTCGTCTCGTCTCGGCACTCACTCACCAGCCAGGAACTTACCTGTGGGCTACTTAGGGCCTTAAGGGCTGCCTGGCTGTCTGTGGCTATGAGGATCCGCTTGTTGGTGTAGCCCCTCCTCTTGTTCTCCCGCACACAGTGCAGGATGGCGTACATTTCGGCCTGAAAGACCATTGCCAGGGCTCCGAGGGAAATACTATGACTTATCCTCGGTCCTTCCGAATAAACCCCTGCCCCCGTCCCACGCTCCCCGCCGGATCCGCCAATGAACCAGATGAGCGCGTCCCGTGGTATGCCCGGCGCCTCCTCCCGCCATGCCTCGCGGTTGGGGATTTCCACTGTAAAGTTATTTTCCCTGCAGATTCGCGGGCTCGCAAATTTGACCTCATTTCAAACATGAGCTCCTTTAAGATCTCCTAAATTTTGCAGTGGCCCCTGAAGCCTGGGTTGATCTTCAGTCTACCATTGCAGGCTAGTCTGTATAGTCCTAGTCTGGCCTTCTCCATAATAACTAAGTGTAGGGGAGGCAGATCCCGCAACACCTCCATGGCGGCTGTTGGGGTTGAAGACATGGTTGTTTGGCCATGGTCACGATAATGAACAGAGTAAGAAATAGATTAAGACAAATTTTTGTTCTTTTATTAAAGATTTATTATAATTCCCAGATATACATTTTTTTGTTAATTTTTACAATATATGCAGAATGACATCTAACAAATCACAAAATATCAACAGATAAATTATACATTAATAATTACATCATTTTCCCATTTGATTGTTTTATGAGATATTGTATAGGTATGTATGGTAACTACAGGTAGTGTTTTAACAGGTGAAAAAATATAGCAAGAAGTTAAATTCTCACTATAAGAGCGACAGCGTCAAATTGAGATTAAGATGTTTTCTCCCTCGTGGTCAGTCCTAAGGTCTCGGCATGTTTCTTGGCTTTTAGTCGAAGATCAGCAATACTGGAGTTTTTATGGGCAGCTGCTAGGGCGGCAAAACCAAGAGGATACTGAGGATGGTACAAAATTCCTGCAGCGGGACTACCTCCTGCTGCCACTGCCGTTGCGGCATACTAAACCAAAAGAAAATCATGTTACAATCTTATTGTCAAGTTTAAAGTCTATATTTCTTTATTCTAAGTAGAAATCACAGGAAAAATTATTCTACAGGTAAGCCTTTAATATTTAGATGCAGATTTACAGATTTTATGTGCCTAAATTGACTTAAAAACACCATTTGCCTGATCTAGATTCATTACAACAATAGACAAACCCTGCTTGTGCGTGAGATGGACAAGTCAAAGAAAAATAGCGAATATGATAACAAAATAAAGTTATACTGAAGGGCGTGAACAAAGGCGAAAGTTTAATCTTGATTCTTGATAGTAAAATTGGTAAACGCTAATAGTTTGTTAGTTCTGAAAGAACAGAAGTCAAGTAAATATTGATATTGTTACACCTGGGAATCCAGTTCATAAGGCATTACCTCTATGGTCGCAGGCAGCTTGTAGATTGTGTTGGTCCCAGAGAACACTAGAATTATATTTCGAGAGTGAACGACAGATTAGAAAAGTATATAAACACCGAATTACTAAAATTTCTTGAAAAACACAGTCTAATCCACGACAGGCAGTATGGATTCCGTCAGCGCAGATCAATTGCCGACCTCTTTTCCTTTGTCACCCATTCTTGGAACAAGTCTATGAAACGGTGAATCCCATATTGTCGCTGTAGACATATCCAAAGCATTCGACCAGGTCTGGCACGCAACGCTGCTTAATAAACCTCCGGCCTATGGCCTACCACCAAAACACTGTACCTGGACAGCAAATTTCCTCTCCAACCGGAGCATTTCCGTTGTCGTAGATGGCCATTCCTCTAAACTGTATCCAATTAGAGCAGGAGTCTCTCAAGGTTCAGCTTTAGCCCCTACTTTGTTTCTTCTCCACATCAATGACCTCCTGTCTAGCACATCCAACCCAGTTCACAGTTACGCGGATGACAGCACCCTCTACTCAAATATACAATATTCTAAGCCTGTCTCTTTAGCCTAATTAGATGAGGATCGCAGACTCATGGAGGGTTCTGTCTATGTGGATCTCCAAAAAATATTAGACTGTGGAAGTAGAAATGTTGTACAATTAGACTCCAACAAATCTCAGTCTTGCTTTCTATCTCATAAGAGATACACCAGCTCTAGACTCATCACAATAAACAACCAAGTTATTCAAAGTAATGAGTCCTTTTCACTTGTTGGCATTTCTGTGGATCGAAATCTCAATTGGTACTAACATGTCACATCAATTGCAGAAGCGGCTGCTGAGAAATTAGGTTTCCTCTTCCGGGATCGCAAATATTTTTCACCAGCTAATCTCTATACCTTATATACTTCACAAATAAGGCCAAACCTAGAATACTGCTCCGACATCTGGGGTGCCGCTGCCGCTTCTACACTAGCTATCGTGGACTCCATTCAGAAGAGAGCTATACGTCTCATCGGTGACCCTACCTTGCCCACCGACGTGCCGTTGGTGACCTCCCTCTCTTATATATATATATATATATATATATATATATATATATATATATATATATATATATATATATATATATATATATATATATATATATATATATATATATATCTGCACGGGCACTGTTCAGAGGAGATTTCTTCCATAGTTCCTCCATCTGCTGCCCCCAACAGATCTACCATGGGAACAGGGCGAATGCACCGTGTTTTACTGTCCAGGTCACCAGACATAGAACATCTTGTTATGCCCGCTTTTTTGTCCCGAGGACTTCCAGGTTGTGAAATTCCTTGCCGGCACATGTTTTTCCTTCTCCTCCAAACCTTCAAGTCCAGAATTAACAAGTTGCCTCTTTCCTCCTTGTCGACACCCACGGTACGATAGTATTTAGGCTGTAAGCCCTCGTGGTGTGTTGTTGAAATAAAAAAAGATGAAAAAATGTACAATGGTTTGGAATTACCATAGATAGTGAATTGAGTTAATGGCGGAGTTCACCAGGCGCCAACAGCTGAATTTAGGCGCTCATCTGCTGACGACC
Source organism: Tillus elongatus (assembly GCA_964006375.1). NCBI lineage: Eukaryota > Metazoa > Arthropoda > Insecta > Coleoptera > Cleridae > Tillus > Tillus elongatus. The sequence continues at coordinate 14,686,841 of OZ023269.1, read as the reverse complement.
GATACATTTCAGCTGTTGTAGACTAATGAACGCACTGTTGACTTCAAGCATTATTTTGAGACTTTTATCTGCCATTCCGCTTTGACAAATCGGCAACAGTTGAGCTCCAGTTTATTCATCCCGCTAATGACACTCATCTTGTTAGCAAAACGATTGTCTGGTCTAAAAACTGTATTGTGATGAATTGGGTTCTCCAAATTGTACTTATCACTGCTCATTAGAGGTTTTAATCTTCATTCATTGAAAAAAATTGTACTCCAGTAGAAACTCTGTGGGACTGGTGAACGCGTCCGTTGTCAAAAATATTTAACTGTTGGTAACTGTTGGCGCGTGGTGAACTCGGCCAGTCTTTGTCCGGAATAACCGATAATAAAAGGCGAAAAGTGAACTATGGTGCTATAGACATTTAGTAATAGAGAAATATATTAGTTGGTGTGTTTGTCAGAAAGTGGTTGGTTATAATAAATTAGTAGTTTTAAAAGGCTGTGTTTTGTTAGTCAACAGAGAAACCCGAAGAACGTAACAATATGTTGCATTGATAATTCATCATTTTGAGACAATGTGATAATAATTAGAACTGATAGTTATAATACCAGTGCCTGTTAAGATCAAAATATCAATGTAAACAGAGACAGGCTGAACGTAGAATGTTTTTGCTTTAACTGCACTTAATTATTTCTGCACTCTAAATGTAAACAATATAAGGTACATTAACCTAATTGCTACTCCGCTTTAAAGGCCAGAGTTTAAGTGAAATAGGTTGACTTGTAAGGAGCGCTTTAAAATTATTTCCAGCAATTAATAACACTAACTGTTACTAATATGATTTTTCTTAATATTCCATTGCCTCTACTTGGTGAAATAGTTCCATCCTAAATACAAATGTAGAGACTTCTTCTCTGGTTCCACAATAAGTGCTTGATTTCTTCTCTCTCGCCGATTTTGCCTTTTACGGCATCGTCAGACAGGAGAAAACTGAATTTATTAATTTATTTATAAGCATTCATGCAAACTCAAAATAAAAATCTGTTGCTAGGATATTTTGATCAAAAAATTAAAATGACATGAACTTTTTAATATGGCTATGTATTATATGTCAATATTTAACAATAAAATAATATCAATTTCCAACAATAATAGCCATAACAACAATCGTAACAATAAAACAACTAAATAACGAAAATATCGACATAGATCAATTTATTACATTATTACAACTATTTTTTTACCTTTAATATACTAAGCGGGGTCATTGAGTGACCCGAGATGTACATATCATTAATATTTCTTCAGATGTTTTTTGTCACTGTTGAAATTTCATGTAATCCTTTCTCACTCCTTCTATAACACTACTATTTGCTTATATGTCTTTTCAAAAAAGACCTTGCGGTAAGAACCGATGAAATGTAGGCTTGGGTCAAGAAATAGATTCAATCAAATTTATCGCTTCATTAAGATTTACTGACAAGTTTTCCGACTAGAACAGAGAGTGTATAATGAGCCAGCAGCCATTCAAGAAGTATGTTATATTTTCGTTATTAATTGCCAACAATCATTCGATCCGTATGAAAATCTAAAAATTGACGAGCAGTTGGTAGCTTTTAGAGGCAAATGTCTGTTCACAAAATATCAAGTCAAAACCAGCAAAATACGGTACAAAAATATGCGCTTCTGTCGATATGAAGTCCTGATATCTATATAGTCTTCAGGTGTATACTGGAAAAAGGCAGTAGGCCCGAGAAAAAATAATGAATGCGAGTGGTGCGCAAAATTCTAGAGCCAGTGTATAACTCTGGCAAAAGTGTAACAACCGATAATTTTTTCACGTCACTAGAGTTGGTGGAATTTATTTTTGCCAAAGAAAAACACTCTTCGGGAACTCTTCGTAAGAACAAGTCTGACAAATTTTCTGAGGCTCAACTGCTGGACGGAATGCGTTCTCTTCTCGCTTTGCCTATTATGAAAAAAGCGTAAGTGTGGTGTCCCACATGCCAAAGAAAAATAAAATGGCCCAGGTTCCTTTAACCCAACATTTGGCTAATTAGAAGATTATAAACCGATACTGATTTTAGATTACAATTCGATAAAAGGCGCCGTTGATAATGCTGACAAATTGACGAGGGAGTATACATGTTCTTCAACTTCCAGATCGCCTCTCAGCCTATTCTTCAACATGGTGGACGCTAAACAGCTATGTTATGTGGATTCATCAGAATCTAAAGTTGAATGGTGGCAAAATTAGATCGCGAAGTTAGTATCTATTGAATTTGGGAAAATCATTAGCCTTCATAAATGTTCATTGAACACAAAGCCACCCAGAAGGGCGGCTCGACGCGTGAAAATATATTTAATATTATTTTTTATATTATAATAGTTATAGGAAAATTCGCTAGCATAGATCCAAATAATTTTTTTTATTAGATTCTTAAAATATAAAGACGCGAGACTTTTTAATTTAATTATGTACAGATTTGGTTTTAAATTTTATTCGGTTAAGTTAGTTTGAAAAAGTTGTAATTCTTGTTATTATTCATTAAATTTTATTACAAATTACATCGTTACCATGTCCATATTATCCTAGTTATAAATCAATTATCCCTTATTATCCTCCTCTCCTTGAACAATAATTATGCAAAGAAGAGTACACATGGCTCCAAATATGAGCAAGCGCGTTATGAGGGCTCTGATTGCATGTGGAATACACAGGAATAAAGAAATTTGAAGATCACCAGGTGTACACCGAAAAAGAGGAAGTTCTATCTTTGTGACCGTAAAGAGGATCACAAAAGTTCCTTTAAGTGCTCAAAATGTAAAAAATATATTTGTACTAGACATGGTCGGGTAGAAACACTAATTTGATACAGTGATTGACGAGCAAACTGCCATAAAAATTCTTTGTTGAGTTTTTTTGTAAATATTATAATTTTCTATTTTTGGATTCGTAAATTCAAATATGCGTTGTTTATCTTATTAATGATTCTCTATCCAACCTTTTTATCCGTTTATCTAACGTTTCTGATAATATGGGCCTGTCATCAGAGTGGGGTCACTAAATGACCCCACTTGATGGTTTACAGTGGTGTGAATGGCTCGGTATGTTAAAGGTTAATATAATTAGAAGTATTCTGTTCGATATATTTATTTAAAAAGAAAAGTTTCCAAGAAAGGGGAATCCATCAGTTTGCTGATTTAGAACAATGCAGTTGTGGTCGCGTATGTGTTTTTTTATATCTAAAGCTTAAAAAATGCTAGTTTGCACTAGTTATTAGAGAAATGTAGTGGCTCCATGCGGTTATTTACTGTGGTTCTATCTTAAGTATTGATAATATGTTTGAAAATAAAAATTTGTCAGCGTGGTTATTTCTAAGTGCAGAAATTTGCTGTTTGTATTTGGTGCTAAAACTTCTAGAAGTTCAACTGATGTAGACTGCATTACAATGTACTCAAGCTAATTTATGAATTTCAACTTTTGTCAAGGAACATGATTTTTCTTTCTCGGTAAATACTAGGTAAGTCACGCGTCGATCTGTAAATTCGAAAACCACCTTTGTATTTTTACTGGCATTATTTTTGCTTACCAAAATCGCCTGGTTGGTTAGAATAGTTATTTTTCAAAGCCATGATAATTTTACCTGATGGGCTGCTGTAATAAACGCTGGATCAAATGCTGAAAAAGCTGTAACTGGTTGTCCAAAAGGACCTGAAGCCAAACGTTCATAATTTGGGAAGGCAACAGCGCCTCCTGTTAATCCTATGCTTCTTAAAGCAGGAACATTCATATATGGAACCATACGACAGGGCTCCAAAGGTGTGCTCGAAGGTGGACTATGGCTGTTGACCATCATTCCTGAAAATCAAACGTATATTCAAAATAAAGAAAAATAAATGTATAAAGGTAAGGTTTTTCTTTAAACATATATAATGTTCAAATAGAGAGTGGCATTACTACGAGGGTGACACATAAGGACTCCTATTTTTTTAGAAATAAAAAAACGTATTTTTTCAATAATTGTCTTTGGATATTCCTTAATTTTTATGTATAATCGCTATTTCGCCACCCAAGGCTGCGATATCCTAGACGAAGAAGTACCTCCCACAAAGATAGAAAAGATTATCCTGTAAAGTGCTGCTCAACATCTTGAACTAATTGTTAATTCGGTACATATTAAAGTATAACAACTGCCGTGACAATTGCATTGTGCTTGAGCAAGTTGAATGCCTGCACCTGCTCTTCAGAAAGGCCGCCAAGATTTCGGTCTTGTGTACCACGCGATGTTAGGCATGTAAAACATCCCTAACCTGCTTACAAACTCCGGGAGTTCAGTCTGTCTGACGTGGTTGACTGGACATAGTCCCTGAAATAGGCAGACGGTAAAGAAACAAAACACAATACTATTTTTTTAGGATAAATTTTAGGATTATTTTGAAAAACACATATCCAAAGTAGTACCCGTTTTTGAAGAAAGTGACACAAAAATATTAAAGTCCGGCCGCAGGCAGTGCCGTATGGTAGCTCATTTTCATTTAAAGTTTGTACATTTTTATAACTCAATTTTCCACTAACCTAGAAACTTTAATTTCGGTACACAAAAGTATATGAAAGGCAACAAATAAACGAAGTGTTACCAAAATAGATTTACATGTTTCAACAATACAAATCTATTTGTTTCTAAATTGGTCCGATTGAGCAGGCTAATGTGTCGACGTTTAATCAAAATTAATTTGCGTTCATTTGAAGAAATGTTTTGAGAGTTTGAAGGCCTGATCTGCATAATCAAATTTTTTTATGAAAATTTGCTGGAACACTGTGATTGTGTGTAAGATTAGACCGGACCTCAATCCATGATCTGAATTTCATGTATGTTCAGATAAATGCCATAATCAACAGTTATGCTGGGTGAATGCTGTAAAAGCACTTGTCCCCTAACGGTCGATCGCTTATTGTTATAGGCAGAAATATTGTCTGTCTCAAGTTCATCCAAAGGCATACAATAGAATTGCTATCTTTTCCATCTCCCTCCGCCCTACGTCTTCCGCTCCCAGAAGCATGGAATATAAACAAAAGAGCAGACAACCGACAACGTAGCATTTTTCAAAGGCAAAATTATTACCACTTTTCTACAAATACGAAGCCGAAACTGACGCCACCTTTTGAGAAGTAGCTCAACTTAGTAAGATTTTCGATAGAATCGTACAGTTTTCAAAGAAAGCGTGAGTTCAAGATGTTGAGCAGCACTTTACAGGATAATATTTTCTATCTTTGTCGGAGATACTTCTTCGTCTAGGATATCCCAGCCTTAGAGTATTTTTGTAGACGCTGTGGCATTTTTTGTATGCCTATGTCATATCATCTCACCGCCATGTCGTTGGGAAAGCGCTGGATCTCATCTTTCACCTTGCAATCCTCTAAAGCGCCTTCCGGCCAAATGTTCTTTCAACTTAGGAAACAATTTTTAGTGAAGTTCAAATTATAGGGTGGGTGGCTGATGATATCTGTTCAGGGAACAAGACAAGCCTATAGCCTTGCAAAATGGCCCGCCCAATAAGTAGGCAGTAAAAATAATATGTTAGATTCAAATTAATTATATTTATGTTATTATAGTAAAAGATACTTTACCTAGATCTTGTGACACATATAAATCTTATGCTGTTTAATATTTTAGAGAAAATAAATATTTTATTAAGCGTGAATGGAGCATTTCCTCACAACAACAAAAAATTAGGGACGCAGCAAGTGCGTTATAGTAGCAAACTTTTATTAGAATTGTACACTTTTTTTTAACGGCATATTAGTAAAGTTAATACTTTAAACTTACACATACCTTGAAGATCGATATTAAAGGTCCTAGTCCGCGCACATTTGAAGAATTCTTTCGAGAGTGTTGCCATCGATATCTCTCTATTTAAAAAAAATCTTGCGTTCTAACTCCTTTTGAGAAAAATGCCCAAAACTCAATTTTCTATGAAGCTCAAGAACTAAATTTTGCTATATCTGTAGATAGTGTAAGTCTCTTCAAAAGAAACTTGTATTAGAAATTTCATTAAAGTTAAGTTTCCAGAAGAAAACTTAATTCATATTTAGAAAAGTAAAGCATCTGCCAAATTATAAACGTAGCATTTATTTTTCCTTATTAATCGCCAGTATGATTTCGTTTTTGTCAACCTAATCAAACAGATTTTTTCAATATCAACAATAACAAAATGTCTGTTGAAAATTATAATTTCAGACTCAATGGTGACAAACTTGTTCAAGCGTTTTAAACAAAACCAAGATATTGTTCAAAACGTATGAAATCTGTGCACTATTGTTTCTTCAGATGTCAAAATAAAACATAAAAAAAAACATACGTTCATCCGAGCTGGATTCGATCATGCAACCATCTGCGCAGCAGTCCAAATTCAAATTCAACAAGCTTTATTATCTAATGTAGTTTAAATACAAAAATATGTGCAAGGTTAAATAAAATATGTTACAATAGCACGCTTCCAATGCGCTATCTGCTGATACGTCAACTAGTAGTAGCAGTAGCAGTGGTGGGGAGGCTAACGCCAAGCAAGTAGGCCACAATGGGCCTTTTTTGCAGTCAACTGACTTTGTCTACATAATACTTAACAATTAATTACAGAATTAGTAGAATTACCATTGAAACACATTCAAGGATTGTTTCGGTCTTATATGACGTCTTATGTTTAAGCTTAAAGATTAAAGAAACTATTTTAGAATCATTCTTATAGACTTGACTTCAATTTATTTACATTTCTACAATATTATGCGACAGTATTATATATATATATATATATATATATATATATATATATATATATATATATATATATATATATATATATATACTGCACTAAAACTGTATTTAGTGTCGTCTATAAACCTTAAAATATAGTGTATTTTAATCATTTAATCACTTGGCAAATTTTCAATTTCATATCGTCTGTCATTTTCCATAATGGCGGTTTGGTTCGGGTAGTATGTTTCATGCCCGTTATTCATTTTGTTTCGTTACCTTTGATGTATGGTTTATACCTGTTGTATGAATCAATCTACGCGCGACAGTTAACTATACTCTGTCTGTCAGGCATTGGACTTTAACCACTAAGTCGTTTCAACGCATGTCTTTGGGATTTTATTTTTAATTTGGAAAAAACTGCCAATATTGTGTACCAAATTATTTAAAATTCACAACATAGGTTTATTTGCACTATTTCTAGCCACGTAAAGTCTAATTCCAGTTACTCTGATACTTACAAAAATATAGCGTTTTCAAAAAGTTTTCCCCGATTTTCCACCGGAAAAACTTAAGCATAAAGGCTGATTAACGAACTCGACCTTGGTTTTCGCCAAAACAAGATTTTTGACAAGTTTGATTGAAATCAGTTTAGTATTTTTTGAGTTATCGCTCGGATAACTACATACATACATACATACATACATATATATATATATATATATATATATATATATATATATATATATATATATATATATATATATATATATATATATATATAGGGTGGCGCATTGAAAACGAAACAGACCGATTTGCGTCCAGAGAAACTTTTCTTTTAAGAAACTCTGAAACACGTCAATTTTAATATTGAGGGGGACATGTTTTGATATAAGACTCAACTTTGTCACATCAACCCCTTTAGAGTGGTGATAACAACCCTTATATTTTAAATAGGGAACATGGGTCGAGTGTTACATCATTTGAAAGCTCTTTCTTTTCTGAATTCAGCACACTAATTTTTTTGGAAGTTTGATCAACTCGTTTAAAAATCATTCACAGTTGAAGATGCAAAAACGCATTTCACTCATTCCGATAAGAAATGTGCTGATAGTCAATGTTTTGTTGGTTTGTAAACAAAAAATTGACTATCAGAACATTTCTTATCGAAATGAGAGAAATGCGGTTTATTATTTCAGTTTATCGGTCGGTTTGATGCTTGATAGTACTACCGAAAATTAATTTCACAATGGTGTATTCTGCAGAAGAAAGAGTTGAAATAATTACTCTTTTTTTCAAAAACGATGACTGTGCCAACCGTACCGCAAATTTGTTTAATGAACGACATCCGAACAGACATGTTAACAGAAAATACATTTTGGAGTTAGTTGCAAAGTTTCGACAAAGTGGTTCAGTAGCCAACAAAAAACGGGACCCTAAACGTGAATTTCCGGTTAGAAATGAGACTACTGAGATTGAAGTTTTAGGATAAATTGCTGCAGACACAACTTTGAGCACGAGAAAATTGGCCACTGTTTCAAACATCAAAAGAAGAACTATTCAGCGAATATTGAAGCATCATAAATTTCACCCGTATAAAATTCATCTTGTACAACAACTGAATGAAGATAATTCTGATCGGCGGCTGGAGTTTTTTGAAGTTATGACTGCACGAATAGGTGATAACGGGAACTTTCTGTTCAATATCTGTTTTTAGACGAGTGTACGTTTTTATTAAACTCTACACCCAATCGTCATAATTTTCGTTATTGGGCAGATAATAATCCAAGAAATTTTCACGAAGTCCACACTCAAACTCCACAGAAATTGAATGTCTGGACTGGAATTTTTGGAGACCGTTTAATCGGACCAATATTTATTGATGGCAATTTGAGTGGCGAAACGCATTTGGAGTTACTAGAAGATATCGTTTACCCTCTACTAATTGACATTGTTAAAAATGCTGATCACTATCAAGAAAATAATTTAGTGTTTCAACAAGATGGAGCTCCTCCGCATTTTTCACAACGTGTTAGGCAGTTTTTGAATAGAGAGTTTCCAGTACAATGGATTGGGCGTAGAGGTGCTATTGAGTGGCCCCCTAGAACACCGGATTTAACTCCTTTAGACTTCTTTCTATGGGGACATTTAAAGATTAGATTTTACGTAACAGAACCGGAGTCTCTGGAAGAATTACGACGACGCATTGTTGAAGATTGCCATCTAATAACTCCACAAATGCTCAAGAATGTCAGAGCTCGTTTTGAAAAAAATTTGTACTTTTGTATGGAAGCTGGTGGTCAACAATTTGAATACTTACAGATATAAAAAAACCTTGTAATGCACTGAGTAATAATACCAAATTAGATATGTTCGAGTTTGAGGAAAACCAACATATTTTGAGTCGACAAGCAGCATTGAATGTTAGCCATTCATCGATTATTCGAATATTAAAATAAAATAAAATGCATCGCTAGAAATTGATATAAACTCAGGAACTCATGGAAGACGATTTTGATAGAAGTACGTCTTTTGTGAACAAACGATGGAAATGTTAGATAATTCTATCCAACCAGAACATATTTTGTTTTCTGATGAGCGCAGTTTTACACTTCACAGCACAGCCATGCTAATCGTTAAAATTGTCGCTACTGCGGTCTAAAGAAAATCCACTCTGGATGAGAGAGTAATACCTTAAAAAAGTTGTTTGTGCAGGAATATTTGGAAACAGCGGCGAGTTGTCCATAAGTGCTGTGATGCAGCAGAACAACAAAAATTCGAACAATATTATTCCCACTTGGATGAAACGATTAAACCATTAAAATCCTAATTTATTGCCAGGACATAGATACGTCGTTGTTTAAAAGCTCGCGGTTCTCTGGCGTTGAAGATTTGAGCAGGCGATCGAGCGCCAGACGCTAGTTCCAGTTAGTCAATTGTATATTAAAATAATGCAAGTCTCATAGGCCAGTCAAAGAAACCGCTGTCTAACATCGTTGTTCTGGCAGCCTTAATGGAGCTGTTCGGTGGGTTATTTAGCACTGCTTCAAAATAATGTCGTGCCAACTTGGGGAAACTTATATTCTGATCGACCAAACCTACAAATTGCAGCGAAAGTAATATGATTTCGGCAGGATGGAGCACCAGCACATTACAAATTCAATGTCCGGCAGTACCTTGACTTAATACTTCCAAATCGGCGGATAGGGAGGTGAAGTTCGTTAAAATGGCCAGCACGATCACCCGATCTTAGCTTATTAGACTTCTTAGGGGATATGTTAAAATTATGGTGTACAAAACTAAACCACGCAATTTAACTGACTTGAGAAGAAGATTGCGATTAGGTCGATCAGGCCTCAGGTGCATAAGCAAAAAGCAGGCAATGTGGATATTGATATTGGGTAATTTAAGGTCATAAAATGAGAATGTTTGTTAGGCAGCGGCATTGGCTGCTCCAGTTAGTCGCCTTTTATGACAGGCAGAAGATTTCTTAGACCTATTCTTTTCATATTCGTGAACCCATAGGGAACATATAAATGCTTACCTAAATTTCTTGTAAATGTAATTTTTTCTTATAGAGTAGGGCTGTACATGAAAACTGAACGTGGTAAAATTACTATATTTTAATGTAAAGATAAACAATAAGTTAGTGATCTAAAAGACCCAGATGTTCAGATGACTAGAAATGCTGTCTAAAAAAGCTACCATCTCTACATTAAGTATAACAACTGAAGATGTTTTGCTGATACCAGAACGTTTCCAATACTGTCAAGGCTGCCGCGAAAAAGCTTGGGTTTCTGTGTTGGGTTAAAAGTTGATTTTCAGTACAGTAACTTCTTATACTCTATAACTTACAGATACGTCCACAGTCACAGTTTTAATATTATTTTCCTCATGTCTAGGGTGCTGCCACAAAGTCTACTTTGCCCCTGTTATATTATATTTAGGAACTAGCTGTTCGTCTTATAGAAGCTTTATCTACCACTGTTAGTCTCACTTCTCTTGAGCACAGAATATACGTTGGAGATTTGTCTTTTCCATTGAAACTCTAATCAACATTGCTCCTCAAAAATTGCTTTGTTAGTTTCTCCACCCGTAATTTTTAAATGGTAGTTTTAGTTGAAGCAAGAAATGCAAACCTTTGGTGTCAAATTACACATTTGTCTAACAGTTATCTACAAATTCTCGTTCTTTCTATCTAAACTTTGAAAAGCCCTCCTGCAGATATATTTCTGAAAACATACCTATATAACCTCAACTCCGCAAAAAGCTGGTTAACAACTATTTTATGGCTAACACTAACAATCAAGTTCCTGTTTTATTTGAGACACAAATCTTTTCATAAACTATTTCTTCAGTAAATAAATGGCTTTAATGTAATTCTGTTTCTATTTTTGGTCGCATAAATTACAGACAATCTTGGGATGAAATACTTAGACCTAGTATTATTTGCAAATGTAGCTTTACTTAATCTGAGAGAGTGCAGACAATCACTTGAAGCAATAAAACAGCTGTTTGCAAATACAACATAAAATAGTGGAATAAAAGAGCTGGCTCTATTATGATCTTGTTTCTATTTCTGGTCAGCAACTACCAACTTTAAAGAAACTTGGTTGTGTGTGGTGTATATGTACCTATAGCATATAATCTTGCAATGCATGTAATTTGAGTAAGTGCACTAAAGCAGTAAGCTAGTAAGACTACAATTTCTTAATGCAACACAAGGCAATGCATATTTAAAGTTTATTTTTCGAAGGCACCTAATACGAAGTTTTTGAAAAATCATACTTGTTGCATTAAAATATTTAATCAGTGTGACCAAAATAACAAGAAATATTACTATTTAAGTAAATAGTTTCATAGTATTGAAAAAAAAAAAAACGAGAGTGCTGATATGAAAAAAGGTTTTTTCTTGCCGCTTGTAAAGTACATTGTTTAATTAAAGCTACATATGTATTGCATTCAAAATTTCTAATCTTACACACCTATTTCAGGTTTATTTTTAATATTATTATTTTTATTAAAAAAAAATTCACTAATAGAGAGGTATCGATGGTGAAACTGCAAAAATTTTTGCAAATGAGCGTGAACTAGGACCCCTAGAACCCATATCCGGGGTCAGTTTCAATTTTTATATGTTTATATATATATATATATATATATATATATATATATATATATATATATATATATATATATATATATATATATATATATATATATATATATATATATATATATATGATAACTCAAAAAATAATTAACCGATTTCTATGAAACTCTTTTATTAATGGTTTGGATCAGTTCGTTAGCCAGAAAAATCGGACGGGGTTTTCCGGTAAAATTTTGAGTTTTCTTTCGAAATTTTTTTTTCTTCTCCGAAAGTAACAAAGATGTTTTCATGAAATTAACTATGTATATTGCCTCAAGAGAGATCTTACTACGTACCAAAATTCAATTTTCTAAGTTTAGAGAAAATTGAGTTATTCAAATTTTAAATTTTCTTTCGAAAAAAATTTTTTTCTCCGAAAATTTTAAGTCATGTCTACGTATCAGAACTAGCGAACGATATAACTTGAAGGATGGGTGGTCTAACAGAGAATAAGGCAGGCGATATTGATACGCAACCCACAGAATTTTGAAATACTGACCCTTGTCTCGCCCATTCCACATATGGGACTAACATGCAATTTTTATTTAATTTTACTGTAAGAATATTTAATGAGAATAGCCAGTGCGCTAAAAATTGGAACTCCACCTGGCGGCTTAGCTGATATTTCCGAAATAAGTTACATGACCAGCGAATTTGTTAAATACTAGAGCTATTTTGTTTTTACTCTCAAGTAAAGGGACGAGAAATATGTTCTTTTACATCCAGACGGTCGCACAATTCACTCGAAAAATTTGGAGGCTTTAGAAATGACCAGAAAAGATAGCGCTATAGCACCACAGTTGCCTGGCGAAACCACATCGTGTTGAGCCTTCACGCAAACAGTTCTTAGGTCATTAAAAATACTACACCTAAGCAGTAGAAAAATGTTTACGAACCAGTCCTGGTTAACCGGTATTTTATTAAGTAGCTCAACTTGTAATCAAAACTTTTGCAAAGGCAGTAATAATTGAGAGCTCTGTTGATGGTTTATGTGGCTGTGGAATTTTGCCTGTTGATCATACCGCCTGTAAAGATTTGAACTTATCAACAGACAAATATTTAGATTCAGCTAAGAATAAAAATATAAGTACACAGTCTGCACAAATATTTTCAGCTTGATGAACAATATCTAAAGTGGTACACGTGATATTGCATCAGCCAGTGCCCGTAAAATGAACGTGTCAATCGGAAATATATCGCGATTACCCAAACAAAAGTGTCAAAACACGGCAAAATTAAAGTAACTACCATTCAACGAGCAGTTGTGCTTACAACCAGCCCATACAAAAATGAACTACAGACAACAAAATAATTTCACAGCAGCATAGGCTAAAGTAAACGAATAAAAAAAAAATGAAGATAACACAATGAAAACAGAAAAATTAAAGTTTGTAAAATTTGAAAATAAAAAGACTTCACTTGTGAGGAAAAGAAGAAGCGAAGGATAGACAAACATATATGAAGCCCGGACCTGCCACCGACGTCAACAAACGTGGGAAACATAAAAATATTATTATCCGTCTACATGCAAGTATGATATACCACAATCAACGCTTCTTGTGCCCTGTGGGTCCGGGGACTAACTAAAAGAATAGGCCCAAGGTAACTCCCGCCTGTCGTACGAGGCGACTAATTGGAGTCAAGCAGGTGGTATTAGAATTTTCCTTTACGTGATAGTAAAAGATTTTTTCACGCCCGAGGAGGTACCACCCCGTACATGAAGTCCCAACGGACGTTTCCGGTTCTGGTGTATGAGTCGGTTTCCCTTATAAACAAAAATGATGATGGCTCCTCCATGTGCAAAAGATTCCGGAGATAAAATACCCCTCCATTCGGATCTCCTGGAGAGGGGTGTACAGGGGGCGCCGGCATCAAGATTTAACATATCCTTCTCGAATATATGTGACATAAATTCTAACCTGAACTCCGTCTACAATTTCCTCCAGGCTAATAGGCCCCAACTCCTATTCCTCACCGAAACCCAAATCAGTGCCAAAACAGCCACTAATCACCTTAATTTCCCAGGGTATGAGCTCCTTAGTTCCTTTAGATTGCATGGAGGCATGTGCGCATATGTCCGTAGCAATCTACCCTGCACCAGACTGCCCAGTTTAGAAGCTGGAAGAAAAGACATACTTTAGATGAAACTCTCTCTCAGGGCTGCAACTAAATTCATCTGTTGCATTTACCGGTCACCTTCTGGCAACAACTTTGTCCAGCTCTTCGATTACCTTTCTGAAAAAACCGACCATCTGATTTCTGAGTATCCTTCCTTCGAGGTCACTATTCTTGGTGACTTGAATGTCCATAATAAGGAATGGCTAGGATCTTCAAAAACCGATCCACAAGGGAGAGCAGCGGAGGCCTTTGCAGTCAGCAATTCTTTAGCCAATATGGTTCAGCAACCTACTTACTTTTCTCGCATCCGAACACACAGCTCAAATCCTTTGGACCTCCTTCTTACTATAAAACCTGAATGCTATAAGATATCAGTCACCGCTCCCCTTGGTCGCTCAGACCACGGCATGGTCACTGCTTCCTGCGCAATGAAACCCGAGGTCACAGAGTCATCACATCCAAGTATCGTTTGGCACTACAATTCCGTGAACTGGGACGAAATGCGGAATTACTTTTCCTCATTTCCTCATACTGACTCCTTTGATATCTCACAAAACGTCACCGAAACTACCCAAGCTGGCATAGAATTATTTATTCCACGTACAAAAAAAACCTCTTTAGCCACTCAAAAGCACTGGTTCTCTAAATCCTGTGACAAGGCCAGACTTGAAATGGTCAAAGGTCACAAAACGCTTCTACACAATCCCAGTCAAAAAAAAAACCGTCAAGCATTTCACGACGCAAGAAACCGCTAGGTCCGCATTCTTTCTAAGGCAAAAAACTCGTTTAATAACCACATCAGAAACAAAGTCCTCTCAAGTTCCAACGGCAGCAAACCCTTCTGGACTCTTGCTAAATCTATTGGGAATAATTTATGCAAGAGCACGTTCCCACGTCTTGTTTTAGGGGATGAAATTGTTTCTACCGCCCTGGGAAAGGCTCAAGCGTATGGCCGAGTACCTGCACAGAAGATAAACATAGTCGTCCAACGTTTGGCTTTTTTCATCCTCTGATAACGCTAACTTTGTTAGTGAAACTATCGTCAGGTCTTTTCAAAATGTGTTGTGGTAATTTGGGTTCCCCGAGTGTATTTATCAGTGCTCATCACAGGTTACAATCTTAACTTAGCGAATAAATCTGTACTTGAAGAGGCGAGAGAAGAAAAATGCGTGCTGGAAGAAATTGAGACTTTCTGACAACTTTATTTTAAACACTTTGAAAGCAGTGCAAAGGTGGATTACGAGGGAAACTTCGGGGGAAACCCAAACCAATTGATAAAGTTAAGAAGCTATAATGAAATGAAATGAGCTGCGAGATATAGAGAGTCAGGGTTGCGATGACAAGGCGACATGGCCTTATGATGAAGATGATCCTAACGTAACGCATTAATTACATTTATAACCTGAATTTGTAAATCGAAATGTGTTGATTATTATTAAACATACAACATTGTGCTGGTTGAAATTTATGGGAGTCTAGTTGAATCGATAGTGCAATTCATTCTGCAGCCGTAGATATAAATTTAGTTATTGGAGGTGTAAACCAAGAGAAATGGCTGTTTCGAGCGTAGATATAATATATGTGAAGATATATCGGGGTTAAACATTAGATTTAAAGTAATCTCTCCGCTAAATTTGTAGGACAAGAAACGTAAATCCATGTCAATTAAATTATTTAGAAGTGGTAGCAATTTGTTACTGAAATCATCGTTAAATCAAGACTCTACCCTCATAATTCTATTTGGTCATGAATATATCATGGCTTGCTCTGGCTCATGTCCCCTAACAAATCTGCGGTATATAATTGAATTTATATACAAGACTATGTTCAAAAAATACTGCTGAGAGAAAGTTTTCAATCAAATAAAATAATTCCCCTTGAGAGCAATTTTCCAACGTTCAGTCATTCAAATGCCGGGCATAAGATGACTAGTCCAGCCCAGAGACGAGTGTAGGAGAGCGGACGCACCCCTGGGGCCGGTAAATTACACTTACTGCCTCATGTTACATCAACAACCCGTACCTCTAACTCCGATGCCTACATTGCCTCGCTTGCCTGGCTGCCTCGCTGCCCTACACCACATTACATAAAATTACATTTGCAAATAGGGTTTAAATCAGCACTAACTCATTTCGAATTAAAATTCAATGCGGATGTGTTGCGACTAAACAAAAGCAATTTCGTTACACTTTCCGCTCCATATTTCAAAACTTATGAAATATGTACGTCTGATCTCAAGACGATGCTTTGCGAGCACATTTTTTCTCATTTTCTTTCCTCATGCTATCTTTAAAATATCATTTGTTGCTCTCTTCGTGCCGTTTCCATAATACTGGCGCTTCCTACAATCATGATATCGTCGCTGTCAAGTTAAAATCTGCTATGGGGAGAATTTTCCAGTTTTGGACTTTGAGTGCCGCATAGCAGTATCTGATATGGCGCACATTCCTATAAAGTCGTTTACAAGTAAAACAGCTGTAGGTGCAAAATATCAGCGAATTAAAAATCTGCTTTGTGTGCGCATGTTACCAAAATCTGCTATGTGGAGCCTATCCACATAGCAGCTTTTAAATCTCTGAATAAAATCTGCTTTGTGGTAGTACGCTCCACATATCAGTTTTGAATCTCTGTTGATGTACATGAAGTTAAGTTTCAAGGAGATCTTTCTGTGTACAATAAAGTGTTCTAACTGAATTTGTGTGCAATAGTGGTGTTATTTTCAACTGAAAATAAATGGTTAAAGTCTTTTATGAACACACTAAATAGTTTCAAAATCACTTTGAAGGTAAGTCCTAAGATAATTGAAATATTCATAACATAACCTTAAAACTAGTATAATTTTTTATGTATATAATTATAGCTATTCAGTTTAATTTTGAGATAATTATGTATAAAGTAAGCTTTAAAAAAATAATAAGTGGTATACCATAGGGCCTGCAAATGGTTATTTTGTAGCTTAATAATGTATAAAATAGAGGTAGTGACAAGCCTGGGCATTTATGACATAATCAATTCTTTTAGGGATTGTAAAAACGCATCTTATTTTACAGATAAATATCTTGTCAGCATGTACCGAGGCAAATACAAAGGTCTGTCAAGAGCTCATTTCATTCTTTCGCAGTGTAATAGAGGTAAGTGACAAGTAATGGTTAAACACTTGAGTTATTACACAATTCACAATAATAATTACGGTTGGTAGTGATAGTAGTGAATCAGTGCGAATGTTATTGTTGATATACCTAGGTATAGGTAATATATTTTTTTCGACTACTTTAAATTTAATTAATGGAATTTGTCAGTGCTTATATGTTCGTGGCTTATGCTTAAACTATAAAAATGATTCTGTTGTAATTTGAGAGCTTATCGGATACTTGAAAAGCATGTATGTTGGTGTAATAATAAATTTGTGTATAATATTAGTAATAATAAATAAATAATAGATAACATTAACTTCAAAAGATACTCATAGTAGCAATTACTTTTTATTTTAGATGATAGTAATGCCGACAAAGAAAACCAACTGCACAATACTTTGGTCAATTCTGAAGTAGAAAAAAGGAACCAACCTCCTTTAGAGTTTCAAAATGTAGATGAAAGAAAATCAAAGACACCTCCTTTCACAAGTGTTAGTGGTGACGTTAGTGTAGATCCTCTTAATGAAGCCTTAAAACATAGTATTTTGTTTGGAGAGGATCTGAATATTACGTCACATAATAATGCTTTGCTTGATACTTCTAACACAAACAAAAACTTTAGTATTCCACAAAATGATGACATAGACTCAGAGACAGACAATATTCGCTTTTGCCCACATGATATACAAGCAATCGAATATAATATACAGAATTCTTTTAATATAGAGCAAGATAATACGCAACAGCGTGCCTGTAATCGTTCAGAGCTTCCAGAGAACAACATTTTTTTCCAGTCAGCGGAGGCTACACAAAATAATAATTGTGTTGGAATTTTAAACTTAGCAGACGCGGAGGTTGGTAACATGACGAGCAAGCCTGGAATTGCGTTATACTCAAATCCATGCAATGAAACTGTTAACGAGTTTGAAAATAAGGAGTTCTCGAGTGAGAAAGGAGACAAAATTGAAAATGAGTTTATTCAAGCAGGTGAACAGTTGCCAAGTGGAAAGGATGCTGGAAGTAGTACCGAGTTTATTGAGGATGAGGTGGTGTTCAGTGAAAGAGAAGAAGACGTGGTAGATGAAGAAACAGATTCATCAGATGAGGAGGATAGTTCAGAGAGTAGAAAAAGAAGAAAGGCAAGACAGTTCCAACAAGGATTAAAACGTCAAAAAAACATCGATCTGCGAAATAGTGGAAAGGAATACAAAGGGCTTGTCCGTGTAGAAGATAAAAAGTATGTTGAGCAGACGAGACCTGCACGAGCAATGGGAGATCGATGCAGGCACACAGCCACTAAGTCAAGACCATCAAAGGTGAAGTCTAAAGTGAAAAATGACTCAAGCCGAACATTCCTTTGTGCCAATGTGAATGATGATCTACGTGAAACTAGGTTTAATGAATTTTGGTCACTGAAATCATGGGATGCCAAACGAGTCTATCTTTTAGGATTGGTTGATAAAAGGAAACCTTACAAAAGAAGGCCAAATTCAGAGGAATCCAAGAAAGATAATGCATTGGATTGCTATTTTCATGACAAAAATGGGATGAAGATTCGAGTATGCAGGACATTTTTTCTAAATACGCTAGCATTAGGAAGGGATAGTTTCAACAGGTGGATGAGCGCAGGTATAACTATAAATAATTCGGAAGAGGAAAACCCTAGTGCTAATACCTATAAAGTACCAAAGAGAATTAAAGAAATGCGACAGTCAGTGATGGACTGGTTAGAATTAATTCCTAAAGTTCCCAGCCATTACTGTAGAAGCAGTTCATCGAGAATTTACGTCGAATCAACTTTTCAGTCTATATCACACATGCATTCCATTTATGAACAGTGGTGCAAGGACAATAATAAGCGTGACATTGCATCAAGAGTTACGTTTTCAAAAATTATCGAAAATCAAAAAGTGTCAATTCACAAACCGAGAAAAGACCAATGCGATATATGTTATCAGTACAATGTAGGTAATTTGAATGAAGAGGAATATAAAGAACATAGAAAAAAGAAAGAAGAAGCCAGAGAGATTAAAGCAAAAGAGAAAAGCGAAGTTAGCGATAAAAAACTTGTTGTAACGATGGACCTTCAAAGCGTATTACTGTGTCCTAAGCTTCTGGTTTCTAAAATATATTATGCCCAAAAGTTGCAAGTCCATGATTTTACTATTTATTCATTGAATAACGGAGATGTTTTCCTTTATGTGTGGCATGAGGGGGAAGGGCATGTCACTTCCAATGAATTTGTATCCTGCTTATCGGACTTCGTTGAAAAAATGAGTGATCACTACGAGGAAATTGTTTTGATTTCGGATGGTTGTAACTATCAGAACCGAAATCGAGTTCTGTCGAGTCAATTGCTAAACCTGGCAGTTACCAAACAAATATTAATTAAACAAGTGATACTTGAAAAGGGCCATACTATGATGGAGGCCGACAGTGTACACTCCACCTTGGAAAATTTATTCAAACCGCCTATATGCAGCCCTGGTGATTATGTAAGCCGCATGAGAACAGCTCGTCCCAAAAAACCCTATAATGTGTATCAAATTGATCATACTTTTTTCAAAGATTATGAAAGTCAGCCAAACAATTTTACCTCAATTCGCCCTGGTCGAAAAGCTGGTGACCCGACAGTAATGGATATAAGGGCTCTTCAATATCTACCTTCAGGTGTTATTCAGTACAAAATAAGGCATACAGAAGAATGGACTGATCTTCCACAAAGAAGACCAAATAAACCTCCCCTTTCTCTAAAGCCCCTATATATTGGTCCTCCAAAAATAAAGAGGGATAAATTCAACCACTTACAAGAACTTAAGCTGGCGTTACCTGCAGAATACCACCCGTTTTATGATTCTTTAGTTCACGAATAATGCAACTTAATATTGTTTTTTTTTTACTGTTCTGTATTGACAATAAAAGTATCATTAACCAACTAACGCTTTTGTTTATTTAATTTTTTGGCATTAAAATAGTCACCTGCTATGTGGTGAAAGTGACACCCAAAATCTGTTATGTGGGCAAAATGTCGTTGAAGATTAATTGTTACAAATATCTTTTTTCGACAAACATTACACTTTCCCTAAAACAGTTGTTAATGCTTTAATTGATATATTTCACCCACAATTACAAAAGCCTCTCTAAAATTGTAAAAAATTGAAAGTTTTTTTGGTCTCCTGAAAAATTAGGAAATAACCCCATAGCAGATTTTAACTTGACAGCGACGATATATTAAAGTTTGTTCTTATATCACAGCTAGAATATAAAATACCTTGTTACAGTTTTAAGTAAAATTTTAAACCACAATTGCTTTTAGTGAATTTTCTTTAAAAAATTCACTAATGAGGAGATCCCGACATTTGAATTTTGAAAAAATTTCTTCAAATGAGCACTAATTAGGCCCCCCCAGAACACATATCCGGGGTCAGTTTCAATTTTTATATGCTTATATATATATATATATATATATATATATATATATATATATATATATATATATATATATATATATATATATATATATGTATCACACCGATAACTCAAAAAATAATGGGCAGATTTTGATTAAATTTGGTGAATACCTTCATTTTGCGGGTGGCTTGGATAAGTTCGTTAGCCAGGAAAATCAGCCCAGGTTCTCCCGGAAAATGTTGTGTTTTTTTCGAAAAAAATTCGCAAAAAAATTATATTTCCGGAATTGACAACGTTAGGGCAACCAAATTTGCTACGCAAAAATATCACTATAGGTAAGTTGCCTACCAAAATTTAGCTCTGTAGATCAAAAAACAAAAAAGTTATAGGCATTTAAAGAAAAGTAAATTGGGGTTTTCCTCAAAACGTCAAAGTTGCGATTTAAAACGTCAAAATTGGCAACATTTAGGCAAATAACTTGGATCTAATACAGGATATGGAAAGAAAATGTCTCAAGAAGAATGTTTTACAAACCCTGAAGTCTTAGTTTTAACCGTCATTGTCCTTCATTTGACTAAAATATTCCCAAAAAATGCATTTCAAATAGACCCTTTCTTTCTCTGATGCTTTGGCAGTAGTGTTGGCTATAGAGTTTATCGGTTAATGGTATATCATTTTTGTCGAATTTTCGTAAAAAATCGTTAAAGCTCAATATATCCGTTATTATGCAAGATACGAAAAATTGTATACATTAATTATAGGGTGTCTTGAGCTACATCTTAAAAAATATTTCCACAATTATAGGGTAGCCCATAAGTCGTTGGTGAATCAAATTTTCTTTTTTTTTTATCGAACACGCCTTGTGTTATTGCATTTTTGCTTTGCCATCGAAATATAACACATCTTTGTAAGAAAAGAAATTCGGGACGTAGCAAGTGCGTTATGGTAGCGAATTTTCATTAAATGCTTCAAATTTGAATAGCTCAATTTGCTATTAACCTATAAGGTTGACCAAGAAACCAGTTTTTTCGGGAACACTTTAAGTTTACTTCGGAAATTTTTGTACATTTTCAAACAATAAATCTATTTTGATGAAACATGGCACATTTTTAGTGAATTTTCGTAGAAAAAATTCACTAATGGGGAGATCCCGACTTTTGAATTTTGAAAAAATTTTTGCAAATGAGCGCGAACTAGGACCCCTAGAACCCATATCCAGGGTCAGTTTCAATTTTTATATGTTTATATATATATATATATATATATATATATATATATATATATATATATATATATATATATATATATATATATATATATATATATATATATATATATATATATATGTATCACACCGATAACTCAAAAAATAATGGGCCGATTTTGATAAAATTTGGCATGTACCTTTCTTTTGTTAATAGCTTGGATAAGTTCGTTAGTCAGGAAAATCGGACGAGGTTTTCCGGGAAAATTTTCAGTTTTCATTCGAAAAAAATTCATATCTCAAAAAATAATAAGCCGATTTTAATAAAATTTGGCACATACCTTCCTTTTGTAAATGGCTTTGACATGTTTTTTAGTCAGGAAAATCGGACGAGCTTTTCCGGGAAAATGTGGAGAGTTTTCATTCGAAAAAAATTCATATCTCAAAAAGTAATAAGCCGATTTTATTAAAATTTGGCACATACCTTCCTTTTGTAAATGGCTTTGACATGTTTGTTAGTCAAGAAAATCGGACGAGGTTATCCGGGAAAATTTTAAGTTTTCATTTGAAAAAATTTTTTATCTCAAAGAATAATAGGCCGATTTTGATAAAATTTGCGTGTACCTTCCTTTTGTAAATTACTTTGACAAGTTCGTTAATCAAAAAAATCGGACGAGGTTTTCCGGGAAAATTTTGAGTTTTAATTTGAAAAAAAATTTTATCTTAAAAAATAAGAAATCTATGATAACCAAATTTGGTAGGTAGGTTTACGATATAAAAAGTAAACTATACACTAAAATTTAGATTTCTATGTTACAAGAAAAAAAAGTTATAATAAAATATTTTGTGCCAGATCATTTCTATGAAAATTCACTACCATAACGCACTTGCTGCGTCCAGGCTTTTGTTTAATAAGTTTGTTTTACAGGTCATCATAGTTTATCTTGTTTTTGGCATCCATGACGTGAGTTTCTCTTCCCAGTAATAATAAAGTTGCCAATGTTAATATTGCAAACCCATAATCGACTGTATATTATTTTGTTACTCCCGGTTTTCAAGTTTTCATCCTCAAAATTTTAATTGTCTAATTTTTATGGTGCTTAAATATTTTCGAACAGTAAATAATGGTTCCAAAGCACTTTTATTGGCCAATCTACATATCAACTTCTTCAGATATAATAACTGAGATATATGATCTGACACTGGTTCTATTTCTACCCCAGTACGTAAAACTAAATCTGTAAAGTTGAATCAGCAGTAGCTCATTTAAATTGATATTTAGTGCAGCATGATGCTGTAAAGCAAAAACAATTTTGCTCTACTTTCCATGTCGTATTTCAGAATTTCATGAAATGGTCGTAGTTTATTTCAAAACCACTATTTCTTCTCACATTTTTCATTTTTTTTGGTGGATATTCTGGTCTATACATAATGCTATACAGAGTGATTCACATAATACAGTAGACTCTCGATTTTACGGGATGGGCGGTAAAAATACTTTTCTGGTTAATCGATTTCCCGGTTAAGCCGCAAATCGCCGATTTTCACATATAAAAACACGACAAAATGCTACATGGCATATGTTTGGGAATTATTTTTTTATTCGAGTTTTGAGTTTGAGAACTGGCTCATTCAGTCACTGTCAATCTTTAAAATGAACAAGGATGCATCTGACCTTGCTTATCACAATGGCAAAACCTGTCTTAAGAATGTTAATCTAACAAGCTCTTTAACTTTTTTCTTTTATCTTCTTTTATCTCCCTATACACTTGTTGTTTACTAAAAATATATATTAAAATTAAAACTTACATACATATCCACCTACACACATACGCGAGCGCATATACCCTCATGTATACGCACTCACGTCAATAGGCTTTATACGTCCAGTACTTAACACTAGGTGCAGGACAGAAAATGCACTTTTTTTTCATGTGCATATACACACACATCCATATGCATGCACACATCTACGCTACAAGTTGTTGCAGGAGAAACACTGGGACACTTTTCACACCAATGGAGCCTGTCATGGTGACTTTTTAGTGAATTTTCTTAAAAAAAATTCACTAATGAGGAGATCTCGACTTTTAAATTTTGAAAAAATTTCTTCAAATGAGCGCTATTTAGGACCCCTGGAAACCAAATTCGAGGTCGGTTTCAGACTTTATATGTTTATATATATATATATATATATATATATATATATATATATATATATATATATATATATATATATATATATATATATGTTTATATATTTATGTGTCACACCTATAACTAAAAAAATAATGGACCGATTTTGATAAAATTAGGTGAGTACCTTCCTTTCGCGAGTGGCTTGGATAAGTTCGTTAGCCAAAAAAATCCGCCGAGGTTTTCCCGGAAAATTTTGTGTTTTCTTTCGAAAAAAATCAAATTTTTTTAATATCTCCGGAATTAACAAAGTAAGGGCAACGAAATTTGGTACACAGGTTTACATCATTATAGGTAAGCTACCTACCAAAATTTAGCGCTGTAGGTTAAAGGACAAAAAAGTTACAGACATTTAAATAAAAATAAATTTGGGTTTTCCTCAAAACGTCAAAGTCGCTATTTTAAACGTCAAAATTGTTAATATTTAGGCAATGAACCTGACATTAATATGATCTATGGAAGGAAAATGTCTCAAGAATAATGTTTTACAAAGCCTGAACTCTTAGTTTCAATCGTCATTGTCCTTCATTTTACTAAAATATTCCCAGAAAATTCATTTCAAATAGACCCCTTCTCTGATGCTTTAGCAGTAGTGTTGGCTATAGATTTTATCGTTTAATGGTATATCATTTTTGTCGAATTTTCGTAAAAAATCATTAAAGCGCAATATATCCGTTATTATGCAAGTTACGAAAAAAAGTTGTATACATTAATTGTAGGGTGTCTTAAGCTACATTTTAAAAAATATTTCCATAATTACAGGGTGGCCCATAAGTCGTTTGTGATTCAAATTTTCTTTTTTTTTAGGAATTTTTTTAATCGAACATGCCCTATGTTATTGCATTTTTGCATTTTCCATCGAAATATAATACATCTTTGTAAGAAAATAAATTCGGGACTCAGCAAGTGCGTTATGGTAGCGAATTTTCATTAAATGCTTCAAATTTTGAATCAATTTGCTATTAACCTATAAGGTTGACCAGAAAACCAGTTTTTTCGGGAACAATTTAAGTTTACTTTCGGAAATGTTTGTACATTTTCAAACAATAAAGTTATTTTTATGAAACATGGCACATTGTTTCTAATATAGAGATTATACCAAATTTTGTGCCTGCTTTCTTAAAAAAAAACATATTTGATATTAAAAACATTTTTATGAAAATTCACTACCATAACGCACTTGCTGCGTCCAGAGTTTTATTAACATACTGGGGAGGCTGCGGTCAAAAGAGGTTAACACAAGGAAAGACACAAAGGAACTTACTTTTTCCTCTGTTTGGGAAATAAATAACAAATAAAGAACAAAGAAATGTTAGTTAGTTAAACATGTTAAGACACGTATATTACATTTTAAATACCTATCTGCCTGTACACACTTATTTAGTGAGGTAAGAGAGTATGCTTGTCTGTTTCCTTGAATCATTTACTACCTTTCGACGAATGGTAGCACGTAAATTGCGCAACATCATCTTTTAGGAGAGCGTCCCATCTTCCTGTTGTTCTAAATAACTGAGTAACTGTTCACTGTAGTTTAAGGCGTCACTATGTCTTATCTTTTGAGGTGATATCAAGCTGTCATCGTCTGGTTTATCAAATTTATTTTCACTGGATGTTGATTCAGTCTGTGTCGCTCTTTCTATAATTTTCTGATCACTCAACACTTCATGACGTGTTAAATCTTCATCAGAACTTAACCACTTCCGTACTGACGTTTCGTCCGCACTTCAGTCAATTTTTCTTTGGCTATTCACCATTCCTGGAATGAGATCTTCCTGTAGATTGTTTTCCGGCTCTTTACTTTCTAAAAGTTTTCGCCAAGATAACTTGAGCGTCGAACTCTTTACCAATTTACACGCTGTTGCAGTTTCATAAATTGCATCCAAAACATTAAGTGCTTTCCAAAATGAAAGTAAATCTGAACGCCTTTCATTGGCAAGCTTCAAAAGAAGGCCTCTTTTATAGATTGTCTTTATGTTTTGGATCACTCCTTGGTCCAATGGTTGCAACAGTGCAGTCACATTAGGCGGCAAATATTTTACGAAGATCTGACTATCGTTCGATATTAGTATCGCTTCACTGGGATGACTAGGTGTGTGGTCCAAAAGTAAAACAGCTTTTAAAGGCAGATTATTGGCCGTATGGTAGGCACAAACTTGTGGAATAAATTTCTTTTTGAACCAGTCAGTGAAAATCTCTCTATCCATCTAAGCAAATGTATAATTAAAATAATCTACTGGTAAATTCTCGACATTGTTTATCGAGAAAGCACGTTTTTTTGCAGTTCCAATAACGCAAGGCTTCAAAAAATGAGTCCCTGCAGCATTACCGCAACACAATACCGTCAAACTCTGCTTCAAAATGTTGTATCCTGCTGCATTTTTTTCGCTTTCAAAAGCTAAAGTTTTAGTGGATAGAAGCTTCCAATACAATCCAGTTTTGTCTGCATTATAAATTTGCTCTGGACTGAATCCAGACTCTTCTATAAATTTCCCAAAGTCTTCTTTGAACTGATCCGCTGCGTTTTGATCACTGCTCAGTTTTTCTCCCTGAACACTTATTTGCCGTATGCCATGTCGCTGTTTAAATATAGTTAGCCAATCAGAAGAAGCATTAAAGTCACCACTGATTTTAAGTGCTTGAAAAAACTGCAGCGCCTTTACCATGCACTCTGCTCCAGATACAGGAATCCCTTGAGCTTTTTGCTGGTTAGACCATACGTCACAGTTTTCATAGTTTTCCGTTTAGATATACCAGACACACTATCGGAGTTAGCAGAAAACTCCAGGATTTTGTTTTTGTTTTTCACAATGTCACGCACAGTTTGATCGCCAACTCCATACTCAATCATTAAACTTTTAACTGAGACCTCATTTTCATTTTTAATAATAATTTCCAGCTTTTGTTCGATAGCTAGGACAACACGCTCTCTCATTTTGATTGCAGTCGATGTTACACTTAACGCACCGAAATGACTACTAAACTAAAAGAATACCGAAGCTGAAACTTTAAAAGTACCAGTTTCTACTAAAACGTGAACAAAACCAAAATTGCATGCATTGAATGAGATGACGGTTCCTAGTCGGAACATAAACTCGAATCTCATTTATTACTTTCCGGAAATAGCTCGTTATGATTATAGCTTCTACTAGGATAGCTAAAGCTTTGACGAGCCCATGAAATTTTCTGAAAAGATAATATAAACTACCTGTCACCGCCCCCCTCGGTCGCTCAGACCATGGTATGGTCACCGCTTTCTGCGCAATGCAACCCGAGGTCACACAGTCATCACACCTACGTATCGTTTGGCACTACAACTCCGCGAACTGGGACGAAATGCGAGATTACTTTTCCTCATTTCCATGGGCGTCTGTCTGCTTCTCTCATCCTGACCCCTCTGATATCTCACAAAACGTCACCGAAATTATCTAAGCTGGCATGGAATTATTTATTCCACGTACACAGAAAACATCTTCAGGCACTCAAAAGCCCTTGTTCTCTAAATCTTGTGACAAGGCCAGACTTGAAAAGGCCAAAGCTCACAAAACGCTTCTACACAATCCCAGTCAAGAAAACCGTCAAGCATTTAACGACGCAAGAAACCGCTATGTCCGCATTCTTTCTGAGGCAAAAAACTCGTTTAATAACCACATCAAAACAAAGTCCTCTTAAGCTCCAAGGGCAGCAAACCCTTCTGGACTCTTGCTAAATCTATTGGGAATAATTTCTGCAAGAACACGTTCCCACCTCTTATCTCAGGCAAACAAAATTGTTTCTACCGCCCTGGGCAAGGCTGAACTTTTTGCCTCGTTGTTCGCCGGCAATTCTACTCTCAACCCACTTCCAAATGTTCAACCACCGACAGTCCCCAATGTCGCGCATAAAATGACGGATATCATTTTCAAAACTAAAAAGGTACGAAAGATGCTTTCTTCTCTTAATACCAGGAAAGCCTCTGGTCTTGACGAGATCCCAGCAATTGTTCTCAAAAAATGCGCACCAGAACTTGCTCCTGTCCTGACTCGTCTGTTTCAGACATCTTACAATAAAGGTATATTCCCTAGTAACTGGAAAACTGATTGAGTACAACCCGTCCCCAAGAAAGGATACAAAGCGCTTCCTAGCAACTACAGCCCTATCTCTCTCCTTTGTCATCTCTAAAGCAATGGAAAAGTATATAAACATCGAATTACTAAAATTTCTTGAAAAACACAGTCTAATCCACGATAGGCAGTATGGATTCCGTCAGCGCAGATCAACTGCTGACCTCCTTTCCTTTGTCACCTATTCTTGGAACAAGTCTATGGAACTACACGGTGAATCCCAGATTGTCGCTCTAGACATATCCAAAGCATTCGACCAGGTCTGGCACGCAGCGCTGCTTAATAAACTTCCGGCCTATCGCCTACCACCAAAACTCTGTACCTGGACAGCAAACTTCCTCTCCAACCGGAGTATTTCTGTTGTCGTGGATGGCCATTCCTCTAAACTATATCCAATTAATGCAGGAGTTCATCAAGGTTCAGCTTTAGCCCCTAATTTGTTTCTTCTCCACATCAATGACCTCCTCTCTAGCACATCCAACCCAGTTCACAGTTACGCGGACGACAGCACCCTCCATTCAAATATGCAATATTCTAAGCCTGTCTCTTTAGCCCAACTAGATGAGGATCGCAGACACATGGAGGGTTCTGTCTCTGTGGATCTCCAAAAAATATTAGACTGGGGAAGTAGAAATCTTGTACAATTCAACCCCACCAAATCTCAGTCTTGCCTTCTTTCTCATAAAAGATACACCAGCCCTAGACCCATCACAATGAACAACCAAGTTACTCAAAGTAATGAGTTCTTTTCACTTGTTGGCATTTCTGTGGATCGAAATCTCAGTTGGCAGCAACATGTCACATCAATTGCAGAAGCGATTGCTAAGAAATTAGGTTTCTTCTTCCGGGCTCGCAAATACTTTTCACCAGCTAATCTCTATACCTTATATACTTCGCAAATAAGGCCAAACCTCGAATACTGCTCCCACATCTGGGGTGCTGCTGCCGCTTCTACACTCGCTATCCTGGACTCCATTCAGAAGAGAGCTCTACGTCTCATTGCTGACCCTACCCTCACCCAAAGGCTGCCATCCCTTGCACACCGACGTGCCGTTGGTGACCTCTCTCTCTCTCTCTTATAGATATCTGCACGGGCACTGCTCAGAGGAGCTTTCTTCCATAGTTCCTCCAACTGCTGCCCCCAACAGATCTACCAGGGGAACAGAGCGAATGCACCCTTTTACTGTCCAGGTCACCAGATATAGAACATCTTGTTATGCCCGCTCTTTTGTCCCGAGGACTTCCAAGTAGTGGAATCCCTTGCCGGCGCATGTTTTTCCTTCTCCTCCGAACCTCCAAACCTTTAAGTCAGAATTAATAAGTTGCCTCTTTCCTCCTTGTCCACCCCCCACGGTACGATAGTATTTATGCTGTAAGCCCTCGTGGTGTGTTGTTGAAATAAAAAAGAAATAAAAAATAATAGATTGAGACAAACTGAACATATTTTTTTGCTTCGACTGATTATTTCTGCTTTAAATGCAAACAGGACAATGGACATTGACCCACATGCTACTGCTAATTCAAGACCAGGATTTAAGTGAAACTGGTTGATTAGTACACTTGGAGAACCCAAATCACGAAAAAACACATCTTTTTAAAGACCTGACGATTGTTTCACTAACAAAGTTAGCGTCATTAGAGGATAAAAAATTCTAACTACTTACCAATCTTAGGTAAAGAGCGATACCGAGAGGGAGACTAAATCGCAGGAAACTTTTTTGTGGATTGTATTTTAATTGCAGGACGAGGTTTTTGAACTTTATCACCTTACCTGACAGGTTTCGGAATGATTATCATGATCAAAGACAGAGCGCAAGCAGATGACTACAAACCAGTGGCGGAGCTCGATTTAAGGAACTTTTGTTTTTTATTGCCCTAGAAATATAAATACTTTCGTACGCCTCTAGCTTGACTGGCTGGTTGTCTACACTACCGTATCTCAACTGTGCTAGATGTTCACGAAATCTAGTCTCAATGGTTCTCTTATTCTCGTAGTCTACCCAACGTATTTAAGATTACAATCTTTACAACCCATCTCATAAATACCCGACATTTCAGTGGCTTTATCTTTATCTTTCGTATTACCTAACAAATTTCTTAAATTATATTTTTTTCGAAAAAGCTCTTTTATGTGGATTTTCCTAGCGCAGGGAAATTCAATGTTTTTCACTTAAAAAACTTAATGTAATTTTGGCAAACCACCACTTATTAGAGTACCACATTACGCAATGTTTTGAAGCTTGAAGCTTGCAAGCAAGTGCAAGATACAACATTTCAGCATACAAAAATAAAAATATAACAATAAATCTGTAGTAACAGTGTTATATAAGTTCCAGGTACGGTAACTGTCAAACAAGGATAAATTTATTTTATTTTCAACGGATTAATAGTTAGCGGTGACTTGATATTGATCAAATTCTTAAATTTAGAATTCTATATCTTGCAAACAGCTTAAGGAAATATATCGCTGTACCTATATTTTGGCGCAGTGAGAAAAAATAGTAGATCACATAGGGCTTGGAATATGCAAGCAATCCAATCATATTGGCATATTTTTAATTTGTATCCAAAAATGAAATGCTCAAATGTTTTCTTAAAGGTGGAATAAACTCGACAGGAAATTCACAACAACTTTTCATTTAGCTAGAAAAATATAAAAATTAAGAAAATTGTAAAAGTTAATAGAGGGGCGAGTGGTTAAACACTTTTGTGAATTACCATAATAGATTTTAAATATGAAATGTTTTTGGTAGTTTGTAAAAGTCATCCTTTTTAATTATAAAATCTGCAACTTTCACGCTTCCAAATCTGCCAGTAATTATGCCAGTGAATTATAATTAAATAAAAATTAGTCTAGTACATGATTTTGTATATATTTATCTTTTTTATGACAAACTTTAATGGTATTCATCTCACACCACTTGCCTATATATCGGTCGTGATGTCTGTGGATCGATTTCAGCATAGTCTTTGTAAACTATTTTTTAAACTATGACCAATGTACAGGGTGGCCAATTAAGCGAGGTAAGCGGCTGTATCTCGGAAACCGTTCACCATAGAGCTTTTGGAAAAAAATATCTTTAGTAAATGTGGCCAAGAAAAATCGTTGGAAATTATTTTCAAGTTCGTCAGATGCCTGCTAGGGGGCGCAACACCAAGAGGAAATGGAAAAAATAGGATATCTCAGTAATATGTCCAGATAGACTGTATTGAAAATACCTGAAAATAAATTTCGTGTGTATCACCAACAATTTCTGTTGGGACTATTTTTCTCTAACTCTTCAGATAAAGTGGTGGGGGTAAGGCAAACATTGATTAGGAAAAAATGCAATATCTCTGGATTGCCTCATTGGAAAATATTGGACTAAGTGTCCTTTAAAAGAGTATTTCTGTCTCTATCAACTGCATTGCAAGTCATGTCTTTGTTATTGTTACTGTAATCACTAGATGGCGCTTCTTTAAAATTTAACACATTTTATGATTTTTCTCAAGAAACCTAAATACATTGATATAAATATTACTACATAGATAGAAAGAGGACAAAGCAAGGGGTGAAAATCCCAAGTCTCTATCTTTTGTTTAACCGGAGATATTAATGAAAAACTGATACTGAAACCTAAAACAAAATATTTCATTCTCTCTGTATGTAATTCTAAACTATAAGCACTCTAGTGTCTACTTAAATGCTCAAAGTGTCTGCCGTCACGTTCTACACACTGCTCGAGCCTATTTCGGGTAGAAAAAACGGCAGCTTCCACTTCCGCTGTTGACAGACTACGAATTGCATTTCGGACTCTATTCTTCCTTGCTCGTAGGCTTTGTTTGGAAGACAATGTCCTTTATTCGTCCCCACAAATAAAAGTCTAAGCATGTTAAGTCAGGTGGCCTCGCTGGCCAGGGAAATATGCTTCCTCTTCCTATCCATCGGCCTGGATACGTCTCATCGAGATGTTCTCTCACATTGATGGAAAAATGTGCTGGACAACCATCGAGCTGCAGAAACACATTTTGCCTGGTTTCAAGGGGCACATCTTCCAATAAAACTGGCAAATCATTTCTTAGAAACTCCAAGAAGAGGTTACCAGTAAGAGACTCGTCAAAGAAATAGGGTCCAATAATTGTACCTCCTATTACGCCACACCATACATTAAGACTCCAACGTCCTTGATGTTGAACTTCTCGCATCCAGTGGGGGTCCTCAGTAGACCAATAATGCATATTATGCAAATTCACATTACCGTCGCTATGAAAAGTAGCCTCGTCCGTCCAAAGAACTTGCGTTAAAAAATTTGGATTTTCATTGATCATGTCTAAAAGCCAATGGCAATGATCCAGCCTCCGATCATAATCCTGCTCATTCAGCGCTTGATTCAAAACAATATGATAAGGATGTAATCTAAAAATCAAAATAAGTATCATTATATATTCAAGAGGACATTGTAATAAAAATATGTTTATCTGCTGACATAATAGACGCATTATGTTATCGGATTTAAGTAACATAAAGCTGTTCATTATACCACAAGGGGCGTTCACTTAAGCTAGACAGTTACGTCATCAACAATTCATAAAGCTTAACTGTTACTACGTTGAAAGTTGAACAGTTGCGGTAATTTGAATGTTGTCAATAGACTTTGAGTAAAATAGTACTCATATACCAAAAATCAACTAAATTTGAGAAAACGCACTTGTTATTTATATGCGAAGATTTTGGTGGTTGATGATGTAACTGTCTAGCTTGGGTGAACAGCCCATAGTGCAATAATGAGATTCACTATAGCACTATTGCTACTACAACGAGAAACCAAACACGAATCTTTGGCTAACTAATTCAATAATAAAAACAAACAAACGCTACATTCACACCAATGAAATTAAGTAAACAAATGTCAGTTTCATCGTATTGCAAATAAAATCCAAATCTTTTAAGGGTCTTAAGTTTTAATGAATGCCAGCAGATAAAGTTTTGTATCTTACTCGGATCATAAACGATCATTATGGTAACATGTCGTGTTACCATATCATAATTTTTACGACTGTCGTCTGATCATTTTCACAACCGTCATTATGATCCCTGTGAGATAAATAACAATAACTATTTTGAATTTCACGATATAATAAGCTTACCTATACTCTTTTTAAATAGTTTGGATGGTGGTCCGTGATATTCCCAAGTCAAGATGCAATGTTCTTGTGCTAACATGAGGATTAAATTCTATATATGCCAAAACATTGATAATATTTTCTTCAGTTCTGGCAAAACGGCGTCTCCGCAGCACCGGTCCGCTTAAGCTTGCAGTTTCACGTAAGTTTTGCACCAAGCGAGGAAAAACTCTTCTGTTGTAATGGTGGCGATTCGGATACCGCATTGCATACACTCTTTCAGCAACTGCCGCATTTTAAAAGCACTCAAAGTAAACACCAATCATATCAACGGCTTCATCATTTGTAAACAACATTTTTATATTTAAATTATACACGAAAGAACTCAGAGTAACTAATTTGACGTTTCTTTAAAGTTTTGTCTTTTTTCCAAAGCCTACCTATTTCAGTTTTAGAGTATAATTATTGGACCGAACGAATAAGTTATAATTGCGTTAGGAATGCGTAAATAAATCTTATTTTTAACAAAAAACTATAAAACTATATTTGCAAATTAAAAAATTTCTGTTTTCAATCTTTAAATTAGTCAATGTTGAAAGTGTTTTGTTTAAATTCCAGTTTTCTCAGTTTTTCATTAATATCTCCGGCTAAACAAAAGATAGGGATTTGGGATTTTCACCACTTGCTTTGGCCTTTAGTCCTCTTTCTATCTATGTAGTAATATTTATATCATTGTATTTAGGTTTCTTGAGAAAAATCATAAAATGTGTTAAATTTTTAAAAAGCGCCATCTAGTGATTACAGTAACAATAACAAAGACATGGCTTGCAATGTATTTGATATAGCAAGAAATACTCTTTTAAATGACACTAAGTTCAATATTTTCCAACGAGGCGATCCCGAGATATTGCATTTTTTCCTAATTAATGTCTGTCTTACCCCCACCACTTTATCTGAAGAGTTAGAGAAAAATAGTTAAAACATAAATTGTTGGTGATACACACGAAATTTATTTGCAGGTATTTTCAATACAGTCTATTTGGACATATTACTGAGATATCCTATTTTTTCCA
Source organism: Tillus elongatus (assembly GCA_964006375.1). Taxonomy (NCBI): domain Eukaryota; kingdom Metazoa; phylum Arthropoda; class Insecta; order Coleoptera; family Cleridae; genus Tillus; species Tillus elongatus. Next base: position 14,652,610 of record OZ023269.1, on the reverse strand, counting down.
TTTCCTCTTGGTGTTACGCCCCCTAGCGGGCATCTGACGAACTTGAAAATAATTTCCAACGATTTCTCTTAGCCACATTTACTAAAGATATTTTTTCCACAAAGCTCTATGGTAAACGGTTTCCGAGATATAGCCGCTTACCTCGCTTAATTGGCCACCCGGTACTTCAGAAAGCAACTGGCAAACCTATTGTAATGTAACTAATTGGTTGTTTAATCAGGTTCCCCAGTTCTATGGTTCGGGGCCAACTATAAACTGTAGGTTCCCTGAAACCTCTGTATCGGCACAAAATGCAGGAGGAAAATATACACCACGTTTAACACTCAAAGAAAAGGAAGCACCTGTGATACTAGACTAAAAGATAGATATAAAAGTTTTCAGATGTGTGCGAAACATGCTACCCATATTTAAAAACCTCTAGTAAAAGTATCGGTTCTAACAAATAAGACATAAAACTAGCTTGGATTTTTTTTAAATATTTTTGTTTTGTATTAAAGATATAACGACAACAATAAGAAATTAATACAGCAAATGTTTCTTACCTTTCTGGATCTGGCTTTCATGCTTTCTACATTTCGCTCTTCGATTTTGAAACCACACCTGCATTAAAACACACTCATTAGATTTTCTTTTCAATAAAAAAATAGATGTAAAAGTTTTACGTTCATTTGCATTTACCAAAAATATCTACTTTATTTTAAATTCAAAATTGTTTCATGTTTTAAGGTTTTATAACATATATTAAAACCGTTTTTAACCTCTACAATCTAACCAGAGTCAACTATTTTACAGGCTCTTTTATTTTAGTATTTTAATTATATAATAATAATAATATATTTATTTGTTATAACAATATTATCGATCAAAACGATGTAACAAATTTCATCAAAATAGCTTTATTATTATTATTGGCGATGTAAAAGGATTCCGGATATGGGTTCTAGTTATCATAGTTCATTTGCAAACTCTCTTTTCAGAAAGTCGTGATCTCGCCAAAAGCATTTTTTTAAAGAAAATTTAGGTAAGAAATTTTATACGAAAATTTGCTAATATCATTTTTTTACAAAAGGTCATAAAAAAACTTTTAAAAAAATTCGCTAAAAAATTTCTACAAAATGACAAAAAGAAAAGAATTCTATGAAAGAACCTTAAAGATGTTCTACGAAAATTTGACAATAAAAATAATTTACCATAAAAAATCTCAATTAAACATTTAATAGATATAAAAAAAGTAGGTAGGAGAGTATATTTAACTCTACAATTAAGTGGTGACCAGAATAAAAAAGAAGACGAAGAAGTTATTAAATCAGAACCTCGGTGGTTCAGGGGTAAGAACGTGTGCCTCTGAACCGAAGGGTACTGGGTTCGATCCAAGGGTACTCCTTTCACTTTTTCAGTACAAACTGTATAATTAACATCAACCGAGGTTCTGGCATTGTATTTGAGCAAGTTAAATGTCTGGACGTTCCGTCCTTCGGAAAGGGGGTAAAGCCGTCGGTCCCGTGTCCATGCGATGTTGAGCACGTTAAAGATCCTTACCCTCCTTACAGAAAGGCAGGGGTTCGGCAAAATTTCCAGGATAGTGAGGTGAAACTGCTCCCTGGCGTCGGTGATTGGCCATGGTCGCGGAAATAGGCCGACGTTAAAAAAAAACAAAAAAATGGTTATTAAAACTGACAATCCCGAAGCTAGACCTGACATTTGTCAAAATAATTTGCCATGTATTGTTACCATGAAGTAAGTCGAATATTACGTTTTAGCTCATATATATATATATATATATATATATATATATATATATATATATATATATATATATATATATATATATATATATATATATATATATATATATATATATAAATCAGGAGTAGAGAATGCATTATGCACATCTCATTCACACACCATAGTGTGTGAGACTCGCGCCCACTAAACCCCATTCTCTGGAGTCCCGGACATGCTTCCGTAGGAATGACTTCACACATGATATTTGAATTTTGAATGTTACCATTATGTTTGCCGCAGGGGCATTAGCAAGTCAGGATAAGCTTTGGACGCTTATGTCTTAGTGGAAGTAGCTCATCGTAGACTGTGGCGCTACGGAGAAGAGCATTTGGATGAGAAGCGGCTTTGGCAAACTCAATAGTTGAGTGAATCTGTCAAACCATGGCGCTGCGGTAACCATTCTCAGAATTTTATTCTGGGCAGTTTGAAGGGTCTTGATGTGTGTGTCGGCCGGAGTGGGCCCATGCGGGGGATGCAAAGGTCAAGGCTGGCCGGATAATGACTTTGTACAGGAGAAGTTTCATTCATGGACAATTTGGAGTTTCTGTTTAGAAGTGGAATGAACTTCGAATTTTTCTATCGGGCACTTGCTCCGTCCAGACTTTTTAGTTAATTTTCGTAGAAAAAATTTACTAATGGGGAGATCCCGGCTTTTGATGTTGGAAAAAATTTCTTCAAATGAACGCGAACTAGGACCCCTAGAACCCACCTCCGGGGTCAGTTTCAATTTTTATATGTTTATATATATATATATATATATATATATATATATATATATATATATATATATATATATATATATATATATGTCATAAAATGTTAGTTACGTCAGTTCAGAGAAAATTTTTAGAGTGAAAAAGTAATAATTTTATATGGTAATGGAACAGATTGAAGCTATAAGAAAGGGCATATAATGGACATTATATAATATACAAGCACAAGTATTTAATTTATTTGTATGATGCGATGTATAAGCAATTTAGCAAATAAGTTATATATATATATATATATATATATATATATATATATATATATATATATATATATATATATATATATAGCACCAATAACTCAAAAAATAAGGGGACGATTTTGATTAACGTTGGCCGGTACTTTCCTTTTGTAAGTGGCTTGGATAAGTTCGTTAGCCACGAAAATTGGACCATGTTTTCCGGAAAAATTTTGGGTTTCTTTCCTTCCAGAACATTTTTTTATCTCCAAAAATAACAAAGCTATGGTAACCAAATTTCGTACGTAGATTTAGGTTCTAAAAAGTAAACCACATGTCAAAACTTAGATCTCTAAGATACAAGAAAAAAAGTTATAACCCTTAGTTAAAAAAATGTTTGGTGTCAGATGGGTTGTTTGAAAATTCTAACTAACATAACGCACTTGCTGCGTTCAGACTTTATTTTATAAATGTGCACAATAATTTCATTCGGCTGTTCCATACTGTATAAACACTTTCAAGTTTCTCTGGACAATATATCCAGTTTCTGCTACATATATACGAAACAGCTTATATTTTATGTGACGGGTTTCCAAAAAGGGCACTATTGAAATGTATATTCCATAAGTGACGATTAGGATAAAACTGTTATGACCATTAGAGTTTTTACGGATATAAATCACTTAAATAGATATTTTTAGCTTGGATTTATCCATACCCCCGTTAATACATATACAGTCGATGGTTATTGGTCTTAAATCTGTGTGTATATCGAAATACAATAAGATATATAGCCAAAGAGTAGCTGGTAATGTAAAGAGATTCAATTTATTAAATGGTTTGTTTCATCAGAAGCTCTTAGAGTGAAATAAGCGATTCGGTTAGAATACTTTATGTCGTTATCAATCTATCTACTAGAATCGAGTAGACTAGTCCCCTAAAGTCGTTAATCTACCGCTTAATTGATCCGATTTCCATTCCCCACACATAATACGTATTCATTAGGAAATTATTTGCTAATAGCGGGCACCACTCTGCCTAAATCGTGTGGAATCAATAACACGAATGTCAGAAAATGGCCAACTAGCCGATCTCTTCTACGTCTTTTATTTCGTTTGCTTCTACGGGGGAATAGACAGGGCAATCGTCTAAAAGCTACAAATGCCACAACTAGCAGATCGCTTTACCACTTGTTAATATAAATTACTTGGCTAATTTGTGACACAAAATATAAATAAAATGTTTTTAAAATTATTCAATTAGCAATCAGTTGTTAATATTTTTGGTCCCACTGGATTATATATTGCAAAAATTCAAAAACTCCCATTGGGTTAAGCATAACCCAGTTTTTGCGTATTCTTTGCTTAAGCGGTACTCTTTGAACTAAGTTACTGATATACAGGACAAGTAGCAACACCGTGTTAGCGACTTTTCGTAGAAAAAATTCGCTATTTAGGGGATTCTGACTTGAGTTTTGCAAAAAATGTTCAAATAGGTGCAAACTAGGACCCCTAGAAACCATAAATAGGGTCACCTTCAAGTTTTCCATGTTTATATATATATATATATATATATATATATATATATATATATATATATATATATATATATATAATGTAACCTTTATGCACTTGAATATAAGAAGCTTGAGAAAAAATTTTGATGAGTTAGTCTTGTTCTTGCATAGCATTGCAGGAGCAAACATTGTGGCTATAGTATTGACTGAAACGTGGAATGTGAGTGACATATCTCAGTATGAAATAGAGGGGTTTCAGGCGCATTACAGCGAAGGTGGGTTTAATCAGAATGATGGGGTGGTTGTCTATTTGAACGATCAGGTGAAGACGGTGGAAGTGGCTAAGGTTAAGCTAACAGAAATTACATTTGTAAAGACAACCATGAAAGTCAAGGATAAAACCATAAATTTGTATGGCTTTTACAGACCCCCTTCTAGTGATTGCCAACTGTTTTTGCGAGAACTGGATACACATTTAAAGAATAATCGAAAAGGTGATATAGACTTGATCTTGGGAGACTTTAACATCGACATAGGTGAGAGTGTTCCCAGTGTATATGGGGACATTTCTACAACCTATATAAACATACTTCAATCCTATGGTTTCGCCCCGTGTATTACCTCCCCAACTAGAGTTACCGACACTACATCCAGTTGCATCGATCATATATTTGTAAGGGGTGGGGATGAAAGTGTTGAGATGAGGTCAATAAATTATTCGTGTGGTATTACTGATCACCATCCGATCTTGCTAAACATACAGTTTGGGCGGCATAAACTTTGTAAGCGTCCGAAAAATAGAATGACTGAAATAATTAACTTCGAGCGGCTGACGGAGAGGGTGAGTGGTGAAGTATGGTCGGCGGTTTATGGTGCTCAGGACCCACAGAGTATGATGGATGCATTTGCCGAGAAGTTGGAAGATCACGTGCAACATTGTAGACAGACCATTTGTAAAGAGGTCACCAAAAGAAAGGCTTGGATAACAAATGGACTCATGGCATCTATGAGGCAGAGGGACAAGTTGAAGAGAAGGTGGATAAGGACAGGGAGTAGTCTTGACAGAACTGTGTATAGAAACTACAGGAATCATTTAACGCATCTCATTCGTAATGTACGAAATAACTACTACCAAAAGAGGATTCAGGATGCAGGTAGTGACTACAGAAAAATTTGGAATTCCATCAACGAAGCGATAAATAAGAGAAAGGTTAAAAAAGGGATTGAGACTGAGTTCTTCATATCGGATGATGGTTCGGAGATAAAGAATGAGGTAGAGATAGCTGACACGTTTAACAGAATTTTATTGCAATTGGGAAATATGTCTCTGGTAATGTGGGAAATAGGGTAGCCTTTAGAAGCGATGCGAAGGACAGATTTCGCGATAGCTTGTTCTTACAGCCCGTTGGGGAAAACGAAATTATTGAAAATATAGGTAAGTTGAGATTACATAGCGCTCCAGGTAGGGATGGTATAACAGCTGAAATATTAAAAACCTGCCATAAATACATATCTTAGCCCCTGGCGCATTTAATTAACTGCATTTTTGAAACGGGCATTGTACCTTCCCAATTTAAGGATAGTATAGTCATTCCCATCCACAAGTCAGGGAACCCCCGGGATTTTGGTAACTATAGACCAATTAGTCTGGTCAGCAGTGTTGCCAAGGTGTTCGAAAAATGTTTGAAAAATAGACTGGCATCTTACTTAAATAAACATAACCTAATCTCTAGATATCAATATGGTTTTAGGGAAAACATGTCAGCGGAAGATGCCTTGCTGGCTTTGACTTCAGGAGTGTTGGAAAGGTTTAACTTGGGTAGGAAGACTGTTGCAGTATTCCTCGATATACGTAAGGCATTTGATACCGTATCACATACAAAATTGTTAAACAAACTGGAAGACATTGGAGTGAGAGGTACGGTTTTGGAGATCTTCCGGAGCTACTTGCATACACGTACACAAGCAGTGAAAGTGTGGAAAACAGTCGGAAAACCAATGACTGTTGAGGCTGGTGTGCCACAGGGTTCTGTGTTGAGGCCAGTTCTGTTCTCCATCTATATTAATGACCTACTAGAGAACAAAAACCTGGAGTGCTCGACTATAGCATATGCTGACGATACTGTATTGCTGTTTGAAGGGGAAAGTTGGACCGAAGTTATCGAGAAAGCTGAGAGAGGAATAAATACTATGAAATTACTTCTGGATGATAACTTGCTCTCTTTAAATGTAAGTAAGACGAAATATATGACATTCTCTCCTACCAACGCGGCATTACCTGCAGACTTAGGAGATTTAAGTGTGGTGGGGAGTGTTAACCCCATTGAAAGAATACAAAGTATTAGGTATCTTGGTGTTGTTGTTGACCAGCACCTCAAGTGGCATGATCATATTGATTACATTAACAGAAGGATGAGAAACTTAATCAGCAAATTCTACTCACTGAGGAGTGTACTTACGATAAAAAATCAACTTGTGTTATATAGAGCATTGGTTGAGTCGATATTTTTGTATGGCATATTGTCCTGGGGTGTATGTTATGAGAGTGCTCTTTCCTCCCTGCAGATCACACAAAATTTCATACTGAGGGTCATATATAAGAAAGATGTCCAATACCCGACTAAATTGCTGTACAACTGTGACAACAAAATATTGGACCTGAGAAGCTTATTTGTGCTAAAAGCACTAAAATATATGCATGTACACAGTGCAAAACAGGCAAGAATGACACATGGTTATACAACGAGGACTCGTGTAAATGATGTCTTGTCAGTTCCACTAAGAGTCAAAAATGCTTCTCAGCGATCCTTGTGGTACTACGGCCCAAAGTTTTATAACTTAATACCTGGAGAATTAAAGGGACTGATACATTACAAGTTCAAGAAAAAGGCTAAAGATTTCCTAATACAGAGAAAAGATACATTCCTGGCGATTGTTAATGGATGATTGGGCATGTGTGAGTGAGCAAGCGAGTAAGTGAATGGCTAAGTGCTTGTGTGTAAAGATCTGTATGTGGCTGTATATGAGTGTGAGAGTGTGCCTGGGGAGTGATGGTATGGTATACAAGGACGTGGATGTGCGGTGGTATATGGACGCGAGTAAGAGTGAATGGTTCGTTGTTTGTTTTCTTGTTCTTTTTTCTTTTTGTTTCTGTGAGTGAATGGTTGAGGATGAGGTGTAGAGGGGAAACCTAACGGTGCTGTGATAAATGTGCTGTGGTAAATGTTTTTGCGATAACTTCAGAAGATGCTTTGGCACAGAGGGGAAGTGGGGATGTAATGTTCCATGTCTGTATCATACGGCCACGCGATCGATGTGCTGTGTATTTTGCTTCGTGAAACTGCTTACTTTTGTATTGTTCTTCTTGGAATTTCACCTGATGCTTATAGTCGTAGAAGTGTTGAGCTTTAAGAAATAAAGGTAGTCTGTTATGTGTGATCTTAGTTTTGTTTAAGTATTGGTGTGGAGGCTGTGATTGTTTTCAAGTTGCTCATCGGCAATAGAGAGGCATGGCTCTGAGCGTCATAAATTGTGTAACTTGTAAAAGTGTAAAAGGCATACACAAGTCAATAGACTTAGATGTCTTAGCTGATATGTAAATAGACTAGATATGTATAAGCTTGTGAATGTATGGTGTGAATAAATAAATAAATAAATAAAATATATATATATATATATATATATATATATATATATATATATATATATATATATATATATATATATATATATATATATATATATATATATATATATATATATATAGAATGTCCCAGAAGTCGCAAATCAGGCGTCACACGGAGATAGACTAGCTCAAGTCCTTTCCAAAAACCCTATATGATCTTAGCACAAAGTTTACGGTTTTCACGATATTCACAATTTTATGAAAAAAAAAATGGAAATTGTCAAATTTTAGGTATTTTAGCCTTCCACATGCAGGAAAAATGATTACGGAATATAATTTTTGTGCATCCTAATCCTCAATAAGGGCGTTATAGAATCAATGTGAAATATGTTGTGTTATTAATCAGAAGATCTGGAAAAAAATTAAAATCAAACGGACTTTTCCTTCTCCAATTTTTTTTAAAATTTCAAATATACCTCCGTACTGAAAAAAATATAACAAAATTTAGTGGCTCATAATTTCAAGAACTTCCCTGCTTTATGGAAATTTAAAAAAATTCTCGTCTCTTGTATAATAATAATTATATTGAGCTTTACCGTAGAAATGCGTCACCCTGTATACATATAAACAGATAAAAACTGAATGTAAACTCGGATATGGATTCTAGGGGGCCTAGCTTGCGCTTATTTGAAGAATTTTTTTTAAAATTCCAAAGTCGCGGACTCTTTATTGACGGATTTGTTCTACGAAAATTAGCTAAAAATTATGGACCTTAAGCCATAAACTTAACTAAAACTACCGCCAAAACATCAGAGAAAGAAAATAACTAACCTGTTGCATATCAGCCCTTTTTGTAAAACTTCGATCCTTTTTAGCTATTTACAAAACATCACAAACACTGTTTAGTTCACCCACTAACACTAATAAATTATATTAAATGTTCCGTTGCCAGGGTGACGACTCAGACATACTAGATCTCATGTTTAAACCAGTTTTTTTATCATTGTTATTAAAAACTGTCTGATTTAAAAATAAATCCTTCAAATTTGAATAACCAATTTTCTGAAAACCTAGAAAGCTAAATTTTGGTACGTAGTTAGGTCTTTCCCAAAGCAACATGTCCACCAAATTGCATCAAAATAGCTTCATAATTTTCGGCGATAAGAATTTTTTTCTAAAGAAACTCAAAATCTTCCCGGAAAACCTTTTCCTATTTTCCTGGCTAACGAATTCGCCCAAGCTATTCATAAAAGAAAGGCACTTGCTGAGTTTCATCAAAATCGGTTAATTACTTTTTGAGTTGCCGGTTGGATATATATATATATATATATATATATATATATATATATATATATATATATATATAAATTGAAACTGACCCTGGATATGGGTTGTAGGGGCTCAAATTCGCGCTCATTTGAAAAAATGTTTGCAGTCTCACCATCGATACCTCTCTATTGATGAATTTTTTTAAAAAACATTTCACCAAAAACTGCTTTATATAGAGAGTGTCGTGGTTGTGATGAGAAGACGACGTTGATTTTGAATGTAAGGATGAAAAAAAGATAGAGAATTTTAGCTGTGTTTGTAACTGAAAATATGGTTTTTAAAACTGCGTTTCTTGACAAAAGAAAATTTAATGATTTAGAAAAATATATGTTGCAAAAATGTATTTACCTGTACTCTAGCTTCGCTAAGGCCCAGTCGTTGACTTAATTCTTCTCTCATGAAGGCATCAGGGTAGTGTGTTTCGTCAAATAACCTTTCTAGTTCGTTTAACTGTTCTAATGTAAAGTTAGTCCTAGACCTTCTTTGTTTGGTCGCTGTCTTAACAGAGTTACTTAATGATGGTGTTTGTCTTGAATCACTTAAATCTTCTATACTCTTGTCTTGATGGTCTGCTACTATACCTTTAAAATGAAAACATAATTATTAAATAGATAATTCATTTTAGCTTTGTTAAAGGAAAAACTAATATAATCAAATATAGAATATAAACACAGACGTGGATCATTTTCCTCTAATTTCACAAATTTTTAATTTTTTCTACAAGCAGTTTCGCTTTTACGGCATCGCGAGGAAGAAGAAAGTTAAATATATTTATACGCACTCATAACTATAATTAAAAGCATGGACGCAGCAAGTGCGTTGTGGTAGTGAATTTTCATTGAAATGATCTGGCACAAAATATTTTATTATAACTTTTTTTTCTTGTAGCATAGAAATATAAATTTTGGTGTATAGTTTACTTTTTATATCGTAAACTTACCTACGAAATTTGGCTATCATAGATTTGTTATTTTTTGAGATAAAAATTTTTTTCGAATGAAAACTCAAAATTTTACCCGAAAACCTCGTCTGATTTTCCTGACTAACGAACTTATCTAAGCCATTTACAAAAGAAATGTACGTTCCAAATTTTATCAAAATCTACCCATTCTTTCTGAGTTATCGGTGTGATTATATATATATATATATATATATATATATATATATATATATATATATATATATATATATATATATATATATATATATATATATATATATATAAACATATAAAAATTGAAACTGACGCCGGATATGGGTTCTAGAGGTCCTAGTTCGCGCTCGTTTACAAATTTTTTTCCAAAATTCAATGGGGAAAAATTCAAATACGAAAATTCACTCAAAGTCGGCTGCTACCTTAGAGTCTTGTGCTCCAAAAATTGTTTACAAATATCAGCAGATTACGTCAATGTAAAGTTTATACGTCAATGTTTTACGTTAAACATAATATTAACTAATCGTAACTATGATAACCAAATAAAATAATTATAATAACAGAGAAATAACACAGAGTGTTCAAAAATAGAGATTGTATACAACCAACTAACAATTTAGTAAATTGTCAGCCCTGACTCATTTCTACCCTAATATAGGGACAAAGTATGTAAAGCTAGTTGCATTCTCATCACAATTGGAACCGTAGGCCGGTTTCGCTCTAACTAGAGCTCGTTAGTACGGCATACTAATTGCAGCGAAAATACACCTATAAAGTAAAATGGCTATGGTAGCCACCCTTCCAACACTAAGTGAGATGTAAGACACGAAGCACGTGTCGCCACCTCGTTGCGTAACCAAGTAGTATGTTTTCACGGCAGCTCCAAATAACACAGAGTGTTAAAAAATAGAGACTTAATACAACTAACTAACAATTTAGTAAATTGTCAGTCCTGGCCCATTTCTACCCTAATATAGGGACAAAATATGTAAGGCTAGATGCAACGCAACGACGTGGCGGCACGTGCTTCGTGTCTTACCACGCACTTAGTGTTGGAAGGCTGGCTACCATAGCCGTATTACTTTATAGGTGTATTTTCGCTGCAATTAGTATGCCGTAGTGAAGAGCTCTAATTAGAGCGAAACCGGTCTACGGTTCTAATTGTGGTGATAATGCATCTAGCCTTACTTACGTTTTCGTTTTAGTGAAAATGTCACATGTATAAGAAAAAAGTCGTTCCCGGGTTTGAAAGTTTAACATTTAGAGCGCCATATTTTAGATGCAAGCTTAAGGAAGCATTTATGTGAATAACTTAGTAGTATCCCATTATAACTACTGTGATATAGTTTACACACGTTGGCGGACAGAGTCGTGTTCAACAAGTTCAGAATAATTGCTGTGTGTTAATTTTTAACTCAAAGCGTCGTGATCATACTACAGACAGGATTGGGGAGCTAAACTGGCTTTCGATGGAAAATAGGTGGAAGTTACATATGGGTAATTTTGTCAATAAGTCGCTTACTATTCGCTGAAGGCTTCATTTGTTCCTGGACTGCAACATACACTGCTAACAACCGACACGGGAGTAAAATTAGTTTATCACGTTATCGCACGGCAATGTTTTGAAGATCAATCACATGTAATGCAATAAAATTGTTAGACAGTTTGCCCGTTACATTTGGGGCATTCAATATGAACAAGGTTAAATATAAATTGAACGAGTATTTGTTTTTTAGACAGTGACAACTGGCGATGCAGAATACCATATTTTTCTCTTTCGATTAATAGTTTTTTTAGGTGATTATTTCTTAGTTTGTAAGGCCAGTGTACTGCGTATTTTGTGTGAATGTAATACGTTTCAGCGTTTGTGCATATTTTTTAGTTTTTAAAATTGGTGATCCTTTAGTCTTTGGTTATTTTATAGCTACTTGTATTTCTGCTTGTTGGTTTTGTAAAGTGGCAATTTGCTAGGCTTTGCCAACATGCGAAATCCTTTATTTTGTAGTGATTTATGCATCATATGGCTTTGTTAATAAAGGCATGTTATTTTATATATATATATATATATATATATATATATATATATATATATATATATATATATATATATATATATATATATATATATATATATAAGCATTCACAGGCCATTTAGGCTCCTAGCTTGGTGATATGTTTCCACTGCGTCCTGTCTCTTGCAATGATCTTTCACTTGTGAACCCCTTTTTCTTGCAAGTCTTGCTGAACTGCATCAAGCCACCTTTTTCTTGGTCTGCCCTTTTTTACTTTACCTTCTGGATTTGACTAAACACACTTCTTTACCATTCTCTCCTCACCCATTCGTTCTATATGGCCCAGACATTGTAGTCTGCGTGCATTAACTACCTGGGACTCTGGTTGTTATCCATACATTTGAAGGCAAACCCTAACTATCAACCTTAGGGCAAGGGTATATAAGGTTGATTTGTTTAGCATCTCAAGGGCAGGATTTCGTTACTGGTTTCGGCCAATGAAATTCAAAATCAGTCCCGCGTGAACAAAGTAACCATGTAAGGCAAAGTATTCCCATATAAGCAACATTTTGAGGGAAAGTCGCGGGACTTCACCTAAGAAGACGAAAGACTCCGATTCTCTACAATTATCTAGTGAATTTGCTTTTTAAGCTTTGTTTGAAACTAATAGTGTGTGAACCCCGTTTTCCACAGCAGCTTTTCTTTAATATACAGGGCGGGTTTTTCTAAGCATTTTTTATTGCAAATTGCAGGAGTTTCTGTTTTCCCTTATGGTCTTTCATTTAGGTTTTCCGTTGTCAATCCACAGTTCTTTTAATTGCTGTCGCAGAGGCTTCGTTAATCACAGGGCCTAATCGAAGGCCTGACCTTACCCCTTTGACCAGCTGGAGATTCCTTTCGTCGGACAAGTGTGTTTCTTTTAACCTGTTGAGTGGATCATGAAATCTGAGTCAACATAAACTTTCTCTATTTACCTGATTACATTTTAAGAATATATTCAACTTATATCTGGGTTTGGATGAGTGAATATTACTGTTGACCTCTATAATGTCGGGATTTATATCCATCGCAAATCCTAAAGACCAAACAAAGTAACTACCTCTTGGCCTTTTTGTTTCTGAGAGCACCATTGTTCAGAGGATCTTTCCCTAAGAGCGAGTCTAGCTGATTTGCTATTCACGGAGTCCAAATTTATGATTAAATTGTTATTGATATCTTATTTTAAAAAAAATTAAACACAACTTTCTTTAGTTTTGAAATAATTTTGATTGGTTCATTAATTGAATGCGTTTTGATTTTGTAGGAATTTTAATTTATTTAATATTTTTGTAAAAAAGCATCCCAAAATAGATTGAAAATTTGAAGACCTTTTATTGACTTTAATAAATATAAGAATCCAATCCAGCTTTGACAACTATTATGGCTAATAAGTTTGTCAACAATCAAATACATCGATGTGCACTATTACTCCAAGAATATGACTTTGAAATCAAAGATATTCATTGTGAAACTAACCACAATTGCGGATGCGTTGAGAAGACAGGAATGAAAAAGCACAGATGTTGATAGGTATACATATCTTGAATGATTGTAAGGGAAATTTTTCTTTGGAAAATGTCTACAAAGAGCAACAATACATCCATAATTTGGTGTCTCATTTGGAATTTGGAGAATTGGGAGAATTCGTTAACTGAGCTCCTTATAATTTTGTGTTTTATTTAGTTGTTCGACTGGGGCTGTTTGAAGAGGGTAAATTAAACATGGTAATAAATACTAATTTAAGACAAGTTTTTATTAACAATTTAGTAAATTTGGTTTTGTTAGCGTTTCAAGTTTTTCAGAAAATTTCCGTATAGTAACTTTTTCAAAAACCAATTCATCAGAAAAATTCACTGCGATATTTAATTTTTCATTAATATTTATAGGAGTTATCGATTCATTTGAATTTATATATCGTTTCTTGCTTCAATTTACCCCTTTCGATTACAATAGCGGATGATTTAGATGTGATTGATAGTCAATCATATTTCTTCAAGTTTATTTTCAGCAGTGTATAATCAATTTTGAACATAGCATGTGTCTTTACCAATAAACGAAACAGAATAATAAGCAAAAATAAAGAAATTGACGTAATAGCATTAGCAATTGCTAATCCCAAAATGTCTTGCAGGCAAATTGGCCTATAATCTACAGTCTAGAGTATCATTTGAGCAAGTTCTAGAGCTGGTCAGCTCTTTAATAGTTGGCTGGTGTGGTATACTTGCAATATGGTAGGTGGTAGTGAAATTTTCCTTTACGTGATAGTAAAGGATTTTTTTCACGTCCGAGGAGGTACCACCCCTTACATCAAGAGGCCGGTGAAGTCCCAACGGACGTTTCCGGTTCTCGTGTATGAGTCGGTTTCCCTTATAAGCAAAAATGATGATGGCTCCTCCTTGTACAAAAGATTTCGGAGGTAAAATACCCCTTCATTATGATCTCCGGGAGAGGGGCGCCAGCATCAAGATTTAACATATCCTTCTCGAATATATGTGGCCTAAATTCTAACCTGAACTCCGTCCACCATTTACTCCAGGCTAATAGGCCTCAACTCCTCTTCCTCGCCGAAACTCAAATCAGTGCCAAAACAGCCACTAATCACCTTAATTTCCCGGAGTATGAGCTCCTTACTTCCTTTAGATTGCATGGAGGCGTGTGCGCGTACGCCCGTAGTAATCTACCCTGCACCAGACTCTCCAATTTAGAAGCTGGAAGAAAAGACATACTATGGATAAAACTCTCTCTCAGTGCTGCAACTAAATTGATCTGTTGCATTTACCGGTCACCTTCTGACAACAACTTTATCCAGCTCTTTGACTACCTTTCTGAAAAAACCGATCTGATTTCTGAATATCCTTCCTCCGAGGTCACTGTTCTTGGTGACTTCAATTTCCATAATAAGGAATGGCTAGGATCTTCAAAAACCGATCCACAAGGAAAAGCAGCGGAGGCCTTTCGGGTCAGCAATTCTTTAGCCAATATGGTTCAGCAACCTACTTACTTTCCTCGCATCCCAACACACAGCTCAAATCCTTTGGATCTCCTTCTTACTACAAATCCTGATTGCTATAAGATATCAGTCACCGCCCCCTGGGTCGCTCAGACCACGGCATGGTCACTGCTTTCTGTGCAATACAACCCGAGGTCACACAGTCATCACACCCACGTAGGGTTTGGCACTACAACTCCGCGAACTGTGAAGAAATGCGAGATTACTTTTCCTCATTTCCATGGGCGTCTGTCTGCTTCTCTCATCCTGACCCCTCTGATATCTCATAAAACGTCACCGACATTATCCAAGCTGGTATGGAATTATTTATTCCACGTACACAGAAAACATCTGCAGCCACTCAAAAGCCCTGGTTCTCTGAATCATGTGACAAGGCCAGACTTGAAAAGGTCAAAACTCACAAAAAGCTTCTACACAATCCCAGTCAAGAAAACCGTCAAGCATTTAACGACGCAAGAAACCGCTATGTCCGCATTCTATCTGAGGCAAAAAAACTCTTTTAATAACCACATCAAAAACAAAGTCCTCTTAAGCTCCAGCGGCAGCAAACCCTTCTGGACTCTTGCTAAATCTATTGGGAATAATTTCTGTAAGAGCACGTTCCCACCTCTTGTCTCAGTGGATGAAATTGTTTCTACCGTCCTGGGCAAGGCTGAACTTTTTGCCACGTTGTTCGCCGGCAATTCTACTCTCAACCCCCCTCCAAATGTTCAACCACCAACAGTCCCCAATGTTGCGCATAAAATGACGGATATCACTTTCAAAACTAAAAAGGTTTCTAAAGATGATCTCTTTTCTCAATACCAGGAAAGCCTCTGGCCTTGACGAGATCCCAGCAATTGTTATCAAAAAATGCGCACCAGAACTTGCTCCTGTCCTGACTCGTCTGTTTCAGACATCTTACAATAGAGGCATATTCCCTAGTAACTGGAAAACTGCTTGAGTACAACCCGTCCCCAAGAAAGAATCCAAAGCGCTTCCTAGCAACTACAGGCCTATTTCTCTCCTTTCAGTCGTCTTTAAAGTGGATGGAAAAGTATATAAACACCGAATTACTAAAATTTCTTGGAAAACACAGTCTAATCCACAACAGGCAGTATGGATTGCGTCAGCGCAGATAAACTGCCGACCTCCTTTCCGTTGTTACCCATTCTTGGAACAAGTCTATGGAACTACACGGTGAATCTCAGATTGTCGCTCTAGACATATCCAAAGCATTCGACCAGGTCTGGCACACAGCGCTGCTCAATAAGCCACCGGCCTATGGCCTACCACCAAAACTCTGTACGTGGACATTAAATTTCCTCTCCAACCGGAGTATTTCTGTTGTCGTGGATGACCATTCCTCTAAACTGTATCCAATTAATGCAGGAGTTTCTCAAGGTTCGGCTTTAGCCCCTACTTTGTTTCTTCTCCACATCAATGACCTCCTCTCTAGCACATCCAACCCAGTTCACAGTTACGCGGACGACAGCACCCTCCACTCAAATATACAATATTCTAAGCCTGTCTCTTTAGCCCAATTAGATGAGGATCGCAGACTCATGGAGGGTTCTGTCTCCGTGGATCTCCATGAAATATTAGACTGGGGAAGCAGAAATCTTGTTCAATTCAACCCCACCAAATCACAGTCTTGCTTTCTTTCTCATAAGAGATACACCAGCCCTAGACCCATCACAATAAACAACGAAGTTATTCAAAGTAATGAATCCTTTTCACTTGTTGGCATTTCTGTGGATTGAAATCTCAATTAGCACCAACATGTCACATCAATTGTAGAAGCGGCTGCTAAGAAATTATGTTTCCTCTCCCGGGCTCGCAGATACTTTTCACCAGCTAATCTCTATACCTTATATACTTCACAAATAAGACCAAACCTCGAATACTGCTCCCACATCTGGGGTGCCGCTGCCGCTTTTACACTTGCTATCCTGGACACTATTCGGAAGAGAGCTATACGTCTCACAGGTAACCCTACCCTCACCCAAAGGCTGCCATCCCTTGCCCACCGACTTGCCGTTGGTGACCTCTCTCTCTTTTATAGATATCTGCACGGGCACTGCTCAGAGGAGCTTTCTTCCATAGTTCCTTCACCTGCTGCCCCCAACAGATCTACCAGGGGAACAGAGCGAATGCATTCTTTTACTGTCCAGGTCACCAGACATAGAACATCTTGTTATGCCCGCTTTTTTGTCCCGAGGACTTCCAAGTTGTTGAATTCCTTGCCGGCACATATTTTTCTTTCTCCCCCGAACCTCCAAACCTTCAAGTCCAGAATTAACAAGTTGCCTCTTTCCTTCTTGTCGACACCCACGGTACGATAGTATTTAGGCTGTAAGCCCTCGTGGTGTGTTGGTGAAATAAAAAAATAAAAAAGTCAAGACGCAATAAGATGCCCTCGTAGAGCATATTCTTTTGAGTATTGCTAATTCCAGGAAACGTATAAATTTTTGTAAATGGTTTATCAAAAAATTTCAAATCCAAACCTGCCATAAAGCAACTTGTGGACTGCTGGGCTGGAATTTAGTTATTTATGTGGAATATTCAAAAGACAAACATTTTCAGTTTTACTCTTTGTAAACTTGAATTAACAAATGACTCAATAAATTATTTAATTACAAATTAACCTCTGCAAACTACTACTCTATAAATATAGTTAAACATTAATTACAGAAATAAACTGAATGCAAAAAAATGAAAACCAACAAATTAAAATTTATATTTGTATGTATGTGATGAACATTATAACAAAGATGAAGTTTTAGATGATAAAATACATCCCTTTAAATTTTCCACACTAGAGTCTCCCCAGTTTTCTGCAAATCTAAACAAAGTCATTTTAAATGCGTATTAAATTTTTATCATGCAACATATTTCAGTTCTAAAGACATATTTTACTTTTTACCCCTCAAGAATTCAGCTATGGCACTCAACACGCCACAGGGGTAATGAAGCATGATAATTGTAAGTTTATAGTTTGGGGTAACATGCAGAAACAGGAGTAAATAAAGCTATTATGTACATGTTTTTATAGGTAAAGCTTCGAGCCTCACATGATCGTAAAATTTTATAGAAGTCCATAGTTACAAAGCTAGAGATTTGTTGGTCATTTTCGCTTGAAAAAAGCTTTCAATTTGCAAAATACTTATTTTTGGAAAACTCGTATTTAAAGAAAATCTGGAAGCAGCAAGTGCGTTATGGTACTTAATTTTCATAAGACTGGGTTTCCATCATAAAGTTGAAACAAAAAGCAGAATCACCCCAAAAACCACAAAAATAATAACAGAGTTATGCGCTAGATACGTATTTCGACAACCACGTTGTCTTCATCAGTAGCTATCGCTAAACTAACTGTATGGGTAAAACTATCCCATTTATATACCTAAAATATATACTAAAATGATGTAATCCCGATGATGCAATACCGGATGATGCAAAGCCGGATGATAAAATAACAGATGATGCATAACCGGATGATACATAACCGGATGATAAAAATAATGGATGATGCAACCTCCTATGATGCAATATCAGCTGCCTCAGTACCGGACGATGCACCACCGGATGATGTAACACCGAATGACGTAATTCAAGGACTATTGTTGTGTCAGTGGATACGCCCATCCGGTTGTGTCGATGTTGAAAGCGACCATAGATTATTTCGTGCTATTTCAAAAAGTGCTGAATTGGCCGGACCCATGTGTGAATTCATCAAATTCTGTGGATTCATCTTGTGGATTTCCAAACTTTCCAAAGCATCTAACTTCCGATAATCCGTGGTTGTCTTCAACAACTTGAGATTGCTATCGCCTACCTTATGTCCCGAGTCAATCATATGTTGGGCAACGCTGGATTTTTCTGCTCTTTTGAATCTGAAATGAGCTATGTGCTCTTTGAATCTTGTTGTTATTGATCTCCGCGTTTGCCCGGTATAGATTTTCTCGCGATTATTACAAGATATTTAATAAATGCCTAATTTTTGTCGGAAGTCAATAGTATCCTCTATAGTGGCTCATCGGATTGAGGCTTCAATGTCGTAATGTTACTTATAGACATTTTCGACCTATGCTTAGTAACTAATTTATACACAATGCCTGGAGAGAAACAGTTACAAATCGTAATATGTATAATTTTGTTCATCTCTGAATTGTAAGAAAATTAAGTAACCTCCGAAGAATAAAGCTCAAACTCGAGATTTTGATCGAAAGGATGATTTGAATCTGATGTTATGAAGCGATTTGTAAAAGTTTCTTTCCTATAAATGTCAAATTCTAACCAACCTACATTTTTGATTTTTGTGTATCGAGGAATGATAATTGGTCGTTGTTCTCTATTTCGTAAGTAAACTTGATTGAAGGGAACAATAAACATATAAAAATTGAAACTGACCCCGGATATGGGTTCTAGTGGTCCTAGTTCGTGCTCATTTAAAAAAAAATTGCAAAGTCTCACCATCGATATCTCTCTCTAGTGAATTTTTAAAAATAAAAATTCACCAAAAAGTATCACCTGCTGCACATTTCTATTTAAAAAAAATGTTTTTAATAACAAATATGTGTGTTTTTTTTAAGAAAGCATGCATCAAATTTGGTTACCAGTATAACCTATATAGTAAAAACAATGTGGCATGTTTCATCAAAATAACTTTATTGTGTGAAAATGTACAAAAATTTCCAAAAGTAAACTTAAAGTGTTCCCGAAAAAACACGTTTCTTGGTTAACCTTATAGGTTAATAGCAAATTGAGCTGTTCAAATATGAAACATTTGATCAAAATTCGCTACCATAACGCACTTACTGCGTCCAGAATTTCTTTTCTTACAAACATGCATTATATTTCGATGGAAAATGCAAAAATGCAATAACATAAGGCGTGTTTGATTTAAAAAAAAGGAAATTTGTATCACCAACGACTTATGGGCCACCCTGTGATTGTAGAAATATTATTTTAAGATGTAGCTCAACACACCCTATAATTAATATATACAATTTTTTTCATATCTTATATAATAACGAATATATTGAGCTTTATTGATTTTTTACGAAAATTCGACAAAAATTATATACCATTAAACGATAAACTCTATAGCTAAGGCTACTGCCAAGCATCAGAGAAACGGTCTATTTGAAATGAATTTTCTGCAAATATTCTGTAAAATGAAGGACAATGACGGTTGAAACTAAGACTTTAGGGTTTGTAAAACATCCTTCTTGAGACATTTTATTTCTATAGCCCGTATTAGATTCAAGTCATTTGCCTAAATGTTGCCAATTTTGACATTTTAAATCGCCACTTTGACGTTTTGAGGAAAACCCCAATTTATTTTTCTTTAAATCCTTATAACTTTTTTGTCTTTTGAGCTACAGAGCTAAATTTTGGTAGGTAACTTACTGATAAGGATATAAACCTGCGTACCAAACTTGGTTGCCCTTACTCTGTTAATTCCGGAGATATAATTTTTTTTCGAAAGAAAACACAAAATTTTCCGGGAAAACCTGGGCAGATTTTCCTGGCTAACAAACTTATCCAAGCCATTTATAAAAGGAATTTTTTCACCAAATTTAATCAAAATCGGCTTATTATTTTTTGAGTTATCGGTGTGATACATATATAAATATATATATATATATATATATATATATATATATATATATATATATATATATATATATATATATATATATATATATATATATAAACATATAAAAATTGAAACTGTGTGCACAAGTGGGTTTTTATTGCTTTTTAGTGAATTTTCTTAGAAAAAATTCACTAATGAGGAGATCTCGACTTTTGAATTTTGAAAAAATTTCTTCAAATGAGCGCGATCTAGGACCCCTAGAACCCATATCCGGGGTCAGTTTCAATTTTTATATGTTTATATATATATATATATATATATATATATATATATATATATATATATATATATATATATATATATATATATATATATATATGTATCACACCGATAACTCAAAAAATAATGGGCGGATTTTGATAAAATTTGGCATGTACCTTTCTTTTGTAAATGGCTTGGATAAGTTCGTTAGTCAGGAAAATCGGACGAGGTTTTCCGGGAAAATTTTGAGTTTTCATTCGAAAAAAATTCTTATCTCAAAAAGTAATAAGCCGATTTTAATAAAATTTGGAATGTACCTTTCTTTTGTAAATGGCTTTGACAAGTTTGTTAGTCAGGAAAATCGGACGAGGTTTTCTGGAAAAATTTTGAGTTTTCATTCGAAAATAATTTTTATCTCAAAGAATAATAGGCCGATTTTGGTAAAATTTGCTATGTACCTTCCTTTTATAAATGACTTTGACAAGTTCGTTAATCAAAAAAATCGGACGAGGTTTTCCGGGAAAATTTTGAGTTTTCATTTGAAAAAAAAATTTATCTTAAAAAATAAAAAATCTATGATAACCAAATTTGGTAGGTATGTTTACGATATAAAAAGTAAACTATACTTCAAAATTTAGATTTCTATGTTACAAGAAAAAAAAGTTATAATAAAATATTTTGTGCCAGATCATTTCTATGAAAATTCACTACCATAACGCACTTGCTGCGTCCAGGCTTTTTTATTTTGTGAAGTGTCATTGTGTCCCTGGTCTTACATCTAATGTAGATTAAAATTATATCTAGTTTTCTTCCCATGCTAACCTAGCCTGTCTTGTAGGTATCCTCAGCAGAGTTTAAGCTTTACCATAGTTTGTACTGACTTTTTTAGGCTCTTGACGAAGCCCAAAAATCATGTGAGAAATATAGAGCATGTTTTAGCAAATAACTTATTAGTTCTTACCGCATACCAACCAAAGTTGTAGATTTCGATATATGTATATATATATATATATATATATATATATATATATATATATATATATATATATATATATATATATATATATATATATATACAGGGTTTCTCACCGCAGCCGTTTGCTAGAAGTTTTCGTGGTTAGATGAAAAACATGAAACAATTGGAACATAATGACAAGAAATTGTAAATGAATGTAAAATTACAATAATTGTGATATATGAGCGCCATTTTGGTTCATACACTGCATAACTCTGTCATATACTCCTCGAGAAACAGACCTCCGAAGTTCGTGTGGACTTAGATTAGTAAACGCATCGTGAACACGATTCAATAATTCATCTCTTGTTTGTACAGGACTAGAGTACACTAGTTCTTTTATACGTCCCCCACAGGTAAAAGTCCAAGGGCATTAAATCGGGTGATCGGGGTGGCCAGTTCCAGGGTCCATGTGGGCCAATCCACCGATCCTCGAACATCAAGGTCAACTGATGGTGTACATCTGGAGTGGAATGTGCTGTAGCACCATCCAGCTGATAACAACTGTTTGCTCTGTCACGTGGAGGTAGAGCATTTAAGAAATCACTAACAAACCCTCTGAGTATCTCCAGATATCTAGCCCCATTCAAATTTTCATCATACACTTGATATGTCACTCTATTGTCCATAAGTAAACAAAAAACATTAAAACTAAAGTGGTCCTGGTGATTTTGTTCCCTTATGACATGTGGATTTTTTTGTGCCCAGTAGTGATTATTCCGGCGATTTATAATTCCTTGCCTGCTGAATTTGGATTCATCGGTCCACATAATCTTATAAAGAAATCTCGGATCTTCGGTCATTTTTTTGCACATGAACTCGCAAAGTCGACTCGTCTTGCCTCATCACCAGGACGTAATCCGTGCACAGTTATTTCAGAAAAAGGAAGTATTTTATGTTTTCTTAATATTCTGTGGATTGATGCTTTTGAAATACCCAACTCCAGCGCTGCTCCTGAAGTTGAACTACGTGGATAAGCTTGAAAATAAGCCAATACATTCACCTCGTTATCTTCATTATCTATTACGAGCTTTAGGTGATGTCGAGTTGCCCTTACACTGCCAGTTTCCATAAATCGAGCTCCGATTCTTGCGAATTTCCCGGGAGTAATTGTTGGTAGGTCCGGATATCGTTCGTTAAATAATCTGCATGTTCTTCTGACAATTCGTCCACATTCACCATGCGTATAAAACAAATTTAACATATCATTATTGGAATATTCTTCAATATTCTCCATTATAAACTGTACGTTGTGAAATAATACTGCTTTGACATAAAATCAGCATTGTTTCAAATCCTGTCAAAATCAAGGCTTATTAGAAAAGCAAGCAATGTTTCGATTTCTGCCAAAAATCACATTTAAATAAAAAATATGGATTCACAAGATAACCGCTGGAAATAGGTATAGCGAATCGATTCAGAATCAAATTCTGCATCCGACCATCTAATAATATGTAGGGTGTTACATTTGAAATAACAAACTTTTTCAACTTTGAAAATGATGTAATTGGTCATAGAATTCGGGACATCCTGTATGCGATACATCAATTGTGAGCGTGGATTTCGAAAGTATAATTCTTGTGCTTCCGTCTACCCCAGAAGCATCTACAAATAGTCTAAAATGGGTGAAAGGCACAGTGTTGAAAATAAGGCTACATATTTCAAAATTATCAAAATAATCAAGATATCTAAGAAACAGTTGAAAATAAGTATAGGAAAACCTGATGAAACCCATCATGAAATTTTCTCAGCAATCCAAAAATGGATCAATATACCGGATGTTCTATTTAAAATAAGAAAGTTAATGGCGACTTCCGGAATAACCGGAAGTGGTATGATCTTGAAATTATTTTAAAATGAAAGAGAATTTTGAATAACCCAGGAGTTCAAAAATTTAGAATTCTAATTATGGCTGGGAATGATCCCCAGAAGATTCTTGGAAGCACTCATCGCAGGGAGCACTAGGAGAAAAAAGTAGATCCTTCAAATAAGTGATTATGAATAATTTGCTAGCTTTGCACTGTATATGCTCTCTTTGCTTGGTTTTAACTAAATATTTCTAAGAACCATATAATTTTGTCGAGTATTTCTATGAATCTTTCAGTTTCTTCACGCCTTCATGAGCCAATAAAAATCTGCAGAGAAACAGCATATGTCGGATTACTAAGCGGAAGGTATCGCAACCAGAAGCACCGGCACCATTATTGTCAGTTCTGTAAGGTCTATGTGTAATCGTGCGAATACTTTTGGGTCTTGGATAAAATGGTTAACAACTCAGCAACGCATGATTTTTAAGTATCAATTGTGCTATACCGTTGAATTCGGAAGGAAATGTTGCATTCAAATAGGTAACAATATACAGAATGTCGTTATTGGCATCATAAATTATTGATATGTAATATGTACATCATTTACTATAAATTATAAATTAGCCATATTTTTCTAACTAAGCACATTATCAACTTAAAACGCAAATACACGGGATGCAGATTTATTTATTTATTTATATATGTACTTGCAAATAACGTAAATATGACTAAAAACCTAACTGCTGTTGTGATAATCACAATGAAACCGACATTATATCGTCATTAATTTTTCTAAAATAAACAATGAAAAATTTCCGGAATTATTTGAAAATTAAGAATTAAATAGCAAATTTTCTAGAAAACAGATGCAGATTCAAAAAATGGTAACGAGACACATTCATGGGATTAGGGGAGTGTTTATTACTGTGCGAATATTCGAATACTCTGCAAATATTCGAATACTCGACGAATATTCGAATACTCCACGAATATTCGAATATTCGAATACTCCACGAATATTCGAATATTCGAATACTCCACGAATATTCGAATACTCAAATAATTCGAATAGTCGTGAAGCTTTCGGAAAGAATATTCGAATACACAAACGGATAAATTCCCAGCACTACTAGGAACCCGGCGTGAGTGAGGTCGGGTATGTCATACCCGACAAGTTTTTAAATGCAGATTATTTAATGTTATTGTTGCCATGTGAATCCTGTTGTCATAGTAGCTGGTGGAAAGGGTGTGGGGCAGTGTTGATTTTAGTGTCGCGCCGGTGCCAGCGGGAGATAGACGTGTGCAAAGCTGGCTAGGGTACGTCACACCCGACCTCGTAGTTGGTGATACATATGTGAGTTGACAGTAAGGTTATAATTATTTGTATTTCTATATTGTTATATTATATTATGTTTATATTCTATTGTTAGTTATTTATATGTAGTTTATGATGTTTAGTTATTTATAGTAAAATGTACGTCGGCTACAAGAATTATTAGAAAACTGTTCAAGTGCTAGTTCCTGTGACTCCGAGAGCGAAGAGGAGATTGACAACGTTTCTCAAAGAAGTGAAGAAAGTAATTCGGAGCAGGAGGGTATTTTGGATGATTCGAAAGAGCCGGAGTCTGCGTCGGTGGCCCCTAGTCAGTCATCTAAAGTACGTGGAGTTTTTTATACTTCCAAAGATGGTACAAAATGGATGGAAGATTGTCCTAGGCAAAGCGTTCGTATTCGTTCTGAGAATATTACTACTAGTGCGCCAGGCGTAAAAGGTACTGCAAAACTTGCCAAAACAGAGATTGAATGTTGTAGTCCTTTTATTATAGACAGTATGTTGAATACTATACTTACATATACAAATAATTAAATAAGGAATAAAAGGGAACCATATCCAGAAAATAAAGAGCAATACCACATGAAATATGCAACTTTGGAGGATTTGGAGGTATTTATGGGACTTTTATATATAGCTGACCTAGACCGCTCAAATAGACAAAACTTGAACGATTTGTGGCGTACAGATCGTAAAGGAGTTGATATCTTTTGGACTACAATGTCACTGCAGAGGTTTTACTGTCTCCAAAACTGTTTGAGATTCGATGATAAGAATAACCGGGACCAAAGAAAAAAGACTGACAATCTAGCTGCTATAAGAGACGCTTTTAATAATTTTGTTGAAAATATTAAAAAACATTATATGCTTTCTGAGAACCTTACTATTGATGAGATGCTGTTATCCCTCCGAGGGCGATGTCCTTTCCGCATATACATTCCAAACAAACCAGCCAACTATGGCATAAAAATAAAGCTCTTGTAGATGCGAAGACATTCAATATCCTCAAACTGGAAGTATACGCGGGAAAACAAGTACCAGGGCCTTACCAACTGAGTAATAAAGCGTTTGATATCGTGAACCGTTTAGTGGAACCAATAACAAAAACACACAGGAATTTGACGTTCTATAATTGGTTTACTTTACCTCCTTCATTCATTGACTTCTGTCGGCACAGTCCGTAAAAACAAGACAAGTGTACCGGAGATTTTCAAAAAAGGAACAAAAGTAAATATCTCTCGATTTGGGTTCCAGAATGACATTATATTGGTGTCCTACGTTCCTAAGAAAAATAAAGTTGTGCTGGTTATGTCAACTTTGCACCATGACAAAAATAAAGATGAATCGACAGGTGATAAAAGAAAACCGGAAATGATTACTTATATATAAAACCAAAGCCGGTGTTGATGTCGCGATGAGTGCCACTTATGACGTTTCCTGCAACAGCAAACGGCCTGTGACGATTTTTTACGGCATACTAAATATGGCTGCCATAAATGGTATCATAATATACACAGAAAATAACATAGGTGACAAAACACACATGAAGCGCCGTCGTAATTTAGGTTTGAATCTGATAAGTGATAGTCTTTGCATTAGACGACAAAAGGTACATCTTCCAAAGGTAACACAAAAGAGGATTGCTGATCACCTGGGAGAACCTTCGTCACAAGTTCCAAAGAAAGACATGGCTAGTAGATATCAGGTGTGGTGACTATACTGAAAAAACAGATAGGAAAACAAAACGTTGCTGTTTGAACTGTGAGAAGCCAATATGTATGAAGCACGCAATTTTTATGTGTGGAGACTGTGCTGATTTGTAGGTGTAATTTTGGTGCTGTGCTACTTGATTTCATAAGAATTTTTAGTTATTTTTTCTATTTTCATAATTAGAAGATACCATAGTTATGTTGATTTACCAAAGAAGTTAGGATTTTGTTAGAATTTTATATGAAAAAATGTTAAACTACGAAAACTTGTACTTTTTTAAAGAAAATATAGACACTCAGTTGTTTCAATAAAAAACCGCTTTTCAATCTTAAACATAGTATTTTATTTACCCATCTTGTTGAACGGAGACTATTATTAATATTCCAAGCAAAAAAAACCTAATACACAATTATAGTATCAAAACTTTGGCATCAAAGTTTCGGGTATCTCTTACCCGCCTCTTGGTGACTTTATGTCCATAATAAGAAATGGCTAGGATCTTCAAAAACTGACCCACAAGAGAGAGCAGCGGAGGCATTTGCAGTTAGAAATTCTTTAGCCAATATGGTTCAGCAACCTACTTACTTTCGTCACATCCCAACACACAGCTCAAATCCCTTGGATCTCCTTCTTACTACAAAACCTGAATGCCCCCCTTGGTCGCTCAGACCACGGCATGGTCACTGCTTCCTGCGCAATGCAACCCGAGGCCACACAGTCATCACACCCACGTATCGTTTGGCACTACAACTCCGCGAACTGGGACGAAATGCGAGATTACTTTTCCTCATTTCCATGGGCGTCTGTCGGCTTCTCTCATCCAGACCCCTCTGATATCTCACAAAACGTCACCGAAATTATCCAAGCTGGCATGAAATTATTTATTCCACGTACACAGAAAACCTCTTCAGCCACTCAAAAGCCCTGGTTCTCTAAATCCTGTGGCAAGGCCAGACTTGAAAAGGTCACAGCTCACAAAACGCTTCAACACGATCCCAGTCAAGAAAACCGTCAAGCATTTAACGACGCAAGAAACAGCTATGTCTGTATTCTTTCCGAGACAAAAAATTCGTTTCATAACCACATCAAAAACAAATTCCTCTCAAGCTCCAGCGGCAGCAAACCCTTCTGGACTCTTGCTAAATCTATTGGGAATAATTTCTGCAAGAGCACGTTTCCACCTCTTGTCTCAGGCGATGAAATTGTTTCTACCGCCCTGGGCAAGGCTGAACTTTTTGCCTCGTTGTTCGCCGGCAATTCTACTCTCAACCCACCTCCAAATGTTCAACCACCAACAGTCCCCAATGTCGCGCATAAAATGACGGATATCATCTTCAAAACTAAAAAGGTACGAAAGATGCTCTCTTCTCTTATTACCAGGAAAGCCTCTGGCCTTGACGAGATCCCAGCAATTGTTCTCAAAAAATGCGCATCAGAACTTGCTCCTGTCCTGACTCGCCTGTTTTAGAAATCTTACAATAGAGGCATATTCTCTAGTAACTGGAAAACTGCTCGAGTACAACCCGTCCCCAAGAAAGGATTCAAAGCGCTTCCTACCAACTACAGGCCTATTTCTCTCCTTTCAGTCGTCTCTAAAGTGATGGAAAAGTGTATAAACACCGAAATACTAAAATTGTTTGAAAACCACAGTCTAATCCACAACACGCAGTATGGATTCCGTCAGCGGAGATCAACTGCCGACCTCATTTTCTTTGTCACCCATTCTTGGAACAAGTCTATGGAACTACACGGTGAATCCCAGATTGTCGCTCTAGACATATCCAAAGCATTCGACCAGGTCTGGCACGTAGCGCTGCTTAATAAACTTTCGGCCTATGGCCTACTACCAAAACTCTGTACCTGGACAGCAAATTTCCTCTCCAACCGGAGCATTTCTGTTGTCGTGGATGGCAATTCCTCTAAACTGTATCCAGTTAATGCAGGAGTCCCCCAAGGTTCAGCTTTAGCCCCTACTTTGTTTCTTCTCCACATCAATGACATCCTCTCTATCACATCCAACCCAGTTCACAGTTATGCGGATGACAGCACCCTCCACTCAAATATACAATATTCTAAGCCTGTCTCTTTAGCCCAATTAGATGAGGATCGCAGACTCATGAAGGGTTCTGTCTCTGTAGATCTCCAAAAAATATTAGACTGGGGAAGTAGAAATCTTGTACAATTCAACTCCACCAAATCTAAGTCTTGCTTTCTATCTCATAAGAGATACACCAACCCTAGACCCATCATAATGAACGACCAAGTTATTCAAAGTAATGAGTCCTTTTAACTTGTTGGCATTTCTGTGGATCAAAATCTCAATTGGCACCAATATGTCACATCAATTGCAGAAGCGACTGCTAAGAAATTAGCTTTCCTCTTCCGGGCTTGCAAATAATATTCACCAGCTAATCTCTATACCTTATATACTTCACAAATAAGGCCAAACCTCGAATACTGCTCCCACATCTGGGAGCTGCCGCTTCTACACTCGCTATCCTGGACTCCATTCAGAAGAGAGCCATACGTCTCATCAGTGACTCTACCCTCACCCAAAGGCTGCCATCCCTTGCCCAGCGACGTGCCATTGGTGACCTCTCTCTTTTTATAGATATCTGCACGGGCACTGCTCAGAGGAGCTGAGTTCTGCAAATTGTACCTATTAGATTAGTTGTTTACAGTAGAAGAACGGTTGCGATAATACATTCGGAAAAATTGGTGATTAAAAATAATGTGAGAATCCGAGATTCAGCTGAATTTAGGATTGGAAAAACCAAGTGACATTTATGTGGCATTTAGAGATATGTTTGACTTTTATTTTTAAAACTGTATTAACTACAACCACAGGCAAAAGCTTTTCTGTATGACACGCTCTATAATTAATCATTTCATATAAATACTCGTCCTAATATTTTCTGCCTCAGAAATTTTAAGTTAAATTACTTGGAGCCTAACCAATCGGTACCGCTTAACCAGCAAATGTCTTTATTTAATTATAAATGACTATTGATCTTAATAATTTGATTCGCAAACGCAGAGTTAGATAAACACATGTAAGAGTAAGCATCTATATACGTAGTTTTTACAAAGCTGGGCCACATTATGAATGGTTAGCATAATTGAAATAAATGAGTTTTTTTCCTGTGTAGCGAGGGCCATAACAAGATTGCGAGTTTGTTTTATTTACAGTTCGTTTGGCACGGCAGAGGTCGACACTGCAACCCCGTATTTGACTGCTGAATTGCTGCTGTAGCAGGAACACGAGTATACCAGCTAGCGCTGTTCCTGTTATTCCTACAAGTCCCGCCACAACGTTAAGGGAGAGAAAAATAGAGAGGGAGAGTGAGAGAGAGAATGCTGCACCAACAGCAAACAGGGTGGAGTCTATCATAATGATTTAAATTGCTAAAATAAGCATTTTATGTTTTTATTCAATCAAATCTAGCTCAGAGAAGACAATCCAATTTAGATTTTGTATCCAATTTTGTTAGAAAAACCTTTATTTTATTATGAGACAAATCAATGGGGGAGCAATTTAACTTGTCGGAACGAAGACATTGTTATGGACATTATTGGATTAGCATTGATTTCTGCCACATTGATTTCAACTGCAACACTCATATCACCAATTATAGATCTTGAAGTTCCACTATAATGATACAGCGGTTTCAGATATTAGATGCGGTCAGCCAATTACTGTTTCTACAATACAAGAATATTCCCATAGTTCTACTTTAATCTTGCATTACATTTTCAATTACAAAAGATTCCTTGTATCACTGCATTTCATTGATACTTGTAAGTATGCTTGTTGTGTTGTTTATTGTATGTGTATATGAAAATATGTTTGTTATGTGTTGAACCTATAACCATAATAGGTTCAAATCTTGATGTATGTACGATGTGTTTTGCTTGTTATTTGTCTGTTGTATCGGCATGGGTTCAAATCTTGATATATATATATATATATATATATATATATATATATATATATATATATATATATATATATATATATATATATATATATATACGGTGTGTTGTTTGTCTTGTGGTTACAGGATCAAATATCTCAATGTATGTATGCGCTTTGATGTGTTGTTTATTGTATGTATAACTATAGGTTCAAATCTGTATACCTACATTTAAATTAACTATATTAAACTTATAAATAATTTTCATAATCTTCAGCCAAGACATCTTTGAAAGTTGTTAGTTTCTGCAGAAGTTTTCGTAGTTACAAGAAAACAGTTTGACTCGGGTATTGTATACCTAATATAGTAGGTGATACCTTGTAAGGCTAGATGCATTCTCGCAACAATTAGAACCGTAGACCGGTTTCGCTCTCATTAGAGCTCTTCAGTACGGCATACTAATTGCAGCAAAAATGCACCTAAAGTAATACGGCTATAGTATAGCCAGCATTTCAACACTGAGTGGTGGACGTGCCGCCACCTAGTTGCGAAACCAAGTAGTATGTTGTCACGCCAGCTCCAAATAAACACAAAGTGTTAAAAAAAGAGACTGTATACAACTAACTAACAATTTAGAATTTACATACTCTGTCTCTATATTGGATTGGAAATGGGCCAGGGCTGACAATTTTCTAAATTGTTAGTTAGTTGTATACAGCCTCTATTTTTTTTAACACTTTGTGTTATTTGGTGCTGGCGTGACAACATACTACTTGGTTCCGCAACTAGGTGGCGGCACGTCCACCACTCACTTAGTGTTGAAAGGCTGGCTATACTATAGCCGTATTACTTTAGGTGCACTTTTGCTGCAATTAGTATGCCGTACTGAAGAGCTCTAATGAGAGCGAAACCGGTCTACGATTCTAATTGTTGCAAGAATGCATCTAGCCTTACATACTTTGTCCCTATATTGGGTTATAAATGGGCCAGGGCTGACAATTTTCTAAATTGTTAGTTAGTTGTATACAGTCTCTATTTTTTTAACACTTTGTGTTATTTGGAGCTGGCGTGACAACATACTACTTGGTTACGCAACTAGGTGGCGGCACGTCCACCACTCACTTAGTGGTGATACCTTGTTTAAGATGATGGTCAATTTGTTAAATTCAAACTATCGTTTCGTACGGAAACAGTATAACATGCCATTGGTGTAGCGAAAAACGCTTTCGATTTTTGATGGAATGTCTGGGTAGAGGTCCAATGTAAATCCAACTTGTAAAATTGAAAACCTAACTCCATTATCGCTTACTATCTGACCCATGTTGTCATCATGAAATAGCATGGTTTGGTCTGCATAGGTGTTGACTGCAGTATTCAGTTTTTAATACTTTTAATAATTCTAAGCCCTATATTCTAAAATGTATTATGATAACAAAAGTGAAAACTTGAATATTTGCTCAAAAAATATACTGCAATTAATAAAACAGCAATATCATGATGACATTATGGAAGTTACTAGTCTGCACAGAAAAGTTATAGTTGTCAGTTCCGAAGTAATAATCTCACAGCCTAAATAAAAAAATAATTAAAATGTAATCATCACCATAGTCTAAAGACGATATCGCCGTGTAGCCGTAACCATTCTCTAAGTGAAGAATGGCACCCGTGCTGATAAGTGCACTTGGATAACCCAAATCACCACAATACATTAAAATAACCTGACGATCGTTTTACGTCATCAGATGATGGAAAATTCTAAACGTTTTTGTTGTGATTCTCTCTCAAGCAACTCTCTTCCTTTCATTGTAGCTTCCACAATTCATTAAGAGTGTTAGGTTTTCCAGAAGTTTTTCTTTTGATCTTAATCCCTGTATCCTTCAAATAATGTTGTCTCAAAGTTGATATGTCTCAGAATATGTCCAATAAATTTTGTCTTTCTTCCCTTAATATTTTTCAGCAAGCATCTTTTTCTCTCACTTTTTCTAGCATACCCTTATTTGTCTTTCTATCGATGTCTCAAAACCGATAACTCAAAAAATAATAGTCCGATTTTCATCAAATTTGGCAAATACATTCCTTTCGCAAGTGGCTTGGATATGTTTGTTAGTCGGGAAAATCGGTCGGAAAATTTTGCGTTTCCTTTCAAAAAAAAAATTATATCTCTGGAAATAACAAAGTGAGGGCCACCAAATTTGGTACGCTGGTTTCTGTCATAAAGGGTATCCTACGTACCAAAATTAAGATCTCTATCTTAAAAGACAAAAAAGTTAGAGGTAAATTAATTTTTAATTAATTAAATCTGATTCAAGAAAGTTGAAACGTGAAAATTAATTCATCAGATTGTAAGTGAAAAATACTACAAGAAATGACTAGATATGTGTCTAAGTCGTTATTTTCCTTCATGAGGTTAAAATATGAGCAAAAAATCCATTGTAAATAAAAATTGTTTGGTGTAAATAGTAAAGACGTTAAACAATTAACATAGGTGTACTATGGGATATACCTGCTACCGTAGCCGAGTGGGATAAGCCCTGTACATCGTATAATCGACTCCTACATGACGAGTTCTATTCCTAGTTAGTGATTTCTCTTTTTATAAATGTTTCTTAGTCTCATTTCACTTTACAGTTATCTAATGTGATTGCTGTTATTCCGATGATTTTTTAGCGAGTTTTTGTATACAAAATAATTTGATAAAGAGGAGATGAAAGTTTTAAGACTTAATTTAATTTGAATAGCATATTTGGTTTTTTGTTCTTGTCCTAACTTAGTGAAACCGTTCCATATATATAAATAAGTTTTTGTAAGATGTTTTTTGTGAAATTTTGATACTTAATAAATAATGTTATTATAAAAAAAAGTGTTTACGAATTTTCTTGAAAAATTGTTTGCAAGTCTTCATGAAATTGTTGTTGTGTCGTCGCAAAAGTATTTGTGTAAAATTATATTCTGGTAGCTGGGTAAATAACTTGAAATGGTTGGTTGACCAGGAAAATCGGACCAGTTTTTTAATTTATTTAATTTATTTTTATTGGCGAATTTTCTTGTACAAAAGGTTCTTTAATTAAGATTTTTTTTATAAATGAATTTAATGAATTTTCTTTGAAGCAACATTTGAGAATTTTTGTATGAAAAATTATTCGATTGATGGAACATTTTTTAAATCAAATTCGGCGAAAATAAGGTTTTAATGGATTTTCGTGCAAAAAAATGATTTTATTTTCAATTTTAATTACAGATTAGGTATATAATTTGAATTTTATGTATGCTTTTAGCAGAATTTTGTGTAAAAAATATTTAGCCAAATTTGATGCTTGCTTTCATTTAAAAAAGACATATCTGCAATTAATACTATTTTTATGAAAATTCACTACCATAACGCACTTGCTGCGTCCAGACTTATTCATTTTTCTCCATGTCCACATTTCAAAAGTTTATATTCTCTTTATGTCCTGCTCAGTCAAAGTCCTGGTTTCATCCCCATACACTACCACTCCCACATACACTGACCACCGCAAAAGTTCATACATCACTTACTTCAATATAGTGAATCAGTATGAAGAATTCACACAAATTTTCACAGATGGTAGGAAAAATAAATCTCAGGTTGGAGCAGCATTTTACGTTCCAAAAGTGGGTTATCAATTACGCCGGAATTTGAACAAAAACTGCACAACATGTAGTGCAGAATTATATGCAATAAGAATAGCATGGGTACTTGAAAATAAAACTTCCAGAACTTTGATCATAAGTAATTCCCAGTCGAAAATAATGGCGGTTAAACATGGAAAAATTAAACACAATTCGAACTCTACACTGTCTTATATTTTGGAGTTACTTTATCAACTATCAAGAAGAAGGTGACATCGCATTCAGGCTGCGATAATAATGCTGGTTTTAGTCATTAGTCAAATCAGGCATAAGTTGTTTGATATGTTTATTTTCATATAGTTTAAATGCGAGATTATAAGCCGAATTTGCATTGTCAGAGACTTCACTCCGAGACTTTACAAGGAAAATAAAGGGCATAAAAGTGTACAAGTTTAGTAGAGCGATAATGTGAACATAAAATTAAACCGGAATGTAGCAGTGCGAGTATGTGCTAAGTGTAAGTTGGAGAAGATTTAGTTGGTTTATCGTAAAAGGTGTGAATTCAGGCGTGCAAAGGGAGTAAGATAGGGTGAAGCGAGACGAAGCGGCCCGGTAAAACATCCCCTGAGAACAATTAGCGTCGACAACATTTGAATTTAATGCGCCACCTCCCAGAGGCAATAAAGTTATAACGAAATAGGGTCTGATTAATTTAATTCCATTACTTTAATCACTACACAAAATATGCCAGCCAGCTCCTACATCTACATCTAAATAAAGTGGAAAGCTTTGCTTTTATTTATCCTCCGTGGAGACTGCCGATCTGCCAATTGGGCTTTAACAACACACCCAAGTAATTGCTCAAATCAGTTACTAAAAGCTTTTCACTGATTGAAATTAGTAATATCGGTATTTGAGTGTCAAGGAAGTCTTCCTACACTAGTCGATATGCTAGCTCCTACTGCCGCTGCTCGGAGTTTATTCAATTGATTTGGTAAAGACATTAGCTTACGTAACCTCAATCTAATTTATTGCATCACAGATTATGTGCTAAAGCTCCATTTCTATTTCAGATGGTGTCGATTAAGAAACTCTGTTTGCATGATGCTTCTCTTCTGAATATATTTTGCATATATTTCACTTATACTTTGGATTTTAGATTGATCATCGGGCGTAGATATACTATTTACATTTTGTTAGTTGATGAGTATATCACAAATTTTATTACCCACAATTTGAGTATTGTCGCCGCAGCCATGATTCTCTTGTCTCCAGCAGCTATCTTGATTTCACCTTCGCTTCTACACTTGATCAATTGAGCCAGGTTTTCCAGATGTTGTCTCCTTGGTTTACGTCTTCTCTTTTTCCAGGTACGTGTCCTTCAAGTAATGTTGTCAAAAAGTCATTGTCTTAAAAGACAACTAATAAATGTTGTCTTCCCCTTTTTAATTTCTTTCAGCAAGCACCTTATTTCTTTCACCTCTTCTAGCACACTTATATTCGTCTTCCTATCAATGTACCTCATCCATGTCTATTTTTATCCATGTCTACATTTCAAAAACTTCTGTTCTCTTAATGTTATGATTAGTCATAGTCCAGGCAGCCCCGGATCTTAGATTTTTTCAAGGCGGGGCAAAAACTTAAAATTGCTGCCCTCATCCATCGTTAATTTTCCTTCAAGTTTTTCTATCAAGTTCTAATTTTTTTAACAGACACGATCATATTTAAATAGGGTAAGCTTTGTGATAAACTGTAAATTTCATTTTATATTAAGAAATCCTTTATTTGTCATTCTTTTGTTGCAATGGAATATGGACGGTACATACCAAAACAAAAGTTATATACCTAAAAACTCAATCACCAACGCTATTAAAATATTACGGGGTCAGTAACAAATAATAAAAATTTACTCTGCGAGCCTTTTTGTTCTGCACCTAAGTGTATGGCCTCGATCGTTATAATTAATTTGATGTGCGATATCATTTTCGATTGCCAAAATGGCAATACTTGATAAACGTTCCTGGTTTATAATAGTTTTGACTTTGTTTATACATATTTCGCTCACAAGTTTGCGTATATGGTCGGAAGCATAAAGTTGTTTTCTTTTTTTTTATTATTATTTCGACAACACACCACGAGTGCCTACAGCCTAAATACTATCGTACCGTGGGTGTCGACAAGGAGGAAAGAGGCAACTTGTGAATTCGGGACTTAAAAGTTTGGAGGGTCGGAGGAGAAGAAAAAACATGTGCCGGCAAGGAATTCCACAACTTAGAAGTCCTCGGGACAAAAGAGCGGGCATAACAAAATGTTCTATGTCTGGTGACCTGCACAGTAAAAGGGTGCATTCGCCCTGTTCCCCTGGTATATTTGTTGGGGGCAGCAGGTGGAGGAACTATGGAAGAAAGCTCATCTGAGTAGTGCCCGTGCAGATATCTATAAAAGAGAGAGAGAGGTCACCAACGGCGCGTCGGTAGCCAAGGGATGGCAGCCTTTGGGTGAGGGTAGGGTCACCGATGAGACTTATAGCTCTCTTCTGAATGGAGTGCAGGATAGCGAGTGTAGAAGCGGCAGCGGCACCCCAGATGTGGGAGCAATATCTGAAGTTTGGCCTTATTTGTGAAGTATATAAGGTATAGAGATTAGCTGGTGAAAAGTATTTGCGAGCCCGGAAGAGGAAACCTAATTTCTTAGCAGCCGCTTCTGCAATTGATGTGACCTGTTGGTGCCAATTGAAATTTCGATCCACAGAAATGCCAACAAGTGAAAAGGACTCATTACTTTGAATAACTTGGTTGTTCATTGTGATGGCTCTAGGGCTGGTGTATCTCTTATGAGATAGAAAGCAAGACTGAGACTTGGCGGAGTTGAATTGTACAAGATTTCTACTTCCCCAGTCTAATATTTTTGGAAATCCACAGAGACAGAACCCTCCATCCAAAGTAAATCTGCAGCGCAATACAAATATTGGAAGAGCATTCTCCACACAACGGTGTAGATCTGTTGCAAGAGATAGAAAGCGCCAGCCTTATTTATGTCGCCGAAAAAAGTGGAGCTTGTTCTTTAAAAACGGCGAGTGCCTGCTAGAACTCAAAAGTATTTAAGTTTTGCTCATATTTTCATGATAGATGTACTCTATTCTTTTGCAGTTCTTCAGTCGACATATTCAATATATCACGACCATTAAAAAACGCAAAATTTAAATTTAGTGTGGTAGCGCTGCCAATCTTCGTTTTAATATCTGATATGGTTTGGTGAAATACAATTTTTATTGATTTATAAAAAAATAGCTCAACGGGTTGATGATGTTCGTGATTCGTCCTCCCACAGTTCACCAAAAATATTTTTTTGTGCTTCGGAATTTGTTTATTTTTCAGAATAGCATCATCTCTAATGGTTTTCGCTACAGTTTTAGTCTCTTTTATTTAAAATTCTCTTAACTTTGGCAAAGTTTGATCAAATCTTCTATTAAAAGGACGGAAGACCCCAGAATTGTATATCTTCCTTTTTAATTTCAATATTTCCTTGATTGATTTCCTGAAGAATGGTAGCCAAATTATTAAGTTATTTCCCCAGGATTTGACTACTTCCGGCAAATTTTTTAGAAGGACATTTACAGCCATATTGCCGACCATCTTGTCTGGCTGCTTTCATTTAGGTCTGTTTGTCCAATTTTCTGTCTACCGCAGGTTATAAATATTTTGATGAAATCTGTCGGTGTGCCACATTTGAATTTGCCGCCCACTGAAGTTGCCGTCCGGGCAATTTGCCCCCCTCCCTAGATCCCCAGGGACTGAGAACAGGTTCCCGCCCCAACATAAGTACGACTTGTTGGGCTTTTTCCTCATGTCCAGGTTAAAATGTTTATTAGTGGGAAGAGTACTTTGTTTACTGAATGCTTGCGTTGCAATGGCGATTACTATTCTCACATATTTACGACATTTAATATTATTCGTGATATTACTCCCAAGGTACGTAAATATTTCTAACTGTTCAAGTTGTTGGACGTTTAGCTGTACATCCATTTTCGCAGTCCCATTAATACGCATCTTCATTTGTTTTCTTTTTTCCATATTGGTTTTTAATTTGATTCGTTTTAACACACTATCCAGCATAATCAGCATCCTTTATAATTTTTTCCCGTTTCTCCTATTATCCTTCCCCAGACTTGTCACCAATAGAACATGTGTGGGATATGATTGGCAATCGACTGAGTAGTTTACCCCAACCATCAAATAACCTAGGTGACCTTCGTCATCGAATTTAAGATACCTGAGATGGGGTTCCTCAGGATACCATAAATCATTTAATTTCAAGCATGCCTCGAAGAGTTATTAAACCGAGCAACTCATTATCTAATAACTTTGTTATTTTTTAATATTTTAGTTTTAAAATGTAACCACATTTTCAGTTTTATTAAACACACATTATGTATAAATTTTAGAGCCTCTGTGTTTCAGTGGTAAGAACGTGTGCCTCCGAAGGGTAGCGGGTTCGATCCCAGCGTTGTCCTTTCACTTTTCCAGTACATACTGTAACATTAACATCCACCGAGGTTCTGACATTGTATTTGATCAAGGTGAATATCTGCACGTTCCGCCCTTCGGAGGGGGCGTAAAGCCGTCGGTCCCGTTTTCATGCGATGTTGAGCACTCTAAAAATCCCTACCCTTCTTACAGAAAGTCGGGGATTCGGCAAAATGCCCAGGATGGTGAGATGAAACTGCTCCCTGGCCAGCGGTGCCAACCATGGTGATTTTTCACTAGATATGGTAAATTTCGGTCCTATTTAGTGATTTAGTTATAAATTTTAGTAAATGCCTGAAATTTAGTGCTTTTTATGATACTAAATTTGAATAACAAATCCTTTAAAAAATGAACAAAGGTCTGGACGCAGTAAGTACGTTATAGTAACGATTTACCATAAACACGAAAAATTCTTGAAAACTAAAAGAATTGTATCTTCGAAAATAATTTGGTTTGATGACCGTAAACATGTTGCCTTTATAAAGTTTTTGTTACATACCAGTTGGATTCTATTGATTGAGAAAAAATTAAAATTTGAAAAAAGCTGATGAAAATCCGCTACGCCATAACCCACTTGCTGTATCCGAACTTTTACTACCAGTTGTATATGGTTTGTCTGTTTATCAATTTATTGACTAGAGACGACTTGTTTTAAATTTATTTTGTTGAATAAAAAATTATACCACATTTAAATCACAAACTATAATTTAAGCTGCTGCTGTAAAATCGCATAAAGGGGGAATTTCAAATACATTTTTTGAAAATATTTTGGTCAAATGAAGAACAACACCTATTGAAAATTGAAACAGAAATGTAAGACCTGGTTAAGCACACTTCCTGCAATGTTTATTGTCCAAAACCAGCCTTTGTTTTAGAATGTTTATTTGAAAAATTACTAATTGTGACGTTTCAAACCGCGAGTTTCACGTTGATATAAAAAAATGTCATAACATTTTGAAAACATTTTTTTGCAAATTTTTACCTTTGTGTGCAAAAAGTTTAATATTTGCCTGTAACATGCATTAAATTTTGTTACTCACCTATTTTATTATTTTATTTTCGTATTTTGACGTCTAGTGCGAACGAATTTTTTTAATGCTTATATTTTTTTTCTCTAGACCTAGAAAGATAAATTTTAGTATATGGTGTAACCTATATATGAGCAAATAGCGTACTAAATTTGGTTAAAATATATTTGCCATTTTCGAAGATATGGCTAAGGAACTTTTCCAAGCAATTTACCAAAGAAATGCGCGTGCCAAGTTTTATTAAAATCGATAACACTAAAAAAAAATAATGAACCGATTGCAATATATGAATTTAAATTGACCCTGAATATGAGTTCATGTTCACTTGCAGACATTTTTTCGAAATTTCAAAGTCGGGATCTTGTCAACGACGAACTTTTTCTACGAAAATTGGCTAAAAGGAAAATATTATTCCGCGTGTCCCTTAGTAGTTAACATTTTGGAATGAGAATTAAGTACTTGCTTCCTAGCAACTGCAGGCCTATTTCTCTCCTTTTAGTCATCTCTAAAGTGATGGAAAAGTATATAAACACCGAATTACTTAAATTTCTTGAAAAACACAGTCTAATCCACGACAGGCAGTGGATTCCATCAGCGCAGATCAACTGCCGAACTCCTTTCCTTTGTCACCCATTCTTGGAACAAGTCTATGGAACTACACGGTGAATCCCAGATTGTCGCTCTAGACATATCCAAAGCATTCGACCAGGTCTGGCACGCAGCGCTGCTTAATAAACTACCGGCCTATGGCCTACCACCAAAACTCTGTACGTGGACAGCAAATTTCCTCTCCAACCGGAGCATTTCTGTTGTCGTGGATGGCCATTCCTCTAAACTGTATCCAATTAATGCAGGAGTCCCTCGAGGTTTAGCTTTAGCCCCTACTTTGTTTCTTCTCCACATCAATGACCTTCTCTCTAGCACATCCAACCCAGTTCACAGTTACGCGGACGACAGCACCCTCCACTCAAATATACAATATTATAAGCCTGTCTTTTTAGCCCAATTAGATAAGCATCGCAGACTTTTGGAGGGCTCTATCTCCGTGGATCTCCAAAAAATATTAGACCGGGGACTTAGAAATATTGTACAATTCAACCCCACCAAATCAGTCTTGCTTTCTTTCTCATAAGAGATACACCAGCCCTAGACCCATCACAATAAACAACCAAGTTATTCAAAGTAATGAGTCCTTTTCACTTGTTGGCATTTCTGTAGATCTAAATCTCAATGGGCACCAACATGTCACATCAATTGCAGAAGCGGCTGCTAAGAAATTAGGTTTCCTCTTCCGGGCTCGCAAATACTTTTCACCAGCTAATCTCTATACCTTATATACTTCACAAATAAAACCAAACCTCGAATACTGCTCCCACATCTGGGGTGCTGCTGCCGCTTCTACACTCGCTATCCTGGACTCCATTCAGAAGAGAGCTATAAGTCTCATCGGTGACCCTACCCTCACCCAAAGGCTGCCATCCCTTGGCTACCGACGCGCCGTTGGTGACCTCTCTCTTTCTTTTATAGATATCTGCACGGGCACTGCTCAGATGAGCTTTCTTCCATAGTTCCTCCACCTGCTGCCCCCAACAGATATACCAGGGGAACAGAGCGAATGCACCCTTTTACTGTCCAGGTCACCAGACATAGAACATTTTGTTATGCCCGCTCTTTTGTCCCGAGGACTTCTAAGTTGTGGAATTCCTTGCCGGCACATGTTTTTCCTTCTCCCCCGAACCTCCAAACCTTCAAGTCTATAATTACAAGTTGCCTCTTTCCTCCTTGTCGACACCCACGGTACGATAGTATTTAGGCTGTAAGCCCTCGTCGTGTGTTGTTGAAATAAAAAAAACTTTGAGCTAATAAATGGTGGATTTATATTTAAATGGAAGTAAATAAATAATATCTAAATATTATTTAGTAAATGGTAATTTTTAGACTTTTGACAATAAAATACATATTTTACCATATGTATATCAAACATCTAGAATGTATCACTGCGGTTGCGTAATATGTTTGGCGAATTCTGGTGACTTAGAACAAAATTTAGTGAAATCTGGTGATTTTTTGAGCTACATTCTGGTAAAATTTTGATTTTTAGGTTGGCAACGCTGTGCCTGACGTTGTTGATTGGCCATAGTCGCAGAAATATACCGACGTTAAAGAAAAAAAAAATGTATAAGTTTTATTAAAATTGATCAACGCTTACTAAGTGCTTGGATTTTTTTGAAAGTCAGTACTTTGATTTTTGTAAATGAAAGACAACGCAAATTTTCCAAAAAGAGGTGAGAGAAGGAAACTGCTTAGCTTGCTGAAGCAAATTGAGAGGAGGAAGGGAAAGTTTGTTAGCCATTTTCTATAACATAATAACCTTCTGACAACATTATTTAAAGGACACAAGAGAAAAGGTAGGAGGCAGACTAAGAGGAAAACTGCTGAAAAACCTGGCCTAATTATTGATCATGGTTGGAAGTCACAATGAAAAAATAATTGTTTGAAACAGATCGGCATAACTGCGAAAACATGGCGAAATCGCCTTGAGACTGTGATGATAATTATATTTTAATAAAACCAACGAGATAAGTTAGATTCAAGATCGTACGTTAGTTTAAACTTTTATAAACATTTCATATTCTATGCTCCAGTTTACCCTATTTTAAGGGCTCTATTCTAAGTACTTCGTGTTCAGATGGGAAATTAATCTAAATCTCTCTCGGCAAAGAACGATGGAGGAAATTAATTGATATTAATAGCGAGTTTCTGGTAATCTTAGAACAATGAAAGAGGAATTAATTTGCATAATACTGTTTAGAACGAATATCATAATCCATCTTCAAGTTTTCCCCTCATTTATTGAGATTTGAAATACTTACCATCTACGAATAACGAAACAAGTGTTACTACTAGGGTCGCCTTTAATTTTATTTTAAATACCGTATACACCTTGTACTGCCGTTATGCAAGGTGAAAAATACTACGCAAGATAGTTTTCTTTTCTTTTTTATTTGACACAACATGAACATTAAGTAATCTACGCGAAAAAATACTTCATTTTTCTTGACCTTAAATTTTGTCATGTATCCAGAAGTGTGTAACACAAAATTAGCAATACGTACACTTTAATCTATTGTTTATCCCTTCGTCACTTCTCAGTTATTTCTCCTCATAACATCGTCTAAAATTGGGGGTACTTTAATTTTTGTAGATGTTATATATGCAGTCTTAATATTATTATATACATATACATACATGTATATATATATATATATATATATATATATATATATATATATATATATATATATATATATATATATATATACAGGCTGGCGCATTGAAAACGAAACATACCGATTTGTATCCAGAGAGAATTTTTTTTAAGAAACGCTGAAACACGTCAATTTTAATATTGAGGGGTACATGTTTTGACATAAAACTCAACCTTGTCACATCAACCCCTTAAGGGTGGTGATAACAACCCTTATATTTTAAATAGGGAACATCGGTCGAGTGTTACATCATTTGAAAGCTCTTTCTTTTTTGAATTCAGCACATTAATTTTTTTGGAAGTTTTATTAACTCGTTTAAAATGGAGTTGCAAAAACGTATTTCATTCATTGCGATAAGAAATGCACTAATTGGTCAATTTTTCGTTAAAAAAACTAAAAAAGTAAACCAAACGTTCAAAAATGTTTATTCAGTTAAGTAAGTGCCCAAATTGTTGACCACCAACTTCCATACAAAAGTACAAATTTTGTTCCAAAGGAGCTCTGACATCTGGAGCATTTGGGGAGTTATTAGACGGTATTCTTCAACAATGCGTCGTCGTAATTCTTCCAGAGACTCCGGTTCTATTGCGAAAATTCTACTCTTTAAATGGCCCCATAGAAATAAGTCTAAAGGAGTTAAATCCGGTGATCTA
This sequence comes from Tillus elongatus, assembly GCA_964006375.1. Lineage (NCBI taxonomy): Eukaryota > Metazoa > Arthropoda > Insecta > Coleoptera > Cleridae > Tillus > Tillus elongatus. Next base: position 14,608,722 of record OZ023269.1, on the reverse strand, counting down.
GGGAGCCACTTAATAGCACCTCTACGCCCAATCCATTACTCTGGAAACTCTCTGTTCAAAAACTCCCTAACACTAATGCGGAGGAGCTCCATCTTGTTGAAATACTAATTGATTTTCTTGATAGCGATCATCATTTTCAACAATGTCACCTAGTAGAGGGTAAACGATATCTTCTAGTAACTCCAAATACGTTTGGCCACTCAAATTGCCATCAAGAATAATTGGTCCGATTAAACGGTCTCCAAAAATGCCAGTCCAGACATTCAATTTCTGTGGAGTTTGAGTGTGGACTTCGTGAAAGTTTCTTGGACTATTATCTGCTCAATAACGACAATTATGACGACTGACTGTAGAGTTTAATAAAAACGTACACTCGTGTGAAAAACAGATATTGAACAGAAAGTTCCCGTTATCAGCTATTCGTGCAGTCATAACTTCACAAAACTCCAGCCGCCGATCAAAATCATCTTCATTCAGTTGTTGTACAAGATGAATTTTATACGGGTGAAATTTATGATGCTTCAATATTCGCTGTATAGTTCTTCTTTTGATGTTTGAAACAGTGGCCAATTTTCTCGTGCTCAAAGTTGGGTCTGCAGCAATTTGTCCTAAAACTTCAATCTCAGTAGTCTTATTTCTAACCGGACATTCACGTTCAGGATCCCGTTTTTTGTTGGCTACTGAACCACTTTGTCGGAACTTTGCAACTAACTTCAAAATGTATTTTCTGTTAACATGTCTGTTCGGATGTCGTTCATTAAACAAATTTGCGGTACGGTTGGCACAGTCATCGCTTTTGAAGAAAAGAGTAATTATTTCAACTCTCTCTTCTACAGAATACACCATTGTGACATTAATTTTTGGTAGTACTGTCAAGTATCAAACCGACCGATAAACTGAAATAATAAACCGCATTTCTCTCATTCCGATAACAAATGTTCTTATAGTCAATTTTTTGTTTACAAACCAACAAAACATTGACTATCAGCATATTTCTTATCGGAATGAGGGAAATGCGTTTTTGCATCTTCAACTGTGAATATTTTTAAACAAGTTGATAAAACTTCCAAAAAAATTAGTGTGCTGAATTCATAAGAGAAAGAGCTTCCAAATGATGTAACACTCGACGCATGTTCCCTATTTAAAATATAAGGGTTGTTATCACCACCCTTAAGGGGTTCATGTGACAAAGTTGAGTTTTATGTCAAAACATGTCCCCCTCAATATTAAAATTGACGTGTTTCAGCGTTTCTTTAAAAAAATTCTCTGGACGCAAATCGGTCTGTTTCGTTTTCAGTGCGCCACCCTATATAATAAAATAAAACGAAACAGACCGATTTGCGTCCAGAGAATTTTTTTAAAGAAACGCTGAAACACGTCAATTTTAATATTGAGGGGGACATGTTATATATATATATATATATATATATATATATATATATATATATATATATATATATATATATATATATATATATATATATATATTTCTCAAAAAATTGTATGATAACACTCTGTATTATATTACCGAGCTTTCGGAATTATTTATATCTTTACCGTAGTAGTAGACTTGCGCAGTGTAGACGTGTTCGACGGGTTTAACTCCAGAAAATCAAAAAGCAGTGTATAATTTACGTCTATGCAAGGAAGAGGACAAAAATTTGAAAAGTTTGTTTGCACTGGAAGAACTAGAGTCTACTGTTAAAAAAGTAACGTGTATAACATTTAGTGAACTTCTGGATGAAATATTTCAACTTAAGAAAGAAGTGGTTAACTTAAACGAATCTAACATTGATCTTGTTAGATTACTGACCAGAAATCTTCCTCAATTTGGTGTTTCGTCTACTAATTTGCAGGTAAATAGCAGCATGCAATTGCGACGGTGAATGTTTTTTAGACAGATCAGGTTCATCAATGGAAACCATTGTCTCGGTGGCCACTGATAAGCCGGATTCTCAAAAATCGGCGGAGACAGCACAATCAAAAAACCATGTAAACAAAAATAATGCAATTGGGCCAGAAGATAATATCCGGCAGAAAATAAATAGAAATAAAAACAAACATCCTCGACACATTAATAACCAGAAGGGAAGACCTAGTGAAGTTAAAAAGCAAAACAAGGCTAGTTCGAATTACATCTCTCATGATATAGTCACGGGCTGTGGCACAGAAGAGACTACTATACAGGGTGTTGCAGCGACTTCTTGGTTTTATGTTGGGAGAATTAAGGGACAGGTGTCTGAAGAGGACATTGATAGTTTTTTCAAGACAAGATAGCCTCTCATACATGTGCGATATGTGAAGTTACACAGCAATGAACAAAAGAGCAGCTTGAGGGTTGGTATAAACCCTGAAGCAAAACATACTATTCTCAATGGTTCATTGTGGCCACGGGGAGTTATCATAAAACCCTATAAATTTTTTCTCCGCAGTTATGAGAACCCTTCCGGAAAGTAAATAAATAATGAGACAATATAAATGACACAAGCGCTGAGCAGATTGTGCGGGTGAGGTTACATAAAAAATACAACGGACCCAACACACAGTGACAGAAACTGCCACCACCGGAAATCGAACCCAGACACTCAGTGTAGCAGCCAAACACTCGTTCCACTGCAGCACGGAGGTGTGAAACTGAATTAAATGACAACTGTTTCATCAATAATGCCGTACCACAGACAAGCTTCAGGCTTCTGCACCTAAATGTTCAGTCTTTGAGCAATAAGATCAACGTTATGGAAAACTTCCTCTCTGTGAAATATCCTTCGTTTTTGTCAGTGAAAGAGGACTGGATCTATTCAGAGCAATTGGAGGCTGTCTATTTTCCTGACTATAAACTGGTGTCACATTTTGCAAGAACTATTCATTCGCATGGTGACTGAGCTGTACTTGCTAAGAGAAACATTAGTGTAGATTATAATGAACTTAGCTTTATCAAAAAAATTCAGTTGAGCTCTCTTTCGAATGCTGTGCTACTTAATTTGACGGGAATACGTATATTGTGTCAATTTATCGATCACCTGTTGGAGATTTTGATGTGTTTCTTTTGAGGTTTTCTGAATTGTTGAATAAGATTTGCTTGAAGTATTCTTCAATAGTTATTGCAGCGGACTTAAATGTTGATGCATTGAAAACCTCCCCGCGTCTCAGTTTATTATTGAATGGTATTTTTGAGTCGTATAATCTGCATTGAGTCGTTGACTCTTCGACAAGGATAACAAAGGTAGGTGGTTCATGTATTGATTATATTTTGTCGAATGTTCAGAATTGTGTAGATTGCAGAAATGTTAGTCCTGGCTTCTCGGATCACAATACTGTTTGTTTTCACTGACTGCCTCTTGTTAATATAACTAATGAACACAGTCCTGTATTTCAGTTTAGAAGATCATTCTCACAGCTTGCAATTAAACAATTTAAGGAGCTACCTACTAATATAAATATTTTTGATGATGATTGTTTCTGCGAAAACACTTCGGTGGTTGACGTATTTGAAGTATTCTGGGAACATTTTAAATTTGCGTTTGATGCAGCCTATCCCATTAGAAAGGTAAAAATTGTGAGTAACACGGGCCTAGGTTATCTTCTAAGCGTCAATGTCAGAGTTCAAACTCCGAACCTTAAAGAACTTAATATATTACGTAAAAAATATAGCAGCGATGAGGTCAGGGATTACTATAGGATCAGTAGCATAAGACTAAACAAATGAATAGATAATGAAAAAAATAATATTTTTCACAATTATGGTCTCATTTGGATAATAAGCCCAAAGTGCTTTGGAATTTAGTAAATTTAGTAAGAAATGAAAAACCTAAGGTATCTGAAGGTTCCCTCACCCAAAATGGTGTTGAAATAAATGACCGCACGGTTGTGGCTAATATGTTTCTGGATTATTTTTCTACTGCCGTTGCTTCTAAGTTAAACAGTCATTTTCAAAATGGCCTTTCGGATCGTTGTACTGTGTCGGTTAGTTGTCCCCAGTCATCAATGTTTGCACGTCCAGTTACTAAGATGAAGTTAGGAATATTATGCTGGGCTTAAAAAAATAAAAAAATCGGCTGGGTTCGATGGCATTCCATCGTTTATTTTTAAAGTGTGTGAAGAATTATTGATGCTTCTAACTAAATTGACCTGACCTGATCTGTCGTTGCTTCGGAGTGAATTTCCCACACGATTCAAAGTTGCTGCTATCATAGCTCTGCATAAAGGGAGAGATAAAAACAATATCGATAATTATACGCCTCTTCCGTTTTCTCCAAAATATTTAAAAAATGGTTTTGCAAAGAATGCAAGAATACTTGGACGGAAACGAGTTAATCTCAAACGGACAGTACGGTTTCCGCAAGGGGCTCACCGCGGAATTAGCTGTGACTGATTTTGTGCAGGCGACACTGGAAAAGACGGATTTGAAGGAATACACCGTGGGATTATTTTTTTATCTGTCCCGTGCGTTCGACACGATAAATTCTAGCTTTGTTTGTGACAAACTGCATTATATGGGAATTAGAGTGAATTTGAACAACAGTCATTTCTGTCTAACAGAAAACTTGTTGTCAGGATGGGCAATGCCTTATCAGACTCAAAAGTCATAAACGCTGGCGCCCCACAAGGAAGTATTTTGGACACGCTGCTGTTCCTGCTTTATGTTAATGACCTGCTAAAAGATATATCGAATGGACTGGTATTCATGTACGCTGACTGTACGTCAATTTTAATCTCAGCCTCAAATCTTCCATCTCTCTATAACCAAATTAATAACGTTTTACATGAATTCAGCAGCTGGTGTACAAAAACAGTGTGGTTATAAACTATGACAAAACGCAATTGCTGCATTTTCAAACTAAGTTGAGTTCTCGTGTTGACATCAGTGTTAACTTCAACCGCAGCTCTTTAACTTCTGTTGCCTCCACATCATTGGAACAATAATTGACAGTGCTTTATCCTGATCCGGTAATGTTGATGCAGTCTGCGCAAGTCTGAACATTCTAAAGACTTTAAACTCCTGCCTTAATTAGATGGCCTGCTGACTGCGTACTATGCTCTTGGCCACTCAGTTATAAATTTTAACATTGTGGTTTTTTTATATTTCAACAACACAGCACGAGGGCTTACAGCCTAAATACTATCTTACCGTGGGTGTAGACAAGGAGGAAAGAGGCAACTTGTTAATTCTGGACTTGAAGGTTTGGAGGTTCGGAGGAGAAGGAAAAACATGTGCCGGCAAGGAATTCCACAACTTGGAAGTCCTCGGGACAAAAAAGCGGGCATAACAATATGTTCTATGTCTGGTGACCTGGACAGTAAAAGGGTGCATTCGCTCTGTTCCCCTGGTAGATCTGTTGGGGGCAGCAGGTGGAGGAATTATGGAAGAAAGCTCCTCTGAGCAGTGCTCGCGCAGATATCTATAAAATAGAAAGAGGTCACCAACGGCACGTCGGTGGGCAAGGGATGGCAGCCTTTGGGTGAGGGTAGGGTCACCGATGAGACGTATAGCTCTCTTCTGCATGGAGTCCAGGATAGTGAGTGTAGAAGCGGCAGCGGCACCCCAGATGTGGGAGCAGTATTCGACGTTTGGTCTTATTTGTGAAGTTTATAAGGTATAGAGATTAGCTGGTGAAAAGTATTTGCGAGCCCGGAAGGGGCAACCTAATTTCTTAGCAGCCGCTTCTGCAATTGATGTGATATATTGGTGCCAATTGAGATTTCGATCCACAGAAAAGCCAACAAGTGAAAAGGACTCATTACTTTGAATAACTTAGTTGTTCATTGTGATGGGTCTAGGGCTGGTGTATCTCTTATGAGATAGAAAGCAAGACTGTGATTTGGTGGAGTTGAATTGTACAAGATTTCTACTTCCCTAGTCTTCATATTCTTTGGAAATCCGCAGAGACAGAACCCCCCATGAGTCTGCGAACCTCATCTAATTGGGCTAAAGAGACAGGCTTAGAATATTGTATATTTGAGTAGAGGGTGCTGTCCTTCGCGTAACTGTGAACTGGGTTGGATGTGCTAGAGAGGAGGTCATTGATGTGGAAAAGAAACAAAGTAGGGGTTAAAGCTGAACCTTGGGGGACTCCTGAATTAATTGGATACACAATATCCCGGAAATTTTGTCGAACCCCTGCCTTTCTGTGAGGACGGTAGGGATCTTTAACCTGCCCAACATTGCATGGACACGGGACCGACGGCTGTACGCCCCGTCCGAAGAGCGGAACGTTTAGAATTTAACTTCCTCAAATGTAATGCCAGAACCTTGGTTGATGTTAATTTATTACAGTTTGCACTGAAAAAGTGAAAGGAGTACGCTGGGATCGAACCCAGTACCCTTCGGTTCAGAGGCACACGTTCTTACCTCAGGATCACCGAGGCTCCTAAATAGTTTAGTTGAACTCTAGTTACTGTCGATTAAACTCTTGATACACTCTAAGCGTGTACCAAGTTTGGTTGTTCTAAGTTGAACTATTGATTTATTGATATTTTTTTTTCGAAATTTGAAACCACACTTTGAAGGCCTATAATTTCTCAGGGATGCAACTTAGTATAGGGTAAGTTGCGTTAAATCACCATATTTTAAGTTCCCCTACATGCCTATGTTCTGTGTCGGTTCTTATGCGGAACATCCTGTATATTCGTGGGTGAATTTAGTATGGTCTATTCTTAACCTGGATATGATTGTCAGATGTTTCCTTCCATTTGGTAGTGGCAGCTTATCATTTACTCTGGTACAACTGTGTGTGTGTTTTTGTTTCTTTAACGTCGGCCTATTTCCGAGACTATGGCCAATCACCGACGCCAGGGGGCAGTTTCACCTCACTATCCTGGGAATTTTGCTGAACCCCTGCCTTTCTGTAAGGAGGGTAGGGATCTTTAACGTGCCCAACATCGCATAGACACGGGACCGACGGCTTTACGCCCCCTCCGAAGGGCGGAACGTGCAGACATTCAACTTGCTCAAATACAATGCCAGAACCTCGGTTGATGTTAATGTTACAGTTTGTACTAAAAAAGTGAAAGGAGTACGCTGGGATCGAACCCAGTACCCTTCGGTTCAGAGGCACACGTTCTTATCCCTGAACCACCGAGGTTCTTCTGGTACAACTGTATTTTAAAATTTTTAATAAAGATAGAAAAAAAAATAATGAGCAGAATGCATCCAGGAAACAATTTTCTTGTGAACGAGATTGGGAGAGGGATAGAGAGAGAGAGAGAGAGAGAGAGAGAGAGAGAGAGATAGAGAACAAGTGAGAGAGGGAGGGAGGTAGAGATGGATAGAGAAGTGAACCTGTATTTGTTATTCTGATGATTAGAAATTAGCAGAGTCTAATGAATTGTTTGAGTTAATTCCAATAATTAGGGATAGTTGATCGGTTTTGGTTGGAGACGCATCATAACTCTCCCAAACCTATGTACATGTTTAGTATCCTATTGGCCGATGAAGTTACCTAACCATTATTGACCTCCAGTACATACAGTACTTATCAAGCGTTAGATAACTGAATGCACCTATAAGCTACCATGTTGTCTTTACTAGTATGCTCTACTAATAATGTACAAGAGTGAGAAGCAACTACATCAGAGTAACCCAAAATATTTGTGACCCTCTGTACGTACTGACAAAATTTGCTTGTTTTTTGTTACTTTGAAGTCGGTCTATTTCCGCGACTATGGCCAATCAGCGACGCCAGAGAGCAGTTTCACCCCACTATCCTGTACATTTTGCCAAACCCTTGACTTTCTGTAAAGAGGGTAATGATTTTTAACGTGCCCAACATCGCATGGACACGGGACCGACGGCTTTACGCACCCTAGTGCAGACATTCAACTTGCCCAAATACAATGCCACAACCCCGCTTGCTGTTAATGTTACAGTATTTACTGAAAAAGTGAAAGCAGAACCCTGGGATCGAACCCAGTACCCTTGGGTTCAGAGGCACACGTTCTTACCACTGAACCACCGAGACTCTATGTTTTGCAAAATTAATGCAGAAAAAGTCATCATGATCATAATCTGAAGGTGATATCGCCTTGTCTCTAGCAGTTTTTTATTGCAGCTTCCACACTTCATCAATTTGGGACAGGCTTTTCAGAATTTTTGGTCTGGGTCTTGTTTTTTTGTAAGTATTAAATTTTTCCTTCAAATATTGTTGTCCGAAAGTTATTATGCTTCAGAATATGTACAGCAAATAATTTCGCTTTCCTCATATCAATGCCGTTCAGTAAGTATTTTTCTTCTCTCTCTTCGAGTACTCTTTTTCTGGGTAAACCTGGCCTTTGTAATTTTGGTGAATTTTTGTAGAAAAAATTTACTGGGGAGCGAACTAGGGCCCCTAGAACACACATCCGGGGTCTGTTACAATTTATATATATATATATATATATATATATATATATATATATATATATATATATATATATATATATATATATATATATATATATCTGTGTGTGTGTGTGTGTGTGCGTGTGTCACATCGATAACTCGAAAAATAATGGGCCGACTTTGACAAAATTTGGCAGGTACCTTCCTTTTGTAAGTGGCTTGGATAAGTTTGTTATCCAGGGCAATTGGATCAGGTTTTCCAGGAAAATATCAGGTTTCCTTTTAAAAAAAAATATCTCCGTATATAACAAAGCTATTGCAACCAAATTTGTTACGCGGGTTTACACTATAATAAGTAAACTATGTGCCAAGGGCTCTAAGGTGAAATAAGAAAAAGTTAGAGGCTTTTTAAAAAAATGGGTGTCACTAGTGATCTGAAAAACGCACAAAATCGTTTTTTTTTTGTGGATAACAACATCTATTATGTTATTGTATTTGCGGTTTAAAAGTCTTTAGTTTTAAGCGAATTTTCGTAGAAAAAAATCGTTTTTAAAGAGACCGCGACTTTTGAATTTTGAAAATATTTCTTAAAATAAGCGCGAAGTACGCCATCTAGAACCAAGCTCCTCGGTCAGTTTCAGTTTTTATGTTTAGATATATACAAGGTGGCGTATTTTTTCGTCAAAGCTTAATACATCAGTCATTATACAAGATATGAGAAAATTATATACATTAATTAGAGAATGTCTTCTGCATCTTATAAAAATGTTTTGACAGGTGACCCCTAAGTTGTTAATGATACAATTTTTTTTAATAAAACACCCCTTATATTATTACATTTTGGAATTTTCCATCAAACTCTAATAATGCATGCTTGTACACACAAATATTTGACATCGTTTATAGTTTTTGAGTTATTTCAACTTGCAACTTTTCACGTTTTTGACACATATCAAAAATGTGATACGGCATTTTCACCAATAAATATGAAATTCACATGGAAATAGCGCACCAGAAAGGTTTTCTTTTATATAATTCGTCGAAAAGATCGTGATGCCATGGTTTTTTTCTTTTTGCATAACTATTTTTTATAATAGCCGCCCAAAAATTTCAGACTTGCAGTCCATTATCTTTTTGTGGGATATTTTACCTATATACTGGGATGCTAAAGTCACCCCTGCAAAGTATTTGAGCCTTTTGCAGAACTGAGCCATGCAGTCGCATAGGAAATGGTCTGTTGTTTCTGCTGCTTCAGTGCAATATCTGCAGTTTTCATTGCCCACCTAACGCATCTTTATAAGGTGATCTGTTACTGGGGAGTGCCCTGTAAAAGTCGTTCCTGTTGAATTCCAGAAACAGGACTTCTTTGTTGATATAGTGGTGAACCGCCTTGCCTGCCTTAATCCTGGCCTTTTCCTTCAGTATGCCAGCGTTTGATTCTTCCACCAAGTATCCAGTTCATTTCTTACATCGCTTTTTGTTCATCCACAATAGTGCTCTGGGCCATAGAATGGTGTTGTGCTGCCCTTTTTGCAAGACTATCTGCTTTCTCACATCCTTCAATGCCCTAATGTCTTGGTACCGACATCAATGTTACTTTGTTGTTCGTAACCAGTTGCCTCAAGGATTCACAGGTCAGGTCTGGTCAGATCAGATCTGTACTCCTCTGTGCAGGCATTTATAGCAATCCATCTGATTGGAAGGTGGTGGAAGTTGTTCCTAGGGACTTAACAAGTCTGAATGTATGTCCTCTGTTACGTTTTTTTGGACAAAGGGCTTTAAACAAATGCAGCTTATGCAAAATTGTATTCAAAAGTAACATTTGTGTGTCATCTACTTAGTGTTGTCAATTTCAGAAATTTCTAAAGATACTCTTTACTGCTTTTCCAATTCGAACTGGTAACAAGAACAACAAGTAAAATCTTCCTTATCTGTCTCATCCTGGCTTTTACCAAAACTATTCGAATAAGTAGTTTTCTTATCTAGAGTCACATATAAAATACGATTTGGTTTCGGAAGAAACAAGTGTGCTAATACTGTCTATCATAATATAATTGTCTGCTATAAGTTAACATGGGTAAATCAAGAGTAATTTGTCCGAGATTGAGCACATTGAATCATCAAATATTGTTAGATTTGGTGATGTCATAAGAACACATTCTGAAGCTTGTCATGTCTTTAACGACGGCTATTCCAAAGAGACCTCCAATAAGAAGGTCTTCTGTATCGCGAACAGTTAAACGACTTAAACTAAACAGTGTATAAAATTGTCTAACTCTCGGAAGACCGAAAACAACAACAAATGATGACATTTCATTACAAGTTTTACTGGATGTTACTAATACACCACAAACCTCAATCAGGCAACTTGCAGCAGATCATGATGTGGGTGCAGAATCAATACGAAAATTATTCAAGCAGTCTAAGTATCATCCCATTTTCAAAATTTGTTCACTTAGTTGAAGTATTGGTTTATTAGTGAATTTGTATTTAAAAAAATTCACTATTAGAAAGGTATCGATGGTGAGACTTTGCAAAAATTTTTTTCAAATGAGCGCAAACTAGGACCCCTAGAATCCATATCCGGGGTCAGTTTCAATGTTTATATATTATATATATATATATATATATATATATATATATATATATATATATATATATATATATATATATATATATATATATATAGGGTGGCGCATTGAAAACGAAACAGACCGATTTGCGTCCAGAGAATTTTTTTAAAAACGCTGAAATACGTCAATTTTAATATTGAGGGGGGCATGTTTTGACATAAAACTCAACTATGTCACATCAACCCCGTAAGGGTGGTGATAACAAATCTTATATTTTAATAGGGAACATGGGTCGAGTGTTACATCATTTGAAAGCTGTTTCCTTTATGAATTGAGCACACTATTTTTTTTTGAAGTTTCATCAACTCGTTTAATAATTATTCGCAGTTGAAAATGCAAAAACGCATTTCACTCATTCCGATAAGAAATGTGTTGATAGTTAATGTTTTGTTGGTTTGTAAACAAAAAATTGACTATCAGAACATTTCTTATCGGAATGAGAGAAATGCAGTTTATTATTTCAGTTTATCGGTCAGTTTGATAGATACTTGATAGTACTACCGAAAATTAATTTCACAATGATATATTCTGTAGAAGAAAGAGTTGAAATAATTATTCTTTTTAAAAAAAACGATGCCAACCGTACCGAAAATTTGTTTAATGAACGACATCTAAACAGACATGTTAACAGAAAATACATTTTGGAGTAAGTTGCAAAGTTTTGACAAAGTGATTCAGTAGCCAACAAAAAACGGGATCCTGAACGTGAATTTCCTGTTAGAAATGAGACTACTGAGATTGAAGTTTTAGGACAAATTGCTGCAGACCCAACTTTGAGCACGAGAAAATTGGCCACTGTTTCAAACATCAAATGAAGAACTATTCAGCGGATATTGAAGCATCATAAATTTCACCCGTATAAAATTCATCTTGTACAACAACTGAATGAAGATGATTTTGATCGGCGGCTGGAGTTTTGTGAAGTTATAACTGCACGAATAGCTGATAACGAGAACTTTCTGTTCAATATCTGTTTTTCAGACGAGTGTACGTTTTTATTAAACTCTACAGTCAATCGTCATAATTGTCGTTATTGGGCCGATAATAATCCAAGAAATGTTCACGAAGTCCACACTCAAACTCCACAGAAATTGAATGTCTGGAGTGGCATTTTTGGAGACCGTTTAATCGGACCAATTTTTGTTTATGGAAATTTGAATGGCGAAACGTATTTGTAGTTACTAGAAGATAGCGTTTACCCTCTACTAATTGACATTGTTGAAAATGATGATAGCTATCAAGAAAATCAATTAGTTTCTTAACAAGATGGAGCTCCTCCGCATTCTTCACAACGTGTTAGGGAGTTTTTGAACAGAGAGTTTCCAGGACAATGGATTGGGCGTAGAGGTGCTATTGAGTGGCCCCCAAGATTACCGGATTTAACTCCTTTAGACTTCTTTCTATGGGGCCATTTAAAGAGTAGAATTTACGCAACAGAACCGGAGTCTCTGGAAGAATTACGACGACGCATTGTTGACGCTTTAGTGATTGAACCAGAAGACATAAAGAACAAATTCGGTCTAATAACGAGCCCTGTTCAAATCAATCAAATAAAAACTTAAAATTCAAAACTGAAATTAAATCCAAAGGATGTCCAAAGAGAAATACTAAGCAAAAAACTTTTTAAAACAACAACAAATATAAAAAAACGGAATAAAAAATAATATATTTATTTTACTTTATTGGTATAGCTACCAAGCTACTTTAAATTTCATGACCTATATATTTCACTGATTTAATGATACTTAATAGTTTATTGATTATTGTATTGAACAACATTGTAAACGAGCTTTAATAAATAAAACTATAATTATTTATAATTGTGTGGCTATTATCAAAATATTAAATGTAATAATTGCATATACAATCAGTATGTGCAAATAACCAATTACGTATACATACTGGATGCATAAATAGCCAATCGCGTATACATACAGAATGTATAAATAGGCAATTGCGCATACATACTGTATGTATAAAAAAAGCCAATTGCGCATACATACTGTATGTATAAATAGGCAATTGCGCATACATAATGTATGTATAAAAAGCCAGCTCTCCAAATGGAACATAGGTTGTTTTTTCTAAACCCTAGATCGTACAGTTACGAACATTACATGTACGAAAACTAAATGCATTACCTCAAGCCTTTCTAAAGTTGTCGTGTCAAATTGAAGTATTTATAAGAGCAACACCCTATATAAGTAAAGAATCACGTTATTTATATCTAATACTTTTCTAAATTAAATACACGATGCTACATATTCAATGGGGTTGAAATGTCACAAGAAAATGAAGTCCTTATAGAAAGCATAATTCAATAATGGTAATTGATGCGTATATTTCTAATTAGGTTAATTTCCACAAAGACTTGTTTGTTACGGTTACTTAATTTAATAACTGGATATCACATTTCAAGAAGGAACTTAAGTTGCAAAAGTGACGTAAGGATTAGCTCAGATTTTAATCCCGTACTTTCCTGCTAGTAACAAAGAAATTATAAAGATCTGGAGACACATTCGGCTATTGCTGGCAATTAACTAATTATTTTCTGTCATTTGTAGCATCTTCTCGAGCACGGTAATAGAAAACAACCGAACGCCAATTAAGCGAATGTAATTAATTAAGGTGGGGGGACAAGAAGTTCGCTGCTGAAAAATTATCAAGGCGGTAAAAAACCGGAAGGGTGGGATACTCAGTAGATTGTCCTTTCAAAGAGCGACCGAACAAACTAAATCAGAGCCTGTAGAGATTAGATTTGTTTTAGGGATGTTTGTTTGCACAGACAGAATATTCAACACTCTACAAACAATGCGTATTTGCACTTCTAATTTATTAATCAGACTAGGTAGTGCTAACTGGATTATTTTTATACTATATGTACACATAAAGTTACTATTTTCAATTGTTGCAAAATTGATTACCTAGGTACCTACTTCGTTAGCGATTCAACTATTTCAAGTATACAGGGTTCTTTATGGTTGCCGCCTACTAAATGTATACAGAAAACCAAAGATACTACATATATGTTATTTTACATGAAACACCTTGTAGGTTGTGTTGTTTTAGCGAATTTTTGTAGAAAAATTCACATATGGTGAAATCACGGCTTTAAGGCTTTCAAAATTTTCTTGAAATAACTGCGACGAGCTAGAGCCCTTAGAGCCTATATCCAAGTTCATTTTATGTATATAGGGTGGCGCATTGGAAACGAAACAGACCGATTTGCGTCCAGAGAATTTTTTTTTGAGAAACGCTGAAACACGTCAATTTTAATGTTGAGGGGGACTTGTTTTGACATAAAACTCGACTTTGTCACATCAACCCCTTAAGGGTGGTGATAAAAACCCTTATATTTTAAATAGAGAACATGGGTCGAGTGTTACATCATTTGAAAGCTCATTCTTTTCTGAAACCAGCACACTAATTTTTTTTGGAAGTTTTATCAACTGGTTTAAAAATTACTCTCAGTTGAAGATGTAAAAACGCATTTCACTCATTCCGATAAGAAATGTGCTGATAGTCAATGTTTTGTTGGTTTGTAAACAAAAAATTGACTATCAGAACATTTCTTATCGGAATGAGAGAAATGCGGTTTATTATTTCAGTTTATTGGTCGGTTTGATACTTGATAGTACTACTGAAAATTAATTTCCCAATGGTGTATTCTGTAGAAGAAACAGTTGAAATAATTACTCTTATGTTCAAAAACGATAACTGTGCCAACCGTACCGCAAATTTGTTTAATGAACGACATCCGAACAGACAGGTTAACAGAAAATACATTTTGGAGTTAGTTGCAAAGTTTCGACAAAGTGGTTAAGTAGCCAACAAAAAACGGGATCCTGAACGTGAATTTCCGGTTAGAAATGAGACTACTGAAATTGAAGTTTTAGGACAAATTGCTGCAGACCCAACTTTGAGCACGAGAAAATTCGCCAATGTTTCAAACATCAAAAGAAGAACTATTCAGCGAATAGTGAAGCATCATAAATTTCACCCGTATAAAATTCATCTTGTACAACTGAATGAAGATGATTTTGATCGGCGGCTGGAGTTTTGTGAAGTTATGACTGCACGAATAGCTGATAACGGGAACTTTCTGTTCAATATCTGTTTTTCAGCCGAGTGTGCGTTTTTATTAAACTCTACAATCAATCGTCATAATTGTCGTTATTGGGCAGATAATAATCCAAGAAATGTTCACGAAGTCCACACTCAAACTCCACAGAATTTGAATGTCTGGACTGGTATTTTTGGAGACCGTTTAATCGGACCAATTTTTCTTGATGGCAGTTTGAGGGGCGAAACGTATTTGGAGTTACTAGAAGGTATCGTTTACCCTCTACTAATTGACATTGTTGAAAATGATGATCGCTATCAAGAAAATCAATTAGTGTTTCAACAAGATGGAGCTCCTCCGCATTTTTCACAACGTGTTAGCGAGTTTTTGAACAGAGAGTTTCCAGGACAATGGATTAAGCGTAGAGATGCTATTGAGTGGCCCCCTAGATCACCGGATTTAACTCCTTTAGACTTCTTTCTATGGGGCCATTTAAAGCGTAAAATTTTCGCAACAGAACCGGAATCTCTGGAAGAATTACGACGACGCATTGTTGAAGAATGCCGTCTAATAACTCCACAAATGCTGCAGAATGTCAGAGCTCGTTTTGAACAAAATTTTTACTTTTGTATGGAAGCTGCTGGTGAACAATTTGAACACTTACTTAACTGAATAAACATTTTTGAACGCTTACTTTTGTTTTTTAGTTTTTTTAACGAAAAATTGACTAATGAGTGCATTTCTTATCACAATGAATGAAATACGTTCTTGCAACTCCAACTGTGAATAATTTTTAAACGAGTCGATAAAACTTCCAAAAAATTTGTGTGCTGAATTTAGAAAGGAAGAGCTCTCAAATGATGTAACACTTGATCCATGTTCCCTATTTAAAATATAAGGGTTGTTATCACCACCCTTAAGGGGTTGATGTGTCAAAGTTGAGTTTTATGTCAAAACATGTCCCTTTCAATATTAAAATTGACGTGTTTCAGCGTTTCTTAAAAAAAAAATTATCTGGACGCAAATCGGTCTGTTGTTTCGTTTTCAATGCGCCACTCTGTATATATATATATATATATATATATATATATATATATATATATATATATATATATATATTGTATTGGTGTATGTGTGCGTCTGTGTACTGTGTGATGTTTGTACTTTGGCTGCGGTGATTACACCATTCGCGCATTTACCGATGTATTGGTGCGATAACTTAAAAAGTAATTAAAAAATAATGATCTGATTTCCATAAAACTTTTGGTTTTTAAATTGCTTGGATCAGTGGTTGATTTTTACAAAGCTTTACCAAAAACTAAAAATGATTTCGAAGTCGCCTTTCACTTTTTTTGCTACAATTTT
Source organism: Tillus elongatus (assembly GCA_964006375.1). Lineage (NCBI taxonomy): Eukaryota > Metazoa > Arthropoda > Insecta > Coleoptera > Cleridae > Tillus > Tillus elongatus. Next base: position 14,592,344 of record OZ023269.1, on the reverse strand, counting down.
TAGCCTATTTTGGTTTAAATTAAGTTAGTTGATTTAACAAGATGTATATTTATAAGAGAAAAACTAAATAATGTAAAAATGTCTGGACGTATTAATGACTTCGAAGTCGCCTATTACTTTTTTGTTACAATCTTTTAGCCTATTTTGGTTAACTAATTGAGTTAATTATTTTAATAAAAGTGCATTTAAAATATTCTATGATTTATTGATACAAAAACTTTTAAAAAGTAAATAGTGTAAAAAAGTCTGAACCCAAAAGTGTTTTTAACACCAATAAGTCAATTTTTAGTGAATTTTCTTTAAAAAAAATCACTAATGAGGAGATCCCGACTTTTGAATTTTGAAAAAATTTCTTCAAATGAGCGCTAATTATGGCCCACCAGAACACATATTCAGTTTCATTGTTTATATGTATGTATATATATATATATATATATATATATATATATATATATATATATATATATATATATATATATATATATATATTTCTGTGTGTGTGTATGTGTCACACCGATTACTCAAAAAATAATGGGTGGATTTTGATCAAATTTAATTACTACCTTCCTTTGGCAAGTAGCTTGGATAAGTTCGTTAGCCAGAAAAATTTCATCAGTTCAAATAGATTAAAGAATGCTTTGTTTTAATTAGTCAGTCGCATTCCCCTGGTCCGTGTTAGTTCTAAGCTGAGCTTTAATATATCGAATTTCGACCACCGCACAAGTCCACTAGCTTATATCTAATAACCGATCAGATTACGTGACTAGGTACTTAGCGATTTTAAGTGAATTTAATTTTTTTTAAATTCACTAATGAGGAGATCCCGAATTTTAAATTTTGAATTTTTCAAATCAGTGCAAAGTCCTACTAGAACCCATATTCTGGGCCAGTTAAAATTTTTATATGTTTACGTATATATATATATATATATATATATATATATATATATATATATATATATATATATATATATATATATATATATATATAATATGTATGTATCACACCGATAACTCAAAAAATAATAGACCGATTTTGATCAAATTTGGTGAGTACCTTCCTTTTGCAAGTAGCTTGGATAAGTTCGTTAGCCAGGTAAACCTCTCCAGGTTTTTTTAACCGTCGATAATTTTTAGCTAATTTCATAGAAAAAATTCGTTAATGTGGAGACCGCGACTTTTGGATTTTAAAAAAGATTTCTTCAAATGAGCGCAAACTATATCCCCTAGAATCCATATCCGGGTTAACCTTCATTTTTTATCTGTTTACATATATACATGGTGCAACCCTGTATACCTGACCTGTATATTATTTTAGTGATGATTAGGGAAATAATATGATTACATTTATATGCTTTGAAAAACAATGCCATTTTGAACCAAACAATTTTTGTTACATGATTACTTCCGAAGTGAATTTTTGTTAGGACATACATGTGAAAGTGAAAAGAAATAAAATTGTAAAAATGATGGTTCGGGAAATCCAGAGCGTCTTCAAACAAGGATTCTTACATAGCAAAGAAAGGAGGATCCAAAAAAAAGAGACCCCGAAGCTTAGACTAGACATCTCAAACAGCGTATAAAGTTCGTGTTACACGTAGAAAATCCATTAGTATACATTGCCTATTTAAATAATATAAATTGAACTTTATCACAAATAATTCATTAACCATGAAAATAGAGTTACTATTTGAATTTATAAATCGTTAGGTGTTCAAATATATCTGTTTTGATAATATTATAATCATTGATTAATATTATTGCATTACATAATTACTAATTGCATAAGTAACACAACGAATTTAACATTCAATACGTTCAATAATGGAATTGTTCCAAAAATATACAATAAAGAACACACAGAAAATTAATTAAAACTTGTTAAATCTATATCGGGATTGCCAGTCGCTTTTGCGTATGGATACGTTGGGCTATTTCCTAAAATGAGAAAGCCATAAAGGAAAATTTAGGAAAAAGTTTGAAGGTTTTACAAATCTACTTCGCAAAAGGAAATGAACCAAAAAAAAGTCTGGAAGCAGCAAGTGCGTTATGGAAGTATATTTCCATAAAAATGTTTTTAATGGGAAATATTATGTTTTTAGTGAATTTTTATTTAAAAAAATTCACTAATAGAGAGGTATCGATGGTGAGACTTTGCAAAAATTTTTGCAAATGAGCGCGAATTTGGGCCACTAGAACCCATATCCGGGGTCAGTTTCGATTTTTATATGTTTATATATATATATATATATATATATATATATATATATATATATATATATATATATATATATATATATATATATATATATATATATATATATATATATGTATATATGTATCCAACCGCTAACTCAAAAAATAATTAACAGATTTTGATAAAACTCGGCAAGTGCCTTTCTTTTATTAATAGCTTCGATAAGTTCGTTAGCCAGAAAAATCTGACACGGTTTTCCGGGAAAATTTTGAGTTTTCTTCCGAAAAAAGTTTTTTCTCCGAAAATTACAAAGATATTTCGATAAAATTTGGTGTACATATTGCTTTGGCAAAGACCTAACTATGTGCCAAAATTCAGCTTCCTAGGGTTACAGAAAATTTAGCTATTCAAATTTGAAACATTTATGTTTCATTCCACCGCCTTTCATTGAATAGTTTATATGAGATCTAGTTGTGGTTGTCATGGTAACGTAACATATGATTATTATTGCGCAGGCCTGTTAGACGCTGTAACTGATATTTACCGTATGCCGTATGATATTAGATCGTTTATATTATGTTTTTTATTTGTTTGAGTGGACGAATTATTTGTGTCATTTGGGAAATTTTTATATACAAGTGCAAATTATTCCTTTATTAATGTTAGTGGGTGGATTAAACAGTGTTTGTTATATTTTATCAACACATATATACGTAAATGGTTTATAAACTGTGTATTTGCATATTGAATAAATAAATAAATATAAAGGATCGAAGTTTTACAAAAGGGCTGATATTATACAGGGTGACGCGTTTCTACGGTAAAGCTGAATATAATTATTATTATACAATGGACGAGAAAAAATTGTATAAGTTAATTATAGGGTGTCTTGAGCTGCATCTTATAAAATTATTTTGACAATCACCGGCTGGCCCACAAATTTTTTTTTCGAACAGCCTTATTTTATTGCATTTTTTATCGAAATATGTTTGTAAGAAAAAAAATCAAGACGCAGTAAGTGCGTTTTGGTAGCAAATTTTCATTAAATGCTTCAAATTTCAATAACTCAATTTGCTATTAACCTAAGATTTGTTGGTTAGAAAACCAACGTTTAAGGTATATTGTCGGAAAATTTTTGTACATTTTCAAACAATAAGTTATTTTAATAAAATATGGCACATTGTTTCTACTATATATTTTGCTCATAACCTTATCTCGTTTCTGTGCTTCTGTGTGCTCTGGAGAATGCATTAACAAGTCGTTATTGTAGTGTAAAATTAAAATTTACTAAATGTAGTTTTGATAAAGCAGAATGAAAAAAGTGAATTTATTGACTGAGGAGTAATATTGTGTTGTATACTGGGAGACTGTTTGAAAATGATCATGTTATATTCTATAAATTAATTAATTATCAACATATTATGTAAAATACTTCAACCACTTTATTTAAAATGTTAAAATGGTGTATCTGCTTGTCATAATAAGGTTTCTTAAAGCACGAGGGATATACTGTTTGGTTTGTTTTATTAGTGAATTTTTATTTTAAAAAATTCGCTACTAGAGAGGTATCGATGGTGAGACTTTGCACAAATTTTTTCAAATATCCATCCGATAACTCAAAAATTAATTAACCGATTTCAATGAAACTCGGCAAGTGCCTTTCTTTTATTAATGGCTTGGATGAGTTCGTTAGCCACGAAAATCAGAAAGGCTTTTCCGGGAAAATGTTTTTCCCCGAAAATTACAAAGCTGTTTTAATAAAATTTAAAGGGTATGTTGCCCTGGAAGAGACCTTACTACGTATAAAAATTCAACTTTCTAAGTTTATAAAAAATTGAGTTATTCAAATTTTGATTTTTCTTGAAATTTTTTTTTCCAAAAATTACAAAGGTATTTAAATGAAATTTGGTATATATGTTGCCTTAGGAAAGACCTTACTACATACCAAAATTAAACTTTCTAAGTTTATAGAAAATTGAGTTATTTAAAATTGAAGCATTTAATAAAAATTCACTACCATAACGCACTTGCTGCGTCCCGAATTTTTCTAATGCCAGGAGGCATCAATCTGGCTACCGGCATAGCCTATATAGTAGAAACAGTGTACAATAGTTTATCAAAATTACTTATTGTTTTAAAATGTACACAAATTTTTCGAAAATAAACTGTAAATGTTTCCGAGAAAACTGGTTTCCTAGCCAACAAAGCTTAGGTTAATAGCAAATTGAGTTATTGAAAAACGCACTTATTGCGTCTACATCATTTTTTCCTACAAACCTGCATCATATTTCGATAAAAAAATCCTAAAATGCAATAATATGGGGGTGTTGGAAAAAAACAATTGTAGGGATCACCAACGATTTATGGACCACCATGTGATTGTTAAAATATTTTTATAAGATGCAGCTTAAGACACCCTATAATTAACGTATACAATTTTTCCTCGTACCTTGTATAATAACAATTATATTGAGCTTCACCGTAGAAATGCGTCACCCTGTACATATGTAAATAGATAAAACTGAAAGCAAACCCGAATATGGATTTTAGGGGGCCTAATTTGCGCTTATTTGAAAAAAATCGTTTTAAAATTCAAAAGTCGCGATCTCCTCATTAACTATTTTTTTCTACGAAATAAGCTAAAAATTATAGACCGTTTAAACAAAAACTTAACAAAACCTACAGCCAAAACATCAACTTAACTAAACCTACAGCCAAAGCATCAGAAAAAGCATCTATTTGAAATGAATTTTCTGTAAACATTTTAGTAAAATGAAGGACAATGACGGTTGAAGCGGAAACTTAAGGGTATGCAAAACACTTTTCTTGAGACATTTTCTTCACGTGATCCGTATTTGTTTCAGGTTCTTTGTCTAAACGTTGCGAATTTTGTCGTTTCAAATGACGACTTTGACGTTTTCAGGAAAACCCCAATTTTTTTTTCTTTAAATGCCCCTAACTTTTTGTCTTATAACTGACAGCTAAATTTTGGTACGTGCGTCACTATTTATAATACAAACAGGCGTACTAAATTTGGTTGCCCTTGCTTTGTTGTTTCCGAGATATACCTTTTTTACAAAAGAAAACACAAAATTTTCCGGGAAAACCAGGGTCGGTTTTCCTGGCTAACGAACTTATCTAAGCCACTTGCAAAACGAAGGTACTTACTAAATTTGATCAAATAGGCTAATTATTTTTTGAGTTATCGGTGTGATACATATTAAGTGTTGTTTATTTTCTTCGCTGAGTGTGTTTTTACTGATTTTGATTGTGAAACGTTTCAAAATGAATTGGGCGGACTTTTTATTGATTAATAAAGACATAACGTACGAGATACGACGAAAATTAAACGATTAAGAAGGCCGATACCTGACTTGATTATTTCCAAAACAGACGTAGGAAAATCTCGAAGTTTTTCACGAAAATTTAATAGTAGTGTCAATGGCAGATTTAAGTGGATATGTGGGTGCCCTAAAAGAAACAAACTGTTTTGTTTTATTTGTTTAGTGATGGGTGACAACCGAAGTGGAAAGTGTTAGTGCTTTATAAAGGAAAATAACCTAACGAAGCATTCTCCGAAATTTATAAACTATGTAATATTGTAGCAACGATTCCAATGACCACTTCAGAAAGCGAAGGGTGCTTTTCTACTTTAAAACGCGTTCAGACATTTTTAAGAAATACCATGAACCAAGGCAGACTTACAGCATTGGCCATGTTGTCCATCGAGAAAAAAATGGTGAAACAAATCCAGGAGTTCAATGAAAAAGTGATTAACATTTTTATGAACAATAAGGACAGGAGAGCTGAGTTCCTCTACAAGTAACGGTAAGATACCTATATCAAATTTTTTCAGATGTTGCCACCCATTATTTTAATTTATTTATTCCCCCAATATTCGTGATTAAATATTATTTCAAATAGCTACCAATTTCCCAAAAAAGAATCTTGTAAAAGTCTATATTTTTGTGTAAAAGAATTTTGAAACGCAAATAATTAATTATTCGCCTGAAAAGTACTTTTGACACGTTTGTGTCACAGATTAAATATTTACAACAACAAAAAACAATTCTGCATTGTTATGCTGATCAATCATTTCAGGCCCTTCTTTGATGTAATAAGAAAATTATAGCAAATATTTTTTTAAAAGCGATATCTCAAAAACTGGTGAATTTAAGCATTTATCGTATGATCCAACTTTTGTTCAGAATTTCCACGAGAATTTCATTCTGGCGTAACATATAGGTGTTTCCTAACCAACAAAGCTTACGTTAATAGCAAATTGAGTTATTGAAATTTGAAGGATTTAATGAAAATTGGCTACGAAAACGCACTTACTGCGTCCAGATTTTTTTACAGACTTATCATATTTCGATAAAAAATGCAAAAATGCATTAACGAATTTGTTCGACGAAAATTAGCTGAAAAAATTATAGACCGTTAAACCATAAACTTCACTAAACTACAGCGAAAGCATCAACTTAACTAAACTGACAGCAAAAGCATCAGAGAAAGGGTCTATTTGAAATGAATTTTCTGTAAATATTTCACAATCCGTATTTGTTTCACGTTCTTTGCCTAAACATTGCCAATTTTGACGTTTTAAATTGCGAGTTTGACATTTTGAGGAAAACTCCAAAATTTGTTTCTTTAACTGCCCATAACTTCTTTGTCTTTAAATCTAGAGATCCAAATTTTGGGACAGGGTTCACTCTTTATAATACAAATACGCGTACCAAATTTAGTTGCCCTTACTTTGTTATTTCCGGAGATATAATTTTTTTTAGGAAGAAAACACAAAATTTTCCAGGAAAACCTGGTCAGATTTTCCTGGCTAACGAACCTATCTAAGCCACTTGCAAAAGTAAGGTACTCACCAAATTTGATCAAGATCGGTCCGTTATTTTTTGAGTTATCGGTCGGATATATATATATATATATATATATATATATATATATATATATATATATATATATATATATATATAAACAAAGATCTCCTCATTAGCCAATGAGGAATATAATTTATCACAACACATTTTTATGTCTAACGATTGTTTTGCGCATTACTTATCTTCCTGAGAGAGTGAATAAAACAATTTTGCTCTAAAAATATGTTGTGGTAATTGGATTCCCTAAAGTGTATATGTCAATACTCACCACAGGCTGTAAACCTCACATACTAAAAATAAAGATAATATTCAATAATAAGAACACAATAGAAAACTTTTCACATGGACCAAGCCGGACTTCTTTTAAATAACCTGGCTAAGTCCACATAACTATGTAAATATATGAAAATGTAAGAAATTATAATTTATATTATGTAGATAATATGTAAGCATAAATTTTTAAACTTGGCCTGTATTTTACATTTTCAAGTTTAACGTTGCATTTTTTATATGTAATTGTATATAGATCTAGATTTTTATTGCACTTTATCTTTTTGCTAACAGCTATTTAGACTACATAATCTCCTGTGTTAAATAAGTATTTAGTTGTTTTATTAAGTTTTCATAACATGTGGCGAAAATCAAATATAAACAGGCATTCGGTAACTTTCTTAAAACAATCCAGCGACTGAACAGCCCAACAGCCAGCCCAGCAACCCTAGCGAAACATCTAGCAAATCAAAAGGTGCGTTCGTTTACGGCAAAACAGACCGAAAGTCATCTAGCATTCCAACACGTTTTTGTTGATCACGAATATATATATATATATATATATATATATATATATATATATATATATATATATATATATATATATATATATATATATATAAGGGCAAAGCCGCAAGGGGACAACCGCATAACGTGTTGTTTCAAGCTTATTAGCCATCATCAGTACGGTATAGCCAGGTGAAGATGGGAACACTCTGGATGAAGATGCAAAAATACACGGAGTCACAACAGGCAACCAGTGCACAATTGCAGCAACATTTGGAAGACCCTCAATCCGAGGGAAACAACCAAAAAAGCCACGGAAGCAAAGAAATCACCTGCGTGAGCATCCGGAGCCCAGGATGTTATATTAACTATAATAGGATTTATAGTACAGAAATGCCGTGGTATATATATATATATATATATATATATATATATATATATATATATATATATATATATATATAAAGATTGAAACTGACACCGATAATTCTAGAGTTTTACTCTCCTTACCGGTCAGATTCTTTCGCACACAAATTTCTGTGTTCAAGTTTACGCGGTGTTTCCGCTTTATTTCTCTTTGTCGACTCGATAAGATGTTATAATACGTATTATGATGAAATGACAGTGAACTATGTATAATTCACTGTTTTATAGTTACTTTATTGCTCTCCTTCGTAAGAAAAACATTGAAACAGCAAGTGCGTATAATAAAAAGTTAGGTATATACTAGGTGTCCCAATTCTCTGGTTGCAGCCGGATATTTTGACTGGATTGATGGCTGTAGATTTGAAATTTTGGCAATCGCATATATGCTTATAAATCTTAAAAAAACAACTAGAAAACAAAATGGCGGAACTTCCGGTTTAATCGGAAGTGACAACAACTTTTGATTTTTTAACGACGCCCTGTATATTTTTCCAAAATTTGGAATATATGCCAAATTCCCTTTACAGTGATGTATCATAACTCATATTTTTCCCTAAATTTTTTTTCGAAAGAAGTAAGTTATTATAAAAATTATATTACATAAAAATAATGAAATACTTACATAATTTGTTAAATAAATATTAAACAAATACCTAGGCCAAAGGAGGATAGTATGCTAAGTTTGTCAAATCAGGTGTTCATAATGACGGCTTTGATTTTCCAAGCAAAACTCAGCCCGCTGAAGCAGATAACAGATCTACCACGCCATTGATAGCCTGACATTCCACCATTATTCCGTTTTTAAGGTCTTCAATATTATTTAAAGGTTTTTGACAGACTTTATCCTCTAAATATCCCCACGGGGAACAAACAAGCGGCGTAAGGTCAGGATATCTAACGGATCGCCTTACAGCACCATTTGTACCTATCCACATTTCAGGTAAAATTTCATCGAGGTATTCTGTCACCACTCGAGAGTTGTGGGCAGGCGCGCCATCTTGCATCAACAATATTAATTTGCTTATCATTAATATACCAAGGCAGGGTACGAATACAACTGTCTTATGTCTAACAGATTGACTTCTGCGAATAACAAATCACTTGGAGATACTAAAGCTTTACCATACATAATTTTCAAGAAGAGTTTTTCAATAATTTCCAAATGTTTAATATGGCTTGCTAGCATTCTACCCCATGCTATAATTCCATATCGAAGTAGACTTTCCACCAGAGCAAAAAAATATATTTTAAAGTACTGGATGTTAAGTAACTTTTAAGGTGTTTTATTTCACCAATAAGCCCATTTAATTTGTATACCAAATCTACAGCAGATGAATCCAAACGTAGGTCTACAGTAATACCTAAATATTTAATGAAGTCGGCAGTAGAAACAACAAAATCCTATTCAACAAAAGAGGATCCATCTCCTTAGTTCCCTAACTCGAAAACTGCATATATAAAGTCTTTTCATAACTGACTGCAATTTATTCCCACACTCTCCTGATCCCAACCCCAGCCTCACTTTTCACATCACCCCAGTTTTCTGCAGAAAAGGGTATGGCAAAGCTAACGATTTGTCAGGGTTTTCAACCTGCTATAAATTACTTATATATGTTGACTAATATTGGTCCCAAAACAGAGCCCCGTAGGATACTACATCTAATAACTTGGCTTTCACTTAAGACGCCCATGCTAGGATAAACCTAACTAGGAATTAAGATAATTGCGTTGGGCCTAAAACTTACCTTGTTATATTAAAAAAATTAATCAGATAAATGCCTTTAAATGTGAACTCGCCAGATTCATGGTATTAGGTACACTGTTTTTATACAATTGGAGAATTTTTCGAATTTCCAGGTTAGTAATCTTTATGTTATGCTTTATATATACAGTGTGGAACAGCCAAATGGAATAAATTCGATAACGGATAAATGAGGACGTGTTGGGAAAAACGCTTGGACACGTCGATTTGTATTTTTAACTGCGCATCTTTTTCAAGAAAAAAAAATTATTTAGGGTGCGTAATGTGACAGTGGCCAATACCAACTTTCTTATTTTAAATACAAGCCCCTGTATATTATTAATTTTTTGGATTCTTCAGAAAATTCTAGACATAATTCATGTACAATGTCCTATACCTATCTTCAACTGTTTCGGAAATATTAAGTATTTTCAGATTTATTACAAAAATTAACATTAAAAATAGAAAATTATTTTATTTCACAAATTCTAATAAGAAATACTGATTATTTCTTAATAATTTAAAAAAACAAAAAAAAATTAATGTCAATGTAGTAAATGTTCAAAATGCTCGCCACGAACATCTTGGCAACATGCTAATCTGGTATAGAAATGTCTTCTAACATTACTCAACATCTCAGGCGTGACTGATCTAATCGCAAGCGTGATTCGTCTTTTTAAGTCATCTAAGTTGAGGGGCTTAGTTTTGTATACAATACTTTTGACATATCCCCACAAAAAGTAGTCTAATAGCGACAGATCAGGAGATCGTGCTGGCCATTCTATCGATCCGCGCCTCCCTATCCACCGATTTGGAAAAATTTGGTTCAGGTACTGCCGGACATTGATTTGGTAATGGGGCGGTGCTCCATCTTGCTGAAACCATATTTTATTGGCAGGAACTTGTGGGTTTGCTGGATCTGGATATAAGTTTGTCAAAGTTGGCACGACATTATTTTGGAGCAGTTCTAAATATTTATCCCCATTCAAGTTGCCATCAATGAAAAAGGGACCTACGATATGATTTCCAACAATTCCTGCCCAAACATTAACTTTTTCAGGATATTGCGTATGTTCCTCTCTCATCCAATGAGGATTCTCATTAGACCAATAGCGGCAATTTTGACGATTAACATGACCGTGAAGTGTAAATGTGCTCTCATCAGAAAACAAAACATCTTCTAATTGGATCACATTGTTATCTAACATTGCCATCATTTGTTCACAAAAATACGTTCTCCTATCGAAATCGTCCTCCATGAGCTCCTGAGTTGGTATCATTTTATAGGGATGCATTTTACTTTCCTTTAATGTTCGAAAAATTGCTGTGTGGCTAACGTTGAATAGTTGGGCTGCTTGTCGACCAGAAGTATGTGGGTTTTCTTGAAACTCAAGCGTAATATCCAATTTCGTATCATCACTTACTGCATTGGCAGCTACTTTTTTTATCTGTCTCACATGACCAAGCTCGCGAAACTGCTTTTCTATTTTGCTAATTGTTCCTTGGGATACAGGCGGCAAATTTGGAAATTTTTCGTGAAATAAGCGAGACACTTCCATCTGTGTCCGTGTGTTATCTCCATAACCAATCATTTGTAGAATGGTTATTTTGTGCATTTCTGTTAAATGAACCATTTTTCTGATATTATTACGTACAGTTAACGAAATTCAAACGACAATAGCACTGACACTAATCACTACTGTCATGCAGGCAGACAACAAGTTGCTAAGGCTACGAGTTTTATACGAACAGAAAGAAAACTGTTTTTGTTTTTGTTTCATTTCATATCAGTAAAAAGAAACGCAGGAATGGTTTTTGTTTACTTTCTCATTATCAAGAGCTGAATGGGGAATAAGTATTGAATGCAATGTAGCGAATTTGTGAAATAAAATAATTTTCTATTTTTAATGTTAATTTTTGTAATAAATCTGAAAATACTTAATATTTCCGAAACAGTTAAAGATAGGTATAGAACATTGTACATGAATTATGTCTAGAATTTTCTGAAGAATCCAAAAAATTAATAATATACAGGGGCTTGTATTTAAAATAAGAAAGTTGGTATTGGCCACTGTCACATGACGCACCCTATATAATTTTTTTTTCTTGAAAAAGATGCGCAGTTAAAAATACAAATCGACGTGTCCAAGCGTTTTTCCCAACACGCCCTCATTTATCCGTTATCGAATTTATTCCATTTGGCTGTTCCACACTGTATATATATATATATATATATATATATATATATATATATATATATATATATATATATATATATATATCTTTTGGAATGTTGCACTACACTGTAATCAGTTTTAATCATTCACTTTATTTGTTTGCTGTACCTTTTGTGATTTTTTATTGGTTTACGTGAACTGCAGTTTCGAACCGTCCCGCTTCCAGTAGCGTGCTGATGATGAACCGGGACGGTTCGAAACTGCAGTCCACGTAAACCAATAAAAAATCACAAAAGGTACAGCAAACAAATAAAGTATATATATATATATATATATATATATATATATATATATATATATATATATATATATATATATATATATATCCGGTACCAGTGGCTTGAATTGGATGACAACCGATGTGTGAAGTAGTGACAGGAAAACGAAGTGATTTGTTCAGCTTTATGTATTACGATGGCTTTAGTTATAACATACTACGAGGTGAATTTTTTATCACTTTGACTGTAATAATTACAAATATTAATAAACACATGACATTGAACAAAGAACACCAAACAATTTTTTATAATAAAAAAGCAATTACTTCAGTCTGATTATAATACTCTTGATATTCAATTTAACATACCATTTACCTTCAACCATTTTATGGTCCCTAAAAAACATATATCAGCACCCTAAGTGTTTACCTCTAATTTGCTATACATTAATTTTCGCAATGTCTTTAATCACACTATTACTATATAAAAAGCACTAATTTTTTGTATATCCAGCCAAAAAATCTCAGCTTTATTGGTTTACGTGAACTGCAGTTTCGAACCGTCCCGCTTCCAGTAGCGTGCTGATGATGAACCGGGACGGTTCGAAACTGCAGTCCACGTAAACCAATAAAAAATCACAAAAGGTACAGCAAACAAATAAAGTATATATATATATATATATATATATATATATATATATATATATATATATATATATATATACACATTTTACTTGTATCATTGCACTTGACACTATATATCGGTTGGATTTTATAAATTTTGTTTTTATAATTTTATTTTCGACAAATCCTATATAGTGTAATGTGCTATCTAATGTGATAATAAAGGGTTATTATTATTATTATTATATTATACATTTTTCTCCAGCATATTAAAGAGCTTTTGCCCCACATACACAATGCCCTTATGCCCAATTGACTTGTTCTTTTTTCAATCTACAAATCTTTGCTCTCGTATCACACTGGTGATCAACTGGAGCGAGTTTATAGCAATGATTTTAGGATAATATACGAATGTAACAAATCTAGCAAGTTGCTTTTCTCAAATAGTTGTTCAGATCAATAAGTCATTTACATTTTCCAAAGGCCCCAGGTAGGTTTCAGCATTTCCCCAACCAATAATACAGTACCTTAGAATTGATTCTACCAGTGTCTTATATAAATCAATAAGTTATTTTGTTTGAAGCACGGAGTTTTTGCCTTTTTTTGGAACCGGTAGCAGGGAATCCATTATAGACACACTCAATTACACACCGTGGTATGTGCGAATTTGAGGTAGTCTGATACTCGCACCCACTAAACTCCCCTCCTTAGGGTAGCGGACCTTGATCCATACATCCGTCGGAAACATTCACACATGACATTGGATTTTAAATGTTTTCATTCTGTTTGCCGCAGAGGTGTTAGCGGGCAAGAATAAGCTTTGAACGCTTATGCCTTAGTAGAAGTTGCTCGTCGTAGTCAGTGACACTACGGAGAAGGAGATTTAGATGAGAGTTGGCTTTGGCGAACTAAGTGGTGGAGATTTCAGTTATAAACTCAGATATTGGGGGCATTTTCAGACTAGAGTGAATCTGACAAACTATGCCTCTCCGGGAACCGTTCCCAGAATTTTATTTCTGACGATTTTAAGGGTATTGATGTGTGTGTCGGCCACAGTGGGCTGTGCGGGAGATGTATAGGTCAAAACTGGCCGAATTATGACTTTGTACATGAGCTCTTTATTAGCACTGAGCACAGCTGAACAAATTTATATACAAGTCCTCAGAGTTTTTTACAACACTGTTCAATTTAATGTTGCCACCTCAAATTAGAGTTCATTAGAACGCCGAAGTATCTAATCTTATTGGTCAGCAGTATTTCAAAATTTGTGTTGTTTCCTCTAATTTCCAATTTACTGGAACTAGGTAAGCACAGCTACCCGTATAATGTTAAAGGTAAGTAGAATATTTTTTAAATTCATTGTTAGATTGTTACTTCGCTTTATTCGTTTCAGCCATAGCTTTTAAACCAGTCTAGTTGTCATCTGTATAAAACATTAAAGATATTAATCAATAATTGCAAGAATTTCGGATCATTTAAACTGAAACAAGTAAGAAGTAAAGCACTGCCCAGGGCTCAAACACGGGAGATCATTAATTGGGCAACCCAGCCCAAAGAGAGCTATGGAGCTGCTAAATCTTAGCAGAGGACAGCTCAGAAACATATCAGGACTCTTGACGGGACACATGGCCGTCAAGAATCACCTGCGTAAAATGAGGCGATTCGAGGGGGGGACCTTACATCCAGACTCTGCGGCGAGGGGGAGGTATCAGCCCAGCACATCTTGTGCGAGTGTAAAGTTCTGGACCAAAAAAGGCAACTGATCTACGGTCAGCCTAGACCAGAGGCAGAGCAATATAAAACTTCACCCTACCAATTGCTGTGCAGACTAGTTCAAGGCACAGTGATTTTGGAACGGGTGGAGTAGAAAAAGCAAAGGGCATGCACAATAAACCAAAGACTGCGGTGCTATCTGCACGGCAAAGACGCGGACGAATCCTGAGGGATAAAAAGGCACTTGTAAACAGAAAAAAATTAAAATAACCATATTACGTTCCTTCAAAGCAAATCCACAAGCATCATTAACATCCGCCGAAATTCCAATAGGTGTCCCAAAATCTACAATACTCATAGTCTTATAATTTCAAACCGTACATTTCATTTAGAACAGTCTGACACAGAAAGAAATTATAAGGTACTGTGAGTTGATGTAAATTAAATCCAACAAAATTAAAAATTTCTTAGTAAGTTTATTTGGACAGACGAATTTAAGGTCACAAAAAATTGATTTTTTAACCACACAATTCACATTATTGGTCAGATACAGATCCCTGCCGTATCAGAGAGAGATATTTTCAAACAAGTTGGTAATTAATTTTTTTTGTGAAATCAGGAACACTTCAAAGGCGTTGTTTAAATATTATGAAAACAGTTTGACTGGGAAATTCATCTAATTTTACAGATTATCCATCAAATACATATTAAATTAATTCTAGGTGCCGCATGCTTGCAAATTCTGAATGAGTTTAGAAATCTGCATCTGAACACATTTACCAGATCAAGAGAGGCAGCAACCTTGGTATCAACATGATGGATCACCACCCCATGCAAGCAATTTCGTGAATAATTGGAAGATCGTTTTGAGGACCAATGGATGGCCAACAAAGGTCCATTAATTTGGTCATCAAGATTTCCAGATTTACTTCCTGTGATTTTTTATATAGGGTTAAACAAAAAATAAAGTATAAGTAAAGATTGGAACCTCTGATGAACACTGATACGTAGGTACAATTTGGAGAATCCAATTCATCACAATACGGTTTGAGACTTGACGAAGTTAGCGTCGCCAGAAGAATGAATGAACTAAGTTTCGTTTAGTTATCCCTCTCATGACGCTAACTTTCTTAGCGAAACGATTGTCAGGTCTAAAAACTGCATTGTGATAAATTGGGTTTTCCAAATTGTACTTAAAAATGAAGTACCTACTTATAAGTATTCAACACATTTGACGACAAAGGAGGATTCATAGCAACAGTGCGTGTTGCCTCTCAGTCCCTACCAGCAAATAGTACCCGAAAAGCGGCTACAAAGACAGTGCTTGCCAGATGTGAAAAATATTTGGACGTTAGTGGTGCTGCATTTGCTACACTTGCTATAGCTTTATTTATAATGTAGCTATGCTTCTTGTTTTCGACTTATCGTTTATAGTACTTTATAGGTAGGTCTAGTTGTCAATTATACCTACTATTGTTGACCACAACAGTTTCCCGTGTTTCAGGCTAAACTACTTAGCCAATGTGATAACACAGTTGTAATTTTGTTTTGACATTTATCACCACAGCTAACTTAATCGAATCAGAAACAGAAATCTCACAAAACACCGATTTTTCAAACATCGCCAATAAACTGAAAAGTAAGTATTACATATCAGCAGAGGGAATAAAATACAAACTTTTCCTATTTTTTGTCAAATAATATTAAGATGTAAAAAATGGGGGGTCCCATTTAAAAATTTTAAGATATTTGATTTTTTGTATTTAAAGTTTTTCCAACTTTTGTAAATCACCTGTATAATTTCGGAAGTTCTCTGTGTTTCACTGAACAGTTGCGTCTTCGCTAATAAACGCCAAAACATTGAATAATGATTGTCTCTATTGGTTTATTTGGAAAGTTTGTTGTGTTAGAGATCTGCATCTCCGTAATTGTTTTACTAAAATTATGAATATCTGGAAAACTGTGAGATTGAAAAATATGGAAATCGCATTGTAATTTTAGGTGTGAATTTCAGTTTAACCAGAAGTGTCAGAACTGTCATAATATTTATTTTAACTAGCACGAATACTGTATGCAAAATTTCAGGCAAAAATATTCTGTGGTCTCTAAAATATGTGTAAATTTTCGACTGGACACGGGTTTGTTAAAGCCCATTTAAAGGGATTTAAGCACCCAAAGCCGTGCTCTCGTCAACCTGTTCTTTTTTTACGAAAACAGTATTACCTACAACTCATTTTTCAGGTTGTGGTCTGTTTAAGTAAAACAAAAAACACGATTTTTGAAAATGGAAGAAAACCGCAAATAAACTAAAACTTCAAAAGATTTAGAGTGGTCTAAAACCCGTGCGTTCGACAAAAGCAGTTTTCTTGCAAAAATTCGTTCGTTCCGAAAACTAATATTTTAGATTGTTGCCTATTTTAATTAAACAATTTGCAAAACATTGTAACTTCAAATGTAATAAACTAAAACTTTGAAACTGCGTTTTGAAGCATTTTGTCTTAGATATTGCTTTTCTAGAGATTTTTTACAATGATTTAACAATGGTTTACAGTAAAAAATAATAGTTATAAATAATGCTTTGTTGTATTTCGAATCAGGTGTAATTTTTATGGTTTTGTGAGATAGGTAAAAATGTATTGTAGCAATCTAAAAAATATCCAAGGGTTAGGTTTTAAATATCAGTAGTTAGATAAAGGCTAAGGCGTGCAGATTTTCAAACAAAAATGTTTCACCTATTACCTATTACAGAGTTCAGATATTTAAATTCTACTTAACATTTTTCGCAGTGGTTGTTATATATATTTAACGAATATATGTTGGTTTATACCATTTAAAATATTCTTTATTGGGGTTTGTACAGTTAAACTTTTAAAAAGTCTAAGAACCTCATGAGCGCAAAAATAATAACGGTGTACAGTTTGTGTGAATTCTAGCTTTAGATACCTTGGCTAAATAAAGTAATATAAAAACTTACAAATTTTCTTATTATCCGATGTGGATTCCTCATGTTTGTGTCCGATTTCTTCATAATTTTTGTCACTTGTCACATTCTCTAAACACGATTTCGAGTCTTCTAAGTCTATGGATGAACTTGATGAACAATAACTATTTTTAGGAGATGGAGTTTTCAAATCTATATTGTTTTCATACCATTTATCACTGTTCTGTTTATTATTACTACTATTACCACTATTATCATTTTGTAACACTTCAGTATTATTGTCAGTGATGAGTCTTTCATGAAGAACATTATTATGTAGCCTTAAATCCATTCCATAATCAGGTGAATTTTCTGTGGAAGGTTTTTTCAAATCTGATATAAGCCAATTCTTTGGTCTTTTATTCGATTTCTCTTGGTTGATCACAAAGTCATCCTCTAATTTTATATTAAGGGATGAAAGTTTCACATTTGAAGTCAGATTGAGACACTCGTCTTCACTGGTGCTGTTATTTTTGAAAGATTTAGATACAAAATTTGTCAGATTCTCCATTATTATATGTTTCAAACATGCGGTATTCTTCAGTACAACCGTCCGCACACTGAAAATCACCATTTGAAATAGAGGGTTGCGTTGCTATGGCAACCTCTCTGTCTACATTGGAGTTGTGGTTACGAATGACTCCGCCCATGATTATAATTTCCCTTCTTGCGATTGGATTCGTGAGAAATAGGGGATGGTTGTTACACTAAAAGCTGTTTTTCAGTTAGATACCCTTTATTTATTACTGAAAGATAAGTCATTTGCTTAGTTCCTAAGTAGCTGAGATTTTTTACCACTTGTTTTTCCTCTTGCTATAATTATGTAAATTTACGATAATGATCGTTTGGCCGCGTAAAGTTTAATACTTCTTTTACATCATACAATGTTATTATTACTGCTCTTTATTTTGCATAAGCTTCAGATCTTGCGACGTTATGGAGAAATCATTACCCCATAAACAATCATTATCTCGATTATCACTTGTATAAATTTTTATTACATTCAAACTCATACTCAAATGTTTTCTAAAGTCACATATCAAAATTTATGTGCTCTATTTATAGTCACCAACATGAGCTATTGTTTCGCTTCATTTGTTATGTGCTTTTAAAATGACCATCATAAAATTTTAATCAAATACATTTCTTACAATGTACGTAAATTTGAAATTATAAAATAATTTTCATTCCTATTTTAATTGCCTGCTATTAAGTGTATTGCTAAAAATCTTTATTAAAATATTTAAGTAAGTATAAAGAAAAATCATTACATATTAATTACAGTCACTATTTTTTAATCGATCAGTATCATTGTTACTATTATGTAAGGTAAACCACACAGGTGTCACATAATTGGATGTTAATAGTTAAGAGGGTTGATCTGTGCATAATTTAAAGAAAAAATGTTTAACATACCTAGGTCCGTTTTCGCTCTATTTTTGAAATACAGGGTGTTGGTTTTTTTTTAAGTTTTCTTATACGCTGGAAAGTAGATTAGATATTTTATGAACCCTGATGGAATGAATTAAATTAAATAAAGTAACGTTTTTGATGAGGAAAACTAATTTTCAAATTTAACCAGTCGCATCTTCATTAATATGGCCTCGAAGTTTGTTAAGAAAAAACGTAATACGTGGCTGCTTTTTTCGAAAACAATTTTTTTTTCTGAATAGTGCTTTCATTTGTAATAAAAAAGCCTCTTGAGTGTTTTCGTATCTTGAACTGCCTTCCAGTAAAAAATAAATAACAATTATCTGTAATTCCCTAAACTTAAGAGCTGGATATTAAAATTCTTCAGTAGGCGGTGGCTGTCAAATTAATACTAAGGTGTATGAAAATAATGTTTTAAGTTTCAAGTTTATTTATAGAAAAATTACAAAGTAAAGAAAAAATCCCATATAAGCAACAGGGTCACCTGAACATAGGCTAGCTTACAAAAGCTTATAAAAGAGACAACTTTGTACTGCCCTGCTTTTTTTAAACAGTTCACAATAATTTAAAAACTTAGTAACCATACAGGCTGGCGCATTGAAAACGAAACAGACCGATTTGCGTCCAGATAATTTTTTTTTTAAGAAACGCTGAAACACGTCAATTTTAATATTGAAGAGGACATGTTTTGACATAAAACTCAACTTTGACACATAAACCCCTTAAGGGTGGCGATAACAACCCTTTTATTTTAAATAAGTAACTTGGGTCGAATGTTACATCATTTGAAAGCTCTTTCTAATTTTTTTGGAAGTTTTATCAACTAGTTTAAAAATTAATCACAGTTGGAGTTGCAAGAACGTATTTCATTCATTGTGATAAGAAATGCACTAATTAGTCAATTTTTCGTAAAAAAAAACTAAAAAACAAAACCAAATGTTCAAAAATGTTTATTCGGTTAAGTAAGTGTTCAAATTGTTGACCACCAGCTTCCATACAAAAGTACAAATTTTGTTCAAAACGAGCTCTAACATTATGTAGCATTTGTGGAGTTATTAGACGGCAATCTTCAACAATGCGTCGTCGTAATTCTTCCAGAGACTCCGGTTCTGTTGCGTAAATTCTACTCTTTAAATGGCCCCATAGAAATAAGTCTAAAGGAGTTAAATCGGGTGATCTAGGGAGGCCACTCAATAGCACCTCTACGCCCAATCCATTGCTCTGGAAGGTCTCTGTTCAAAAACTCCCTAACACGTTGTGAAAAATGCGGAGGAGCTCCATCTTGTTGAAACACTAATTGATTTTCTTGATATCATTTTCAACAATGTCAATTAGTAGAGGGTAAACGATATCTTTTTGCAACTCCAAGTACCTTTCGCCACTCAAATTGCCATCAAGAAAAATTGGTCCGATTAAACGGTCTCCAAAAATGCCAATCCAGACATTCAATCTCTGTGGAGTTTGAGTGTGGACTTCGTGAAAATTTCTCGGATTATTATCTGCCCAATAACGACAATTATGACGATTGACTGTAGAGTTTAATAAAAACGTACACTCGTCTAAAAAAAACAGATATTGAACAGAAAGTTCCCGTTATCAGTTATTCGTGCAGTCATAACTTCACAAAACTCCAGCCGCCGATCAAAATCATTTTCATTCTGTTGTTGTACAAGATCAATTTTATACGGGTGAAATTTATGATGCTTCAATATTCGCTGAATAGTTCTTCTTTTGATGTTTGAAACAGTGGCCAATTTTCTCGTGCTCAAAGTTGGGTCTGCAGCAATTTGTCCTAAAACTTCTATTTCAGTAGTCTCATCTAACCGGAAATTCACGTTCAGGATCCCGTTTTTTGTTGGCTACTGAACCAGTTTGTCGAAACTTTTCAACTAACTCCAAAATGTATTTTCTGTTAATATGTATGTTCGGATGTCGTTCATTAAACAAATTTGCGGTACGGTTGGCACAGCCATCGTTTTTGAAAAAATGACTAATTATTTCAACTCTTTCTTCTAGAGAATACACCATTGTGAAATTAATTTTAGGTAGTACTATCAAGTATCAAACAGACCGCTAAAATGAAATAATAAACCGCATTTCTCTCATTCCGATAAGAAATGTTCTGATAGTCAATGTTTTGTTTACAAATCAACAAATATTGACTACCAGCACATTTCTTATCGGAATGAGTGAAATGCGTTTTTGCATCTTCAACTGTGAATAATTTTTAAACGAGTTGATAAAACTTCCAAAAAAATTAGTGTGCTGAATTCAGAAAAGAAATAGCTTTCAAATGATATAACACTCGACCCATGTTCCCTATTTAAAATATAAGGGTTGTTATCACCACCCTTAAGGGGTTGATGTGACAAAGTTGAGTTTTATGTCAAAGCATGTCTCCCTCAATATTAAAATTGACGTGTTTCTGCGTTTCTTTAAAAAATTCTCTGGACGCAAATCGGCCTGTTTCGTTTTCAATGCTCCACTCTATAATATACTATGTATATACATTTTATTTGAAAAGTTTACCCATAAACGCCAAACTTACTTTATTCAATCGTTAACAAACCTGTAAAGGATACATGCCTCAGCCCTTTCTCATATTATTGCGCGCTCTGAAGAATCCCTTGAGTATTCCTGATTCAATCACAGAAAATTATTATGCGATTCCGCAGAACATTTTGTAATGGACGACAGGGTCGCCATCTCGGTGTGAAACCACGTAGTATGTTGTCAGGACAGCTCCAAATAACACAAAATGTTATAAAATAGAGACTATGTACAACCAACTAACAATTTTGTAAATTGTCAGTCCTGGCCCATTTCTTCCCTAATATAGGGACAATGTGTGTAAGGCTAGATGTATTCTCACCATAATTAGAACCGCAGACCGGTTTCGCTCTAATATGAGCTCGTCAGTGCGATATATTAGTAATATCAAGAACATTTTTTTGTTTTCTTGTTTCTGGATACAGGGAAGGAGAATGCATAATGCAGACCTCATTCACAACACCTTAGTGTCTGAGATATCGAGGTACCGTGAAACTCGTACTCACTAAACTCCTCTCCCTGGAGTACCGAACCTTAGTCCATACCTCCGTCGGAAATAAGTCACGCAATGACGTTTGGGTTTGAATGTTTCCATTCTGTTTTTGCCGCGGAGGCGTTAGCGGCTAAGTATAGGGTTTGGAAGCTTATGCCTATGTGGAAGTTGCTCATCGTAGTCGGTGGCACTACTGAGGAGAGCATTTGGATGAGACGCGGCTTCTGCGAACTGATTTGTAGATAGTTAAGTCATAAACTCAAGTATCGAAGGCATTTCCAGATCAAAGTGAATCTGACTGTTTCTGACAAACCATGGTAACCGTTCTCGGAATTTTATTCTGGATGATTTGAAGGGTCTTGATGTGTGTGTCGGCCGCGGTGGCCCATGCAGGCGAGGCATAGGTCAAGGTTAGTCGGATTATGACTTTGTACACGAGCAGTTTATTGTTCATGGAAAATTTGGAATTTCTATTAAGAAGTGGGAACAGCTTCGAGATGAACATCAAAGCTTTTCGTCGGGCATGCTGGACATGGGGGCGCTATGTTAAGCGTTTGTAGAGGAAAACCCCGAGGTATTTGGCGGAGTCTTGCCAGGGGACTAGACGGTTGTCTAATTATACGTGTTCATGAGGTGAGTGTCTCCTCTTAGAGAATAGAACTGCTGAACATCTATCGGGGTTTATGGCTAGACAAGATTTCCTATACCAGCCTTGCAGCTCGTCTGCGGCGGTCTGTAGACGTTCGGTTATTATCCTCGGCTGAGTGGAGCTGCTGAGGATGGTAGTGTCGTCTGCGTATAGTGCGGATGTCACGTTTAGCGGCGGTGTCTGTATGTCTGCGACACATATATTGTATAGCAGAGGGGAGATAGCAGAACCCTGCGAAAGACCAGCCGTGGCTGAGTAGGTTCTAGATTTGGTTCCCAGATGTTTGACCTGGAACTTCATCAGTTGCAGGTATGACCTGATTAGCAGAATCAGAGAGAGAGAGAGAGAGAGAGAGAGAGAGAGAGAGAGAGAGAGAGAGGTTGATAGAAGTTTGTTTAGAAGGGCCGCATGCCACCCTGTCGAAGGCGTGAGCAATGTCGAGAAATATCACACAAGTTGACTTGTTATGATTAAATTCTTCGGTGATGTTTTCAACCACACGAAGGACTTGGTCTGTGGTGAAGTGCTGGTGTCTGAAACCGAATTGCTCGTCCGGAAGGATATGGTTCTCAGAGGTGAATAAGGCTAGCCTGTTATGAATCAGTTTTTCGGCGATTTTGCGGAGGACTGGGAGTGAGCTAATGGGCCTGTAGTTCTTAGGGAACAGCGGATCTTTGCTGGGTTTTGGGATGTTGATAATGTCGGCAAGTTTCCACATGAAAGTAAAATGTTGAAATCTCAGCATGGCATTCATAATCGTAACTATGAATACCGCGGCCTTGCGGGTGAGATTTTTAAGGGCTACGTTGGTCATTCCATTGTATCCCGGAGCTTTCCTATTTTTTAATGATTTGATTATTTGGGAAACTCCTTCGAAAGTTGCGGGCTCGATAATTGTGTCTGGGGTGGCGCTAAGCGCACTCCTGACATAACGGTGCGTCCTTCCGACGTGCGACAGATCAACGTTGTTATAATTCGAACTAAATTGCAACTCTAGATGATCTGCGAATGCACTCGCTTTCTCGGTATCAGTGTATACGATGCCATTACGGCCATGAAGTGGGGATATCGGAAGTTTTTGTGAGCGAAAGGCTTTTGTCATTTGCCAGATGGCATTGTCTTGGGTAGACAGGATGTGCAGGCGCTCCTCCCAACGATTGTTGCGGCCTTCTTGTAAAGCGGATCGTACTTGTTTGATGAGTCTGTTTGCGTCTCGTTTGTCGGTGGGGTTTTCGGTGCGTTGAGCTAGTCTACTCACGCGGTTCTTTTATAGTATCATTTCTCTGATACTGGACAGAAATGGAGCAAAAACATACCTATAAAGTAATACGGCTATGGTAGCCAGCCTCCTAGAACATTGTGAGATGGACGACAGAATCGCCATCTCGGTGCGGAACCAGGTAGTATGTTCTTCTTTGGTGTTAACTGGAGTGCTATAAACCAGAGTTTTGATGCCCCAATAAGAAAAGTTCCAAACAATTTAACTGAGGAGATCTGGGAGGCCATGGTTGTGATGCACCACGACCCACCCATCAGTTATGAAATGCATGATTTAAATATTTCCTTACTTTTACACGGAAATGAACTTTTCGTGAACCGTTATACATAAACCACATTTTGTTTCTTTAAAATTAAATTAATATTAAAATTCGCACTTCTTTGGGTAATATGGAAAAATCCTCTACTAAAACAGTAGATAATAATTGTCATTTAGCCTTGCCGGCAGAAACGGTCCAATTAATTGATTTCCAACTATTATAACCCAGACATCTACTGAAAATTGCTCTTGAAAGTAAGATTCCACAATAATTGCATCTGGGTTTTCTTTGTCCCAAAAATTTGTAGATATTGTAGAATTTTCTGATTGAGCCTCGTGAGAGGCTAGCTTCACCTGCAAACATTATTTCCTAGTCAAACAAGGGAGTTTCTCCTAAAAAACATTGACAGGGATTCATTCGCAAAGGAAAGTATCGGGGAAATAAGGCTTGGACGCGTTGAATATGAAACGGGTATAACTGAAAATCGTGAAGGATCCTCCAAACTAGAACGTGCGAAGTATTCAAGTTACCTAATTTTTCTGGGGCCCAGTTTAGGATTTTCATCAATTGAATTTAAAATTGCCTCTGCGACACCTGCAGTTTTTGTAATTTGAATGGTAACTTTTAATTAATTGTTTGGCTTAAAAGTAACTGTTTCAACCAATTTTCTATCGATATTTGAAAATGTTCACATATCTGCGAAGCGCTCTTGATACATAGATTTGGGTGTTCTGTCATCAGCGACACCATACAAGTGATGAATGTCTGCCAACTCAGCACTAATAAAATTAACTATTCTTCTTCACTGTAACAACATAAAAATCTTTTAAGGATAAAATTAAATAGATACAAGTTATGTTATGTTTGCGGGCTTGCTTATCGACTGAGGCGCCAGCTATCGAGTTGATTCAGCACGTCCATGAAGAGTTAGACAAGGGTTTGTTTGTTATAGGCGTGATGTTTAACTTGTTTTGTGCATTTGATATGTTTAGTCCTAAACTTATGAGCGAGAAATTGTGGTTTTTGGGATTGCGGGAATGTATGACTGGTTTCCTTCATTTGTGGCTAAAACGCGTTTTCCGACTCATTCAGTGTGAAACTGGGTACACCTCAAGAAACCATCCTGGTCCCACTCCTTTTCGTCCAGTATATAAACGAATTCCCAAATCATATAGAGGGGGGAGGTTGCTTATATATCGGACGATACCACTGTTGTTGTAACTGGTATCGAAGGTATAGAGATTGATCAAAAACCATAAACGCGTTTCTACAACGGTTCACTAAATAGTGTCAGGCAAACTACCTTATTATAAATCCTTAAAAACATCTTATATAAGAACTTTTAGAGTCAACCTCTTGGAATTCAGTTTGATTGTGTTTCTACTTCTTGCTCTACGCAAGTAAGGTTTTTAGGAATTATAATTTTAGACCAACACTTGTTCTGGAAACAGCAGGTCGACTGTTGTAGTTGAAACCTTGCTATTTTACGTTGTATCGCTTAAGAGACTCTATTAACGCTAAGTGGTTGATGTCAGTGTACTACTCAGAAATGTATCCATTTACTTCTTACAGTATAGTTGTGTGGGCACAGTCAGTAGATATAAGTAGGCCTTTTTTGTTGCATTTTGCAACTCATTTTCAACTATTTCATAAAATTGCATATAAGAAGTCACCTTTATACTCTGGTGCAGTTTTGTATAATAGAGTTCCTGAGACTATAAAAAGTTGTAAACATAAAAATATTTAGATACACGAACAAATTGATTTACACTATATAATTCAATATATAACTGCTGTGTGTGTTGAATGAACATTTCTAGGAATTGACACGTTTCTGTTTTCTCAGGTAAAATAATAACGGTATAGTGGCGAAATCCACTCGGAACTACCTGTTTTTATTAGGGCATTTATGACATTGTCAGGTCTGTAAACTCTTCATACGCACACAAAGTTGCAGCCTATAATTCAATGATACACAGCTTGCCAACCAATGAAAATTTTCAAAAAGAACTTAATTTAATAAAACAAATAGCGGTTAATAATGTC
Source organism: Tillus elongatus (assembly GCA_964006375.1). Lineage (NCBI taxonomy): Eukaryota > Metazoa > Arthropoda > Insecta > Coleoptera > Cleridae > Tillus > Tillus elongatus. The sequence goes on along the minus strand of OZ023269.1, from coordinate 14,565,834 downwards.
TATAATCCAAATTAAATTGATAATAATATAAAGAAAAAGAAATATACTCCAGCTCCACAACAAGTATTTCCGTTCACTAGAATAATAGACAATAAATTCACATCTTTGACTTACGTAAATAAGGCTAGCGAAAAATTAAAACATCTATATTATTAATTAAGTATCAGAGCAGCATATCAAACCGATCACAATGTGAGCAAATGCATAAGTCGACAGTTGAAAAATCGGATAAGTATATAAACTCTCATGTGGTTGCTATGACAATATGTATATATATATATATATATATATATATATATATATATATATATATATATATATATATATATATATATATATATATACAGTGTGTCCACGGATTGAGTGTGGGTAAGGTATAAGTGACAAAAAAAATTCGAATTAAATTATGATATTCTGGGAATCGCCCCTATTGCCCCTATTGAGATGTTGAGAAAATGAACAAAATCAATTAATATACAGGGTGGTTTAGAATGGATTTAATTAAATGTGTTAAAAGTAAACTAAGTTCGTTTATGAAGATACCGCAAAAAGTTGTTAACAAAATTTGTTTAGAATTAAAATTTATCGCATGGAGCTTTTTACCTGTGGTTTTCTGAACGCAGGTGCGCAAAGTAAGTAACCATGCAATGTTAAATAATATTTTCTTAATAAAATACAAAACGCTTATTGCTAACAAAAATCAAAACGAACAACGAAAAATAAAAAAATTATTCAAATGTGCTGCCATCAACCGATACACATAACTCAGCCCGTTTAGTAAATGCTTTGTAGGCATTTTGAATATGTTGAATTGGAATACCGTCAATTGCCTCTCTCAACCTTAGTTTCAACAAATCATGATTGCTGTTTAATGGAACCGCGTAGACTTTCTGTTTGAGATAGCCCCATAAATACAAGTCCATTATGGTAAGATCGGGACTTCTGGGAGACCAAGGTATTGGCCCATATCGACCAATCCACCGCCCAGGAAATTCGCGATCGAACCATTCTCGAACGATTCCTGTTGAATGTGCTGGGTGGCCGTCATGCTGAAAGTATGCTGTTTGTCTATCTTCTAGTGACATGTTATGCAAATGCTATTGAATAATATTTTCCAGCATTTCCAGATAACTGTACTGGTTCATATTCCGCTCAAAAAAATATGGCCCAATTATCCCAGTGTAAGAAACAGCACACCACACATATACTTTTTTATGGCATTGTCTTCTGCAATTAACTCTATAGTTTGGATTCTCCATGCCGTGCATTTTGGGAATTTACCACCTCATTAGAGGTGAAAGTGGATTCGTCCGAAAAAAATAATACTTCTGCCAAAATTGTGATTTTGTAGATATTGCTCGCCGTGCCATAAACAAAAATCTAATCGTTTTGACTCGTCATTTTCTTCCAAAGTGTGTATAAGTTTTTCTTTAAAAGGTTTTACCTTGTTGGTACGATAAATTTGTTGCAAATGCGATTTGCTAATATTGCCAATTTCTAATACCCTTCTTCATAATGATAATTTCGGAAAACGCCTAACAGAATCCATAGCTAATGTAGCTGCAGCATTGTCTTCTTCATTTAGGTCGGATTTTGTCTTCTTAACATTTAAAACACTTCCAGTATGCATACATTTTGTAACAACTTTTTTACACCAGTAGCGGAAACCGAATAATTTGGCTAGCGTTCAAGGAATTTTCTTATCACTCTCTGATAAGAATGTTCTTCACCCAAACCATAGCACTGCACAATAAACACTTTTTGTTCTGTTGTTAACATTTTTAAATACAGAAGCTTGCCGTTCGTGACAAATAAAATTGACGTTTCAATTTTCCAAATAAGTAGTATACCGGGAAACAAACAAGGCAGAGCTCAAGTAGCCATGCAACTCGCCAATTATTGCTTCGAATGTCCAATTGTGCGTTTACTTTACTTATTTAATTGGTTGAGATGAAAGCAAACCTACCCCAAGTTTAATTGCGGTAAAGACTTTTTTTAATACAGTTTCAAGTATTTTTTTAAAGTACACCTAATCACAGAAGCTGTCGAACGTCATTTAAATAAAGTCGCAGAGTAGGCTGATCTGTGTGAAAATTGAGAGCCTGTCATAAATTTTAATTCTAAACAATTTTTGTTAATATCTTTTTGCGGCATTTTCATAAACGAAGGTAGTTTATTCTTAATACATTTCATTTCATCAGTTATAAACCACCCTGTATATTAATTGGTTTTGTTCATTTTCTCAACATCTCAGTTTAAGACAAAGCAGGAGCGATTCCCAGAATATCATAATCTAATTCGAAATTTTTTTGTCACTTATACCTTACCAACACTCAATCCGTGGACAGACTATATATATATATATATATATATATATATATATATATATATATATATATATATATATATATATATATATATATAGGTAGAACACTTAGAAATTAAAAAAAACGCATTCGCGAACATAAAAGAAGCTTTGAACATAATAAATTTCGTTCAAATTATGCAAGTCACTTATTAAATGTGAATCATTAATTTGTCGCTGATTTCGACATCTTCACATTAGGTATAAAAGGTTTAAATAAAATTTGCCCGAAACAGTAGAAACTAACTAACAAAATACAGGAAATTTGCTAAACGCTGAAATTGACCAAACTAAAAATTTCCCATTATTAAACATGTTTGCACGAAATAATAATCAAGCGAGGAGAGTTTACAGACCTGACTATGTCATAAATTCCCCCATAAAAACACGTTGTTCCGAGTGGATTTCGCCACTATACCGTTATTAGTTTAACTGAGAAGACAACAACATGTCGATTTTTAGAAATGTTCATTCAACACGAAGTGGATATTTCGAATTTTAAAACCTTACTTTGATTCAGTATTTGACAAAACTGAGATTAACGTTTCTTAGGTGGCACTCTGCAGCTACACCCCAAGATATAATCCCATATCTCAAGTGACTCTCAACTACTGAATAATAAAATATTTTCATCTGTTTATACTCCAGAATGTTCTTCATATACTTGAATATATAAACCAAATTTCTCAGTTTTATTGTCAAAAAATCAGCATGCTTATGCCACCTTAAATTTAAATCTATTATTATTCCTAGATACTTAACTTCCATCGCGGAGTTGATTTCTATATTTCTAGATATATCCATGCTCAAAGATTGATATGATGGTCCGCTGTCCACATGGTTCGAAAAAGCAACATAGCATGTCTTATTTACATGAATTGTAAGGTGGTTCTGGTCAAACCAGTTTTTCATTTTCACGAGATCTGTCTCCACCTTTTCTCTAAGTACATCCCAGGAATCGGCACTATAGAAAACCGCCGTGTCTTTTGCAAAACTGATTATATTTCCTTTTGTTTCCTGATGAAATAGTGAATTCAGATAGATAATAAACAACAGCGGCCCCAAAACACTTCCCTGTGGCACACTATAGGTGACATTTCTATATTATATAAGATATAGGGTGTTTTATTACTTTTGCCTGTTTTTGTCTTGGACAATAATTTCAGAACCGCCAGGTATAAAGAAGCAAATATTTTGCTCAATCAGTTACATCGATTTCTCAATTTAGGAAGTCCAAATACAAGTCAGGTCAGAGAAATGTGGCCGAATTGTTAAATCTCAAAAAGAACACCCTGTGTCGATAATGTTTAAGATATCTTCTAAGGTTTGGAGCATAAAAAATAAACAAGTAAAGTACTACATTTTCAAATTACGCGTCTCATTTTTAATTAGATTTTGTTGATACGAGGGAATTAACATACAAAAAAAAACGAATCTTAAAAACAGAAGAAATATTTTTAGAAAATCAAGAAAAGTATCTTGGGTAATTACATGTATATTTACAAATATTGTTTAAGATGACCACCCTTTTTGTTAATACACATTCCAACCCTTTTAAGAAAACCGTTGACTGATCTCCTAATTTTACCAGGCTCATTTATTATATCTTCACACGCTTTGTTTATTCTTTGGAGTAACTGCTCCTCGTTATTAATGTCTAACATAAACCGTTGCTTTTAAGTCTCAGAAGTTAATCTACCACATTATAATCTCGACTTCTCGGTGGCCATGGAAAAGGTCCACCGCGGTTTTTGAGAAATTTTGACTGCGAAAATTTCTCACAATTAATCTGAAATGTGGAGAAACTCGTTGAAAAAACATTTCCTTGATATTTTCGTTTTCTAACAAGACCGACAACACGTTTTCGATAAAAATCTAGGCAAATCTCACCTGTTAGTCTATTGAGAAGAATGTATGGTCCAATTAAATGGCCATTAAGAACCCCACACCAAACATTTATAGAAAATTTATGCTGCGACCTTGACTGTCTTACAGAATGGGGGTTATTTTCTGACCAAACGTGTGAGTTCCTGGAGTTACACACCATCTCCTGGAAATTGCGCCTCATCAGTAAGCAATATGTTACTTACATTTTTTTGGTTTCTAATAATCACTGTTTAAATTTAATCGAGGGACATAACTTTCTGGCTGCGGCCGTTGGACTACTTGCATATGGAAAGAGGCGATCTTTTTAGCGAATTTTTATTTTAAAAAATTCGATATTAGAGAGGTATCGATGGTGAGCTTTGCAAACATTTAACCGATTCTGATGAAACTCGGGAAGAATCTTTCTTTTATTAATGGCTTGGATGATTTCGTTAGCCAGCCCTATCGGATCAGTTTTTCTAAAACAGAATTCATTTTTCCGAAGAAAAAATTTGGATCTAAAAAAATAACAAAGTAATTTAGGTAAAATTTGGTTGGTATGTTGCCCTCGTAAGTACCTTACCACATACCAAAACTCAACTTTCTAAGTTCAAAGAAAATTGAGCAAATTTGAAGCATTTAAAAAAAATCGATTCTAGGGTAGACTTTGACTCGTATCCTGAAACCACCGTCGCATTAGCGCGCTTTGGGCCTTTGAATAATCATTCAAAGGCGTGGGCACATAGTTATGCGGCTCTCGTTCGTCATCGGGCTGGCCACGATCGCACACCGTAAACGGCGACGATGTCGTTAAAGTCGACTTTAAAATCGGCTGAAGGGGTCACACATGTTGTGTGACCGTGTTAAGTTAAGCTCTTGAGCCCGGTTGCGAAATGAGTTGAGTAGCTTCAATATCCGGCCGTCAGCAGGTGCCCGGCTCCGTCAATAAGGCACGAAGTTGCTTGCCAACTGTGTGATTTCAAGGGAGATTTACGAAAATGACCTTTATTCTTGCCCAGCTGTCAATAAGGCACGAAGTCGCTTTTTTCCCTTGGGGCTCGTCCGCGTCTCTGCCGCCCCGATAGTAACTAAATCGCCTCAAATTTCTTACAAGATTAACTTCTTCTCAATAATTTTACAAGACAGAGAAACCGTACAAAATATACGTTAAAAAACTTAGTCGGTAACCCAAAAGGTAAAGACAAAACTACATAAACATCGCAAATCTATGAAATAGGTTGTAACAATTGTAAACTTAAATATGTTGGGCAAACTAAAAGAACTATTGAAACTAGATTTGAAGAACATTTAGCGCAATTGAAATATGGCACTATTAATAAATCATGTATCGCTCAGCATATTTAGGATGATTATCATCATGCAGATAAAACAAATCCCACGTTAACAAACATTTCAAATGATCGCGACAGTTAGACGCTTACGAAAGTAATTCAGAAATTTGGACCAAAATGTTTCGATGAACAGAGGAGCTCCTTTATCGTTTACTGTCCGAATTAATATCGTAATAATCAGCATTTCTTTCTTAGAAGGAATATTTAATAACGGCAAGCCGTTTTACCAAAGCAGGTAATGAAATTTTAATTAGAGGGATTCGACTAAGAAGGGGGGGGGGTCTGTATACCTTTCTAGAGGATGCTATTAGCAACTGCTTGTCAGCTAACATAAAAAATAGTATTTCTCGTTTTTATTCGCTTAGTTTATTTGCTCCTTGTTACGCTCGCCTTTTTAAGTCGTCGACTTACATTGTAATAATCGTACCAACTGTTTGAAAATTTTCAATAGCTACTATATTTGTTAATTTGTTAAGTTGAAATATGTACCGGTTATGTTTTATTCATTACCATAACTCCCTTACTGATATAAGGAGAACCTCAAAGGAAGCTTAAATAAGAAAAGGTAACTTTATTTTTGAAGAGCAATTCAAGTTTTGGTTTTAAAAAAATATATTGAAAATTCGCTATTTACATTTACCATCGTAGTGCTCTTACTGCATTCCCTTTATGTACGTTAAATGAAAAAAATTAAATACGTTTATTGTGCATGCCCTTTGTATTTTCTACTCCACTCATTCCAAAATCACTGTACCTTGAACTAGTCTGCACAGCAGTTTGTACAGTGAAGTTTTATATTGCCCTGTCTGCGGTCTAAGCTGTCCGTAGATCAGTTGTCTTTTGCGGTCTAGAGCTTTACACTCGCACAAGATATGTTGGGCTGATTCCTCCCCCTCGCCGCAGAGTCTGCATGCCAGGTCCCCTTCGAACCGCCCCCTTTTTGTGCAGGTGTTTCTTGACAGCCATGTGTCCCGTCAAGAGTCCTGTTATGTTACTGAGCTGTCATCTGCTAAGATTTAGCAGCTCCACAGCTCTCTTTGGACTGGGTTACCCAATTAATGACTTCCCGTGTTTGAGCCCCGGACAATCTGCCCAGTATGCATTATGCTGTTCCCTGACCCAGGACTTGATGGTTCCCCTGGCCGTGCCTTTCGACACGCCTAGGACCGGTTCTGGTCGCATAAATGGTTCTGCTGATACTCTCTTCGCGAGACTGTCTGTTTCTTCATTGCCTTTAACCCCTCGAGTGACCCGGCCCCCAGATGAGGGTGACCTCATTCTGCCCAGCCAGGTCGCTCGTCTCATCTCGGCACTCACTCACCAGCCAGGAATTTACCCGTGGGCTGCTTAGGGCCTTAAGGGCTGCCTGGCTGTCTGTGGCTATGAGGATCTGCTTTGTGGGTCTTTCGGCTTGAAAGACCCACGAAGCCGCCTGCTAACTGTGTGATTTCAAGGGTGATTTACGAAAATGATCTTTGCCATGCCCCATGTTGATGTTCTGTGTAATCAACTTAAAAAACAAACGGCTACTGGCCCTTATATAAAAAAAAACTGTGTGGCTTCATTTGAAACAGAAATTGTAAAAGCAAGGTCGGAATTATCGGAAACTGATTATGTGCCAGTAAAAAATAGCTCCAAAAGACCAAGATATCCTGAGGGCATAGGTGATAATCGTAGAAATGCTGCAATAGAAGTATGTGACGTGATTATAACACAATTAAAAGATAAAAAATGATTTTCAAACTAGTATTCAGTGCTATAATTATTTTGTGACAGAGAAACTTAGAACAGAATTAGTTACTTTATACAACCGAGAAAATATCAGATCTATGGAAGGTGAACATTTATTCTACATACACACTTGAATTAATAATAAATAATAGATAATATAATAATATATAATACCAAGGAAGAAGAAGAAGAAGAAGAAGAGACTACTTCTCTGGCTTCACTGTTGGTTTTCGTTCTTGTAGGTGAAGGACGTAGCCAGCGCGTAAGCTAACTGGAGCAAGTGGCCCTTATGAATTCTGGATGTTCTAGGATGTTATTCAACGTTTCTGTGACTAGTTTCGCTGCTTGACAGCATTCTCAGACAGACGAAAATTAAATTAGTACGAAATTATGACAACTACAAATAAAGATCTGTTGCTATGTTATGATATGATGTTTTGATCAAAAAATTTATCAAATTGAAAATAAAATAAAGCACAGATGACAGATGAGGCTTTCAAAATGTCTACGTGATGTATGTCAATATTTAACATAAAAATATAACTAGCCTATGTGTGTGTTGTCTTCTTTCATGGCTGCGGTCGTCAGACCATTCGCACATTTTTAAACTAGCCTATAATAACTATGATAACAGTTATAACAATAAAATAACTAAACAATAACAGTATAAAAGCAGTCTCTATATAACGAAATTATTGACATACATCAACTCATTATCTTATTACAACTTTTTTGAAAGAATAGTTAAATTTATTTTCTTTCACTTATTTAATTAGAAATAAGAATATCCAAGAAAGGGGAATTCATTAAATCAGTTTGCTCGTTTAAAACAAGGTAGCTATTGTCGTGTGTGTGTTTTTTGACTTCTAAAGCTTCAAAAAAGTCTAGTTTACGTTTGTCATTATAAAAATGTAGTGGTTGTATGCGGTTATTTACTGTAGGTCTATGTTCGGTATCAATAATATGTTTTGCAAATGTAGATTTGTCAGCGTGGTTATTTCTAAATGCAGAAATATGTTCTTTGTATCGGGTGTTGAAATTTCTAGAAGTTTGACCTATGTAGATTGCGTTACAATGTGTACAAGCTAATTTATAAACTCCAGCTTTTGAAAGGAAACAAGATTTTTCTTTAGTATTAAATAGTAAATCACGTGTCGTGTTGTAAGATTTTTTTAAATAATAATAATAATAATAATAATAATAATAATAATAATAATAATAATAATAATAATAATAATAATAATAATAATAATAATAATAATAATAATAATAATAATAATAATAATAATAACTATTCGCCTTCTATGATCGCTTCTTATACACCAACACTTACTGCTGACTCGCTTAATAGTCTATGATCACTTATTCTACACCACACTAATTCAATACTGAACTGACTCACTCTATGTACCGTTCGTCAGTTATACTCTCCATAGAGATTCTAGACCTTCTACACTTTTCTATATCTGTCACTTCTGGTCCCTTCTAGAAATATCATTCCATAGTGTTCGCTGTTACCAACATACTACAACTGACCATAGAAGTTACAAAGTTTATAAAGTTAATTCTCATAGACAAATGTGACACTATATATATATATATATATATATATATATATATATATATATATATATATATATATATATATATATATATATATATATATATATATATACATACATGTGTGTGTGTGTAAATAATAAAGCTTGGCACGCGTGTTTATTAGGCAAATGTCTTGCACAAGTTCGTTATCCAAGAACGTCCGACTAGTTTCCGGGAAGTTATTTCGATACAGAAAGGTCAAAAAGTACAAAAATGCTTTCTAGATTTTCAAACTACAAAATTCATGATTTTTAAGCAAACATTGACATTCTACAACGAATGCGGGTTTTGGGCAACAAACATTGCAAGAAGTGTGCTTAATAGGGCCTTATATTTCAGTTTCAATAGCTGTTGTTCTTCATTTGACTAAAATATTTGCAGAAAATTTATTTGAAATTTCTGCGATTTTATAGCAGCAGTTTAAATGATAGAGTTTATTGTGATTTAAATGTGTTATAATTTTGTATTAACAAATTAAATAAAACAATTCCTGTTTTTAGTTAAAAAACCAATACGGACAAACTATGTACAACTGGTGGTAATAGTTCGGATGCAGCAAGTGCGTTATGGTAGCGCACTTTCGTAAACCCTTTCAAATGTTAATAAACTAATTTTCTCGCAATCAATAGAATCCCACTTTGGTATGTAACATAAAAACTTTATAGAGGCAACATGTTTACGGAGTTTCATCAAACCAAATGTATTTTTTTCGGAGATAGAATCTTTTTTTAACGATGATTTTTAGGAAAATTCGCTACTATAACGCACTTGTTGCGTACAGTCTTTTTCATACCCACTCCATAGCAGAGTAAACAATTGCTGCACCCACTTCTTGAAAATCTAAACCGCAATAGAATACATCCGGTATTAGGCAACACCTGCAACAATGACGACAGGCACGTGTTTTACTGATTGCATAATCTCAAACAAGTCTAATGATGAAGACAGGCTATTGTTCTGCTTTCCCCATATCCTTTCTAACTGAAGCCCACAGAGCAACTCTATATTGAAGTTAGTACCGTTTACGTAACTATTTTAGTTACAACATGCAATTACCCTTATAGGTAAAATCAGTATAAATTAGTATGGATTTCTTTTACATTTGGCAAATTTTTGTTAAAAAATTTCGCTTAAACAACCGTGAGACTTTTGAAAAATGTTATCAGATCGGCGCCAACCCCAGCTAGGACGCCTTAAAGCCGTAAGTTTTGATTTTTATATATATATATATATATATATATATATATATATATATATATATATATATATATATATATATATATATATATATATATATATATATATATAATTTATACTAGTGGCGTGCGGTCCATGGAAGCAAGGGAAGCATTGATTCCCTTAAAATAACGACTACATACCTAAACCGCATTATTTAAAATCCCTTTTGTATTTTAAATATTAAATTTCAAATTCTGAAACTAATTTAATTATTAAAATTTTTATTTCGCAAGCTCACACACATAATTATTTATTATGCAGCATACTGTATTTGTATATACGCTCCTAGCAAGGTGATTGCGACCGATTGCGGTCAGCATGAACCTGATCTGATACTACGAGTGGATGCATGCAATGTCTTCAGTTAAATACACGTAGTCAGCAGGCAACTTTATAAAAGAAACCTCGGCTCAACGCGATGTACGATGTTTTTAGAACGTGTTGTACTATGAAGACCGGGAGCGCGTTCAAAGCGAATGTGCCTGATTATTTCGTATATATAAGCAGTCCAGTAAGTTAAATACATTGGCATTTTCTGATTATTAATATGGCTGCAAGTAGATCAGCTTTTAACAGCGGTGACGGTGGGGGTGGGGATTTACAAACTTTACAAACAAGTGGTGATAATAACTGTGATTGTATTGTATGTTTTTTGATAACTAAAGGAATTTCAGCCTTACTGTTTGCTGAAAAACTTGCTATTATTAATATAGGTAGGCCGAAACCTACTATAAAAAACTAAATACAAGAATTAAAACATGCACCTATTCGACATTTCAACGCGGAAAAAACTCATAAACAATATGAATGGTTAACGGGTTGTGAAAACAGGAATAAACTGTTTTGTTGGCCTTGTAGTCTATTTGTGACTGAAAAGGGGTTGTGGAATAAAAATGGGTTTTCCGACTTGAATAATCTACATAAACTAGTACAAAGACATGTTATGTCTAAAACGCATTTAAAGACCATTTAAAAATTAAGTGTCTTTGGAAAAACGCGAATTGAATACGCCGTTGACAAGCAGATTGAAATTCATCGCCAACACAATGAACTGGATGATAAAAACAGAAACATATTAAAAAGACTTATTGATTCTATGTGTTTTCTTGGTTGCAGCATGAATTGGGCTTCAGGGGTCATGAGGAAACAACTACATCTGCAAATAGAGGAAACTTTCAAGACCTAGTTTCTTTAATAGCCAAATACGACATTTGTTTAAAAAATCACTTGGAACAGTCTAACGTTTTTCGTGGGACATAAAATCGCATTCAGAATGATTTAATTTCGGCTGCTGCCACTATTATTTTGAACAGAATTAAATCTGAAATGAAACTGACTCGTTTCATTGCTATTGTTCTAGCTGAAACAATCGATGTAACTAATTTAAGTCAACTATCTGTAGTAATACGCTACGTAAAAATGGATGGGAGGGTACAAGAAAGATTTTAGGCTTTAAAAATGTGACAGAAGATTGTACCGCAAACGCTCTATATAAAATTGTGCTTAATATTATGAAAGATATTGAGGAGGCTGATAATAAATTAATTGCCCAAATCTACGATGGGATGGGAAACGTTCTCCATTGCTCTATTTGTACACTGTTGTGCTCATAAATTAAATTTAATTTTATCCCAATCTATAGATCATATTAAAGAATGTAAAGTGTTAAATGGCTGCTTTGTTTCCAAATCTACGAAGTGCACACAAGCCTTAGACCCAATTGTTAAAAAACGTTTACCCAAAGTAGCTGCAACCCGATGGAACTAGAACGACAGGGTTGTGTTAACTGTATTTGAACACCGTGAATCGTTGATTGAACTTTTTGAAAAGATCATGGAAAATAGCAAAAATTGGGACGCAGAAACAATAAATAGTTCTAGAGGATTTTTGGATGGTTTGAAAGGAGACTTTAATTTTAATTTTTTACTTAATATATCTTCGGAAATATTTCCGTTTTCAGATAATGTATTTAACATATTGCAATGTAAAATAAATTACATTGGTTTTTGCCTGAAAAAAATTAGTGAATTTAAATCCATTATAATTCAAAAAAGGAATGAATTTGATAATTTCTGGGAAAAAACAATTGAATTAGGAGAAGTGGAGCCACGAAGAAAGCGTCTAAGCAATGATAATGTGGCAGACCTTCAAACTTCTTACCGCCGCCTTTTCTACGAAATTATAAATCAAATTCAGCAGCAAATTAACTGCAGATTTGATCATCTCAGTGACCTGAAATTTCTTGAATTGTGTAATTTTGGAGGATTTAAAGGGATACCTTTCCCAGAAGATTCATTCAAATCATTATTTCACCACTATGGACATTATTTTGACAAAGCCTTATTACGATCAGAACTTACAGTCATTTATGAACCCGATGTTATTGACACAAAAACTTACGCTAGTGAACTTTTAACTTTCTTAAAACAATCAAAATTGGAAAATGCATATTCTGAAGTGTTCAAATTATGTGAATTAGTATAAACAAGTCCTGCTATTAGTGCGTCTGTAGAACGAAATTTTTCTACATTGAAACGTATCAAGAGTTTTGTTAGAAATTCAACAGGACAGGAAAGACTTTCCCAAATTTCAATTTTGTTAGTTGAAAAGAAACTCGTCCAGGAAATGTCCCAGAATCCACAGTTACATGACGACATTATTAACGAATTTTCCAAAAACAACAGAAGAATTGAGTTACACTATAAATAGGTAAGTTTCTGGGAATTGCTTTCCTTATTTCAAATGTCACCGCACGCCCCTGATATATACATATACACTGTGTCTATAAAAGTAACACATAAATTCAGTGAAATTTAAACTGACCATTATTAAGGAAAATTCAAAAACAGGTCGATTTTTATTTTCAAAAACAAACTTTTTGATACAAAAATCTCACCCCTATCGTTATACCTTTTTAAGGGGTAGCCAAACCATTTCGAAATTTTGTAATTGGATGGTCGGTAGTGAGATACATCTTTTTAAAGCTTATCCAATTTACTATTCAGCAACATCATTTTTTTTTTGTAGGAATAAAATAAAGTGAGTAATAACATTTTATTATTAGTAACACCTAACACAAGTGAAGCCTATAAAGAATTACATAGTCCAGTCTTTTCTAATCAAATGTTTGAAATGCCCGCATTCTTGTGCCTGATAATATCCGAAATGGTCAACTAATTCATACTCATCTGTTGCATTACCGGTCACCTTCTGACAACAACTTTGTCCAGCTCTTCGACTACCTTTCTGAAAAAAACCGACCATCTGATTTCTGAATATCCTTCCTCCGAGGTCACTATTCTTGGTGACCTCAATGTCCAAAATAAGGAATGGCTAGGATCTTCAAAAACCGATCCACAAGGGAGAATAGTGAAGGCCTTCGCAGTCAGCAATTCTTTAGCCAATATGGTTTACCAACCTACTTACTTTCCTCGCATGCCAACACACAGTTCAAATCCCTTGGATCTCCTCCTTACTACAAAACCTGAATGCTATAAGATATCAGCCACCTCCCTTGGTCGCTCAGACCACGGCATGGCCACTGCTTCCTGCGCAATGCAACCCGAGGTCACACAGTCACCTCACCCACGTATCGTTTGGCACTACAACTCCGCGAACTGGAACGAAATGCGGGATTACTTTTCCTCATTTCCATGGGCGTCTGTCTGCTTCTCTCATCCTGACCTCTCTGATATCTCACAAAACGTCACCAAAATTATCCAAGCTGGCATGGAATTATTTATTCCACGTACACAGAAAACCTCTTCAGCCACTCAAAAGCCCTGGTTCTCTAAATTCTGTGACAAGGCCAGACTTGAAAAGGTCAAAGCTCACAAAACACTTCTACACAATCCCATTCAAGAAAACCATCAAGCATTTAACGACGCAAGAAACCGCTATGTCCGCATTCTTTCTGACGCAAAAAACTCGTTTAATAACCACATCAAAAACAAAGTCCTCTCAAGCTCCAACGGCAGCAAACCCTTCTAGACTCTTGCTACATCTATTGGGAATAATTTCTGCAAGAGCACGTTCCCACCTCTTGTTTCAGAGGATGAAATTGTTTCTACCGCCTTGGGCATAAGCACTGTACCACAGAAACGCAAAAGGATCTCCTTAGGAATCGAATGCCAAACAAAAGGGGCGAAGTCCGTCAGTAACATGGGCTCCGGCCAAAGAGCCAAAGGGCTGATAACTCTTATGGAAGTGGATAAAGCACCGAGAGGAAATAAACGGAGATATAAAATTCCTGCAAGTGAATATTCACCATAATAAGGCTTATTCAGTTACAGTGTGCCAGAGATTAGAAGAAATAAAGACATCACTGGCCCTCCTGCAGAAAAAAGATGCAATCTCAGTCCATGTACTGCGCTGATACAAATGCCTAACAAGGGTGAAGTTCCAGTCACTTGGCAAAGAAAAACCAAAGGGTAAAACAAGCTACAGGAAAGATCCTCTGTCTAGGCTGTGGAATCAAATAAAAGAGCACGATCGAGATGGTCTATCAATTTAAAAGGGAGTACCTCATAGTTTTAAGACCGCAGGGGCAAAGACTGAATGGTTACACACACCCCCCCTCCTCGTAAGATAAAAACCATTTCTTTTATTGCATTGCTTATCTAATTCTTGTACCGAACTGAACATCATCCAGGTAATTTTAAAATTTTCTCCGTAGTCTATATTTCACTACGATTGGCAAATCTTCTAACTCGGCTCACCTGTAGTGCTGTGCTGGTTTCATTTCAGCATTGAGGTTATAATAATAATAATAAGGCAACCTAACATTTACTGCCTAAGTTTCGTACAAGCTTACAACATAGTATGTGGGTATAGACGTCGGCAAGGGGTGCAGCCCATGTATACACACAAATATATATATATATATATATATATATATATATATATATATATATATATATATATATATATATATATATATATATATATATATATATATATATATATATATATATATATATATATATATATATATATATATATATATATATATATATATATATATATATATATATATATATATATATATATATATATATATATATATATATATATATATATATATATATATATATATATATATATATATATATATATATATACATTTTTGCTGCGTCCCACCATACAAATTTTGGAAGTGACGCCCTGTGTGTGGGTGTAATTTAGGTAAAATTAAAAACAAACTAAAAATTTAAATGTTTTATTGGAATTAATACCGATACATATATAACCAATTAGATATCAGTTTTCATATAGAAAAGATTTATTGACAATTTGGCAGTCTACATTTAGTTCACTAATATACGATTTTACAACTTCTTTTCTGTCATTGGTTCTGAAACATAAAAAATACAGATTAGTATTATGCATTTGTATATGCATTGTAAATAGTTCTTATTTAATGTTTGCGTACAATAGAAACCAATCGTCACTGAGCAACATCATTAACATTCAAACTTGTGAATCTTTTTAAAACCGGGACTGCATGTCCGTGTCACTCAAATAACAGGTCATATCAAAATCTGCCAGGATTAGCTCACTCTAAGGCCTTCATAAATGGCCTGTCTGAGTCAAGGGCTAAAAAACTTCTAAACAGACAACAACTGAGTACTCTAGTCGGCCTGTATACAGGACACTGCCACTTGCGTCACCACATGCACCGAATTGGTGTCAGTCAGGAAACTGAGTGCCGGCTGTGTATGGAGAGTGACGAAACAGCAGAGCACGTACTGTGTTCCTGTCCAGTGGCGGACAGGACTAGACACCTGCTCTTTGGCAAGACAAAGTTTGCTCCAGAAGATCTGGATCAACTTTCGCCCACGAAGATTATTGACCTCTGCAGGAGGCTAGCTTTGTTGGGCGAAATATAGACTATTAAGCGTGAGCCACAATAGACCTTATGGTCGCAGTGGAGGGACCAGTATGGCCCACTCACAATCAAACCTAACCTAACCTAACCCAACAGGTCAGGTCATATCAATATGTAGTTTGCTTAAAAATTAAGCAACAGCTTAACCTCTTATTACCATATGGGTGATGTTTTTCAAAACATATACTTAGTCAAAATGTGTTTACACCAGACGATTTAAACTTTTACTATTTGTAGTTTCTACTTTTAAAATCGTATATATTTGGAAAACAGTTGATTTCAGCGCCATTTAACAAGTATACCTATTGGTTAAGAAAATTCAAGAGCCTCTTATTTCCTAATAAAAAGTTTTCTAGCAAAGCTAACAAAATCTGTGTGGGTGGTACCACATTTTTTTCATTATATGATTATCACTTCTTTTCTTTAAACTTAGAGATCTAAATTTTGATATATAGTATACGTTTTTGAATAAAAACCTGCATAACAAATTTGGTTACAATCACTTTGTTATTTTTGGAGACAAACATTTTCCAAAAGAAAGCCCAAAATTTTTTCCGAAAAACTGGCCCGATTTTCTTGGCTAATGAACTTATCCAAGGTATTTATAAACGCAGGGTACTGCTGAATTGCATACAAAATCAGCCCATTATTTTTTGAGTTATCAGTGTGATAATATACATACATATATATATATATATATATATATATATATATATATATATATATATATATATATATATATATATATATATATATATACAAATTGAAACTGCCCCCGAATATGGGTTTTAGAGGTCCTAGTTCGCCCTCATTTGTAAACAAATTTTCAAAATTTAAAAGTCGTGGTTTCCTAAATAGTGCATTTTTTTCTACGAAGATTCACTGAAAAGAGAACCAATTGTAATTCACTCATAAGACTTGAAGTGTCTATTTATACATACCCAACTATAACAAAATGTACTTCTAAATTTAATGCCCTTGCAATGGTTCCTCCTCTAAAACGAAATTCCATCTCATCAAGGAAAGATTCATAGATTTTAGTGGACGTATTGTCATTAATTATTTCATAGTTATCAAAATAAGCCACTTTAGATTCAAATGACTTTGGCTTCTTCTTAACAAATGGAAAGTCCTCCTAAAATGATCAAACAATAAGAACATAATAGTGATAATAAGAATAATAGATACACTTTGGTATAACCTACATTACCACAACCATGTTTTTTTACACCTGATCATCATTTCACCAACAAAGTTAGCTTCATTAGAGGATTAAATAGGTTAAAATAAAGAGACAGTAAAAACTGTTGACCGGAAAACAGAAAACACAAAACAGGCTATATATATATATATATATATATATATATATATATATATATATATATATATATATATATATATATATATATATATATATATATATATATATATATATATATATATATATATATATATATATATATATATATATATATATATATATATATGTGCGTGTGTGTGTGTGTATAGTACTATCCTCAAAACGGTTTTTCTCAAAATTGTCAGTGCAATTACAAGATTTCTCAAGCATGTTGTACATCATTGGAAAGCTCTTTTAATAGGCTATCACATGAGCAAAAAATCCAATGTCGCTGCCATAATAAAAACAAACGTTGATACATGTAGCTCAAAAACAAATGACAATCCAAAGTTGAGAATAGCACAAAAAGATTACTCTATAAAAAGTGTTCTGATAATGTGCAAGTCTTAGACATGTCAGATCAACGCCTACTTAGATATTGAAGAAAAAGGAAATCGACAAATTTTGTCTGGTGGCTTCTTTCACAATATATATATATATATATATATATATATATATATATATATATATATATATATATATATATATATATATACATATATATATATATATACATATACATATATATATATATATATATATATATATATATATATATATATATATATATATATAACCGTTATTGACTTGTTTAGAGATGACTATGTATTTGGTTTAAATAATATCTAGATTTTAAAATTGCAGCTAAAGTTTTGAAAGCAAGCTCTTAAGAGAGAATCAAAAGAGCTTTCCGAAAATGTGCCACCCGACCTACTTTCCCTATTTAAATTAGGCGGGTGAAAGTCATCCCCAATAGGGGAATGCTACAAAATATTTTGGAATTCAAAAAAGTGTCGCCCTCACAAGCAAAATCTATATGTTTTAGGATTTTCCAAAATTTTCAGTAGTTATTTTATAATGGAAATCATGTATATAAATATATAACAATTGAAACTGACCCCAAATATGGGTTCTAGAGGCGCTCATTTAAAAAAAGATGTTTTTAAATCAAAATTGAAAAGTCGCAATCTCCTCATTAGCAAATTTGTTCTACGAAATATAAACATACGCCTTTAATAAACAAGTTTGGGGATTTAAGGAATGGTGGTGAACTTGGGCAAAAATCCAGGGATAAGATGCACCCCTTGCCCTAATGTAGCGGCGCCTATGCTTGACAGGATGATACTTTTACAATACATAGTTAAAATAATATACACGGAATAACAATAAGAAATTTTACCTTTTGAGATATTAACTGGAATGTTCGCTTTAAAGATTTTACAGTTGTTGGCTGAATAAATGAATCGCCCCATCTATCAAAAGTATCTGACAAGTACGTTTCAGTATCACGCAAACTTATGATTTCTTCTTGCTTATATGGCAGTAATGTTTTAGTTTCTAGAACTCTATATAACCATTTTAGAGATATGATATCAAAATCACTTTTATAATTATGGATAAATTGAGGTAGTTCTCCATCTTCTTTGCCTACTAGCACTACATCTACCTCAGGATCTAAAATAATAGAAATGATTATCACAAAATAATTATCAGGAATAATCTTCAAAGTCGGTTTTGTGGGGCATCTCAGTTGTGAGTAGAGATAGAAGGTTGCGGTTTTCACAAAACATTTCTACTTTTTTGTGAAACTAACGATGCCCAAATCAAAACTGACATGACACCCTTTGTTTTTGAGCTACGGGGTGGTTTTGAACATTTGTCATTTTCAGACGCCCCAGGTATCTCATTTATGCGATGATATAGTAAAACTGCAAAAACTAATTCTAATAGATTTTTTACGTAGAGTACGATGCAAGTATTTTTTTTTTCAATTAAACACAGATTTTGTGATGCAAACCAAACATATGATTTTTTAAACGGAACACACTGTATATTTTATGTCATTGGATTCAGTTCATTGAGAGTTTTTTAATATATATATATATATATATATATATATATATATATATATATATATATATATATATATATATATATATATATAAGAGTTGTGCGAAGCTTCGAAATTTCCAACCGAACCCGAACGCAAACCGAACCTTCGGTTCGAAAATATGTTCGCACTAGCGATGTTGAAGTAGTTCGAAGTTCGAAATATTTAATTCTCCAAAGTAGTTCGAAGTTCGTTGCTCAAAAATACTTCGAAATTTAACTTTACAGGCATTGAATGCTGCCAAAGGTAGCGAAGTTGCGGCCCTGTTAACTCTGTAGCGGCGTTATAAACTCGTTATCGGTCTCATTCAGTCGATAGTCATTTTAGGAAATTTCACTCATGCATATTTTTGACAGTTGATGGGACACATTGAGACACGGCGGAGCCATTTAGCAATCATAGAATTATTTTTCTTGTATATTCTAGCCTCCCAACACCTTTTTCAGTAAGAAAATTATGAGGCGGCGTTCGAAGACCATTGGTAACGTAAATTTTTCGAATGTATGAGGATAATTGCAGATTGCCTTTGGAAAACACTGGTTTCAACATGCTTTATTTCACAATGAGCCAAAACAGTTACATATTCACAATCAGGAGACAAGTTCGGGATGCAGCAAGTGCGTTATGGTTGTGAATTTTCATAAGAATATATATTATATTAAGTTCAAATTTTAAGTGGTTATTTTATACCTATCATGCTCACTTTGAACCTTCTCTTGTTCAATAAAACTGCCTAGCCAAAGCCAAACAACAACAACATATTTATAATTGAGCTTATTTATAGATCTAAAAATCTCAAAAAGTTTCAAATATTTTTTATTTTTGTATTTGATTTAAAGTTGACCTATGTCCACAACGATCAGCACCGGAAGGCATTTTCACCCAATCAACCTGCAAATTTGTCGAACCCTTCCTTTTTGTAAAAAGAATGGGAATCTTTTACATATCAAATAATGTATGTTACAATATTCCTAAATTTGGTATTTACGGAAATGATATATGAACACTGAAGAATTTTGGGTAGTTCGATGTTCGATTTTGAATTTCTAAGAAGTTGGAAGTTCGACTGTGAACCTTAGACATACTATTTCAGAGGTTCGAAGTTCGAGGCAACATATTTGCTTGAGTTCGTTCATAGTTCGGTTCGAACAAAACATGGGTTCGCACACCTCTAATATATATATATATATATATATATACTACTAAACTTTCTATTTATATTTAAACATCAAACTTCTCATTTTAAATATTTTCTATTCTTAATACAATTTTATCACATTATACCTATTTAGCTGTTCTTACTTGATATTGTTACGTTCTACGGGTTTCTGGATTTGTTGACTAACAAAACACAACTTTCCAAACTATTAATTTATTATTTGCAACTATTTTCCAACACCAGTATCAACTAAAATATTTCTCTATTATTAAATGTCAATAGAACTATATTCCACTATTCACCTTCTATGATTGCTTCGTAAACACCAACACTTATTGCTGACTCGCTTAATAGTCTATGATCAATACTCTATGATCACTTATACACCACATAAACTCAATACTGAACTGACTCACTCTATGTACCGTTCGTCTATTTATACTCTCCATAGAGATTCTAGACCTTCTACACTTTTCTACACCTATCACTTCTGGTCCCTTCTAGAAATATCATTCCAGAGTGTTCGCTGTTACCAACATACTACAACTGACCATAGAAGTTACAAACTCCATAAACTGAATTCTCATAGACAAATGTGACACCGCCCCCCTCTTATATTCGATCGTCCCGGTCTAATTTTGACATTTCTTGGTATGGCGTAAGTCTGTGCATATGGACCACCTTCATCTTGCTCTTCGGGCTCCTGTGAATGCGATAGACAACGTCATTGATCCTTTTCACCACCTTATAAGGACCTTCCCATAATTTCCGTAGTTTCATTGCCGTCCCTTGCGTAGTACTGGATTGTAGAACCACCCACTATCTCCTTTAAAACCAGCTGAATTAGCTCGCACGTCATAACGGGTCTTCATGCGGTCGCTTTCTATTCGTATATGCATTCCGACAGCAAAGTTGATGGTTTTCCTTCTCGTCAATATGTCGGAGCTTTTTTCAAGAGAAGTTCTTACGTGGTACTGGCTCTTCCGTGTACTTGCTCTCATTCTAGTCTTTCTACTTGCAAAAATATCTCGGCAGGCCCTATTCACCCTGTCGACATCGGATCTCTTCCCACAAATGTGTTCACTGACCTTTTTTCTGGGTTGGCTTCACATTTACATAGTCTTTACACCCTTTGTCTTGTACTTCTCTCATAATCTCTTTTCCACTTGCTTCTGGCTGAGTAACTGGGTCGTCTCTTCATCTCACAGCTCTCTTCACTGGAATGGCACTTTCACGGCAGGCGTTGCTATTTTCCTCTATGGTGATTTTCCGCACTACCAGGTTACTGCCAGGCGACATGATTATTTCTTCACCTCCGATAGTCAGGATGTTAGTGCCAAGATCAAGTATAGCGCACTGACCCTGAAGTATGTCCAAGCCAATTATAATCGGGTCTGATAGGGCGGCGACTATGGCTCTCTGTTTTGCCTTCCTGTCCCAATTTACAGCTTGACGTCAGTTTAGCCAAATACCTGGATCCGATCACCACCGGCTGCATTTACTCTGCACACTCTGTCTGGCTCTTTTACTCGCCACTTTGGAACCATGTCGCAGCGAATAATCGTCCTAAGTGCGCCAGTGTCGACGACCATCTGGGTCTTATTACCGTTTACGTATCCGTCTACGACGAGAGCGCTGCCATAATCGCTAACCTGAGAAATGGTTACCAGCCTTAGCATCACTTTCTCCCTTGCGCGTGATCTTAGAGCCCAACATTCGCCCCTTTTATGCCCGACCTTGCCGCAGTTCCAGTAGCGCAAGGCATTTGCATGGTGAACTCTTATTGGGTGTCCATGAGACGTCGGCCTTATTTGTTTTGCTATTTTCTCTAGTAGCTACATGATCTTGGATGGATCTGTTTTATTTTCTTCTTGGACTTAAGGACTGCGAACTTTCACATGACTTTCTGACGCTTGCTTTACCGCATCAAACTCCAAGGAATGTGCCAAAGCTTTGTTCAAGTTTTTGTGTTTCGCCATCCTCAGCGCCTGTTGCGTGTCGGTATCTCTGATGCCGTCAATGAAGGTTTGCAGCGACAGCTTGTTTAAAAACTCTATCGGACCTATGGGGTAGGCTAATCATGTCAGTCTGACAACGTCAGTAAGGAGATGTTGGAGACTTTCACCCGACTTCTGATAGCGACTTTTTAACTGAGTTTGGTACAGCTGTTGTAAATGCTGGTCGCCAAATCTCATTTCCAGGTAATATCTAATGCTGTCAAAACTCTCCTGTTCTTCCCTGGGGATACCTTGGAGCACATCTAGGGCATCTCCTCTGAGAGCCACAATTAGTGAAGTCGCTTTCTCTCTCTCGCCCCAACAATTTGCTGTAGCAGCGGCTTCAAATTGGCGTAGATAAATACCCCACGGGACTGAGCTATCAAGTGTGGGGACCTTAATTCTTACGACCGGGCTATCTTCAAGCCTGATGTTTCCTTTGGCTAGGGTTTCACACTTCTGTTCTAGTGAATGCACTTTCTGTTGTACTTCCGTCAGCTTGTCATGTACATCGTCGCTGATACCCCTTACTCTGCTTTCTACTTGCTGGAAGATGTCGTCTTTTACCTGCTTCAAACGTTCGTCGACACATAAAGTAATATTCTCAATTCTGCTGGCCTGTTCTTGTAGAATTTTCTTTGTTTCTTCATCTCTTTTTCTCATTTATTCTTTGACTTCTTCGTCTCTTTTCCTGGCCTCTTCATATCTTTTCTTATTTCTTCTTTGACTTCTTCGTCTCTTTTCTAACTTCTTCATCTCTTTTTTGGATTCTTCTTTAGCTTCTTCGTCTCTTCTTCTGGCCTATTCATCTCCTTTTCTCATTTCTTCTTTAGTTTATCCGTCTTTTTTCTGGATTCTTCTTCTCTTTTTCTGACTTCTTCATCTTGTTCTTGCAGAATTTTCTTTGTGTCTTCATCTTTTCTTCTGGCTTCTTCATATCCTTTTCTCATTTCTTCTTTTACTTCTTAATCTCTTTTTCTGACCTCTTCATCCCTTTTTCTCATCTCTTCTTTTATTTCTTTAATCAATTCCAATAGCTGGGCGTCCATATTGGTTTTTGCACTACGTGTCTTAGGCATAGACATACTTATAGTTGGTACACAGTTTATTCTGTTTCAAGAACACACCCAGTTATGAATTACTGCTGACACCGATCTTCCAGAGATTCTAGAAATTTTCACGTTGTTCAACGAATATTCTGGAAAATATTTCCGCTAGTCACTTGAAAATCCCACTTCTGACACCAGTTGTTACATTCTACGGGGTTCTGGATTTGTTGACTAACAAAACACAGCTTTCCAAACTACTAATTTATTATTTGCAACTATTGTCCAACACCAGTATCAACTAAAATATTTCCTTCTATTATTAAATGTCCATAGAACTATATTCCACTATTTGCCTTCTATGATCGCTTCTTAAACACCAACACTTACTGCTGACTCGCTTAATACTCTATGATGACTTCTTCACCACACTAACTCAATACTGAACTGACTCACTCTATGTACCGTTCGTCTATTTATACTCTCCATAGAGATTCTAGACCTTCTACACTTTTCTACACCTGTCACTTCTGGTCCCTTCTAGAAATATCATTCCAGAGTGTTCGCCGTTACCAACATACTACAACTGACCATAGAAGTTACAAAGTCCACAAACTTAATTCTCATAGACAAATGTGACCATACGTACGTGTAATGTAAGCTCTTTTTAGTGAATTTTCTTAAAAAAAATTCACTAATGAGGAGATCCCGACTTTTGAATTTTGAAAAAATTTCTTCAAATGAGCGCTAATTAGGCCCCCCAGAACACATATCCGGGGTCGGTTTAAATTTTTATATGTTTATATATATATATATATATATATATATATATATATATATATATATATATATATATATATATATATATATATATATATATATATATATATTTATATATATATATATATATATGTATCACACCGATAACTCAAAAAATAATGGGCCGATTTTGATTAAATTTGGTGAATAAATTGCTTTTGCAAATGGCTTGGATAAGTTCGTTAGCCAGGAAAATCGGTCCAGGTTTTCCCGGAAAATTTTGTGTTTTCTTTCGAAAAAAATTTATATCTCCGGAATTAACAAAGTAAGGGCAACCAAATTTCATATGCGGATTTATTTCATTATAGGCAAGTTACCTACCAAAATTTAGCTCTGTAGCTCAAAAGACAAAAAAGTTATAAGGATTTAAAGAAAAATAAATTTGGATTTTCCTCAAAACGTCAAAATGGCGATTTTAAACGTCAAAATTGCTGAGTACATTCCTTTCGCAAGTCGCTTGGATAATTTTGTTAGCCAGGAAAATCCGCCGAGGTTTTCCCGGAAAAATTTGTGTTTTCTTTCGCAAAATATTTATATCTCCAAAATTAACAAAGTAAGGGCAACCAAATTTGGTAAGCTGGTTTATATCGTTATAGGTGTGCCACCTACCAAAATTTAGCTCTGTAGGTCAAAAGACAAAAAAGTTATGGGCATTTAAAGAAAAATAAATTGGGGGTTTCCTCAAAACGTCAAAGTGACAATTGAAAACGTCAAAATTCGCAACATTTAGGCAAATAACTTGAATCTAATACGATCTATGGAAAGAAAATGTCTCAAGAAGAATGTTTTACATACACCGAACTCTTAGTTTCAACCGTCATTGTCCTTCATTTTACTAAAATATTTCCAGAAAATTCATTTCTAATAGACCCTTTCTCTGATGCTTGGCAGTAGCCTTAGCTATAGAGTTTATTGTTTAATGGTATATAATTTTTGTCGAATTTTCGTAAAAAATCAATAAAGCTCAATATATTCGTTATTATACAAGATATGAAAAAATATTGTATACATTAATTATACGGTGTTTTGAGCTACATCTTAAAAAATTATTGCGACAATCACAGGGTGGCCCATAAGTCGTTGGTGATACAAATAATTTTTTTTTGTCGAAAACGCCTTATTTTTTTGCATTTTCCATCGAAATATAATGCATGTTTGTAAGTTAAGAAATTCTGGAGGCAGCAAGTGCGTTGTGGTTGCGAATTTTGATTAAATGCTTCATATTTGAAAAGCTCAATTTGCTATTAACCTATAAGGTTGACCAAGAAACGGATTTTTTCAGTAACACTTTTGGTTTACTTTTGGAAATTTCTGTACGTTTTCAAACAGTCAAGTTATTTTGATGAAACATGGCACATTGTTTTTACTATATATGTTATACTGGTAATCAAATTTGATGCCTGCTTTTTCTATATAGGTTATACTGGTAACCAAAATTGATGTCTGCTTTCTTAAAAAGAAAACACACATGTTTGCAATAAAAACATTTTTATGAAAATTCACTACCATAACGCACTTGCTGCGTCCCGAGATTTTTTAAATTAAATTATTCACTATATATTCAGGTTTTATAGTTCCCTTTTCTTATCATTTGTTTTGTTTGTATCAAAAAATCTATGTTTAATAAAAAAGCTATATGCATCATTGAATTCCTCGTAAAAAAAATCATTAGATGTACTTTTCACCGTTTTAGTGAATTTTCGGAGAAAAAATTAACTAATGGGGAGATCCCGACTTTTGAATTTTGAAAATTTTTGCAAATGAGCGCGAGCTAGGAACCCTAGAACCCATATCCGGGGTCAGTTTCAATATATATATATATATATATATATATATATATATATATATATATATATATATATATATATATATATATATATATATATATATATATATATGTATCACACCAATAACTCAATAAATAATGGGCCGATTTTGATAAAATTTGGCATGTACCTTCCTTTTGTAAATGGCTTGGATAAGTTCGTTAGTCAGGAAAATAGGATGAGGTTTTCCGGGAAAATTTTGATTTTCATTTTTTTTTAAATTATCTCAAAAAATAAAAAAGCTGTGATAACCAAATTTGGTAGGTAGGTTTATGATATAAAAAGTAAACTATGCACCAAAATTTAGATTTCTATGTTTCAAGAAAGAAAAGTTGTAATAAAATATTTTCTGCCAGATCATTTCTATGAAATTACACTACCATAACGCTTTTGCTGTGTCCAGGCTTTTATTATTTCAGCACATAACGGAGATGCGATGGCTAAAAGTGACAAATTTTCAAACTACCTGCAGCTCAAAAACAACGAGCGCCTTGTTTACTCATAACCGAGATACCTCAGAAAAGCAATGAAGTCTAGACACTCTGTTCACAGACTAGCAACTTACCCATTTTAATTGTTACAAATCCACGGCAATCTCTTACAGAATTATCTAATTCACCAGCAGTCATTTTATCATCAAGTGAATAAACAAAAAATGTGTAATTATCAAGGAAACTAAATGTGCCACTTTTCAAGTCAGTAGCTGATTCAATATGTTGCACTTTCTTTGGGGCTTTTGATTTCGCTTTTAAAATTTCATCTAGTTCAAGATATCTTTTACTTAATTTGACTACTGTAGTATACTGAGAAGCCAAGTTTAAAATTTCATTGATTGTAAGCACATCCTCAACTGGTTTATCATCACGAACCTTTAATATTCTGGGAAAGCGTAAAGTATATGGTGTTCTGAAATCACTGGTAGTTGCTTTAATAAGTTCTGTAGCACGAACCTGAAAACATCATAATTTATTGAATTATTCTTATAGTGAGTTCTTAAAAAATATATTTTGTTGTGTTATATTATCAAAAACTATCCACACTTTGATAAAATAACCAAATGTTACCTTTAGACCAGGGAAATTCGGCACTGGGAAGTCAAGGCAAAATTAAAAGTCTCAGGGCAAAATTAGAAGTCGAAGCCCCTGAAAAAATCATGAGAAAAGTTCCAAGAATGAATCATTCGAAAGCCTCTTGAAAGAGTCGAGTTAAGGAGCGGGGGTGGGTGGTGGACTAGATGGATTTCTAAAATAAACTAAAATAACTTGTTAAGAGCTTTATTTTTTGCATGGTATATAAAATATAACGTCTTATTATACTAAGTTACTCTATAAAGGAGAACTGATGATTCAAGACAGATCTAGTATTGTAGTATTAACCCTTTCTTATTATTTCCATTCCGTCTTAACGTAATCCTTTCTTGACCATGTTGAAAATTCCGGAAAATAAACAACAAGAACTTGCGCTATTTAATCATAGATGGCACAAGAAACAAACACATTTTCTACTTGAAATTTAATTGTGCTACTTAGTGATAGATGGCGTGAGTAACAAAAAATCTCAGTATTGTTATTGGATAATTAGTTGTTTTTTATTTTCAACAAATAACATTTAGTATGATAAAAAATGTGGGTGGTGAACAAAATTTTTACCAAAAGGGGGTCGCGCTTTAAAAAAGTTTGTGAAACACTGCTTTATAATAAACTCAAAGGTTAAGCACACTAAAAATTGGACACAAAAAGATATATAAGGAAAACAATTAAGAAAAGACTAAAATCTTAGAAAAGATCATTCATTATGATTGCCCTAATATGGAGTCCAGGATCGCGAGTGTAGAAGCGGTAGTGGCACCCCAGATGTGGGAGCAGTATTCGAGGTTTGGCCTTATTTGTGAAGTATATAAGGTATAGAGATTAGCTGGTAAAAAGTATTTGCGAGCCCGGAAGAGCAAACGTAATTTCTTAGCAGCGCTTCTGCAACTGATGTGACATATTGGTGCCAATTGAGATTTCGATCCACAGAAATGCCAACAAGTGAAAAGGACTCATTACTTTGAATAACTTAGTTGTTCATTGTGATGGGTCTAGGGCTGGTGTATCTCTTATGAGATAGGAAGCAAGACTGGGGTTTAGTGGAGTTGAATTGTACAACATTTCTACTTCCCCAGTGTAATATTTCTTGGAGATCCACAGAGACAGAACCCTCCATGAGTCTGTGATCCTCATCTAATTGGGCTAAAGAGACATGCTTAGAATATTGTATATTTTTGAGTGGAGAGTGCTGTCATCCGCGTAACTGTGAACTGGGTTGGATGTGCTAGAGAGGAGGTGATTGATGTGGAGAAGAAACAAAGTAGGGGCTAAAACTAAACCTTGAGGGACTCCTGCATTAATTGGATACAGTTTAGAGGAATGGCCTTCCACGACAACAGAAATGCTCCGGTTGGAGAGAAAATTTGCTGTCCAGGTACAGAGTTTTGGTGGTAGGCCATAGGCCGGAAGTTTATTAAGCAGCGCTGCATGCCAGACCTGTTCGACTGCTTTGGATATGTCTAGAGCGACAATCTGGGATTCACTGTGTAGCTCCATAGACTTGTTCCAAGAATGGGTGACAAAGGAATGGAGGTTGGCAGTTGATCTGCGCTGACGGAATCCATACTGCCTGTCGTGGATTAGACTGTGTTTTTCAAGGAATTTTAGTAATTCAGTGTTTATATACTTTTCCATCACTTTAGAGACGACTGAAAGGAGAGAAATAGGCCTGTAGTTGCTAGGAAGCGCTTTGGATCCTTTCTTGGGGACAGGTTGTAGTCGAGCAGTTTTCCAGTTACTAGGGAATACGCCTCTATTGTAAGATGTCTGAAACAGAAGAGTCAGGACAAGAGCAAGTTCTCGTGCGCATTTTTTGAGACCAATTGCTGGGATCTCGTCAAGGTCAGAGGCTTTCCTGGTATTAAGAGAAGAGAGCACCTTTCTAGTTTTGAAAATGATATCTCAGGTAAGTTTGGCTAAATCGTATATTTTGATGCCAAGCATCTACCGCTGCTCTGTGTACCACTACCAAGCAAAAATATTACATACTCACCACTAAAACATAAGAATCTTTGGGTTCTATCCACACATTTGGCACATCCTTCCCAAAACAAAGACTGCCTTTACTTAATGAATCAAATGACTTAATACCATGCCCTTTTGTATTTAGTCTCTGTGTAATCATATCTACTTCCAAATCATTAAGTCCAGAACCAACTCTTCCTAATGACAAGAACTGGATGTTACCTTGATCTAAAAAATAATAATTACTTAAAAATCTTTTCTTTTTGAGTAATAGTGAGCGAAAAAAAGCCCCGAGAAGACCCTGTCAAACCAACTTTCACCCTCAAAAATATAAACTCCTGCAAGTGGGTGTATTTGATGGGTAAAAGTAAAAACTATTAGACATGAGCCACAATAGACCTGGGGTTCCAGTAGAGGGACTGAAATAGCCTATTCATCATTGTACCTAACCTAACTACATAAATTGCATCACTCATAAGTTTCATATAAATAGATTCTAGATTCCCCTGACAATGCCTGCTTGAAACACATAGGGTATTAAAAATAAAGTTTGTAACGAGGTGAATAAATACACCTCGATACAATTTGATTAACCATATATTCATTAAATAAATTCATAAACATTAATTTATTTCATACAATTTATTTTAAAGAACAAACAAGAAATTTACATTTTCTTTTCATCATCTACAAAGAGGTGGTCGATAATTTGAAAACATTGACCAGATTTCAAATTAAAAGCTCTAAGTGCCACGCGATAGTCTAGCAGAATCGATGCAGTGAAACCATTACGGTACTATCTTGAAAAAATATTTGATGCTTTGCTGGAAATATCTTATAATAATTCGTCAGAATGGGATTGTACAACATCTAACAAAGCTCATTCGCTTGCGTTGAGCATTCAAAATTATAGTTTTATTTGTTCAATAACAATTTGGTTTGATATTTTAAACAAAATTAATGCTTTAAGCAAAATCATGCAAAGTCCCACAATGAACATACAAATCTGGGCAAGTTTGTTGGAAAAATTGATTATTAAATTCACCGAATATCACACAAATGAGCACTTTGAGAAAATATTACAAGAAGCTACTAATGTAGCCCAGGTTCTCAACTTAGGAACAAATTTCCCACCAATAAACACGATTCGTCCTAGAAGAAGACCGACCCAATTTCAATATGAACACAGTGATGAAGTGTTACTAGACCCCAAGATAAAATACAAAGTAGAGTTCTTTTCAGAATCTTAGATCAGACGCTAACCTCTTTAAAGGACAGATGCGAAGAGTTAAACAACTTTTACTGATGTATTTGGCTTTTTAAACAATAACTTATTTAATTACTGCAATGATGACTTAATGATACATTGTAAAAATATAAATCTAAAGCTTAAAGACGAATGTACTGGCGAAACTGACATTGAAGGTATCGATTTATTTAATGAAATGAGAGTTTTAAAGTTGCATTTTCCAGAAAATTGGTCTAATGATTCTCATACTTTGTTACAATACCTTTTTACTAATGATTTAATTTCAACATTTCCAGACACAGCAATAGCGCTGAGAATATTACTTACATTGCCAGTTTCAGTTGCATCCAGTGAAAAGGTCCCTTTCAAAGTTAAAAATTATAAAAAACTATTTAAGGTCAACAATGCACCAGCAAAGACTAAGTAATTTAGCTATAGTTTCGATTGAACATGAAGTTTTACACAGCTTGGATATGAAAAACTTTATAGCAAATTTTGCAAACATAAAGACAAGAAAAGTTCAATTTCTGTAGAATAATATTTAAGTTAAGTAGGTATATAGTTTTATGTTATGTAAAAAATTAATAAATATTTAAATAATACAAACTTGTAAGTGTTCAAATTGAGTTAAATTTGGGTTGGTATTTGTGCATTTTAATTTAAATCCAACGACGATGTTTCGGTTACCTTACAGCTTCTGTGGTCTTAATTATAATTACTTAGATATAAATATGTACTTTATCTAAATGTTTTTTGCAAAGTAATTATTTTATTTTCTCATGTCCTTAGAAGAATGTCTTGAATTCGATTTTATACTCCGAATTGCAGAAGTAGTCCAACGGATTGAATTAAACGTTGAATGAAACAGCTTCTCATCCAGACACCAAATTTTTTGGTGTCTGGATGAGAAGCCGTTTAATTCAACGTTTAATTATCGTAATCCCAGACGGTGTGACGTTCAGAAATGAAATCAACGGATTGAACGTTATCGAACCCGTTCCAGTGATTCACCAATACCGAACTCAGCGTAGAGTTGTACATGGGTGGGGTGGCTTAATCGGTATTGCACACGGGCGTTCAAACAGCTAGCGGCGGGCCTGATGCCACCTACAGCTAAAAATTTGAGACTTTGGACAAAATGCGTTTTGCATGTTTGCTCCTCATATATTATGCAAATCGGCTATAAGTAGAATGCTGAAATTGCGAATTCTTTTAAAAAAATATGTATATGTCTTATGATACAGTGTTTTTTCAACATAAAGTATACAAAGTTTTGTTCGTTTAACAAGTAGAGAATTAAGTGAGGCATAGGGCATTTTAGTGTACACATATCAGCGAGTATTATGCAAGTGTTTGTGAGTGCAGAAATGATGTGTGAACCACTCAAAAAAGTCTAGACGCAGCAAGTGCGTTATGGTAGTGAATTTTCATAAAAATGATCTGGCACAAAATATTTTATTATAACTTTTTTTTATTGTAACATAGAAATCTAAATTTTGGTGTATAGTTTACTTTTTATATCATAAACCTACCTACCAAATTTGGTTATCATAGATTTTTTATTTTTTAAGATAAAATTTTTTTTCAAATGAAAACTCAAAATTTTTCCGGAAAGCCTCGTCCGATTTTTCTGATTAACGAACTTATCAAAGCCATTTACAAAAGGAAGGTACATGCCAAATTATATCAAAATCTACCCATTATTCTTTGGGATAAATTTTTTTTTCGAATGAAAACTCAAAATTTTTTCCAGAAAACCTCGTCCGATTTTCCTGACTAACAAACCTGTTAAAGCCATTTACAAAAGGAATGTACATGCCAAATTTTATTAAAATCGGCTTATTACTTTTTGAGATAAGAATTTTTTTCGAATGAAAACTAAAAATTTTCCCGGAAAACCTCATCTGATTTTCTTGACTAAAGAACTTGTCAAAGCCATTTACAAAAGAAAGGTACGTGCCAAATTTTATTAAAATGGGCTTATTACTTTTTGAGATAAGAATTTTTTTCGAATGAAAACTCAAAATTTTCCCGGAAAACCTCATTCGATTTTCCTGACTAACGAACTTATCCAAGCCATTTACAAAAAAAGGTACATGCCAAATTTTATGAAAATCGGCCTATTATTTTTTGAGTTATCGGTGTGATACATATATATATATATATATATATATATATATATATATATATATATATATATATATATATATATATATATATATATATATATATATATATATATATATATAAACATATAAAAATTGAAACTGACCCCGGATTTGGGTTCTAGGGGTCTTAGATTGCGCTCATTTGGAAAAATTTTTTCAAAATTCAAAAGTCGGGATCTCCCCATTAGTGAATTTTTTCTACGAAACTTCACTAAAACAATAATAATACTTATGGATTTTATATTACATGTAAGGTTTATTAGAAATAGATCTAAAATATCTAATTACCATTATTTCCTGAACGGATTCCAACATAAAATGACACAAACTTTTTATGTGACCCATAGCTTGCACCCATTAGCAGCAAATCTAAGTCATGAACAGCATCATCAAAGTACTAAAAAATATAACAGAAAATCAATATAAGTTACATAAATATTTAAATATGTTACATAGGCACCCAAATTTCTAAACACAGGGATGGAGACTTTTTCTCTGGCTTCACAATAGCTTGTTATCTTCTCTCCAGAAAGGCCGCTAAGATGTCTACCTTGCTTACAAAATACAGGAGCACCTACAAAGAGCATCGTGTACCGACGTTGCCACATTGTTGGTGCCTGTCACGTTCCTCATAATCCCCTGTGTTGAGGTTAGCTTATATTTCAGTTCATGTTGGTAAACTATTTGCGGTTTACCTAATTGTTTTATTTAAACTTTGCGTTGCCTCTTCTTTGTTTTGCCCTTGAAGATGCCCGTTTTTTGTTTTCATTGTGAAATGTGATACTTACTTAAAGACATAAACACTAATATGCATATAAAGAGTATGCATAAAACTCTAAAGTATGTGAACCTGGAGGGCAAGAAAGTGAAAAGGTTGGACAAATCAATTCATGCTCTACAGAAGTATGTCCGTGATAAAAGTATCGATAGAATAATCAAACTTACGAAAGAGAAGTTAACAGACCACATCAATTTAATTCACTCCAGACATAGAAATGCATTGACAATTAACTGCAATGTTGACAATGACGATAATAATGTACATAGGATTACAGATGAGGATAGAGAATATTATATTACAAAAAAAGGAGAAAATAGTTGCTGTGAATTAAAATGTAAATTTTGTCACATATGTATGAATGCACATGTATAGACTTTTGTATTAAAACAATAATATGTAAACACATACATTATTTATGTTTACATACAACTCATATATCAGTTTCTGAAGTAGGAAAAGGACGAGTGTATCGGGAGAGATTCGCACATGTTATTTAACAGATTTATCGGTGCTAATTGCTCTATCGGCCTGCCGGACCTGACTTTAACCTGACCTGCCATCACAAAACACTCTGGGCAGGTCAGGTCAGGTCAGGTCATGCAGGCTGATAGAGCAATTAGCACCGATAAATCTGATAAATAACATATGCATATGACCTTGACAGCCATGTGCGGATCTCTCCCGAGACACTCTTAAAAAAGGTGATGCACATCTTGGGCAAGCCGAAATAAACGAGCTTGCACAAAATATGCATAAATCATCGCGACAGTTGACTAATGAACCAGATTTAAGAGCAGCTATTGAGGTATCTGCTTTGCAAATAATTGCAAATATAAAGACTCTTATCTTCTCACATGACCAACATACCTTTATGTTAAAAAATTTGAAAGTGTTGCTAGCCATGAAACCTGCCTCGGAAGATGTGGATGCTAGCAAGTTATTATTTAGGGAAATTACAAATTCTCCGCCAAATAAAAAAATAAAGAAGCAAACACTTTTCCCAACAAAGAAAAAAGTAGTCAAAAAAAAGTGTTCAACAAAAAACCTGAAGGTGATGAGATCCAGATCATCAAAGAAACTTTATCTGAATCATTGTACACCTCCACTGACGAGAAACATGACCATAGCTATGTATAATTATATTGGGTTATTTTTGTGTCTTCTTTTTATATTGTTTATTATGAATAAATAAAACCATTTATTTAGAATTTATATGGATGTCTCTTTTATTATAGTTCAACCAAATTTTAGAATCGACAAAAATGAAAACTGTATACCTACCCGTATTATTCGATATACATAAACATCAAGCCCCAAATCGCCTATAATTTCATTCATTTAAATTGCCCGCCATTAAGGACAACATCTGGCAACGTCGGTACACGATGCTCTCTGTAAGGGCACCTCAAAATACGGGGGTTTGGTTAAATATAGAGTAAGGCGAAACGTCTGTCTGGAGTCAGTAACTGGACAGTTCCTTAAATAGGCTGACGTTAAAGAAACAAAATACAATATTACTCTTTTAGGATAAATTTTAGGATTATGCTGAAAAACACATTATCTCCAAAACAGTACCCTTTTTTTTTTAAAGTGACAGAAAAATATTAAAGTCAGGACGCAGCCAGTGTCTTATGGTAGTGATTTTCATTAAAAGCTTTTAAAGTTTTACAACTCAATTTTCCATTAACCTAGAAACTTAATTTTGGTACACAAACGTATATGACATGTGTGGTCAAGGCTGGAGGAGCAGAAATCCTCCAGGGCGGGATATACATCGATAGCCTGGGGGTGCGCGAGAGTTATGCTCTGGGCGCATATACCACAGCTTTCGAAATGGAGGTGTACGCTATCCTGTTTGTAGCTAATCGGCAGGATGTGAGAATGCGCCCTGATAAATGTGCTCAGATAGTCAGGCGGTTCTCCGAGCAGTCTGTGCGTCCAGGATTAGGTCAACGCTGGTTCAGGAGTGCGCTCACGCTCTTGTCCAGGACAAAGGTGGTGCAACTTGTGTGGGTTTCGGGACACTGCGGCGTCGCGGGGAATGAAGTGGCGAATGACCTCCCAAGGCTTGGTTCCCGGCGGCCGTTTTGTGGCCCGAAGCCTGCTTTGGGCATAAGTAGGAAGGTGGTCTCCGACGCCCTAGATAAATGGACTGAGGAGACCATGGAGAAGCACTGGAGGTCGGTCGGTGGCTGTGGCAGGTGAGGGATTTCGTGGAGAGGCCAGACAGGAACAAGACTATCTGGCTTCTTGGTAGGAGTCACGTTCACACGCAATGTAGCAGTATTGTAGTATTTTATGTATTAAGTATAACTGTTGGCAAAACCTAAACTTTTGTGATCTTTACAAAACTTGCTGGTCTCGATAAAAATCGTAATAAAAGCACATTTGTGACTAATATAAATTGTAATTTTGCTTTTAACATAAATAAAACGTGTCCACTTGGCGGACATGGTATTCTAATTTAAACTAGATACTTGGGACCTAGGACATGACGAAATAATATTTATGGTATTTTGTTTCGGTGTGTAGCGTGGAAAGATATACAACATTCCGAATGCGGGTAAGTGCAAGAGCACAACTTGCAGTTACCTGAGTTCATTCAATCACAGATAAGCTAACAGTGACGTTCGACAGTGTAAAAATTTATTATTCACGCTTTAACCATTCGCAGTTTATTTTCAAATCATTAGCAGGTTGGGAATGTGATATTTCGTTCACAGTGAATAAACCACATGTAGTGATTTGTTTCTCATATCTAGTATAGCACACTGACGAGCTCTGATAAGAGCAAAACCGGTATGTGATTCTAATGATGGTAAAAATGTATCTAGCCTTACATAAAACTAAACTCCGCCATGGACGGTCCCAAGCCCGGCTGAGAAAGGAGGAGGGATGTAATACCGTAACCCTACCTAGGAATGTCTTGGGAGGGCTGGGAATGCTTGCCTTAACTGGCCGGCATTGCGAGGAGAGACCTCTATAAAAACCCACATCGCAAGGTCCTTGGAGGGTTGGTGCCGAAGCGATGATGCTTTTGGCCGATATGGCCGGGCATTGGCAGGTTGGTAATTCTGCCCCTAACGTAATGCTCCCCAGAGAAACCGGGCGACCTCCCTGTGTATAAATGCCTGTCCATGGGATGCGGGGCTCTTCCATGGAGGTTAACCATAATTTTCCCCAGCTGCTCGTAGGATGGACGTGACAGACACAGACCCAAACGAGATGGGTAATAATACTCTCGATCTCCAGGCAACTACTGGAGAACACATAGAGGTAGAAATGGGGGTTGTCTTCTCTCTTACCGCCAAACCGATGGAGGGGGGGGGGGGACGGGGGGTCATCCTCTTCCTATTCTCCAAATCTCTGTCCTCCGATGAGGGGCGGGAGCTCCTAGTCTCCCGTGCGCCACACGGAGGAAAAAACAACGACTGCCTGGATTCGCAAGACGACAGCTTAGTCGTCTGCTCAAGGCGGGTGTGTCATATTCAACTGCCTTGAGTCAGGTACTAACGGAAGTCGGGTCCTGAAGGGCTCGGGTGGGGGTTTAGTGCTCTGAGGGTACGATAAAACGACCCGAGGAGTCTGATGCCGCTACTGAGAATGCTGTCAGCAGAATGCGACTCCGGTCGGATGGCAGCACACCACAACAGAGAGCTAAAATCGTCTCCTGCAGGAAGCTCGATTTGTTGGGTAAAATTTAAGCAAACGCCGACGAGTATCGGGTCTGGACGAACCCGGAAGAGGACTGAGATCTCTAGGGATGGATTGCACCTGGAGACTTAGGCCTACTCTGTGATTTTTGAAACAGGCTAACGACCCCGCTTGGATGCTGCTTGAGGGCGGGATTTCATGATACTGCCTTGAATCAATAGGCTGTGATCTCTGATGAGTGGTATACACCCGGAATTTGGGGCCCCCACTGTGTGCTACGAAACGGACGGTCGGCCTCGCTTGGGCGATGCTCGAGAGCGGGACTCGATGGGATGTTGCCTTGAGTCTAACACTGTAGGGTGTCAGGTTTAAACGAGCCTGGGGGAAAACTGAGATGTCTAGAGGTAGATTACAACTGGAGATTAGATGCTGCTCGAGAGCGGAACTTCATGATACCGCCTCGAGGCAAACACTGACGGATGTCGGGTCCATATGAACTCGGAGAGAGGTTATCTCTATTTGAGCTTCGAAATGGGCAAGAGACTTCACTCAGATGGCAGTACACCTTGAACTGAGCCTTGAACTGGGGGTTGAGAATAGACTATAAAGGTAGGGAAATAAAGCAAATCCTGCAACGTTGTGGGTAAAGCCTGCAACTCGCTCGAGAGGTGGCAGGTGTGACCGGTAGAGGGTTGAAGGAGAATAATGGCGCAAGGCGAACTAAAAACACTGTTCCTTTTGGCCTGTAAATGCTGTTAAGAAAGGTGTAATATATATAATAATTAGTAACAATTAAAGTGCAAGCAAAACAAGACCGAAGGAAGAGAAAGAGTGTTGTAATCAAGTCAGGTATTCCCGCAGAGTATTGTGTGGAGTACGTTGCATGTTCACTGGTGTGGAAGCCGATTCCGACCCAAGGACCACCATCTTAATTAATCCCAGTAACGTTGTAACGTTAGTTGTTTCAAATTCCACGTCTGCCCGACTGAGGGGAGAGCCGACTGGGTTCCAATCCACTTAAAACACGGAATGCCAGAGGCGACTCGCGGTACAGCTGTACCTTAGCCTGAACAGCGTACTCTCTGAAGGGTACCCGACTTCCCGCAGAACCACTACTAAGAACGACCTGCTGGACACCGTCCGGTACAAGGAGTGTGCAGGCCGCAGATGGCAAGGGAACCACTGCAGCAAACCGTAAAGTATGTATTCCATAAAATAATTTAAATGACAAAGTTAAATGTGCACAATTTTAAGTATAACTTTAGTGAGAGATTTGCAGGGAAATTTTGTTAGTGTCAGACATTACTGAGTGAGAATGTTTACAGGTGCAACCAATAAAACATACCTATATGACCACTACTAGTAATTAACTGACATAATGTCAATTAGATTAAGTTTATAGTGGGCCCCTATTATTGATGTCTCTTTCAAGCCAGTATATGATTGTTATTATCAGATAAAATAAACATGCTTAATTAATTTGTATTGTCTAGGAATACTCCTCTCTCCGGTGTAACATATAATAAATGGGCAGCCCTGCACCCTGGGTTACAGAGTCTTAAAAAGTAACCAAAATAAAATATCGTGCATTGTTGCCATTCATTAAAAAGGTAAACAAATAAAATAATATTTTAATAAAAGAAATAAAGCATAGTTCAACCTGCCAAACAAACTTTCACCCTCAAGAAAAGATCGACTCCCGCAAGGAGCTGGAATTGAGGGGTCAATTTAAATAATTAGACATGAGCCACAATAGACCTAAGGGCGCGATGGAGGGACTGGAATAGCCCACTCACAATAAATCTAATCTAATCTAATCTAAATATATCTACTTACTTCTAATTTCATTTTATACCATCCAGAATTACGATCACCAAATTTATACACAGATGTGGGCTCTTTTACCACAATGCCTTCTTCTTCCCTGTCTACAGCATCATTTAATGCATTTACCACATCTTGCCTTGAACGAACTTCAGCATATTTGCTTATAATTAACGTTCCATCGATGGTCTTCTTCAAAACTTTCCTTAAGATTTTTAACCTGTATGTAAGTGGTTGGTTTGTAAGAACTTTGTCGTTTAGCAGAAGAATATCAAACACACAAAAACAGGGTTGATACCGTCCAGTTGACGTTAAGTGCTTTACATCAGAGCTCATACCTGAAATATATTCAACAGGTACTTATATTGTGCATAATATATTTATTTCCAAACTATTATAAGTACGAGTACAATAATAATAATGAGACTAATAACAATGCATCTGGGGGTTGAGGAATTAGGGGCCAAAGGACTCCAGGGGGTAAGCTGAGGAAGTGGAAACAACATGACCTTCCAATGAAGCTTTCCCCAAGACCGTCATGTGCGGTGAAGAGCCGCATCCTGCACCAGGTGACCCTGCTTATAACTAAACTTAATAGATCTAAACATGGAGGTCGATAAAACACCTCCAATCCACGGTGTCACGTGACCCGTGCCTATAGATGGATGGCACCAAGGTGATGGTGTCGTCAACGGAACCTCTGGAGTACCTGGCAACCCTCCAGAGTAACTTGCCTTGCACCAGACAGGGGGTTATGATGGTGTGGACAGTTATTTCCCCCATTCTCATGGGAAAAACATGGAGAAGGGCGAAAATAAGATCAAAACAAATGAGGTTCGAGGAGTGGCTTCGGCTACAGACTCGTACTTCGGGTCCATTCCGGAAACGGAGACGAGCCAGGGGGCGGCAGCGTCCGCGGACTCTGGTCTCACGTCTCCACCCACTGAGAAAGCAACCCGGGGTTGATGGGACTTAGGCTCCTTCAGGTCAACCTCCAACACAGTAGGGCAGCCACAATCGGACTACTAATGGCTCTGAGGAACACGGATGTGGCCTCCATCCAGGAACCGTACTCTTATAAAGGAGAGATCAAGGGAAACTCGGCGGAGCTGCTGGAAAGCTCATTTACAGCAGATCCAGTGAGAACCCGAGCGCCTGCATCTTTGTCATGGAGGGGATAGAGTTTCTGCACTTGATGAATTTCTATTCCAGGGACCTGGAAAGTATCAAAATTCGACGCGGAGGAGCGAATGGGCCAAGAGACATTACTGTCGGATAAGCCTATTTACCAGGGGACAGCACGGACCATCCTCCACCCAAAGAATTGGAGCAGCTGATGGTAGGTAGCAGAGCAGGTGCATGACAGACCATCATCGGCATGGATGTGAACACGCACCATGAGTTGTGGGGAAGTAAGGACACAAACTCTAGAGCTGAGTCACTTTTACAATTACTTATTGAATAAAGGTAATAAACCAACCTTCTTCTCAACGCAGCGTGAGGAAGTTTTAGATCTAACAGTTTCCACCCAGTTTCTGGGTGACTTTGTTCAGAACTGGGCTGTGTCTGGGAAAGTGAGTCGCTCAGACCACAGATACATCCGGTTTGAAATTGCCAAAGTCGAGAAACAAACGGTATGATACCGGGAACCTCGCAAGGCAGACTGGGAAGCCTACAGGGCAGACCTATCAGCGGAACTGCAAGGGGTTCAGAGTACCCTAGACAATTCGATAGACCTCGAGATCGCAGCAGCCCAGGTGCGAGACGCAATAACCTCAGCCTATAACGCAAACTGCCCACTGAAAATGAGGGCGTCTACCAGGAATGTCCCTTGGTGGAAAGAGGACCTCAGGCAAAGGAGGACGCAGGTTCGTAAGCTGTTCAACGTAGCCAAAAAGTCGGGGGCATGGAATGAATATAGTTGTGCCCTAACGAGCTATAACAAAAGACTGAGGGACACCAGGAAGGAGTCGTGGATAAGGCACTGTGAGGAAGTGGAGAACACATCCAAGAGTGCTCGACTACACGAGATCCTGTCCAAGGGCACTCAGACCAACATAGGCCCCCTTAAAAATGCCACGGGAGGCTTTACAAGCTCGGGGGAGGAAACTATGGAAGTTTTACTACAGAAGCACTTCCCCGGCTGCAACATAATAAACCAATCACCTCTGGACTGGGAATACTCAGAAATAGGGGTGGCATACAGGCGGGCATCTAGAGCAGACTGGACAGTCGCTAAAGAGGTGGTTACTTGGAGCAAAATCAGATGGGCCATTAACAGCTTTAAGCCATTCAAATCCCCTGGATTTAAAGGAATAATGCCCATCATGCTCCAAGAGGGTATAGACATATTGGCGCCGGTGCTTACCCTCATTATGAGGGCCAGTCTGGCTCTGAGGTACATTCCCAGGGCATGGAGACTGGCCAGGATTGTATTCATTCCTAAACCTGGGCGTCCAACAGACCAGCAAAGTCCCTGAGGCCAAAGAGTCTCATGTCCTTCTTGTTAAAAACAATGGAAAAACTGCTCGACAGGCACATTAGGGGCGGTGTACTGGAAGCATATCTCCTACACTGCGGACAATATGCATACAGAGCAGGATTATCAACAGAAACAGCAGTGCACCAACTGGTGCTGAAACTGGAGAATACGCTGGAGAACAGGGAGGTGGCGCTGGGGGCCTTCCTAGACATAGAGGTGGCCTTCAGCAATGCCTATGTCGGACCGAGGATCAGTCACAGTATTTTCCTTGGGGTCATGCAACGGTCTTTCAGGCTGAAATGTACGCCAGAGAACAAGAGGAGGGGCTACACCAACAAGCGGATCCTCATAGCCACAAACAGCCAGACAGCCCTTAAGGCCCTAAGTAGTCCACGGGTAAATTCCAGGCTAGTTAGTTGGCAGTTTAAAGAGAGCTGGGGAGCTGCTAAATCTTAGCAGAGGACACCTAAGGAACATAACAGGACTCTTAACGGCACACATGGCTGTCAAGAAACATCTGCATAAAATGGGGCGTTTCGAGGGGGACCTGGCATGCAGACTCTGCGGCAAGGGGGAGGAATCAGCCCAGCACATCTTGTGCGAGTCTAAAGCTCTGGACCGCAAAAGACAACTGATCTACGGACAGCCTAGACCGGAGACAGAGCAATATAAAACTTCACCCTACCAATTGCTGTGCAGACTAGTTCAAGGCACAGTGATTTTGGAATGGATGGAGTAGAAAAGACAAAGGGCATGCACAATAAGCCAAAGGCTGCAGTGCTATTGGGGCGGCAAAGACGCGAACGAGCCCTAAGGGAGAAAAAAACAAAAAAAAAACAATGAATCTGAAATATTTATATAATCCTTACACATGATACTAATATATTGAAAGATCAATAAAATATAGCTCTGCTCCAACGCCACTGACTGCCTGTTTATCGACAAGAGTCTACCTGAGACTATTATATTATATTACAAGGAGGAATCCACTTTAATTGGAGAGCACCAACTGCATTCGGCGCACTGTTTACACTTGTCGGCAGGGTCGATTTGCACATCTGAAGCACTTCTTCATTTATGACCTAACGTGACCTGACCTGACCTGACCTAACGTCAGCACAGCACCGGTAAAATTCATATTGATATTGATTAGTTTTTTGGTGATAGTGCACAGGTATTATTATTT
Source organism: Tillus elongatus (assembly GCA_964006375.1). Classification (NCBI taxonomy): domain Eukaryota; kingdom Metazoa; phylum Arthropoda; class Insecta; order Coleoptera; family Cleridae; genus Tillus; species Tillus elongatus. The sequence continues at coordinate 14,523,258 of OZ023269.1, read as the reverse complement.
ATTATTTTGCATACATACTATAAGAATATACTGATGCACACAGATTTCTCTGTTGACAAAGTGGATGGAGACACGCAAAATCTGGTACCCATTCGTAAAAATTACGTCAGTCTGGTATTATACGGTTAAGAATGACTTAAAAACTATAACTTAATCATTCCTTACCTTTCGAACCAAACTTTTTAGTTTGTTTATTCCATAGCATCATTTCACCATCCAAGATAATTCTTTTTATAGTGCTATCAAAGCATTCTTTTAATAAAGGTGAAAGCATCCCATCATTAAAAGTTGACCCATACATATCAGTGAAATCAAACCCTCTTCTTGAAAAATATTTGAATCTTTCATCGCTCATATGAATTTGAAATCTTTCTCCATCAAATTTATTTTCAATTAAATATAAATTACCATCAATTATATCCTTTTTAAAAGAGTCGACATCACAACGTTTAGACAACATTGGATGAAATGCCTCAAAAATAGCTATTTGTAGTTCATTTATTCTTACTTCGCTGTTCCATAAGACTTCACAGACCTAAACATCAACAGATACTGCAGACACTGTTTATATAGTTTTATAAATAAAAAAATAATCTAAAAAGCAATTGACAATTTACAATCCTACTTTATTTTCATTGAAAAATTCTCTGTATAGCTTTAGGTCTATTTCAATAAATACTACAAGAACAACCAAAATTGAATACTAGTAGCAAATAGTTTCTGTTTTTCTAAAAGTGGGAGCAATAACTAGAATGGATAAATAATAAGAAAAAACGTTCACTAATGTATGTCCAAATTCAAGTTACCAATGTCATTCTAAAACTCTTGGTTGCAATATTTGGATCAGACTGTCAAAATTGCTTTTTTTTTATTATTTCAACAACGCACCACGAGGGCTTACAGCCTAAATACTATCGTACTGTGGGTGTCGACAAGGAGGAAAGAGGCAACTTGTTAATTCTGGACTTGAAGGTTTGGAGGTTCGGGGGAGAAGGAAAAATATGTCCCGGCAAGGAATTCCACAACTTGGAAGTTCTCGGGACAAAAGAGCGGGCATAACAAGATGTTCTATGTCTGGTGACCTGGACAGTAAAAGGGTGCATTCGCTCTGTTCCCCTGGTAGATCTGTTGGGGGCAGCAGGTGGAGGAACTATGGAAGAAAGCTCCTCTGAGCAGTGCCCATGCAGATATCTATAAAAGAGAGAGAGAGGTCACTAACGGCACGTCGGCGGGCAAGGGATGGCAACCTTTGGCTGAGGGTAGGGTCACCGATGAGACGTATAGCTCTCTTCTGAATGAAGTCCAGGATAGCGAGTGTAGAAGCGGCAGCGGCACCCCAGATGTGGAAGCAGTATTCGAGGTTTGGTCTTATTTGTGAAGTATATAAGGTATAGAGATTAGCTGGTGAAAAGTATTTGCGAGCCCGAAAGAGGAAACCTAATTTCTTAGCAGCCGCTTCTGCAATTGATGTGACATGTTGGTGCCAATTGAGATTTCGATCCACAGAAATGCCAACAAGTGAAAAGGACTCATTACTTTGAATAACTTGGTTGTTTATTGTGATGGGTCTAGGGTTGGTGTATCTCTTATGAGAAAGAAAGCAAAACTGTGATTTGGTGGGGTTGAATTGTACAAGATTTCTACTTCCCCAGTCTAATATTTTTTGGAGATCCACGGAGACAGAACCCTCCAGGAGTCCTCGATCCTCATCTAATTGGGCTAAAGAGACAGGTTTAGAATATTGTATATTTGAGTGGAGGGTGCTGTCGTCCACGTAACTGTGAACTGGGTTGGATGTGCTAGAGAGGAGGTCATTGATGTGGAGAAGACACAAAGTAGGGGCTAAAGCTGAACCTTGAGGAACTCCTTCATTAATTGGATACAGTTTGGAGGAATGGCCATCCACGACAACAAAAATGCTCCGATTGGAGAGAAAATTTCCTGGACAAGCACAATTTAAAGACTTATTTGTCAAGTGATGCCTTGTATAATTATTTACAATAAATATTCCTATTACTAATTACTTTTTTTAGGTTTGAATTACTGGAATAATATGCTGCTCCATCCTTGTGAAATGCATTTAAAATTCGATTTGCATCAATGCCAAGTTTCATATCCTTTAATATGATATGAACAATCCATTTTACATCTTGCGGTGATGCTTTTCTAAACATTTCCAGCATTAGTTCATCTAAAATTTAATAAACACCAAATTTTAATTATCAAAATTTGTATTATATAAAATTTCAAGTTATAAAAAAAGAAGGGCCTTAATTCGGAAAAAAATGCTTGTAGCGCGTTCCACTAGAAACAGATTTTCATAATAGTAGCGTGCACATACGGTGTGAAAAAAAAATGTGAATAATAATAAATTTATTTATGTCCTCTCACCCAGTATTTGTGGTCATTATTCCGAAAATATGCTTTGTACAAATGGATTTTTCATTTAAATTTTGAAGTGACCTTGAATTTTTTTTTAATTTTCTTCTGCGGCGCCAAGGGGGGTTACGGCCCCCTTCGCCCTCCTTTGGAGCCACAGGGATTCTACTTCACCCACTCTCGAAATCACGAGCCGCCACTGCAACATATGAACCTATTTTGTTGCTAATCCATGCCAAAAATAAAACAGTTCTTTGCTTGTACTTTCTTTACTTTTATTGTCCATTCTGTTCTATACTACATGCAGTGGTAATTTCAGCACAAAGTTCTGTAACCCTATGAGTATATAGCCAGTCTGGTAATAAGCATTAGGTTTCTTTGTCAGTGTAATTAAGACAAAAATGAGATACTATATTTCATTCATTTATATATATATATATATATATATATATATATATATATATATATATATATATATATATATATATACATATATATATATATATATATATATATATATATATATATATATATATATATATATATATATACATATATATATATATATATATATATATATATATATATATATACATATATATATATATATATATATATATATATATATATATATATATATATATATCAGTTCTTCAACATTTCTCTCGTCCAAAAGTTTGATACATTCAATACATATTCAATGTGAAGTGATTTATATTTATTTACATACCTAAACCAGTATCTGCTTCCCTATTAGCAATTTTGTCTAAATAATCATTGAGTTCTTCTACTTTTAAATTGGATTGAAAATTGGAAATGTGTTTCCTTAAAATCGTAAAAACTACTTGTGGAAAACTGCTACCAGTAGCTCGGATAAGTGTGTTACGATCATCTCCCTGACTTAAACATAACATTTTAGTCACTATTCTAGCTATTTTTGATTCCTTTATGTTATATGCTGGTCGATCTCGATCTAACTTTGGTACCAGTAATCTTAAGACTAGAAACAATTTTTGTTGAGGTTCAGGTTCCTTGAGGCAAAATTGATTTTTGATTCTTTTGATAAAACTTTCAGCGAGACTAAACTTTTCTGTAGTATTCTTGGCACCTTTTAGGGATTCTAAAAATTGAGACACTACTTGGAATTCCATAGTTTTTAACTTACACTTTTGTGCAAAACATTAAAATATTTTTTGGAAAATGTGGTTAGGAGAAAAGTTTGTTTTGGATATAATCATAATCCCAATGACATTATATCTCTATATGTCATTGCAGAATCCAATCCAAATAATAATAATAATAATACTAGTTATATTTTATTCTTGTCTATTATTATAATTTTTCGTCCATCTGTATACACTGTTGTATAGTATGTTGCATAGCATCTACTAATTATTTCGATTTTAATGGATCTTTTGTATCACATGGCTTAAGCTATCTAGGCACTGGTGTATAGTGTGTTGCCTAGCACCACCCAATACTCTAGATTGTCATAGAGAAAAAAGAGACATTTGGTTTATGAGCAGAACTCAGCGAGACTGATAAACGGACATTCGACACAACTACTCAATTGAATTGCTAACAATTGTAGTTGTCGCCTGGTAAACTCAAACTCGGCAATTGTTTGAAAGTTCTCAACTCCCATGACATGTCCATATTAAAGTGTAAGATCAAATAAGGCAAATAATAGGAACTATTATGGTCAAATTTTACTCAAACCTTAACAATTTGTATTGTAAAAATAGATACCAGGTAATCCATTCTCTTACATGCTTTGATACCCTTTTATTTTCTTAACTATTTTAATTTCAGATGAAAGTTTTTTCAAGCCCTATGAAAAAATCCACATGTTTGGATTCATTTTTTAAATCTTGTCTCTAACTCCCACGTCACGCACTAATACTATAATTATAAAACTTTGTTTCACCAGAAACACTTTAAATAAATAAATTTCATGTAAAAAAAAAGCGCGGTGTCTTATGTATTTCAGAAGGAAATACAGGAATCATATTCAAAAGTTAGCTTCTTTAACTACAGACAAGTGTGACGTATGACATATCCCATTTGTTTAATTAGTGTCGCCGGCACGAAATAAAAACAATACGACTTCACCAGGGGCCACAGTTAAATTGTTGTGCCAACGTATGCGTACACCAGTTCCGCTGCGTTTCTGCTGAAAGTCAACTGCTGCCGATTTGTCAAGGCGGAATGACAGTCAGCGTCACAAAATATTGCTTGTAGTCAACAGCAGCGAGTTCAACAGTCTTCAACCGCTGACATATATCGGTAGTCAGCAGATGAGCGCTTAAACTCAGCTGTTGGCGCCTTGTGAACTCAGACATTGATTAGGCGTAATTACAAGGATAATACACCCTGAAAATTAGTTTTCTTTTTTTTTTTACTTAACTGTGTGAACTAAGTATTATTTCTTCTCGTCCACATTCAGCCATTTTAAGATGATTGGAAATATCACACTTGTCAACAGCAGAACGCACAAATAGACTTGAAATACTGAACTTTAGGCAAATTCCTTGGGCAAAAATTGATTCCGTAGGTTGAAATACATAAGAAAAAAATACGTTTCGAAGGCTTTAATAATTTTACGTTGAGTATTTTAATTTTTTGTATCATGTATATATTTGGATTAGTTTTACACAAATGGCAGTTTTTTAAGTACTTTGTCGAGTTAACTTATAGTAAAGACCATGTTTGTATGTGTTACTAGAAAACAATAACCAATCGAATGCAAAAACTAGAACATTGTTTTAATGAATCTTAAATGTAATTTTCCGTTTTTAATTTGAAAGGCAAAGAAACATATGTTTGATCCTTATTATGTGTTTTGCTCCTCTAACGTCGGTCTATTTCTGCAACTAGGGCCAATCACCGAATGCCAGCGATCAGTTTCACCTTAACATCCTGTTTGTCAAACCGTGTACATAGATAAAAAATGATATACCTATATAAAAGAATACAAACTGGGATTTAATTTAATTTATCCAAATATTAGACAAAAAGCAAACAAGGATGTTTTGATGACTTACTTTGGAAAAAATTCAGAAAATATTTCAAAAATTTGAAAAGCCAGTATACAAATATAAAGGTAGCTTTCAAATATTACCAAACGACGCGTGATTTACTATTTAACGTGAAAGAGAAGAAATAACGCAGTCTATACATAGGTCAACTTTCTAGAAGCTTCAACACCTGATACAAAAAGCATATTTTTGAACTTAGAAATAACCACGCTAACAAATCTAAGTTTGCAAAATATATTACCGATACTCAACATATGCTCACAGTAAATAATCGCAGAGCCACTACATTTTTTATAATGACAAGCGCAAACTAAATAACTTTTTTGAAGCTTTTTTGAAAAATGTTTGGTAAAGCGCAGGTCCCTTGGAGCAGAATCAATGGTTGATTCTCTTGATAAAATTTTTGCGAGACAAATGTAACATTTTTTGACATAACAATGCAGCGCTGGCAGCTACTGGCGCTTGGTAAACTCGTCCAATATTACATGCCTATGATTTTTCTTATAAAGGAAAAGTTTTTTTCTCTATGATATTGGGCGAGTTCACTAGGCGCCAGTAGCTGCCAGCGCTGCATTGTTATGTTAAAAAATGTTGACAAAAATGTTGACGTTGGTCAACATTTTTTGACATAACAATAAAGCGCTGGAAGTTACTGGCGCCTGCTGAACTCGCCAATTGTGTGACTAAACCAGTCTCGAATGCCAAATTATTGTATTCATAAATCTTAATTGTAATTTTCGATTTTTGATTTGAGAAGCAAAGAGACAGATTTTTGATCCATGCCTTTTTTGAAGCTTTAGAGGTAAAAAAGCGCATACAAAACAAATATAGCACATGAAATATTACCGAGATTACTAAAAAAAATTGATAATAATAATAGTCTCCGGTTTATCAACTGTTAGAGTCGTAATGAAATAAAAATTGAACTGGACGATATGATTAATTATTTTTTGTAACACTTTCAAATATGCAAATAAAAGTTACTATAAAAAATACTAAATATAACCCTTTTTTCCTCATTTTTTCGACTTCCAGATTTACTCATACGGTCAGGGACGTTTTCCACAAACTTCTCGTTATAATATAACCTATAAAAACGCTTTTTTATTTGAGACTTGCGCAAGTTTGAATTATTTTGAAATGTTTGCCTTAAAACTTATTAAGGTTTCCAGAGTGTTGGATTGGTCGCGATGAACCATTTAATTGGACTCCAAGAACTCCAGAACACCATCCGACTAGTTTTATAAGGCTTTTTGGCAGGTAGTAGTGGACTTTTTCTTTACGTGATAGTAAAGGATTTTTCACGCCCGAAGAGGTATCACCCCATACATCAAGGTGCCGGTGAACGGACGTTTCAGGTTCTGGTGTATGAGTCGGTTTCCCTTATAAACAAAAATGACGATGGCTCCTCTTTGTACAAAAGATTCCCGAGATAAAATACCCCCCATTCGGATCTCCAGGAAAGGGGTGTGCAGGGGGCGCCGGCATCAAGATTTCACATATCCTTTTCAAATATATGTGGCCTAAATTTTAACGTGAACTCCATTCACCATTTCCTCCAGGCTAATAGGCCCCAACTCCACTTCCTCACCGAAACCCAAATCAGTTCCCAAACAACCACTAATCACCTTAATTTCCCGGGGTATGAGCTCCTTACTTCCTTTAGATGGCATGGAGGCGTGTGCACATACGTCCGTAGCAATCTACCCTGCACCAGCCTTCCTAATTTAGAAGCTAGAAGAAAAGACATACTCTGGATGAAACTCCCTCTCTCAGGGCTGCAACTAAATGCATCTGTTGCATTTACCGGTAATCTTCTGACAACAACTTTGTCCAGCTCTTCGACTAGCTTCTGAAAAAAACCGACCATCTGATTTCTGAATATCCTTCCTCCGAGGTTACTATTCTTGGCGACTTCAATGTCCATAATAAGGAATGGCTAGGATCTTCAAAAACCGATCCACAGGGGAGAGCAGCGGAGGCCTTTGCAGTCAGCAATTCTTTAGCCAATATGGTTCAGCAACCTACTTACTTTCCTCGCATCCCAACATACAGCTCAAATCCCTTGGATCTCCTTCTTGCTACAACTCCGCGAACTGGGACGAAATGCGGGATTACTTTTCCTCATTTCCATGGGCGTCTGTCTGCTTCTCTCATCCCGATTCCTCTGATATCCCACAAAACATTAGCAAAATTATCCAAGCTGGCATGTAATTATTTATTCCACGTATACAGAAAACATCTGCAGCCACTCAAAAGCCCTGGTTCTCTAAATCCTGTGACAAGGCCAGACTTGAAAAGGTCAAAGCTCACAAAACGCTTCTACACAATTCCAGTCAACAAAACCGTCAAGCATTTAACGACGCAAGAAACCGCTATGTCCGCATTCTTTCTGAGTCAAAAAACTCGTTCAATAACCACATCAAAAACAAAGTTCTCTCAAGCTCCAACGGCAGCAAACCCTTCTGTACTCTTGCTAATATTGGGAATAATCTCTGCAAGAGCACATTCCCACCTCTTGTTTCAGGGGATGAAATTGTTTCTACCGCCCTGGGCAAGGCTGAACTTTTTGCCTCGTTGTTCGCCGGCAATTCTACTCTCAACCCACCTCCACATGTTCAACCCCAATGTCGCGCATAAAATGACGGATATCACTTTCAAAACTAAAAAGGTACGAAAGATGCTCTCTTCTCTTAATACCAGGAAAGCCTTTGGCCTTGACGAGATCCCAGCAATTATTCTCAAAAAATGCGCACCAGAACTTGCTCCTGTCCTGACTCGTCTGTTTCAGACATCTTACAATAGGGGCATATTCCCTATAGTAACTGGAAAATTGCTCGAGTACAACCCGTCCCCAAGAAAGGGTCCAAAACGCTTCCTAGCAACTACAGGCCTATTTCTCTCATTTCAGTTGTCTCTAAAGTGATGGAAAAGTATATAAACACCAAATTACTAAAATTTCTTGAAAAAGACAGTCTAATCCACGACAGGCAGTATGGATTCCGTCAGCGCAGATCAACTGCCGACCTCCTTTCCTTTGTCACCCATTCTTGGAACAAGTCTATGGAACTACACGGTGAATCCCAGATTGTCGCTCTAGACATATCGAAAGCATTCGACCAGGTCTGGCACGCAGCGCTGCTTAATAAACTACCGGCCTATGGCCGACCACCGAAACTCTGTACGTGGACAGCAAATTTCCTCTCCAACCGGAGCATTTCTGTTGTCGTGGATGGCCACGTGGCATAATCCTCATCGATTACCTTCAAAAGGGAAGAACAATCAATGGCGAATATTATACCAACTTATTGGACTGATTCAATGACAATTTGAAGAAAAAACGACCGCATTTGGCCAAGAAAAATGTTCTTTTCCACCAAGACAATGCAAGGACCCCAAAAGACAACTGATCTACGGTCAATTTAGACCGGAGACAGAGCAATATAAAACTTCACGCTACCAATCGCTGTGCAGACTAGTTCAAGGCACAGTTATTTTGTAATGGGTGGAGTAAGACTAAGGGTATGCACAATCAACTAAAGGTTGCAGTGCTATCGGGGCGGCAAGGCCGCGGACGAGCCCTGAGGACAATGCAAGGGTGCACACATGTGTAGTCTCCATGGCGAAATTGCATAAATTGGGCTACGAATTGCTCCCTCATCCGCCCTATTCTCCGGATTTAGTCCGGAGTGACTATTTCTTGTTTCCAAACTTAAAGAAATGGCTCGGCGGAAAGAGATTTGACTCCAATGACGAAATCATCTCACAAACAAATACCTGTTTTGAGGACCTCGACAAATCTTATTTTTTGGAAGGGATAAAAAATTGCAGAAACGTTGGACGAAGTGTATAGAGCTCAAAAGATACTATGTTGAGAAATATTTTTTTGTTGTCAAGAAACTTGTGTTTCATTCAAAAAGTCACGGACTTACTGACCCGTGATATATATATATATATATATATATATATATATATATATATATATATATATATATATATAATTCTGTAAAAGGTGTAGATCGTTAACGCTACCATAACGCACTTGCTGTGTCCAGACTTTTTTAATTTGTAACTAAGAAAGAAAACCCATTACCGACTAATACTTTCTGGAGGACAGAGGACATACCCAATTTTAGACTAATATTCATATTATAATACCAAACTATTCACTATTCACAAATTAAAATAAAGAAGCCAATAGATTGTTGCAAATCTACTATAGGTAACTTATTGTTAGGTGCGTACATCGCTGTAAAGTGCAAGGTAAAATGCGTGCGTAAGTTAACAGCTGTAAATATGGAGACATCATAGGTACCTAAATATAGTATTTTCGAATATTCATCAGTATACTAGTATATCACGTAGATATGGTGAGAAATATACACTTTTATTTGTATTTCCTTTTACTGTTTTATTATCGTGTCCCTCTCATTCTTCTCTCTTGTCCACCTGCTCGACGAAAATAGCGGCAAAAAATAGCATTTCGAATTAAAAGAGAACTTTTACCTGGCCTGCATCAGGAGACAGTTCCACTGTAGAGAACTGATAATACCAATCAAGTCCCAAGTCCGCTATAAATATATCTGGCTTTAACTTGATGTTTCTTTTTCATGGGCATGTCTATATAATTTGCCTAACTGAGATCAGAGAAATGCCGCCTTGATAAGGTCATTCAGAATCAGTGGACCGATTTTAAACTGCCTAATTTTCGATAGTTATAGTAGCGGAATCTGCTTTTCCTTTTTTCTTGTCTATTGACACTACCTAGTTGTACGTGTTATTTCTCATTTTAAGAGCTTCTTTTGTTTTTTTGCTAACAATGAAAAAGCCAGTGGCAGCTGGTTAAGGTTTCTTTATAAAATGTCATAATTACTTCTATAAATTAAAATACAACAAATGGAAACTGAATAAGAATTATAATTGCTTTGATGTTGCATACTATTTTATTTAAATCTACCTACTATATATTATATGAAATTAACCTTAAATTTAATGTGGAATAAAATTATAATATTAAAATGTGCAGGGCAGTATTTGAAAAAAAATAAATTCAGCAGTTTTTGGTTTCAAAATTTAGGAATAAATGAGAAATATTCTGAATAATTTTTTGAAAATGTTATTCTGCGCCATAAGCACTCTCTTCTTTCGTATGGTCAATGTTATAACAAATTGGTATAGGAAACCGTTTGTCTGCAATTACTTCGTTGCGAAACCAAGTAGTATGTTATCACGGCAGCTCCAAATAACACAAAGTGTTAAATATTAGTGACTGTATACAACCAACTAACAATTTAGTAAATTGTCTCCCCTGGCCCATTTCTGTCCTAATATAGGGACAAAGTATGTAATATCTAATATTTAACACTTTGTGTTATTTGGAGCTGCCGTGACAACATATTACTTGGTTCCGCAACAAGGTGGCGGCACGTGCTTTGTGTCTTATATCTCACTTAGTGTTGGAAGGCCGGTTACCATAGCCGTATTACTTTATAGGTGTATTTTCGCTGCATTTAGTATACCGTACTGACGAGCTCTAATTAGAGCTAAACCGGTCTGTGGTTCTAATTGTGGTGAGAATGCATCGAGTCTAGCACTAGATGCTCATCAGTCGAATGATTACGTTTTTCGACCGTCTTTGCCTGTGTTAACACCATCCCGCGCGTGCCTTTTTAGTCCAGGTTTTGCAGCTGACCTTTTCTCGTTTCTCATTGGCTGAAGCAATCCTGAGATTGAAGCGGCTATGGAATTTAACAGACTTTTAAGAATACTAACGTATTTATGGAGTTCCTGGAATAATCAGTAAAACGTGGGAGTGGTATATTGAAGTAAGAAAAACTGCCTCTGTTGGCGGCCAAAGTGCGTCTTATTTTAAACCTTTAGTGATTGAATTGTTCTCCTTTTCTATTCAGAGAAGCAAAAAATAGTGTTATTTCCATTTCAATATTATATTTCGCAAATAAATAAGTCGCTTGTATTTGATATGTTGTGGAGAAATCCATTTGCGTCGCTTATTCTATTTTTCAAAGACTAGAATTTTTTAACGTTAACAAAGAATGGAGGAAACACGAGAAGGAAATACGAACTAAAAGATGGGGAGAAACTGTAAAAGTTTAGAAGAAACCAATAACGTGGATCTCAACAAAATAACATTTTCTCGGAGAAACATAAATGGTTTAATTGCAACTGCAGAGAAAATTATGGACAAGAGGAAACTAAAACCTAGGAAACCATGGCTGTCATTAAAAATAATAAAGTAAGCACAAGGGCGTAACAGAGGGAGAAAGATTCAGAACGAAAAGGCATCCAGTAGATATAACCAATTTGAAATATAATCACACAAAAATGTAGGGCAGCAGAAAAAGTATGGATGCAAAGAAATAGTGAAGGAATCGAAAATCACACGACGAAGGGACGCTGGGATTAAGCCTACCCAATACATAAGAAGCATATGATGTAAACCAGGAACAAAAAGTAAAGGCATAAATGACAATAATGAAGTTTGTTCCTAGAAAAGTAAGACATTGCTACGCACTGGAAAGCCTATCTAGAAGAGTTATATTACCGAGGAAATTAATTGCGACGATGTGTATATGTAGAAAATAGGACAGGCAAATCTAGATCACCTGCACCCGCCTATTTTTGGAGAAGAATTTGAGAAAGCCCGTAAGGAACATAGATAGGAAAAAACTCCAGGTGTAGACAAATTAACACCATAACTTGTAGCAAGGATATGAAAATGAGGAACGCGATAGCAAAGGAAGCATTCAACAGACAAATTACTTTTATTACTAATAAACATTTTAACTTGCACTAGACAAAGAAGTTCATCAAATCGTACATCGTACGTAGTGTAGTAGTGTATGGGGCGAAGACCTGGATTTTGAGTAAGTAGGACATAAAGAGAGTAAAAGTTTTCAAATGTAGAGAAAAATAACAATGGTGCGATACACTAATACACCGATAGAAAGACAAATAAAAGTACTAGAAGAGGTGAGACGAGAATGATGAGTGCTGAAAGAGATGAGAGGAGGAACACAAGATTGATTGGACATATTCTGAGACATAATAACTTTCTGACAACATTATTTGAAGGACACATACTGCGAAAATAGGAAAACCTGGCATAACTGTTAAAGTATGAAAGCAACAATTAAATCGAGAGGGCTGCTGGAGACAGAGAATCATGGTTGCGACAAGGCGATAGACTGTCATGATGATTATAGCTACTCAACTAAATTACCTACTTATTATATTAATTTTGGAGCCGCGGTGGTCCAGGGGTAAGAACGTGTGCCTCTAAATCGAAGGGTACTGGGTTCGATTCCCAGGGTTTCCCTTTCACTTTTTCAGTACATACTATAACAAATTAACATCAACCGATGTTTCTGGCATTGTATTTTAGCAAGTTGAATGTCTGCACGTTCCACCCGTCGAGGGGGGGCGTAAATCTGTCGGTGCCGTGTCCATGCGATGTTGGGCACGTTAAAGATTACTACCCTTTATACAGAAAGGCAGGGGTTCGGCAAAATTTCCAGGATAATGAGGTAAAATTGCTCCCTGGCGTCGGTGATTGGCCATAGTCGCGGAAATAGGCCGACGTTAGAGTAACAAAATATATCTTTATATATTGTTAATTGAAATTATACAATGTTTCGTACATAAAAGCTATGCTTATGCTTGTGGCGGGAAACGATTTAGCTTAGCATATCCTCTTCCTAAACGTCTCAATATCAACCTATTTTATTTTGTCACTTTCTATTTTTTATCATGCCGCCAACGTTCCTGCTGCAAGCATGGGTAGTTATAATCACTTTAACCAGTGGCGGAACAAAATAAGACAGCATCCCCTAGTTTTTCTAAATTAAGGTTATGTGTTATGTGAAAACAAACAATTCACGTTAATAAGGCAAGACGTTGTACACTGCGTCTGGTAAGCTAAAACAGAAAACAAAAACAAATCCAACTATCTGTCGGTAACATTTCGATAACATCGTTTTGGAACTACGTATCTAGCGTTCACCTGGTTATTTTGTATGTTATGAATAGTTTTCGTTTTCTATTTCTTACGCCAATATATTTAGTTATTTTTTATGATCCTATAAAAGCTGCCTTAAATCTCATATGTCTCGCGGTGGCTGCGGATGTGTCTGTTCCGCCACTGACTATTTCGCCTTTTAAACCTAAACATCTGAAATAAACATTATTTTTTGGTCCAAAAAATTTGTACCTATCCCTAATTGTTGCCTGGTGATTAGTATATTAGTATGTCAAAAATATTTGTAATAATGCCAGGGACATTTTATATACTGACTTGCCAAAAAATTCGAACACCCAGTAAGAGTCGACCAATTGCAATTAAATTTTCTATACTACTCTGTCTCTGATAAGACATGATAACAATATGGACAACAATATTTAAAAGGTGTACACTTTTAATTAATTTTCTTTAAAAAAAATTCACCAATGAGGAGATCCCGACTTTTGAATTTTGAAACAATTTCTTCAAATGAGCGCTAATTAGACACCCCCCCCCCCCCCAGAACACATATCCGGGGTCACTTTCAATTTTTATATGTTTATATATATATATATATATATATATATATATATATATATATATATGTGTGTGTGTGTATCTATCACACCTATAACTCAACTATATATATATATATATATATATATATATATATATATATATATATATATATATATATATATCACACCGATAACTCAAAAAATAATGGGCTGATTTTGATTAAATTTGGTGAATAAATTCCTTTTGCAAATGGCTTGGATAAGTTCGTTAGGCAAGAAAATCTGCCCTGGTTTTCCCGGAAAATTTTGTGTTTTCTTTCGAAAAAAAATTATATCTCCGAAATTAACAAAGTAAGGGCAACAAAATTTTATACGCGGGTTTACATCCTTATAGGTAAGTTACCTACCAAAATTCAGCTATGTAGGTCAAAAGACAAAAAAGTTATAGGCATTTAAAGAAAAATAAATTGGGGTTTTCCTCAAAACGTCAAAGTTGCGATTTAAAACGTCAAAATCGGCAACATTTAGGCAAATAACTTGAATCTAATACAGGCTATGGAAATCAAATGTCTCAAGAAGGATGTTTTACAAACCCTGAAGTCTTAGTTTCAACCGTTATTGTCCTTCATTTTACTAAAATGTTTCCAGAAAATTAATTTCAAATAGACCCTTTCTCTGATGCTTGGCAGTAGTCTTAGCTATAGAGTTTATCGTTTAATGGTATATAATTTTTGTCGAATTTTCGTAAAAAATCAATAAAGCTCAATATATCCGTTATTATACAAGATATGAAAAAAAAACTTTATACATTAATTATAGGGTGTCTTGAGCTACATCTTAAAAAATATTTCTACAATCACAGGTTGGCCCAAAAGTCGTTGGTGATACAAATTTTCTTTTTTTTTAATCAAACACGCCTTATGTTATTGCATTTTCCATCGAAATATAATGCATGTTTGTAAGAAAAGAAATTCTGGATGCAGCAAGTGCGTTATGGTAGCGAATTTTGATCAAATGCTTCATATTTGCTTAGCCCAATTTGCTATTAACCCATAAGGTTGACCAAGAAACGAGTTTTTCCGGGAATACTTAAAGTTTACTTTTGGAAATTTTTTTACATTTTCACACAATAAAGTTATTTTTATGAAACATGGCACATTGTTTTTACTATATAGGTTATACTGGTAACCAAAATTGATGCCTGCTTTCTTAAATAAAAAGAAAACACATATTTACAATAAAAACATTTTAATGAAAATTCACTACCATAACGCACTTGCTGCGCTCAGAGTTTTTTAATGTTGTTTTATCAAAAAAGTATCTCTTATTTGCGTTTCCTTTAGTTTTAAGCGAGATTTCGTGGCAATTTATGCTCAATTTATTAACTCACTACGTCATTATGCCTAGGCGCTGTTTACGGAACAATTACAATCATTTAGTTTAAAGAGGACGCATTGTTGGTATGCAGGAAGCCAAGCCAAGCTTTTTTCAATCAGACAAATTTCCTACCACATAGAACGCAGGCTGCTTGGCTTGAGTGGTGTAACGGCAGATCAAATTGGGATGGTGAATGGAGTGAATGGAAACGTGTTGTGTTCTCTGACGAGTCCCGATTCTGTCTTTGGGTCCACGATGTTCGCAGAAGAGTAAGACGAGTACGTAGAGAACGTAGAAATTTAGAATTTGCTGTGGGATGGGATACGGCCTTACACGCGGTGTGATGATATGGGCTACGATAACATACGGTAGCAGGTCACCTCTGCTTTTTATGGACAGCAATTTGAATGCAAATGGTTACTTACGAAACGTACTGCAACCTGTTGCACTGCCATTCCTACGAGCGTTAATTCAACTCATTTTCCAACAAGAGAACGCACGTCTTCATATAACAAGGGTTACTACAAGATACAACAAAATAACGTGACCCTGCTTTCATGGCCTTCTCACCACCCAGACTTGTCACCAATCGAACATATGTAGAATATAATTGGCAATCTGGGTAATTTGCCCCAACCATCAGATAACCTAGTTGACGTTCATCGCCGAATTGAAGAAGCCTGGAATAACATTTCTCAGTATACCATAAATCATTTAATTTCGAACAATACATAAGAAACACCAGCGCATTATTAAATAACTTTGTTATTTTCTAATAGTTTGAAAATGTTATAATTTTTTAAGTTTGAATAAACACACATTATGTATAAATTTTATTAAAACTGATTAACTCTTACTCTCTAGTTCGGATTTTTTTAAAATTTACTATATTTTGCCGCCTAATCACCCAAAATCTGATTTTTGTATGAGAAACTTGTGAGACCAGTTGGTAGGTTTAGAGGTAAATGGTAAAGTAACGGAATCGTTTGTTGAAGTAATAGCACGTGTTTAAGGTGAGTTTGACGTATTTCACTTATATAAGCTACAGAAATTGAGATGCTTACAGGGACGGAATTCGTAAGGTACGTTACACAGATTCTCTAACTTGTAATTAATCTGATCGAAAACTAACCGTATCGTTGACTTTTTCCATACAAATTTTGTGCTATTAACCAATTGACTTAATGCAACAATATATTTTTAACAGAAGCTTATCTACCTGTAAACATTTCTACTTCGTTTTAAACTTAAAACAAACAAAGCATACCAAAAACATCATATATTTTAAGGCTGATGTTCTTATAACAATACCAAAGGGACAGAAAATGAAGCGTGCTATGAAAATTATATGTACTTTTATTATCTGTCAACCCACCCTTACATTTTCACGCATTTTATGTAAAACAAACGTACTTAGAGAATTTGTTATGAAGGGTTAGTCGGCACAAAAGCGTGATGATATTGTTAAGACATTTTTTGCAACCCATTCTTCAGTAGTTTTAGCGCAACGTGCTTTTTGCATAAAATATCCTGGTCAAAATGCTCTAGATGTGTAAATTTTTAGGAGACTATCGAGTGGCTTTTCACGAAGAAGTATTCTTGATTTAAAGCATGGTGGTAGACATCGAACTGTTCAATCGAATCAAAACATTGAGAATGTTCGCATAAATGTTAGATGGAAGCCAAAGACATCAACAAGCAAGTATTTAGTATATATGGGATTGTCTGAAAGGACCTTGAGACGAATTTTGCACCTAGATTTCAAGATGTACAAAATCCAAACTGTGAGCAAACTTTAGCCTCTCTACTTTTTTCCCTCAGGGCTCGTCCGCGGCCCTGCCGCCCCGATAGCACTGCAACCTTTGGTTGATTGTGCATACCCTTAGTCTTACTCCACCTATTCCAAAATCACTGTGCCTTGAACTAGTTTGCACAGCAATTGGTAGGGTAAAGTTTTATATTGCCCTGTCTCTGGTCTAGACTGACCGTAGATCAGTTGTCTTTTGCGGTACAGAGCTTTACACTCGCACAAGATGTGCTGGGCAGATTCCTCCCCCTCGCCCCAGAGTCTGCATGCGAGGTCCCCTTCGAACCGCCCCATTTTTGTGCAGGTGTTTCTTGACCGCCATGTGTCCCGTCAAGAGACCTATTGTGTTTCTGAGCTGTCCTCTGCTAAGATTTAGCAGCTTCACAGCTCTCTTTGAACTGGGTTCGTCAATTATTGACTTCCCATGTCTGAGCCCTGGACAGTCTGCCCAGTACACCTTGTGTTGGTTTCTGACCCAGGACTTAATGGCTCCCCTGGCAGTGCTCTTTGTCACGCCCAGAGCCGGTTCTGGTCCCATAAATGGTTCTGCTGACCCTCTCTTCGCGAGACTGTCAGCTTCTTCATTGACTTTGATCCCCGAGTGACTCGGCACCCAGATGGGGGTACCTCATTCTGCCCAGCCAGGTCACTCGTCTCGTCTCGGCACTCACTTACCAGCCAGGAATTTACCCGGGGGCTACTTAGTGCCTTAAGGGCTGCCTGTGGCTATGAGGATCCGTGCCTCTCTACTTACAGAAATTCCTGGTGTATTCACAGATCATTGAGTACTTGTCACAAGCACAGCCGAAATTTTGATCCAAATTGGTAAGCGATGAACCCTTTTCATTTAATATATGATACTGTGCTGTTCTATACTGATTAGTCCTAAAAGTAATTCAGGAATATTGTGAAGAAAGATTTACCTAGAACAGTAAAACATTTACAGTGTAAATCTCTGTCAATCAATATTAATTAAACATTCAACTTCGGTTTCTAAGTTACAGTAGTAATCTTCCTTCTTTGAGTGAACTCAGTTTTTGGTGTAATTGTTTTAAGTACTTGTGATCTAAAGGCCGTGAATAGTGTTAGATATTTGGGTGTGCTGCTGGACAGCTTTTTTAGGTGGGACGCTTAATTATCTGTCATATCTTGTTAAGAGAATTCGTTAACATTCAGCGTTCAAGTGTTAAACAAATATCTTCATTATTTCGCAATTGAGAAAAGTATATTGCTTCAAAGTCATATAACATATTGTATTGTAACATGGGCGCAGGGAGCCAGTAATTATTCAAAGATACTGGGTCGAAGACGGATATTCATATGATATTAGGTAGGGAACATGTGTTTCCAACAGATAGTTTATGCAAAGAATCGCAACTTATTGATATTAGACAACTATATGGCCTTCAACTTCTCGTACACCAGAAGAAGGTTATTGGTTGCTGTAACCGCTACGAACATGGGTAGGATACTAGAGAAGGATGGAATTCCTTACAAATCCCAGGATTTAGCAAAGTTTTGGAACAGATATTTAACTTGTATTTGCGTCCGAGGATAATCAATCTGTTTGCAAGTTGGTATAATCTATTAATTCGATTACATCATTTGAAAAGCAATCAATAATTGATCATAATTAGGTACCGACTCCGTATATATCAAATAATTGATCTTTGAATACCTGTAATTGCTGATACATTTACTAGATTGAAAAATATTAATTTTTGCTGTTAATGTTTTTGCTGTGTGTCAGACACCATTTGGACATTGTTTTGATCCTTAGTTTTTTAATGGCTGGTGTGGTAGCTTATGTTAACAGAAGACTAGTTGGTGATTTTTCTTCTTGTTTGGTAATGTATTCGAGTAAGAAATAGTTGGTACATGTATTAAAATATCGTTTTTGTCACAACTTCTCCATTTTTTCGCTGCTATGTTACATGCTCCTTTCCCGGTACACTCCTTCCCCTGCAGTTATCTAGTACTATGTATTTCTCAGATTACACCCCTCTGTGTTTTTGTCTGGGCGGGGGTTGGTTGGGCGGGGTACACTCCTTCCCCTGCAGTTATCTAGCACTATGTATTTCTCAGATTACACTCCTCTGTGTTTTTGTCTGGGCAGTATGGTCCATTACTTCGTCGTGGGGGTTTTCCTTTCCCTCTTGCATGCGTACAACCACCCTCAATTCATTATGCACAATCAACCAAGGGTTGCGGTGCTATCGGGGCGGCAAGGCCGCGGACGAGCCCTGAGGGAACCCCCAATTCATAAACTACATCAAAATTTTCTTCGGAATTGCCACTAAGAGAGTTATGGGACCTGAAGCGAATGTGGGGCAGACAGGGTTTAAAAGAGGAGGTATGGCTGCGAAATGTGAAAAAGTCAGCTTTTAGAGGTCCGACTAAGCTATTTTTTCGCATTTTCTGCTCATATTTCTTTTTTTATCTTCCCCGCCCAGCACCGCTATTCACTCCAGGTCCCGCAACTTTCTTGGCGGTTGTTTGCAAGAAATTTTTCTTGTGGTTTGTGCATTGGAGGGGTTTAAAGCATGTTTCTGAAAAAAATTTGTAAAAGCCCTCTGTGAACTAAACTGCAAATTTACCCTGGTCAATTCCAAACGAAACTACCAAATGTGTTTGCAAATACTATTACAAAAAAATGGAGATATTTTAAGGAGACCCTTAAATTTATATTTCGCTCCCATTAAGCTAATACAACCCTGATTCAGGCAGTGAACATTGAAACTGTTAAGATTGTGTAGCGTAGCCTCTTTCTCTATCACAAACAAACCACATAGTGTTGTTCATAGCGTGGCGTACAACGTATAGTGCCCCAAGTTAAAGGCTGGTGCCGACTGCCCAGTACCATCCTGCTACATCACGATCATCAAACATCAAATATCATCAAGCATAAAGTACCATCACCAGGCAGTGTTGCCGCTTCGAAAATAAATATTTATTTCCACACTTTTAAGACGAAAGAAAAATTTAAAATCTTGCGGGAAACAATGCTGAAGCAATTGAAAATGTAAAAGTCCGAACGCAGCAAGTGCGCTATGGTAGTATATTTTCATAGATATTTTTAAAATGAAATGCCTATAAAATTTTTCTTGTAACATATAGACCTAAATTTTGGTATATACTTTACTTTTTATAACGGAAATCTACGTACCAAATTTCCCCCAAAAACCTGGTCAGATTATCCAAGCCCCTTATATATATATATATATATATATATATATATATATATATATATATATATATATATATATATATATATATATATATATATATATATATATATATATATATATAAAACTAACTTTGGATATGCGTTCTAAGGGTCCTAGTTCGCACTCATTTGAAGAAATTTGTTCAAAATTGAAAAGTCGAAATCTCCTCCTAAAATGCTTCTTTTTTTACTCATTTGCTTTTTTACATAATATGATAACACCAATAAAGATTATTATTAATGTTCTTGTATTTTCTGCCAAATATAAAAAATATGTTATATGTCCCAAGAAGCTACTAAGCTCTGGTAAATACATTAATTGGTAAATATATTTCTTATAATTGCATATACAGAGATATGGAGTATGGCAAGCATTTCTTTAGAGTGGCATTAACTGTATTACGAATGATTTTATTTACAACTAAAATAAATTTAAAAAGCAAATACTGATAACTGGGCTATCACAATGAATATTCTTGCAGTTTAATTTAAATCCGACCACTCTACTGCAAAATGCCTAAAGAGACTTTAAGGTTATTTATACTTATCTAATAGCGGCTCGTATAGTGAAAAAATACCATGTGTTTTCTTTTTCGTTAGTCTAGCATGTTAAGTGACATAGTTTTTCACCGCAAAACATATTTTTGAAACACTGATTATGAAATTGATCAAAAGCAGCATGTTTCACAATTACAACTTTCATTACTAAACAGACTAAAATCTGCTTAAGTTACGGTGACTGCCTCATTGTGAGGACCGCATTGGAGAAGAGCGAGGAGTACGAGCACGTCATAATCGCTGGAGAATATGTCGACTTCTTGGTGCTTCTTAATGGATTGGTCTCCAGCATACAAAGTGTTCTCTTCCAGAAAAGTGGCACGAGTGGAACAGATTGTGAACAGTTCTCTTCAACATCATTCGGTCGAGGAGAGCTCTCATTCCCCACTGGAATAAAAATATTCCTTCACGCCTTTGCTGTTTGCGACACCACCTCTACCCTTTTTTTGGCAAGGAAAAACGAAGATGCTGGACGCCTTTTCAAAACAGCCAGACGTTTTTGACGCGGCCACCACGTTTCTCAATCACGACGCCACGCATGAGGATATAACCTCTGCTGGCAACAAATGTCTCGTGGAGCTGTATGGTGGGGGAGAATACGACTCTCTCCACGGACTGCGTTACGGGATATTTGTCCGATCTGCTGCTAACGCCATAGTCCGCCTTGCTCTTCTGTCCACAACCGAAGAGGCTGCTACCCAAAATTCCTAGAGAAGTTACTACCAGGAGCAGAAGTATTTGGGGGTAGAGAAAGAGCCCACCAACTGGGAGGGGGGGTCACTGAGCCAGCAGCGGCTGACACCGGTGACCTCAACCAAGGAACCAACGCCGTTAACCCTGTTGAAATTCCTGTCATGCAGGTGCCAGAAAGGGTACGAAGGAGGGAGCTGCTCTTGCCAGAGAGCAGGGCTTAAATGCTCTTCTCTCTGAAAAGTTTGTCAGGGGAAGGCCTGCCTGAATACTCCTCTCTTAGGCATGATTGAGTCGGATGAAGAAGACGATGTCGACGACTTTTCACCACTAGTATCTAGTAGCAGATCTAATCCGACAACGAGGAGTCTCCCGAGCCCCAAGAACAGTCGTATGACGAACCTAGGCCTTCGAAAAGAACACGACTGTCTCGCAAAGGGCGTAAAGGTAAGCCTAATATTACATACCTACCCCTTCGTTGTAATTTAGTATTGCTTATTTCTATCGCAGGAGTCATCTGAGGTCTCACCATCACTTTAAGTTCAACATTTCACGTCCTAGCTCACCCAAACTATCAAAATAATTTGTATAATATTTTGATATAAATTTGATAAATTAATACCTTATTATTATATTGTACTTAATTTCATTTTGCAGGATATAAACCATTTTCTACCGAGTAATGTCTTTACAAAAGTCCTCCAATTCGTCAGACTCCATTTCTTGAAAAATCCGATTTGCCTAGTTTTTCGTTTTTTTCCTGATAACAAGGGAACTGTTAGTCCTACAGGATTCCACTTCCGCTTAAATTAAAGGCAGGTAACTGCTTTACAACTTCATTACCTACGACTTTCCTTGTAGGGTGAGTATTTTAGTCGATATTCTGCCAGAAAGACGGCTAACACAACTTTTTGGGGAAAATAGCCAATTTTTGAAGTTCTCTATCTCGAGATTTGTTGGACCTTCAGACTGTGGTTGCGCTCAAATTATATCAAAATGTCTATTTTAAAAGTGTAGAGGATAACTTTTTACATAAAATCACCTTTTAGAAGTTATAACCCAAAAACTGAAAGAAAAAAACCCGGAAATTTCGAGGGTGTTCGACCCCCACGCGGTTAACACAGGTTTTTCGAAGATTTTAACTTGGTTTTATACTATTGGTATCTATCCTACTAACATCCCAGAAAATTAGAGCAGTTCAATTTTTTGCGACCTACCATGTTTTAAACGACTGGGCTATATGTATAACCATGAAAGACACTCATTTTTAACCGATTTCAAAAAAGGAGATGTTTTATGTTCGTCTGTATGTTTAAATGAAAAATTCGAAAAGCATATCATTGTTGATAGTTTTCATAATCTTGGAGACGATAACTTACTGTTAACATTGTAAACATTTTATGTTCTATAAAATAATACACCACAAAATTAAATAAATAAAAACTTTTGATGTTTTTTGTTGATTAATTTTCAATTAGAAATTGTAAACCGGTTGTCTATAGTGACATAATAAACACCTGCGAAGAACTATGACACAAAATTATAGAAACTGTTAATTTACTCGTAACAAATTTGCCTTTCTATTGACGTATTGACGTTAGTGGTGTCATTTGTCGTTTAGTAATTAAATAATCAATAATTTATTTTCGTGATAACAGGATAGTTGATTGCCATAAGTTACAATATTATTCTATTATTTGTTGTTTCTTATACCAAAATGGTTTTTATATAAATCATTTGTTTTTGCCTTAGCAATAGAGAAATACAAAGCTTAAATGAGTATTGTAAATGTGTGTCATTTAGAATTGGGGAGAGGGTTTGTTGTTTCCACAACTTTTTCCCTCTTGCTTATGTATACTGGATTGGTTTTAAGCATGTTTCTGGTTGGCCCCTAAAATGCAGTATTACCTAATATTTTGATTTTGGACTAAGGTACGTTTGGTTAAATCGTATTATTCTGATGCCAAGAACTGACTGTTGCTCTATGTACCACTACTTTTGGATCACCTGTAGAATTTATTGTTTCATGCTTTTTTTTTTTTTTTTTTTGTTCCCTCAGGGCTCGTCCGCGGCCTTGCCGCCCCGATAGCACCGCAACCCTTGGTTGATTGTGCATACCCCTAGTCTTACTCCACCCATTCCAAAATCACTGTGCCTTGAACTAGTCTGCACAGCGATTGGTAGGGTGAAGTTTTATATTGCTCTGTCTCCGGTCTAGAGTGACCGTAGATCAGTTGTCTTTTCCGGTCCAGAGCTATACACTCGCACAAGATGTGCTGGGCTGATTCCTCCCCCTCGCCGCAGAGTCTGCATGCGAGGTCCCCTTCGAACCGCCCCATTTTATGTAGGTGTTTCTTGACGGCCATGTGTCCCGTCAAGAGACCTGTTGTGTTTCTGAGCTGTCCTCTGCTAAGGTGTTTCATGCTTGGTTAGACACCTATGAAAATTTGCATAGGTACTATAGTTTAAAATGATTTTGCAAAATTTGATATATTTTGTAATTCTGAAAGTTTTCATTATTGTTTCATGTGTAGTAGGTTACGTCTCCAAATTTAGTTATCAGTGCTCATCACAGGTTAAGAGCCTGCTTTTAAGTGTAAAACAATGGCCTTGTCTGTTGTCTGTAGTTGATAAAAGTTTTAATATCAACAAACAATTCCAACAAAAAAAAATAATCTTCTGTATACTTTCTAGTGGCAACAGTGTAGCGAGATCAGAAAGAAGTTAAGCCTGCCATGTTAGAAAAGAACAGTGCCAGGGAAAAAAGCTGCCGGCGCGCCATGGCGGTGAACATCAAAGGTGCGGCATTTCGATTGAAGTCCAACAATTACCAACTGGCCTTGAATTAGAGAATCCCTCACACCTCTCGGCTCTCGCAACCGCTGCCTGACCGGTCATCACACACAGAATATAACCATTGGCGCAGATACCATCACTGCTGAAGGAGTTGGAGGTGATTATTAACACCTAGATTCTATGAGTAATTTAATTAATAAGTCCATAAGTGAAATGGCCTTTTAGGCATAATGTGTCTAAAAATAAGACCTGCATACAAACTATTGTGCCCAGTGAGAAAGCTATGGAAAAGTATCTAGAACGCAGTTAAATATAAGAACCTAAACTAAAAAATCATAGGTTTCATAAATGTTTTCGACAAATTTACTTTTTCATAAAAGTATTTTGTCTAAAAAGCCTAGGATCTTGTCATTTCAAATTTTCTGTAAGCAATGGTAATAGTTACTGCATATTAGGGGCCAACCGAATTTTCGGACATTTTTTCAGAAACATGCTTAAAACCCCTTCAGTATGCATAGGCAAGAAGAAAAACATTGTGGAAACAACCCCCTCCCTCAAAATTTACGGGACCCGGAGTGAACTGCTGGAGGGGAAGGAAATAAAGAAGGAACATCGACAAAAACAGCTTAGTTGGACCTCTATAAGCAGTCTTTTTTACATTTTGCATCAACGTTTTCTCTTAATAATGTTCTCCCTCCTCCAGCATGCCTATTTGCTCCAGGCCCCGCAGCTTGTTTAGGGGTTGAAGGTACAACATTTTTCTTGTCGTTTATGCACAAAACACCCTACTAAGCAGGCCTGAACGATCTGATCTAACTTGACCTGACCTGACCTAACCCGACCTAACATAATCTGACCTGGCCTGAACATTGGAGACAACAAGAAACCGAAAAGTATTCATTTAACAACAGTTTTTTTAAGTGTTAGTTTTAACTTGCCGTATGTGACCAGCGACGAACTAATAATTGCAGTAACTCGGCAACAACAGATTCCCACAATGTAAAATCAAATTTCCACGGCATAAAAATAGTATCAAAGTGCATAAAATGGAGTAAACTTCATTTATCAGCGGTCGGTTTATCTAAAACTAGTTGGCCCCTAATATGAAAAATCACCGATCTTTGAATTCTTTTCTAAATTTTAAAATGGCTGTAGAGAAATTTTTGTCTTCCTTATTAGGATCAAGTTAAGGCATCATCATCACAGTCTGAACGCGATGTCTCCAGCAGCTCCATTTAGCGAATTTTTCGTAAAACGAAAAATTCACTAAGGGGGAGATCTGTGTTTATATATATATATATATATATATATATATATATATATATATATATATATATATATATATATATATATATATATATATATATATGTATGTATATATATATATATATATATATATATATATATATATATATATATATATATATATATATATATATACATACATATATATATATATATATATATATATATATATATATATATATATATATATATATATATATATATATATATATATATATATATATATATGTATGTATATATATATATATATATATATATATATATATATATATATATATATATATATATATATATATCGATAACTCAAAAAATAATAGGCCGATTTTAATGAAATTTGGTACGTGCCTTCCTTTTGTAAGTAACTTGGATAAGTTCGTTAGCCAGGAAAATCGGACCACTTTTTCCGGGAAAATTTTGGATTTTCCTTTGAAAAATTTTCGTATCTCCGAAAATAACAGAGACATGATAATTTGGCATATACATTCCAGCTATCCAACTTACCCTGCACGCCAAAATTCAGATCGCTAAGTTGAAAGAAAAAAAAGTTATAGGCATTTTAAGGACAAAAATTTGGGTACCACTGGTGTTTAGAGGTCAGCACAAGAACAAAATATTTTGTGTGATTAACAAAACCAATTGAATATTACATCCAACGGTTTTCTTGACGCAAAATCGTCAAGAAGTAGCAGAAAAAATATTTTGAAAATTTGATAATTTTTCTTCTTCAAACGTCAAAGTCGCGATTTGAAACATCAAAATTTGCAAATTTTCAAACAACGAATTTGGAACAAATATGGATTATGTAGACGATATGTCGTAAGAAGTGTGTTTTACAAAGCCTTAAGATTCAGCCTCGACCATCCTTGTCCTTCATTCTACTAAAATATTTTCAGAAAAGCCATTTAAAATAGACCCTCTTTCTGATGCTTCGGCAGTAGTTTCAGCTATAGAGTTAATGGTTTAATAGTCTATATTTTAGCATTTTCGTTAAAAAAAATCGTTATTGAGAAGACCGCGACTTATGAATTTAAAAAAGATTTCTTCAAATGAGCATGAACTAGAACCCCTTAAACCCATATTCGGGGTTAGTTTCAGTTTTTGTCTGTTTACACATATACAGAGTGACGCTTTTCTACAGCAAAGCTCAATATATCCGTTATTATACAAGATATGACAAAAAAGTATATACGTTAATTATAGGGTATCTCGAGCTGCATCTTATAAACTTATTTTGACAATCACAGGATGGCCTATAAGTCGTTGATGAGTGGATAAAGTGTTTCTATTTACTTTGGTGGCTTTTCTTGCAATTTCGGTGGTATGTTCTTTAAATATTAACTTTTGGTCGAGTGTGATTCCAAGTCAACTTTGTCCAGCTCTTCGACTACCTTTCTGAAAAAACCGACCATCTGATTTCTGAATATCCTTCCTCCGAGGTCACTATTCTTGGTGGCTTCAATGTCCATAATAAGGAATTGCTAGGATCTTCAAAAACCGATCCACAAGGGAGAGCAGCGGAGGCCTTCGCAGTCAGGAATTATTTAGCCAATATGGTTCAGCAACCTACTTACATTCCTCGCATCCCAACACACAGCTCAAATCCCTTGCATCTCCTTCTTACTACAAAACCGGAATGCTATAAGACATCAGTCACCGCCCCCCTTGGTCGCTCAGACCACGGCATGGCCACTGCTTCCTGCGCAATGCACCCCGAGGTCACACAGTCATCACATCAACGTATTGTTTGGCACTACAACTCCGCGAACTGGGACAAAATGCAGAATTACTTTTCCTCTTTTCCATGGGCGTCTGTCTGCTTCTCTCATCCTGACCCCTCTTGTATCTTACAAAACGTCACCGAAATCATCCAAGCTGGCATGGAATTATTTATTCCACGTACACAGAAAAACTCTTCAGCCACTCAAAAGCCCTGGTTCTCTAAATCCTATGACAAGGCCAGATTTGAAAAGGTCAAAGCCCACAAAACGCTTCTACACAATCCAAGTCAAGAAAACCGTCAAGCATTTAACGACGCAAGAAACCGCTATGTCCGCATTCTTTGTGAGGCAGAAAACTCGTTTAATAATCACATCAAAAACAAAGCCTTCTCAAGGTCCAATGGCAGCAAACCCTTCTGGACTCTTGCTAAATCTATTGGGAATAATTTCTGCAAGAGCACGTTTCCACCTCTTGTTTCAGGGGATGAAATTTTTTCTACCGCCCTGGGCAAGGCTGAACTTTTTGCCTCGTTGTTCGCCGGCAATTCTACTCTCAACCCACCTCCAAATGTTCAACCACCAACAGTCCCCAATGTCACGCATAAAATGACGGATGTCATTTTCAAAACTAAAAAGGTACAAAATATGCACTCTTCTCTTAATACCAGGAAAGCCTCTGGCCTTGACGAGATCCCAGCAATTGTTCTCAAAAAATGCGCACCAGAACTGGCTCCTGTCCTGGCTCGTCTGTTTCAAACATCTTACAATAGAGGCCTATTCCTTAGTAACTAGAAGACTGGTCGAGTACAACCCGTCCCCAAGAAAGGATCCAAAGCGCTTCCTAGCAACTACACGCCTATTTCTCTCCTTTCAGTCGTCTCTAAAGTGATGGAAAAGTATATAAACACCGAATTACTAAAATTTCTTGAACAACATAGTCTAATCCACGACAGGCAATATGGATTCCGTCAGCGCAGATGAACTGCCGTCCTCCTTTCCTTTGTCACCCATTCTTGGAACAAATCTATGGAACTACACGGTGAATCCCAAATTGTCGCTCTAGACATATTCAAAGCATTCGACCAGGTCTGGCACGCAGCGCTGCTTAATAAACTTCCGGCCTATGGCCTACCACCAAAACTCTGTACCTGGACAGCAAATTTCCTCTCCGACCGGAGTCCCTCAAGGTTCGGCTTTAGCCCCTACTTTGTTTTTTCTCCAGATCAATGACCTCCTCTCTCGCACATCCAACCCAGTTCACAGTTACGCGGATGACATCACCCTCCCATCAAATATACAATATTCTAAGCCTGTCTCTTTAGCCCAATTAGATGAGGATCGCAGACTCATGGAGGGTTCTGTCTCTGCGGATCTCCAAAAAATATTAGACTGGGGAAGTAAAAATCTCGTACAATTCAACTCCACCAAATCTCAGTCTTGCTTTCTATCTCATAAGGGATACACCAGTCCTAGACCCATCACAATGAACCACCAAGTTATTCAAAGTAATGAGTCCTTTCCACTCGTTGGCATTTCTGTGGATCGAAATCTCAATTGGTACCAACATGTCACATCAATTATGGAAGCGGCTGCTAAGAAATTAGACTTCATCTTTCGGGCTCGCAAATACTTTTCATCAGCTAATCTCTATACCTTATTTACTTCACAAATAAGGCTAAACATCGAATACTGCTCCCACATCTGGGGTTCCGCTGCCGCTTCTATATTCGCTGTCCTGGACTCCATTCAGAAGAGAGCTATACGTCTCATCGGCGACCCTACCCTCACTCAAAGGCTGCCATCCGCTGCGCACCAATGGGCCGTTGGGTACCTCTCTCTTTTTTATACATATCTGCACGGGCACTGCTCAGATGTGCTTTCTTCCATAGTTCCTCCACCTGCTGTCCCCAACAGATCTACCAGGGGAACAGAGCGAATGCACCCTTTTACTGTCCAGGTCACCAGACATATAACATCTTGTTATACCCGCTCTTTTGTCCCGAGGACTTCCAAGTTGTGGAATTCCTTTCCGGCACATGTTTTTCCTTCTCCTCCGAACCTTCAAACCTTCAAGTCCAGAATTAAGAAGTTGCCTCTTTCCTCCTTGTCGACATCCACTGTACGATAGTATTTAGGCTGTGAGCCCTCGTGGTGTGTTGTTGAAATAAACAAAAGGTATTTTGTAGTGTCAGTAATTTTTGTTTTAGTATTGTTCATAGTTATTCCTTGGCGCATTGGGTCTTTTTGTTTATGCTCAGTTTGTGCCTGAAAATTTTTGTATTAGTTTTATCTTCGTTTATTTGGATTTTCCATTTTTTGAACTATTTTCGTATTATGTTTATATGGTTCCATAAGTATTTTATTGATTCTGCTGCTTTGGTAGATTCAGCGATAATCGCTGAGTGGTCTGCGAATCGGACAGTTTGGTGTGGGAATGTCATCAATGTAATAAAGGAAGCCAGTTGGAGATAAGATTGTCGCCTGGGGGACTCCAGCTAGAGAAGTCTGTTTGTGGAAAGGATAGTTGGCATATATAACTTGGAAAGTTCTGTTGAGTATGAATGATTGGATTATTTTGATTAGGTATTTGGGTATTTCGTAGTGCATGAGCTTAAATATTATTCTCTGGTGCCAACCGTGCCTTACATACGTCTAGAGTTACTAAGGCTGTGTTTTTCTTAGGTTAATTTTTTTAATGTCGCTTAAACGAGTTAATTGAAGCGTCGTGCTTTTTTCGTTCGAAATCCGAACTACTCAGGAATAATCATGTTAAGTTGGTTTTTGGTTTGGTTAATTCTATGGAGAACTATTTTTTCTAGAATTTTGGAAATGCATGGTTGGAAGCTGATTGGGTGGTAGGTAAAGGGTAAGAATAGTTCTTGGTTGTTTTTTTTTAATAGGGATAACTATTGTATTATTCCAGGTGTTTGTAAAACATTGATTTTTTATACACAAGTTTATTATGTAATATAGTTTAAAATAGCATTATGTGGAAGGTTGTTGTAAGCATTGGATTGTTTAGTTTGTCGTCACCAGGAGCTTTCTATTTTTCAGTTTTTTGTGATTTTTTTATTTTGCTGGGGTTTTTAAGTCCGCCCGGGGGGTATTGGTTCGTGTAAGTTATTGAATTATGTTACTTTCTTTTTAACTGTGTTTGTTGTTTGAATGTCTGAGTGTTTTTTGGTGAGTGGTGATTTTTTGCGTAAGTGGTTACGATGATGCCGGTGGTTATCAGTCACTTATTTTTGAAATAGATTAGAGTTTTTGCTTATTTAATTTGGTAATGCGTTGTATTGAATTGTTCCATTGTGTTATTTTTATGGTATTTATTTGTTTACATATTTGATTTGTTAAAGTATTTATTTGACATTTAACAGTAGAATGGTGCGTGCGCTGGTATTGTTTTCTCAAGTGGTTTTTGTGGATTATGAAGTTTTTATGTGTTGAGGAATGCTAACTTTGTTTGGTTGGCGGTGAGTAGTTGTGGTCGATTTTTGCTAACATTTATTTATTAGGTTATCTGGTTTATGATGCTTTCATCTATTTCATCACACGTGTTGATGTTAGTGTTATTTCGGGTACCCGTGCTAACTTAAATAGTGGACGCCTATGATGAGAAGATACAGCATCTGAGGATCTCGTACTCATCCACTGAGGCCTGAACCAGTCACCGATCACCGATCACCAGCTCACGGCATATAACAATTTATGCCAGGGACGCCGTCAAGGGGATCAAAACTCAACTGTCAACATCCTTAACACAGAACGTCCAACAGCTGACCCTTCCAAACAAGATTACGTGGAAACGTACTCTATTCTTTTGAAGCTTTCGGTCTATTTTATTACCAATTGAAAGGGCAGACAGATATCCATTATAACATTTATTTGATGTTTAACTTTTACTTACGAGACTATATGATCCACGTTCACTAAATAATATCAGTAAAAGAAGCTTTAATTAAACAATTGAAAAACAGAGAGGAAGCAATTATTGTCTCTTTTAACTGTTACTTGGGACACAAATAATAATTTATTTAGAAGAATATGTTTCACAAAGTTAATTACAGTGATATACTAGTCAGAAGGTGATTTACATAGGTACGATCTTACCTTTCTTGACTTTTATATTTTTCGCGCCAGACTAAAATAAAATCTGCTTATACAAAAGATGTAAGGAATATTCCTTTTCAGTTTATTCTATTTTTTTTTCAGAAAAACAATTATCGGGGTTTTAGTGAATTTTCTTAGAAAAAATTCACTAATGGGGAGATCCCGACTTTTGAATTTTGAAAAAATTTTTGCAAATGAGCGCGAACTAGGACCCCTAGTAGAGTTTAATAAAAATGTACACTCGTCTAAAAAACAGATATTGAACAGAAAGTTCCCGTTATCAGCTATTCGTGCAGTCATAACTTATCAAAACCAGCCGCCGGTCAAAATCATCTTCATTCAGTTGTTGTACAAGATGAATTTTATACGGGTGAAATTTATGATGCTTCAATATTCGCTGAATAGTTCTTCTTTTGATGTTTGAAACAGTGGCCAATTTTCTTGTGCTCAAAGTTGGGTCTGCAGCAATTTGTCCTAAAACTTCAATCTCAGTAGTCTCATTTCTAACCGGAAATTCACTATCAGGATCCCGTTTTTTGTTGGCTACTGAACCACTTGTCGAAACTTTGCAACTAACTCCAAAATGTATTTTCTGTTAACATGTCTGTTCGGATGCCGTTCATTAAATAAATTTACGGTACGGTTGGCACAGTCATCGTTTTTGAAAAAAAGAGTAATTATTTCAACTCTTTCTTCTACAGAATACACCATTGTGAAATTAATTTTCGGTAGTACTATCAAGTATCAAACCGACCGATAAACTGAAATAATAAACCGCATTTCTCTCATTCCGATAAGAAATGTTCTGATAGTCAATTTTTTGTTTACAAACCAACAAAACATTGACTATCAGCACATTTCTTATCGGAATGAGTGAAATGCGTTTTTGCATCTTCAACTGTGAATAATTTTTAAACGAGTTGTTAAAACTTCTAAAAAAATTAGTGTGCTGAATTCAGAAAAGAAAGAGCTTTCAAATTATGGAACACTTGACTCATGTTCCCTATTTAAAATATAAGGGTTGTTATCACCACCCTTAAGGGGTTGATGTGAAAAAGTTAAGTTTTATGTCAAAACATGTCCCCCTCAATATTAAAATTGGCGTGTTTCAGCGTTTCTTAAAAAAAAAGTTTTCTGGACGCAAATCGGTCTGTTTCGTTTTCAATGCGCCACCATATATATGCATACACATACATACCACATTTATGCACACACACACGCACACCCCTTATCTCATATATACAAATATATCCACATACACAAATTCTATACTTTTTTTATAACTTTAATTTTGTATCTGTAAAAACGTACAGAGAGCAGTGATTATCGTTTTTGTGTTGACAGCAAATCTCTGGAGAACCCAAATCATCACAACACATCATTTAAAGACCTGATTAACCTTTCACTAACAAAGTTAGCCTCATCAGCGGAGAACATTGTGAGATCTACGACAGGGTTACCATCTTGGTGCGGAACCAGGTAGTATGTTGTCACGACAGCTCCAAATAACACAAAATGTTATAAAATAGAGCCTGTGTACAACCAACTAACAAATTTGTAAATTGCCAACCTTGACACATTTCCTCCCTAATATATGGAGAAGGCTAGATGTATTCTCACCATAATTAGAACAGCAGACCGGTTTCGCTCTAATTAGAGCTCGTCTCGCTGAAACTGGTATACCCTACTGACGAGCTCTAGTTAATTCTCCAAGTGTACTTATCAGTGCTCATCACAGGTCTCAATCTTCACTTAGCAAGTAGTTCATGTAAACTGAATGGAATTTTTATTGTGGCC
Source organism: Tillus elongatus (assembly GCA_964006375.1). NCBI lineage: Eukaryota > Metazoa > Arthropoda > Insecta > Coleoptera > Cleridae > Tillus > Tillus elongatus. The sequence goes on along the minus strand of OZ023269.1, from coordinate 14,489,922 downwards.
TCATATTTACAAAATTTCCGGAAGTAAATTACATCTAGCTTCTTGTGTTTGCGGACATACAAAAATTTTGTGATTTAAATCAGCTAAGCTTTGACTGTCGCAATTACACATTGTGTACTTAGGATTCCTATACGGTGTAGATGCATGGGATTCATAGGATACCGTCCATGGTTTGACCTTAATCTCACGACTATGGTGGTGGTACTTCTCCTTTCATGGGTGTATTCCTTATGGCGTTCATAGTCCGCGCTCATTTGAAGAAATTGTTTAAAATTTCAAAATAAGTGAATCTTCACTAAAATTGTACTCCTTCAGATAGCAAAAATATTTACGGTGTTTCATCTTATATGCGGCATACTACGAAACATTTCTAATCTGGAAAAGGTAATTTAATCCGTGAATTTAAGACGTGAATCAACAAACGTCAGCATAGTAAAAATATCGTTTTATCCACAATGAAACGGGTGCTATTCTACTTGACATAAAACTGAACTTGTTTAATTTTACCAACGGAATCACAGTTTCGTACTTTAATGCAGGTTGATAAATTTTGATAATAAAGCTCAATCTGCCGTGTCAACTTGGTTTAATGAGCTTTCTCTACCAATAGTTACGGTCTATATAATACAGAACACATTTCAAAATGAAAAGGAATTAAAATATAGGCACTTGTTGTGGTCAAGCTTGAAGGTAATTAAATTAGTAGCCACTCTTTCTTTTCCCATTTCGTTGAATCGTTACCCAACAAATTTCAAATATATGTTGGGGCCATAAAAATCTCGTATATAATTTAATTTTATAGCAGAATATAATACCTACCTGCGTCATAGCTAAAATATGTGACTGCAACATACCTAAATGCCTATATAATGACTGCATTTTGAGTAAAATAGAAAATGAACGCATCGCAGGAATTAAAAAACTCATACATGTTCATTAATTTAGTGATTAACACGTCGTCGTTTGCTCATCAACTTCATATTTCAAAAAGTCTGGACGCAGTAAGTGCATTATTATAGTGAATTTTCATTAAAATGTTTTAAAAAGCAAATATGTGTTTTTTTAAGAAAGCAGACATCAAATTTGGTTACCAGCATAACATATATAGTAGAAACAATGTACCATATTTCATGAAAAAAACTTTACTGTTTGAAAATTTTTAAAAAATGTTCGAAAAGAAACTTAACATGCTCCCGAAAAAACTACTTTCCTGTCCAACGAACCTTATAGGTTAATAGCAAATTGGGCTATTCAAATTTGAGGCATTCAATAAAAATTCGCTACCATAATGCACTTGCTGAGTCCCGAATTTATTTTCTTACAAACATGCATTATAATTTCGTTGTCGAAATTCCATACATTTAAGGTCAGCTCAGAACTGGTACTGACCGGGGAAATCCATCTGTCAAATTAAGCCAAATCATTGTTTAATCTATTTCAACTAAGCAGATTTTTCTGGCTAACGAACTTCTCCAAGCCACTGGCAAAAGAAAGGTACTTGCCAAATTTGATCCAAATCGGCCCATTATTTTTTGAGTTATCGGTTTTCAAAATTCAAAAGTCGGGATCTCCTCATTAGTGAATTTTTTTAAAGAAAATTCACTAAAAATCCACAAATCCGCACGCCCTCTTATTTCGCCAATATAATTTCAAACTATAACTTAACGAAGTGTTTGATAAAGTTCAAAATTTGTCAATTAAAAAACATATCGTAAATTTATTAAAATTTACTAATAACGTTAAATATATTACTACTACTGCTACTAGTACTACCCGTCACACACCATTCCCATGAAGAAATAGGCACACCACAAAGCATATAGTATTTCCTACATGCACTTCCGTCCTGACATGCTATTTTCGCTTCTCCCACTTTTATATATTTCCGCATATACGCTCTCCTGTTGCCCAAATTTCTGATATATATATATATATATATATATATATATATATATATATATATATATATATATATATATATATATATATATATAACATCCGGCCAAGCTTTGCTGGGCCTTCCACGACCCCTCCTACCATCCATATCCTCTCTATAAATTCTCCTTGTCATTCTATCCATATCCATTAGTTCTATGTGCCCAAACAATCAAGGCAGGCTACTCATATTTACTTTCAACAGATTTCTGTTTCAGAACCTATTCATTTGTAAATTCTAGATTCCCGGATGATCGATTAACAGGTATAAGGTCTAAATGCGTCGGGACAAGAAATATACATTTGTTTGTGTATGCAAATGTACATTTGTATTAAATAATGCAAAAGCATCGTCCACATAACGAAAGCATACTTTAGGAAAATAGTCATTTTGGCTTGATAGGTCTGTTTCAAATATACCCATGAAAAGGCCTGCAATGAATGGGGAAAGGGGGTTGCCCATTGCTGTGGTATGGGTTTGTTCAAAAAATTCCTTATTAAATTAAAAAATATTCTGATTCATGCAAAGGTTTGTTAAATTTATATATTCTTTGCAGACCTCTTCATCTATGTTGTTCGTTTTTAACAAATGGTCTAAATACGTTAGCGTTTCTTTTATGGCAACACTGGGAAACAGGAGGTCACATCAAACGATATTAAAACCTCGCTTTCGACCAATTTAATATTTTTAACTTTATTAATAAATTAAAGTGAATTTGAAACTGAAAAACTTTTTTGTTTGATAGGCAAATCTTTAAATTCGTTTATTAACCATTTCGCTATATTGTATCTCCGGGGATCTATAGCTGAAACAATAGGTCTCACCAATTTTCCATGTTTATGGATTTTCGGGAGATAATACTTTTAAGGAATTATAAGATTTGAAACTTGTAACTTTTTTCCTAAATCTTTTGTAATGAGAATATTGATATCTCTTTAAATTGTTTTTAACTTCGAAAATCATTTTTGGGAAAGGGTTTCTATTTAGTTTTTAGTTTTTTAAATTTTTTATTCTATTGCGTTATATGCTCGATCTTTGTAATCGTTTTTGTCTAAAATCACAACCTTATTACCTTTGTCTGCTTTAACATAAAAACATTCTTTCTCACGCAGTCGTTTAACTACATTTATTTGATTAACGTTTTTGGTATTAATGGGCTTATTTCCATTTAATTTTTTTGTTAATTTATCATTCTTTAACCTTGCATATATTTGTGTCAAGCACCGCAAAAATATCGTCCACATAACGAAACCAAACTCTTTGAAGAACCCAAATCACCACAACACATTTTTAAAGACCTGATGATCATTTCACTAACAAAGTTAGCGTTCTGTTCTTATTTTGTAGGTGAAACATTCGTCAGGTCTTTAAAAATGTACGTATCACTGCTCATCACAGGTTACAATTTCACTTAGTAGGTCAAACGGTTGCAAATTTTGCTAAACAAAAATGGGTAGATTTAGAAATGCAGTATCTATTAGACTCAAAACATAGTGTGTTAGAAATACCTTAAAGTTAGATAACTTAGAATATGAAGAATGGTGCAATTTTCAGAGGAATATGTTTGTAGTCATTAACGCAAAGTTAATTATGAAAATGAATAGGTATACAGGATAAAAATTAAAGCAGTTTGTAAAATGTCAAATTAAAACCAAAAAAGTCTGGACGCAGCAAGTGCGTTATGGTGGTGAATTTTCATAAAAATGTTTTTAATAACAAATATGTCTTTTTTTTAAGAAAGCGGGGATGAAATTTGATTACCAGTATAACCTGTATAGTAGAAACAATGTACCATATTTCATCAAAACGATTTTATTGTTTCAAAATGTACAAAAATTTTCCGAAAATAAACTTAAAATGTCCCCGAAAAAACTGGTTCCTGGCTAACGAACGTTAGGTTAATAGCAAATTGAGCCATGAAATTAAAACTTCAATGATAATTCGCTACAATAACGCACTTGCTGCGTCCAGTAAAAATTGAAATCGGTTGCAGAAAGAACAAGCACTTGTGAAGCCACGGGAAAGTCTATGGCTGTATTAAGTATGGAACAGTTTCACTAAGTTAGGGCAATAACAAGGAAGCAGATAAGTGCTATTCAAATTCAATTAGGTCTTAACAGTTCTCATATCGTCTTAATTGAATTTGTTATACAAAAACTCGCTAAAAAATTCATTGGTATTACACAATCTCATCAGGTAACGGTATAATGAAATAATAATAAAAAAATAAGAGTGAAGTCACTAACTGGGATTAGAACACGTGCTATAGGAGTCCATTCTGAAATGTACCCTGCTCCCTTCACCGCTCTGCTATTGACAGAAGAGATATATCTACTAACAGGTATATACCCTAGTATATTATTTTCTAACGTATTGATTATTAACACCACACAATGTTTGTTTAAAATTGATTTTTTTTCTCATATTTTAACGAAATGAAGAAATATCATAGCTGAGACACAGATCTAGGAGTCATTTCGAGCCGTATTTTAACTCACAAAGCGCTAATGCGTACTAACGTACGACTACCAGAATTATGAATTTTGACGTTTCATCTTTTTTTAATCAGAGGCTTGTAATTTCTTTGTCTTTTAACCTTAATATCTGAATTTTGGTACAAAGTATACTCTTTATGACAGAAATTAGCTTGCCCAATTTTGTTACCATAGTTTTTTAATTTTCGGAGATATGAATTTTTTTCGAAAGGAAACCCAAAATTCTCCCAGAAAACCTTGTCAGATTTTCCTGGCTAACTAACTTATCCAAGCCATTTACAAAAAGAAGGTACTCACCAAATTTAATCAAAATCGGCTTATTATTTTTTGAGTTATCGGTGTGATACATTTTTCAAAATTCAAAAGCCGGAATCTCCTCACTTTTTAAAGAAAATTCACTAAAACTAATTCATCGAAAAATTGACCTCGTAGAAAATCTTTCTTCAGGGTCGTTTAATAAAAATAAGGACGACCTCTTAAACAAGGGGCTAAAGTTCGGTTTGCAGTCACAAAGGGACCATCTAGTAGATGTCATTGATGGTACTAAAACAAAATACCAAAATCTTCAAAGAACTTTATGCGAGAAGTGTGCAAAGATAAATAATTTTAAAAATTGAAAGAAAATTAAAATATTTGATCCTCTGATGACGCTAACTTTGTGAAACGATCGTCAGGTCTTTAAAATGTGTTGTGGGGATTTGGGTTTGCCAAGTGTACTTAAATGTATAAATTTTATCAAGTATCAGTCAGAACTATGTTATTACTCCATTTTTCGATATATTTTTATTTTATCGTAAAGGTTAAAGGGGCGTATAATCTACAAATGAGAATTTCAAACGTCGTTATACTATAGCTACCACATAATTAGATAATTTATTTTAAGTATCACTTCCGTTCTCGGAAAAATAATCTCTTTCTCATTCCGATAGTATTATACAATGAGGTGGAGGGTGGCTTATCGAAAATCAATTTCTGATTAAATTTAGGGTGTTACTGATAAAAGCTCCTAGTCTTTTGATAGATCGTGGTCTGCTTGACACATGGCAGCCATGTTTAGAGTGGAGAGTGCCACAGCTGGCAGTCGGAGCAACCTTCCAGCGGCACCTTTGATCTCAGACACATATGATGTACACTCTGGGAGAGAGCCATCTAATCGAATTCAGAATTCTTAACTTTATTCTTTGAAATTAGTTGACATTTTACCAGTGATATAAACGGTATTAAATTTATTTTATACGTATATAAAATCTATTTGTAGAATATGCCGACAAATATCTCGAATTGTAGGTAATATGTTTGAAATTCACGTCCCGCTGGTTACAGTGAAAGCAATCGCATTCACTATCCTCCTTGGACCCACTAGCATTTTACAATATTTTAATTATTATATATCTATAGTGGTAACTCACTAACATCTATTGAATGATTCATGGTAAAAAAATTATTAAACATCATGCGTTTTTTGAAAAACCACGTATCATTGATGATACCTTCGGAACATATAAATACAGTAACAAAGAATTTGACAAATATTTATTTATTGATAACTCATAAAACAATTTCTTTCAGTACTATAGCACAAAAATATTTTACAGGTCTTACAGTGGACAAAAGTTAGCGTGCCACAGCCTGGTTTACGGCATTTTGGCTACATGTTTGATTTTCATTTATGAATTTTGGAAGATGTTTGTAATTTTTTCTAAAATTTGGGTGCCGGTTATAAACGTCTTCATACTTTTCGTCTCCAGATGTATTATCACTACACCTATTTCCATTAGAATCTTGGATATAAATTAGTGCTTTGGCAATTGCACATTTGAAACCTAAGTAGGCTAAATTTTTTTTTTTTTTGGCCAAACCTTCAGCACTGGCATCCGCCCGATATTCTAACCACCCAGCGGCATAGGCAAAATCAAGCAAATGATAAAGGGAACGAATCGTCCACTTATTCGTGCTATTTCTCATGGGATAGTTTCCCATTACACGATCCAAAATACACCTCGCATTTTGGCATTGTATTCATTCACAATAGAAGGCTGCCTTATTTCAATATATTTGGATTCAACTTTTGACCATCTTTTGCAAGTTCCTTCTGGCTCTACTTCATGATATGATGAGGTAAAATGTACAGGTCAGGAGTCAAACCACTATCAGAGTTATTTTATTGTCATCTCGTACTAAGGCGTCATGGGAACCTCTGCCGCTTCTCCTTAAAACATTGTCATTTTTAAAATTAACATTTTTTGGTAGTCTGCTTGCCATAATTGGGAGCGTTTTAAAAGAGTAACAAACAGTGGAATTGGATAAAATAATGATCAGTAAATATTGATACTCCAATGGGCAGAGTATCACCTAATTTTAAGACTATATATATATATATATATATATATATATATATATATATATATATATATATATATATATATATATATATATATATATGCCACAGGACACAGCCACCGGCCCCATAATGTTCAATACACTTTAACGAATTGTTTATGCAGTCGTCTCAGGGTACTGTCGTTGGCTTCACGAATGATACCGCCATATTCTACAGGGGAGAAACGTGGGAAGAACTGAAAAGTAAAGCCGAGGAGAACTTCAAAAACAGAGCAACCTGGTTTGATTCCAGATTACTCACGATTAACTTCAGCAAGATTAAATGTTTGCCTTTTTGTATCTATGCGGCTTTGAAGATTAAAGGTGGAGATCATGGAACCGTGCGGATAGATGTCGTGAGGACGGTAAAATACCTGCGGGTGGCAGTGGACTATTATCTGGAATGGGATGAGCACATAAACAATCAGGTGTGAAAAATACGAGTTTTGAGCCACATGTTTAAAGCGTACCGTGATATGTTTGACCAAAAGCATCTAAAAATCCTATACAAATCTCTAGTTGAGACAAATCTGTTGTACGGTAATCTCATCTGGGGAGCAGCTGCAAGATGTTATACAAAAAAGGTGGAAGTCTCTCAAAAGTGGATTTTAAAAATAATTGGGAACAGCTCTTATACTTACTCCAGTGATGACCTTTATGCGGAAATGCGTGTCCCGGATCTCTCTTAGATTTACCTTGGGTCTGTGGGTATCTGGCAGTAAAAGAATAGAGGAAGACTCATTGAAGCATCCCATGGCTATCAGATTCGATCGATTGGGAGTGCCAGCATGATCGCAGGGTTTAGTCAGTCTCAAACACGACGATGTCATGTTCAAATGGGACCAAGACTACGCAACTTCTTGCCACCTAAAGTACAGCCTTTATGTGACATGAGATCGTTTAAGGTGCTGTTGAAGGCTTGGATACTGGACTGGCCTAGACTGAATGCTAGCAAGATAATTCATGGGTAACTGTGGAATTATTGTTATGCTGTGGTAATTTAGAATGTAGACACTTTGCCACGGCACACACGAAGACAAATAAAATGATATTTCCAACATCATGGAGTTCCTCCCCATAATCAACGCTTGGTTTGCGAATTTTTAGATATCACATATCCTTACAGTTGGGTTGGAAACCGTAGTTCAACAAATTTATGGGTAATGGAGAGATAATTATCACCAAACAACTGTTGCACTGCTTGGCCATCCCGGTCTCCTGACTTTAATCGATTGTTTTTTTTTTTGGTGTGGGGTTATGTTATGTCAAGACATTGTTTATACGTACACCCATAATAATATGCAAGATGTACATAATCTTATCACGAGAGCCATCGACGGTTTAAATCCGGTTGTTTTAGAAACGACCCATGCAGACATTGTTAAGATGGTACAAATGTGTCTTGAGAAACATCTTGGTCATTTTGAGTATCTTTAGTGGTAATAGGATTTATGTTTGTTGGTTATTGTAACTTTTTTAGTTGTCTTTATAAATGTAATTAACTCATCGTTCATCTTAGTTATTCATTTGGAGTTAGTTAATAATTAAGCGCCTCCATGGCCGTGCGGGAAAGTCGATTCAGACTTTTCAATACGGACTAGGGGGACGACGGTTCGAGACTCACCGGCGACGGATGATTTTTCAAATCACTGTCGTCGTTGAGATCAAGGTGGAGGGTAGGTTAGTTTAGATGAGCAAAAAGGGTCAGCAATGGCCTAATTGCCAGTAAGCATCTTACCTTTACATTTTTTTTTAGTTAATAATTGATAATAATGATTTTAATTCGCAATAATGATAAACTATAAAATATATTACTTTTTTGTAGTTTAATGTCTTTCCACATATTACCTAATACTACTACATAATTTCGTTCTCAAGTAAAATAAATTGCATTAATTTTTTTAATTTTCTGTCTGTTTCAATTCTAGGCCAAGAAAGCTGCCTAAAAGAATAGTTTTTTCAATAGTGGCACTTTTAGTTTAGTAATTACCAGTGGTTATTTAATTCATTTCCATAGAAAATATTGATTTGTTTTATTGATATTTCATACATATTTAGTATCAAAAAGGAACTATTTTACTCTAATCACAAGATTTTTTACAAAATTTTTAAATACTTTCACAGAAATTAAGCTCTTGAAAAAAGAAGTTGAGGCGATTATTTTCTTGCTTTCGGTGAAGATAAAGGTAAATTTTGTGATTGTGACAAAACCTACAATTAAATGCTTCCGGAAACCTCACTATTTTACTTAATTTCGCTTCCATGATTCCTTAATTTTGTACTTTAAGATTTTGACTAATGGTCGATTTCTAGAACTAGGAAGACAAATATGTTTGGGCCATAATTTTTTGGTTAAAGCTGTGTATGTGTATACGTTATTTATTTACAAATATCGAGAGTAAAAAATGTCACATATTAATGACTATAATACATTCATTATAAAATGAAAAGAAATAAATATAAGTATATAACACAAAATTAATTAATAATAGTTTAGAGGACCCGACCAAACTTTATCGTCTCAGTGTATATGATACAAGCTTGGGGGGGGGGGGGGAGAAGCGTATAATAACAGAGCGGGAAGATCAAAGACTTCTATGAATATTTTAAGTTTTAATATCTACACTTTCTTTTGTTTCTTCCTTTTAACATAATTATATTTTTTGCGACTACCGCATAAGCATTATTTCACTTCAGGCAGTTGGACGGTAATAAAATAATTAATGGTTATGACTACATTTATAAATGACATAACTCTGAATTTTGTGTTTAGGGATTCGTTCCAAAAAATAAGATTAGTTGTTTCAATAATGTCACCAATGTCACTCCCTAGAAAAATTATTTCACTGAATAGATAGTTACACTAGAGGCTATTTGATTTTAATTTTTAACGAATTTTCATTACAAAATCGCCGATTGAGGCCATGGACCAGTTTTAAAAAATATTGTATTTGCGAAAATTAAATTATTTTCATGATATTTGGTAGACATGTTGCCTTTATGACAAGAAAAAAGTTCGGGACGCAGCAAGTGCGTTATAGTAGTGAATTTTCATAAGAATTGTACACTATTAGTAAAATATATGATTAAAACTAATTATTTAAATTTAAATTTAAATGGACCTTAGCGATTATTTGGAAAAAAATATATTTTATATGGAGCTGGAAAATTAAAATTTGGTCTTACATATAATATGTAAGTACTGAAAGTCTCTTTAAAGAAATTGTGTTACAAATTTCATTAAAGTCACAAAAGTTTTTCAGAAAAAACATAATCATTTACAAAGGGAATATACCTGCCAAATTATAAATATGGCAGGTATTTTTTCCTATTCATTGCTTGGATGGTTTTGTTTTAGTCAACCCAACTGAACAAGTTTTTGCAAACAATAAACAACAACAAAAATTTTAAAACAAATTTGTAGTTATCCGCGAAGCTGATTGTTATTTTTCTTTAATTTGGTACCCACGCTGCGTTTACATAGGTGTTACTGTGGTTGAAGCTTGAAGATTCTAGCTCAATGGGAAATTTATTGAGTTATCGGATTTGATATATTTTTATCATTTTCATCACTTATTTACTATTGCTGTACCCATACTTTTTGAAAATGATAAAATATTGCAGCTTACTATGTAAGACGGACAAAACAAGGCAACCTCACAATCGTTTTTAGAAAAATAATCAAAAAAATGAAATGAGATAACAATTTAAACATAAATTGAAAATCTTGACTCGCTGCTTCCTCGCATGGGTTTTCCTTTCCCTTCCGCATGCCTACAATCACCCTCCAATGCATAAACAACAGCAATGTAAACAAGAAAAATTTCTTGGGAACAATTAATTCTTAAGAAACTTACGGGACCTGCGGTGAATATAGAGGTTTTGCGCGCGGTAAACGGGACTTTAAGGAGGTGTAGCTACAACATGGGATAAAGGCAGCTTATAGAGGTCCAACTAAGCTGTTTCTTTCGCGCTTTCCCACCTTTCGCTTACATTTCCTTCTTATGGGCTGTTTGCAAGACATTTTTCTTATAGTTTGGGCATCCAGAAGGGGTCTGAAAAGATTGTTCTAAACACCCCCCATGTGCTAATCTACAAATTTACCGAAAATTTAATTTTTATTTTCGAAAGGGAATAAATCTGTCAAATTATAGGTGGCAGGTAAGCATTTTTCTATATTAATCGCTTGAATGATCTGTTTTAATCAACTCAATCGAACCAGTTTCTGTAAACAAAATAACAAAAAAGGTTTCCTAAAACAAATTTGGAATTATCTGTGAAGCTCATTTTGTTATTCTTTAAATTTAGTAACCCCGCTGCTTTTATATAGGTTTTGCTATGTATCAAAACTGAAGTTTAGTCTAGTTTAATGGGAAATTGAGATCATGATTTGAAATATTTTTATGAAAATTCGCTACTATAACGCACTTAAACTCTTTTCAACACTTATTTACTATTGCTGTATCAATACTTTTTGAAAATAGAATAAATATAAACAATACAAAATCTTGAAATTTTAATTTTAATAATTTAACCTAAATATCTGTTTATATAATTTAAACTAGGTCTGCATGTACTTTATATTAGGTATGTAGTTTCATTTACTTCGAATTTTCCATAGATATCAAGCCGCTTGCAGTCACATGCTACAGTTGAGCGCTTTTGGACCCAAACATTGTCCCGGTATTAGGAAAGAAATAGTCCAGTGCTGACATTTTACAAAATTGTTAGTTGGTTGTCCATTGTACACAAGCTCCATTTTTAAGATTTTGTGTTAATTAGAGCTGTTGTGACAACATACTACCTGGTTTCGCACCGAGATGGCGTCCCTGTCGTATCTCATATTATTCCCCATTCAGACATCTTGCAATAACTTCCATTGTTTAGATTTTTGTCTACGATTTATTTAAACAGCATAGCAGTACAGATAACGTCATCTGTCTTTGTCCAACATTGCAGATATTGCATTACAGAATCTGAAGTGATGTCAAGGATTATTTTATTATTAATTTCGAATAACTTTATTTTCCTTTCATCAAAAGGCTTCCAAATTGGTACACAACCATGTCTGTCTATGCTTTTTTAAGTTGCAAATTTGCACCTAAACAATTTGAGAGATATTGCGTTTTAAAAAATATTTTTAAATTCTCTTAACAAAATAGGGGTAATTCCGAAATTTGGTCCAAATCAGTGAAGTATTTTTTGAGTTATCGGTTGGATACATATATATATATATATATATATATATATATATATATATATATATATATATATATATATATATATATATATATATATATATATATATATATATAAATAAACTTTTCACTGACCATGGAAATGGGTTCCAGGGACCCTAATTCGCGCTCATTTGAAGAAATTTTGCAAAAGTCTCACCATCGATACCTCTCTATTAGTGAATTTTCTTAATGAAAATTCACTAAAAGCTCCATTAGATGTCCTGCACTGCTTAGTAAGGGATGTAGAGAAAAGCTTTCTGACCAAAAAGGTAGCCCTCAGTGCATTCATTAACATAGACGGTGCCATTGACAACACCTCATATCAATCCATCAAACGGGTCCCACAAAATAGCAAAATGGAACTCCCGTTGTAAGATGGATTGAGTCATTGCTAAAAAGCCGTGTTATCACAGCTACTACAAGTGATTAAACCAACGCAACAGTGACGATGGCAAAAGGTTGTCCTCAGATAGGAGTGCTATCACTTCTGCTGTTCGCTTGTTGTTGATATGCTTGTGACCACATAGAGCGGAGCAGGATTTATTGTCCAAGGATATGCAGATGATACTGTCATAATAATAAAGGGCAAGCATGATGCTGTAATATGCAGTCTAATTGAAACATCATAAATATAGTTATAGTAAGGAACTGGTGTGAGACAAAGGGGCCTAATGTCAATCCTCATAAGACAGTTCTTCTCTAATTTACGAACGGACGGAAATTGAATTTAAAAGCTCCCACTCTGAATGGACAGGTAAAGTTTTTCAATAAGGTTAAATATGTATAGATCTTCTTAGACCAAAAACTGAACTGGAACACACACTTGGAAAAACTCTTTCGAGAGCCACAATGGTAATCTGAACTTGCCGTAGCCTCTTAAGAAAGACATGTAAGCTAAATCCCAGGATGGTTTAGTTGATATACCAAACTGCGGTTAAACCCATGGTCATATATGCGTTTATAGTGTTGTGGCCACAAACAAAACAAGCCTCAACATAAAGCAAATTTCAAAAACTGCAGAGGTTGATATGTCTTGCAATGCCCTACAGCTGCAATAGAGGCAATGCTGAATCTTAATCCACTGCAGATATGCGTGAAGAGCAAGCCATGACTAAGTGCCTCGAGAGTATTTCAAGCAGACAAATTTAAACTAGGAGACTTAGTTGGCCACTTAAAGATCCTGGAAATTAGTCCATTGGAGTCACTCGCTAAACCAGTAGTTCAAATGCCAGATAAACTGAACTTTACAGTTCCATTTAATGTGGTCATAAGTGACCACCGGGCATGGGACAGAGGCAGTGAAACGCTGACAAACAAGTCATCCGTATGGTATACAGACGGGTCTAAACAAATGGAAGGAGCGGGACTGGGATTAAGAGGACGTAACTTCGGACTCGCTAAGTCTCTAGGAGAAACTTCCACCATCTTCCAAGCAGAAATGCTTGATATTAATCTGTGTGTACAGGCGTTCTTACAAAAAGACTTAAAATTAAAGAGATCTATATCCTTTCGGACAGTCAGGCAGTAATAAATACTTTGAAATATTTCCAAACCGAGTCTAAACTAACCTGGCACTGCAAAAAATCCTTGAAGAAATCAGCTACGAGCAACAGAGTAACTTTAGTATGGGTACCAAGGCAACAAGCTATTGAAGGGAATGAAGAAGCAGATAGCCTTACAAAAAGGGCAGCAGCAAGCATTCTATGGTTTAGAGCCCTATTGTGGCTTAGCAAAAAGCCATGTAAGAAATCAACTTGACATTTCGAAAGGGAACCAAATGCTGTCATACTGGACGAAAACTCCATGCTTGAGGCAGGCAAAACGGTTCATTTCTATATAAACAGAGACGTTTGAACTATTTCTTAAATTTAACAGGGACGACTTAAGAATAATCACATGACTCTTCACAGGGCACTCCCCATAAGGTATCACCTTATGAAGATGTATAAGATGGACAATGAAAACTGCACTGAAGCAGCAGAAACAGCAGAACATTTGCTTGGCGACTGCATGGCTCAATTCTGCAAAAGGCTCAAATACCTTGGATGGGTGACCTTAGCACTCCAGGAAATAGGTAACATAGCTCCCAAAAAAATATTAGACTACATAGATTTAGATTTAGATTTATTTATTGAGCTAGTCGACAATCAAAATTGTATAAGCCAAGTCATGATAAATACAAAATCTTGCCCACAGAGAATAAAACAATACAAAACTAAGTTTAAAAAGATAAATTTTAAAATGCAAAACAAGCACAATGAAATGACGCTGTACTTATCACAAGCACAAAATTCACAAGCTGTCACCAAAATATTCACCAAAACTGTAGTAAGCCCTCGATGTGAAAAGAGACCAGGGCCGTGCCCTAAAATCCCTAATTTTGAGTGCTCTAAAGTCTGTGGGTAGCTTGTTGAAGCATTTAATAGACATATAATATGGATTAGATTCATATGTCGAAGATCTGTAAATTGAATTTTCGAGGTCATTCGTGCTTCTTGTCGAATACCTATGATTACCGCCTAGGCGTGTACAAGTCAGACAAGTTGAGTTCTGTGTACAATAAGGCTTTATATATAGACTGTCGCACGGTCGTCGTTGGTTAGAAGTATTTGGAGAACCGCAAAAACTAGCAAATCAAAATTTGGCAAAAACCTTTTGAGCCTACTATCTATTGATTTAAAATAATTTCAAAATGGCGGAGCTTGCGGAAGTATAAGAAATAGTTAAAATTATTTGCATTTTCAAACTCCACTATGTTTTAAATTACTTAGGCTACCTCTCCTGGTCTTGAATTCGTGATAATGCCAAACCAATTTAATACTTAATTGCAGTTAACTCAAAAACCTGGAGAGTGAAATATAGGGAATGCTAGTGCAAGTCATTGTAGAGTTCAATTTTTCGTCTAACGAACTTATAACATACAGGGTGTTCCATTTAAACTTTTTGGTACCTTTGTGTTGGCCCCGTTCAACATTCTTTTTGGACCGCCCTGTGAACGATTTTAAAAATTGAATCAAATAAAAATAAATCTAACTGTTTTGACTGCCTATTGTCACAATTTTGTTGGTCCATCTTTGTTAAATCCACTGTTACAAATTTTATTACCACTGAGTGTTTTTGTCAGTTCTGACATAAAAAAATTATCTCCGAAAATTGACGTTTTAGGTTGACATCATGTAACTTGTAACATGTATCGATTTGACATAAGTGATGTCAAATCGACGTTTTAGGTTGGTGATGTGCCCCATAAAGTCAATCTAGAATTCAACATAGAATCGTAAAAAAAAATAAAACATGGCCATTGTATTTAAAATAACTAAGTTGTTATTAATTTCCAGTACTTCCGAAAGCTCCGCCATTTTGAAATTATTTTAAATCAATAGATAGTAGGCTCCAAAGGCTTACCAAGTTCTGATTTGCTATCTTTTCTGGTTCTCCAAATACTCCTAACCAATGGTGACCGTAGGACACTCTGTATATTAACTTAAAAAACTATCATTATGCCAAGTTCAGTAAACGACGATCGGCAACTTGAATTGTGATGAAGACTTAACATAAAAAGTCTAAACTTTTTGCACAACTATTGGAAAAAAAGAGTTATGCACAAAACATCCATAGGGGTCGCAGCGCTGAGAGGCCAAATGCCTATACGACTCATTAAACCATCTGCAACCTACAATCTCAGTTACGAGGGTCGTCAGACACCAAATTTAGAGTTTGCTGTGATTAGCTAGGTGTAATGAATATATAGGGTGGCGTATTGAAAACGAAACAGACCAATTTGCGTCCAGAGAATATTTTTTTAAGAAACGCTGAAACACGTCAATTTTAATATTGAGGGGGACATGTTTTGACATAAAACTCAACTTTGTCACATCAGCTCCTTAAGGGTGGTGATAACAAATTTGCGGTACGGTTGGCACAGTCATCATTTTTGAAAAAAAGAGCAATTATTTCAACTCTTTCTTATATAGAATATACCATTGTGAAATTATTTTCGGTAGTACTATCAAGTATCAAACCGACCGATAAACTGAAATAATAAACCGCATTTCTCTCATTCCAATAAGAAATGTTCTGATAGTCAATTTTTTGTTTACAAACCAACAAAACATTGACTATCAGCACATTTCTTATCGGAATGAGTGAACGGCGTTTTTGCATCTTCAACTGTGAATAATTTTTAAACGAGTTGATAAAACTTCCAAAAAAATTAGTGTGCTGAATTCAGAAAAGAAACAGCTTTCAAATTATGTAACACTCGACTCATGTTCCCTATTTAAAATATAAGGGTTGTTATCACCACTCTTAAGGGGTTGATGTGACCAAGTTGAGTTTTATGTCAAAACATACCCCCCTCAATATTAAAATTGTTTCAGCGTTTCTTAAAAAAATATTCTCTGGACGCAAATCGGTCTGTTTCGTTTTCAATGCGCCATCCTGTATAGTTATGATATGTACATGTCGATAGGAATCACCCAGTATATGTATTAAAACTGAATATTCTAGCTTAATGGGAAATTGAGTTATTAGGATTTGGGAGATTTTTTATCCAAATTTGCTACCAGAACACACTTGCTGCGTTTAGACTTTTATATTTTATGAAGGTACATTTTTATAAAAGGCGACCGCGGCATCTACAAAATACTCGATTTGTCAATTTCTGGCTCTCTATATTAAATATCACCTGTTCTTCTTCGGAATAAAAAGCTACTAAATCGATTTGGTAACTCGGCTCCACAGGATGTAAGCAAGCAAATTATCTAGAGTTTCGTAATAGGAGATGTAATTTGAACCTTCTGAGACAAACAACAGCTAAAACAATGTCGTTATACCGATAAGATTGACTGCCTTCTTGAAACTGTTGTTTTACAATCACACGATAACGTTTTCTGCTGATGCGCTGATGTGATTGTTCGGTTTCTGCAGAAACTACGAGTGTAAACATAAATGTTTTTTGCAAAAATAAGATTAGGTATGTTCTAAGAACTCTAACAGTGGTAAACAAGATTTTAAAATATTATCACGTAGCAATTGAAACTGAACTTGATGAAAAATGACGATATAAAGTTAGTTAGTCAGACATCTTACAATAGAGGCATATTCCCTAGTAACTGGAAAACTGCTCGAGTACAACCCATCCCCAAGAAATGATCGAAAGCGCTTCCTAGCAACTACAGGCCTCTTTTTCTCCTTTCAGTCATCTCTAAAGTAATGGAAAAGTATATAAACACCTAATTACTACAATTTATTGAAAAACACAGTCTAATCCACGACAGGCAATATGGATTCTGTCAGCGCAGATCAACTGCCGACCTCCTTTCCCTTATCACCCATTCTTGGAACAAGTCTATGGAACTACACGGTGAATCCCAGATTGTCGCTCTAGATATATTCAAAGCATTCGACCAGGTCTGGCACGCAGCGCTGCTTAATAAACTACCGGCCTATGGCCTACCACCAAAACTCTGTACGTGGACAGCAAATTTCCTCTCCAACCGGAGCATTTCTGTTGTCGTGGATGGCCATTCCTCTAAACTGTATCCAATTAATGCAGGAGTTCCTCAAGGTTCAGCTTTAGCCCCTACTTTGTTTCTTCTCTACATCAATGACCTCCTCTCTAGCACATCCAACCCAGTTCACAGTTACGCGGACGACAGCACCCTCCACTCAAATATACAATATTCTAAGCCTGTCTCTTTAGCCCAATTAAATGAGCATCGCAGACTCATGGAGGGTTCTATCTATATTAGACTGGGGAAGTAGAAATCTTGTACAATTCAACCTCACCAAATTACAGTCTTGCTTTCTTTCTCATAAGAGATACACCAGCCCTAGACCCATCACAATAAACAACCAAGTTATTCAAAGTAATGAGTCATTTTCACTTATTGGCATTTCTGTGGATCGAAATCTCAATTGACACCAACATGTCACATCAATTGCAGAAGCGGCTGCTAAGAAATTAGGTTTCCTCTTCCGGGCTCGCAAATACTTTTCACCAGCTAATCTCTATACCTTATATACTTCACAAATAAGACCAAACCTCGAATACTGCTCCCACATCTTGGGTGCTGCTGCCGATTCTACACTGGACCCCATTCAGAAGAGAGCTATACGTCTCATCGGTGACCCTACCCTCACCCAAAGGCTGCCATCCCTTGCCCACCGACGTGCCGTTGGTGACCTCCCTCTCTCTTTTATAGATATCTGCACGGGCACTGCTCAGAGGAGCATAGTTCCTCCACCTGCTGCCTCCAACAGATCTACCAGGGGAACAGAGCGAATGCACCTTTTTACTGTCCAGGTCACCAGACATAGAACATCTTGTTATGCCCGCTTTTTTGTCCCGAGGACTTCCAAGTTGTGGAATTCCTTGCTGGCACATATTTTTCCTTCTCCCCTGAACCTCCAAACCTTCAAGTCCAGAATTAACAAGTTGCCTCTTTCCTCCTTGTCGACACCCACGGTAGAATAGTATTTAGGCTGTAAGCCCTCGTGGTGTGTTGTTGAAATAAATAAATAAATAAAAAACGTTTGTCAGTGACATGAATTTCCTTTTTGACTGTTAACTTTTGCAATAAATTTTAAAACCATAGCATTTTTAATAGAGAATAAAGAGATCTTTCAAATGGGGTATCACAAGCCCCTTGTTCATACTTTCTATTTAAAAATGTGGGGTTGCAGATGTCACTCGAGAGGGGTTGTATATAGGGTTGAAATTTTCACATTGCAGGATGTCATTTTTTAATATAAAATTTACGTGTTTCGAAATTTTTAGTGAAATGTCTTTAAAAAATTCACTAATGAGGAGATCTCGACTTTTGAATTTTGGAAAAATATCTTCAAATGAGCGCAAACTAGGCCCCCTAGAACACATATCCGGGGTCAGTTGCAATTTTTGTATGTTTATACATACATATATATATATATATATATATATATATATATATATATATATATATATATATATATATATATATATATATATATTCTTTTTTATAGGAATCGAATTCTAAAGTGACTTTTTTCTTGATAAGATGAGATGTACTAGTTATCAAGAATAAAGACACTTTAGAATTCGATGTCTATAGAAAAGAAACCACTACCTTAGGCTACATCCCGAACGACTCACATCATACGCACGCACAAAAAATGGCCAGTCTGATTTTTTTAGTAAATCGGTTAATTAATTTTCCTTTAAACAAAAGTAGATATACCAAAGAATTAAATTATATTAAGAACGTGGCCGAATATAACGGATACACTGCTTGCCTGGTGGAAAAATTAATTAAAATTAATTAACAGAAAACAAAGAAACATCGGAAAAAAAACTTTGTTTGCTTACCACTTACCTAGAATCACGAGGGGTCTAGACAGCATTTTTAAAAAATCAACTTACAGCTAACATTTTCAACAACAAATACCTTAAAAAACTTGCTAGGTAACCCAAAAGACAAGGATAGCGCGGACAAAATGTCGGGAATTTATGAAATAAGTTCTAAGGATTGTAATCTTAAATACGTCGGACAAACAAAAAGATCGATTGGAATTAGATTCAAAAAACACATATCCCAATTACGTTACGGTACTGTAGATAAGTCTTCCGTCGCCCGACATATTTGGGATAATAATCATCACGTTGATAAAGATAAACTGAAATTAATAAAAAATGTTAGAAAACCAGGACAGCTAAATGGGTTCGAAAGCGTATATATTGCGAAATATAGTTACAACAAAAAATGTATGAACACTACACCAGCGCCAATTACGAGTCACCTGATCGATTGCTTTGTTAAATAAAATTCCCACGTTTTCGGCACGTTCTACCGATAACATAAGTATACAGTTATTGCCGCCAAAGGAATCGTTATTAATTTAGCTGTCGTTGAACTTTCTCAAAACTATTACAGATGGACACTTTTTAGATAAAGCAGTAGGGATAGCGCAAAGACCTTGTCCGGCGATAAAAATGCAATACACTGTGGAATTTGCCTACGACTAGTGTCCCATCTCAGTTCGATCTCTTTACCTGAGATCCGGTATATAAGTTGATGTTAGTTTTTTACGTATTTAGAATGTTTCATCCTCTGATGACGCTAACTTGGTTAGTGAAACGATCGTCAGGTCTTTTAAAATATGTTGTGGTGATTTGGGTTCTCCAAGTGTATTTACGGGATGAAACACAAACCACCCAGTACATTATTTCATTTTATGATGGATATTTTACGTTTAAATAAAGTGAAGCTATGTGAAAACTGGAACCTGTGATGAGCACTAATAAGTACACTTGGAGAACACCCAAATCACCACAACACATATTTCAGAGACCAGTTAGAATTTTCTTCCTCTGAAGATGTTGACTTTGTCAACGAAACGATCGTAAGGTCTCTGAAATATGTGTTGTGGTGATTTGGGTGTTCTCCAAGTGTACTTATAAAGTAAAGCTTATGACATGGGTTGTATTGCTTAATTGCTTATCAGTTAATAAATTTTCAAAATTATAGCTTTCCTAGAACAAGAAAATGGCTAATTTTGTAATACATTTATCATCAGCAAATAATTAAAACACAAGCTTCTTCTACATTATAAATTTTGTACATATTCATTCATAAATAATAATCTTTATATTTTATCGCACACTTGTGCTAATGTTCATATAATTTATTAGTATAATTTGTTAGATAATAGCTAATTGCTGAGACCTGTAACCCACAAAAAGACAAAAGCCATTCATTCCAGCTATTATCAAAAAAATAAATCAAAATGCTGCAACAAAAGCATCATTTATATAAATAAAAATCTAGAGACTTCTACACAAATTATTGTTTTCTCCTCTCCAACCGGTTTAGCCTTTTTCCGGCAGTGCCAAGCAGGAAACATTGATTTTATTTATACGCATTCATGTCAACTATAAATAGAAATCAGTTACTACCTTTTTTTCCATTAGGGCTCGTCCGCGACTTCGCCGCCCCGAAAGCACTGCAGCCTTTGGCGTATTGTGCATGCCCTTAGTCTTTTCACTCCATTCATTCCAAAATATGCCTTGAACTAGTCTGCACAGCGATTGGTAGGGTGAAGTTTTATATTGCGCTGTCTCCGGTCTAGACTGACCGTAGATCAGTTGTCTTTTGCGGTCCAGAGCTTTACTCTCGCACAAGATGTGCTGGGCTGATTCCTCCCCCTCGCCGCAGTGTCTGCATGCGAGGTCCCCCTCGAACCGCCCCAAGGTGTTTCTTGACGGCCATGAGTCCCGTCAAGAGACCTGTTATGTTTCTGAGCTGTCCTCTGCTAAGGTTTAGCAGCTCCACAGCTCTCTTTGAACTGGGTTCGTCAATTACTTGCTTCCCATGTCTAAGCCCTGGACAGTCTACCCACTACACCTTGTGTTCGTTTCTGACCCAGGACTTAATTGCTCCCCTGGCCGTGCTCTTTGTCACGCCCAGAACCGGTTCTGGTCCCATAAATGGTTCTGCTGACCCTCTCTTTGCGAGACTGTCATTCATTGTTCTTCATTGCCTTTGACCCCCGAGTGACCCGGCACCCAGATAAGGGTGACCTCATTCTACTTAGCCAGGTCGCTCGTCTCGTCTCGGCACTCACTCACCAGCCAGGAATTTACCCGTGGGCTACTTAGGGCCTTAACGGCTGCCTGGCTGTCTGTGGCTATGAGGATCTGCTTGTTGTTGTAGCCCCTCCTCTTGTTCTCCCGCACACAGTGCAGGATTGGGTACATTTTGGCCAGAAAGACCGTTGCATGGCCTCCGAGGGAAATACTATGAGTTACCCTCGGTCCTTCCGAATAAACACCTGCACCCGTCCCACGCTCCCCGCCGGATCCGTCCGTGAACCAGACGAGCGCGTCCTGTGGTATGCCCGGCGCCTCCTCCCGCCATGTCTCACGGTCGGATTTCCACTGTAAAGTTGTTTTCCCTGCAGATTCGCGGGCTCGCGAAGTCTGACCTCATTTCAAGGATGGGCTTCCTTCACGATCTCCTGAATTTTGCACTTTGATAAAGAGGACATGCAGAGATTAGAAGCCTTTGAAACGTGGATGTGAAGAATACCACTCATAGAGAAACGAAAGAAAGTGTTTTAGAAGGTGTGTGATTACTGAATATGTTCTGAGAGATAATAACTTTGTGACGGTAATATTTGAAGGGCACATACTTGAAGAAAAAAAAGGAAGAGACAGACCAATGGCAAAGCTTCTAGAGAACTTGGCTCATTTAAGTAAGTACCAAAATTATAACAAAATGAAGACTAACTCCTGAAGGGTCACAGTAGCGACAGCAATCGCTTTTAAGCTCTAATGATGATGAACAGCATCATACACTTCCTGCATTTAATTTATTTCACAACTTATAAGAAAACATTAAACATTATTTTCGGCAACATATATTAAAGTCTTTGTTAAAATGAAACCCTTTGCAAATTCAATGCATTCAATTAATTTTGCTTTGTATTTCAGCAATTCAGTTATTTAAAAGTTGAGCCCTTGTAAATTGCAGTGCTATTGTAGCAACACAAATTGCAGTCACGCTTTTAACCTTTCGCAAATAACGTATTATAACTCAACAATAAAGCAATTAGCGACTAATTAAGAATAAAAATATGCGGATTTATATTAATTAAGAAAGCACCTAACACTTATGGTATAAGAAGGCCGTAATAAATAATTATCGCTGAATATTTTGTTTTTTGCTACGGCAAAGACCTTGTTTACTTTTATTTTCATTTAAACGTTTTCTCTGTAAGCGAAGTAGATAGAATACCAGGGATTAGAGAAAATCGATGTTGAAATAATTTTGCTATACTTTTGGGATTTTCAATGCCTGCTGTATCAGCCTCTAATCATGCAAAGGACCTATAGTTTCTCTATTAGTGTAAAGTTGTCTGTGTATGTTCTGCTTTATTCAATCCCTAGTCTCTACCTAACTCAATCAAGCACAAACATTTTTACAGGTTATGTAGCGAAGCATTCGACTTTTTGCAATACCATATCTTGAAAAAGTCCTAACGTATCCAATACCTTATATACTTCGAAAATAAGGCCAAACCTCGAATACTGCTCCCACATCTGGGGTGCTGCTGCCGCTTCTACACTCGCTATCCTGGACTCCATTCAGAAGAGAGCTCTACGTCTCATCGGTGATCTACCCTCACCCAAAGACTGGCATCCCTTGCCCACCGACGTGCCGTTGGTGACCTCTCTCTCTTTTATAGATATCTACACGGGCACTGCTCAGAGGAGCTTTCTTCCATAGTTCCTCCACCTGCTGCCCCCAACAAATCCACCAGGGGAACAGAGCGAATGCACCCTTTTACTGTCCAGGTCACCAGACATAGAACATCTTGTTATGTCCGCTCTTTTGTCCCGAGGACTTCCAAGTTGTAAAATTTCTTGCCGGCGCACGTTTTTCCTTCTCCTAACCTCCAAACCTTCAAGTCCAGAATTAACAAGTTGCCTCATTCCTCCTTGTCGACACCCACGGTACGATAGTATTTAGGTTGTAAGCCCTCGTGGTGTGTTGTTGAAATTTAAAAAAAAATCAATCAAATGTGATTTGATTTACTTTACGAAAAATTAAGTCATCCTGTTAATTTAACGTCGTCATTAAAAGTTTGGCCAAAGCAAGTGCGTTATGGAAGTGACTTTTCATTAAAATGTTTTTAATAGCAAATATATATTTAATGCAAGCAGGCATCAATTTGGTTACCGGTATATAGTAGAAAGAGTGTACCATATATAATCAAAATAACTTATTGTTTGAAAATGTACAACAATTTTCCGAAAATACACTTTATATGTTTCCGAGAAAACTAGTTTCTTAGCCAACGAACTTTAGCAAATTGAGTTATTGAAATTTGAAGCATTTAATGACAATTCGCTACCAAAACGCACTTCTGGAGCTGCGTCTAGATGTTTTTTTCTTACAAACACGCATCAGATTTCGATGACAAATGCAAAAATGCAATAAAATAAGGGATGTTAAAAAAAATTGTAGGTATGACCAACGACCTATGGGCCATTCTGTGATTGTCAAAGTAATTTTATAAGATGCAGCTCAAGACATCCTATATAATTAACGTATACAATTTTTCTCGTATCTTGTATAATAACAACTATATTGAGGTTTACCGTAGAAATGCATCATCCTGTATATATATATATATATATATATATATATATATATATATATATATATATATATATATATATATAGGTTTTTTAGGTTTAGGTTAAATTGTGAGTTAATTGCATATATGTAAAGAGATAAAAACTGAAACAAAACCCGGATATGGATTCTAGGGGGGCTAGTTTGCACTCATTTGAAGAGATCTTTCTAAAATTCAAAAGTCGCGGTCCCCTCACGAACGAATTTTTATTACGTAAATTAGCAAAACATTATAGATCGTTAAATCATAAGCTTAACTAAAAATACTGCCAAAGCATCAGAGAAAGGGTCTATTTGAAATTAATTTTCTGGAAATATTTTAGTAAAATGAAGCACGATGACGGTTGAAGAGTTTGTAGAACACCATTCTTGCGAGATTTTCTCTACATAAACCGTATTCGTGTCAGGTTCTTTGCCTAAATGTTGCCAATGCAGACGTTTCAAATAGCGACTGGCGTTTTGAGGAGAACCCCCCTTTTTTTTCTTTAAATGCCTAATTTTTTTTGTCTTTTAACTTACAGACTTGGTACATGGTTCACTTTTTATAATACAAACACGCGTACCAAATTTGGTTGCCCTTACTTTGTTATTTCCGGAGATATGAAAATTTTCCGAAAGAAAGCACAAAATTTTCCGCGAAAACCTTTTCCTGGCTAACGAACTTATCCAAGCCACTTGCATTGTTTGAAACTGACCCCGGATATGGATTCTAGGGGGCCTACTTCGAGTTCATTTGTAAATGTAAAACTTCCAAAACTAGAGTTTGTAGGTATAGGGAGTGTTATACAAAACTTGAGGCGTAGGGCATGCCCTTCACTTCTGAAACACCGAATACAGACTATTTTATTTAAATAAATTGAGTTACGGTGGTTTGAATTTTTGCAAATTCAGTCACTCGAGAGCGCCTTGTATACGGCTCCTCGATTTTTTCGACGAATAATTTAAACGAAAATCTCTCTGAATGCGTCATTTTCATGGCTATATATTGGTAAAAACGCCATATCATAATTTTTGATATGAGCCAAAAATGTGAAAAGTTGCATAACAATTAAAATAACTCTAAAACGATGAAGAGTATCAAATTTTTTTCCTTACCAATATGCTTTACAATTCGATGAAAATGCATAAACACAATAATGTTCGATTAAAAAAAAAGAAGAAAATTTGTTTCACCAATGACTTATGGGCCAGCCTGTGATTGCCAAAGTAGCTTTAGAACATACAGCTGAAGACACCCTATAATTAATGTATACGATTTCTTCTCGTATCTTGTATAAAACCAGATATATTGAGCTTAACCGTATATATATATATATATATATATATATATATATATATATATATATATATATATATATATATATATATATATATATATATATATATATGGAAACAGATAAAAACTGAAACTAACCCCGGATATGGATTCTAGGGGCCTAGTTGTGCGCCACGCTCATGTGCAGAAGTCTTTTCGAAATTCCCAGGTCTCCGTTTCCTCAAGAACGATTTTTTCTACGAAAATTCGCTGAAAATTATAGACTATTAAACCATAAACTCTATAACTAAAACTACTGCCAAAGCATCAGTAGAAAGGATCTATTTGAAATGAATTTTATGCAAATATTTTAGTGAAATGACGGTTGAAGTTGCAACTTAGTTTTGTAAAACACACTTATAGCGACATTTTATCTACATAACCCTTATTCGTTTCAGGTTCTTTGCCTAAAAGTTTACAATTTTGACGTTTCAAGAGGAAAGACTATAAAATTTTCAAAGCAGGTGGCCTAGTTCGCGATCACTTGAAGATTTTTTCAAAATTCAAAAGTTGCGATCTCCCCAAGTGAATTTTTTCTACAAAAATCCACTAATAAATAAATAAATAAAGAGCTTATGGAGACAAAGAGTCACCGGTGCAAAAACAAGGTGACATTGCCTTTACTTGGTGATGATAATAATGATTTTAAAAACGTGTGCTAGTAAAACAGAAGCTATAAGTATTCGTGAAACCAAGCATAACTATATGTTCAAATCCGCTCTCTTATCTTATCGATTACGCCGAACCTGTCGTTGGGCGATTTGAAAATTGTATGTGTGTGTTCTTTTTTCCATGTAAATATTAGTATAATAAGTACTGCCTTTTTAAGCGTTATCTTAAACCACCCTAAGTGGCACTATGTTTTCTACTGTGCTACTGTTTTACAAGAAGTTAAACTGTCACTTTCAAGAGGAATCTGTTTTTTACGTTGACATATATGGGGGCGATATTATCTTTTCTCTCTGTTTTCGTGTCGTGTGAGTCATAACAAGGGTTTTGTAATATTTAGTGGGTTTTAAAGTGTTGTAAAACATACATTGATATTTGCATGCATATCGATTTTAATGAATTATGTTGCTTTGTGTGTAAATTTATCCATTATCATAGGTCTGTGCCATGGTTAAATGAATAAAAATGCAATTCTGGTTTCCGCTCGTAGTTTTTTTATTGCTTGAGCAGAATTAATTAAAATCATACAGTGTATATATTGTGTCAAAATAAGCTGTTTGTTTATTTTAAAGGCTGTTGTACGTTTTCCGGAAATAGATAAATATGACTGCTGTGAAGGCATTTTTTAAAAGTAAATAATTATACACAGAATTGGTATATGCACTCTATAAAAATAATTTAACGATTAGTTTCAAACGTTAACACCTCTGAGAAAGACATATTTTCAATAACATCATCCGGGGTTACCGTTTGAGTTTGAATGTTACTTTGTAGGCCATTAGTTCCATGTCTGGTGAAGTTTTGGACTACCAACCCCGGATCTCGGATTTTTTCGAGGCGCTGCAAAAACTTAAAACTGACGCCCTCGTCCATCACCCATTCTCATCTAAGTTATCTATCAAAAAAAATTTTTTTTAGCAAGCACAAGCATATATAAGTAGGGAAAGATTTGTGATAAATCGTTATATTCATTTTATACTAAGATATCCTTTTTTGTTATGATTTTACAATAAAAATATACATACCAAAACAAAAGTTATATACCTTTAAGCAAGTTCTAGAGCTGGTCAGCTCTTTAATAGTTGGCTGGTGTGGTATACTTGCAATATGGTAGGTGGTAGTGAAATTTTCCTTTACGTGATAGCAAAGGATTTTTTTCACGCCCGAGGAGGTACCACCCCTTACATCAAGGGGCCGGTGAGGTCCCAACGGACGTTTCCGGTTCTGGTGTATGAGTCGGTTACCCTAATAAGCAAAAATGATGATGGTTCCTCCTTGTACAAAAGATTCCCGAGATAAAATACCCCTCCATTCGGATCTCCGGGAGAGGGGTGTACAGCGGGCGCCAGCATCAAGATTTAACATATCCTTCTCGAATATATGTGGCCTAAATTCTAACCTGAACTCCGTCCACCATTTCCTCCAGGCTAATAGGCCCCAACTCCTCTTCCTCACCGAAACTCAAATCAGTGCCAAAACAGCTACTAATCACCTTAATTTCCCGGAGTATGAGCTCCTTACTTCCTTTAGATTGCATGGATGCATGTGTGCGTACGTCCGTAGCAATCTACCCTGCACACGACTCCCCAATTTAGAAGCTGGAAGAAAAGACATACTATGGATAAAACTATCTCCCAGGGCTGCCACTAAATTCATCTGTTGCATTTACCGGTCACCTTCTGACAACAACTTTGTCCAGCTCTTTGACTACCTTTCTGAAAAAACCGACCATCTGATTTCTTAATATCCTTCCTCCGAGGTCACTATTCTTGGTGACTTCAATGTCCATAATAAGGAATGGCTAGGATCTTCAAAAACCGATCTACAAGGGAGAGCAGCGAAGGCCTTTGCAGTCAGCAATTCTTTGGCCAATGTGGTTCAGCAACCTACTTACTTTCCTCGCATCCCAACATACAGCTCAAATCCCTTTGACCTCCTTCTTACTACAAATCCTAAATGCTATAAGATATCAATCACCGCTCCTCTCGGTCGCTCTGACTATGGCATGGTCACCGCTTCCTGCGCAATGCAACCCGAGGTCACACAGTCATCACACCCACGTAGCGTTTGGCACTACAACTCCGCGAACTGGGACGAAATGCGAGATTACTTTTCCTCATTTCCATGGGCATCTGTCTGCTTCTCTCATCCTGACCCCTCTGATATCTCACAAAACGTCATCGAAATTATCCAAGCTAGCATAGAATTATTTATTCCACGTACACAGAAAACCTCTTTAGCCACTCAAAAGCCCTGGTTCTGTAAATCCTGTCACAATGCTAGACTTGAAAAGGTCAAAGCTCACAAAACGCTTCTACACAATCCCAGGCAAAAAAACCGTAAAGCATTTAACGACGCAAGAAACCGCTATGTCCGCATTCTTTCTGAGGCAAAAAACTCGTTTAATAACCACATCAAAAACAAAGTCCTCTCAAGCTCCAAGGACAGCAGACCCTTCTGGACTCTTGCTAAATCTATTGGAAATAATTTCTGCAAGAGCACGTTCCCACCCCTTGTCTCAGGGGATGAAATTGTTTCTACCGCCCTGGCCAAGGCTGAACTTTTTGCCTCCTTGTTCTCCGGCAATTTTATTCTCAACCCACCTCCAAATGTTCAACCACCAACAGTCCTCAATGTCGCGCATAAAATGACTGATATCATTTTCAAAACTGAAAAGGTACGAAAGACTCTCTCTTCTTTTAATACCAGGAAAGCCCCTGGCCTTGACGAAATCCCAGCAATTGTTTTCAAAAAATGCGCACCAGAACTTGCTCCTGTCCTGACTCGTTTGTTTCAGACATCTTACAATAGAGGCATATTCCCTAGTAACTGGAAAACTGCTCGAGTACAACCCGTCCCCAAGAAAGGATCCAAAGCACTTCCTAGCAACTACAGGCCTATTTCTCTCCTTTCGGTCACCTCTAAAGTGATATAAAAGTATATAAACACCGAATTACTAAAATTTCTTGAAAAACACAGTCTAATCCACGACAGGCAGTATGGATTCCGTCAGCGCAGATAAACTGCCGACCTCCTTTTCTTTGTCACCCATTCTTGGAACAAGTCTATGGAACTACACGGTGAATCCCAGATTGTCGCTCTAGACATATCCAAAGCATTCGACCAGGTCTGGCACGCAGCGCTGCTTAATAAACTTTCGGCCTATGGCCTACCACCAAAACTCTGTACCAGGACAGCAAATTTTCTCTCCAACCGGAGCATTCCTGTTGTCGTGGATTGCCATTCCTCTAAACTATATCCAATTAATGCAGGCGTTCCTAAAGGTTCAGCATTAGCCCCTACTTTGTGTTTCTTGTCCAGATCAATGACCTCCTGTCTAGCACATCCAACCCAGTTCACAGTTACGCGGACGATAGCACCCTCCACTCAAATATACAATATTCTAAGCCTGTCTCTTTGGCCCAATTAGATGAGGATCGCAGACTCATGGAGGGTTCTGTCTCCGTGGATCTCCAAAAAGATTAGACTGGGGAAGTAGAAATCTTGTACAATTCAACCCCACGAAATCTCAGTCTTGCTTTCTTTCTCATAAGAGATACACCAGCCCTAGACCCATCACAGTAAACAACCAAGTTATTCAAAGTAATGAGTCTTTTTAACTTGTTGGCATTTCTAATGATCGAAATCTCAATTGGCACCAACATGTCACATCAATTGCAGAAGCGGCTGCTAAAAAATTAGGTTTCCTCTTCCGGGCTCGCAAATACTTTTCACCAGCTAATCTCTATACCTTATATACTTCACAAATAAGACCAAACCTCGAATACTGCACCCACATCTGGGGTGCTGCTGCCGCTTCTACACTCGCTATCCTGGACTCCATTCAGAAGAGAGCTATACGTCTCATCGGTGACCCTACCCTCACCCAAAGGCTGCCATCCCTTGCCCACTCTCTTTTATAGATATCTGCACGGGCACTGCTCATGCACAATCAACCAAAGGTTGCAGTGCTATCGGGGCGGGCCTGAGGGGAAAAAACGGGCACTGCTCAGGGGAGCTTTCTTCCATAGTTCCTCCACCTGCTGTCCCCAACAGATCTACCACTTTTTCTACTTTTACTGTCCAGGTCGCCAGACATAGAACATCTTGTTATGCCCGCTGTTTTGTCCCGAGGACTTCCAAGTTGTGGAATTTCTTGCCGGCACATGTTTTTCCTTCTCCCCCGAACCTCCAAACCTTCAAGTCCAGAATTAACAAGTTGCCTCTTTCCTCCTTGTCGACACCCACGATACGATAGTATTTAGACTGTAAGCCCTCGTGGTGTGTTGTTGAAATTAAAAAAATAAAAAAAAGGGTAGAATCAATGGTGAATTTTTATACTAAATGGGAGCATAGTAGCTATCTACCTAAATGATTAACTAACATTTTGGTAGTAAATACTAATAATACATTGTTACACCTACTTCCTGAGAACGCCAATAAAGTTAAAAAGGCATTAAGCATTCCGTAACGTCAGTTTTTTTAATGTTGCAGAACTGGTGAACAGTAAACATCACTATAAAACTAGGTATGCATAAAAGCCATCAAAACAGTATGAGTCACTTTTATTTGGTTTTAGTGTATATAAACGGCTTTTTAACGAGACTTCGATTTCCTACTGACCATTTGATTCGCTACATTTCCATTGTTTTCGCAACGTGTTAATGATAATTGGAGTTCGATCTGGTTATTTTAACATTAAATTACGCGTGATTTTGTCGAAAAAAATCATTTAAAAATAACTAGTATGACTTCTTGATTATGATCCAATACCAAGTAATACGTAAATGTGTTTAGATATTGTTGCTAAAATCCCGTTTTACTATATGTTCCTAAAATGTCTAGGAACGAACACTTGATCATATGAGAGACGTGAACCACTGACATATTTCAATATAAAATTAGCGCTAAAATAGTGGCGCTGATTGAGGTTGGCTAGACTGTCTGTCAGCTACGCCATTACCATTGGACGCATGATTGCAATGCGCCAATGACGTTTCATACGGCAGACCGATTACGCCTTTCAGACTCAAAACGTAACTGTGGTTGAATTCATATAAAGTGATATTTTTTAACTACAAACCGGAAAAGTAAAGAAGGTTTGACCCATAAAGCTGAAGTAAAAGCTGAATTAATAATTAAATACGTGCAGTAAAATTAATTGTAGACTATTGTTTAAGGAGCGGAGGTTAATTGGGGATTTAAATATTGTCGAACTAGGCGAATTTAGACATAGTAACGATGTAATATAACTTTAGTAAACTCACTAAACTTAACAATGCTTACGAACTAACTTAACTGAATGAATTTTATACCCGAACTCTTCACATAGTAAATCTTAATTGAACAGTCTCTTAATGTTTACATAATTAAATCACAAGTGTCGCGTCTTTACATCTTAAGAATCTAAACTAGAAGTCTCTCTATGCTTATCAACAAATACTACTTATAGTTTTTAATCCGTTCCCATCCTACATAATTTGCCGACTTCAGCAGTCAGTATTCCTTTGGCTGCAATTTCACCTTGTTTACTTACTATTTACATAACAATGTAATCGTTTCAATGCCAATGTTATCGATAAATTTTTGATCTACAATTATATGCAATATTTACATTACTTGGTGTAGAGAATTCTCCTATAACTAACTTTACTTATAAATTGAATGTTCTTAACAATTATGTTTCCACGCCTACTACTGCCCTTCTGCAAACCTTATTGTTCTCTGAACAACTATAAAGAGCGTTAAGTTTTGCGTGAGATTTCGCAAAATGAAATAAAAAGGAAATACTTGATAGTTGGAAAACAAGTTGTGCAACTGGTTAATAATTGGCTTCGCGGATTTTTTGCTAGAAATTCAAAAATAAACCTAAGAACCCCAGACGCTACAAGTTTGTCGAAAACGACAAGCTTTAACAGAAAAAATGTTGGCAATTTTGTCGAGACCTAGAAATAGACAGAGAAAAAGTCTCTACATCTGTATTTAGAAACTAATTTCAACGTCTGCCCTTAACCCCCCTTCATGAATTTCCTTAAAAAAATCAGAGAGAAATCTACACGATTAAGACAGGTAGGTAGCAAGACAAGCCTTCCCGAAAACTTGCATGGCGGTCGAAATTTACGTTTTAATGGAATTAAAGGATATGTAAAATTGAGTGCAACTTTTCTTTGTAAGTACAGATTTATAATAGGCGCACGTGTTAAAACAATATCGATTTATTCGACTAGTTATCAATTTAAGTAGTGTGAATACGGGTGTTGTGACCCAATAACGATACCACAAACGGTGACTTACAAATAGACTGAGACGGGTAGGCTGACGTGATCGGCACGTGGCGGTGTCGCTGATACCTGGGGCTGCATCCAAAGAGGGTGACCACGGTGATGCAATTGTCTAGGTGACAATGCACTCACAAACACGTGGTGCACTTCGGTCACGGGTCCGCCGCTCGCTGAAAAAGGGGTTCCTGCACACGAGGCGCACGTACTGCTACAATGACCAGGAAGCTGTATGGGCTGGTGACTGGCTCACAAGCACGTGGTGCACTTAGGTCACAGGCCCGCCGCTCGCTGCAAAAGGGGTTCCTGCACACGAGGCGCACGTACTGGTACAATGACCAGGAAGCTGTATGGACTGATGACTGGCTCACAAGCACGTGGTGCACTTCGGCCACAGGCCCGCCGCTCGCTGCAAAAGGGGTTCCTGCACACGAGGCGCACGTACTGGTACAATGACCAGGAAGCTGTATGGACTGATGACTGGCTCACAAGCACGTGGTGCACTTCGGTCACGGGTCCGCCGCTCGCTGCAAAAGGGGTTCCTGCACACGAGGCGCACGTACTGGTACAATGACCAGGAAGCTGTATGGACTGATGACTGGCTCACAAGCACGTGGTGCACTTCGGCCACGAGTCCGCCGCTCGCTGCACAGGAGGCGCACGTACTGCTACAATGACCAGGAAGCTGTATGGATTGATGACTGGTTATCGCTGCTTCACTTGATTGGTGATCTGTCTCATATATTTTATATGACAGTTCTAATTTTTAATGACATTATTTTATTGTCACAACAAATCTGATAACAAGTGACGCTGGCCGCCAACTCTCACGGGGATAGTCTCACTGAGGGTGGGGATTAAACGATACCAGGACACAATAGCAGTAATATACAATTTTTAGAAAAAGATGCAGTAGCAGAAAGAAATGCGTAATACATGCGAAATATGCCATATATGCATATTTTTTCTTAAAAACCGAAGCATATTTCTATCCTTGGGTGATCATAGTTCTGGTCGGCAGTCTATGAAGCTCAATGTTCACCAATGTCCTACCATCTTTTGTCAAATGTGATTTTACAGTGCTCTTTGCGGATGACGTAACTTTAGCTATTGTAGATGACTGTCCCCAGGTGCTACAGGAAGAACTTCAAATTGCCTGTAAGGATTTGGTTCCATGGTGCAATGGACTGGTACTAAATGAATCTAACACATCACTTATGTATTTTAATAGAAGAACTGGCTGCTTGATCACCTCCGGTGTTTTGTAGAGGTATAAATAAGACCTTTACGCATTACTTTAATTGTGGTATACCCTTAACACAGAATGTCTTCCTTTTGTTTAGAATGCTCTGATAAACTCTGTTTTAATATATAATGTAATTCTTTGGGGGAATTCCATCTTTGTCAATAGAATTCTTAAACTGCAGGAAGGCAGAGCCTACGGCCTTAAAATCGTAAACGTGTCTGAATATCGGACTCAAACCCGCGATCTCATAGTCCAAGTCTTACAGGTTACTCGTCTGACGAACTCGGCTATTTGGCCTGCAATAGAAGCGCTTGATTTACTTTGACCCCTGTTGTTGTTTTTTTTGTCCCTATGGGCCTGTCTACAAATTCAGTCCGTATCATCTTTTTACGCTTGCTCTTGTTTCAAATCCTTTTCAGAATACAGTGAGGAATAAAGTACACTGTAAAAGTTTGCGCAGATTTATCCAAGATGTGAAACAAAGTCATCCGATTATAAGTTTCCTGAATAAGCACTTTCTTATATTGTCCACTGTTTGCATAGTTGTTGGATGTTGTTTTTTTAGTCTATTTATTGCATCTTTTATTAATAAATTAAATAAATACGACCATAATAGGCTTCCTTGCGGTACACCTTTTTTTTATTTTTGCGTCAATTTTTTATCAGTTAATATCTATTTTGTGCTTTGATTTTGTATAGATTGCGAATGATGCGCTTTTTTTCTCTCCAGTCTAGTCCAGTTCGCTATCAAATGCTTTCTTCAGGTTTACAAAAGTAGTAAAGGTAACTCTATTCTTCACAAGCCTTATGTTTCCTATCATAAGTGCCAGTATCGCTTCTCTAGTTCATTGGCCAATTCTAATCCTGAACTGATTTTCATTCAGGTAATTTTGAATTTTTAGACCTATTTTCACTGTGTATAACATATTCTTTGCCACAAAACTATGCACAAGTTTAGTCATGTGGTGGTTGCATTTACAAGGTTAATTTGACTTAAATAGATCGAAACGGTTTCAGTCACAACGCTGTAACACTCGGTATATTTCATTATTGTAAAATTAGTGTTTATTGTTTTTGCATGACAAACAACTACCACCAGCTTTCATTGATCAAACTGTAAAACATCCACCCAAAAAAATGTCTAGGTTTACTGTTGTTACAAGTGGGTAGGTACTTTGATGCCACTTGAAGGCATGATAAAAAAAAGTATCAAAAATATAACTCGTTGTTGAAAAAAGTTGGAAAACGGCATGCCCAAGGAGAAGCAATTTTCCAAAAAGACTACGCTCCATGCCACAAATCGAAGGAAATGTTGAAGTACTTACAGGATAAGTGTAGCACTCTCCTAGGTTGGCCCAGGAGTTCACCATATCTAAACCCTTTAGAAAGTTATGTAGCATTTTTGAGATTATGTCACAAAAAACCAACTTCACTTCAAAAATAAAAAAGACAGAAGCGATGACAGGATCTCTGAAAAATGCTAAAAACTTAATAATTCAATGCATTCACAAGGCGCCAACTATTGAGTTTAGGCGCTCATCCCTCGACTATTGACACAATTCAGCGGTGGGAAACCTTATGAGCGCATCATTGACTTCAATCAGTATTTTGACATGGGTCTGTCATCTTAAAATTTCGCTTTATAGTCTGTAGTTATAACCCCAAAATCAGAGCGAAATAAAAAAGTCTTAAAATAGAAAATGGACAGTGAAAACAATGATCAACTTGCAAACCTCATTCTAATGTTACTAGCTGATGATCTACTTGATATAAATGCAGATAAAAAATTTAGCTCGTTTGGTAGATAAAGTGCCGCCTGGAAGAACTAAGCACACGAGAGATGAATATTATTAGGAGGATGAAATATCAAAATGCACTCCAGGTGATTTTCATAACCATTTTATAATTTATCCAACAACTTTCCATAAATTGAGAATCACAAAGATAATCTGCAGAAATAGATAAATCTAAAATAGTGGGTGGCTACTCAACGTAGTGACCGAAAATTAATGCCGCTCTGAGAAATCGGCAACAGTTGAATTTGAGCTGAAACTTAGTGGCACTGATGAACGCATAGGTGAACTCAACCATTCAACTGTTGGCGCCTAGTGATATTCATTAATTGGTGTATAATTAATTATACAATTTAACCAAATTATTCTTCGATAAGAAATAAACAATTTTATTTTAAAAATTGCTTGTGAATCCACTGTTTGAATTGCCGAATTGTGGTTGGGACATGGCACAACCCATTTTCTGTATAAAATAAAGGAATGTTTTATTTAAAGTAGGAATGTTCCAATTTTGTCATGATAAATTTATAACACGCTGACATCACCAAGAAATAATAACAATTATCTTTAAATTTATTTAGTACCTGTTGCATAACTTAGTGGAGTAGACACCTAGTTAAATATAGCAGGGTACACTTTGTTTATTTATTATACACTTTATCTTATTACACTTCAAATCTGTTAGGTCTGTGAAGTGAGCAACCATGTTTTCTCTGTGTTAAACAAAGCTATTGGAACCAAATACGTAAGTTCCTTCCATATAACGCAAATATGGTATATGCCAAGATTCGACCTTTAAACAATTAACATATATTATGGGATATACCTGCTAGTACATATATGTCGAGCGTAGCTCAATGGCAAGGGCGTAGATATATTTATTCTTGGGGAGGGTATTCCAAAAATATAAAGGTAAACCAAATTACACATACAAAGGCTTAAACATGAATTGAATTAAAATAATTAAAGAAAAACCTGCGAAAATATGAATAAAAAAAACAAAATTAAGTAGGTCCCACATTAGAAAATAAGAGTTTGGATGCATCAAGTGTGTTCTGGTAATGA
This sequence comes from Tillus elongatus, assembly GCA_964006375.1. NCBI lineage: Eukaryota > Metazoa > Arthropoda > Insecta > Coleoptera > Cleridae > Tillus > Tillus elongatus. The sequence continues at coordinate 14,453,327 of OZ023269.1, read as the reverse complement.
ATTTTCATAAAAATGGTCTGCACCAAACATTTTTTTAATTAAACGCTTAGTAGTTTTTTTCTTGTAATATATAGGTAGATCTAAGTTTTGTATATAGTTTACTTTTTATGACATAAACTTACATTCCAAGTTTGGTTACCAAAGCTTTGTTATTTTCGGAGATCAAATTTTTTACGAAAGAAAATCCAAAATTTTGCCGCAAAATCTGATCCAATTTTTCTGGATAACGAACTTATCCAAGGTACTTACAAAATGAAGGTACCCGCCAAATTTCATAAAAATCCGATTATTATTTGTTGAGTAATCGTGTGAATATTATCTAAGACGATTCGATAAAAGGATTTAAAAAAAATCAAACTCAAAATCAGAGTAATGCCAAGGTTCTGTTTTTTTTGTTTCCCAAATCCCTCCAAAACCTTTTCGTCAGTTGTAAGAATGCTTTGATCCTCATGCATAAAGGCTAGGCCATTTAACCTCTGTTGTCCCATTGCTAAGCTGAGCCAAATTTTAAACGTTCTTAACGCAGATTCCACACTGGTAGGCAAAACTGCAAAAAATCTGTGTGCGAGATATACCTATATCACGAAATACTTCATCAGATAATTTGAGAGCTTCAACAACTTCATCAAGCACCTGTAGAACTGTTGTTCTATTTTCTAACACCCAAATTTAGTTGGACCTAAATCCAGATCCAACGTTACTCATAACAAATCTGGACTCTTATTATTATTTTCCTATTCCATCAAATATTTTGATAGATTTTCTTTTGACGATGAAATGTCATTTTTGCAGTCATTATAGCTGCAGGAATGATATTTTCATTTCTAGGCAAAAAAAAGTTCTAGAATTAAAGTGAAACTTGAGATCCTCCATGATATTCTTTAATAGAAAAACGAAAATGCTGGCTTCATAATATTTCTGGGGGGTTTCGCTTTGAACGTTGATATGGTTTAAACCTTAGTAAGCTTTAAGTTTATACGAGGAAACCTTATGGAAATATTTAACTCATTGCGCAGTTTGTCAATTTCTTAATGCAATCCTGTGAAGCATCCGTCTGCACTTATTCTTCTTCTAGGAAGTCTAAACGATCAAGAACTAATTTCTCAGCATATTTCTTTTTAAAATCTTGAAAAATTGCTAAAATGCAGGTCCGGGAAGCATATTAACAAACAAACAAAATTCAAGAGTTTTACTTAAAACGAGATTTTTGGAAACATAGTAATTTTTTTCTCCATCGGTTTTAGGGGAGGTAATTACCCCCATTACCCCTCCCTTATCTACGCCTTTGCTCAGTGGGCTAAGTCCCTGTACATAGAATTAAGCATAAACTTCCATACCAAAGCCTATGTATATTCCATGAAAACTATAATCAACACAATAGAGACTATCCTTAGTTAATGTATGCAAACCCATGGTAGGTAATAAACTAAAATTTCGATTGACATTTTGCCGCAAAAAGGACAAAACTACCTGCACCCGATAACACAATTCCAAAGGCACTTATGCACATAAGGATCTGTAAATAGGTTTTAAATTTTTTCCTGTTACGACCAACGACACCAGAAAACCTTCCTATAATTAACAATTGTCATTCAACAAAACACTACACCCACTAAATGCAGTTGCAATCCATATACTGATCGTGAGGTATACCTTATCTAGACAGGAACTCATAATTATAAATTAGTACTTAAGTCTTATGTATATACTCTTATATGTATACATTTTTTATATGTATACGTGTACATAATCATGTATTTTATGTTAATCAATAAATATATTTTATTTTTTATTTCCCTGTACATAGGATAATCAACTCCTACATGACGAGTTCTAATCCTAGTTAGTGACTTTACTTTTTATCATTTCTCTTAGTGAATTTTCTTTAAAAAAATTCACTAATGAAGAGATCCCGACTTTTGAATTCTGAAAACATTTCTTCAAATGAGCGCTAATTAGGCCCCCCAGAACACATATTCGGGGTTAGTTTCAATTTTTATATGTATATATATATATATATATATATATATATATATATATATATATATATATATATATATATATATATATATATATATATATATATGTATCACACCGATAACTGAAGAAATAATGGTCCGATTTTGATTAAATTTGGTGAATACCTTCCTTTTGCAAGTGGCTTGGATAAGTTCGTTAACCAGGAAAATCGGCCCTGGTTCTCCCGGAAAATTTTGTGTTTTCTTTCGAAAACAAATCATATCTCCGGAACTAACAAATTAAGGGCAACCAAATTTGGTACACGGGTTTACATCATTATGGGTAAGATACTTGCCAAAATTTAGCTCTGTAGGTCAAAAGACAAAAAAAGTTATAGGCATTTAAAAACAAATAAATTGAGGTTTTCCTCAAAACGTCAAAGTCGCGATTTAAAACGTCAAAATTGGCAACATTTAGGCAAAGAAGCTGAGACTATTACGAGCTATGAAAAGAAAATGTCTCAAGAAGAGTGTTTTACAAAGCCCGAAGTTTTAGCTTCAACCGTCATTATCCTTTATTTTACTAAAATATTTCCAGAAAATTCATTTTAAATAGACCCTTTCTCTGATGCTGTAGTAGTAGTCTTAGCTATAGAGTATATCTTTTAATGGTATATAATTTTTGTCGAATTTTCGTAAAAAATCAATAAAATTCAATACCTCCGTTATTATACAAGATACGAAATAAAATTGTATCCATTAATTATAGGGTGTCTTGAGCTACATCTTAAAAATATTTCTACAATCACAGGCTGGCCCATAACTCGTTGAAGATACAAATGTTCTTTTTTTTCTTTTAATCGAACACGCATTTTTGCATTTTCCATCGAAATCTAATGATTGTTTGTAAGAAAATAAATTCTGGAGGCAGCAAGTGCGTTATGGTAGCAAATTTTCATTAAATGCTTCAAATTTGAATAGCTCAATTTGCTATTAACCTATAAGGTTGACCAAGAAACAAGTTTTTTACTTTTGGAAAGTTTTATAGTTTGTCTCCGTGCGAAAGACAATATTTAGTAGGTTCGTTGTGTTAAATTTAGTACCACGGCCGTCAATGTTCTTTGCAAGTATCAAGACCTGGTAATCCAGTGTAGTCTTAGACAAAAGCTAGGTTCATACAGTCGCGAATTGCGAAATCGCCGCGAAACGTATTCCTATTGGTTTATTTAAAATAAAATCGTAAAACTGTTTTTTTTTTTTTTTAGATTTTATAAACGTGTTTGACTAATTTTTGTGCGCATACAGTAGAAGTGATTTTTAATGAAACTTATCGCTCTTAACACACGATCTAAATGTCTTCTCTACTTTTAAGTTTGTGTAACCCCGATGTTAATTAAGGGCCACTCTTTATTATACTTACTCATCTTGTGCTTATATATGTAATATAAACATAAAAAAAAGAAGTGAAACAGCAAGTGAATTTATTTACTTTAGTGCTGTATTCGCTATTATCTGAGAAAGGCATTATAGGCGACGTTGTGGGAAGTAATTTCGGTAAATTTACAGTTTACTGCATTTAGGGTTTTTGGAATTTTTTTTCAGAAACATGCTTAGAACCCTCCTTGGATGCACGAACCACAAGGTAAATTTGGTGCAAACAACCCCTAAGAAACTTAAGTGACCAAGAATGAATAGGGTTGCTGGGCGTGGAGGAAATATGAGCGGAAAATGCTAAAAAAATATTTAGTCGGACTTTGAAAAGATTCGTTTTTCACATTTTGCAGCAATACCTCCTTTAAACCCTGTCTACCCCGCACCGCATCCATATTCGCCCAGGTCCAGTAACTTTCTTGAGGGTTGCTCCCTAGAAATTTTTGTTGTGCTTTATGCTTTGAAGGTAGTTGTATGCAAGCACAAGGGGAAGAAAACCCCCCTGTGTTTTTGGGTGAGGGCGCAGAAACCCTCTTCGACCTGCGGGTTTTTCTTCCCCTTCTGTATGCATACAATCACCCTCAATGCATGAACCACGGGATTTTTTTTTTAAGTTCAGCTTTCTAGTGTATTTTTTGTTGAGTATATTTCCTGTTTATTAATTTCTTTGTTTGAGTTTTGTATCCAAATTACTGTATAAATATTTATGATGGAGCTCATGTTTTTGCTTGCCTTTCTTTACCTTATTTTTTACTGTTTCTAAGTACATAAAGTAATGTTTTATAACTTTTAATATAAGGCTAAATCACTATAATATATTGCTCCTATGAAAATTCACTATCTTAACGCACTTGCTGCGTCCCGAACATTTTAGTGAATTTTCATTAAGAAATTTTGGATGGATTATAATGCTTCAGCGCCAGTAGCATTATAATCCAGAAATATATTTCTTCAATATCAATCTAACCTCAAAACATTCGAAGATTCGTTAGTATTATTTATGGTTATATTTTGCAAGGCATCAAGGCATCCTTACATGAAGTAGTAGCCACTAGCCACGTTTGTTGTTATAAAGCTCTTTATATAATATATCTACATATTATGTTAGAGTTGTTATTAAAACGTGTTCTTTCCATTTGGTCTTAAAGTTTCTGACACAATAATTGTTGATCAAATGTAAGTAGCACATGCTTATCTTTATTTGTGTTCTTCAATATTTTTAATAACCTGGCAAGTGAAACAAATACTAACTTATACTTATTGGTTCCAGTATCACAAAAAACTCTAGACGCAGCAAGTACATTATGGTAGTGAATTTTCATAAGAATTGTATACTATTAGTAAGATATATTATTATAACTAATTCTTTAAATTTAAATGGACGTTGGAGATCGGTTTTAGAGTCCCAGTTAGCGATTATTTGAAAAAATTTATATTTTATATGGAGCTACCAAATTAAAATTTGGTCTTGGATATAATATGTATGTACTGCAAGTCCTTTAAAAAAATGTGTTACAAATTTCATTAAAGTTACAAACGTTTTTCAGAAAAAATAAATGATTTATAAAGGGAATGTACCTGTCGAATTATAAAAAACTCTACACGCAGCAAGTACATTATGGTAGTGAATTTTCATAAGAATTGTACACTATTAGTAAGATATATTATTAAAACTAATTCTTTGAATTTAAATGGACCTTGGAGATCGGTTTTAGAGTCCCAGTTAGCGATTATTGGAAAAAAATTATATTTTATATGGAGCTACTAAATAAAAATTTGGCCTTAGATATAATATGTAAATACTGCAAGTGTCTTTAAAAAAATGTTGTTACAAATTTCATTAAAGTTACAAAAGTTTTTCAGAAAATAATTAATTATTTACAAAGGGAATGTACCTGTCAAATTATAAATATGACAGGTATTTTTCCTTATTAAATGTTTGGATGGTTTTGTTTTAGTCAACCCATCCAGTTTTTGCAAACAATAAACAACAAAAAAGGTTTTTTTAAAACAAAACGAAGCTCAGTATGTTATTTTTCTTTAATTTATTACCCACCTGCGTTTACATAAGGTTCAAGATTGAAGATTCTGGCTTAATGGGAAATTTATTGAGCTTTCGGATTTGAAATATTTTTACGAAAATTTTCTACCATAACATAAAAAAAATCTTTTTTGTTGTTTATTGTTTGCAAAAACTGGATGGGTTGATTAAAACAAAACCATCCAAGCAATTAATATGAAAAATACGTCATATTTATAATTCGACAGGTACATTCCCTCTTGAAATAATTATTTTTTTCTGAAAAACGTTTGTAACTTTAATGAAATTTGTATCACAATTTTTTAAAGGCCCTTGCAGTACTTACATATTATACCTGTCTAAGACCAACTTTTAATTTAGCAGCTTCATATAAAATATAAATTTTTTCAAATAATCGCTAACTGGGACTCTAAAACCGATCTCCAAGGTCCATTTATATTTAAAGAATTAGTTTTAATAATATATCTTACTAATAGTATACAATTCTTATGAAAATTCACTACCATAACGTACTTGCTGGGTCTAGAGTTTTTTTTAAATTAGAAAGTTATACTGTGCTTGTTAACTTCTTGGTCAAGTTTTCATATAAGTCAAAATCGTGCGTAACTCAGCAAGACACTGTATATATACATAAGTACAAGATATCTAGTGTTTAAATACAGTAAAAATAAACATTTTGTTTAACACTCGGCTCATTCTTATTTTTATAATAAATATAAAGCGTTTATTTAGTCTCGCGTGCAAACAAAGCCCGAGAAAATTAAACGGCTTATTGCTTTCTGAATATGCCGCCTACAACAATAGACATGCGATTCTGAGATAATGTTCATCCTTATAAAGGTTGGAAAATAGCTGTAATATGTTGTTTTAATTAAAAAATAATGCATTCTTTGGCGGGACCTACCCCATACAAGAACAATTTCCTGCAGTGCACTACAATAATTTTTATTTTTTGATAATAAGGCTTGTAAAAGAAATTATTGTAGGGTATATTTCCATTTCACGTATAAAACGCCAATAATACCAAGAAGAAATTGAAATTTTGGATTTTTTTATTAATCACAATCACCATTTAAATCATCATCACAGTCTGGAGGCAATGTCGTCCTCGCAACCATGACTTTTGTCTCGAGCAATTCTTTTCACAATATTCATGAAATCGAGGGTCGGTACCCCTCACTAACGCATAAATTTCATGACAAAACTTGAAAACTTAAGCGATACAGTTTTTATGCCCGAAAAGACTTATTTTAGTGAATTTTCTTTAAAAAAATCACTAATGAGGAGATCCCGACTTTTGAATTTTGAAAAAATTTCTTCAAATGACCGCGAACTAAGCCCCCTAGAACCCATATCCAGGGTCAGTCGCAATTATATATATATATATATATATATATATATATATATATATATATATATATATATATATATATATATATATATATATATATATATATATATATATATATATATAACTCAAAAAATAATGGTCCGTTTTTGATCAAATTTGGTACATATCTTCCTTTTGCAAGTGGCTTGGATAAGTTCGTTAGTCAGGAAAATCAGCCCAAATTAAGGGCAACCAAATTTGGTACGCTGGTTTCTGTCATAAAGAGTATGTACCAAAATTCAGATCTATACCTTAAAAGACAAAAAAGTTAGAGGTAAATTAATTTTTAATTAATTAAATCTGATTCAAGAAAGTTAAAACGTCAAAATTGATAATTATCGCAGGAGTACGAATATGAGTGAAAAATACTACAAGAAATGACTAACAAGCCCATGGTAAGTTTATTGATAGATCACTTTATAAGAAAGACCGACAGCTTTCAATTGTTATAAATCGACTACCTGCAGAAGAATATAAACAGAGTTTTAGATGTAAGATATTTAGAATATGCACCTTCTGATGACGCTAACTTGGTTAGTGAAACGATCGTCAGGTTTTTAAAAATATGTTGTGGTGATTTGGGTTCTCCAAGTGTACTTATCAGTGCTAATCACAGGTTTAAATCTTTACTTGGTCTCATCCTGCATTAAGTAACTGTCTATGCTAGTCGTTTTGCCGGCTATTGTGACTAGTTTACACGTGTTTTTGTAGTTTTGGGAGAAATAGCACGTTTTAGTTAGTTATTCGTCTTTGTGGCATCATGGACATTACGCGAAGGAAAAGAGAAAGGATAATTACACTTAATGAGCACACATCTATGACGTTAAAAGACATTGCTAGCGAGTGTTCCGTGAGCTTGGGAGCTCTAAATAAGATAATAAAACAAAAGTCTGGACGCAGCAAGTGCGTTATGGTAGTGAGTTTTCATAAAAATGCTTTAAATAGAAATTATGTGTTTTTTTAAAGATATCAGGCATCAATTTTGGTTACCAGTATGACCTATATAGTAGAAACAATGTACCATATATTATCAAAATAACTGTTTTGTTCGAAAATGTACAAAAATGTTTCGAAAATAAACTTAAAATGTCCCCAAAAAAACTAGATTCCTGGCCAACGAACCTTATAGGTTATTAGCAAATTGAGCTATACAAATTTGAAGCATTTAATAAAAATTCGCTACCATAACGCACTTGCTACGTCTCGAATTGCTTTTCTTACAAGCATGCATTATAATTTCGTGGTCGAAATTCGATACATTGAAGGTCAGGTCAGAACTGGCACGGACCAGGGGAATCCGACTATCCAATTAAAATAAAGGATTGTTTAATCTATTTGGACCGAGCATATTTTAATAAAAATTCGCTAAGATAACGCACTTGCTGCGTCTCGAATTTCTTTTCTTGAAAAAATGCATTATAATTAACGTGGTCTCCGACTATCTAATTAGAACAAAACATTGTTTAATCTATTAGAACTATGCAGATTTTCCTGCTTAACGAATTTATCCAAGCCACTTGCAAAAGGAATGTATTCACCAAATTTGATCGTCATCAGTGTATTATTTTACGAGTTATCGGTGTGACACATAAATATATATATATATATATATATATATATATATATATATATATATATATATATATATATATATATATATATATATATATATATAAACAGATGTCTGAAACCGACCTCGGATTTGGGTTCAACAGGTCCTAAATAGCGCTCATTGGTGGAAATTTTTAAAAAATTCAAAAGTCGTAATATCCTCATTAGTGATTTTTTAAAAGAAAATTCACCAAAAAGGGAGACTGGATCACTTGAAGTTGATGGTAAGGGGAAATGTGAGAAACAATGAAGACAAATTCCCGAGGGGTATCGTGTCTTTTGAAAAATAACAAGCTTTACCCTAGAAAGACAAGCTATGACCTATAGCAAAACTTAGAAAAGGCTGGAGTGAAAATTCACAACTCTACAATTCCCAGACGTCCTTTGGACGCAGGAAGAAAAGCTGTGATATATCAAAAGAAACAGCTTCTAACGAAGACTATGATGAAAAAAATAATGATTTGGGCAAAAAAAATATTATCATTGGACAGAAGAACATTGGAGAAATATCTTGTTCTCAGACGAGACACAGTTTTTGGCGCAGGGGTACCGATCAAAACTCGTGCGAAAAAGTGTGGACGAAATGTTAACTGCAGCTCACTTGGTCCAGACAGTGAAACGTTGGGGATATTTTGTACATGGGAACGGGGAAGCTTATACCTATTGAAGGCATGATGAACAGTGAAAATATAAAGAGATGTTAGAAACATGTTTGTCTATAGAACTGGAAAAAGTTCAAGCAATTATCAAACCAATCTTCCAGCAAGATTCAGCTCCATGTCATGTTTCCAAGAAAATAGTGAAATATTTAAAGAACAAAAATATTACCCTTCTAGACTGGACTGGAAACTCAACGGACATTAATTCTATTGAGAACTTGTGGTCTATATGGAAGGCCAGATTGCTAAAAATAGATTGAACAACAGAAAGTAAGGTAATTGATCAGATGTGAATGCGAGATGATAAAATCAAGGAGAATTGCAAAAAATGAATTGATTCTATGCCAAAAGTAGTTGAAGCTGTAATAAAAGCCAAAGGAGGGCATATACTCTATTGAATTATACTAAAAGATTTATAAACTAATTATGTTTGTATTTTTTCTTTTACTAAACGATCTTTAACGCAAATGTACCTGTGTTCAGATTAATTTTTACAATAATGTACGTCTACACAGAGAGTGTTAAATCAAAAATCTAACAAAGAGAAATAAATGGAAAAGTGAATTTGCTTTTAAAATGAACTACGAAATGCTTTTGGGCTGCCCTGTATACATTAATTTATCAGAGAATATCAAACATACAATTAATATTCAACATTTGTGTAGCCCATTATTTCCAACAAGGTACAGTGACTTCAACGCAATGAATAGATATGTTATATAATGTCTACGTGTAAACACAATAACAGCAACTATTTTCAATAAATGTGCAATTTTTACAGAAATGGCGATGTATTTTCCAATTAATATTCTAGACTTGCAATAATTGATAAACCTTTTATGATTTTATACCTCAGTTGTGAATTCCTACCTAGCCTCTGATGAATATCTTCTCATATGTATACAACATTATTCGTGATAATTACATCAAACAAGTAGTGGGGTTTTACAACGACGTAATATAAAAGAAATGCAGTACTAAGTGAATAATGTGACCTGTGTTGAGAACGGATGGGATTTGGTGCATTGGATTCCCAAAAGTGTACTTAGCAGCCTATTGGTATTTTATGGAAGCTTCAGGGTTTCAGTGGAAAGAGCATGAACCAAAAACTTCAAATTAACATCTGTCACTGTTTTTAAACAAGACATTGACTTATTCAACCTAAAACCTTCGATTTTTTGTACGATGCGCCGTTGGACATGCCCAAGAGACCTACCAATTTTACGCAAGGAAGGAACAGGTAGTCAGGTACAGCTGCTACCTGTTATCGATAAAAGACTATGGTCGCAGAAAAAATTTGACTTAAATTAAAATAATATTAATTAATATTCAACAGGTACTGTTTTATCCATACAACATACAACATATCTAAAATAGCCTGAATTTGATTTAACTTGTTTTTTAAATGATTGGCTAACACTTTTGGTGGAAAAGGCTTAGATGAATTGTATGGCAAGTAAATTATTTCCAACTTTCTAATGGCTAAATCTGTCATTTATACTACTGCTAAGTTCTTTTCCCAAAGTAAATTCGATATCTGTAAGAAGGTTATTTGTATTTTTGTGAGTTTTTTGTTTCTTTAACTTCACTATCCTAGAAATTTTGCCAAATATCTGCCTTTCTGCAAGGGAAAAATATTCGTATTCCTGTACCCATACACTTCTGAAACGTTATATTACTCGAGTTTTAACGAAGAAATGCCAATTTTCACCAAATCATCCCTCATTTATCCCCTGCCTCCTTAAGCGATCTTACCCAAAAACAATTCGAAGCTTTTCTTTGTCGGGTGCTAACTGGATACAAAATTTGGAGATGATGTCTCAATTTTTTCGAAAGTTATTGCGCCTACTAACAGACAGACGTACAGGCCGACAGACCGACCGACCGACAGAACCACAGACAAAACAATTTTACAAACTCAAGTTGTCTATATGTTTTGAGATTTTCTACGCCGATTTAGCAAAAAAAAATTCCAAATTCCTGTCACCGATATTCCACCTCTACACAGAATACTAGATGTTTGATGAAACTGAAAGTTTTCCAATAAACAAATCCCAAACTGTTATTACTCGAGTTTTAACGCAAAAATGTCAATTTTCACCAAATCACCCCCATTCATCCCCTATCGCGATTTCACCCCAAAACAATCCGAACCGTTCGTTTGTCAGGTGCTAACTGTATACAAAATTTAAACACGATACTTCAAACAGACAGACATACAGACAAAAAAATTTCGTTCCAAAATCGTGATTTCTATGTTTTGAGAAATGTTACGATGTTTAAACAAAAAAAAAATTGAAATTTTTGCCGCCGATGTCATACTTCCACACGTATTAACGATGTGGAAGTAATAATGGTTCAATTCAGGTGACACTTTTTTTTTTTAATTTCAACAACACACCACGAGGGCTTACAGCCTAAATACTATCGTACCGTGGGTGTCGACAAGGAGGAAAGAGGCAACTTGTTAATTCTGGACTTGAAGGTTTGGAGGTTCGGGGGAGAAGGAAAAACATGTGTCGGCAAGGAATTCCACAACTTGGAAGTCCTCGGGACAAAAAAGAGGGCATCACAAGATGTTCTATGTCTGGTGACCTGGACAGTAAAAGGGTGCATTCGCTCTGTTCCCCTGGTAGTTTGTTGGGGGCAGCAGGTGGAGGAACTATGGAAGAAAGCTCCTCTGAGCAGTGCCCATGCAGATATCTATAAAAGAGAGAGAGGTCACCAACGGTACGTCGGTGGGCAAGGGATGGCAGCCTTTGGGTAAAGGTAGGGTCACCGATGAGACGTATAGCTCTCTTTTGAATGGAGTCCAGGATAGCGAGCGTAGAAGCGGCAGCAGCACCCCAGATGTGGGAGCAGTATTCGAGGTTTGGTCTTATTTGTCAAGTATATAAAGTATAGAGATTAGCTGGTGAAAAATATTTGCGAGCCCAGAAGAGGAAACCTAATTTCTTAGCAGCCGCTTCTGCAATTGATGTGACATGTTGGTGCCAATTGAGATTTCGATCCACAGAGATGCCAACAAGTGAAAAGGACTCATTGCTTTGAATAACTTGGTTGTTTATTGTGATGGGTCTAGAGCTGGTGTATCTCTTATGAGAAAGAAAGCAAGACTGTGATTTGGTGGGGTTGAATTGTACAAGATTTCTACTTCCCCAGTCTAATATTTTTTGGAGATCCGCGGAGATAGAACCCTCCATGAGTCTGCGATCCTCATCTAGTTGGGCTAAAGAGACAGGCTTAGAATATTGTATATTGGAGTGGAGGGTGCTGTCGTCCGCGTAACTGTGAACTGGGTTGGATGTGCTAGAGAGGAGGTCATTGATGTGGAGAAGAAACAAAGTAGGGGCTAAAGCTGAACCTTGAGGAACTCCTGCATTAATTGGATACAGTTTAGAGGAATGGCCATCCACGACAACAGAAATGCTCCGGTTGGAGAGGAAATTTGCTGTCCACGTACAGAGTTTTGGTGGTAGGCCATAGGCCGGTAGTTTATTAAGCAGCGCTGCGTGCCAGACCTGGTCAAATGCTTTGGATATGTCTAGAGCGACAATCTGGGATTCACCGTGTAGTTCCATAGACTTGTTCCAAGAATGGATCACAAAGGAAAGGAGGTCGCCAGTTGATCTGCGCTGACGGAATCCATACTGCCTGTCGTGAATTAGACTGTGTTTTTCAAGAAATTTTAGTAATTCGGTGTTTATATACTTTTCCATCACTTTAGAGATGACTGAAAGGAGAGAAATAGACCTGTAGTTGATAGGAAGCGCTTTCGATCCTTTCTTGGGGACGGGTTGTACTCGAGCAGTTTTCCAGTTACTAGGGAATATGCCTCTATTGTAAGATGTCTGAAACAGACGAGTCAGGACAGGAGCAAGTTCTGGTGCGCATTTTTTGAGAACAATTGCTGGGATCTCGTCAAAAGTGGTGTGTGTTTCTCAGAAAATAAAGGCAATGTTTGCGGTTTAAAATTGAATGAATAAACAGTAATTCAGCAATTTCAAATATCGAAATTCAAATTATCAATGTCATCGTGGAAATGTTGGTATCTATATAGCTTGATCTAAGCTGTCAAGTTGCGTCTTTGGCAAGAACAAGTTTAAAATCTATTTGTCAAATGGTGCGCTGTAAAATGAAAACTTAAACTAGGGGGAACAGTTATTACAGTTTTGCTTCTAGAATGAGACGCTTTCACGAAATTACTATAACTACAATCAGTATAACCATCTAACAAATCTTGGTAGCAGAAAAATTCTGACAGCAAGTTAAAATAGTGCTGCAAATTGAATCATAACTTCCACATAGCTGTGATAATCTACTCTCTTCCTTCTTCCTTGGCGTAGGGATCTTTAACGTGCCCAACATTTTTCTCCCTCAGGGCTCGTCTGCGGCTTTGCCGCCCCGATAGCACTGCAACCTTTGGCTTATTGTGCATGGTGCCCAACATTGCATGGAGACGGAGCCAACGGCTTTACGCCCACCTCTGAAGGGCGGAACGTGCAGACATTCAACTTGCTCAAATACAATGCCACCACTTGGGTTGATGTTAATTTTACAGTATGTACTAGAAAAGTGAAAGGGGAACCTTGGGAAACGAACCCAGTACCCTTCGGTTCAGTAACACATCTTCCTATCACTGAACCACCAAGGCTCTGAAGAAGTTATTAATAATTTAATTAATAAATTTCATTGATATGCTAAAATATCGTCCACATATTTGTACCATACTCGTAGTTACCAGTTTTCTGTCTAAAAGCGGACACAACAGACTACCCATAGGAATGCCTTAATTTTGCGTATAAATTTTATCAATAAATTTACAATAGTCTCCCTTTAGCGTTAACATTTTTTATTAGTTCTTGTCTCTTCATGACATTTACGTTCCTTTCTAGTAAAAGTAAGCACTCTCTAGGAGGCATTTTGGAATACATGCTACAACACCAAATTAAACTGATAGAGTATTTTGAGGAATAATTATGTTATCCAATTTTGTGTATAAGAATTTTAATTTAATTTTTGTAATGTAATTGTATTCTGTAACAAGTAATAATAATAATATAATAATACATTATTGATCAACTTGTCAATTACAGAGAATAAGAGTACAAATATAAAACTAATGTACCGACTATCCTATGGCTAGGTAAATTAAGATAACATAGCTAACTAATGGGCTAGCAAGAATGTTTGGTTTATGAATTTTTAGGTAAACAAATATGTATTTTGATAATAAGGGAATCCTAATTTCGGTCAAATTTTCTACGGCAATAAAATCATTTGTTTTTACGCTATCAACGCTTGTGTTACCTTTATCAGCTTTGGGAAAACATAAATCATTTTTTGATACTTTATTCAGAATGGATTTAACATTTAAAAAATAATAATTTGACGTTTGTCATGTTTTAAAGTCAATGTCCTTAAACGTTTACATGTTTTTAGTTTTACGTATTTTCTAATAGATTTTGAATCTATTTCAAATTCAGGAGATAAAATCTCTTTAATTTTGTTTGTAAATCTGTACAGTTTTTATAACTCTTGTTTAGAAAATAAATCTCTTCAGGTCTAAAAAGTGCGTTGCAAGGTAACACTGTAGTATAGGAAAACGCAGCCTCCTTAAATTCTAATTATCTCAAGAAACAATAGGTCTACGGAAACAATTTAAAAACCTGCATAATCTAGACAAACCTATAATGGTGATGAATGTTTCCAAATTTCAAAAAAACTGTTTTGTGTTATTAGTTATAATTAATTGTCTAATAGTTGTTATTATTATATGCACAATAATTGTTGCCAAGTTAAAACACAACAATAGATTCGTCACGCTTAGGGCGAGTTAAGAAACTTTCCTTAGTAAGGGTTTAGAGTAGACAGGACAGTCGCTAAGGAGGTGGTTACTTGGAGCAAAATCAGATGGGCCATTAACAGCTTCAAGCCATTCAAATCCCCGGGATTCGATTAAATAATGCCCATCATGCTCCAACAGGGGATAGACATACTGGCGCCGGCGCTTACCCTCATTATGAGGGCCAGCCTGGCTCTGAGGTATATTCCGAGGTCATGGAGACTGGCCAGGGTTGTATTAATTCCTAAACCTGGGCGTCCAACCGACCAGACAAACTCCATGAGGCCAATAAGTCTCATGTCCTTCAGCACTGCACCAACTGGTGTTGAAACTGGAGAACAGGGAGGTGGCTCTGGGGGCCTTCCTAGACATAGAGGGAGCCTTCAGCAACACCTCATGCGAATCGATACTGGCAGCTGTCAGGCAGCGGGGAATACAGGAGACCTGCTGCAGGTGGATCGGTTCCATGCTTAGGTGCAGGGCGGTGTTCACCTCACTCGTGGGAGAGACCCCGCATGGCGGGGTCGCGGGTGGGTGTGCGCAGAGGACCGTTCTCTCTCCCCTGCTCTGGTGCCTAGTCGTGGACGGCCTGCTATACGGACGACATTGTCATCATATTCTGAGAAAAGGTTACACAGTCCGTGTGGAAGCGCATGCAGACAGCACTGAAAGAGGTGGAAAGGTGGACGGTTGGCCAAGGGCTCGGGGTGCGACCCGAGAAAGCAACCGTCATACCGTTTCTGGGAAATAGGAAGTGGGCGCGCCACAAAACTCTCACTCTATATGGTAGAAACATCTCGATGGCCAGGGAGGTAAAATATCTTGGGGTCGTACTGCACTACAAGCTAACCTGGATGGTTTGGTTGAATGGTCACGTTGAAAAAATACTGCGCAAGGCAGTAATGACACTAGCCGTCACTAGGCGACTATATGGAAAAACTTGGGGACTAAGACTTAGTATGGCCCACTGGCTGTACACAAGGGTAGTCAGACCATCGTTAACATACGCGGCACTGGTGTGGTGGCCTAAGGTGACACAATCCAGTGCCAAACAAAAACTAGGCAAGATCCAAAGGATGGCTTGCCTCGGCATCACAGGGGCCATGACTTCAACCCCAACAGCCGCCATGGAGGTGTTGCTCAATCTGCCTCCCACACTTAGTTATCATGCGGGAGACCAGACTAGGGCTATACAGACTAGCCTGCAATGATAGACTGAAGACCAACCCAGGCTGAAGGGGTCACTCAAAAATTCAGGAGATCGAGAAGGAGCCCATGCTCGAAATGAGCTTAGACTTCGCGAACCCGCGAATCTGCAGGGATAACAAGTTTACAGTGGTAATCCCCGACCGCGAGGCATGTCGGGGGGAGACGCCGCGCCTACCACGGGACTCGCTCGTCTGGTTAAAGGTGGATACAGCGGGGAGCGTGGCACGGGGGCAGGCGTTTATACGGAAGGACGGATGGTATGTCACAGTATTTCCATCGGAGCTCATGCTCATGCCTTTCAGGCCGAAATGTATGTCATCTTGGACTGCGTGCGAGAGAACAAGAGGATGAGGGGCTACATCAACAAGCCGATCCTCGTAGTCACAGACAGCCAGGCAGCCCTTAAGGCCCTAAGTAGCCCACAGGTAAATTCCAGGTTGGTAAGTGAATTCCAAGACGCGACGAGCGACCTGGCTGAGCAGAAGGAGGTCACCCTCATCAGGGTTCCGGGTCACTCAGGGGTCAAAGGCAATGAAGAAACTGATAGTCTCTCGAAGAGAGGATCATCAGAACCGGTCCAGGCCGATCGAAAGGTATGGCCAGGGGAACTATCAAGTCCTTGGTCAGGGAACAGCAGAAGGCATACTAGGCAGATTGTCCAGGGCTCAAACAGGGGAAGTCATTAATTGGGCAACCCAGTCCAAAGAGAGCTGTGGAGCTGCTAAATCTTAGCAGAGGACAGCTCAGGAACATAACAGGACTCTTGACGGGACACATGACCGTCAAGAAACACCTGCATAAAATGGGGCGGTTCAAGGGGGACCTCGCATGCAGACTCTGCGGCGAGAGGGAGGAATCAGCCCAGCACATCTTGTGCGAGTGTAAAGCTCGGGACCGCAAAAGGCAACTGATTTACGGACAGCCAAGACCGGAGACAGAGCAATATAAAACATCACCCTAGCAATTGCTGTGCAGACTAGTTCCAGGCACAGTGATTTTTGAATGGGTGGAGTAGAAAAGACAAAGGGCATGAATAATAAGCCAAAAGCTGCAGTGCTATCGGGGCGGCAAAGACGCGGACGTGCCCTCAGGAAAAAAAGGGTTTAGATAGAATCATACACTTCTCACTCTGGAGACACTTGTCAGCATAACATTCTCTATCTCTCTCGAAGGTAGTTTCTTGTCTTCAATATCGCACCCTTAAGTTTTCAAACGTTGTGTAGAACTTATAGTTATGCGTTTGTCAGTGAGCTGACTCTCGATTTCGTGAGTGCTGTACCCTTTCTAAGTTTCTAATTTTGTTGATTTCTGTTTCGGTAAATGGTAAAGTTACTTATAGTATATATATATATATATATATATATATATATATATATATATATATATATATATATATATATATATATATATATATATATATAATGCAATATACAATATACACAGAATAATAATAATTCTAGGTATTGTTTTGTAGTACTAGCATTTTTAAAGTAATAGGTACGGTTATTCTAATGGCAGCCTCAGAATTGGAAAGTAAGACTTTACTTAAATTAATATATTTCGATTTTTTTTAAATGAAAATTCGCTACCATAACGTACTTGCTACGTTAAACTTTTTTAAGCAACTTTTAATTTAACAAATGATATTTTTTTTTTTTTGGCACTTACCTATAATTTAGAGTTGTAAATATGAATACTATTAACTTTGGCAGGTGAACTATAGTCAGCATTAGAGAAAATGAAAGTGGTAAATTGGCTTATAGGCTGCCACTTTCCAACGAAGGAGATTTATTTATGATCACTGACACTTGTCCGTTAAGAAGTCCCAGATTTAAATACCGAAATACCTACTGTGTTGACATGGTTAACGTATATTGTGAAATCAATAATCCTTTAGTTAAATGTTAAATATATCCAAAATTCTTTGAAAATAAAGTGACGTAATTTGAAATGACAACAGCGCAGTTTCGGAGGTACCCCTGTCTAAAGATAAAAGTGTGATAAGCATAAATCACAAGTTATTGTTGAGCAACTTGTGGGCTATTAACTCTGAGGTAGTTTTTCCATATTTAGTTCTATTATATGCAAGGGGCTGTCGATTTTTAAATGTTACCGACTTAAAAATGGCCGCTCAATCTAAGAAGCCGCCCGAATGCACTACTCAGAGGTTCGCTTTGAAGAATTTGAAGAAATAGGAATCGCCTATTGCAGATGATATCATATTTTATATTACTGTAGATAAGTTTTTGTTGTCCAATAACACTAGTTTACAAATGAAATTAAAAAATAGGCTCACCGCATAAAATTACTTTTTTGTATTAATTTAGATGTGCTGAATGCATATATGACTATAAAAAAAATTCATCACGTCAGAATTTTCAGACTAAGATACGATAAAGGGATGCTAATAAAAATATATGTTTATATAGACACTAATCTCCGCTTCTTAAAGCTTTGTTACCATGTCAGCTTGTTTGCAAATTCAGTAAGAACAAAAACTTTATCTGCTATGTTTTATTGCTATTATTGTGGAGTCGCCCCTGCATTTAAGATAAGAAATTCATAGTATCGATAGATAACCAAATCACCACAACACATTTTGAAAAACCCAACGATCGTTTCACTAACCAAGTTAGCGTCATCAGAGGATGAATAATTCTAAATATCATATCCACAACCCTATTTATATTCTTCTGCAGGTAGTTGGTCACGAACGATTTAGGGAGGTTCAGCGATGCCAAAAATTAACATGTTTCGTTTGGTGGGAATATCTCTTTTTTATTATTATTCTTGGACGTGCTCATGCCGGTATTTATTTTCTAAAGTAATCTATTAGGAGACTTCCCAGAGGCGGCGGAGCGAGATTCATACACTTATTATTATTACTATATTTAGTAATATATATACTTTCGAAAGCATTAAGCTGTCCTGGTTGTCTCACATTTTTCATTAATTTAAGAATGTTCTCATTAACGTGGTGATTATAATCCCAAATATGTCGGGCGACAGAAGATCTCTCTATAGTACGGGATTTTTTATTTCAACAACACACCACGAGGGCTTACAGCCTAAATACTATCGTACCGTGGGTGTCGACAAGGAGGAAAGAGGCAACTTGTTAATTCTGAACTTGAAGGTTTGGAAGTACGGAGGAGAAGGAAAAACATGCGCCGGCAAGGAATTCCACAACTTGGAAGTCCTCGGGACAAAAGAGCGGGCATAACAAGATGTTCTATGTCTGGTGACCTGGACAGTAAAAGGGTGCATTCGCTCTGTTCCCCTGATAGATATGTTAGGGGCAGCAGGTGGAGGAACTATGGAAGAAAGCTCCTCTGAGCGGTGCCCGTGCAGATATCTATAAAAGAGAGAGAGGTTACCAACGGCATGTAGGTGGGCAAGGGATGGCAGCCTTTGGGTGAGGGTAGGGTCACCGATGAGACGTATAGCTCTCTTCTGAATGGGGTCCAGGATAGCGAGTGTAGAAGCGGCAGCAGCACCCCAGATGTGGGAGCAGTATTCGAAGTTTGGTCTTATTTGTGAAGTATATAAGGTATAGAGATTAGCTGGTGAAAAGTATTTGCGAGCCCGGAAGAGGAAACCTAATTTCTTAGCAGCCGCTTCTGCAATTGATGTCACATGTTGGTCCCAATTGCGATTTCGATCCACAGATATGCCAACAGGTGAAAAGGACTCATTACTTTGAATAACTTGGTTGTTCATTGTGATGGGTCTAGGACTGGTGTATCTCTTATGAGAAAGAAAGCAAGACTGAGATTTGGTGGGGTTGAATTGTGCAAGATTTATACTTCCCCAGTCTAATATTTTTTGGAGATCCACGGAGATAGAACCCTCCATGAGTCTGCGATCCTCATCTAATTAGGTTAAAGAGACAGGCTTAGAATATTGTATGTTTGAGTGGAGGGTGTTGAAAAGGTGGTCGGCGCACTAAGTATCACATGAAAGGGTTTGGCGAGTAAAATACGATAAAGTATGTGATCTCATTCTGAAACCCAATATGACGGACGCCCTAAGATGGCGAATTGAGTTTATCTTCACAACCCCCTTGACACGGGCTATAAAATGCAACGGTTTGAGGAGTAAAATACGATAAGCTAAACTAAACCGAACAAGATGGCGAATTGTCCCTTTCTTCATAACCCCCTAGATATGCGTATCAAATGAAAGGATGTGACGATTAGCTATGTGATTTCTTGTAATACATAACTCCTAGAAGAAATGAATCGCCTGAGAAATTACAGAACTCCTCCATAATAATTTGTATCTATAAGTAACATATTCATTTTTTTTTTTTGAGTTGGTCTCATACACACTCACACGCATATATATATATATATATATATATATATATATATATATATATATATATATATATATATATATATATATATATGTTTATGTTAAACGATTCACACAATTAAGAGCCTTACTGTTTCTTATGTCGACGTAATATAATTTATACCGTCCTTGAGTGTAGCAAAATGTGTCTCAAACCACTATACTTTACACATTACCTATCACGTACCCCAACAAACTTATTACATACTACATATATCACTATCTATTTCTGTTATAATTTTCTTTTTTTCTATTTAATTTTAGCGAATTTTTGTTAAGAAAAAATCGCTAATAAAGAGAGGTCACGATGAAAAACTTTTCAAAAAATTTCTTCAGGTGAGCGCGAATTTGGGTCCCTAGAACCCAAAAACAAGGCCCGTTACAATTTTTATATGTTTATATATATATATATATATATATATATATATATATATATATATATATATATATATATATATATATATATATATATATGTTTAGTGTGACATATTTTCATAGCCTGACCGTTTAAAACTTAATTTGGAAATTTTGTTTGCAGTGACAGCGTAACCATGATTTATCTGTCTCACCTTGTCTAACATTATAGGCATCCATTTAGAGGTAATTTCAGGTTATATGGTTGATTATTGATTTTTTATTTAGTTATAACTCAAGATCTACTGAACCAATTAAGTTCAAATTTGGTAGGTAGGACCACTTATACAATGTGTACGTGCTTGTCAAGTTTAGGTTAATATTTCTAGTAATTAAAAAGATATTGCATTTCCAAGCAGTTTTTTGCATTTTTTTCTAAAAGTATTTGATTGTCAAAACTGTCTAACGAACTCATCCAAGCTATTAACAATTTGGTTTCGATAGATGAATTTTTTATAGGTTGGATATATATATATATATATATATATATATATATATATATATATATATATATACCTATATATATATATATATATATATATATATATATATATATATATATATATATATATATATATATATATATATATATATATATATATATGTATGTAAATTTTCTTAATGAAAATTCACTAAAAATGAAGTTTTCAATACTGGTGTAACTTTATTACCTATATTAGTTCTCTTCTTAATCGTGGTGTATTAGATTTTCTGACGGCGTTTCGTCAACCGTATAGAGTATAGACATTCTCAAAAACAATGTCGTAGTGACTGAAATTATTTTTCTGCGTTATACATCAAAGTACATAAATTAGTAATTTATGTACTAAAAAACAATTGACAACACTCAGCTAACCACATTATATCCATGTATATGTTTATTTATATGAATTAAAGATCGCGTGTCGGTTTTTTTAATGTATTGGTTTACATTAAAAAACCGAATACGAAATTAGAAAAAGATGGAAGTGTACGTTGTTTCTGTCGACATGTGCCAGCAGTCATCTCAGCGGTTGAGCGGTTCAGAAGAAGAGAATAACACAACTTACATCTCGCATCTAGTTCACTTTGCTACTGGAATTGGTAGATATAGATGGTAGCCTGATGGTTTGACGGTCTGGAGTACTATCGTACCATCGTGATGGTGAATGGTCCAATGGTCCAATGGCCCCGCTCTCATCTCTTCTGTAGGCTGTTGCACCTGGTCCTCATATCCTATACCCGTACTCCACACTCTACACTAACTTACGCTATATAGTGGGTATTCACCAGGATGCATATTTACGTTTTGTAATGCTTATAATGTATTTATATAAGTTCAAAGATGGTTACACAGCATAACTGCAAAATTTATGAGATCTGGAACTAACGACAGCTCAATAATAGGAAATTTATTTAAAAAAAAATGTATCCTTAATTATTGAAAATATTACATACGCGGTCCATAAGTAATGTGCTATAGAACAATACTAGACTCCTGGCATTAAAAGAAATCGATCTAATAATGTGCTATTTTTTTCCCTCAGGGCTCGTCCGCGGTAGCACTGCAACCTTTAGTTGATTGTGCATACCCTTAGTCTTACTCCACCCATTCCAAAATCACTGTGCCTTGAACTAGTCTGCACAGCGATTGGTAGGGTGAAGTTTTATATTACGCTGTCTCCGGTCTAGACTGACCGTAGATTAGTTATCTTTTGCGGTCCAGAGCTTTACACTCGCACAAGATGTGCTGGGCTGATTCCTCCCCCTCGCCGCAGAGTCTGCATGCGAGGTCCCCTTCGAACCGCCCCATTTTATGCAGGTGTTTCTTGACGGCCATGTGTCCCGTCAAGAGACCTGTTGTGTTTCTGAGCTGTCCTTTGCTAAGATTTAGCAGCTCCACGGCTCTCTTTGAACTGGGTTCGTCAATAATTGACTTCCCATGTCTGAGCCCTGCACAGTCTGCCCAGTACACCTTGTGTTGGTGTCTGACCCAGGACTTAATGGCTCCCCTGGCAGTGCTCTTTGTCACGCCTAGAGCCGGTTCTGGTCCCATAAATGGTTCTGCTGACCCTATCTTCGCGAGACTGTCAGCTTCTTCATTGCCTTTGACCCCCGAGTTACCCGGCATCTAGATAAGGGTCACCTCATTTTGCCCAGTCAGGACGGTCGTCTCGTCTCGGCACTCACTCACCAGCCAGGAATTTACCCGTGGGCTACTTAGTGCCTTAAGGGCTGCCTGGCTGTCTGTGGCTATTAGTATCCGCTTGTTGTTGTAGCCCCTCCTCTTGTTCTCCCGCACACAGTGCAGGATGGCGTACATTTCGGCCTGAAACACCGTTGCATGGGCTCCGAGGGAAATACTATGACACCCTAGGTCCTTCCGAGTAAACACCTGCCCCCGTCCCACGCTCCCCGTCCGTGAACCAGACGAGCGCGTCCCGTGGTATGCCCGGCGTCTCCTCCCGCCATGCCTCGCGGTCGGGGATTTCCACTGTAAAGTTGTTTTCCCTGTAGATTTAGCGGGCTCGCGAAGTTTGACCTCATTTCAAGCATGGGCTCCTTCACGATCTCCTGAATTTTGCAGTTGCCCCTGAAGCCTGGGTTGATCTTCAGTCTACCGTTGCATGAATAATGTACTATACAACAATACTAGATTCCTGGTATAAAAGCAATCGCTCCAATTACACTTGTTTTAGTCCAAAATTTATATTAACAAAGTTACGGGGTCTTAAAGTCAATATTTGGTTTTCATTTTTATCTGCATAACTTCTTTATTTTTTAAATAATGGCTCAAGATCAGCAAGTAAGGGACTCTTGTGTTGCTGAATTCAAATTCGTTACCTATTTTCTTGTAATTTGTAGAGAACACCATCTGCATGATTATTCATTTTATAAAAAGGTCTAATTTTTTACGCCTTAATATAATATATCATCTTTTATCAAATAATAACAATCTTCCACCTTTAAAAAACGTATACCGCATAAATGTCGGTTTTAGAGATACTTGCGATTTAGTTTTTACATGCGACAAAGTAATCAAAGCAGTTTTTATCTTACAGTACCTTAGCTTAAAAGGAAACACTTGCCCTTAATTTCAAACTAATGAAAATTTCTAGACGCAGCAAGTGCGTTATGATAACGAATTTTCATTTAATGCTTCACACTTGAATAACTCAATTTTCTATAAGCCTAGAAAGTTGAATATTGGTATATAGTAAGATCTTCACCAGGGCAATATACCTATCAAAATTCATCAAAAGCTTTGTTATTTTTGTCAGATACAATTTTTTTTTAGATTTTTTTTATTTTTAGAAAAACTAGTCGGTCCGGGTTGGCTAACGGATTTACCCGCGGTCTTAACAAAATAAAGATATGTACCAAGTTTCGTTTAAATAAGTTTAGTATTTTTTGAGTTATCGTTACATACATATATACAGGGTGTTTCGCATAAGAACCGACACAGAGCAGGGGCATATAGGGCAACCCAAAATATTGTGATTTAACGCAACTTACTTCTATACTAAGTTGCACCCCTAAGAAGTTATATGCCTTCAAAGTGGGGTTTATAATTTCGAAAAAAAAACCTCAGTTACGATTGAAGTTAGAAGAAGTAAATTTGGTACACGTTTTAAGTGTACCAAGAACAATAATCGACAGTAATAAGAATTTAATTGAATCCTTTTAAAGGGTTGATAAGGGATGGTTCACCTTTAAATGTGACATAATTTTTTAACCTTTTGGCGGATTTAAAAAAACGATTATTTCATTTTATGGGGTATTTAATTCTAACAATTTTATTACTCCTATTAATTTTCAAAAGACTTTGTCGTTTTCAACAAAATTCCCAATATTCTAAATACACGTATTAGAGCTGTGTTATTTAAAATCATCGGAAATTCAAACGTTGGCTATGAAATTTAACGTCAGACTTGACAATCAGGAAAAAAGTTGTAATAAGAATAATTTAATAGGAAAACAAACAATTTAAACAATAGGAATAACACAACATTTGCACCTATAAATTACAGAAATTGTTCAAAATGATCACCGTTCTCTCTCAGGCATAAATTTATTCTTCGTCGAAAATTGAAGTCTACTCTATCCAACAACTGTTGATTGTTTCTAATCAGTGTGCATTTATGTGTAATGCGATTCCACTATTCAGCGCGAGACGCAATTGGCGAGGAATACACAAATTCTTTTAACATTCCCCAAAGAAAGAAGTCACATTTGTTGGGGTCTGGTGATCGTGGAGGTCAAACTTGTGGGCAATTATTTCCTCTTCCAATCCATTTATTTGGATACTGGTAATTTAAATAGTCTCTAACAGCAATACTGAAATGAGGCGGTGCTCCATCGTGCATAAGCCAATGTTCCAGTCTAAGTTGTAGAGGCACCTCGTCGAGTAGATCCGGGAGATTGTTTTGGAGAAATTTTAAATAAGTTTCGCCATTTAATCGATTCGGTAAAATAACTGGACCAATTAAATACCGATCCACACCTTTATTTTAAACTCGCGTTGGAAATGTGAAGGAGTTACTGAATGAGGGTTTACATCAGAATATTCATGATGGTTATGTAAATTTGTAATACCTCTGCGGGTGAAACAAGCTGCTTCAGTAAAAAGAATTTTATTTTAAAAATTAATTTCTTGATGCAAAGTAATCAGACAGAAATTAACTCGTTTTTTGGATATGATATAGGTGGGGTAGATTACGTCTTATTACTCGGTGAAAAGAAGTTTGCGATATACCAGTTTATCGAGATAGATTTCTAGTACTAATATGTGGGTCATCTTCAATTGTATTCAAAATAAGTTCTTCGTCTTGTGCCCTGGTTGCAGTAGCACGTTCTCTAGTGTTATTGAAAAACTTGCCTGTTTCTCGAGGTCGTCTTTCAACATTGGCAAATGTTTCTCTATGAGGGATTACACGAATAGGAAATCTCCGATATTCTTCAACACTTCTTCTGTAGTTTCCTTCGCAGAAACCCAACACTAATAGCATGTCAACTTGTTCGCTAAATGAAAACTTCCCGGCTATTTTCACAACACTCAGCAAATATTACTAAAATAAAATTACCTATTTTCCTGATTGTCAAGTCTGACGTTAAATTTCATAGCCAACGTTTTAATTTCCGATGATTTTAAATAACACAGCTCTAATACGTGTGATTAGTTATTCGGAATTTTGTTGAAAACGACAAAGTTTTTTGAAAATTATTAAGAGCAATAAATGTTTTAGAATTAAATTCCCCATTAAATGAAATAATACGTTTTTAAAGCCGCAATAGGTTAGGTTAAAAAATTCTGTCACATTTTAAGCGTGAATCATCCCTTTAAAATGCCTCAATTGAATTCTTATTACTGTCGATTATTACTCTCGGTACACCCAAAACTTGTACCAACATATAAAAATTATAACGGACCTTGCTTTTGGGTTCTAGGGACCCAAATTCGCGCTCAATTGAAATTTTTTTTTTGAAAAATCTCACCATCTATACCTTAGCGAATTTTTGTAAATAAAAATTCGCTAAAACTAGACTATATGTACGATTATTAAATATTAATTCGTAAAAAGCAAGATTATTAAATGGTAAACGTGATTTATTAAAGGGAATATACTTTAGAAGCTAGATAACAATTTCACATCTAAACGTCAAACAGTTTGGAGTAGACATAATTAAACACATTTAATGAGAAGGCCTTTCTTCCAGACAGTAAACATTTATTATTCCCTACGCGTTTCGGCTATCTATGCAGCCATCCTCAGGAGTAAATATGTTAATACGTCATGTAATATCTTCAATCTCATGTTTGTATTCTCCTTCCTGGCATATGCCGATCTCAGCTCACTCCTGATCACCGATCCACTAAATCTCTGGATAAGTCTTTCAAAACCACCTACCACGAACCTTGGTGGTTCAGGGGTAAGAACGTGTGCCTCTGAGCCGAAGGGTACTGGGTTCGATCCCAGGGTACTCCTTTCACTTTTTTTAGTACAAACTGTAACATTAACATCAACCAAGGTTCTGACAATGTATTTGAGCAAGTTGAATGTCTGCACGTTCCGCCCTTCGGAGGGGGCGTGAAGCCGTCGATCCCGTGTCCATGCGATGTTGGGCACGTTAAAGATCCCTACCCTCCTTACAGAAAGGCAGGGGTTCGGCAAAATTTCCAGGACAGTAAGGTGAAACTGCTCCCTGGCGTCGGTGGTTGGCCATAGTCGCGGAAATAGGCCGACGTTAAAGAAGCAAAACACACACATACCACCGATCTGTTACACAAGTTCTTCACATGAGATTGAGGACAGTACATGACGTATTAACAGATTTACCCCTGAGGATGGCTGCGTAAATAGCCGAAACGCGTAGGGAATAATATATTCTTACTGTCTGGAAGAAAAACCTTTTCATTAAATGGGTTTAATTATACTAGATAACAACTTGTATTAAACATAAACTAAGCAACGAATATAGAAAATAACGTTTTATATTGAAATTTTTTCTTATTCTAGTTATTATTCCAGTCAACAAAAAGTGGTCACCGCTGACCTCAATATACTTTTATATACGTTTACTGAAATATTATCTAATACTATATACGATTTCTTCATCTCGGCAGCATTCAAAATTTGCCATAATTCTGCACGGGTATTTACTTTTTTATTGTAAAGAACTGACTTCATGTAACGTCAAACACATAAATTCAATAGCTTTAAATCAGGACTAGGAGCTGGCACGACGGATCCAACGTTGGCAAATGTGCTTAGATAATATTTTACTTGCAATAAGAAATGTGCTGATCTGCCGTCTTGCATAAAATACATTCGCTGCCGTAATTATCTTGGTAAATTATGCATGAGATCAGCTAATACAGTTTATTTTAAAAAATTCAATATGATCTACCATCCAAATCAGCTGGCAACTCAAATGGTCCTAGGAGATAATCTTCAATATATCCACACCAAGCACTAATTTTAAATTGATGTCGGAAATAACGCTCTAATAACAAATGTGGATTTTTAATTTACTATGCGTATTTCTTACTAAAGTGAAACACACCACGATGAAAGAAAGCTGCCTTATCAGTAAATAGTAACCTATTTTCAAACATCGGACCATTATTCTGCGTATTTCGATTGGTGCTAAATTATGTATCATCTAAAACTGATGTAGGATGATACAGAAGAAACTTTACCTTGTATAGTTTTCTAATAACTGTTGATCACTCATTCCAGTACCTGCAGACATATGCCTGGAACTTGTTTAAAGTATTCTAAGAACTGTTGATCACTAATTCCAGTACCTACAGATATATGCCTGGAACTTGTTTAAAGTATTCTAAGAACTGTTGATCACTAATTCCAGTACCTACAGACATATGCCTGGAACTTGTTTAAAGTATTCTAAGAACTGTTGATCACTAATTCCAGTACCTACAGATATATGCCTGGAACTTGTTTAAATTATTCTAAGAACTGTTGATCACTAATTCCAGTACCTACAGACATATGCCTGGAACTTGTTTAAAGTATTCTAAGAACTGTTGATCACTAATTCCAGTACCTACAGATATATGCCTGGAACTTGTTTAAAGTATTCTAAGAACTGTTGATCACTAATTCCAGTACCTACAGACATATGCCTGGAACTTGTTTTCGGATTGTCTGTTACATGAACCAAAATATTTCGTATCGGACGAAATGAATCTGTGTCACCTAATCGATCGCAAACTCTTTTAAATAAGTTACAGTTTGCCTGTCTTGTCTGTGGGAACATTTTCCAATATCTACAATGCGTACTATGGATTTTATTACTGCAATATGGGAGCAACGTTAAAATATTGACACCATGTCTTTTTTCATAGCAATAACGTCTATAGATACTTAACTTTTTGATTATCTATTATTGAACATGTGCGGGTTGGGGGGATGAATCTGAACATTTAACAAGGCGCTACATAAATTTTTGAAAACTGATTGTAGTCATCCATCCAGATGTCTATTGCCCAATTAGAAATAACAACTTCATTGTATTTTGCACTCAGGAATATAAACAAATGTGGATCGTGGTTTTTGATCGCGTTTATTTAAAAAAAGCAGTTTCCAAAGTACCTCTTTCTGCCGAAGCAGTCTGCCCAACATGGCGAAACTTTTTTACTAGCTATAGTCACAGGAGCCTAAGTGATCATCCCTAAAAGTAATAGGCCCCTACTCCTCTTCCTCACCGAAACCCAAACCAGTGCGAAAACAGCCACTAATCACCTTAATTTCCCGGGGTATGAGCTCCTTACTTCCTTTAGATTGCATGGAGGCGTGTGCGCATACGTCCGTAGCTATCTATTCTGCACCAGACTCCCCAATTTAGAAGCTGGAAGAAATACATACTTTGGTTGAAAATCTCTCTCAGGGCTGCGACTAAATTCATCTGTTGCATTTACCGGTCACCTTCTGACAACAACTTTGTCCAGCTCTGTGACTACCTTTCTGAAAAAACCGACGATCTGATTTCTGAATATCCTTCCTCCGGGGTCACTATTCTTGGTGACTTCAATGTCCATAATAAGGAATGGCTAGGATCTTCAAAAACCGATCCACAAGGAAGAGCAGCAAAGGCCTTCGCAGTCAGCAATTCTTTAGCCCATATGGCTCAGCAACCTACTTACTTTCCTCGCATCGCAACACACAGCTCAAATCCCTTGGATCCTCTTCTTACTACAAATCCTGACTGCTATAAGATATCAGTCCCCTCCCTCCTGGGTCGTTCAGACCACAGCATGGTCACTGTTTCCTGCGCAATGCAACCCGAGGTCACACAGTCATCACACCCACGTATCGTTTGGCACTACAACTCCGCGAACTGGGAAGAAATGCTGGATTACTTTTCCTCATTTTCATGGGCGTCTGTCTGCTTCTCTCATCCTGACCCCTCTAATAGCTCATAAAACGTTACCGAAATTATTCAAGCTGGCATGGAATTATTTCTACCACGTACTTAGAAAACCTCTTCAGCCACTCAAAAGCCCTGGTTCTCTAAATCCTGTGGCAAGGCCAGACTTAAAAAGGTCAAAGCTCACAAAATACTTCTACACAATCCCAGTCATGAAAACCGTCAAGCATTTAACGACGCAAGAAATCGCTCTGTCCGCATTCTTTCTGAGGCAAAAAACTCGTTTAATAACCACATCAAAAACAAAGTCCTCTCAACCTCCCACGGCAGCAAACCCTTCTGGACTCCTGCTAAATCTATTGGGAATAATTTCTGCAAGAGCACGTTCCCATCCCTTGTTTCAGGGGAAGACATTGTTTCTAAAGCCCTGGGCAAGGCTGACCTATTTGCCTCATTATTCGCCGGCAATTCTACTCTCAACCCACCTACAAATGTTCAACCACCAACAATCCCCAATGTGGCGCATAAAATGACGGATATCATTTTCAAAACTAAAAAGGTACGAAAAAGGCTCTTCTCTTAATACCAGGAAAGCCTCTAACCTTGACGAAATCCCAGCAATTGTTCTCAAAAAATGCGCACCAGAGCTTGCTCCTATCCTGACTCGTCTGTTTCAGACATCTTATAATAGAGGCATATTCCCTAGTAACTGGAAAACTGCTCGAGTACAACCCGTCCCCAAGAAAGGATCAAAAGCGCTTCCTAGCAACTACAGGCCCATTTCTCTCCTTTCATTTGTCTCTAAAGTGATGGAGAAGTATATAAACATCGAATTACTAAAATTTCCTGAAAAACACAGTCTAATCCACGAGAGGCAGTATGGATTCCGTCAGCGCAGATCGACTGTCTACCTCCTTTCCTTTGTCACCCATTCTTTCAACAAGTCTATGGAACTACACGGTGAATCCCAGATTGTCGCTCTAGACATATCCAAAGCATTCGACCAGGTCTGGCACGCAGCGCTGCTTAACAAACTTCCGGCCTATGGCCTACCACCAAAATTCTGTACCTGGACAGCAAATTTCCTCTCCAACCGGAGCATTTCTGTTGTCATGGATGGCTATTCCTCTAAACTGTATCCAATTAATGCAGGAGTCCCTCAAGGTTCAGGTTTAGCCCCTACTTTGTTTTTTTTTCCACATCAATGACCTCATCTCTAGCACATCCAACCCAGATAACAGTTACACGGACGACAGCACCTTCCACTCAAATATACAATATTCTAAGCCTGTCTCTTTAGCCCAATTAGATGAGGATCGCAGACTCATGAAGGGTTCTGTCTCTGTGGATCTCCAAAAAATATTGGACTGGGGAAGTAGAAATCTTGTACAATTCAACTCTATCAAATCTCAGTCTTGCCTTCTATCTCATAAGAGATATACCAGCCCTAGACCAATCACAATGAACAACCAAGTTATTCAAAGTAATGAGTTCTTTTCACTTGTTGGCATTCCTGTGGATCGAAATCTCAATTGGCACCAACATGTCACATCAATTGCAGAAGCGGCTGCTAAGAAATTAGGTTTCCTCTTCCGGGCTCGCAAATACTTTTCAACAGCTAATCTCTATACCTTATATACTTCACAAATAAGGCCAAACCTCGGATACTGCTCCCACATCTGGGGTGCCGCTGCCACTTCTTCGCTCGCTATCCTGGACTTCATTCAGAAGAGAGTTATACATCTCATCGGTGACCCTACCCTCACCCAAAGGCTGCCGTCCCTTGCCCACCGACGTGCCGTTGGTTACCTCTCTCTCTCTCTCTATCTCTCTCTTTTATAGATATCTGTACGGGCACTGTTCAAAGGAGCTTTCTTCCATAGTTCCTCCACCTGCTGCCCCCAACAGATCTACCAGGGGAGCACAGCGAATGCACTCTTTTACTGTCCAGGTCACCAGACATAGAACATCTTGTTATGCCCGCTCTTTTGTCACGAGGACTTCCAAGTTGTGGAATTCCTTGCCGGCACATGTTTTTCCTTCTCCTCCGAACCTCCAAACCTTCAAGTCCAGAATTAACAAGCCTCTTTCTTCCTTGTCGACACCTACGGTACGATAGTATTTAGGCTGTGGGTCCTCGTGGTGTGTTGTTGAAATAAAAAAATAAAAAGAGTAACGTTTAGAAGCCATTAGAGCGATTCCTAAGCCGAGCCATGGACCGAATGATCATTAGTAATCCGGTTTGTACTTACGAAAGTATTCCATTACAGTAACGTTTTGAAGCGGAATAATCGTAAATTATAACCGAGATCCAGATGAATTACCATCAAATCTGAATGGAAAGTTCCACCTAAATTTTCAACAAAATGGGTTCAGTGATGTGTTACCACCTACAAAGTTTGAAAATATGGTTTGTGTCCCTATTTCATCTCTGTCATTTCTCAGATAGTACTAAACACTTAAACGTTGCTAGGATCACATTACTGCAGCTACTTTTAAAATCGCAAATATCTCCGAAACTGTGGTTCCTGGCGTCTTTTAACAAATATACAGTTTTCTTTTGAATCAGAAGATTTCCAGCAACGCTAACAAAAAGTGTGGCTATTTTTAAAACTTGAAGGGTACCGCACGCAGCGCCCTCTACTCGCTAGAGCAAAATTGGGGATGAATTATTTTTTATCACTATGTAAAATCAAACTCTGACAATTTTTAAAACAATACGTCAAATACTTTTCTAGAAAGATGAGAATCGAAATTAAGTTTGTCAATACAACAACCTTTATCTTTTAATTTTGACTTTTCGACTGAGGCAAGTTTGGCTAAATCGTAATATTTTAATGCCGAGAATCTACTGCTACTTTATGTACCATTACTTGTAGACCAACCTGTATACAAGCATAAGTACCTAAACTACTTGTATAATACAGTGTATAATTAATTTAGCAAATAAATAACATTCAATAAAAAAATAACCAAGACTTTTGTCTTTTAAGGCTCTCTGTTTTATTGCATATCCGTACGTTAAAGTTATTCAAAATTTCAATGAACACGTCAGATTATTTAAATCTTTCATAAAAATAATAGGATGCTGCAAGGGTTATCCAGCAATATATTTTCAAAATATGTGGAACAAGCTGAGAGAACGACTTTGTGGCAATTAAGCATTTCGCATGCCAGATAACTCTAAAGTAGTTATATGAGGTGAATATTGCGTAATTGTCACTGTTAATGTGTAATATGAAGTTATTTTCACCACAGAGTCGTAGAATTAGTGGCGCTTACGTAAAAACTACAAATTTAAAGTTCCGATCTCAATTGCCATCACTTTGGTGCTAGTTGGGATAATCCTAGATTGATGAGAAAAAATGTTAATATGCGTACTGGACCACGACCAGAGCTAAACGTGAGTATAATATGATACTCTACTATACGGCGTACCGCTGAAGACAAAGCATAGGATGCTGTATGGTAAGGATAAATGCTACCAACCAATATCTTATCTTGTCTCAGAGCCGCGCTCAAGCTTTCTTCTTAGGGCTTTTTTACCATAAACTTTTAAATTGTGAACTTTTCATATTATGATGTTAAAGTTAGTTTCAGAACTTTTATTAGCTTTCTTCATTTTACGCACAGCCTTCGTCTTTATATGCAGCCTAGGCATTTCTTGTACATCTTTCTGTACTTCACTAAAATCTTTCACAAGTATCTCAAAACAGTCCTCACACCTCTCTATTTTTTGGGACATGAAAGTCTACATTAAATTCTGTGGCAAATATCAATTTATAACACGACTTTCTCACGAAAGTCTTATTGGTTTCATTGCAATGCTGTACATAAAGCAAATATATTTTTGAAATGTTGAGATTTTGTTCTAAATATTACTTACTGGTTCCTGATTTAGTATAGGGAAATGGGCTTATATGGTCTCTCGCGAAGAGAGGGTCAGCAGAACCATCTATGCGACCAGAACCGGCTCTGGGCGTGACAAAGAGCACTGCCAGGGGAGTCATTAAGTCCTGAGTCAGAAACCAACACAATGTGTACTGGGCGGTCTGTCCAGGGCTCAGACTTGGGAAGTCAATAATTGACGGACCCAGTTCAAAGAGAGCCGTGGAGCTGCTAAATCTTAGCAGATGACAGCTCAGAAACACAACAGGTCTCTTGACGGGACACATGTCCGTCAAGAAACACCTGCATAAAATGGGGCGGTTCGAAGGGGACCTCGCATGCAGACTCTGCGGCGAGGGGGAGGAATCAGCCCAGCACATCTTGTGCGAGTGTAAAGCTCCGGACCGCAAAAGACAACTGATCTACGGTCAGTCTAGACCGGAGACAGAGCAATATAAAACTTCACCCTACCAATCGCTGTGCAGACTAGTTCAAGGCACAGTGATTTTGGAATGGGTGGAGTAAGACTTAGGGTATGCATAATCAACCAAAGGTTGCAGTGCTATCGGGGCGGCAAGGCCGCGGACGAGCCCTGAGGGAACAAAAAAAATTGCTCCAACAAAACGCACTAGAAATGTGAATAATCGTGCAGACACCGCTATTATGAACGAGCTCCAAGGAACTAGCAAGAAATCTTAGTATGAAACCAACTAAAGTTTGGCGGTGCCTTAAGCGAAACAAACAAAATGCCTATAAGCCCAAATTTTGGCATACCTTAGGAAATGGCGAAGAAAATGTTAGAATGGAAGATTCATTATGGTTCCAAGGAAACTCTTTAACCGATAGGACTTTCTTGTCTTAAATAATGTTTAGCGATAACGCTCCCTTTACAACTAACGGGCGGTGTCTTCCCAAAGTTCTAGGTATTGGTCAGATCAAAATCAAAATTGTATAATACATGGTAAGAGGCAATACTCTTCCAAAATTATTGTTTGCTGTGACATATTTCACCCTAAAATAATAGGACTCTTCTTTTTTGAGGACAATCTCAACGCAGAAAATTTTCTTAACTTTTTAAACAACGAATTATGGGACCTTTTAGAAGACTGAGACAGGACGTGATTTTTCAGTTAGATGGCGCTCCTATGCATAACGTAATAATAGTAAGGGAGTGGTTGGAAACGAAATGTCCGGTGAAATGGATAGGACGGAACAGTCCCCTTATTAGATGACCTCTCCGCTCACCTGACCTAACACCACTTGATTATTTCCTTTGGGGGTACCCTCAAAGAAAAAGTTTATACAGATCGTCCAACCAATGTGAACGATTAAAAGAAAAAATCGCGACGCGTGTAGATCTATTACGCTGAAAGTACATACTACGAAAAGTTACTGGCAACTGTTGGAAGAGATTGGAAAATGTATTGCGACACAGGGTGGTGTAATTGAAATCAGTATCATTTGAAATTTGTACTCAATACTTCTTTTGTGATCTTTTCTTGTTTTTTTTTGTATTAGCCAATAAAAAGTAAGAATTGAATAAATTTTATCGACTTATTTTAACGGAATTGATTTAGATTCAGCACGATGCATTATTTCCTGCAAATTAGAAGCAAGAATTTTTAAACCTTTGTGGTACATGCAGTAACCAAAAGTCTGAACGCAGCAAGTGCGTTATGGTAGTGAATTTTCATAGGAATGATCTGGAATCAAATATTTTTTGTAACTTTTTTCTTGTAACGTAGAAATATAAATTTTGGTATATAGTTTGGTTTTAATATCGTAAACATACGTACCAAATTTGGTCACCATAGCTTTTCTATTTTGTGAGATAATTTTTTTTTCCGGAAGGAAACCCAAAATTTTCACGGAAAACCTGGTTAACGAACTTACATTTAGAAAAGGAAGGTACGTGCCAATTTTTATCAAAATCGGACCATTATCTTTTGAGTTATCGGTGTGATACACACACACACACACACACACACACACACACACATATATATATATATATATATATATATATATATATATATATATATATATATATATATATATATATATATATATATAAATAAATTCAAACTGACCCCGGATATGGGTTCTAGAGGTGGTGCTAGTTCGCACTCATTTGAAGAAATTTTTTAAAAATTCAAAAGTTGGGATCTCCCCGGTAGTGAATTTTTTCTAAGAAAATTCACAAAAACCGCGAGGCTGAGTTTTTCGATATTTCCGTAGTTATTATAAACACTCTGTATAAGATAAGTGGATGCTATTGTGTAAATTAATACAGTAGGTGACTCTTAATCCATTGACAAACTAATATTTGCAAAGCACTCAGTAGCGTTTACACAGGGCACTCCCAAGTCGATTTTTTCATTTTTTTTACTTAAGTTGTGAACACTCAGTATAAGTTACGAAGCTTGCGATTTGTGGAGTACTTTAATTTTTAACATTTTGAAAATCGGCCGACCCGTTGTAAAATAATGAATTATCGCCACTTAAAGTGAAACACATTATATATATATATATATATATATATATATATATATATATATATATATATATATATATATATATATATATATATATATATATATATATATATATATATATGAATATAGAAAAAAACTTTGTAATGGAAGACGATTCAAATATGCGAAATGGTGACATTTAAAAAAAATCTGTGGCTAATGAAAGATCACTTTCGAGGGTAAATTTCCAATCGCAATCTTTTGTATGCCAATTTTTAAATACATTCACACCTAACGTACGAAAAATAAATCGGACAATGGGCTAATGGATAATTATCCACAGCCAAGAAAAGCGCGAACAACAACAACAAATACATTCTCATCTCCTTATAGAATATTTTACTGTAGATCAAACTGATCTACGATGTAATTATAAAATATTAGTTGTTTTAAGCTTTTCAGCAATCTTAAAAGTAAGTGAAGATGGTGAGGTAGTTTTTAAGCAACTTTTCGTTAAGAAAATTCTCATTAAGAAACGTAACAACGGCGGCAATACGTTCTTCATCTAATGTATCATTCAAAGGTACCTTGATCCACACTAATCTGACATGGGTGATGCAATCGTAGAAGGTTAAACGAATGTCTTATTATTTTTATATTTATGCTATGCAATAAAATAACATACATAACTATAATCTTCCAGACGTTGATTAATGATACATTTCAAACCGATTTTTCACTTAAATGTTTATTGTGATCTATTGGCGCTAAAAGTATTCTCCTATGGGCTCACGGTCTTCAAAAGTCCATATCCATAGGTCCAAAAATCTACTACCTGAGGTCAGACGCGACTAACAGAAGCAGCCGATGCCGCTGTCCAATAAACCTTTTTACATTACATGCTTTTATTTATATCCGAAACTCTCTCTCTCTCTCTCTCTCTCTCTCTCTCTATATATATATATATATATATATATATATATATATATATATATATATATATATATATATATATATATATATATATATATATATATATCATAAAGTTGGCGGAAGGCAACGGAAACCACCGTATTGCACATCAATTTCTCAATCCAGTAACTATGGTAAAAAAACTCTAACGAAACTTTGTTGCGCTTCATAAGCTTCGGAACTCAGGGTCGTTAGAGAAAGACGTGGATAATTCTTTATCCTCTGATGACGCTAACTTTATGAGTGAAACTATCTTTAGGTCTTCAAAAATAAGTTGTGGCGATTTGGGTTCTTCAAGTGTACTGATTAGTGCTCATCACACGTCCCAATCTTCACTTAACTTAGTTCACTTAGTAAGGCATAGACGATAGGCTTCGCAGACGGTTGTCATAAGAAAACTAGGCTGGGGCCTAGCAGCTGGAACGTCAGGTAAAAATACTATTAGAAAGTATGTAATAACAATAATAATAATACTCTTTATTTACCCAAATAAAATACAAAAGTCGAAAGTTTAATAATTAAATATTTAAGAGGGTAAATAAAGAAATAAACCACAAAGCATGATAATGCTGTACGTAGTATAACAATTAATAAATTTATGTGTTTTCACACAGTAAGCAATCGACAATTTAAAAGCCAGACATGTAACTAATGAGAACAAAACAAAGAGTACAAAAATTATAAAAATTACAAAAGTGTATGAGCTGAGCGAATTGGCATGTGCAAAATGATCCAGAAATTGATCCAAACAACTTTGTTGCAAGATTGCAATCCTTTAACAATATAAAATAAAAAACATCACATCAAACGAGTACATGAACAGCTTCCCAAAATGGATATCATCAGCCACAAACCTCAAGAAATGCGTACAATTTATTTTCGCCACCACCTAACAAAAAGTCTACGAAAGATCATTTGAAATGTTTTTAGGAATGGGTTTATCTAATATTTGAAGGCAGCTCCTCAAACAATCCGGGAGCAAGGTAAGCAAGGCTTCTTTGGGCTGTAGTTGTTCTCTTAAGCGGAACGTCCCTCCTGCTCATTTTACTGCGCGTGTCATAGCAATGTTCGACTATATTATGCAAACTCTTGTTTTTGAATGCATAAGTAAGCACTTGGACAACATAAATCTGTCTAATTTCGAGCATCTGGCTTTCATTGTACAAGTTTCTCCAGGGGTATGTTGGTAGCCTCCCTAGCATTATTCTCAAGATTATCTTCTGCATGACTCCCAAACCATTAATGTGACACTTCAACGCACCTCCTCATCCAAGTATACCATAATTCAAGTGTGATTCCAAAAGTGCATAGTATCCACTTCTTAGTTCCTGCAACCGTAGTATCTTTTTCAAAAATTTAAATTTATGTGACACAATTCGTAGTTTTTTTATAACACAATTTATGTGCAAGTCCCATTTCATGTGACTGTCAAATAATATGCCCAAACATCTGGCCGACTCAGAAGCGTCTATTTTTTCACAGTCAATGAAAATTGAAGTGAAGTCTGGCGATGAAGCATTGCTAAACGAGAAGGGCAAGTAGGTGGTCTTCGTCATATTTACTGTTAATGATCGACCCTCAAACCAATTTTTCATCTCACTTAATCCGAGTTCTGCCCCTTGCCTGAGCCTGGACCAAGTATCATCTTTAAAGAAAACAGCAGTGTCGTCAGCATGGCTAACAATCTCACCAGATATCTGCAGGCTGAATATGCTGTTCATATAAATTATAAACAACAGTGGGCCCAAAACTGTTGCCTGTGGTACACCATATTTGAGTACTTGTAGAGTGCTCCTGACACAATTTACCTCAGTACGCTGCTGTCTATCTTCAAGATAAGTTCGCATAACGCGTCTGAAAATCATATTCTCAAGTACATTTAACAATTTCGCGTGGTCCACTGTGTCGGAAGCCTTTGCAAGATCAACAAAGACATACATACATTTTTGCTTTTTATCAAGGCTTTCGTATAGAAGAGATGTCAATCTAGAAATGGCATCTGTCGTTGAACAACCCTTTCTAAAGCCGTATTGAGAGAGAGATTTTGAAAGAATACTATTTTTTTCCAAAAATTTAAAATTCTTATCCTCAACATAGTTTCAAATATCTTTGTAAAATTAGTTACCAAATGAAGCGGCCGATAATTAGTACACTCTGTCCTATTTCCGTATTTTTTATTATGCTTTTAGAACTGTTATCTTAAATGAGCTGGGACACTTACCGACCTTCATTATCTCGTTAAGTCTATAAACTAGAGGTGAAGCTATACACTCCGCAACAGACTTAAGCATATCCGCCATTATCCCGTGTATACTTGGGCATTTTTTGTTTTTCAGATTCAAAATTATCTTTTTTACCTCATATTCATTAATGGGAAAGAAAAACAATGTATTAGTTACACGCCTTTCTTGAGGTTGACTCTTTCGGTTATTCATGAAAGGCCTACCAAGAGCAGCTCCAATACTCGTAAAAAATTCGGTAAACACCTAAGGAATCTGCGAAACATCGCGCGCGGTTGAGCCACGAGGACCCATCACTGAGCACACTGCAGATAAATCTCTCTGCTTTCCGTTTATTATCTTCCAGAGTTTTTCCGGATTTACACCCCCCCACCCCCCACGTTTTGTACCTTATTTCTATAATTGCTATTTTTCGCAGCCTCCACAGCCTTCCTCAACACATTTTTGTATTCCATGTATTGATTTCTCAAGTCCAGATTAGGAATATTCCTCTGCCACATCCGATAGAGTTCATCTCTCTTATTAATAGACTTAACCAAATTATCAGTGATCTAACATTTCCTCGTTATGTTTTTGTGTCTAACCCTCCGTATCACCGTGTATTCCCTTAGTTTTTCTTCCACGAAATCTTTGAATAATCCTGTAGAAGATTCCACATCATTCTGTCGATATATAAAATCCCATGAGACATCAAGGAGTTTAGCCCAGTCATTTGGTGTTTATTTCTGCTACATTTCTTTGATGTAAGGAAGAAATAAATCAAAAACTCATTTAGTATAGGCACATGGGATGTTAGAAGCTTGTTAAGAGCAGAAAAAACATGAACAAGCAAATAACATAATGGAAAGAAACAGATACATAATATTATCATTTATTAGTGGTGATTGTTTGAAAACGTACAGAAATTTCCAAAAGTAAACCAAAAGTGTTACCGAAAAAATCCGTTTCTTGGTCAACCTTATAGGTTAATAGCAAATTGAGCTTTTCAAATATGAAGCATTTAATCAAAATTCGCAACCACAACGCACTTGCTGCCTCCAGAATTTCTTAACTTACAAACATGCATTATATTTCGATGGAAAATGCAAAAACATAAGGCGTTTTCGACAAAAAAAATTATTTGTATCACCAACGACTTATGAGCCACCCTGTGATTGTCGCAATAATTTTTTAAGATGTAGCTCAAAACACCGTATAATTAATGTATACAATATTTTTTCATATCTTGTATAATAACGAATATATTGAGCTTTATTGATTTTTTACGAAAATTCGACAAAAATTATTTACCATTAAACAATAAACTCTATAGCTAAGGCTACTTACTGCCAAGCATCAGAGAAAGGGTCTATTAGAAATGAATTTTCTGGAAATATTTTAGTAAAATGAAGGACAATGACGGTTGAAACTAAGAGTTCGGTGTATGTAAAACATTCTTCTTGAGACATTTTCTTTCCATAGGTCGTATTAGATTCAAGTTATTTGCCTAAATGTTGCGAATTTTGACGTTTTCAATTGTCACTTTGACGTTTTGAGGAAACCCCCAATTTATTTTTCTTTAAATGCCCATAACTTTTTTGTCTTTTGAACTACAGAGCTAAATTTTGGTAGGTGGCACACCTATAAAGATATAAACCAGCTTACCAAATTTGGTTGCCCTTACTTTGTTAATTTTGGAGATATAAATTTTTTTCGAAAGAAAACACAAATTTTTCCGGGAAAATCTCGGCGGATTTTCCTGGCTAACAAAATTATCCAAGCGACTTGCGAAAGGAATGTACTCACCAATTTTGACGTTTAAAATCGCAATTTTGACGTTTTGAGGAAAATCCAAATTTATTTTTCTTTGAATGCCTGTAACTTTTTTATCCTTTAACCTACGGAGCTAAATTTTGGTATATAACTTGCCTATAATGATATAAATCCGCATATAAAATTTCGTTGCTCTTACTTTGTTAATTCCGGAGATATAAATTTTTTTCGAAAGAAAACACAAAATTTTCCGGGAAAACCTGGGTAGATTTTCCTGGCTAACGAACTTATCCAAGCCATTTGCAAAAGGAATTTATTCACCAAATTTAATCAAAATCTGCCCGTTATTTTTTGAGTTATCGGTGTGATACATATATATATATATATATATATATATATATATATATATATATATATATATATATATATATATATATATATATATATATATATATATACATATATATATATATATATATATATATATATATATATATATATATATATATATATATATATATATAAACATATAAAAATTTAAACTGACCCCGGATATGTGTTCTGGGGGGCCTAATTAGCGCTCATTTGAAGAAATTTTTTCAAAATTCAAAAGTCGGGATCTCCTCATTAGTGAATTTTTTTTAAGAAAATTCACTAAAACAAAATTAAACCCGGGCCGATTTTCCTGGCTAACGAACTTATCTAGGCCACTTGCAAAAGGAAGGTATTCACCAAATTTAATCAAAATCGGCTCGTTATTTTTTGAGTTATCGGTGTGATACATACATACATACATACATACATACATATATATATATATATATATATATATATATATATATATATATATATATATATATATATATATATATATATATATATATATATAAATTGAAACTGACACCGGATATGTGTTCTAGGGAGCCTAATTAG
The DNA here is from genome assembly GCA_964006375.1 of Tillus elongatus. NCBI lineage: Eukaryota > Metazoa > Arthropoda > Insecta > Coleoptera > Cleridae > Tillus > Tillus elongatus. The sequence continues at coordinate 14,411,283 of OZ023269.1, read as the reverse complement.
CGCTCATTTGAAAAATTTTTTTTTAAATTCAAAAGTCAGGATCTCCTCCTTAGTGAATTTTTTAAAATAAAATTCACTAAAAGCTAAAGGCAAGACGCTTACTGGCAATTAGGCCATTACTGACTGACTGACCTGACCTGACCCTTTTTGTCCATCTAACCTAACCTACCCCCCACCTTAACCCGATCTCAACGACAGAAGTGATTGAAAAATCATCCTCTGTCGGTGAGGCTCGAACCAACGTCTCCGAGACCGAACTGAGGAGTTCCAGCCGCTTAGTAAGAAGACTATAATACAAAGCAGGAACAAAAAGTTAAGTCGTAGAGGACCACGATGAAAAGTTATTATAAAAGGAAGGCGTTGAAGATTGAGAAGAGTTATAACACGAAAAGGAAATTAATTATGAATAAGAGTATATGGAGGAAACGGAAAAATAAACTCAGATGAGTTAAGCTGACTATCTCAAAACAGTAATTTGAAAAAGCCCTTTAAAAAGTTAGACAAAGAAAAACTACTGGTGTAGACGAATTAACAGTGGAACCCAAAAAATTTGGTGTAAAAAATGAAGCAAAAATCGATTAAGAACTATTATAAATCGGGAGAACTGCCGGGTGAGTTTCTGCAGAGCAAAATTATTACTATTGGCAAATAAGCATTCAATAGACGAAGTACTCTTCTCGCTAATATACATTTTAACCTGGACCTGAGGAAGAGATTCATCAAGTCGTACGTATGGAGTGTGGTAGTGTATGGGTTGGAAACCTGGACTTTAGTTAAGCAGCGGAAAACGTCTGCAGGGAAAGAAGGGATTAATTGAATGGGTGAATTTGCAGACAGCCTCCAGAATAGTTTTGGATAAAGCGACTGCTGATAGATAAAGTTTGGTATATTGCAGGCACTCTGACACTATTCTTACCGTTTGTTCTCTTGTGTTTACTGAGTTATTTACATTTAATTTTTTCACACATTACACACTTTTTAAACAGTATCCCAGTGCGGTTCTGTTCCGTAAGACCCGTTCCCCTCCATTACCTTAACATTTAACGTAAACTTGACAATGAATGCATTATGGGATTTACTGGAACATTCCAGACCCGACAGTTTGAGCTATAATGCCGCTTGTATCTTGTATTACTCGTACCAGATCGCTTTTAGTGCGCTACACGTATCAATGTCATCGGGTACTTAATTATTCATATGTCCCAATGCCTTCTTCTGAAATTGTGCATTCTTCACCTTCTACCTAGTGTCCCAGTGTTACAGTTGTTTCAGCGTGCGTGTGCCGTGAGTTAGTGATCCATGACATATTGTTTGGTTCCTACAATGTTTTTTGTAATGAGGCGAGGTCGCAGGTTGTTTGCACCCAAGCGCCGAACCTACCTCATTTACTTAAGATAAAAAAAGGTAAGAGTTATGTAAATTTACCGTTCTTTTTTAAATGTCGATCCTTTGACAGTATTTACTCTGGTATGTTCTCTTTTAGCTGTTCAAACTAGGGTACTTCTATTGTAATATGGGTTTTTCTTCTGCTACGGTTCCACTTGCGACAAACGGCGGTCGTGGGGCTGCTTCGTCGTGGATAGTTTCCTCCCCATCTCGCATGTATAAAAGCACCCTCGTTGCATAAATCACAGGAACAAATTTCCTGAAAGCAGCTCTCATGAAAGTTACGGGACCTGTGGTGAATAGGGGTGCTGTGCGGGGTAGGCAAAAATCAGCTTTTCGAGGTTAGTATAAGCTGTTTGTTTGCAGTTACTCTTATTTCCTTTTTACTACCTACACCGTCCAGCGCCCCTATTCACTCCTGGTCCCGAAGCTTCCTTGAGGGGTGTGAACAAGCAATTTTTCTTATGGTTTGTGCATTCAGAGGAGGTCTAAGCATGTTTCTGAATTTAAAAAAAATCCTTGAGAAGGTTGTCTACAATTTTACCATTAAATATACATAGACACAACTTATCAACAAACTTTCCCATACACCTACAAATAAATAACCTAGGGCTAGGTCCTAGCTTGTGGATTGTGTTTCCTGTTTGTTTTAGAAATGAACCTGAGACCTCGATTGCCTGAAAACGTGTTTATAACAAAAACTAACTTCTTTCTGAACCCCGAAGCCTCCGTTTGAGCACGGCTCTGTTCTCAGGCCACCAGTGATTGGTGCGCGCAGTCTGTAAGCTCAAAGCACACACCACGGCGAGCACAGTCTGGTGATCTTGGTCTCGTCTCGTCAGTTAGTTGCGCAAAGCGGTTGGAGTAGGAAGTGGCGGTATGTCAGCGGCTTAATCCGTTGTCGAGCTCACGTTTAACTTAGCTTTATGTTGTGAACGTGAACATACACATTTCTAATTCCTTTCATATAAGTGCCTTATTAACACATTTAATAATAGTGAGTGTCTTCACAGGGTGTTTTAACAGTGTTAAGGTTTTGTGTGTTTTTCATCGTTAGGGTGAAATTGTAATGACTCTTAGGATTTCCACGGAATTCGCAGATGGCAAATAACATCATGAAGTGGTGGAGATCCAAGTTTCTCAATAACTACAAACAATTATCCGGTAAGTGGTCAACCCTTAATTCATTCATTGCTACTGTTTTGCCGCCGTTTTTTAGCGCAGGCTCAAAGTATGTGATAATGTAAAAAATAACGTTTTTATTATAGCGGGAATTGTTTTGCACAACCATTCTTTATATTTGGCGGTTCTTCCCCTACTTTTAATAGAATTATTGGGTTGATTCTACATAACTGAAAAGGTAGTTTCATGTTTTCTATGAATAGTTCTCTAATTTTGATGTATACAATCACTTCACGTATTGATACACAACTGGCATTGAAAATAAAAATAAAAGGCCTTGGTTGTGTCTACTCTGCTTTCTTGTAGCAGACGGTGGTGCTATTAGGTGAAAACGTCTTTAATTTTGTTTTAGATGTAACCGCCAGACGTTTGATTTTGATCTGTAATAAAGAATATTTTAAATAGTTGTTGCAGCCTATTAAAAAAGTCAAAACATATTATTGAACCTTAATTGCTGTATTAAAGTATTAAAACTAATAATGTTTAGATTATTATAAATTTATGTCTCTATTATCTTTCTCCGCGAGTATAAACATTCGTCTGTTCTGTTTATCTGTCGTTTATGGTTTTCACAATTATTTTTTATAGCAGGAAAACTTTATAGATGAATGTTGATTTCACTAATGGATGAGTGTTCTAGATGAAACTGTTTTTTTTTTTCGACCAGACAGTATTGTTAGCATATCTTTATTTTTTAAACCTTTTAGGAAAGAAGTAAGTAGGCCAGAAGTAAATTCACAGATAGCCAGTATTACAGTATTTTAATTGTTTTTTGAGAAACATTTTCGCTAAACTGCAAAATGACCATAAGTTAAGTTCTGTTATGTACCTGCCATTGTTTACTTGATATAGGGATACCTAGATACAGACGTAGAGATTTTTATCTGGCTTATTTTTACAGAGAATAAAAGAAGCAATTTTGAAGCCATAGAAAACGTCTCTACGTCTGTATTTAGTATGGAACGGTTTCACCAAGCAAGGGCAGCAACAATTAATGATTGTAGGTACCTATTTAACTATTTTGGCACACTCTGTAAATGTAGCAAAGAACTGAGGACCGCAATGTCAAAGCAAGCAATTATAAATAAACAAAATACTCTTTTCATTAATAAATTTTTTTGCATTGACATGAGAAGGAGGTGTATTAAGGCATTACGAACGGAGTGTTCTAATGCATAGGTCGGAAAGCTCGACTTTGAATACGAAGGTCAAAAAGAGAATATAAGCTACACTTTGGAGCACCCAGTTCACCACAACACATTTTATGACCCGAAGATCGTTTCGCTAACAACGTTAACGTCATCAGAGGTACCTATATATAGTCATTATTCGTCAAATCTGCCTAAAATGCAGTTTAGTATGTAAATTATTATCTATTAAAAGAAAAAAATTACAACCAGGCTCTTCTCATCTTCGTCCTTGTCGTGAGGATGTTCCTTCCCCTCTCGCGTGCATACAACCACTCTTGTTGCATACACCCAAAGAACAATTTCTTGTTCATACTCCCAAGGAAGTTACGGGACCTGGAGAAATAGTGGCGCTGTGCGGGGTAGGCAGGGTTTACGGGGGAAATGGCTTACAAAAGACAGCCTTCAGACCGTTTTCTTTGCATTTCCTGCTTATATTTCCTTTTTACTACCTATACCGCCCACCACCCCTATTCACTCCTGGTCCTGTAACTTCTTTGAGGGATGTGAACAAGAAATTTTTCTTGCGGTTTGTGCATCCGGGGGTCCTAGGCATGATTCTGAAAAACAATTTGAAAAGCGTTCTGGAGGTAATCTGTAAATTTACCGGTGAAATATGTCCAAGGTCTGCAAAATGTTGAATCTGGAGTGAATGGCCCTAAAATTCAACAGGAATTTTCATAAAGGGTAGGTCGTTCGATGTGGCATTCACTTTAAAACTTTTTTGCACCTGTCATTTTTTTAGAAACGTTATGGTTTCCTAGAAAAGCGGAATTCACTGTGGTGAAAAATTTTGACATTGTTAAGCGAGAATCACCGACAAGTAAATAGTAGGCAGAAATCCATCTTTCATATTTGACAATAACTATTTGATTGTATGTCAATTCTCTGCTAATTTTGCAAATAAGTTGAATTATCACTTTTGAGGAAACAGGTCGTGGTTAAAAGTAACTCACATGTTTCTTAAAAATGCCAGGAGATATTATTTCTACTAAAAAAAGGGATTTTCCTCAAAACGTCAAAGTCGCGATTTGAAACGTCAACATTTGCAACATTTAGCCAAAGAACCTAAAACAAATACGGATTATGTAAAGAAAACGTCGCAAGAAGAGTGTTCTGCAAACGCTTAAGTTTCAGCTTCAACCACCTTTTACTAAAATATTTACAGAAAATTCATTTCAAATAGACACATTCTCTGATGCTTTGGCTGTAGGTTTAGTTAAGTTTATGGTTTAACGGTCTATAATTTTTAGCTAATTTTTTTGAGCTGCGTCTTATAAAAATATTTTGATAATCACAGGCTGGTCCATAAGTCGTTGGTGATCCCTACAATTGTTTTTTTAACACACTTATTGCATTAATATGATGGAGTTTGTAAGGAAAAAATCGATACGCAGTAAGTGCGTTTTGGTAGCCAATTTTCATTAAATCCTTCAAGTGTCAAATATGAAATATGGATTTATGGCCTATTATTGACTTTTTTGTGATTTTTGCTTAACTGCTAAAATATCTTACCAAAGTTAATCACGTTTTTAATTGGAAACCATAGGTTTATGAAAAATTTACAAAATTACAAAAGTTTTAAAATTGAGCGCTACATTGAACGATCTACCCTTTATTAAGATTAGCCCTTGCTCAATTTAAGGCGTGTGTAACCCCCTATCAATCCTTTGCAGATCTTAGATTTAGTTTACCTGACCATCAGTTGGCGTTAATGTTGAGGTCATCTCCCGTGCCAAATTTGGTTTTTGTAGATCAAACGGTTTTCGAAATATTATTTTTAACTAATCGCGTTTCATTCTTGATAGGCATTGTAAAGTGTACTGTTCTAAAGAAATGGCTGATTGCAAAACTGTTCACAAAAAATTCCAGCACATGGTAACTAAGTTGCACGAAATTGCACCAAGCAGTTTGCATTGTAAATTGCCCAGACTTTTTCACGAATCTCCAGCTTTTTGTCAGGACTTTAAAATTTCGATATAGTAACTCTTAACTCTAGTTGTAATGTAATTGAAATAGTTCTCTTCAGTTTCAAAGTGTCTTGGTTCGGATATCTAATTGCGCGAGTCCCGATCTGCATTGGACCAACATTTTTTTAAATTTCAATCCCTGTATTTTTGTTTTTGAACATAAATAAAATATAATGCCACCTAATACTTCGCTGTCTTTTCAATTTGACCTCCTTCAGGTATTCTCTATCAAAAATGACATTTGCAGACTGCGTAAGCTTTTGTGTGTTAGCTTGACCAAAATCAGAAATATAGCGTATTAAAGTTTGACAGATAAGATTTTATTTGCGCACTCGTAAAAAATTTTATCATCAAAAAGTGGCTAAAATTTGATGAACCTTAAATATTTCAATATTGCCGCTGTTTAGGAGTTTCACACAGACTTAATATCCGGTATGTAGGTATAGCCAGTAAAAACAATATACTTTGTTCAGCTTTTTCTCGTTATTTCCAGAAAGATGCGTGCTTCTCTTTGCAAAGTTTGAAGTTAATCAGATTTGCATATATGCAAAAATATGCTTTAGCCATTTAACCTTAATCATGACCTTGTTTTCGCCAATCACTGTTTTTGTTAATGAAAATGTTCTGTCCACTTCAACGTTCTTAATAAGCGACACATCGAGATATTAAAAGGTTTTCTATCTATTATTTTAATCATATTTACACAAACATTGTATTTTAGTTTTTCTTTGAAGTGCATTTTTAACATTCATGCTTCGATCAAGTTTAATCTTTATAGCCGTTAGGATGTGTCGGCTTCCTTTGATTTTCTTTGAGTACTGGTCCATTCCTCTTATAACTATTTGTTTTTTTTACCAACTCACACATCAAAGCTTTTCAATTTCCACTCAGAAATTTAACCTCTTTCACTTTTAGCATTTGGTAATATTTCAAGTGTCAGTTTCATTCTTTAAGTTTCATTCATTTGAAGTTTTATTTTTAGGTTTATATTTTGTCACGGCGTAGTTAACAGAGGTTATGTTTATTCTATGTACTAAATGGCTACAAGATAAGTGTCATTGAAAATTGTCTTGTCAAAAAAGATACGTTAAACCTTACCGCATTACTGTCAAATCGACATTTCGTTTCGATCACACTAAACCTTGTAATACACTGGTTTCGACAAAATGGTGGGAACAGAGTTACAACTTTGGTGATAATATTTCTGACATTGCGCAAAAATATGGTGAGTGCACCTTAGAGAATCGAATTTTAAAGCGTGATTTCACTTTTTCTCAGTACTTGCTGGAAATCTAACATTATTGGAAGTCTGCATATTATGCCATTCGGAGCGGGCGTAAATTCGGCGGTCCCGTGTACTATTACCATACGAGGTCGTTCACGTTACATGATGCTAGCCTCCTTTCATAAAGGAAGGGGTTTGGCCAAATTTTAAAGGTAGTGAGGTGAAACTTCACCTTTGCGTCGATGATTCACCATAGTGGCGGAAAATATAGTGACGTTAAAGAAAGAAAATATTGTCGATGTACAGGGTGTTTGCAAAAAAAGATACATATCAAAGTTATATTTCTTTAAATGGAACGCCCAGTATATTATTCTGGTTTCGTATTCTAGAGATAAAGTAAAGGTAGGATTCCCTATACCAAAAACCTACCGTTTTTGAGAAATACAGCAATTTTCGAGAATGCTAGCCTAAATGCATTTTTTTCTTACACTAAGCAACGCAGGAAAAATCTAACTAAAATTAGTATTTAGTAAGAACATTGTTGCATGGAATAGAAAGAAGTCACTAACCTACTAGTCATATTTGACTCATAATATTGCAAATAACTCCCTTATTTCAAATAGGACAGCCTGTATGTAATGGCATATTCTTTTGTAAAATTTTATTACCTTTCAAATGATACTAAGGTTCCCTATACATAACTCTGACAGTTTTTGAGATATTTTAAATTGTTTGTTTTCAATAATAAATGTCAAAATCCACTTGGGAAGGGAGTGGGATCTGGCATGGATATACGATTGTTATTAATTTATTTGACATTTGTTGAATACTTTAACTTTATTGTGTTCTGTCAAGCGCTTTCGTGTTTTTAATAAAATGGTTCAACGGTTCAAATGAAAATCTATCTTGTACAGAAAAGAATAGTCTTGTTATTGGAGACTGTCAAGGAAATTGTTTGCTGGCTGTTTATATGGTGCCCCACCCTGTATATAATTACACAAAAACCGAATTCGCCACAACACTCTTCAAGCCAGGAATTATTTTGCTAAGAAAATTGTCTTTATGGAAAAATGAATTAAATTTAATTAAAAATGTGTTGGGGTGATGGGTTGGATTCTCCAAAGTGCACTTATCAGTGCTCATCACAGGTTTAAAGCCTCACTGCAAAAAATATAACAAATTTCAATGCCAAAACATGTATCAAAAATATGTTACAAGTGTTGTAGTTTTTTTGTCTACCACTAAAATACGATATTAAGTCTGCTAATGAGATGTCATTAAATAAATAAAACATTTTTCTTATCTTTTTACCTACACATTTATGTTAAACGAGAACAGAGAAAGCAGGTATCACTTTTTACGGTTATAAAAAAATTCTATGTTTTTGGTGGTGGTGGTAGTTGCGATGCGATGCGATTGGAAAATTAACCTAAAAAGTAATCTTTCATCAGCCACATATTCAAAAGGCACCGAATTTGAATCGTCCACCATTACAAGGTTTAATTAGTGGATTCATTTTGATAAATTACAGTTTAATTACATGTATACACATACATATTTTTCTTTTTTTTTATTGTTTTTTCTTTGTTTTACATATACTTATATTTACACACATATTTTTTCAAATTTTTGTTTGGTTTGTATTTTTTTTCGTGTTAGTTACAATGTTAAGTGGTTTGGTCTAGTAGACAAGTATGTAGTTTATTTTATTTGTAGTTAACAATTTTTCAGCTTTTCTATAGTTATTTGCTCAAATTAACATTTATTAAGGGCAGAGCTGTAAAATGTTTCAAGGCTACTAAAGTAGGAGGTAGTAGACTAAAACCGAAAAATTTTTGGTTAAATTTTTGCAGGTTAGTAATGATAATCCACCGTCAGACACACACAGACACACATATACATAGAAATCTTTTAGGAGTAGACAAATTAAGGCCTTATAGATAACTAGCACTGAGACCTCGGGGATAGATAAGCTGAGGCCCCGGCTCGAGCTACGTTATATATTTTTCTCTAAAAAGTATGTAGGTTAGGTTTTGTATACAGTATATGCTTACATTGTTTTAGTTTATATATTTGAAATCCCTATTTATCACATCCTTATAATATATCCAAAGTTGTTGTAGGACTGGAACCGAAGTATTACTGTTTTAAAATGTTTGGTGTGGTTCAACTTGATAACTCACTTTATATTTGCTATATTTGTACAGTCTTCAGCCAGTCAAAGCCAGAAAGTTTATGGTCTATAGCAAAAATTATAGATAGGAATTATACCACCAGCTTCTTTCGTCTCATGGCTTAAATTGGAGGAGTATTACCTCTATTGTGAAAAGAGAAAGGTTATCTATTTGCCCGTGTATTTGCTTTTAATTTCATGGTTGATCCCCAGGGAACGATCCCACGAACTATTCCAGCTGTAAACTCAAAAATGAATGAAATATGTTCACATACTGTAGTGTCAATTACTACTGGAGAATTTAGACATCAAAAATGCATCAGGATCCGATAGAATTCCAGCAATAGTTCTTAACGTGTGTGCTCCCTAACTAACTCCAATTTCAAGTCGCCTCTTTTCGGTATCTTATAAATAAGATGGGAATATTTCGTTCTTCCTTGAAACAAGCCAGAGTTGAATATGCCCTGAAAAGGAAGAAAAGTCCAATGTGGAGAACCCTTGTCCAATTTTCAATACGTTTTGTCCAGAGGTATGGTTTTCCTCAAAACTGATCTACTGGCGATATACTCATATACGCCACTTATCGTTGAACTTGGACGGCTCTCGAAAAGTTTTTGAGTCATGCAATTTCGTCTGATACTTTTAAAGCAATCGATGAGGTCTGGCATGCGGCCCGTCTCAATAAGCCTCCATCTTACGGGTTGTCTCCTAAACTCTGACTATGGATATCCAGGAGCGCCCTTTGCCTGTTGTCGATGGTATTGCCTCAGATAAATTAGAAATTAATGTGGGTGTTTGACAGGGTTCTCTTTTGGCCCACACATTTTTTCCATATAAATTACCTGTTAACAAACCAGCAGTCCGAGCCACAGCATTCCTGATGAGATCGCTCTTCACAGTACGTTCTCATCGACTCTTCTAATAATATGTACTCCTTATCAATGAAAGTCAAAGTAGCCAACTCCCTAAATGATGATCTGTAAGATTAATCCAATTCAGCTATTTTCATTACATGGTACCATATTTTCATATTCACATTTCATATTCTTCTTTCATGCCTACATAATACAAGAATGTACTTCTATCCTTCTCAAGCGCTCTTTCTCCTATTGTCCCAAACCCCAGTACCTCTTATCTAGTTCCTCGGCCTGATCCAAATCTAAACTGCCCCATCCAAGTAATGTTCAACTGCTCTTTTCTTTTATTTTTTTAATATATATATATATATATATATATATATATATATATATATATATATATATATATATATATATATATATATATATATACTTTCGTAAGCATCTAGCTGACGCGACTGCCTGACATTTTTGGTTAACTTGAGATTTTCTTTATCTACGTGATGATTATTATCCCAAATATGCTGAGCAATACATGATTTATCAATAGTACCATATCTCAGTTGCGCTAAATGTTCTTTAAATCTAGTTTCAATAGTTAAGTTTCATAGTTAAGTTCACAATCCTTACAACCTATTTCATAGATTCCCGACACCTCTGTGGTTTTATCTTTATCCTTCGGGTTACCTAGTAAGATGTTAGCTGTAAATTGGCTTTCTTAAAAATGCTATTAAAACCTCTCGTAATCCGCCATTCAAATGGTAAACAGACAACGGTTTTGTTTGGTTTATCTTTCTGGAAGTCTTAGATTCCGCTAACATTTTCTTTGTTTTATGTTTATTGACTAGTTTCTCCACTAAACAGACAGAGTAACCATTATTATACCTAGCTACCTTTTAATATATTCAAGTTCCCTGTTGAATATTTTAATATTTCAGGGAAACTGTATTAATCTATGAACCAGAAAATTCAAACTCGCTGTTTTTTGTGGAAAAATATGGCGCGAGTCAATCGAAATATAACTCACAGTAGTGGTTTACTTTCTGTGGATGTCAAATTCTATAGTGTCTTATTTTTAATGACTTATAGATCCAGAAAAGGTAATTTGTTAATAATTTCTATTTAATACGTGAATTTAATGGAGTTAAATTGACTGTTTAATTTAGCAATAAAATCATCTACTTTGTATACATTTGTACCGAATACTGCAAAAACATCGGCCACAAAGTATCGTATACAAAGTAGATGATTTTATTGCCAAATTAAACAGTAAATTTGACTCTTAAATTCACGCATCAAATAGAAATTAATAACAGACTACTTGATCACTATACTACTCTTTATGTATTAGTCATTAAAAATAGACACACTTTAGAATTTGAAATCCACAGAAAGGAAACGGCTACTGTGAGTTACATTTTGATTGACTCACACCATAGTTTTCCACAAAAAACGAGTTTGAATTTTCTGGTTCATAGATTAACGCAGTTAAATAAAAAAATTCAACAGAGAATTTAAATATATTAAAAATGTAGTTAGGTATAAGACTTTCAGAAAATATAAACCAGACAAAACCGTTGTCTGTTTACCATCTGAATCGCGAATTACGAGAGGTTTTAATAGTATTTTTAAAAAAGCCAATTTACTGCTAACGTTTTCTACAAAAAATACATTAAATATTGCTAGGTAATCCAAAGGATACAGATAAAACCACAGAAGTGTGGGGAATCTATGAAAGAGGTTGTAAGGATTGTGAACTTAAATATGTTGGGCAAACTAAAAGAACTATTGAAACTAAATTTAAAGAACATTTAGCGCAACTGAGATATGGTACTATTGATAAATCACGTATTGCTCAGCATATATGGGATAATAATCATCATGTAGATAAAGAAAATCGCAAGTTAATAAACAAGGTCAGGCAGTCGCGTCAGCTAGATGCTTAGGAAAGTGTGTGTGTGTTTATATATATATATATATATATATATATATATATATATATATATATATATATATATATATATATATGTAGTCCATTGTTCTAACTGTTATCTTAATAGCCAGCGTGTCCTTAGAGGGAATATTTGATAGCTACACACATTATTAGAAAGGCAGGTATGCAGTTTTAATTACAGGTGTTTAAGACTCGACATTGGGGGACTGTCTGCATACCTTCTTAGAGGACGCTGTTCGCAACTGCTTGGCCACTAACATATAAATAGGAGTTCTAGAATTCACTTAGTTTATTCATCACTTTGATGACGATAACTTTGTTAGCGAAATGATCGCGAGGTCTAAAAACTGTATTGGGATGAATTGGGTTCTCCAAACTGTACTTAGCAGTGTCCATCACAGGTTCCAATCTTCGCTCATAGAATTAAACACTTTATTCGTGTTTAAAAATTCGTTTTCAAACTTTATGTTAGTTGATTGATAAGTTGTAGTTTGTTTTATCTATACCCACGTGTAATTTTTCAGGGGTTTGAACACTAGGCCCAGCAGAGGAGTTTACACGACGTGTAACTTTAACATAAGTCACTAGCAATAGTAATGGTAGTAAATAAAAATTAAAAAATTAAATAACCAAGCCAGTTCACTATTGCCTTAGAGAATATCTATAGTTTTATTCTTTAATATAAATGAACATATGACGTACATAATTTCTAAGCGGATGTTATATCCGGGGCATAGCAAGGTTATGTTTGTTGGTAATTCTATACCTTCCTTTAATAGGTTAAAGAACAATACAGTTCGTTGTTGATCATATTTTGGGCAACTAAAAAAATATGGTCAAGATAACAAACACTTGTCCGTCACAACCAACGAACGGGTTGTCCTCTATCCTAATCTTATGGAGGTGTGCTTACAACTTACAAGCAGCTATGACCCAATGGACGCTCAAATAGTGGGATGTAGAGATCTGTTTTATAAAACTGATACTTTTACCAAAAGAATTGAAAATCAGCAAAATCAATCGACGAAAAGCCAAGATAGAACTGAAAGACTTTATTACTCTTTAAATGTTTGGCCTTCTAATCTTTTGTTATCTGGTTAATTTTGAGATTTTTGAAGAAAATTAAAAGAGTTGTAATTAATTTTTTTAATGTTAACTATTTTGAAAATCTGGCACTTGTAAAAAAAATTGCCTTAAGGTTTTTCGAAAGGCATGGAAAAAATCACCTAAAGAACTTGACACATCAAATAAATACAAACTTGCTTTAGTTTCTCACATAACATACATTTTACGCAAAAAAAAACGAAACCACACTCGGATTTCAGAGGCGTTTGACGTAATTTTTAAAATAAAACTGCATTATTTTACTGCGTAAGTTCTAAGTATGATTTTTTTTAATGAAATACCTTGTTATGATGACTGTGGTTTTGTCAAAACGTAGTTTTAGTGCTCAACCAGGTTCTAAAATTTAACATTTTCTAACTGTGTGCTTATAAATTAATTAGCAATGTCATAGTGAACATTTTCTTAATACGTAAAACATATTGATTAACTGAATTATTAGTAGAGACACAACAAAACTATATACAACGGTTCCATTGCATAAGATATGCAGATAACGTGATTGGAGCAACGGAATAATAATTGCAAATAATCCTTAATGTCAAGAATACGACAAAACAAAATTAATGCCGACGAGTGACTGCGAAAATGGATATAAAAAGCTAAACGGCCTACAACTTGAACAAGTAGAAGTGTTCACGTGCCTTAGATAGTCTTATTACGGCTGATGGTAAATATAGCTAATAACTGAGGGGGGGGGGGGGGGGGATGGCGACGGTAGTGCAAGCACTTAATAGGCAGTACTCTTTTCACACAAACATTTAAACTTGAACCTGGGGAAGAGGTTCCTCAAGTCATATGTATGGAGTTATAATGTATGGAGCTGAAAGCTCAATTATAGATTAACATGGAAAGAGGATAGCAGAAAATTTTGAAATGTGGACATGGCGAAAAATGATAAACGCATGTTACACCGATAGCAAGACGAATAAAAGTGTGATAGGAGATGTGAGAGAAGAAAGATGCTCGCTAAAAGAAATTGAGGGGAGGATTGCAACATTTCTTGGACATATTCTGACACACAATAACTTTCTAGCAATTTTCTTTTACGGACATACTTAAAAAACAGGGAAGGAGACTGAGTACTAAACCTTTGGAAAATCTGCTCTAATTAATAAAGCGTGGAAGTTACAATGAAGTTAATATTTGCTGGAGATATGGTTGTCATGGTAGCGACGTCGCCTTTCGGCTGTGATATATTACTTAAATTTGTGATTACCGAAACATATCGATGGTAACGGGGACTCCCTGAGGCGAGCACGTCTGTCTTAATCGGAGTTCTTAGCATTCTTAGAAAATTATAATAGTAATAATACCATTACAAAAATTCAAAAGGCAGCTGAATATTATCGGGCTTAATATGTAATTAGGTTAGAATTATAATTGACTATTAGCTGCTTTTATGTTTAGCCATATAACTTTACGATTATTGCTTGCACAAATTACCATTTACAAGAAATAATTGAACATAAATTTATGGAATATGTTGTAAACATCTTGATCGGATCATTATTATCAATAATAATCATTTATTAGAATATCTATAAATAGTTTCGACGAATAGGTTATCTTTTTCCAGGGGCATCAATGGAAAAGTTAGGTGAGGAAAATCTAATTAAAATTGGTGGGGCTCAGTAGATAACCATATAGTCTTAGACAAATAATATTGTTAAATAAAAATGGGGCCGGCCAGATATATTGTCTACATAATGTAACAACTCTTAAACGAAACTACATTTATTCTATTCTATCCTATTATATATTTATTAATGTCTGTCTACTTACGTGACTATGGCCAATTAGCGACGCCGGAGAGCAGATAAAATTACAATAAATTGTACGCAGCAAGTGCGTTATGGTAGTGAATTTTCATAGAAATGATCTATCACCATGTTTTATAACTTTTTTCTTGTAACATAGAAATATAAATTTTGGTATATAGTTTCCTTTTACTATTGTCAACTTACGTACCAAATTCGGTAACCAAAGCTTTTCTATTTTTTTGAGATAAAAATTGTTGCAAAAAAAAACCTTCTCCCGGAAAACCTAGTTCAATTTTTCTGGCTAACGAACTTATTCATGTCATTTATAAAAGGAAGGTACGTGCCAATTTTTTTCAAAATCGATCCATAATTTTTTGAGTTATCGGTGTGATATTTTGTATGATTAATGTAAATAAATATACTAAATTAAATATATACGAGGGTCGATCAATAAATACCCTTGTTAGGAATGAAGACGCAGGTTTTTCACTTTTTTTTCAACGTATTCTCCTTTTAGGTAGATACACTTTTCCCCCAAGGTATCTGTCATTACTACAACCGCTCCAAAAAAAAAACCGATTTGTCACACTCTTCAAAATTTCCTCGGCGATAACCTCCTCGTTGGAGCTATTTTCCCCCGCGGTCTATCTTTTCATGTTGGGAAACAGAAAGAAGTCGAGGGGAACCAGGTCGGGCGAGTACAGTGGGTGCGATAGCAATTCGTAGCGCAGTTCATGCAATTTGGCCGCGACAATTCCGGATGAATGTGCTAGTGGCTTATCGTGGTGAAACAGCACTTTTTTCTTAGTCAAATGAGGCCGTGTCTCTTTTAATTTCTTATCGAATCAGTCCAATAATTCACTGCTGTACTGCCTCGTGGTCTTTCTTCGTTTCTGCACAAAGTCCCTGAGGATTATTCTCTTCGAATCCCAAAAAATCGTGGCCGTGACCTTTCCGGTCGATGCGATCATTGCCTTCTTTGGAGCAGATTTACCTGGAAAGAAATCATTGTTTTGACGTCACTTGGCCTCTGCCGTATGATAATGTATCCAGGTTTTATTAGCGGTGGCGACTCGACGCAAAAACTTCTGCGAATTTCGCTTAGAGATGTGTGAACAATCGCGGCACCCATCGGGCCGACACCTTTCTCATACTTAATTCATCACTTATCATGTAAAATATTGATTGCTGCTACTTCGTGCACTTTAGTTCGGCTATCAGCGAGAATGATGTCGGCGGCCTTTTCAACGATTTCCGCGGTAACCACGTCTGCCGGGCGGCCTGGCATCTCGCGGTTGTCATAGATGGCGGAGGGTCCCCATAGACAGCATTCAACTTGGCTTTTATTTCTTCGCATGTTTTTCCATCCAAAAATAAAATGCGAGTTACGGATCGATATTGCCTTTTTTCTATTTTATCGGGAAGCATGTAACGGGTGCGATATAACTGGCTGGCAAATAAAATGTAACCAATGAATCAGTCTGAAATTTAGTATGGTGTCGTTTGACAGGCGACAGTACACGACGGTAATGCCAACTCCCCTCGGCAACACCACCTGTATACAAACACTGTTCCGTCGTTATTTTCGATACCTTTTTTGCCACACACGCGTGCCGAGTATGGACACCAAAACACAGTTGGTAACCCTGGGCACGTCAAGCAATGATGGTCAACCCGAAGATGTCACCCTGGAGATTTACGTTTTCGAACAGCGTCTGATTTACAGAGGTCTAATTTCAGCGGTTGTCTAACATTTTTGATAATCTTCAGGTTTTCTTTATCTATGCGGTGATTATTATCCCAAATATGTTGAGCCACACATGACTTGTCTGTACTACCGTACCTCAGCTGTGCCGTATGTTCCTTGAATCTGGTTTCAATGCTTTTTTTTTAATCTGCCCAACGTTTTTAAGATTACAATCCCAAATTATCTCATAGATACCTGACATTTCAGTGGCTTTATCCTTATCTTTTATATTACCTAACAATTATTTTTTGTCGTGTTGTGTTAGCTGCAAATCAGCTTTCTTAAAAATGCGCTGGTGATTCGCGGTACAAATGGCAGACAAACTTTTTTTACCTATCTTTCCTGAATGTCCCGGATTCCGCTAATATTTTCTTTGTTTTGTGTTGTGCGCTTCGTTGAAAAAGTTACCGGCCAAGTATAGATTTGAACTCTGGATTCTCGACTTAGTAGAATAACATCAATTGAAAATACCTTTTTACGTTTAAAACATGTGTTCGAAAGTATATAAATATATTATGTAATTTGTGGTCTGATACAAAATTTATAATTTCAACATAAATATCGGTAGTTGTGAAAGAATTTTAGTTGGAGAAGTATTATGGAGAGATCAGATTTTATCATATACAAAGGTATCACCTTTAGGAGAGAAATGGAAGAGAAGAGATGCATAGACAATTGTTTGCGGGTTCGAATTCCACAGCCGGCGGAGCTGCTTTTTCACTACACTTTGGAGGAGCTTATTTACTATTTATTTACGAAGCGTTTTTTGTCTAATCATGTCAGCTTTGTGCACCTGGGTCGAGAGGTTCTATTTATATTAGCGTATTGAGTTCAATTTACTATAGTTCATTAAATGTTGTTGCCATTATGTGGTGAAACCGTTCCATACTACCTATCTATGTGGAGATATCTTTTCCGGCTTGTTTTCTTCTCCGCAGAGCACTTGTGAAGCCATAGCAGAAGTCTCTACACCTATATTATTTATATAGTGTTTTTTGTGTTATAAAAGTTCAAAAAATGTAGTCTCCTAACACGTTGTTTGCTTGATTGTCAGAGAGATTTCCAATGTCTCACGCAGGAATGTTTTTTACTTACATCAAAATAAATCCTAAATCGCCTGGCGGTTATTGTCCTTGATTGTTACAAAAAGCGTTGATTTGCATGGTCACTTTTCAACTCCCAGTTTATTTCACTTCTATATAGGCATTCTTATTATATAGATAGCTGTGGGTTATATCTTCAGGTGTTTGAAAAAAGCCGAAATGGTTAATTATCGAGTGCGTATAATTTAAATTAGTTTCGATTGGCCACGCATAATAAATGTAGAGGTATATCAGACATGCCGTATGCCATAGAAGAGCAATGAACAAGGAAGGTATAGAGAGATGAAAGCAGACCAAAGACCAGGCTGGGTTTCACACTGAGGGACTCAGGGAACTAAATAGTCTTCACAAAAGAGCGATTGCTAAACCAAAAGCATTCTTGGAAGGAAGGCACAAAAAGCGAGTTTGTCGGCCAAAGATGACAGGCGGACTCTACGGAACGACTTCAGATCTCACATGTAAGAGGACGCCGACAGACAATGTTGCCACATCGGTCACTTTAATCATCATTATTTGTAATGCAAGAATGGGCATGGGCTCGTTTCTTGTTTCGTGATTGTAGATTAGAATTGTATACAGTTATAACACGGTATTCTATAATTAATAATCTTTCATACCAATTAACTTTGTACAAGCATTTTTGTTTTCGTTTCTTGTAGTAGGTAGTGTAATCGACCAGAACATAAGGATGTGTACTTTTTTTTTTCAAGACCGTATGTACAATGATGTTAATTAATATTCTACATTTCTTTTGTATTTCCTGTTCGCTTTTTATATAGTTAAGATTCCGACTTCATAATAGAACGCTCAGGACAAATATGGAATGCATTTCTTCAAAAAGAGCTTACCGGCTGCCAAACAAAAACACTCTTGAATTAAAGAATAACAGAATGATTGCATAGATATCGCTCTCCGCAACAGGAAATAAGCCTACATGATTTTCACAAGACAAAAAACAACTACTAGACTTATTTATTATGAATTATTCCCATTTTGAACGCCCTTAGTTGTGCAAGCTCTTTAACATTATTAATGTAGACCTACATAGGGTCTTTGTTATAGATGTTGGGACGCTCTGAATATGTTATTGGTTATTGCCAAATATTTATTTGTGAACATTTCAAAGTCGATAAAAGATTGACGAATTGATGTAACCTCTAAAAAATTTGAAATCTTTACTACCATAACACACTTGCTTAAGTATGTTTTGTTTTTAGAACATCGGTCTATTTCCGCGACTATGACCAATCATCGACGCGTGGGAGCAGTTTCACCTCACTATCCTGGACATGGTACCGAGCGACCTGGAAAAATCAGGGAATTTGAAATTACCCCTAAAATGTCAGGGAAAATCGTGATTTTGCTCAAATGTCATGGAGACAGTAGACCTGGAAATTATATATTTGTAAATTTGTGTCACCAGCAGATTTATTTTTATTTTTATTTCAAATATTTATATTATATGAATTTTTTTTTACATAAATATTTTCTACTAGGGCTGCTGTTTGGTACATTAATTGAAACCGCCAATGAACGCGCGACATTTCATACGGCAATATAATGTAGTGTCTTCTTTATGTATCTCAAACATGTCTCATTCGTTTATCTCACTGGAGTGCTCTTCCTTGAATGCGTAAAATGCAAAATGAGTTTTAGCTATTGGCGGCGTAAAGCTGCGTGAATGTGTTTATTATATTTTAACCTTTATGATCATGTAACATGGAGTTGAAGTTGGTGTAAATATTTGGTATTTGTATTGTAATCCAGAAGAGAAAAGTTTATCATTGCAACGCATTGTGTATGATAGTGTAAATAAATTATGAGAAGTGGGAAATATAGAAATCAACGATACACATTCATGAGCAACATTGAGATGGTATTTTTAATGATAAAAGTTTGCCAAGGAGTGCTGCATTTTAAGGGCTGCTATTTAATAAGAGTATGTAACACATGTATAAAGCGCGGTCTATTTTTATTAGGCAGTATTCATATAATAAAAACAAAATTATTTCAGCCTATGGTCACGAAAGCTTTTATGCTAAAAACTAAATATTTAGACGGTAATTACATAAATAGCTTTTGGAGAACTAACTATTAAAATGTTTTCAAACTTCCGTGTAAATTAAAAACAAATTATATATATATATATATATATATATATATATATATATATATATATATATATTATATATATATATATATATATATATATACTATGTTACAATAAAAACTGAACATTTATGAAATATCAACACAACGAAATGATCCTTATAAAATTGAAATTGAACTACTGCTAATCGATTATTTTCGTGTTTAATTGAATTAGTTTCACTTAAATTTAAAACGATTAATTTTTGTTGCTTTTAAAATTTTAAAACTGTGTTTTTTAATTATGTGTCGGCCTTTTATTTCATTTTTCTACAGTGGCTAAATGATTTGGTGAATAACCACTGTTTAAAACGAGTATCAAATCGGTTATTTTTATATTAATTAATTTTAACACATATACATTTTATAGCCAACTTTATTAGACGAGACCAATTTAATTTCTATAACGTAAAGGCAGTTTGCTAATAGATTTTTACAGAGCTACATAACTTGTTTGTGTCACCTGGTTTTGTTGAAACTACATATTTTCTTTTTAAATACAAATTTTTAGTCCATTAAAATTAAGATTATAAATCGTAATAAAATAATTAGTTTTGGATTCAGGTGAAACAGGTTAAATTAAAATAGGAAAATAGTAGATAACTTCTAAGTAACAGGATCTCCTGAAGAGGGGTGTGCGGGGGGCGCCGGCATCAAGATTTAACATACCCTTCTCGAATATATGTAGCCTAAATTCTAACCTGAACTCCGTCCACCATTTCCTCCAGGCTAATAGGCCACAACTCCTCTTCCTCACCGAAACCCAAATCAGTGCCAAAACGGGGTATGAGCTCCTTGCTTCCTTTAAATTGCATGGAGATGTGTGCGCATACGTCCGTAGCAATCTACCCTGCACCAGACTCCCCAATTTAGAAACTGGAAGAAAAGATTTACTTTGGATGAACCTCTCTCAGGGCTGCAACTAAATTCATCTATTGCATTTACCGGTCACTTTCTGACAACAACTCCAGCTCTTCGACTACCTTTCTGAAAAAACCGTCCATCTGATTTCTGAATATCCTTCCTCCGAGGTCACTATTCTCGGTGACTTCAATGTCCATAATAAGGAATGGCTAGGATCTTCAAAAACCGATCCACAAGGGAGAGCAGCGGAGGCCTTTGCAGTCAGCAACCCTTTAGCCAATATGGTTCAGCAAGCTACTTACTTTCCTCGCATCCCAACACACAGCTCAAATCCCTTGGATCTCCTTCTTACTACAAAACCTGAATGTTATATCAGTCACCACCCCCCTTGGTCGTTCACACTGCTTCTTGTGCAATGCAACCCGAAGTCACACAGTCATCACACCCACGTATCGTTTGGCACTACAACTCCGCGAACTGGGACGAAATGCGGGATTACTTATCCTCATTTCCGTGGACGTCTGTCTGCTTCGTTTATCCTGACCCCTCTAATATCACACAAAACGCCACCGAAATTATCCAAGCTGGCATGGAATCATTTATTCCACGTACACAGAAAACCCCTTCAGCCACTCAAAAGCCCTTATTTCCCCTCAGGACTCGTCTGCGGCTATGCCGCCCCGATAGCACTGACTCAAAAGCTCTGGTTCTCTAAATCCTGTGACAAGGCCAGACTTAAAAAGGTCAGAGCTCACAAAGCATGTCTACACAATCCCAGTCAAGATCACCGTCAAGCATTTAACGACGCAAGAAACCGCACCCTCCACTTAAATATACAATATTCTAAGCCTGTCTCTTTAGCCCAATTAGATAAGGATCGCAGACTCATGGAGGGTTCTGTCTCTATGGATCTCCAAAAAATATTAGACTGGGGAAGTAGATATCTTGTACAATTCAACTCCACCAAATCTCAGTCTGCTTTCCATCTCATCACCAGCCCTAGACCCATCACAATGAAGAATCAAGTTATTCAAAGTAATGGGTCCTTTTCACTAGTTGGCATTTCTGTGGATCGAAATCTCAGTTGGCACCAATATGTTACATCAATTGCAGAAGCGGCTGCTAATAAATTGGGTTTCCTCTTCCGGGCTCGCAAATACTTTTCACCAGCTAATCTCTATACCTTATATACTTCACAAGTAAGGCCAAACCTCGAATAGTGCTCCCACATCTGGGCTGCCGCTGCTGCTTCTACACTCGCTATCTTGGACTCCATTCAGAAGAGAGCTATATGTCTCATCGGTGACCCTACCGACGTGCCGTTGGTGTCCTCTCTCTCTCTCTTTTTTTTAAGTAGATATCTGCACGGGCACCGTTCATAGGAGCTTTTCTCCATAGTTCCTCCACCTGCTGCCCCCAACAGATCTTCCAGGGGATGAGAGTGAATGCACCCTTTTACTGTCCAGGTCACCAGACATAGAACATCTTGTTATGTCCCGAGGACTTCCAAATTGTGGAATTCCTTGCCGGCACATGTTTTTCCTTCTCCTCCGAACATCCAAACCTCCAAGTCCGGAATTCTTTCCTCCTTACACCCACGGTACGATAGTATTTAGGCGGTAGGCCCTCGTCGTGTGGTTGAAATAGTAATCAATTACTTAGATCAAATTCTGCAAATTAGTCTATACACAATAGTTCCGTTTATTTTTTAAGAGCATTTCATAATTCACCAAGCAAAGATTGAAACTTGTGACGAGCACTTATAAGTACAAGTGCTATTAAAAAAGGAACATTAAAATGTTTCTAAATAATTATAGCGGTGTAAATTGGTTTTTGTATATATGTAATGTATGTATATACTATGTAATGTATGTATGGTGATTATAGTAATCACAATTTTTTTACAGATAATAGGTCTGGCTACGGTTTTACCCAATAAGATTCCCGTCGTATGCTTTTCCTCCCGATTTTGCTTGAGGATATCTAGTTTTCCTTCCATAATGTAGGTGTCGATGATGTTTCATCCAGTGGTTTTAAAATTAACGCAGGTGTTCCACTGGGTTTAGTTTTGGCTCTCATTCGTTTTCATTTTACATATGAATAACCTTCTTCTATTTTCTTTAAAAAAAAGGCATACTTGTTGAATTACTAGAATCAACCGTTTTCAACATATTTGCGATTTTAAACATGCAGTAATAATACCAGCGAAGTGTTTAGCGCTGGCTAAAAAATAAGAGACAGATTACATATGGACACAAAAACAATGTAAGAAATGCTAAATATTATAACTTATGAAGGACCTATAATTTTTCTTGCCTTGTGCCAATCATTTCCGAATTGTTCTTCAATTTCTTTTGCCCAAGCAAGGTGTAACTCTTGCCTTTTGGATGACGGACAGGCAGTCCAACGGCAATCCGCATTTTCAAGTATTTACTGGTGTATTTTCTGCTTGCCTTAACAATTTGGTCAAGATTACTTTCCATTTTGGCGTAAATTCTTTATTTTGTCCACAGGTTCACACTACAGAGAGCGCATATTCAAAGCCCACATCCAAAGATATTTTCACTCTAGCCAAAGATTCTTGTGAAATATTTATTCTGTGTGCAATTGCGTCGTGAGTGTAACGTATTTCTGGCAGAAGGATCTTGATCTGAGAATAGTGGCATCACTTACCCATAGTCGAAAATGATTGACGACACATGGATTGATAATTTAACTGATTAAATGTCCTCAAATCCATTGACTTGCACAAAGAGTCTTGAGGTACACTCATTGCAACATAAATTGACGTTACCTTGCAAAAACTGATATAGCCTCAAGTCTAACCTCAACTGTCAATTCCTGTGCAGTGTTGCCAACATGGTATCCTCCTTATAATTCATGATTTCAACTAAACCTAGAAAATGAATTGCGTAATACTTTTCCTTGATGTAGTATAACTATAACCAGCAAATGTGGGATAAAACTTCATGCAATACTGCATCTCTTTGGAAAAAGGAACACAATTCCAAAAAACTACATATTATATTCTAATAATTTTCACACGTCTGTGGATGCACATGTCTCTAAACGTTGCTAACATCATGCTGGTTAAAATTAACAGCTAATTTTGAACAATCAAGTTACACTACTAAACAACCAGTACCTGGGTATGTATTATTATAAACAGCCAATTTTTTTTAGGAAAATTTGTACAAGCTTAACATAGTCCAAACGGGCAATACGGATGTTTTGAATTTCAAATTTAAAAGCTACAGCTAATTAAATATTAATATTGTGCAAAATTATTCTGGGAAGACATAAACGAGTCTGATTAGTTTAAAGTTAACATAGTAATGGAGGGGTCAAAAACATTGTTAATTCAAGATTTCAACAGCTTCTGCTTACAATATTTTGTTTTTAGAAATCGTGTTTTATTCTGTAAGGCATAAAAATGAAACACTAAAGCATGTCCTTGGAATTCAAAAACCCAATCAAACGGTATTATAATAGAACTACTAAAACATTTAGAAATTTATTTATTTAATCGTAAGTTTTATACGGTGTGTATATATAAATAATTATATAATACTTGTATATGTACCAGTTACACCATTTTTAATGTTTTGGTCTGATTGACAAATTAATTTTGGACTAGCTGGTATCCTACAGGTCAGGTATAAATTTCAATCGTTTTTCAATGAAGCTAATGTGTTCAATAAAACCAGTATTTCTGGAGAAGATTATGTTCCATACTACATACAGACTTGGAGACTACTTCTCTGGCTTCACTGTTGGTTTTCGTTTCTGTAAATGAAGGAAGTAGCCAGCGCGTAAGCTACATGGAACAAGTGGCCCTTCTGAATTTTAGATGTTCTGGGGTGTTCAACGTTTCTGTAACCCGTTTCGCTGCTCGACAGTATCCTCAGAAACCGGTTACAGAAACGTTGAAGAACATATAGAATTCAAAAGGGCCTCTTGCTCCAGTTAGCTTACGCGCTGGCTACGCTCTTCACCTACAGAAATGAAACGCAATAGTGAAGCCAGAGAAGTAGTCTGTATGTAGTATGGACCAGTTTCACCAAGTAAGGGCAGCAACAATCAATAAATTATGTTCCCTGTGTCAGCCAACAGTAATGCACTATACGCATTCCACTAACTTTCAAATAAAATTAATTTCCATTGGGACCAAAATTGTTTACATGACAGATATCAAAAGTAAGATATTCAACGAGACTAAAACACCCCAGAACTTTTGAAATGCTGCCTTAAAAGAAATGTAGCTTTTAAAAACTGACTGATTGTGTTATACGCACTTAATGCAAGATTAAAATAAGTTTACTAGAGGTGGTCCAAAAGCAATAATGTACAGACCAGCAGTATATTTTTGGCATCAAAATATTACGGTTAAGCTGAACATACCTCGGTGTAAAGTCGAAATTAAAAAAGTATGGACACAGCAAGTGGGTTATGGTAGTGAATTTTCATTAAAATGTTTTTAATAGCAAATATGTGTGTTTTTTAAAGAAATCAGGCATCAAATTTGGTTAGCAGTATAATCTATATAGTAGAAACAATGTGCCATGTTTCATCAAAATAACTTTATTGTTTGAAAATGTACAAAAATTTCCGAAAGCAAACTTAAAGCGTTCCCGAAAAAACTGGTTTCCTGGTCAACCTTATAGGTTAATAGAAAATTGAGCTATTTAAATTTGAAGCATTTAATTTCTTTTCTTACAGACATGCATTATATATCGATGGAAAAATGCAATAATATAAAGCGTGTTTGACTCTATAAATTGTACATTTTATAGAGATGTTTTATAACTCCTGACACCACTGTCAGTTTGAACCTTGCATGACGGTTAGGGCTGTTTTGAAGTTTAACACTTGATTTTTGCTAGACCTTGTACCTTTCTGTAGTTACAGTGTAGTCACTCGCATGGTAGACCTACCAGAAACATCGTTTGTGACAACCAATTTTTACGTTCTAGGTCTAAACCCCTGAAGATGGCTTAATAATGGGCCGAAACGCGTAGGGTTAAGAATAAAACAATTGTCTGATAGTGAAAACCTTTTAATTATTTTACCCATTTCCTGGGGTGTTAGAGTCACCTCTCCAAGGTATTTGAGCCCTTTCCAGTACTGAGCCTATGCAGTCGCATAGTAAGTGTTCTGTTGTTTTGTGGTTTCAGTGCAGTATTTGCAGTTTTCACTGTCCGCCTTACCCATCTTCATATTTCTAATAAATAACTGCGAGATATGGTTTGCTTTTATGCCCAAGCAAGTTTTAATGGACCGAAGGCGTGTAGAAGATATGCTGAAAAGCATTCAAACAGAAGAGGTAAAACAAGATATTTTAGACCGTCCAAAAATATCATTCCCGAACAAGTAGAGGTTTTAGTTCCTGTAACAAATAATACAGAAATTAGTTCAAAAGAGTAAGTACAGCTGCTGCTAATGTAAGTTAGGTAGAATGAAATGTCAGGTAAACATCAAAATTTTTGTGGGATTTTTATCGATTTAAAGGAGATTTGGTTGCAAAAACGCAGCAGTTTTTAGTCTGAAGTCAAGATAAAAGTTCATGGTCAAATTGGAAGTGTTGGGGAGAGTTGCAACTGCAGCGAAAGTGAAAATTAAAATAAAATTGAAAAAGTGACATTCAGAAACACAGTTTGGCAGTTTTTTTTAGAAGTGACCAGTAAAATTATGTCGTTTTACAAGCTTAGCTTCTTTGTGAGACATGATGTATAATTTGATAAATAAATAAATAAGGTCATCGGTTTTGATAATATTTCACGACGAAGGTCTGTATCCATATCACTTCACAAGCGTACAGAATTTATTACCAGCTGATTTTCTAGCTAGACTACAACCACTACAATAATGATGTGCTATAACTTTGCCATTCCTTCAGAAATAAACAGAATACAGATCAACTGTTTGTGAATAAAATACTATTTACAGATGAAATTACTTTTACTCGCCAGCATTCAACTTCAGAAACAAACATATGTGGGAGAGGGAAATCTTCATTTAGCAGTAGAGCGTCGTTTACATGAATTAAAGACTAATGTACGGTGTAGAAAATTCGGAATCATATTATGACACCAAATTTGAATGGAAAGTTCTACCTCAATTGTTAACAAAATAGGTTCAGTGATCTCATTGGTGATTTACCATTAAATGTAAAGCGGAATATGTATTTCACGCAAGATGGTGCACCGGCACAGTTCTATGTTCAAATTTCCTAAATGGAAGATATCGCCAAAGATGGATAGGCAGTGGCAGCCCAATCCTTTGGTCAGCTCGTAGGCCGGATTTTAAAACACTTAAGACTTTTCTTTTGGGAGTACTTGTCTAAAGTGACACAATAATCACCCGCGAAAAGTTTATGAAGGCGATTTATTTAATTCATCTGTTTTTTCATATGCAACTCAAATATTTTTTTTGTAAATTAGTACTGAAAATGTCTTGTTATTTAGAGTTGATGTATTATCACCCGCAAATTATGGAAATGTGTTTTGTGTCTGCATTTAATCTGTCATTTCTCGGTCAGTCCTTAACACTTAAACGTTGCCAGTTGTGACTTTTCAAACCGCAAATGTTTAAAAAATCGATTTTTGTGCTAAAATAAAAGATATTGTTATTTTATTATCAAAAGTTTCCTGGCGACCCTAACAAGAAACCGAATATTTTTAAGACTTAAATGGTACCGCAAGCAGCGCCCTCTATCCGCTAGAACCAAATTTTAAATGAATTATTTTTTTATCACCATGAAAAACCCATCTATACAAATACGTCAAATACTTTTCTAGATATCAGAAAAATCAAAGTTTAATTTTTCACTTTAACTCCCCGTCTCTCTTTTTATTTTAACTTTTGGACTGATGTAAATTTGGCTAATTATAATATTTTGATGTCGAGAATCTACTCCTGCTGTGCGTACCATTGCATTTGGACCACCTGTATAAAATTATATTAAGGCGTCATAAAATGTTAGTCCACCTTTATTTCATTAAATAACTTTGCTCACATACACAGCATGAAATCCATAAAAAGATGGTTAAATTAGCAGACACTATATGAGGATATTAGACTGTGGTGAGCACTGATATCACAACACATTTTAAGACCCTTACAATCATTTCCTGACAAAGTTAGCTTCATTAGTTGATACATTTGTTAGTGAAACGATCATCAGGTCTAGAAATGTGTTGTGGTGAATTGGGTTCTCCAAAGTGTATTTGTCTGGCATGCAATACTCCTCAATAAACTTTTATCGTATGGATTGCCTTCCAAATATTGATATTTTTAAGGACATCGAGTTTTCTAAAGGATCACTCCTTGTTTCATCGAATAGATTTTAATAGATCTCAAAGAGGCAAAGCGTATTTGTCTGGAATATGACACTCCTCAATAAACTTCTTCCGTAGGCATTGCGTTGCAAACTCTGCTTATTGATATATAATTTTCTGTAGAGTCACCCTTGTATCTGGTGTTTGATCAGATAATTTGGAAATTTTCGGAGGTGTTCCACAAAGTTTGGTTTTGGCTCCTATTATTTTTTGACATATAAACGATCTGTTAACCACCACCAACCCAATCGTTAGTTTTGTCGAGTACGTTCCCATTGACTCGCACAGTGTCTGCATCTAGCCATCTTATAGATGTAACGAAATCACCCCCCTAAATGATGACTTCTCTAAAATTCTCTTTCTCCAAATCTGGTTAACTTTAATTCCTCAAAACCCAGAGTAGCATATTATGTAAAAACACTGAGCTATAATGCCCCAAATTTCAGATGGTTTGCGAAATACTGCCCAAAAAATTCACCTTCTCTACGTTGCGTTGCAAAAAATCTTTGCCGGCACCACTTGTTTTAATATTGCGAAAGCTGCAACTATTGTTTTTTAATGTGGGTCTGTTTCCGCGACTATGGCCAATCACCGACGACAGGGAGCAGTTTCACCTCACTATCCTAGAAATTTTGCCGAACCCCAGTCCCTCTGTAAGGAGGGTAGGGATCTTTAACGCGCCCGACATCGCATGGACACGGAACCGAAGGCTTTACGCACTCTCCGAAGGGCTACACGTGTAGACATTTAAATTGTTCAAATACAATGCCACAACCGCGGTTAATGTTGATGTTACAGTATGTACTGAACAAGTGAAAGGAGAACCCTGGGATCGAACCTGGTACGATTCACAGGCACACGTTCTTACCACTGCCCCACCGAGGCTCATAAGGCTGTAACTAAGACTGGTGAAAAGTTTATTTTCATTACAGCAGCGTCTTACATAATGTAAAGCACAGGTACATCCACAGTTGTGATATTGTTCTCATGTCACACTATGTACATCACAGGTACCTACACCCATAGTTGTGATATTGCTTTCATGTCTAAAAAGCTGTCTCAAAGACAGCTCTGTCCCTCTTAGATTCAATTAAGAAACAAGCTATTCGTCCTATAGGATACGCATATTCACTGTCATATTACTTCTCTTGATCGCAGAAGTAAGATTGGAGATCTCTGCCTCTTTGATCGATACTGTAATCGACATTGCATTTTTATTTTTTTATTTCAACAACACACCACGAGGGCTTACAGCCTATATACTATCGTACCGTGGGTGTCGACAAGGAGGAAAGAGGCAACTTGTTAATTCTGGACTTGGAGGTTCGGGGGAGAAGGAAAAACATGTGCCGGCAAGGAATTCCACAACTTTGAAAGTCATCGGGACAAAAGAGCGGGCATAACAAGATGTTCTATGTCTGGTGACCTGGACAGTAAAAGGGTGCATTCGCTCTGTTCTTCTGGTAGATCTGTTGGGGGCAGCAGGTGGATGAACTATGGAAGAAAGCTCCTCTGAGCAGTGCCCATGCAGATATATATAAAAGAGAGAGAGGTCACCAACGGCACGTCGGTGGGCAAGGGATGGCAGCCTTTGGGTGAGGGTAGGATCACCGATGAGACGTATAGCTCTCTGAATGGAGTCCAGGATAGCGAGTGTAGAAGCGGCGGCGGCACCCCAGATGTGGGAGCAGTATTCGAGGTTTGGTCTTATTTGTGAAGTATATAAGGTATAGAGATTAACTGGTGAAAAGTATTTGCGAGCCCGGAAGAGGAAACCTAATTTCTTAGCAGCCGCTTCTGCAATTGATGTGACATGTTGGTGCCAATTGAGATTTCGATCCAGAGAAATGCCAACAAGTGAAAAGGACTCATTACTTTGAATAACTTGGTTGTTTGTTGTGATGGGTCTAGGGCTGGTGTATCTCTTATGAGAAAGAAAGCACAACTGTGATTTGGTGGGGTTGAATTGTACAAGATTTCTATTTCCCCAGTCTAACATTTTTTGGAGAGCCACGGAGATAGAACCCTCCATGAGTCTGCGATCCTTGTCTAATTGGGCTAAAGAGACAGGCTTAGAATATTGTATATTTGAGCGGAGGGCGCTGTCGTCTGCGTAACAGTGAACTGGGTTGGATGTGCTAGAGAGGAGGTCATTGATGTGGAGAAAAAACAAAGTAGGGGCTAAAGCTGAACCTTGAGGAACTCCTGCATTAATTGGATACAGTTTAGAGGAATGGCCATCCACGACAACAGTACTGCTCCGGTTGGAGAGGAAATTTGCTGTCCAGGTACAGAGTTTTGGTGGTAGGCCATAGGCCGGTAGTTTATTAAGCAGCGCTGCGGGCCAGACCTGGTCGAATGCTCTGGATATGTCTAGAGCGACAATCTGGGATTCACCGTGTAGTTCCATAGATTTGTTCCAAGAATAGGTGACAAAGGAAAGGAGGTCAACAGTTGATCTGCACTGACGGAATCCATACTGCCTGTCGTGGATTAGACTGTGTTTTTCAAGAAATTGTAGTAGTTCCGTATTTATATACTTTTCCATCACTTTAGAGACGACTGAACGGAGAAAAATAGGCCTGTAGTTGCTAGGAAGCGCTTTGGATCCTTTTTTGAGGACGGGTTGTACTCGACTGCTTGTCAGAAATCGCTTGGCCAGTACCTTCCTTCGCGACATGTAATCGGCAAACTGGTCTTAGACAAAAAACGCATGTTTTTGGTGTCAAATTATCTACTCTTCTAACAATCCGCTACAAATGCTTGTAGGCACAAATTTCCAGTGGTATACCTATGACCTCCAACAATTCAAAAAGATAGTTGACACCAATTTTGTGCCACATCAAGTTCATGATGATTTCGAGACTATGGGCTTCGGGTTTCATAAGTTGAAGACTACTGAACTTCCAATTAGGCGGGTATATTTGTAGGTTGTTTTTCCTAATAAATGATTAAAATAAAGCCTTAAATGTGTGTGTTAACTGTATAATAATAAATTCTTTTAGCCTGTGAAAATAAGCAGGCTAGTCGATAGTAGAGTATGTATATCGTACACATTATAATCCTTATAAGGTCTAAACAAGAGTTTGTCGCGCCTAAGGCAAAATCTTTCGTGTTTGTTCCGCTCACTCCAGGTGAAATATTCTGATAATTTATATTTAATATGACCGTGGGCGTTACCGAATGCGAGATGTACCATATTCTCGTCTTCCTTCTATTCACTCCTCAGCTCATTCCGTCTTTCAGTTGAACAAGAAATGATTTCTAATTAAGGAGAAAAAAAGTCCACCTCGATCCACTCGTTTTGTTATGTAATCTACGAAATTATAATTTCCTGTATAGCTGGATTAGTTTCGTTTCTTTATTTGCATTTACTGTTTTGTAACATTTTCTAATTTTTATTATTCTAATTAGTTACTTAACGACAGGAAATACAAACCAGTTAAGTAGGTTTTGATTTCGCGGTAGCCTTTGACACTAATTGAAAATAAATTGTACCGGTAAAAACAGACGTCGTTTAACTAATAGGTATTCTCTCTTTATTAACTTATCCGGTCTTTATTCTTCCGGTATTAATAAAGGTAACTCAAGTGTATAAGCCCCATACAGAAATACCTCACTTAATAAGCTAACGTAAGTGTATCGAGAAAATTATAACGTACCAATTGAAGGTGACCTCTGCATCTGTAATGGTCGATTTGTCACGCAATTATCAGCTTTCGATATCAAATGTCACTTGTTTTTCACTGGAATAAGAAGTTATCAGGCTGGTTTGATAAATTGGCTCCACAGGATGTGAGAGCTTGTGCCTTTATTCCATGAACTTTTATAATGGAGAATGTAATTCGATCCTTTTGGCACCCAAACAACTATAATAATGTCCTCGTTATACCGATTAGCTGACGGTTTTGTCTTATCTTTTAAAATCGTGCAAGTGCGTTTTGCAGAATGGGTATGCTGGTTCATGATTCCATGAAATTTATTACAAATAACAGCAACGATTGCTGATTGTAGACTAACTTTAATTCTAAGAACCAAGTCAGAAGATTATTTCATATTACATAACAGATTTTGATTATTGTTCAAAAAATAAGTCGCCTTGTAGCACCAACAAGTGGATATGACATTAATAAAATAAAATTTGAAACCTAAACTATAATAATAAAAATTCTGGACGCAGCAAGTGCGTTATGGTAGTGAATTTCCATAAAAATATTTTTAATGTCAGATATATCTTTTTTGAATGAAAGCAAGCATCAAATTTGGCTAAATATTTTTTACGCAAAATTCTGCTAAAATAATACATAAAATCTTTTTAATGGCAAATATGTCTTTTTTTAATGAAAGCAGGCATCAAATTTGGCTTTACACAAAATTTTGCTAAAAGAATACATATAATTCATATTATATACCTAATATATAATTAAAATTAAAAATAAAATAACTTGTTTGCACGAAAATCCATTAAAAACTTATTTTCGACGAATTTCGTTTAAAAATGTTCCATCAATTGAATAATTTTTCATACAAAAATTCTCAAATGTTTCTTCAAAGAAAATTCCTTAAATTCATTTATAAGAAAATTTGCGATTAAAAACCGGTTCGATTTTCCTGGTCAACCAACCATTTCAAGTTATTTACCCACCTACCAAAATATAATTGGTCACAAAAACTTTTTCGACAAAACAAAAAATTCATGAAAATTAGCAAACGATTTTTCAAGAAAATACGTAAACATTTTTTATAATAACTTATTAAACATTTATCATTAAGGCCCAAAATTTCACAAAAACATCTTACAAAAATGATTTCTACGAAAACTGGCTAAATACCTATTTACACAAAATTTTGTAAAAAATTTAAATTATATACCTAATTGGTAATTAAAATTGAAAATAAAACAATTTGTTTGCACGAAAATCCATTAAAACCTAATATTTCATTAATTTCGTTTAAAAAATGTTCCATCAATTAAATAATTTTTCGTACAAAAATTCGCAACAAAGCTTCTTCAAAGAAAATTCATTAAACTCATTTATAAGAAAATTCGGTATTAAAAGCACCTTTTGTACAAGAACATTAACTAATACAAATATAAATAAATTAAAAAAACATTCAAAATCTGATCTAAATACAGAACTAGATACTTTTTCTGTGGATTCACAGAGAAAATTATTTTGTCTGTGGATGCTGTAAAAATTGAATCCGGTTGTAGAGAAGAAAACATCCTCTTCTCATGTCACAAATCTCTAAGTCTATGTTAACTGTTGCAAGGTTCTACCAACTAAGGGCAACAACAGCTACTATTAAACTTGAATTAAAAGTCTTAAAAGTCCTTATCTTTCATTTTCAACAAAAAGTCGCTAAAAATATATTGGAGTTACACAATATGATCAGATAACGTTATAATTTGGCACCCATATGTTACATCAATTGCAGAAGCGGCTGCTAAGAACTTAGGTTTCCTCTTCCGGGCTCGCAAATACTTTTCACCAGCTAATCTCTATACCTTATATACTTCACAAATAAGGTCAAACCTCGAATGCTGCTCCCACATGTGGGGTGCCGCTGCCGCTTCTACACTTGCTATCCTGGACTCCATTCAGAAGAGAGCTATACGTCCAATCGGTCACCCTACCCTCACCCGAAGGCTGACATCGCTTGCCCACCGACGTGCCGTTGGTGACCTCTCTCTTTTATAGATATCTGCACGGGCACTGCTTAGAGGAGCTTTCTTCGATAGTTCCTCCACATGCTGCCCCCAACAGATCTACCAGGGCAACAGAGCGAATGCACCCTTTTACTGTCCAGGTCACCAGAAATAGAACATCTTGTTATGCCCGCTCTTTTGTCCCGAGGACTTCCAAGTTGTGGAATTCCTTGCCGGAACATGTTGTTCCTTCTCCTCCGAAACTCCAAACCTTTAAGTCCAGAATTAACAAGTTGCCTCTTTCCTCCTTGTCGACACCCACGGTACGATAGTATTTGGGCTGTAAGCCCTCGTGGTGTGTTGTTGAAATAATAAAAAATAAAATGGAATCAAAGACGAAAAAAAGTAAAAAAAAAGTTAAAACAGAAATTCAGTCCCCAGTGAGATTTGAACCCGCGTCCCTTCACTCACCAGACAAGGATCCTAACCGTTACACCACGTAATGCTTCTGGCAAACTGCAATGAAGAAAGGTGGATAACCGATAATGGTCTTAAGTTATTTATTTGTAATATGTAAGGTCTTCAGAGGCAGATTTTGCAGTTATTTTAACAAATGAGAAGAGTACCATAAATCTAGAACATTCCAATACACATTTTGTGCAATATTCTCCATTCATAAACAGGAATAGTTATACTAATTTTCACGTTGCCAATCTCCAGTTTGACATTTCCAGGAGAAAAATTATAAAATTCTTAAAGTAATCTTTCTGGTACTTGTTTAACTTTTTGCGCCATAAAAAGATAAACGTTGTCTGTAATATTTAATAAATTTTGTTTAACACATACAATATGTTGGTATTGCGTCTACTATGACTTTTAGTGGCACTAAAATTTTGCTTCATTAAGTGCCTATAACTTTTTTTCCTTTCAACATAAAGACCTAAATTTTGGTGCAGAGTTTGGTTTTTACAACATAAACCAGCTTGCCAAATGCGGTTGCCATAGCTTTGTCATTTCCGGAGATATAATTTTTTTCCAGAAGAAAACATAAAATTTTCCCGGAGAAACTGGTTC
This sequence comes from Tillus elongatus, assembly GCA_964006375.1. Lineage (NCBI taxonomy): Eukaryota > Metazoa > Arthropoda > Insecta > Coleoptera > Cleridae > Tillus > Tillus elongatus. The sequence goes on along the minus strand of OZ023269.1, from coordinate 14,376,541 downwards.
GATTTTCCTGGATAACGAACTTATCCAAGCGATTTGCAAAAATAATTTACTCACCAACATCTAAAAATTGAAACTGACCCCGGATATGTGTTCTAGGGGCAGAGTTCGCGCTCATTTGACGAAATTTTTTCAAAATTCACAATTCGAGATCTCCTCATTGGTGAATTTTTTAAAGAAAATTCAGTAAAAGGTGTACGACAAGGATACCGATTCTCAGATTATCACCATATTAATTTAATTTATTCATAGAAAATCCCGTAAGTAGGTCAAAAGGAAATAGGCCAGGAGAAGGCTGATACGAAAATTGCACCTAAAATCCACAATTAGTCTTGGAAAAAAAACCAGTCGTGAAAAAGATCAATAGGAATTAAAAAAATTGTGAAAGTAAAACGATATAAAACTGCCTAATTGAATATAAAGTAGTTCAACAAAAATAACATATTTATGGCAGTCAATTAGTCAAATAGTACATTAGTAGTTATTCGAATAAACCGACTAACTGATGCTGTACGAGTAGTCGACTGCAGACTTGTCGAATTGTTCGACTAACAGACTTTCGATTTGTACAGAAAGGATGTTTTTGATTATGAAGGCATAGCATACAATACTACGTAATATTGATGAGATTAAAAACCAAAACTTATCTATAAAACATTATGGAAACATAAACTGCCACCAGCCTTGACAATGCGTAAGAAAATGAAGAAGATGCTAGTTCGCCCAAAACGGCTCTTGATTGAAAATGCTACGAAAGTAGTTTTCGCCAAGTTACGCTATAGTATTCAAATAAAGCTTAAAAAATAGTTTTGTTGCCAAGAGCATTTAATTACTTTTAGAATGTCTATCACCCAATCCCTGTTCTTTCAAATGAAAAGCGACATGACAGATACCTCTGCTAAGGGATGACGTAGAAAACTTAAATGTATTTCGTGCATATTTTGTGTTTCTTAGTTTTCCGTATAGGTCTTAAGTTTGCAAAATAAATCACTTGTTTTGTTTTTGATTAACCATGATGTTTATAGTTATTAACCTTACGTTGCGATATACTGGATAATAAGCATATAATCAGGTATTGTGTGAACTTTATTTGTTTATTAGAAAATTTTATAGCGTTCCGCGTTTGGTGTGTGAAAACTGATCTGCCTCAAGAGCCTAATCAGAAATCAAGTGTATCATGTAACTTATTCGTATGTTCTTTTTAGCTATTTTTCTTAAAACAATATCGCTAATTAGAAAATCATACCTAATTGTAGAACTTTCAAGCAGCCTCGATGATCCAGGGGTAAGAACGTGTGCCTCTGGACCGAAGGGTTCCGGGTTCAATTCGCAGTAGAAACTTTAACAGGGTTCTCACTCGTCTTGAAAACCGGGAAAAGTCAAGGAATTTGTAGAAGAAAAAATTTTGTCATGAAAAATTGAGAAAATTGACTAAAACTCAGGGAATTTTTGTCCCTGTCAGGGAAAAATTGTTTATCTTTTTTGGTAAATAATTGAAACGATGTGCCTGCTTTTTGTGAAATTCTGAACTATTTATTTAATTACTTATTTTTACACCAAGCCATAATAATTGTTTTTTTTTAAATTTTGCGTTCATTGGTCGCTTTGTATTTGAAATGGGGAGGTGTGTTTTCCGCCATGACGCGAAGACCTACTGTATTTTGTACTAGTTTGTTATACATGTTGGGGGTAAATTGTAGAAGATCAAAGTCAGGGATATAGATTTTGGTATGTCAGGGAACTCAGGGAAATTGATATGCTGTTTTTAGTGCGAACCCTGTTCAACGTATTTTTCAGTACATACTGTTAAATTGAGACAAACCAGGGTTCTGGCATTGTATTTGAGCAAGTGGAATGTCTGCACGTTCCGGTCTTCGGAGGAAAGCAAGCGCTGTAACAAGGTCAATTTGCGGAAACTCTAAATATCTTTCTCCGGTGACGGTACCTGTGAAAAAGAAACGCCCTACCATTCTTGTTAACTATTTCAGGCTACACATTTAACTTCTTGTTACGTGTGAGCACGTGTCCATTATCCAATGAGGATGTAGTCAACTCCAACACCTACAATTTTGACAGTTTACTGTGCCATGGAGACAAAATGTGACCTTATCCGAAAAATATTTGCCGGTGCAACGTTTGTTTACCACAAATCCATCGTAATTTCAAAAAATTGTAGTTAGTCACCGAGTTGAATTTTGTATGGATGATATGTCTCCTTACCCATGACCCTGTTGTCTGACTAACTTAATCGAGGCGTATTATGTTGATTCTCTTCCATACTTATCAAAATATCCAGTTTTCGATCTTCATCAACTTTTGGACATCCAGGTTTTGAAATATCTTCATCTTCATGCGACAGTTCAATGCTCCACAATAGTAGTAGTAGTAGTTGCATTGGTAAGGAGGCTATCGCCAGGCAAGTGGGTCACATTGCGCCCGTTTTGCTAACCCCGGCATCCATGAACTATGCCTTACCCCTCCTCGGTTTCGTCACCAAACTAATTCGACCTCAAAATAAAGGTCATCGCGGTCTTCCATGGAACGGAACTTACTTGACTCCTTCGCAAAATCCTTTACCCAAACATTTATGTTCTAAGACTCCCAAAAGCCTGACATTCACATGTAGTGCTAAGACGTTTCTCTCCAGTACAAGCGCATGCTTGACAAATAAGACCATTCTCAACACCTACAAACGTTAAGGTGCCCGCTAAGACTCACGTGGTCTGTTAGCACCCAGTTTATACCTTCTACCAAGAAACCAGACAGTCTTGTTTCTATTTGGCCTCTCTAAGTCCCCCGCTTGTCTACAGCCACTGACCAACCTCCAGTGGCTCTCCATGGCCTTCTCAGTCTATCTATCTGGGCCGTCGGAGACCACCTTTCTACTTTAGCGTATAGCAGGCTCCGGGCCACTAAAACACTGCCGGGTACCAAGGTCATTCGCCACCTCATTCCCCGGCACACCACCTTGTGTGGAATCCACATAAGTTTTACCCTTTTTGTCCTGGCCAGCCCCCTAAGAGCGTCAACGCACTCCTGAACCAGCATTGATCTAATCCTGGGCGTGCGCACCTCCCCGAGGGCCACCTGACCATCTGAGTGCGCCATAATACATAAAATACAACACTTTTGTACCGATAATACATTAAAAGTCGGTATTAAACTGATACTTTGTGATGATTTATACCTACGTGATCTGTAGAAAACATCAAGCACTTCCAAGTATGATAACGGTTTTCATTAACCGAGTAAAGTTGATGGCGTCCCCCTTCAGGGACCCATTTAAAATACGTCATAAGATAAATGTAGTGGGTGTGTAGGCTGTCCGCGAGGAGTAAGGCACATGCCTCACGTCCAAAACCGCCTGTTAGTGCAAATACAGTTGTTAAAGAGTGAGCGTCGCCCGTATTGGCTATAATATGGATCCGAATTTAAGTAAATTATTATAACTAATTAAATTTTTGTGTGTGTTGCATTGAAATATTTTGTCAAAATACGTCCTTGCTTAGTACCAAATAACGATATTGCGTTTATTGTTATACGTCGGCAGCAACATCGAAGAGAATTGCGCGTCCCCTAAAAGGCACGCTGCCGTGTGGGTTCCGAGAGGTTAACGGCAATTTGTATTTTCAGGCTGACACTAGCTGAACTTTAAGACTGCCACGAGGATGAGCCTGATGTACCAGATTTCAATATCTATATATTTCCTTCGGAAGGAGAGGGAGATAACACCGACGTTGAGAGTTATGACTCCGATGAAGAGCACAGTGTCAATGTGAATCATTTGCCTCTAAGCATTCTAAGAAAACTTACCCCGGAAAATAGAATTTCCAAGGGGATGTTTCTTGCCGCTACAAACGTATAAAAATGGACGAAAAATCCCCAAGAATTGCCGAACAATAATATGAACACGAATTGCTTTCCACGCCCACCCTCCGATAGAGCCAAGAATTCTGTTTCGCCGTGTCAGTTTTTTCGTCTTTTCTTTGTCGATGAAGAAATGAGTTTGATAATTCAAGAAAGTAACAGATATGCTGCACAACGAAATACTGGCCTAAATCTAACGATGTCAGAAATTCATGTATTATTGGGCATATTGTTACTATCTGGTTGTGGAAAATACCACAACAGACGAATCTACTGGTCAAGTGAAGAAGATGTCCCAAAAATAGTTCAGAATAGTATGCGGTGGAAACGTTTTGAGATGATATTAAGATTTATTCATTTCAATGATAATTCCAAACTACCATCAGATGATAGACTCTACAAATTGCAGCCACTTCTTGAAATATTTGGTAAAAATTTCAGGTGACATGCAGCACTGGATCAAGACCTATCAGTTGATGAAAGCATGGTGCCTTATTATGGCAAGCATTTTGCAAAACAATTTATAAAGTCAAAGACTTGGCTACAACAATTGGGCCTTATGTTCCCGTAACGGCTACATGTATGGATTTGATGTATATACTGGAAAAGATAATAATAAACCAAACAACTTGGGTTTGGGTAGTCATGTTCTTATGTCGTTAATAGAACAAGTTGGTGTTCCAGAAGATCAAGTATTTAAACTTTACTTCGATCTTTTTTTTTACCAGTTTGCCACTTGTGTCCCATTTAGACAACAAAAACTATTGTGCTGTAGGTACCATCCGTGACAACAGGTTAGAGCAATGTCCACTTTTCGAAAAAAAAAAGCACTGGAACGAATCCGAAAGAGGGGCTTATATGTATTAAAGAAACGAACAAACCCTTTTGGCCCAATGGAAGGGCAACAAAGTGGCGACTGTCGCTACTAATTTTGAAAGAGATGCTACTGTAACTACTTCCAGGTGGGACCGTGCCTAAAATGGTAGCAATCTATAATAGGGACATGGGGAAGTTGATATGCTTGATAATCTAGTAGCTGCTTATTGAACAAGAATATGGCGAAGGAACTGGTATTGGCCATTGGTTGCCTATTTCTTGGACGGTTCGGTGGTGAATGGCTGGCTCCAAATAAAGAAGCTGCGACCAGATGAAAGAGATGCGGACTGCTTATTAGTTTTTAGATGATATATCCCTTTGGCGTTTTTAAAATCTTTGGGTGTTAAACCAAAAGAAGGGCGAATTTCATGTCATCTAACAGATGTAAAATATGACAATACTGGACATTTGATTGTATACAACGAACTGATCGCAGCTGTGCATTTGTGGAAAAAGAGCAACTTTATATGCCAAAAAAGCCTGGACGCAGCAAGTGCGTTATGGTAGTGAATTTTCATAGAAATTATCTCGCACCAAATATTTTATTATAACTTTTTTTCTTGTCACATGAAAATATAAATTTTGGCGTATAATTTACTTTTTATATCTTAAACCTACCTATCAAATTTGGTTATCATAGCTTTTTTATTTTTTGAGATAAAATTTTTTTTAGAATGAAAACTCAAAATTTGCCAAGAAAACCTCGTCCGATTTTCCTGATTAACGAACTTATCCAAGCCACCTACAAAAGGAAGGTACATGCCAAATTTTAGCGGCCCATTATTTTTTCAGTTATCGGTGTGATACATACATACATATATATATATATATATATATATATATATATATATATATATATATATATATATATATATATATATATATATATATAAATTGAAACTGACCCCGGATATGGGTTCTAGGGGTCCTAGTTCGCGCTTATTTGCAAAAATTGTTTCAAAATTCAAATGTCTGGATCTCCCCATTAGTGAATTTTTTCTACGAAAATTCACTAAAATGTAATGTGGCTTTGCACCCAGAAATATGTTTTTATAGTTACGATTTTGCATAAGTTGGTTTGATTACCTTATATTTAGGATGATAGATTTTGTTTAATTTTGTTTTGAATTATATGAATTCAGTCTTTGTTCAAGGTGTCTTAAGGCGCGGTCCTAAAATGATAATATAAAAACATATTTCACTTATTGTGTTGTATTGATAAAGCTCTTTACTTTATAAAAATAAATAATAAGTGGTAAATTGAAAACAAAAATAATTTTCCCACTAATGGGTTAAAAAGACAATTTTTGCTTTATTTTAATTGATGTACAGTTTCTCACATTCAATTGTGATTTACTCAATTTTTTTAAATATAAGAGGGCATTATTTTTAGACTGTCCGTTCGACAGTCAGGTCTCTCAAATTCAAAAAAATATATAGGGGATTGCCATTAAAAAATGTTACTCTAAAAGAAAATGATTGTGGAAAAGTGACTTTTATGCAAAAATGTGTATTTTTTCAGTGACAGGATTATTCCCAAAAAAATATTTCGTTTAAATTGTTTCCCCAGAAAAAAAAATTCGAATTGTTTCGCTGACAACCCAGTTCATATACCCACGGTCCTTGTGTAGTATCAGATCACAAAACAACGTTGACTAAAAATTATGTTGCCTTTATTCCATTCATTCTTTACGCGTTATTTTTGGGATAAAGGGTATATAAAAAATGTCAGTTAAGGCCTAATTTCATTTCGCAGCTTTAATTAGCATACTGCTTTGAACTTACAACGGATTGGTTTCTAATATTTAATTATTGACCAGTACGGTAGAGTACTCAGGTGATTTAATACGACCCAGTTTCAACAAATTTTGAGCAGGTATTAGACACTCAACCAAAGAATAAGTTCTAGTTTACTTGAATCACCTCTAAATATGGGACGTTTTAGAAAACGGTGTGTTAAGATATATGGCCAGAAAGATTTATGTTAAATTACCAATTAACGTTCATTATAAAAAGTAGCGGCACATAAAACTCAAAATATTTCCGCTATGATTCAGAAGTGTCGGAAAGATGAAAGCAGTGTTTGTAGTTATTTCTTGAAGTAGTAAATAAAATAGTCTGGCTTCCAATTATTTTACTCTCAGATGTAGATTTAACAATTAAATAGCAGTTACTCACTCTGTTGATTGCATTCTCAGTTTACAAGAAATACATGGTAATAAATGTTTGTAGTTATCAAATAGCCGACTGACCAATTAATGTGTATTAAATTTGCGACTCTAATAAAGCGTACGCCGGCTCGCTTTAAAGCAAATCGACCTACTCTACGCGCTCACCAATTGTCATTTTATGCAGTTTTCTTTTGCAAGCTGAATTGCAATATTAATTGTTTTATAGCATTCACTGCACGGACGGTATTGTTCTCCGGTGTTTATTTCAACCTGTAAAACGTTGATTCGTTTACCCCGATTCGTTCAGGATTACACTTAAAAGTATTAGTTTAATAGAAAATATTTTTTTACAAGAATAAAACTATTGCGTGATAAGCTATAACTCACGTTGTATTTACACGCCAATAAAATTATTAAAGCATTTTATGGCTTGATATTTAAAATAGTAAAAGCGTGCCTTTAAAAATATACTGTGTGATATAAAAGTTGCAACACCCTGTATATTTATGCCTTTTTCAAATAGTGTGATATAAAAGTTGCAGCACCCTGTATATTTATGTCTTTTTCAAATGCCTAACAGAAACAATTCATTTTTTCAGGACATTAAAAAATAACACATTATAATCAAAATACACAATAACCTACACCGACAATAAATACTGCAGCTAAATCAAAAGAACACATGTATTCAAAAATCAATACAAAATCTAGTTAACAACTCTGGACTTATAGAAGAGATGAGCAGAGGACAAAATAACAAAATCTAATGTTTTTGGGTGATGAATAAAAAGGCCTTTTCTTTCCAAACAAATATTTTATTCCTTGTCTCGACGCGTTTCGACCCTCCTTAACAGGTCATCCTCAGGGGAATCTAGAATTTACAAAAGGCTTGTCAGAAAAACTGAGTTTTCCGGTACGCTACTTCTGCGAGTGACCTGTTAAGGAGGGTCGAAACGCGTTGGGACAAGGAATAAAATATTTGTTTGGAAAGAAAAGGCCTTTTTATTCATCACCCAAAGATGTCAACCCCAAACATTTTGACGTTTAGGAACAAAATCTAATGTTTTCTCAAATAACCTCAAAGAAATTATGTGACAAAACAGAGGATGTGATTTAAATAATCAGCTTTTATGTCACACTTTTGGCAGATCGTATTATAGTTAGTTAAAGTAAAATACATGAGAAACCCCTATCATTAAAATGGACCATAACTTACGGACAATAAAAGAAATTAGAAATACGAGCATTTTGTCGAGGCACCAGAAAGTTAATTTGGCATAAAATTTTTAGAAAATTCACCCCATAATGTAGCAGACTGTATTAAAACTTCGACCACATATTTACTGTATGACCAAGAAATGACATCTCTTAAAAGTATAGTAGCCAGTTTAGTTGTCGGATTCCTCTAGGCGGGTACAAACCATTAACTTTAAAATACAGGTACTTTTACTGGATATATAACTGTTCTAATGTGGCCTCCACACCAGACAACAGTACTACAACAGTCACGACCTAATGTAGGGATAATAGTGTTTTCAGGGCTTGCAAATTGTAAAAGTTACTGTAATTTCTCATAAAAAATCTCAGCGTGCCTAGAGTTGGTAAAACTGTTTGTTAAACGTGTATAACGCCCAAATCTGTCACTGTGTTTCTGCAATGTGTATAAGTAAAAAAAAGTGTTTTTTCATCCTGTAAAAACTCATTACGATGCACTTAAGAGATGTTTATGTTAAGAAGATTCATACTGCACCATGCATGCACTCTGTCAATGTCTGACCGAAGGGCACAGAAGTCCCGAACAAAACAAATTTGTGCATACAATTTTAAAGTCATCCGCAAAGAGGGGCTGATCACACCGAAGAACATGGGACAGGTTGTTTTTAAATACAACATATATGAGAGGTCCCAGATTTGACCCCCGAAGTGGCAATATACTCCTCAGAACGATGTCCTCCACACACAACATACAGATTTCTACTCGAAAGCTATGAGGAAGAGAGTCTAGAAGAACAGCACAGCGCGTTCAACTTTCACAAAATAATATTATGGCTGATCGTATCAAAAGCCTTCGAGAAATTGGTATATATCATATCCACCTGTCCCTTTTTATCAAGAATATGCGTAATCTCTGGGGAAGTTCAATTAATGCAGGAGTCCCTCAAGGTTCAGCTTTAGCCCCTACTTTATTTCTTCTCCACATCAATGACCTCTTCTCTAGCACATTCAACCCAGCTCACAGTTACGCGGACGACAGCACCCTCCTCCACTCAAATATACAATAATTCTAAGCCTGTCTCTTTAGCCCAATTAGATGAGGATCGCAGACTCATGGAGGGTTCTGTCTCCGTGGATCTCCAAAAAATATTAGACTGGGGAAGTAGAAATCTTGTACAATTAAACTCCACCAAATCTCAATCTTGCTTTCTATCTCATAAGAGATACAACAGCCCCAGACCCATCACAATGAACAACCAAGTTATTCAAAGTAATGAGCCCTTTTTACTTGTTGGCATTTCTGTGGATCGAAATCTCAATTGGCACCAACATATCACATCAATTGCAGAAGCGGCTGCTAAGAAATTAGGTTTCCTCTTCCGGGCCCGCAAATACTTTTCACTAACTAACCTCTATACCTTATATACTTTACAAATAAGGTCAAACCTCGAATACTGCTCCCACATCTGGGGCGCCGCTGCGGCTTCTACACTCGCCATCCCTCCATTCAGAAGAGAGCTATACGTTTCATCGGTGACCCTACCCTCACCCAAAGGCTGCCATCCCTTGCCCACCGACGTGCCGTTGGTGACCTCTCTCTTTTATAGATATCTGCACAGGCACTGCTCGGAGGAGCTTTCTTCCATAGTTCCTCCACCTGCTGCCCCCAACAGATCTACCAGGGGAACAAAGCGAATGCACCCTTTTACTGTCCAGGTCACCAGACATATAACATCTTGTTATGCCCGCTCTTTTATCCCGAGGACTTCCAAATTGTAGAATTCCTTGCCGGCACATGTTTTTCCTTCGCCTCCGAACCTCCAAACCTTGAAGTCCAGAATTAACAAGTTGCCTCTTTCCTCTTTGTCGACACCCACGGTACGATAGTATTTAGGTTGTAAGCCCTCGTCGTGTGTTGTTGAAATATTTAAAAAAAAGTGGAACGCCTCGGTATTAAGTCACGTTGATTAGGTGATAAGTGACAAGTAAGAGAAAAATCTTTGGGTGAGTTGAGTAATAGAAGAATAAAGCAATCTGTATAACGACATCTCGAAAACCATGGCAAAGTTGGACAATACTGCTGTAGGTGTATAATTAGTTATCTCGGATTTGCTGGCATGCTTATATATGTGTGAGATTTTAGATATCTTCTCCATGTCCGGGATAATACATGACTTTAGTGATAAATTGAAAATATAAGATAGAGGACGAACAAAAATATAACAATCCTTTACGCGAAAACTTGGAATTTGATCATCACCAGACTTAAAACGGTTTTTAAGTTTTTCAATTGAATGAATTATATCCTGATCAGAAATGTTATAAACATTGATAGGGGATAAAAAAAGGTAAAGTTAAGATGCTTACTGGCAATTAGGCCATTGCTGACCCTTTTTGCTCATCTAAACTAACCTACCCTCCACCTTGAGCTCGATCTCAACGACGACAGTGATTTTGAAAAATCATCCGCCGCCGGTGAAGCTCGAACCGTCGACCCCTAGTCCGTATTGGAAATTCTGATTCGACTTTCCCGCACGGCCACGGAGGCGCTCTTGATAGGGGATAATCAGTACTAGCATTGCAGTTGCCATCGAAAGGCGAAAAGCTTGGCAAATACACACTCCTGAAATAACCCGAAAACCCAATTGAGCGTGGGTAACACTTCATAAAGCATAGCACCAAGAAACCTCAGGGCCTTCTGCTTTTTGTAAAAGTAAGCCCAAAAAGATTAGATTACTGGATATCGAGGCTTCGACCTCCTCAATATATAATGCTTATACGCATCATTGATTTATGGACTTTGCAAGGGATTTAGGTTCTTTAAAATTCTTGTAAATTAATAAACTTGGTGTTTTGCGATAATTACGAAGTGCTATCTGCCTATGTTTTAAATGTTTGATAATATCAAAAGTGAAGCAGGGTATCCTTTTGAGTGTATAAGAGAAAATAAAGCCGGAAACATTTATATATTAAATCGTAGAACATTTTACAAGCCTTGAAAGCTCTCGAAAACTTGGCCCAATTGAAGATGCGCGGGTTACAACTAAATGAAAATAACTGCGAGAGACTGAGTCATGGTTGCGACGGCATTGCCTTTAGATTGTAATGATAAATTAAAAGCATATTTTTGGTAGCTTTCATAATACAATTTTTGTTTTTGATGGCATAATTATTTTCTAAACCAGAGTTTATACGAAGGAAAGAAATATTTCTTTTAATGCAGACTCTTTTAGTGTGTTTGTGTGTGAATATACCCTAAGTTAATTTTAGGTCCGATTTTCCTGATATTGATTTCCTCGTGAAGTGCTGAGTTATCTGTGGAAAATCTTTAATTGAGTTTCGGTTATGTAAGAAAAGAGCCTGACGCTTTTAACGTATTCTCCCTATCACCCATTTGTGAGAATTGTAATAGTATATCGTCACCCCTCTATCCTAAATTCACCCTCGTTATATGACACATTCAGATGTGGGGGTGGCCGTACACAATTAACTACTATTGCTATTTATATTCCAAGGGTTCCTTAAACTCTCTGGCACATTCTTCTACTCGATCTGTAAACATAATTAGATTTCATGCAGTCGATTTAATCAGATTTTCATCATTTTAAATCGTATAAGAAAATATTTCTAAATTATTCAGTGGAAGATTTGAACTTTATATTTAAAAATGTACTATGTTTGTAATAAAATATATTTTTTTAATAATTACTTCTTCTTCAATCATAGCTTTAAAGCTATAATTGATTACGATATATCAGTTTATTTTACTCTTCAAGACGATAACCACGATGTGTTACACTTAATAATTGAACGCCTAGTAAAAAAAGTTTGATCTGCGCATGTGTTAACCGCCATATCAACTTCAAATAAATCAGAATTGTTGTTTTTACAAATTTTCGAAGCCAACATTGTTTAGTGCGAGATCGTGACTTCTACACTTTCAAAAAAATGTCTTTAAATAAGCGCAAACTTGAGTTTCTAACACCTATACCTAGGTCAGTTTAAATTTTTAAAAGACCTGACGATCGTTTCCCAAACCAAGTTAGTGTCAGCAGATGACTATTTTTGTCATTAAAAAAATTAAATAAAACTTGCCTATATAAATATGCACGCACCCATCATTTATTTAATCAATTTAAAAGTGGTTAGCAAAAACAAATTGTAACAACATAAACTACTGTTTATTTCCTAACATGATCAAAAATTACGTTTGAATTAAAAACAGAATAAGCAAAAGTGTGTTAACTAGATTTTTGAGAATTTTCAAGTTAATATCTTGTGTTACCTGCTCGAGTACAACCCGTCCCCAAGAAAGGATACAAAGCGCTTCCTAGCAGCTACAGGCCTATTTCTCTCCTTTCAGTCGTCTCTAAAGTGATGGAAAAGTATATAAACAGCGAATTACAAACATTTTTTGAAAAACACAGTCTAATCCACGACAGGCAGTAAGGATTCCGTCAGCGCAGATCAACTGCCGACCTCATTTCCTTCGTCACCCATTCTTGGGACAAGTCTATGGAACTACACAGTGAATTCCAGATTGTCGCTCTAGACATATCCGAAGCATTCGACCAGGTCTGGCACGCAGCGCTGCTTAATAAACTACCGGCCTATGGCCTACCATCAAAACTCTGTACGTGGACAGCAAATTTTCTCTCCAACCGGAGCATTTCTGTTGTCGTAGATGGCCATTCCTCTAAACTGTATCAAATTAATGCAGGAGTTCCTCAAGGTTCAGCTTTAGCCCCTACTTTGTTTCTTCTCCACATCAATGACCTCCTCTCTAGCACATCCAACCCAGTTCACAGTTACGCGGACAGCACCCTCCACTCAAATATACAATATTCTAAGCCTGTCTCTTTAGCCCAATCAGATGAGGATCGCAGACTCATGGAGGGTTCTGTCTCCCTGGATCTCCAAAAAATATTAGGCTGGGGAAGTAGAAATCTTGTACAATTCAACCCCACCGAATCACAGTCTTGCGTTCGTTCTCATAAGAGATACACCAGCCCTAGACCCATCACAAAAAACAACCAAGTTATTCAAAGTAATAAGTCCTTTTCACGTGTTGGCATTTCTGTGGATCGAAATCTCAGTTGACACCACCATGTCACATCAATTGCAGAAGCGGCTGCTAAGAAATTAGGTTTCCTCTTCCGGGCTCGCAATCCAGCTAATCTCTATACCTTATATACTTCACAAATAAAACCAAACCTCGAATACTGCTCCCACCTTTGGGGTGCTGCTGCCGCTTCTACACTCGCTATCCTGGACTCCATTCAGAAGAGAGCTTTACGTCTCATCGGTGACCCTACCCTCACCCAAAGGCTGCCATCCCTTGCCCATCGACGTGCCGTTGGTGACCTCTCTATATTTCTATCTTTTATAGATATCTGCACGGGCACTGCTCAGAGGAGGTTTCTTCCATAGTTCCTCCACCTGCTGTCCCCAACAGATCTACCAGGCGAACAGAGCGAATGCACCCTTTTACTGTCCAGGTCACCAGAAATAGAACATCTTTTTATGCCCGCTCTTTTGTGCCGAGGACTTCCAAGTTGTGGAATTTCTTGCCGGCACATGTTTTTCCTTCTCCACCGAACCTCCAAACCTTCAAGTCCAGAATTAACAAGTTGCCTCTTTCCTCCTTGTCGACACCCACGGTACGATAGTACTTAACCTGTAAGCTCTTGTGGTGTGTTGTTGAAAAACAAAGTTACCTTCTCTTCCTTGTGAAAGTGCGCATAGCGTCGTGACATGCTACGATTGAGATTAAGTTTTCGGATAGCTTCTCATGGAAAATTATCCGACTCTTCAATTAGAACATGAGCCAACGCTTCAGTTGTCATTGGTTGGTTTAAACTTAGTCAGTCAGGTCTCCTTAACTGATCCCAAACATGTTCTAAAAGATTTATGTATGGGCTGCATGCGGGACAATTAGAGTTGAGAATATTTTGATTATTAAAGATGATTTATTAGTGCCGTTCCACCGACTTAAAAGAACGCAAACTGGAACAAACTTTCAATGTGTTAAACTGTACAATAAGGTACCTAGTCACCTGAAGTCACTGGAGAAAAACTGCTTCAGGAAGGCAATTAGAGATCTGCTGCTGGAACACACATTTTATTCTGTTGATGAGTTTTTAGAGATGTGATTGTTATTTAATGTTGTTGTTTGTTTTGTTTACTGTGTGATTTTATTTGTATATTTTTGTGTCTTGTGACAAGGTTTATCTACTGAATATATCTATCTATATATCTATCTATAATTGAATGGGAGAAATTGTTAATTTTATCGTTAACAAAAAATAAACAAAAACATGTTAACCAAGCAAATACAGGTGTTAAATTAAGAGTTCGAATTGCCATCTACCGACTTCTTGACAATACACAAGTCTGTAGACATTCTCCTTGTACATTTTTTTAAATAAACTGATAATTCCTTTACAAAAAGTTTTAACAAATAAAGAAGCACATGGCTAGTAATATGATAAAAGGAAATTTTACATTAGAACACAGTAAAATTAGTAACCATTCGAGCAGTATGCGGCTTAGCATTATTTTGCATAAAGGTAATATTTTGATCCAAAACAATGACTCGTTGGACCACTTGATGCTGCAGAATCTCATCAATGCACATTTCTGCTGTTAGTCCGCAATTGTGTATGATAATAAGGTCCATGCGTGGGGCGGTTCGAAGGGGACCTCGCATGCAGACTCTGCGACGAGGGGGAGGAATCAGTCCAGCACATCTTGTGCGAGTCTAAAGCTCTGGACCGCAAAAGACAACTGATCTACGGCCAGTCTAGACCGGAGACAGAGCAATATAAAACTTCACCCTACCAATCACTGTGCAGACTAGTTCAAGGCACAGTGATTTTGGAATAGGTGGAGGAAGACTAAGGGTATGCACAATCAACAAAAGGTTGCAGTGCTATCGGGGCGGCAAGGCCGCGGGCGGACCCTGAGGGAAAAAAAGTCCATGCGAGTGTTTAATGATATTCTACCCCACACCATTATGGACCCAGCACCGTAAAGGACGGTTTGGTGCATACTATTTGGAATAGCATGCTCTCCGGGTCTTGTACAAACTTTTAGCACGTGCATCATTACCAGAGTAAAGTAGAGTTATTGCTGAGCATGACAGAAGTGCAATGACAAAGTGGCCAGTTCAATGTTGTCCTTTTTTTTTCAAACTGATATATTCTCTGACGGTGTTCTCTGGTTGTTTTGGGCACTTTTGCAGGGCATCTAGATCTGAAATTAGCGTCTCTTAAGCTATTTCTTACAGTTTGGTCACCAATGCTTGTTCCGCTTGCCTTCATAAGACTCGCAATATATGTGCGATTTAGAAAGGCTTGTAAACGAAAAAAACGGTCATAATTTTCTCAAGTTTTGTTCCTGTACCTGGTCGCTTCGTTGCGGCACCTGTTGGCTTTGCTGGGGTACCTGTTGGCTTCGCTGGGGTACCTGTTGGCTTCGCTGGGGTACCTGTTCGCTTCGCTGGGGTACATGTTCGCTTCGTTGCGGTACCTTTTCGCTTCTTTGCGGTCCTGTTTCTCTATATCGTTAACAAACTTTCCACACATTTCTCTGTACAACCCCAAGCTGCTGGGCAACGTAACCTTGTAAATACCCTTCCAGGAGTATGTTACAGCTCTGCTAACTTCTATCGTTGTTAATTGTAGAGCCATTGCTTAATAACTGGCTTAATATTGTTTTGAAACTAAAATCGCACACATCTATTTTTAGATTATTGTGTTTCATTTCATTTTTGTAAAGTTCGAACATTCGAGCCTCCAACTTGAAACATGTAGGTAGTAAACATTTAAGTGCTAAAACGTTTTAGTTATTCGCAACACTTGTTGAAATATAAAACCAAGAAGGAGCTAGATTATACAGCAGCTTATTCTAATGTGGTAAATAATTGTCTTTAGGTTTGTACAAGAAGCAAATGCAAGCTATAAACTTTTGTGATATGGAATGTCAACTTTGAATTGTCATACCTCCTTTCAACCCTGTCTACCCCGCATTCACCTCAGGTCCTCCAAGTGTCTTTGTGGTTGTTCCGAAGACATTTTTCATATGGTTTATGTCTTGAGGGTGGTTATAGGCATGCAGGAAGGAAAGAAAAAACCCCACGACGAAGTAGCGGAACATCCTGTGTACACACACACACGCACGCACCCGCACACAATTAAAAACACGACAGATTGCAATCTGTGAAATAGATAGTAATTGGTAACTGCAGGGGAAGGGGTGTACCGGGAAAGGAGCGTGTAACAAAGCAGGCGAAATAATAGAGAAATTGTGAAAAAAATCATTTTTAACTTACCGCACCAAGCCGGCGAGGAAATTTATATGTAAATAACTCATCAAAGACAAGGAAGCAAAAGGTAAAAATAGTGTCAACGTGCATGTAAGGTGCCAACTTTATCTACTAGCAGTCGATTTATCTAAAACTATCCGGGAAAATTCACCAAAAATATTATTTAGATGATTTTCGCCGTGAAGTGAACTTCAGCGTGGGAATATTTTAAACATAGTTTTGCTTTATTTGCAAAATTTTAGGATTGGCCTCGTATAGGAAGTTGTAAATATAGTATTTTTAATTACCTATAGTATTTGTAACGCTCCTGGTAGACTTATTATAAATATAGACAGCAGCTGTATTTTCGCCTGTATTTTATATCATCTGATTGATGTAATTTAAAAACCAGACATAGATGCATTTGGATGACTTTTCCAAATGTTTCAATATACAAGAGTTTTAAATTACATTCAATAGAATTCCTTAAGTATAGGGATTAGGCGGGCTAGACTCGACCGAATACCAAAGCAGATTCTCCGAAAAATCTAAACATCCGTCTTACCTAGGGGACATAATGAAGCCCTTTCATCTGAAAGGATCCCTATAATGTGTAACAATCGAATGTCGATGAGGTTACGCAAAATAAAAATACAACAAACAATAATCCTACATATGTTTTCAAAACCCTAATATAATAGCCCACCGGTTCTAAGAAGTACAACTTTGGGGTAGGTATTGTGTTTTCAAGCAATAATCCAATAAATAAATTCTTTATAAAAAAAACTAAATTGAAATTTAACCGGGGATACTCCTATCCAATGTGATTTAATTTATATATATATATATATATATATATATATATATATATATATATATATATATATATATATATATATATATATATATAATTGGGTTTAAATTCGTGGAATCTTCCTCATTTTTGGACAAAAATTAAAACAACTTTTTTGTTTTTGATTTAACAACGTTTCGCCGCTTTATGCGCGGCTTCTTCAGGTTTTTTATTTATTAATTTTATTTTATTTTATATTCATTTATTAACATTGCACTTTGACGGTTGAGAGCTGTAAACATTGAATAAACATTGAAAAAGTCATTTTTAGAGAGTAGGTTCCCTTTAAATCATTGCAATCTATGTTTTTTTACAAATTATTTAGATTTATATCTTACCAGTATGTTACACCATCACTCAATTGTACTTGCCGGAAAATATATCTTAGTTGCTATAGTTTATTGTAATTTCTAATCTTTAAGTGCGTTATTCTATTTAGAGAGGACATTTTGTATTATTATCCGTATTTGAAACAGACATGCGTGTTAAAGTTTCTTAATTGTCTGTGAAACTTTGGCCATCTGTTTGGTCATTTTTGCAGAATCTGCATCTTTGCATTTTATTTCGGTTTGCTGGAAAATGTCCAACCCCATTACACATCAGATGGTCCTTGAATAACACGTTTTCTAATTTGTCTTATCAAGGCTGCATGAAGGTCTGCCTTTTTTCCCTTGTTTATACATAATGTTAGATAAATGTATTCTGAACTGCTTCAGACTCTCATATTTTTCATTAGGTTGTAGTAGCTGGAGGTCTCTTCTTTATAGAAGCCACGCATTGTTAACAGCAATACCCCAAAACTGGCAAAATATTGACATATACCATTTCATAGACTTAAAATTCGTTCTGTATAAAGCAATGAGCATCACTTAGATCTACGCCCCTATGTCTTCAAATGAGCGGAATTGATATTATCATCGATATTGCTCCTCAAAAATTGCCTCGTTAGTGCCACGGCCTGCAACCTTTAAACCCGTTTTAGTTGAAGAGCTCATGCTTTTAGTGTCAAACTGCTCACCTGTCGAACACATTGTTACGAATTCTAGTTTTTCTTAGGGCCGTTGAAGCTTTAGAATACCTTCAATTTTTTCTTACGGTAATTTGCTAAAACGGGAAGTGAATATGTGATTGATAGCCAGTGGTTTTGCAAAAAATGTTACCTGCTTCAGATACAAAAAATCTCGGGACGCAGCAAGTGCGTTATGGTAGTGAATTTTCATAAAAATGTTTTTATTGCAAATATGTGTGTTTTCTTTTTAAGAAAGCAGACATCAATTTTGGTTACCAGTATAACCTATATAGAAAAAGCAGGCATCAAATTTGATTACCAGTATAACATATATAGTAAAAACAATGTGCCATGTTTCATCAAAATAACTTGATTGTTTGAAAACGTACAGAAATTTCCAAAAGTAAACCAAAAGTGTTACTGAAAAAATCCGTTTCTTGGTCAACCTTATAGGTTAATAGCAAATTGAGCTGTTCAAATATGAAACATTTAATCAAAATTCGCAACCACAACGCACTTGCTGCCTCCAGAATTTCTTAACTTACAAACATGCATTATATTTCGATGGAAAATGCAAAAAAATAAGGCGTTTTCGACAAAAAAATTTTATTTGTATCACCAACGACTTATGGGCCACCCTGTGATTGTCGCAATAATTTTTTAAGATGTAGCTCAAAACACCGTATAATTAATGTATACAATATTTTTTCATATCTTGTATAATAACGAATATATTGTGCTTTATTGATTTTTTACGAAAATTCGACAAAAATTATATACCATTAAACAATAAACTCTATAGCTAAGGCTACTGCCAAGCATCAGAGAAAGGGTCTATTAGAAATGAATTTTCTGGAAATATTTTAGTAAAATGAAGGACAATGACGGTTGAAACTAAGAGTTCGGTGTATGTAAAACATTCTTCTTGAGACATTTTCTTTCCATAGATCGTATTAGATTCAAGTTATTTGCCTAAATGTTGCGAATTTTGACGTTTTCAATTGTCACTTTGACGTTTTGAGGAAACCCCCAATTTATTTTTCTTTAAATGCCCATAACTTTTTTCTCTTTTGACCTACAGAGCTAAATTTTGGTAGGTGGCACACCTATAACGATATAAACCAGCTTACCATTTGGTTGCCCTTACTTTGTTAATTTTGGAGATATAAATATTTTGCGAATGAAAACACAAATTTTTCCGGGAAAACCTCGGCGGATTTTCCTGGCTAACAAAATTATCCAAGCGACTTGCGAAAGGAATGTACTCACCAATTTTGACGTTTAAAATCGCAATTTTGACGTTTTGAGAAAAATCCAAATTTATTTTTCTTTGAATGCCTGTAACTTTTTTATCCTTTAACCTACGGAGCTAAATTTTGGTAGGTAACTTGCCTATAATGATATAAATCCGCATATGAAATTTGGTTGCCCTTACTTTGTTAATTCCGGAGATATAATTTTTTTTCGAAAGAAAACACAAAATTTTCCGGGAAAACCTAGACCGATTTTCCTGGCTAACGAACTTATCCAAGCCATTTGCAAAAGGAATTTATTCACCAAATTTAATCAAAATCGGCCCATTATTTTTTAAGTTATCGGTGTGATACATATATATATATATATATATATATATATATATATATATATATATATATATATATATATATATATATATATATATATATATATATATATATATATAACATATAAAAATTTAAACCGACCCCGGATATGTGTTCTGGGGGGCCTAATTAGCGCTCATTTGAAGAAATTTTTTCAAAATTTAAAAGTCGGGATCTCCTCATTAGTGATTTTTTTTTAAGAAAATTCACTAAAAAGTATTTTAGTAAACAATTGTAGTAAATAAAATAATAGATGTGAGTAAAAATAGTCTTGACACATTTTTTGTTGTCACTTAAGTGACTTTTACATATTATTTGCGTAAGCTTGTACTTGCTCATGCTGTGAAGAATTATAATTAGACCAGATTAAGTGGATTCTTATTTATTTACTTAATATTTTGATACTATGCCAAATTGATGTGTAGCGAATTCCACAGTTCATTATACGGAGAGAATATTTCTGTTTCATTCTCTAATTGTCCAAAAATATATTTTTAGTCGCAAAATGTTACGTTGACACGCTATAATTTTTTATCTGATTTTTAACATCATTTTTATGGAGCGTTGGATATTTATAATTTGATGTTGGTACATTTAAAATAATAAGCGACGTTTTCTTTTTCCTTAAAACATTAATACTTAAGTACCGGGAAGCATCTAAGAAGCAGAAATCATTAAAAAGGTAATTTTAGAATGTCTATATCTGCAATTAAAAATGTGGCGGCAAGTGTTTAATAAAAGGAGTTATTTTTAAGGCACCTTAACAATTTTTTTCACTTTAGATGTTACAGCAAAGATGACGCCATGACGTTGTTGGTGGTATTTCTATGGTAGCTTTTGGCATTTTACCGACAGTCTACTAACTTTAATGTACGTCTAGACTCTAGACATATCGTTACTAATAAGGTAGAGAAATTTTGAAATGTCATTATGAAGCCTTCTAGAGAAATGAAAAATTATCACAGACAACACGAGCTACTATTTATCGAGACACCGTAAAATAATAAAAAAAGTCACGAACAAACATAATTAAATGTTCGGTGACATTCACCGTTGCCGAATATTAAATACCTATTTGGTTCACATTCCTCTTTTCAGGAGTTAACGAATCACATATTGTTGTACCAAATGCTATTTAAATCTCTGCTTGACAAAAAATAGGAACTGTTTCACTTCTTTTCACGTAAAAAATTTAAAATAATTACATTCCTTATTTTACACCATACTTAGCAATGTATATTAATGCATACATATACACTATATTGTAGTTCAGTGGTATAAACGGCACTGTATAGTATGGTATACATTGAGACATATTTTTTTTGTAAAATAAAATTTGAAAACTTTTCCTGCATTTTCTTTAATGTTTATTTAACCCCATTACAAGAAAAAATACAAAAAAATAATTTTGCGGGCATTTTTTTTAAATTTCAACAACACACCACAAGGGCTTACAGCCTAAATACTATCGTACCGTGGGTGTTGACAAGGAGGAAAGAAGCAACTTGTTAATTCTGGACTTGAAGGTTTGGAGGTTCGGAGGAGAAGGAAAAACATGTGCCGGCAAGGAATTCCACAACTTGGAAGTCCTCGGGACAAAAGAGCAGGTATAACAAGATGTTCTATGTCTGGTGACATGGACAGTAAAAGAATGCATTCGCTCTGTTTCCCTGGGAGATCTGTTGGGGGCAGCAGGTGGGGAACTATGGAGGAAAGCTCTGAGCAGTGCCCGTGTAGATATCTATAAAATAGAGAGAGGTCACCAACGGCACGTCGGTGGGCAAGGGATGGCAGCCTTTGGGTGAGGGTAGGGTCACCGATGAGACGTATAGCTCTCTTTTGGATGGAGTCCAGGATAGCGAGTGTAGAAGCGGCAGCTGTACCCCAGATATGGGAGCAGTATTTGAGGTTTGGCCTTATTTGTAAAGTATATAAGGTATAGAGATTAGCTGGTGAAAAGTATTTGCGAGCTCGGAAGAGGAAACCTAATTTCTTAGCAGCCGCTTCTGCACTTGATGTGACATGTTGGTGCCAATTAAGATTTCGATCCACAGAAATGCCAACAAGAGAAAAGGACTCATTACTTTGAATAACTTGGTTGTTCATTGTGATGGGTCTAGGGCTGGTGTATCTCTTATGAGAAAGAAAGCAAGACTGAGATTTGGTGGGGTTGAATTGTACACGATTTCTACTTCCCCAGTCTAATATTTTTTGGAGATCCACGGAGACAGAACCCTCCATGAGTCTGCGATCCTCATCTAATTGGGCTAAAGAGACATGCTTAAAATATTGTATATTTGAGTGGAGGGTGCTGTCGTCCGCGTATCTGTAAACTGGGTTGGATGTGCTAGAGAGGAGGTCATTGATGTGGAGAAGAAACAAAGTAGGGGCTAAAGCTGAACCTTGAGGAACTCCTGCATTAGTTGGATACAGTTTAGAGGAATGGCCATCCACAACAACAGAAATGCTCCTGTTGGAGAGGAAATTTGCTGTCCAGGTACAAAGTTTAGGTGGTAGGCCATAGGCCGGAAGTTTATTAAGCAGCGCTGCGTGCCAGACCTGGTCGAATGCTTTGGATATGTCTAGAGCGACAATCTGGGATTCACCGTGTAGTTCCATAGACTTGTTCCAAGAATGGGTGACAAAAGAAAGGAGGTCGGCAGTCGATCTGCGCTGACGGAATCCATACTGCCTGTCGTGGATTAGACTGTGTTTTTCAAGAAATTTGAGTAATTCGGTGTTTATATACTTTTCCATCACTTTAGAGACGACTGAAAGGAGAGAAATAGGCCTGTAGTTGCTAGGAAGCGCTTTGGATCCTATCTTGGGGATGGGTTGTACTCTAGCAGTTATCCAGTTACTAGGGAATATGCCTTTATTGTAAGATTTCTGAAATAGACGAGTCAGGACAGGAGCAAGTTCTGGTGCGCATTTTTTGAGAACAATTGCTGTGATCTCGTCAAGGCCAGAGGCTTTTCTGGTATTAATAGAAGAGAGCATCTTTCGTACCTTTTTAGTTTTGAAAAGGATATCCGTCATTTTATGCGCGACATTGGGGACTGTTGGTGGTTGAATATTTGGAGGTGGGTTGAGAGTAGAATTGCTGGCGAACAACGAAGCAAAAAGTTCAGCCTTGCCCAAGGCGGTAGAAACAATGTCATCCCCCTAAGACAAGATGTGGGAACGTGCGTTTGCAGAAATTATTCCCAATAGATTTAGCAAGAGTCCAGAAGGGTTTGCCGTCGTTGTAGCTTAAGAGGACTTTGTTTTTGATGTGGTTATTAAACGCGTTTTTTGCCTCAGAAAGAATGCGGACATAGCGGTTTCTTGTGTCGTTAAATGCTTGACGGTTTTCTTGACTGGGATTGTGTAGAAGCGTTTTGTGAGCTTTGACCTTTTCAAGTCTGGCCTTGTCACAGGATTTAGAGAACCAGGGCTTTTGAGTGGCTGAAGAGGTTTTCTGTGTACGTGGAATAAATAACTCCATGCCAGCTTGGATAATTTCGGTGACGTTTTGTGAGATATCAGAGGGGTCAGGATGAGAGAAGCAGACAGACGCCCATGGAAATGAGGAAAAGTAATCCCGCATTTCGTCCCAGTTTGCGGAGTTGTGGTGCCAAACGATACGTGGGTGTGATGACTGTGTGACCTCGGGTGGCATTGCGCAGGAAGCAGAGACCATGCCGTGGTCTGAGCGGCCAAGGGGGCGGTGACTGATATCTTATAGCATTCAGGTTTTGTAGTAAGAAGGAGATCCAAGGGATTTAAGCTGTGTGTTGGGATACGATGAAAGTAAGTAGGTTGATAAATCATATTGGCTAATGAATTGCTGACTGCAAGGGCCTCCGCTGCTCTCCCTTGTGGATCGGTTTTTGAAGATCCTAGCCATTCCTTATTATGGACATTGAAGTCACCAAGAATAGTGACCTCGGAGGAAGGATATTCAGAAATCAGATAGTCGGTTTTTTCAGAAAGGTAGTCAAAGAGCTGGACAAAGTTGTTGTCAGAAGGTGACCGGTAAATGCAACATATGAATTTAGTTGCAGCCCTGAGAGAGAGTTTTATCCATTGTATGTGTTTTCTTCCAGCTTCTAAATTGGGGAGTCTGGTGCAGGGTAGATTGCTACGAACGTATGCGCACACGCCTCCATGCAATCTAAAGGAAGTAAGGAGCTCATACCCCGGGAAATTAAGGTAATTAGTGGCTGTTTTGGCACTGATTTGGGTTTCGGTGAGGAAGAGGAGTTGGGGCCTGTTAGCCTGGAGGAAATGGTGGACGGAGTTCAGGTTAGAATTTAGGCCACATATATTCGAAAAGGATATGTTAAATCTTGATGCCGGCGCCCCCTGTACACCCCTCTCCCGGAGATCCGAATGGAGGGGTATTTTACCTCCGGAATCTTTTGTACAAGGAGGAGCCATCATCATTTTATGTTTATAAGGGTACCGACTCATACACCAAAACCGGAAACGTCCGTTGGGACTTCACCAGCCCCTTGATGTATGGGGTGGTACCTCCTCCGGCGTGAAAAATGTCACAATTCCCAAGTATAGGGTTAAGACATAACAGAATTTTAACAAATAGTTTACGTCTTTCGATTGCGGGATTTATTGATATTGAACACACTATGTATATTAGTCACTGTTTGAAATAAACATTATAATGCTCTTTAATTGATGCAGTAATTATCTTTAACAGACGATAATTAATATTTTCAAAGATATTAATTTTAGTAGGACGCGACAATATAAAACTTAATATTAATTGTGTCTTTTCGATGTTTTTAATGCATGAGAGTTTGGCGCCAGGTTATTCATGTGAGGAATTATTTGTGCGGTTTCTTTTATCATAATGCTTGAATAAATATTGACATGAACAAACAACATATACACACCGGTTTCATCTTTGATGTAGATATCAAAGACTACATTAACTATTAATCTCTATATTCAAATATACACACACGTTTTTTTGATTTATTTTATTTGTCGGCATAAAAATCTCTACGTAACCAAATGGACAACAGGTTAGCAGCTTAAATTGCAATATAAAATATGTTGGCTGATCCTTTTGTTGATTGTTTTATTTCTGTCGTATAATTGGCACACTTAACAATTTAAATGCATGCGTTTTTAGCCAACTTTCACAACGAAAAAAATCGCTTATGGCAAGGTCACGGTCACTATAAAGAATTCCCTCATATAAGCGCGAATTCGGAACTTTAGGAACCACGTTTCAAGTTTATTTTGTCATTATATTAATGTGTTTGTTGACTATCCCGAACCGATGAGTTCCTAAAACTAGTTATTTTGAAAAATCTTTATCTCTAAATCAAATTATTTTACATGAATCTGCGTCTTTAAACGCAATTCTAATTTTACTAGAAAAGAGTTGGATTTGCTCGGCAAGGGCTTGAAATATGCTCCACCACTCGTGACACCACTAGTCACAGACACCATCGTCGGGGTGGAAAGCTAAATCAAGTTTCTTGGCGAGCAAGCGAAGAACTCCATACGTCAATTGTCCAAAAGTTGCCCTTCAAACCAGATCTCAAAATTGAGAAATCAACAGTCAAAAAGCGAAATGCGAACTGTAAGAGATTTGAGAAGGAAAGATGGTTCCTATTTAAAAGCAGATAAAAGCAACAAAATTGTTATGACAACTCTGTTTAAAAGTCCAATCAAAAGTTGCATTAATTTAACAGATGAGAATACCAGGAGGAGAATCACCTTATCCAATCCAATTGTACCTTGCATGTATTGCCTCCTCAAAGTTTATAGACCAGGGAATGAAATGAGAGCAATAGTCTCTGGTATCGGTTCCCCAACTTATGAATTTTCCAAATGGTTATCGAAAGAGCTCAGTACATTGAAAATTCAACCTCCCTAGTTTTTCGGTGAAAAATTCCATTGAATTCATTAATAGAGTCAAAGATATTAACTATGTGAAGACTGGAACCTGCAATGAGCACTGATAAGTACACTTGGAGAACCCAAATCACCACAACACATCTTTTCAAAGACCCAACGATCGTTTCGCTAACAATCTGAAGAGCTATGTGCTCTTTGAATCTTGTTGTTATTGATCTCAGCGTTTGCCCAATATAGATTTTCTCGCAGTTATTACAATATATTTGATAAATGTCCGATTTTTGTCGGAAGCCAATAGTATCCTTTGGGCCACCCAAAAGGCTCTTCAAATTATCAACTTTATAAACAACTCTCAAGTCATTATCTTTTAATTGTTTCTCTTACCCTTTAGTAAGAAAATGATAGAAAGGAAGTACAACGAACTTTTTGGGTGGCTCATATTCTCGTTTCTCTCCGGTGAGATATATCCAGCTGTCTTAGGTGTTCGGTTTTACAACAATATTTAATTTTTTTTAAAAGCACGCCTGCATTAAACAACCAAGCGGTTTTTTACCCACTATTTGATGAGAAAGAGGGGGTCAAAAATATTCATATCCGTGGATCTAATTTTAATAATGCAGGAAGAAGATAACGCAAAGAAAATCTCTAACGCATCTTAACAGTCCTGTTTAAATTTTTGTTACATAAAAGTCTTGCTTTCATAAAGTTATTTACTGTAATATTTTGTTGTAAATTATGATACTATGTATTCATTCATTCATAAGTTTAGTTAACTATTTTCACTTTTGAAGGCCAGAATATAATTTCACAGTTTATGGTAATTTGGGTGATAATTTAATACTGGAATTTAACATCATCAAAATATTGATGACTTTAACCTTGCTATATTTTAAAAAATAGTGACCTCTTCTTGATATATTTCGACACGTGCATTATCAAATTTTATAGGATTCATAGATTTCTGTGAAATTATTTACAGCTAATAATACATTTATTTGATTTACAAGGTAACATTTGCGTTGGGTATTGAAATACCTTTCTTTTCTGTTAATTTTTTAGTTTATTTAGATAGTTTCATTCATATTGTTCCTACATTTTATTTAGCAATATTTATAAACAAGATTAGTACATAAATTGTCATAAATATAGGTACTTATTTTTATATTGCTAAATTTTTTTATTGTTATTATGTATACACCCTTTGCAGGGTTTTTCGTTTCTCCGATTATTGTTCATTTATTCTGATTCGTGCTGTGTTTTCCTTTCCTCTTAATGTCATGATCCCGTCATAAACCAATTTTTTTCTACATAAATTCGCTAAAAAAAAGTTTACCTCGCAAATTAGAGGCAAAAGAAATCTACAAAATGCGCTAAAACATTGTTTACAAATATCCGCCAAAAATTTTATTAAAAAAAAATAGATAAAATATTTTTTACGAATGTTCCCAAAGACAATTTTTTGCAAGAATTTTACGATTTTCGCTTAAACAAATGCTCCATCATAGAAAGGCGAAACCGGTTGTAGGGAAGAAAACTAGTACTTGTGAAGCTACAGAAAAAGTCTACGTGTGTATTAAGTATAAAACGGTTTTACCAAGTTAGGGCAATGAAAAACAATCTGATCTATTAAAATTGAATTAAGTTTTAAAAGTCCTTATTTCCTCATTAGTGAATCGTTTCCAGAAAAACGTTTGCCATGGTAAAACATTTGTTGAGAGTTTTCAATGACAACTCCGGGGGCACCAGGACTACGTCATCATCTTCTTGAGTTTCATACATATTCTCCGTCAGTTCTTTGAGTTCTCTTTCAGTAAGTTCAACATTATGCGAGTCAAATAGCTCATTTATCTTCCTCTCGCATATCTTCAAATCCCTCTCCTGGCAATGCCTTCCCCAAATCAACAATTTTCTTAGTTTTGGCTCTAATACCTGCGCATGAGACTACAATTTCCGGCCACAGATTTTCTGGCAACCGTTTAAAACCGATTCTTTCAGTTCATCAAGTGATTATTTAATGTCTATGCAATCTGCAATTGTTTATTCCTTCCAGCATTGGCCTTATGTTTTTGTTGAATCACGTTCCAAGTTTTCTGACTGCATTTTAAACGTGCGTCGCGTATAGCACGCTTTGCAGGTCGCAATAAAGCCATCATCAAAAGACTGTAGGAGTGATGTCGTGTTTGGTGGAAGGAATTCTACTCGAACATTGGGATTTATTTTCTGTAAGCGGGTCGCTGGATTACCAGGTGCATTATCTATGAGTAATAAGACCTGAAATGCAAGTTTTTTTGACGCCAAATAACGTTGAACTTATGGTCTAAAAGAGTTTTCAAACCAGTCAAAAAAAAAGGTTTGTTTTTATCGTTGTTCTTCAAAGCATGAGGATTCAGTGATTTATACACTAACAAAGGTTCAATCATACAATCTCCAGAAGCATTTGAACAAAACGGAAGCGTGATACGATCCTTTGCTGCTTTTAATCCCGATGCTGTCTTCTTCTCTTTCGCTAAAAATGTGCGGTTTGGCATCTTTTTACAAAACAAGTGAGTTTCGTTCGCCATAAAAACTTGCTCCGGCTTAAAAACCTACATCACCAAGCATTTTTAAAAGCTACCCGGGATATTCTTTTGCTGCGTTAACATCTTCTGAAGCTGCTTCTCCTTGCGATTTGATATTATGTAAACTATGGCGATTTTTAAACCCTTCAAACCACCCTCTCCTGGCCAAAAATGTTTTTGAATATACGTTTGATGACAGTGGCTCGTCCTCTACAAAACTCTCGTATAGGCGTGTCGATCTTTAATGAGAGTAGGACTAAGAGGGCCCGCTTTTTATCTTCGATCCACAGAGATGAAGCTTTTTCCATTTTTCCAATGGGCCCGCTTCTCGTATATCCAGCCACTTTTGAATATTTGGGAGCACTGAATTGTAGACTATGACGAATTTATCATTTATTTTGACGGATGGTACGCACAGACGACTTATTGATTTTATATTTTCTCGCAATCGATGCCACAGGTTCTTTTTTATCCAAAGCATTTAAAATTTCACCTTTCTCGATTAACGTTAAAAATCTTTTTGGTTCGTTTAGGCGATTTCGCGTTCGAGGCTGAACTACATGAACAGGAGATTACGCGATACTGCAATATTGGGAGACGCGCGCGCTCAAGGGGGGAGAAACCGCGTGTATAAGCCAGTGCGTATATAAGCAAGCGCGTATATAAGCAAATGCGTATAAGCAAAACAGCGTATAAATATGCCGCGTAAAACCAGCCATATACAGTATGTCTCAAACTGGATGGGAATTCGTTATTAAACTGTTTCACATAATATTACCTAGCATTATTACCTAATTAAGTATTGTAAATTAAATCAGAATATTTTTTATCGTGAATCATTACGGAAAATTATGTTAAAAGTAGAAGTCTATTGTTAGACTCCATGGCCTACTGCTTTTTGAACACTTTTTTTTGTCATTTGTTTTCTGGTATTGGATTTCATAGCCCACTATCCTCAAAACGGTTTTTCTCAAAATTGTCAGTGTAATTACAAGATTTCTCAAGCATGTTGTACATCATTGGAAAGCTCTTTTCACAGGCTATCACATGAGCAAAAAATCCAATATGGCTGCCATAATAAAAACAAACCTTGATACATGTAGTTCAAAAACAAATGACAATCCAAAGTTGAGAATAGCACAAAAAGATTACTCTGTAAAAAGTGTCCTGATAATGTGCAAGTCTTAGATATGTCAGATCAACGCCTGAAGAAAAAAGAAATCGACAAATTTTGTTTGTTTCAAAATAACTCGAAAACGAAAAGAAGCAGGGCAAAATACAAGTCATATTTGGAACGAGCATGAAATTCTACAAAACATTGCTAATTTAACCGTCTCCCTATCTCTAATAATAACGGAGATAGTAATACATTCCCATCCAGTTTGGGACAGACTATATACATGAACATATAAAAATAATTAAAACTCCCCGAATATAAGTTCTGCGGGTCGTAGTTCTTGCTCATTTGTTGAGGAAATTTGTTTAAAATTGTAAATCGCCATCTAATTAGCGCCTTTTTTTACGAAAATTCGCTAGAGACGAGTGCACCCTCATTTCGTGGCGCAAAAATCTAGTTCATGATGTCTGAATGACAAGGCCATGCCCATGTCTTTAATGGATTATTTCATAACAAAGATGTTAGTTTTATAATTTGTATTCTAGCACCTAATATTTCGTAAAATTACTGTGGTTTCTCTAATTTGCTTTGTGAAATTTAGTTATTGTTACATAGTAGATTTGTCAATAGTGACTATCCATTGTTGACAGTTGTTATGAGAATACTCCGTGGGTGTTAATTTAATTAAATATAGAATTCTAAATGACGTTAAATTTTATCTATGTATGTCACTGAATAACCGAAATTAATTATTACCTAGAAGAAAGCATTTAAATCTGTAAGATTTAGAGTCGATAAAATATAATTGAAGCGCCCTTATCTTCAGCAATTAATGTAAAATTCTACGTAGGTTTGAACTCCGTTCCAATTCAAATGTATTCACCCTGATCGTAAAATATTTTTAATCGATGCCCCCATACAAAATGGGACCTCCCACTTGCCTTTTAAATTTATTTTTATAGATAATAAAAATACGAAAAATATATGACATCCAAGGAAGGCAAAAATAATTATATAGTTAAAATTTGGAAAGCTACATAGGTGTATATTCAAGTTTACCCCCCATTGTAATTTTACTGCTTTCAGTGTGTTTACTAGAGCTGGCATCTAAGTTTGTTTCCTAGAAACGGCGCATCTGTCGATTATAGCAGTTCAGAAAAAATCGGTGGGTGGTGTAGCAACTTGAAAAGATGTTTGCCGGTGAGACCAGCTTTGTTTCTCGCATCGGTATTTTTAAAGGATTCCTTATTAGAAGCTAGAAAAGGAGTTCCTAGAACAAATTATATCAAATCAACTGTGATATAACAACGTTGGTGATTTGGAATGCTTATTATAGAAAATTTCGTTAACAGTTACTTTTACATTGGCGGTTTTATTATATCTAGATTGCGTTGTAAAATAAGCTAATATGAACCGATATTTATCTTTGTATACCACAAAACCACTTTAAATTAATCTTGTAATCTAAGAGACTTCAAAAGTCGTAGATTTTTTCTTTCTTAGTCCTCGTCTAGTTTATTGTACCCACTTCACTAGAATGCATTTAGTAATTAATAATTTCAATGGGAATAATCATTATATAACGAGACTCGTGTATTGCCTTCGTACTATACGTATTATAGTAAACAGACCTGACTGTCTTAAGTGTTATGATAATAATAATAGTTTATTAGATCCTTCCAAAGTGGCCTGAATTGTTTTATTATACCCAACCTTAAATCTATTGATGGATTCTGAAGTATTTCCACTTAAAAAGGTTGGAAATATTTTGTAATAACCAGTACTGAAACCAGAGGGTATAAAGAGTCTAGACGCAGCAAGCGCTTTGTTTTAGTAGCAAATTTTTATAGAAGTGATCTATGCATTATAAAGATGATATCTATACAGGCTGGCTCATTAGTCCGTCAAAGCCCCATAGCTAGTACCCTTCGGTTTAGAGGCACACGTTCTTACTTCTGACCCACCGAGTCTCTAATTCTAATTTATTAATAATTAAACTTTTAATTCAATTTTAATAGGTAATAGCTCAGATTGTTGTTGTCCTCACTTTATAAAACCTTTCCATACTTAATACAGTCGTAGAGACTTTTTCTGAGGCTTTACAATTTACAATCGCTTGTTTTCTTCTCTGCAATAGGTTACGATTTTTACGGCATCTTTAGGGAAAAGAAAATTTTCTCGCAGCCACAGAAAAACTCTCTACATCTGTATTTAAATCACATTTGTAAAAATGTTTATCTCAAAAAATTAAAAAGCTATGGTAACCAAATTTGGTAGGTAGGTTTACGATATAAATAGTAAACTATACACCAAAATTTATAAAAAGTTATAAAAAATATTTGGTGTCAGATCATGTCTATGAAAATTTACTACCAAAACGCACTTGCTTCGTCGAGACTTTTTTTTGTATATGCTTCGTTTAACCTCTGTGAAAGTGAATAATTTCAATTCTAACCCTGCCTCTGAATATTGACAATAATCGGCAAATCGTAATCTGAATTTTCTAAAAAATATAATATTGTTGTGTTACTGTTACCCATTTCTAGCCGTTTTAATAGGTTCTTGTTGAAAATCTAGATTTCCAACTAGATTAGAGCTTTAGTACATTCCAAAACAGTAAAAATGTTGGGATAGGTCATTACAATCCATTATTAGAATGGCCTCCTATATCCCCAGGCCTAGCGCCACTGGATTTTTTTTCTATGCAGTACCTCAGAAAAGTATGGAAACCATAACTACGAACAGTCAAATATTTTCGCTTCAGAATCGTATGCACTGAAATAACACAAAATCACCTGAAGGCACAAAGTAATATTTTAAAGCGACATGAAAAGTGTGTTGTATTTTGTTTCTTTACCGTCGATATATTTCTGCGACTATGGCCAAGAAGTGGTTTCACCCCACTATTCTCGCAATTTTTTCGAATAGCTTCCTTTCTGTAAGTGTGGTAAGGATCTTTTAACACGTCCAACGTTGTATGGTACACGGGGTCGACTACTTTACGCCTCTTCTAATGGTGAAACCGGCAGTCAGCTGGCATTCAATGTGCTCCAGCACAATGCCACAAGCTTGGTTACGTAATTATCACTAGACCACCGGGTCTGCAATGTATTGTATTGGACAATGGGTTGCTGGCAGCATCGAATATTCGATTTGCATTTTTAGTGAATTTTCGTAGAAAAAATTCGTTAATCAGAAAAATCGGACGAGGTTTTCCCGAAAAAATTTCAGTTTTTATTTGAAAAATTTTAAATAAAAAATAAATGATAACCAAATTTGGTAGCTAGGTTTATGATATAAAAAGTAAACTATACACCAAAATTTATATTTCTATGTTACAAGAAAAAAAAGTTATAATAAAATATTTTGTGCCAGATCATTTCTATGAAAATTCACTGCCATAACGCACTTGCTGTGTCCAGGCTTTTTAAGCTTTCTTTTAAGTTCCAAAAACACTATTGTTTATTGTTTTTTTGTTCGTTTTATTTAATTTAATTTGTAAATTGTGTTGCAAATAAATCGTTTTCTAATCAACATTTCCCATCGGCACTTGGTACGTACTTGTTTTATAGGTTCCTGAAAGCAGTGGCGTATCAATTATTTAAATAATGGCCTATGGGTCATTATCAAAGTTTGAGAATGAAAAAACTGTCTAAGTGGGCCTTGGTTTAATGACCCCAAAAGTGTTGTCTTGTCACAAAACGCGGTTTGTTTTGTTCTTTGTTATGAAAAATGAACTGCTAATGTCCACCATTGAATAAAGATTTTAAAGAGCTGTTCTGGTCTAAATTTTAATTTTTTTATTTTACAATAAACCATTTTCAACTTTTTTTTAAAGAGACTTACATACGTACATACTAGTTTTGAATGGTGCTAAAGAGAGTGACGTCTCAACATTTTTTGTTTAAAAAGCCCCAGGATATTTTGTTAGTTTTCTGCTTTTGAAACCTGTCATAAAAGCATTGGTTTTGTGATTATAAATGTGTTCTCTTATTTTAAAAACAAAAATTGTTTACATCGACCCAAAATAAATATTTTACAGGGTGTCCAGGTTTTCAATGGGCCAACTTTCAACCGTGCGTAAAACTGGACATGCCTGGGTGATCTTGATTAACAATTATATAAAAAAGCCTGGACGCAGCAAGTGCGTTATGATAGTGAATTTTCATTAAAATGTTTTAAATAGCAAATATGTGTTTTTTTAAGAAAACATACATCAAATTTGGTTACCAGTATATATACCAATATATAGTAAAAATAATGTACCATATTTCATCAAAATAACTTTATTGTTTGAAAATGTAAAAAAAAATTCGAAAATAAACTTAAAATGTTCCCGAAAAAACTAGTTTTCTGGCCACGAACCTTATAGGTTAATAGCAAATTGAGCTATTCAAATTTGAGGCATTCAATAAAAATTCGCTACCATAACACACTTGCTGAGTTCCGAATGTATTTTCTTACAAACATGCATTATAATTTCGTGGTCTAAATTCCATACATTTAAGGCTGGCTCAGAACTGACACAGATAGGGGGAATCCGTCTGTGTAATTAAAAGAAAACATAGTTTAATCTATTTCAACTGAGCAGATTTGCCTGATTAACGAACTTATCCAAGCCATTTGCAAAAGGAAGGTACTCACCCAATTTGATCAAAATTGGCCCATTATTTTTTGAGTTATCGGTGTGATACATACATATATATATATATATATATATATATATATATATATATATATATATATATATATATATATATATATATATATATATATATATATAAACATATAAAAATTCAAACCGACCCCGGATATGTGTTCTGGGGGGCCTAAAATTAGTGCTAATTTGAAGGAATTTTTTCAAAATTCAAAAGTCGAGATCTCCTCATTAGTGAATTTTTTTTAAGAAAATTCACTAAAAAGGGCAGACTTGGGCCAACTTTCAACTGTGCCTAAAACTGGACATGCCTCAGTGATCTTAATTACCAATTATATAAAACAGTGCAGACTTAAACTCGATGGTCTTAATCCTATTTAAAATGCCTTCAACGTAAGAAAGTAAAATGCAGAAACATTACGTTAAGGAATTTAAGATGAAAAACGTGCATTATAGAAACAGTAAAATGTTTATAACGTAAACAATCTTGTAAATAATGAGTTGTGTGTATGCTAGTTATGTGGTATATCTTAGAATGTAGTCAACCAAGACCGTTGCCATACTAATATGAAAGTAAAGAACTTCAGATTTAGATTCTTTTAAAACATGGAATGCGTCCATGCCGCTCTAGGCACTTGAAGAAAGTTACCATTTAGAATTAAATAACGATTTCAGGTCTACGTTTGCAATTAAATAGTAATTACCTAACATACGAGGACAGCAGTATTATTTAACCGTTCCAATAATACTTAGCATGATGTTTTGACATTTGCAACGGCCAGGCGAATATTTTTATTTCTTTCTTTAACTAATCTTGCTGGTTTTGTGATAATGCAACTCAGCTAAAATAAAGGTAGCCACAGCCTGACCTAAATATCAGCTGGCAGTTTAGATTAGTTTAAGCCAACCGTCGTAGGAAAAAATCGATAACGACAAGATCAAAACTTTAGTAATTGAAAAACATGTCTTTAAATAAGCGCAAACTAGAGACCTTTAGAACCTATATCCAATGTCTATATATATATATATATATATATATATATATATATATATATATATATATATATATATATATATATATATATATATATATATATATATATATATATATATATATATATATATATATAATACATTCTTTCTCTGTTATTAGTAATTTTGCCGAAAGAGGTAAACTTAGATTTTTAAATCTCACTTTTTTAAGTAAAAATCTCTTTACCCACCCCAAACTCCTTTCAAGGATAATTACCCTTACAACATTTTTAAATGAAAAGTGGACTTGGTCTCAATTTGTTTCTGTCAAATTCTCGTAGCACATTATTAATGACTTCTGGACGTATAATAGCTATTTCTGGCCAATTTTTTCAGGGTTATCTAAATTGCTTGGCTCGTTCTTGTAAACTTGGATTTTAGACCCCCCCCCCCACACACACACACACACACACACTTGTGAAAAAATCCATAGTAATGGCATCAGGAGACTTTGGTGGCAGCTTTATAGATCATTTTCTTCCATTCCACTCCACCTGCTCCCCGTTGGGTAACACTTGACCTAAGATAGTGGAAGGGGGTGCATAGTGTGGATGTACCCCATCCTACTGGAAAACCCGGTTGTGCTGAATCAATAATTATATCTTAAGTCAAAAACGATAAAACCAAACTTTGTTTTGTGATCGTCAGAAAGCAGTCTTGGAACTCACAGACAACACAATTTTGAGTTTCTCCGAAACAATAGTGTACAAAACTGGCGTTGAAACCTGTGGTGGAAAATGAATTGATAATCGTATATGATCAGTCCTCTCGAATTTTGTTGTCCACATCATGAACCAAATTTTCAGAAATCAGACCGGGGCTCATTATGAAACTTAACCCGCCCATGCTTAAACATTCTTACTCACTTTTGAAAATTTCTGTGACTCGTAGCATTATCACAGCATAATTATGCTGTGGCATTATCACCGTAAACTTCACAAATCCGACGGTAACTTTCCGCTGCTGCCAAGTTGCTTGCACTCAAGAATTGAATTACAGATCGTATCTCACAGTCTAAATATTTTGTTAAACATCCGGGGTCAGTTTCAGTTATTATATATATATATATATATATATATATATATATATATATATATATATATATATATATATATATATATATATATATATATATATAATGTTAAGGTTTTTAATCTTATCAAAGGACCGAAAAGATATCGATTTTTAACATGTTTACTTTCTGTGTGTTTTGTTGTTGTTTATGTTTATTTTCATTTTTTGTATTTCTTGTTTATTTGTGCATCTGGATATATATTTTAATGTTTAATGAGTAAATAATAATATGAAACCACCTGACAAACACACCTCTTTTTGTAACAGCGTAAGTGTAATAATATTAAAGCCTACGTAACTAGATACATACACACATATATATATATATATATATATATATATATATATATATATATATATATATATATATATATATATATACATACATACATACATACATACATACATACATGCATGCATTTATGTATCCACCACAATAACTCAAACAATAACAAACCGATAAATAAACTTGGGACGACTATTCCCTTGGTAAATGGCGTGGGCAAGTTCTGACGAACTAACGCCAGGAAAATCCGATTAGTTTTTGGTTTGTGAGTTATAAGCATTTAAAGATAAAAATTCGGTTGCACCGGATGTCAAAGGAAGTCAAAATACTAAAATTAACAAAATATATTGCATATTACAGGCAAAGATTAAGTTTGCTTGGTGTACAAAGGTGAAAAAGTACCAACTTCTAGAGACGTCCAACTTTCGATTTGAAACGTCGAAATTGGTGATTTTTAAACAAATATTCTAAAACGAGTGTTGGACACTTATTATTGGAAAAAGTGTATTAACAGCGTCTCGCATTTCTGTTCCAACAGCTGTTCTTAAATTGACTAAAATATTTGCAGAAAATTTATTTCAAATAGACCCTTTCTGCGATTTTATAGCAGCAGTTTAAACTAGAGTATGTGATTTAAATGTTATTTTTTATTTAACAAAATAAATTTAAACAGTCTTCTCTCTTTAGTCAATAAATCGATGAATGGATAAACTATACAAAACTAGTAGTAATGGTTTGAATGCAGACAGTACGTTGTGGTAGCGCATTTTCATTCAGTATTTTCAGATGTTAATAAACTAATTTTCTCAAACAATAGAATCGAACTCTGGACGAAAACTTGATAGACAACGTGTGTACGGAATTTCATCAAACAAAATTTTTGTTTTCGTATAGCCATTTTTTTAATTTTTCGATTTTTTTATTTCAAAGAATTTTATAAAAATTCGCTAGTATAGCGTACTTGCTGTGTCCAGACATCTTGATGTTTTACTAAAATGATGGAATCATGTGAAACGGGTTTGTAAATATTAGATTTTTTGCCTAAAACCAGCTTTATATTATTTTTATTCACTTCTGTAGTGTATATTTTGTGAAAAAAAGTACATTATTTACACAATAAACATTATATAATTCAGTGGTATGGTCAGTTATTTAGTTTTTTATTTCATTATTGAAAATAAATCTCAGATTTAGCTGTTTTATACAAAAGTGACAGGCACTTGACTCCATTTCTCAACAGCATATAAATGTTGCTTTTTACCTTGAAGTGAAGAGGTCTCTTGTAACCTATAAATTCTCCCAGTTTAGCTTTATCTTAATTTGACATTTTGTTTGTACCACTTCTTACAGCTCTTATAGATATTGATTTATGTTGACAAATCTAAATATATAAAATAATAAACTGACTGACATGTCAACGCACAGCTCAAAGCACTGGGTCTAGACACTTGAAATTTTGTACAGAGGTTATAACGCAGGCGATCCCTAAGAAAGGATTTTTTTAAATTCAACTTCTTTCAGTTTTTTGGTTGTTTGGTTGCTTACTGATTTATTCATCTATCCATCTGTTTAACTGTCAGATTAGTTTACAGTTCATTAGGTAGTTAGTATTTTTGTACTTAATTATTTGTAATTTAGGTATTTATAAGTTGTTTCTTAAACGATATATGGTAGGTATTAAGTAGTGGATATAGTTATTAAGACGTAGTTTGTATATATTCGTACTTCATTAGAGTATAAGTACTAAGGTTGGTAACAGATAAGATAGGTCTTGGGTATATAGATGTTAATATATAAAAAGTCTGGACCCAGCAAGTGCGTCATGGAAATGAATTGTCATTAAAAAAAATTAATAGCAAATATGTCTTTAATTCCACCAGGCATCAATTTGGTCACCGGTATAACTTATACCGTAGAAAAAATGTACCACATTTTATCAAAATAACTTATTGTTTGAAAATGTACAAATATTTTCTCGAAATAAACTTAAAATGTTACCGAGAAAACTCGTTTCCTAGCCGACAAACCTTAGGTTAATAGCAAATTGAGTTATTGAATTTTGAAGCATTTAAGGAAAATTCGCTACCAAAACACACTTAACTGCGTCTCGACTTTTTTACGAACATGCATCATATTTCGATGAAAAATGCAAAAATGCAATAAGGAATGTTCAAAAAAATTGTAGGTAACACCAACGACTTATTTTTGGACAATTTGTGTCCCTCAGAGAACAATACAATTGTACAATTCAACTCCACCAAATCTCAGTCTTGCTTTCTTTCTCAGAAGATATACACCAGCCCTAGACCCATCACAATGAACAACCAAGTTATTCAAAGTAATGAGTCCTTTTCACTTGTTGGCATTTCTGTGGATCGAAATCTCAATTGGCACCAACATGTCACATCAATTGCAGAAGCGGCTGCTAAAAAATTAGGTTTCCTCTTCCGGGCTCGCAAATACTTTTCACCAGCTAATCTCTATACCTTATATACTTCACAAATAAGGCCAAACCTCGAATACTGCTCCCACATCTGGAGTGCCGCTGTCGCTTCTACACTCGCTATACTGGACTCCATTCAGAAGAGAGCTATACGTCTCATCGGTGACCCTACCCTCACCTAAAGGCTGCCATCCCTTGCCCACCGACGTGCCGTTGGTGACCCCTCTCTCTTTTATAGATATCTGCACGGGCACTGCTCAGAGGAGCGTTCTTCCATAATTCATCCACCTGCTGCCCCCAACAGATCTACCAGGGGAACAAAGCGAATGCACCCTTTTACTGTCCAGATCACCAGACATAGAACATCTTATTATGCCCGCTTTTTTGTCCCGAGGACTTCCAAGTTGTGGAATTCCTTGCCGGCAGATGTTTTTCCTTCTCCTCCGAACCTCCAAACCTTCAAGTCCAGAATTAACAAGTTGCCTCTTTCCTCCTTGTCGACATCCACGGTATGATAGTATTTAGGCTGTAAGCCCTCGTGGTGTGTTGTTGAAATAAAAAATAAATTAAAAAAAACAAGGCAGCTGGTTGTAAAAAAACAACCTACATAAAAAGGTGGCTTGTTAAAAAAAGAATGGTGATATTTATTTTTAAAAATAATATAAAAGTATATCGAAAAAAAATGTAAAGGATGAGAAATATATAAACTTTTTTGTTTCAGTGGAATGTAGTAACGGAAAATCATCGGATACAGAAGAACTTTTAGGGAGACTGAATATAGAAGATAATGCCAATGATAGGTTAAGAAATAGTTGTACAACCCCTCCAATTAGATGTCGCCTTAGTACATCCTCACCAACAAACTCTGCAAAGTCAAGAAAAAGTCCACTACCAAAAGAATCTCCTGTCCACCACCATCTTAATTTAGAGGTTAGTGAAATCATTATTTTTTATTGTTACATATTATAATAAAACCACTACATATATTTTTATAAAATTGCGCAAAGAGAAGCTTCTAGAAAAACTTTGTTTACATTATTTATCAAATTGTTAACTATTGAAAGGTTACCCCCAAGTTTATCGCATGGACGGCACAGGAAACATTGGATATAGTTGCTATAAAATATACATAAGATTTTTCCAGATTTAATACCACATAGTTTATACCATCTGTTGCCATTAACAAGATACCGTTGGTTGGTAGGATAGTTGGCAAATTAAAGAGTGCAAGTGCCACTTGTATGAATCGAGTTAATAGTAACAATCGTTTTTGCAATTGTCTAGACGTAATCAAATAAAATGGTCCTACAAAATTTTCATGCAAAATTTCTATCATGAGATGGGCTATATAATGGACCAGACGCATTTCTTGTTTCATCTACTGTTAATAAATATAATTTTCTCGAATAATCTCACCAATTTGTGTCAAAGTTTCAGAATAAAAAATGGTCAATATACCCATTCCTATTTTTATCGGGAACATCACTTTTTCAAAACGTACGAAATCCATCTTTAACTTATATATGGCATTTCCTGCTGTAATTAGGCGTTGACAAAAATCTTGATCAAATTGTACCTGGCCAACATATTTTGTAGCTAAGAACTCTAATGGTTAGTTGTAAATTGTTCGATCCCTTTATTTTATTCTGATTTTTCTTAACGTGGGCTGATGTTTCATCATGTTGATCTATTAACATTTTCGATAACTGGATTACTAGTGAATAAATACGTTTTACCTATAAGTATGAACAAGAAAGCTCCTGTAATAAAAAATTTCTCAAATATTGTCAAACATTTTAATAACCTTACAATTTTTTCCCATTGTCTTCCCTCAACTCAGGAGAAGGCTTTAACCATTACAATAACCTCATCTGTATACATTTACAAATTTGAGAAACACAACATACACAGCACAATATATATATATATATATATATATATATATATATATATATATATATATATATATATATATATATATATATATATATATTCCTTAAAAAAATCGTGCTGCGAAAAAAAATTCGTTGCCATGACGTATTTGCAAGGTCCAGAATTTGTCTTTTCTTGGATTCTTTGGATCTAGCTTCTCCTTGCACCGTACATTTTCCGCAGGTGCCAAAAATAGGTTTTGATTGTTGTCATGCACATAGCCTGCCATTAAAATGTACAGTTTAGTTTGTTTAGAATTTCCAAGACTTTTTGTAACTTTTAGCTTGTGGTACGTTCTATTTCCTCTCTTGCATTGCTTTTATTCCTTGCTTATGAGGTGATCGCGGCTTTTGAATTTTGAAAAAATTGTTACAAAAAGGTCAAGAAGTATGAAAAAAATTACTTTGAAAAATGGCTAGTGTTTCTTCTAAAATTGTCATATTCATGGACTTGCCTATCCCAAGTGAGTGGGACTTGGGATAGGCAAGTTTATAACTAGATTTGATCGACCCCCGGTTTAGCGCAAAAATTCAATACCGCCGCTAACCTTACCTGACATTTGTATCTAAGTTTTATACTTTTATTTTATGATAGAATGCATTTCGAATTTAGATTTAGAACATTGTTAAAATATTTTATCACCTAATCAATAAAATTGGGAGTTCTATTATTGTTTAATTTTGCAGTCACTAT
Organism: Tillus elongatus; assembly: GCA_964006375.1. Classification (NCBI taxonomy): domain Eukaryota; kingdom Metazoa; phylum Arthropoda; class Insecta; order Coleoptera; family Cleridae; genus Tillus; species Tillus elongatus. The sequence continues at coordinate 14,334,963 of OZ023269.1, read as the reverse complement.
TATATAACAACTCTACTGCTTTTTTTGGTTGTTCATTCAATGCCAACGTTATCTGATCAGATTATGTAATTTCAATACACTATGTAGAGAATTTTGTAGAAAAAATTCACTAACGCGGAGATAGGGACTTTTCATTAAATTTTTAATAGCAGCTCAGATTGTTTATTGTTGCCCTAATTTAGTGTAACCGTTATATACTTAATACAGACGTAGATACTATTTCTGTGGCTTTACAAGTGTATGTTCTCTTTGCAACAGGTTGAGCTTTTTACAGCATCATCGGGCAAACAAAAATTTTCTCTGTGAAGCCACAGAAAAAGTCTCTACGTTTGTATTTGGATCAGATTGCAATATTCTTAATTTATTTATTAGCGAATTTTTATTTACAAATTGTTCTGTGTTGGGGAATTTTCTTACCAAAAGTTTTTAGTGTATTTTCTTGAAGGAAAAGCTGTTTATAATTTTTTTTGGAAGAAAAATCTGTTTCGAATTTTGTGTAAAAAATCTTTGGCGAATTTTTGATGATACACTTTTTGTTTGGTGAAATTCGTGAAAAATGTATCTGAATAAACATAATAATTCATTTTATAAAAAGTCGCCGTTGTATGCGGGTTCTTATTATTTTAATCTGCTGTCTCTAATCATATTAGGGATTGTCGTACTGTGACGCAATTCGAGAGAGAGAGAGAGAGCTTAAGCAGTATCTGTATTCAGTGTTTTTATTCCGTCGATGAGTTCGAAAATCACTTAAGGTCATCATAGTTGTTGTGATGTCTTTTATATTTAGTCATTTTAGTGTCTTATTTGTGATTTCACAGTGATATAATTTGTGACTGTTTGTATTTATGTGAATATTTTGTACATTGTTTTACTTATTGATTCAAATGTTTTTGTAATTTTATTGACGTGTCTATCTGAAACATTGTATCAGCTCATGACAAATATATCTATCTATAGATCCCTGGAATTTCGGTATCATTGCCTGGTAAACCAAATTGTCTTCTCACTTAGATTTCAGAATAATTTTCATTTTTAAACACCAAATTTTTCAAATGTCATATATATATATATATATATATATATATATATATATATATATATATATATATATATATATATATATATATATATATATATATATATTGTGTGTGTATGTATGTATCCAACCGAAAACTCAAAAAATAATTAACCGATTTGGATGAAACTCAGCAAGTACCTGTCTTCTATTAATGGCTTGGATGAGCTCGTTAGCCAGGAAAATGTGACAATTTTTTTCGGGAAAATTTTGTTTTATTTCGAAAAAATGTTTTCTCCGAAAATTAAAGCTATTTAAATGAAATTTGGTGGATATGTTTCCTTGCTACATACAAAAATTCAACTTTCTAAGTTTATAGAAAATTGAGTTCAAATTTAAAGCATTTAATGAAAATTGACTACCATAACGCACTTGCTGCGTCCCGAAGTTTTTTTACACTTTACTAGTACCAGATTATAATTGCTATTTAATCACCTAGGCAATATGTGAGCTATTTCTCGATTCTTGGTAATAATAATACAGGGTGGCGCATTGAAAACGAAACAGCCCGATCTGCGTCAAGAGAATTTTTTTTAAAGAAACACTGAAACACTTAAATTTTAATATTGAGGGGGGCATGTTTTGGGAGAAAACTCAATTTTGTCACATCAACCCCTCAAGGGTGGTGATAACAACCCTTATATTTTAAATAGGGAACATGGGTCGAGTGTTACATCATTTGAAAGTTCTTTCTTTTCTGAATTCAGCACACTAATTTTTTTGGAAGTTTTATCAACTCGTTTAAAAATTATTCACAGTTGGAGTTGCAAGAACGTATTTCATTCATTGTGATAAGAAATACACTAATTAGTCAATTTTTCATTAAAAAAAAACTAAAAACCAAACCAAACGTTCAAAAATGTTTATTCAGTTAAGTAAGTGTCCAAATTGTTGACTACCAGCTTCCATACAAAAGTACAAATTTTGTTCAAAACGAGCTCTTAAATTCTAGAGCATTTGTGGAGTTATTAGACGGCATTCTTTAACAATGCGTCATCGTAATTCTTCCAGAGACTCCGGTTCTGTTGCGTAAATTCTACTCTTTAAATGGCCCCATAGAAAGAAGTCTAAAGGAGTTAAATCCGGTGAACTAGGGGGCTACTCAATAGCACCTCTACGCCCAATCGATTGCTCTGGAAACTGTCTGTTCAAAAACTCCCTAACACGTTGTGAATAATGCGGAGGAGCTCCATCTTGTTGAAACACTAATTGATTTTCTTGATAGCGGTCATCATTTTCAACAATGTCAATTAGTAGAGGGTAAACGATATCTTCTAGTAACTCCAAATACGTTTCGCCACTCAAATTGCCATCAAGAAAAATTGATCCGATTAAACGGTCTCCAAAAATGCCAGTCCAGACACTCAATTTCTGTGGAGTTTGAGTGTGGACTTCGTGAAAATTTCTTGGATTATTATCTGCCCAACAACGACAATTATGACGATTGACTGTAGAGTTTAATAAAAACGTACACTCGTCTGAAAAGCAGATATTGAACAGAAAGTTCCCGTTATCAGCTATTCGTGCAGTCATAACTTCTCAAAACTCCAGCCGCCGATCAAAATCATCTTCATTCAGTTGTTGTACAAGATGAATTTTATACGGGTGAAATTTATGATGCTTCAATATTCGCTGAATAGTTCTTCTTTTGAGGTTTGAAACAGTACCCAATTTTCTCGTGCCTAAAGTTGGGTCTGCAGCAATTTGTCCTAAAACTTCAATCTCAGTAGTCTCATTTCTAACCGGAAATTCACGTTCAGGATCCAGTTTTTTTTTTTGGCTACTGAACCACTTTGTCGAAACTTTGCAACTAACTCCAAAATGTATTTTCTGTTAACATGTCTGTTCGGATGTCGTTCATTAAACAAATTTGCGGTACAGTTGGCACAGTCATCGTTTTGAAAAAAAAAAACAGTAATTATTTCAACTCTTTCTTCTACAGAATACACCATTGTGAAATTAATTTTCGGTAGTACTATCAAGTATCAAACCGACCGATAAACTGAAATAATAACCCGCATTTCTCTCATTCCAATAATAAATGTTCTGTTCAAATTTTTTGTTTACAAACCAACAAAACATTGACTATCAGCACATTTCTTATCGGAATGAGTGAAATGCGTTTTTGCATCTTCAACTGTGAATAATTTTTAAACGCGTTGATAAAACTTCCAAAAATATTAGTGTGCTGAATTCAGAAAAGAAAGAGCTTTCAAATGATGTAACACTCGACCCATGTTCCCTATTTAAAATATAAGGGTTGTTATCACCACCCTTAAGGGGTTGATGTGACAAAGTTGAGTTATATGTCAAAACATGTCCCCCTCAATATTAAAATTGACGTGTTTCAGCGTTTATTAAAAAATTTCTCTGGACGCAAATCGGTCTGTTTCGTTTTCAATGCGCCACCCTATATAATCTATTTGATATCGTCCTTTATCACCGTGTGCTTTCTATATTTAACGTCTTCTCTCTTAGGTAGGTACTCCAAAGATCGCGTTTGTGAAATTTCCTGTATTTGTGATAATAATACCTACTGAAGTGTGATTGATTCAAATTTTTTTTAACTTGTCATGCAAGTAAAGAATACGAAATATGCTTTATGTTGGCATAATAGTTTGCCGTATTATCATTTGCAAGTGTTTCTCATATTCTAACATAATTGTGTTAAAATCAAAAACAGTTTGACAGTAATGAAAATAAATTATTTGATTAAACGATGTAATTACTAAAAGGTCTGTGATAAAAGGAAGCGCCAAGTGCTGTTATCAACATTCTGATAATAAAGAAATGCGGCGGCTTTTGTAGAAAATAATTGCTGGAGGTTATCATTAAATACATTTCGTTCATTCATAACATTGCTGGTTTCAAGTTATCAATGAAGTTAAATATTTACTAATATGATATTTATACATTATTATTCCTAATGTCATATGATTTATTATATGAATTATCGCTTTTCTTAATTGGTCATAATTAGCAAGTCAAAGAGTATTATACAGTATGTTCATATTTGAATAAGTCTATTATTAGTTTTTTTACGAGGAAGCCGTTAAAAAATATAGCAGATATCATGAACTTTAGCTTAACAATGATAGCATTATTTCTAAACGTCAACCGATCTGGGGAAAATAACAAACAATAAAATCAGTCAAGAAAAGTTAACTTGGATTTTGAAACTTTTCGTCTCAAGACCTGTGGAATTGAGAAAGTAATAAAAGTAAAGCTAAAATAAAGTTATGGGCTGGTATTCATGAAAATATTACTATTCCAGAAACGGTGAATGCGTAAAAATGCAACCAGCATAGAACAATAAGTATACAGTCATGTAGCCAAGATTCTACTAATCATAATTAAAATATAGAATCAGTAGCAAAATTAAGAGTTGCTTGGATGAAGACCTGTTCGTATGTAGACCTGGACGAAGAACTAAAGAAGGAATACTAGCATTTAAAACAATATGAGAAAGGAGACTTGAGAAAAATAGATGTACATTTATTGCTTCTGTAGACTAGGAGAAAGCATTCGATAATGTGAGTTGGAAAATATTATAAAATATCTGGAAAAAATTTAGATGTATAATTTCAAGTTAATCCCGATATGCTGAAAAATATAAGTTTTGGTGGAAGACTCTTGCAAGATAGAAGAAGAATCAGAAACATGGACAATATAAGTAGTTGTCAGTAAGTCACACTTTGGATTGTGTAATACATTGTGTAATTCATTGACATCAAAATAATAAATAAATAATAAAATATAATAAATAAAGCTGGAATGGATTAGAAGTATCGACATATAATTATAATTCTCAATTCATACAAAAAGTACAATAATAAATATAACAAATTTTAAACTGGAGCTAAAATAAGGAAGGGCGTACTGCACGGATGCCCACTATCGCCAAATTTGCTTAAATTATTTACAGAAGAGCAATAAATACACCGAATAAACAGACAGCAAGAATCAAAATAAACGGGCAACGGTTCCATTGCATAAGATACCCTTACTTTGTTATTTCCGGAGATATGGTTGGTCCGATTTTCCTGGCTAACGAACTTATCCAAGCCACTTGCAAAAAAGAAGGTACTCACCAAATTTGATCAAGAATGGTCCATTATTTTTTGATATATATATCAACAAAGATCTCCTCATTAGCGAATTTTTGTTTAAAAAGATTCGCTTAAAATAAGTCAAAATGGAACATAGACTGTATGCACCTCCTGTTACTACAGTTATCTATTAGCTAAAATTTACAGCACTGGTCTCAGATACAGTGGTTAGCAAATAATATAATACATTAGTATAATAGTTTAAATGCTAGGTACACTTTTTGCACCACCACTCGAAATAGTTATTTTACATGATCTCTTTATTCTTTCCAGGAGTTTACCTGTGATGTTTCGTTAGAAGAGGCAAAGCCTGCTCAAGAATTCTCATTCACCTTATATGACTTCGATGGTCATGGAAAAATAACAAAAGACGTAAGCTAAAATGATTTATTTATTTCTTTGCATATAAGTCGTTTTCATTTTAGTTTTACCTTAGATCTGTGTTTTTTTTTTGTTTGTCAGATTATTTATGTTTCATACTTTTTAAGATACGTTTGCTTCCTTATTTTGGACATTTTTTAAAATTTATTGACTAGTAGTCTTTAAACGACGAAACAAATTAACAATGTATTACCATGGTTACCTGTTTTAATAATGCCCATATTCACTATATTTCCATAATCTTGAGATTTTTTTATTTAAACAAAATAGTCTCAATACCAAGTACCAATACCTAATAGCGGGGTGGTTCACCACTGGCATTTATAACCGGACGGCACCTTCTTGGCATGGTTGCAACTGGGCTATTGATTTAATTTTGTGTAACATTTTCCCATCCCTCTTCGATAACTTTTGCTAATCGTCAGGGGTTTGAGGCGGATTTTGCCTTGATTCTACCAAGAGCCTAAAAGAAATCCAACCATGCTCAATAATGTTGAGGTCTGGAGACTTAGCTGGCCAATTTATGCACTCTAGATTTTCCTCCAAAAAATTCTTAGTTATATAACTACTCCATAGGGCCTTGTATTATCGTCAATTAAAACGAAACCTTCGCCATAATTTTCCACAAATGGTACAACTACGGGTTCCAACACGTTATTAATGTACCTTTCTGCCGTCATTGTGCTAAGATGTAAAATTACGAGTTTTTTTCCACTGAACTTGACTTTGGGCCATAGGGTAATGCCACCCCCTCCAAAGGCCTATTGCGCGCTATTTTTTCCTCCAAGTATCTTTCATTTGGTTGCCTGTACACCAAAATCCTCCCGTCGGAATAGAACAAGCTGAATCGTGTTTCGTCTGTAAAAATCAATGTCTCCATTGGTCCAAAATCCAGTGTATACGTTGCTGGGCTCACTCCAAACGTGCTGCTCGGTGTCTAGGCAGCAATCTCGCGCATTTTGCACGGCGTCTAGCCCTGAAACACGAAAGTAAAAAAGAAAAAAATAACATGAAAAAGCAATACCTTAAGTGATTTCGATATAATGTTCTTCAAATTGTTCGATCAGTAACGACCACACCAGATTTCTGTCGAAAAGCATTATTTAATTATCGGGACGATCATGTACGATGTATTCGCACATTTCTAATTTAAATTATTTCCTGTCGTGGTGGAACTATTCTTTGACGACCACCATTGTAGCGATGAACCACACTTCCAATTCCTTCAAATTCTGGCAATTACAGATTTACTGACGTTATAAATGTTCGCCACGCCATGTTGACTGTACTCCTCGTTTAAAAGGGGAATACAATTATTCATTGCGTACTCGCTTAATCTTGCCATTTTGAAATTCTGAAAGTTATACCAAACGACAAAAAATTCAATAACCTAAATGAACCCTTATAATGTTTGTTTGGCATAGCAACGTTAGTTTACGTCAAAAAAATGTTTACCGCATGACGTCAGTCTGTGAGTATGTGCATATGCATAAGGGATAATTGCAGGCAAAATTTGCTACCATGAGGAAGTTGCATATAATTTAGTTTTGTTGAAAAACGTCTTTAAAGTACAGCAAAATACTCTAAAAATATATGTCTACAAGTAAACCCCTCTTAAAGTGAACCACTAATTAGTAATTAATTATTGAAATATTGAATATAATTCAATAAGACAGAGTGGGCGAAAACGCGATCTGATTGGTGATGAAGTTTGTGACGTCACGATCCGGTACATCTGCGTGATATGCGGGCATCGCCATTTAACCTTGTCTTGTTTTCGTTTGTGTTTGCATCGAATTCTGAGCAGTTTTATCATCATTTTAAGGAGTTTTGGTGTTTAGTGTATAATATAGGTTCAAAGGTAGTAAGTTGTGTTTAATCTAGTTTAGTGCGTGACTGTGTGATGGCTTCAGCAGATTCAGAATCACAATACGAGAATGCGAAAGACATAACAGTGCCTGGACATAAATATTATAAGTGCTGTATACTGCCCAAATGTACTTCCACAACAATAACTACCCCCAACATATTATTCTTTAATGTACCTAAGGATGAAAAAATCAGGAAGAA